>JAWNNP010003455.1:2751673-4127510 GCA_035044805.1 Leucophenga maculata | reverse complement strand
AGGATGGACAGGGTTGCTCTAAAAAAGCACCCTGTGACATCTACCATAGCTGCCATGAGAGTAAGCACGAATTTGGATGCGTTTTCGTGGTGAGTAGAAGACTACGTCACTTTGTCTCCAGGTTTACGCCTTGTTAACGAGCGCCTAGCCGCGATACGCATCCAGGCTAAATATTTTAATTTGTGTCTGATTTATGCGCACGCCACGTAGGAAGAGAAGGACGACGATGAGTTCTTTGAGCGCTTGGAACGTCTATATACGACCGCTGTTTGGCGATTTCAATTCCAAAATTGGGAAGGAAAAAATCTTTGGCCCAACCGTCGGAAAATTTATCCTTCACGACACTACCTCCAATAATGGGGAGAGGCTAATCGATTTCGCCGCAGGTCGGAACATGGTAGTAGGTAGTATCAGATATCAACACCTCAACATCCACAAGGCTACATGGCTCAGTCCAGATCAAATTCACGCAACCAAATGGATCATGTTCTGGTTCTGATTGACGTAAGGGACGCATCGAACGTGTTGCTCGTGTGAATGTTACTTGGTCCCAACATCGACTCAGATTACTGTCTTGTCGCAGCCAAGGTACGCACTAGGCAATGAAAGCTAGAAAACTGCAATCAGAACAGACCGCCTAAGTATATCAAAAACATTCTCCCGACTGCTCCGGGAAACCTCTCCGTCTTCTCAAGATATATGTGAGCTGTGGAAACATATCAACCGCTCCATGGATAGGGCTGCCAAGGAGGTCATTGGTTATACAAAACCTGTGACTAATTCTTCGTACGATGTGGAGTGTCGCAAAGCTACTGCAGAGAAGAACGCTTCCTACCAGAGAACTCTGCAGTCGGGAAAAGGAAACAAAAAAGGAACAAGATAGGCGGGAGTTTAAGGATGTTGAAATGTTACGTGACAGAAATGAAGCTCGAAAATTCTATGAAAAGGTCAACCGTCTGATTGAAGTTTTGAAACACGGACCAACTTTATGAAAGGATGAAAATGGAAATCTGGTTACGGATAAAAAGGAATCAGTGAGATTGTCGAGGAGTCATATTTCTAAGCTGCTCGTAGGGGATGAAGCGCACAATTCCGACGATAGAGAAATGACACCGGAACCACCTGTTAATGATGGCTCTATTGTAGAGTCACCGGACTATAACGAGGTCGATTCAGTTATTAAAAAGCTGAAAAATAACAAAGCGGCAGCCTGTGATGGACAGACAGCTAAGTTGTTCCATGTTGACGCTATCAAAGCATTGTCAGGGTAGGAAGATCCTTTTCGAGCTTTTTAATAGAGGTTTTAGCCAGTGTAATACACTTGTATGCGATTTTTTCAATCTTCTCATGGAATACATCCTACTACAATGCCTGTACATTCAATGTCGGGCAAGATCTTCCTAAAGTAGATACTCGGAGATTGAACAACATGAGCCATAGGCCTAGAGGTGAATGAGGATAAGACGAAGTACTTGTCTGTTAGAGACGATGAAAAATTTGAACTTCAATGTTGTAGAAAACTTCATCTATCTTGGATCTGAAATGACCAGCAACAACAACGTCAACAACGATGCTGATACTCCCGGTCTTACTGTAAAGCGCAGAAGCATGGCTGATGATTGAGTCAGACGAAACGGAGTTGGAAGTCTTGGGGTTGTAGAAGGGTTGTAAACTTGATTGGTGGTCGACGAAATAGAGGTCGAGCTGGCGCGTGTTGGAATGAGCAGGTATGGAGAGATCTCTGAGTATTTGGCATTAAGTGGGCATGACTACAGCAACTAGTGATCCTTCCTAGATGCATGATGCATGAGTTTGCTCTGATCTTCTCAATTGGTACAGCAAAAACTACTTAGACCTTTTCACCGCGCACTTATGCTAAATTTCCTCAAGGATACTTATGTTCCATATGCCAAAACGCCCATGTCCTTATATCAGCTTCGTTTTTATTTCGTTAGTTCCATTCAAAGTTCGCACATGCATATTGGTAGATCCTTTACAAGTATTTGTAACTGCAAATAGCTTCCTGCAACTAACTAACTCTAACTCTAAGTAGCTTAATTATTCAATACGAATGTGGCAGGCATACTTCAGGCATATAAACTGCCTCTTTGCAACTATTTTCTTAGACTAAGTGCTGGCTGCACAGCGTGCAGGTACGAGGATACGTAAACGTGTAATGCACATATTATGCTGCTGCAATTTGACTTCATGTGTGTTTGACTGTCAGCATTTTTGTGTAGATATGTGTAGGACTGCTTTAAATAGCTACTACACAGAGCTCTGTTGCACTCGCTACTCCAGCTTCTGTGGCTAAAAGCACTTTCATGTTTTGCTCAATGCACAATCCATGTGCCATGCGCTACCAGCGAGCAGGACTAAATCTGACTCTCTATCACTCTGTATCCTGTGCACAAAAAGCCACTTTTTTACTTGCAGTTAAACTAAAAAGTGTCATTGACTTCTCTGCAACGTTGAAATTTTAATGCAGCTTTGCGACAAAATTTCCCAAATGGCTTTTAAATCGAGACTGTGGCAGCATAAATAATTTAATTTTATGTAAATGCTCATAATTTTCAGCTGAATTTAATTTAAGAAAAAAAAAAAACGAATATTATTTCAAAACGTTGAAATGAAAATTGTTTTTAATAATTGCACAAATAATAAATCAGCGGCTACAATTTATTTGTGTTGCAAATAAAAAGGATATTCGTATGTAGTACTTAAGCTTTTGTGGCATTTAATAATTAATATTTTAATTGCATAAATTTACGCGTGTTAATTAAATGCATTTAAAATGAGCAGAAAAAAAAAAGAATAAAAAATCAATCAATGCGTAATTAATTAAAATTTATTTTGTAAAGACACATTAGCGCTATTATGAACCCCCTGACAGATCCTTGCCACTCATTAAATCTTGCAAATTAAGTGCTGCTGCGTGTTCTATGTAAAAAGTTTTCTAATCGCAAATCAATAAACCACAAAACAAGCAATTAAATTATTTAACACATACATGCAAACTCACACGCACACGCACACGCGAAAGATTTTCAGCCATTGTCTCACGCACAAAATGGCGTCTCTAATTTGTTAATGGCGTTCTGCGCTTACATTTTTTCTAATAGATTTCACATAGAAAGAAAAAAAATCTTTTTCAAGCTTTGATTGACAGCCTACTAGGTAAATTGAACACCCCTGAGAGCAGCACATAGGGCGTGGTTACTCATTCATTATAATTAATCTCACACGGATTTTTAATGAAGCTGTTACTGTCTACTTTCTGATTTATGCAAGAAAAAGTATTCATTATGGTAAGCTGAGTAAGAAAATGTGAAGCGAGAGGCTCACCTGAATGTGGAAGAAGCACGAGCACGCTGACAAAGTTTTTTTTTTTCATATAGCAGAGATCTCAAATATTGTTCATACTTGTTTGATTTAAGCAAACTCTTTGAACTGCACTTGTCATTTCATGCTGCCACTTGCCACTTGTGAATGTCCTGTGGCGTTTTTACGCATTTTATCCATTACATCGATTACATTTCGATATGTATGCCATGATGGACAAGTTCTCTTTATTTCTGCAATTCTTTTGATGCATTTATTGAGTTGCCATTATCACAAAGCATCAAGCAGAGTGTGCCTCTGGCGTGTCCTAGCAAAGAAGTTAACTTTGTTCATTTTAAATACAAATTGTGGTTCAGTCAGAATTAAATTAAATGAAATTTAAATTCGAAAAATAAAATCGAGTAAAGATTGATAAAAATTTATGTGGTCGGAAGAGCAGAAAATTTAAATATACTCTGACAGTTCTTCTAACATTTATAAGAACTCATTTTGCGGCTTAATGATGAGTGACAACTTTTACTTGGATTATTTAAGCATTTCTACTAATTTTAATTCAAACTTTAAACTACTTCAAATTTGACTACAGTAAAAATTTGAGCAATTTCCATTAATAAGTTTGTGAAGTAAAGCCTTTGAAAGCAGACATGAATTCTTTCATTTATCATTCTTTAATTTTTTATATATGGTCATCAAGCGATGCAACATTTTGATATAATTTACATGTCGACGACGCTTAATGGCTGTCATATGCAAAAGTTTCAGATTTGTCAAAATTTTAATTTGCTCAAATGATAGGAGATATAGACAGTTAGTACCTTGTATTATGTTATACGTTATAAGCCCTGGTACTTCTAAAATTTCCTTCGTATCGAAAAGCGTTACGTATACGCAGCGTGTGCGTACAAAATAAACTCAGGAAGACAGAGTGGAAATAGAAACTGAGCGGTAAAGGTATGCATGTGTCGTTGCGTTTGTTATTGCTTACTGCCTCCTCATTCCCCCTAAGCTTATTTCGATTACATCTTTTCTCTTTATATGTATGTGCGTGTGCTTCTTTGTTTCTTTGATTTGTATGTTGCATGTCCTTTGAATGCCTGATATGTTCTTAGCTTTTTAGGCCCTGTACCGAAGGTACAAGAGCCTATTGGTTTTGTGCAAATGTATGTAACAGGAAGAACTAATTGTCGGAGACCCCCCAAAGTTACCCCCATTATGGTCAGGAGTGATAGAGGAGTCGATATAGCCATGTCCGTCTGTCCGTCTGTCCGTCCGTCCGTCCGTCCGTCTGTATGAACGAAAGGATCTCGGAAACGGTAATAGATAGAGACTTCGTGTTTTTTGCATTCGACTAGGACTGCTCCGGAATTTCACAAGTTTATTTTAAAATTTTGCCCCTCCACCCCCTTCCCCATAAAATCACCCCTTAGGGTAAAAATTTCTTCGGCACAAAAAAAATTTAGTATACCAGTATAAAGTTAACGTCCTTCTAAACCAAAATCAAAAAAAGTTCATCAAAATCGGATAATAAATGACGATTTTATAAGCAATTGAATTTGAACGACCCCCCTTTTCTTTTCATTCATATTCGCGCAGTGAGAAGTGGTCATGTGTTTGGTCATAAGCTCGGGAAACATTTAATGTGTTTGTTAGGCGACCTGAACTGGTACAGGGCCTCTTACAGTCGGTTACAACTCACTTTGCCTTTGACAACAGGTCCGATGCTGCATTAGTGCGCGACCTTATACTACGCTGCTATTTATTTAGAGTGTTGCAGCTGACGAAGCACTAAATTTCTTTTTAGATATTAGCTTAAGAGGAGTTAAGAGGGTGCACCTTGTTGCAGAATCTCAGTATACAAATCTAGCGGTTCTTCCAATTCTCGGCTATACTTGCTCGAGACAGCAGCTCATTTGAGCCTTGAACTGTGGGATGCTGTGTAGATCTACTAATAAGAATAGGTGCTCAGAGGTTAATTGTTACTCCAACCTGATGCTTAGTTCGACAGATCTCAGCTTTCTGTTGCGCAAAAGTAATGCTTTGCCCAGTGAACAAAATTTTTCCTGAAGAGTTTATCAAGGTTTTTGTATTTTTTTCCACTCTGTAGTCTTCCGTTGTTTGCTTTAAATGTCTTCTTATTGTTATTTCAATAACCATATTCACTTCTTTTCTTCTTTTGCCCCATCTCATACACGGCCTTGATTAGCATATTTGCAATGCTTAGCTAAACAAATTTAAGCAGCTTAAAGCATAAAATCATTTGAATTGGATTTCTGCCTTATTCGATTTTCTGCATCCTTTAATTTTTTTAACTTTGTCTCTGTGTGCAAAATATTATCTCTTTGAAATTTTAATAGATTCTAATCGGCAAATCTTAGTATTTCTTGCTGCTGATTAAAGTTTCGTTTACAAACGAATATTTGCAAAAATACTAATTTTAAATTTCATATTTTTCGTAGTCGTTTATACGCAAATAAGTCTTTGATACGCAAAAATTTATGCACGAAACTTTGCAAATGAAGCCAGTTTA
Organism: Leucophenga maculata; assembly: GCA_035044805.1. Lineage (NCBI taxonomy): Eukaryota > Metazoa > Arthropoda > Insecta > Diptera > Drosophilidae > Leucophenga > Leucophenga maculata. The sequence continues at coordinate 4,121,641 of JAWNNP010003455.1, read as the reverse complement.
ATTTATTTGTGTTAATTATTCTAAATATTTCATAAAAGAAACTAAAATATTTAAGGAGCTTTCGTGAAAATGTTTCTTAATTAAAGCGAAATATGCCACGCAGCGATAATTGCTTACGCAAATATTATATCACAACTATTATTTTCATTGTTTGAAGCTACTAATTCATTAAAAACCCATGCACACCCACATGAACAATTCAAGCATAAACTATTATAATTAAGCGTACGCATTTCTGCTCGGTAGTAACTATTTGTGAAAATTTTGTAGAGTGTAGAGCGTAATATTTGCGGCTTCATTGCTGTGTTTATACGTGTTGCAAGGTTTACATAGAATTTTATTGTTCAATATTTATTTTTAGCATTTTTCGTTGCAACTTGCATAAATAACTGCGTAATGCAAAACATTTTCGAATTGAATTGTATGGCATAGTTGTAGGTAAACAACCGCCCGCATACACACACGCGCACGAACAGACGGAGTCCAATATCGACCGCAGCAGTGCAGCCGTGTAACCAATAGTCGAGCGAATGCAATGCCAGCAACGCAATGCCGCATGCATTTTATTTGCTCGATGTGGCGCCACACAGTGTGGCATATGATTTATTTATTAAATTGTGCACACAGCGCAAAATGCAATTGAGTCCAGCACAACAAATTAACATAATTGTTCAAAAATATGCACAGGACTAAGTATTTTATAGGGTATGAGAGCTAATAGAGAGTGTATGGAGTGCAGCCAAAAATTGTTTAAAAAAATTTCTATTAAATTGATTATTGAAAAAAATGAATGAGAAATTCTATGTGCTTGGAAGAGTCACATTAGATAAGCTGCAAAGAAAAAAGATGTTTAATTTGAAGCAGAACAGATGAAACTATTCAATTAAAAAAAAAAAAACAAATAAACAAACAAAGAAATAAACAAATAAACAAATAAACAAATAAATAAATAAATAAATAAATAAATAAATAAATAAATAAATAAATAAATAAACAAATAAACAAATAAACAAATAAACAAATAAACAAATAAACAAATAAACAAATAAACAAATAAACAAATAAACAAATAAACAAATAAACAAATAAACAATCAAACAATCAAACAATCATACAATCATACAATCATACAATCATACAATCATACAATCATACAATCATACAATCATACAATCATACAATCATACAATCATACAATCATACAATCATACAATCATACAATCATACAATCATACAATCATACAATCATACAATCATACAATCATACAATCATACAATCATACAATCATACAATCATACAATCATACAATCATACAATCATACAATCATACAATCATACAATCATACAATCATACAATCATACAATCATACAATCATACAATCATACAATCATACAATCATACAATCATACAATCATACAATCATACAATCATACAATCATACAATCATACAATCATACAATCATACAATCATACAATCATACAATCATACAATCATACAATCATACAATCATACAATCATACAATCATACAATCATACAATCATACAATCATACAATCATACAATCATACAATCATACAATCATACAATCATACAATCATACAATCATACAATCATACAATCATACAATCATACAATCATACAATCATACAATCATACAATCATACAATCATACAATCATACAATCATACAATCATACAATCATACAATCATACAATCATACAATCATACAATCATACAATCATACAATCATACAATCATACAATCATACAATCATACAATCATACAATCATACAATCATACAATCATACAATCATACAATCATACAATCATACAATCATACAATCATACAATCATACAATCATACAATCATACAATCATACAATCATACAATCATACAATCATACAATCATACAATCATACAATCATACAATCATACAATCATACAATCATACAATCATACAATCATACAATCATACAATCATACAATCATACAATCATACAATCATACAATCATACAATCATACAATCATACAATCATACAATCATACAATCATACAATCATACAATCATACAATCATACAATCATACAATCATACAATCATACAATCATACAATCATACAATCATACAATCATACAATCATACAATCATACAATCATACAATCATACAATCATACAATTATACAATAAAATAATCAAAACAAGAGTCAAATAAACAATCAAACAAGCAAACAAACAAAGAAGCAAAAAAACAAACAAACAAATAAACAAACAAATAAATAAATAGTCACACTAACAGACACACAAACAAACAATTTGAGTAACTCGTCAAAATCTTACCTGGGCCGATCTTTCTGATCCTCGACAAAAACCTTATGGACCAAATTTCCATCTGCGAATCCCTGCTGAATCGCAACAAAATCGACCCGTTTCTGAAGCGAATGATGACTGGCGATGAAAAAATGGGTCACTTTTGACAACGTGAAGCGCGAACGGTCGTTGGTGAAGGGTGTCGAAGCGGCTCACACAGTTGTCTAGGCCAGATTGACTGTCAGGAAGGTTTTGCTGTGTGTTTGTTGGGATTGGCAGGAAGCTGCTTCCTTATGGCCAAGCGCTCAAATCGGTCCAACAACTGGATCGCTTGAAGGCAGTAATCGCCCAGAAGCGGCCATCTTTGGCTAATAAAAGAGGAATTGTGTTCCAACAGGACAACGCCAGACCACACACTTCGATTGTGAAGCGCCAGAAGCTCCGGGAGTTCGGATGAGAGGTCCTTATGCCACCTTATAGCCCGGACCTGGGACCATCGGATTACCATCTGTTTCTGTAAATGTCGAACTATTTAGCTGGCAAGAAATTGGCTTCAAAAGAGGCTTGCGAAAACCAACTCTCTCACTTTTTTGCCAATAGGATAGCAAGCTTCTATGAGCAGGGCATAATGAAGTTGGAATCTGAGTTATTGATCAAAATGGCGCTTATTTGAACTAAATCTGATGACTGTACGATTTGAAATAAAGGCGAAAATACGAACGGCGTTTTGTTCCAACCAATATTTGTATTTAACTGCATGCGAACATCGTCGCGTATCTTGAGAACAGCTTTTGATTAATTTAACTTTGCAGTTCTCGAAGCTGACTCAGAGAAACTTTCTCTCGGACAGACATGGTAGGGTATGAAAAGATTATTACTTAAAGCACATTTATTACTTATTCATATAGAATATGATACACATTTTAACTGCTTTGCCTTTAACCTAAATTATCTTGCATTTGCTACCATCACTAACTGCTGTCTTCTTATATTATCACAGCTAATAACTATTACTTAATATAATTCCGTCTGCTCTTAAGCTACTTACATATCTATAAATCCAGCTGTATCTATTTTTGGCATATCAAACAATAGAAAATTATTTTTTTTTGCTGTTCAGCACTGATTTAATGCTATTAATAATAAATAAGGTGTATTGTATTCAAGATTTATTAATAAATAAATAAACTTTATTATATTCAAGAAATATAAATAGAACTCAATTGAATTCGAAGTGTTACTATGTAATATACTTCAGGGTATCGATGTCCATTTTTTTTTCGGTTATATTAATAACTTTTTTTTGGTTCGTTGCTCATTTCTGCTGAGTATTTTGTTTTTGTTATTTTAATTTAATTTTTATTGTTATTTGATGACATTTTATTTTTATTTCGCTTGCGGAAATTGCTTGTAATAAAAAATGTTTTATCTTGGGCATATAATCGAATCGATTTTCACTTGATTTAATTAGCGTTTTTCTCTTTGAATGTTTGTTTGTTTGTTTGCTTGTGTTGATGAAGAAGAAGCAGCGAGTGTTTGCTGTCATATAAATATCAAAACATTGCTGAAATTTTCGCATAACAAAGGGCAAAGTTAAGCAGAAATAGACATATAAACACAGTTGTAAGCCCAATGCGTCCTTAGCTGGAGAAAGTCATACGTATGTGTCATAAGGTGACCAGTTTTTGCTAAAATTGTGAGTTAAAACAAAGCTTTGAAACTTACATTTTCTCTAAGATAGTAAATTGTTTACAGTTTTATACAACGTAAAATGTTGCCATACTAACTAAAATTCTAGCTAAAATCTTCATCTACATGGTCACCTTAATATCAGTTTTAATGCTGTCGCCGCTATATAAGTCAATTTCCTGCATTGCATCCGTCGTTCCCGCATACTTGCTCCTGCCTATTAACAGGCACAAATTCGTTTTTCATTTGAAAAGCCAATGACGTGCAATGAATGTCATTCATGGCATCCTTGCCGTCCGTCCGTCCGTCCGTTGTCCGTGTGGTCGTCGTAGTCAAGTCAGTCAGTGAAAATTTCATTATTTAGCTTTTAACTCGGTTGACCACAGTGCTATTTTTTTCTTCTTCTTCTTGTATCCACTATGCCCCTGTCCATCCAATCTCTGACTTTTACTTTATTCTTTTGTGCGCATGCATAGCAAAAATTTTATAGAATTCATAAAAAATAAAGAATTAAATAAATGAAGCCATATTGTACTCGGTTTAATTTAATTTTTTTTCACCATATATCCTTTACAATCTCATCGAAAATATTTTACATCAATTCATATTATGTTGGGTAATTTTGTGCGTCAATAAGTAGCCACCATTTTGATTTTTAATACTATTAAAAAATTTAATTTAAAAAAGTGGGTGTGGCATATCAATGATGTTGCTTTATCTGCTTATGGCGAAAATAAGCATCTATAACGAAGTTCTGCTAGATATCGGAAACATTTGTATCTAGAAATGCGTAGCACCACATATTTTAATAAGATTTGGCTGCCCTTAGAACTGCAGTAGCAGTGTTAAAAAATGAGTATGGAAGAACCCCAAACATCTACTTAGCGAAGCAAAGGAAGACTGACTAAAACTATGAACTAGAAAGTGGAAGCTTTTGGAGGTAATAGAAGATATGTCTAAGAAACATCTGTCTGAAGCTTTATGCATTAAGTTTATTAAAGATATCGCAAGCCCAGTCAACTACAAAGGATTAAAACTAATATTCGAATGCCACCCGGTGCCACCTGTGCCGCAAACACTAGAAGAAGATTATTGGTGTTTATTGTTTTAGGATTGTCAACGGAAAAATATGCCCCATTGCGAGACTTCTTAATGCAACATAAAGTGTAAGTTCCTTCCGGTTATAAAAAATTGGAGTTGCTAAAAAGGGAACTGTACCACAACAAAACATTGGCTACTGAGGTATCAGTCAAAGTGAAGCTTCAAGACTTGATGCATAACACAGCGAGACATATCATACATAGAAAAGAAGGTAGAATTACTTTCTGAAAGTCTTAGAAGCAAAAAAAAAAAAAAAAGGTTACCAGAAACAAAACTATTTCAGATGTGAATATGTTTATTGTTCCCTGAACTCCCAGAACATTGGAAAAGTTCTCGGTCTTCGTCTGTCGATTTTATCGTTCGATTTTGTTTGAATATGCAAAGGAATCCTCGGAACTCATCAAAGGCACAAAAAATCAATTGGGAATTATAAAACAAACCATTCCTAAAATCAAGCATGAGATGGTGTTCAATGAAGTTTTAAATACATCGTCAACCTTCATATATATACAATTTGTATTAAAAAGACTTACTTTAATAGAGTTAATAGAGTTGGACGATTTAACAAAAGAAGAGCAGAAATACGAATATGGTTTTTCTGTACTGCATTCCAGAATTATATGTATGGAGCTTGATGAGATGAATTTTTATAAACTCCGCATTTATAAAACTATTGTCGTCACCATCCAGATTTGAGGACTGGTTGCAGTGTCGAACTGTAAACGTGTACAAACGCTTCAGTATAAAGCCTTGCGGTTTATCATTGATTGAGGCTGATACTTTCGCGGTTGGACTCTGCACCGGGACCTGAATGATTCTATTATGGTCTTATATGTAGACTGATTGTGTACAGCTCTCACCTTTAGCTGAAACTGGCGATTACTTTCGCTCTATGAGATGCTAGGCAACTAGCTAGTAGCATGCCTCCCCACATCCAATGTCGAGCGTTCCAATCTCTACCAATTATAGATTTTTCTTGCTTCAGAATTAAGGATAACGTTGAATTAGTAAAGCTCATTTCCTTGAAACTTCTTAATATTCCAAAATATCTTCATTAGTTTAGAAGTTATGAGGCTTAGATGTCAAAAATACATAACAGAAATATTAGACATTCTACTTTCCTGTACATCAAAAATACTAATATTGGAGATATTCACGCATCAATAATTAGACTGATGCTGGCTTCAAACAAAAAAAAACAAGAAAATATTATTATATACTCCGAAATATTAGTTGGATGTAATTTGCAACTAAACAACAACCTTAACCTCAAAAATTAAATATGATTGTATATATCTCCCTAATTATAAGCCTTTGGCACATTTTATAAAAAAAAAACTATAATTTTCCACATGGTCATTGTTTTTCCTTTTTTTTTTTGCATTCACCGCGTAGCATTCATAAACGACTTTTTATGCGACTGTGACTTTCGTTGCAAGGACTGCACGTTCAAAGTGGTTTCCTTGAAGTTAGTTTGTGTGACTTCCTGCTGTCTAAATTGCATTTCACCAATGACAGCTTGTACTCTGCTTGCCGCTGCCGCTGTTTGTACATTATGTAAGCTTGGAGCACTAAGGCTAAATTGCATTAAGCTAAAAAAGATAAAAACATTTTAAACTGTTGCTGCTTTTCTTGCTGATGAGCCAAGGACATTATTTTGTCTACTGTATTTTTTTCATTTTTTATTTTTTTTTTTACTATAGCCGTAACATAAGGCGCTAAGTGCGGCAACGTGTTGCTTACGGCGTGATTTAGTCAAAATGTCTTTGTTAATATGCAAATATTCAAGTTGTTGTTGTTTTAAACTAAGAAGAAATGCTGATATTGAAAGAAAATGGCTGTTACTGCTGCTGTGGCTGCTGCTGCTGCTGCTACCGGAAACAGTTTCAGTTGCAATGGCGGCAACAGCACACAGCTACCACGTGCCATTCGTCCGCTTAACTAATGTGCCCGATGCTTTTTTTGTAAATGGAAACAAAACAAAAGATTTACAAAGCCTTTTAAAAATCACCAATCTACGAAGAAGTCGTCATGCGCGCTTTGGCTCATGTAATAAGGAGAAATATTGTGAGGAGAAATTGTTGTATGTTGGCAACATTTTCTCCTGCGAACTTTTTTTTTTTTTTAAGTGGGTAACTTTTAGAGTTTGTAGAAAGCACGTAACAAGATAAAAAGGCTGATCGGTTATTTGATATTTTTTTTTTCAAGTGCTGGAAACTTATTGTGTTACACTCGTATGCAACATTTCTTTATAAACATTTCCAACTTTGCAACATTTATATAGCAACAATGCGCAACACACAGTGCAACTGCCAAAAGTTTATTACAGCAACAAATGCATGTTGCAGCATTTAAACAACCGTTACTTATTTGCCGCAACATATTGCAAGCATCATGTACCGTTATGTTATTTAGCAACATTTAAGCAGCATGTATAAATTCTTTTGTATCTGCAATATGTTCGCAGCAAGTTGCTACACTATTGCTTTCTCGCTCACATTAAATGTTGACCAGCAACATTAATGCGCAAAACTGTATGCTACAAAATATTTTATTTTCATTTAAATCCTCTTAAAATATAAACACATTAATTCAACAAATTTAAGCGCCTTTCATCAACTAAATAACATAAATCAAAATTGGTTTAGTTACAAAAAAAAAGCGAGGGTTTCCCCCTCAAATTTAATGTAAGCAAAAAAATTTTACCTACCAGAAATTGAATTTAATTTAGTGGCGAGCCTGCGGCAGTTTATATATTTCCGGCTTTTTCATGCTGTACACTGGTGACCCGTTGCCATTGCCTTTAACCCCATGTGTGCTGTGCTTTTTTTTTTTGTGTCCATTGGCTAAGTAATCCATTTGACATTGATGTTGGCTTAAAGCGAGTAAATAACAGAAATTCCGGCAACAAAATCGATGGTTTATGTCACGGCAACACACCTGATGTGCAACTCTTCATAGTAGAATTTGTTTTAGTTAGTTTGTCTGTCTGCCTAGGAAAGGGCGTTTATTTGAATTAAATATTATCGACAGAGGAAATGAACAACTGCTGTTGATTTGTGTTTAATGTGTATGGAGTGTCTGTCAGTCTGTCTCTATTTAAATATAGATGTACTATATCTATAAAGTTTAATTTAAATGATAGGCTACACTAAGGTAAATATTTTAGGAGTAGAAAAAAAAATTCACAGTTCAAATTGTAATAAATCAATCATGATTCGCATTCGGCGCAAGCAGTCGCTATGTAACACAAAATTAAGTGCTAGTAAAATTCGAATTTGAAATTGCATGACAGCTGGTTTCAGTATTTAATATATTGCGTTTTGTATGGAGTATTCCAAGTAGAAATATAACAGTTTGCTAAAGATTAATTTTAAATACTTTTGTACTTTGGCTTAGGAGCTTTTAAAACTTTTCAGCACTTCAAATCATCCAAAGTATCTAAAACTGAAACTGAACTATAGCTTATGCTTGGTGATTTTCATATCCATATACATATATAATAAAACCGTTAAGAAATTTATGTCTGTTTGTGCTTGCATCACGTAAAAGTCACTCATTGTATTCAACATTGAATTACTAATATATAAGAAGCTTTATTCTGTGTAACATTTAACGTTTATTTCAACGAAATCGACCTGCGGAGTCAAAAGATATTTATATTAAAATATAAATTAAATTTCTAAACTTAAAATCTGTTGATAACTAACGCTTTTCAAACTGTTTGCCATTGCTAGTGCATCTCAAACTAATGACATATATTGTGTGTAACTCAAACTGTACGCAAACTGTACGCCACAAACTATATTTATATATTTAAATGAGTAAATGCAAAACTTTCCACCCATTTTAACATCCTTATCTACAGAATCAATCCTATATTTTTTTTTAATCGAAAGGTTTTTGAGCGTAGCTGTGCACCATATCTTATTGTTTCTAAAATATTTCGTCTAAGGTAGTTAAAATCCAGAAAAAGCTATTGACCAGTTACAAAGTCCTTTTCTATCTCTATTTGCCTTTGAGACATTAGCGCTCTCTGTTCACACAATTTGCCATAAAGACCAGTTTCGAACTTGACAAACATAGAATGTTAAAAAGATGTTTGCGCCATATTGGTTGAATTTCAACCAGTGGGTGAACTCTAGTATATACTTGACGAATTCCTACATCATTCATCCAATCACCGTTGAACTTTGGTAAATTTGTAAATGCTTGTCATAGTACATCGTTCTTACGATATATTCTAAATCGCGATGCAACCTTTTATTTAATTTTTATAGCAATTATAATTCTTAAATAGTTTAATCATATTTCTTATGAGCAACATTTATACGTTAGATTTTGGAGTGTGATGTAAGGAAGGCAAATAGGGGAAACAACAAAAAAACCAACAAATTTTTGATGTGTGACCTTAAAAAGTAGTCATATATGCGGTGAATAGTTATAAAGTGTGATGGCTGTTGTGGGTGTACAACCTAAAAAATTTCAATAACTTCTTCTGAGTATGGACAAGGTTAATTAAAATTCCTGATCTTCTGGTTTAAAGCTTTTATAAACACTGAGAAATTTTATTTCATACATCCAGACAGACTAACAGACAATATTATAACGACTCACCTTCAGATGCTGATCAAGAATATGTAGGGTCTTCTAAGGCTAAGTCTGTCTATTAACTATTCGTCGATATTTAACTGAACTATAGCTCCTATCATTTGTAGATCGTTAAATAAAATTTACCTGGTAGAAGTAATTATGCAGCCCTGGTAAAGAATTTATGCAACCCTAATTATGCAGTCCTAGTAAAAATATTTATACAGCTCTTGTAATAGTATCTATACAGCCCTGGTTAAAGTATTTATGCAGCCCTGATAAAAATAATTAATTAACACTGGTAAAAATGTTTATGAAGCCCTAATAAAATAAGTATGCAGCCTTGGTAAAAGTATTATAAAATATAATAAAATTAAATAATAAAATTATTATAAAAATATTAATGCAGGCCTGATAATAGATTTATGCAGCTTTGTTGAAAATATTTATGCAGCCCTGGTAAAAATAGTTTTGCAGCCCTGGTAAAAATATGTATACAGCCCTGGGGAAAATATCTATGCAGCCCTGGTGAAAGTAAATTTGCAGCCCTGGTAAAAATATTTATGCAGCCCTGGTAAAAGTATATATGCAGCCCTGGCAAAAGCATCCATGCAGCCCTGGTAAAAATATTTATACAGCCCTGGGGAAAATATTTATGCAACCCTCGTAAAAAAATTATGCAGCCCTGGTAAAAGTAAATTATGCAGCCCTGGTAAAAATATTTATGATGCCGTGGAAAAATGTATATTTGTGTGTATTTATGCAGCGCTGATAATATATTTAGCCCTGCTAAAAGCATTTGTGCAGCCCTCGACTAGACACAGATAGTCAGAGAATGTTCAAACAAGCAATGCAGATACACACAGGCTTTAATTTGAGGGCCTATTGGATATGTCTTTATCAGGGTGGCAAACCTTCGATCGACCAGTCGATCGCGATAGATAGGTATTAGTCCTTTTTGTGTTCTTTTTAGGCCCTGTACCGAAGATACGAGAGCCTATTGCTTTTGTATTTAACACGTAGAAATAATGGTCGGAGAACACCCCAAAGTTACCCACATTTTGGTGTGGAGTGATAGAGGAGTCGATATAGCCAAGTCCGTCTGTCCGTCCGTATGAACGAATCGATCTCGGAAACGGTAATAGATAGAGACTTCGTGTTTTTTGCATTCGACTAGGACTGCTCCGGAATTTTACAAGTTTATTTTAAAATTTTGGCCCTCCCTTCCCCATAAAATCACCCCTATGGGTAAAAATTTCTTCGGCACAAAAAAAGTATTAAGTATGCTCTCTAAGCCAAAATCCAAAAAGTTCATCAAAATCGGATAATAAATGATGATTTTATAAGCAATTGAATTTGAACGACCTATGATACTCCCGTCCTCCCTTTTCTTCTCATACATAAAAAAATGTTTTATAAGGCACTTATTCGTGTAGTGAGAAGTGGTCATAAGTTTGGTCATAAGCTAGGGAAACATTTAATGTAATTTTCTTACTTGTTATTTCTGGGAATGGGCGCACACAACGTCGTGCAAAGAATGATTGCTCCGGACACCGTTGTGCATCTTGAGAAGAGCTGAATCCATTTAACTATAGCAGTCTTTGGTATAGACGTAGAACATGGAACGTAAGAAGGCAGATGGATAGAGAGAGAGAGAGATAGATTCATCTATAGTTTCCTTTGCTATAATTTAAATTGATTCCATGAGTGCTAAATTATTGATAATAAGGAAGAAAAAACTGTTACAGCTAGCTTCCCTATAATATGTATGTATATGGGAAAATATATAAATTTATATGCAATTTTGTATGCCTGACCAATATAACCTATAGAGTTTCCCATATATGCTTTTATTGAAGATATTAAGTGGGCTTTGCTAAAGTTCCATGGTATACTTACCAAGTTGTGTATAAATCTTTAGATCCTTAATATATGTCGGATATGAGACATGTTTACCAAATACGAAATATGAAATATAATGAATTTTGACTCTAGAAATCGCTTGAGACCGAAAGTAAAAAAAGACCAGCCTCGTTAACGATATAACCGAAAAACATCTTGGGCACTTGTGGTGGTAACTAAACCATGGTCTGTCCTCACAAGTAATGCTGGCTGGACTATCCGTTCATAGATGCAGCCAATACATGGTAAGGTTTGTAAAAGAAGCCATAGTTCACTCATTATTTAAAGTGTATCTCTAAGAAGAGATTAGGGATCTCATGTTATTTAATACAAACTATAAATTATTTTATTGATTCATAAAGTAAAAGAAATAAGATTAAATAGGGAAGATCATTAAATACAAATTTTATTTAAAAATCCTCAACTTTCTATCAAACTTGATATTTGCGTAAATTCTGGGACACTTTTAGGTACTTGTGTGAATTATGGGTCACACTATAGATGCACTCAGTGGTGGTGATGACTGAAATCAAACACAAAATATGCCAGTGATATACTTAAGTTGTTGACATCAATGATAGTGCATTACGATGGTGATATCAGTGAAAGTATCTATAATAAAATCAATTTTCTGACTTTAGAATTCGATATTTAAACAGGTTTATCGGTTATTTTTGAACCGATATTATATTAGGTCTTTTCTGATATTTACTAATTAGGAGTAATTCTAATTGATGGAAAGAAAAAAGAAAGTAGGAGAAAAATCAAAATGATTAAACTTTGTAGTCACCACAAGGCTATGTAATTTCTACAATTTTGTATCGATTTTGAACAATTAGAAGCAATATAGAGCAGAAATCTTTGATTGGATGTGTTATAGAATATAAATATATAATTATTCCCAAGTCTTTATATGCAAAACTCCAACTACAGACTACAATTACATGCCGGCTCTGTGGAACGTCCTACAGACATGAAAATGAACATGTTTTATGTATAATTTCCGTTGAATTTGCTGAGTGCAACTCGAGCATGTAATATATCATCTACCTACGTACCTACTTTCATACTACTTTTATAGGAGTCTCCTCGTATCCTTAAGCCTGGCGACAATAAAATTTGCAATTGTATTTGTATATGTATTGGGTTTATGCATAAACATGTTTGTAATCAGCGTGAAACAACAATATGTGAACCGAATCGTATAAATGCATAAATATATATATTTGCAGATAGCTTACCAAGCCGGCATGCAGCGGAGCGGACAGAACAGGACAGCACAGCACAGGACAGGACAACAGCCAGCATAAACATTATAAATCAATATACATAAATGGAACAACAGCTACGCACTGGCTGGCTGGCTAAATATTGTAACAACCAAAATGCAAATTAGTTGCAATCAATTTCATAATGGAACCGAACAAATGCGTTGCATGTATTCTACATATTTCGAATAGTTAATTAAGTCCAAAGTCAAATAGCAATTATGACGAAAATTATTTGGCTATAACTCGAAATATAACCTTGACAAAAATTATATTTCTAACTTAATCAGTTTGGCAAACTTTTCTTTCATTATATTCGCTTTTTTTCTTTTTTTTTTCGGGGCTGAAACATCCATTGATTATTTTGTTTATTTCCGGTTTTAGCCTTTCGACTAATGGCGTTCTTACAAAAAAAAAAAAAAAACAAATTATTTTCTCTTTGCTTTTGTGCTTTGTTTGATTTATGAACCCTTTTAACTTTGTTTGTAGTCAGTTGGGTCGCTCGGTTTGGTTGAGTAATAAAATGACGACAATTTGTTGACGTGAATTATTCATAGAACGTTGTTAAATGTGCGACTTTTCTTAACTTTTTCTTGTTTATTATTATTTCATCCTTACAGCAAGCATAATTATGTCGCTCCGTCGTGGCTCGATGAAGTGTAAGAGATGACAATGTTGTCAAGCGAAAGTACGCCGTAATTGCATGAGTTCAGGTGAGTTTGATTATTTTCTTTGAAAAGTTTAATAATAAAAATTTTTATCGTGCAAAGTAGACGCGTGCTTTTACGTGGAGATGTATGATGTATTAAAAAATGCTAAATTTTAAATGCGTCTAAATGAAATTTAAATAGTTTTCAAAATATTTTTAATGCGGACTTATTATTTGGTATATATGGAAGGTACAGGGTATAATATCTTTTCAGTCTTTTAAGAACTAAACTATTATATGCTCATTTTAACGCTTAGTTGTTAGTATCATTAAGCACAAATGGTATCTTTAGGTCTTTGTGATTTTCCAAGCAATATTAATGATACTTCAGAGAGATTTATTTTAATAGCACTGTATAATGGCTCTCGGCTCTGTATAGAATCCAAAATGCTTCCTTGAGAAGCCTCTGCTGTACATATAGAAGACTTGTAACGCAGATATATTGGCTAGGTATAGCTCGCCGAATGGTCCAGCTTCTATACAGAAAATTTATCCAGCTTGTTGCTTCAATGTTGCGAATTCTCCAAAATCAATATGTAGATGATGATGTATTATGTCAGAATATATACAACAAATTCCATCAAGTCAGACATTTTTCTGTGGATCTGTGGGCCATTGTTGTTGTAGTGATATTATTGTTCAAGACTCGCTTCCTTTTGGGTTTATCTGCCTCCACCACAAAGAATATTACGCGTTCAAAACACCAAAAACCATAAAGTTTTGTCCAAGATTGTGAAAGAAGTTTTTGTAGTCTGGCTGTTTTATAGTATGTCGCGGTTGTAACTATAAGGTTGACGTGTTTACATTTGACTTAAATGGTAGCAGCTTGGATAGAGTTTCCTCATACACTATTCAATATTTAATATTTTAGTCCGCTTTTGACAAATATAGCAGCTCATTCTTGGGTTCCATTTGCTGGGTGGTTAAATGTGACAATATTTACTGATGGTAGTGGTTGCGGCCGATGAAATAAAGGTATTTGGTCGTCAAAAATATCTACGTTGTAGTCTCGGTGAGGTATAGAGTTACGCATATACCAGGGACAGCCGGCATGGTGTGTACTGATCCCTAGATCTGAAGTCAGTATAACAAGATGAGGGCAACAATTTGTTGGCACATAGATCTTTAAATGCGCAGGGAGAGTTTGCTTTGACAGTTATATAGCCACTGCAGCTTCTTTATTTTGGAACTGCATGTTTGAATAGTGTTCTTCAGAAGTGAGCCTTCGGTAGAAGTCCACAGTACTTCGCTTTGCCAGCCAGCCGGAGCAAAGTAGATTATTGAAATTCATAGTTTTTGCATTTAGTATTGTTTTTGCGAATATTCCATATACTATGGTGTGGAAGTCTTCTTAGATACCGTCTATCTTTTCTTCCTCGCCCCCTGATCTATATAGAAGACACTGCTATCATTTCCGTAGGTTGCGACTAGCATCTATGATGGCATTGTGTTTATGTCGACTACGTCAGGGTCACCTGTGTACAATTTGTAAAGCAAGAGGCTAGGCGCGCTACCTTGCTGCATTTGCTGCGATAAAGAGGGGCTTGTGCTTACCTGAACGCAAAAATACCTTCAGTCTAGATAGGAGCGCAGTAGGACAAAGTATGAAGCTGGAAGTACATGCCCAGTATACCAGACTCGATCGAAACCTTCCTGGATATCAAATTGTAGTATTCCATTTTATCATATGCTTCTAGGATGACAAAAAGTAATACTGAAAGAAATCTAAATTGGTGATCCTACAATAATCCCGTGTATATCGCGAAATCCGCAAAATGGGCAACGATTGATAATTTAATAAGTTTCGGATGAGCCGTAATGAATCTGTTTCACTTTCTAGCTTACAAGATCTGTCAGTCATTGTGATGATAGCAAGTTTCTAAGATGTCCGGAACTGTAGCACCCTCATTATTGCGATAAATATCAACACTAAAGTAAGAAGTGCATTCATAGGTAGAGCTTTAAGCGTACGGTTATACACCCTGTAGTGGCATAGTGTTTTGTTTTTATTTTTGAAGTTTTTTGGTACAAGATTCTATTGGTTTTGTGAAGTGATAGAGAAGTCGATATAGCCATGTCCGTCTGTCCATCCGTATGAACGAAAGGATCTCCGAAACGGTAATAGATAGAGACTTCGTTCTGTTTGCATTCGACTAGGACTTCGATGGAATTTTACGAGTTTTTTTTTTTTTTAAATTTTGCACGTCACCACTCTTCCTTCCCCTTCAAGGTTAAAAATTTCTTCGGCACAAAAAAAATTAAGCCAAAATCCCAAAATTTCATCTAAATCGGATAATGAATGAATTTGAACGACGTATGATACTTCCGTCCTACCTTTTTCTTTGCATACATAAAAAAATGTTTTATAAGGCACTTATTCGTAGAGTGAGAAGTGGAAGGAGCAAAATACTTTTCGTTAGTACCATTTATTCTTATTAATTTCTACCTTTTCTTTTTGTACTGCTTGGTCATTAGCTAGGAAAACATTTAATGTGTTTGTTCGGCGACCTGTACTGGTCGCCTCTTACAGTCGGTTAAGCCCGACTGTTTTTTGCACCATACAGTAACTGATTTCGACAAATGGATTTACTATAATAATTGACGAGATAGAGTGGAACACTCAAGTAAGAGTAATTTAGCGATAACTATTTTTGCGATGGACCATTTGTTTGAAACTCATTTGGAGGTGCTTCACTACATAGTCCTCTTTTTGTTGATCCATTTGGTATGGGAACATTTGGCGATGAGCAATTTGCTTTTGGTCCAACTATTGGGTGCTCCTTTGGTTGTGACTCTTGTGCTATTTACTTGATATTGTCCCATTTGATGGTGGTGGCTAGCTCTTTTATGGGTATCCCATTTGGCATAAATCCACATGGTCACATAGCCAATTTGCCTATTTGGCGGTGGTCCATACGGTGTTGGTCCATTTAGTGTTGGCAAGCGATTATCGAAACTTTTAAATAATAATGGAGACCACATGTTCGCCCGTCTGTCTAACTGGCTTATGTCTTAAAAGTGGTATCATTTTATATCACTTAATTTATTAAGCATAATATTTGTGCATGCAAACCAAATAATTGACTTGCATTGATATAAATTTCTCAAGCATACACGCAAGGTCGCTGCGCCAACGCCTAAAAAGTCAACACTATACGTGGATGATCAAAGTAAATGCTGGCCTTGCACCAATTGGCTTATATTGAGACATTCGGAATAATATTTTGCATTTCACCGATGATGTTGTCGCTGCTGTTGCTGCTGCTGCTGCTATTGGTGATGATGATGCTGCATAATTAAACGCCACAGCGTAGCATACTAAATAATTTGCATAAATATTTAAAATTCAATCAACGCATGTAGCTCTGATGCTCTTCATGATGCCGAATGTACGCTGCATGTTTTCAACAAGTAAATTGAAGAGACAGGATACGTGCAGTCGGCTCGAAGGCGGGGGAAAAGCTAAAAGCCGTATGGTGGCACTTTTGGGAAATGAGACTTGCAGGAGGCGGTCGCTGTTGAGCAATTCAAGAAAGCAGTCAAAATGCAGACAAATTGTATACAAACAGACACAAAGCTACGTACTACATACGAGTGTAGTTGTGTATATATGTGTGTGTGTATGTATTGGATGTATTTGAAAGTTTACATTTTTTTTAATTCTATTAGTTAAAGTTTTCTTGAAAAAATTTATTTATTGGAGTTTATTTTGTGGTAATATTTGTTTTTAAATTTGCACCAAGAATTTGCAGTTAAGCAAATCGTAAACTATTGAAGTAACTATTTAGAAAAGTTCTTATTGACTTTCGTTGTATCTTATATACATCAGCTCTAAGTAATACTTTTTAGTACATCGTATTTCCATCTCTCTCTCTCTCAATTGTTCGCATTCGGTCGATACAAGTGCTCCTCTCCAACTGTTCATATTTTGTGTTTCAGTTTTTCGGACTGTAATGCCATTAAAGAAGTTTCACTTCAGTTATTGAAAATTGGGAAATTATTTTTGAGCAGCTGATCTTCATGATGATGGCATTGTTGACAGAAAATTAACTTTTCTGACAATCAAATTTATCAGAAACTATCTGTGATACCTTTTGAATATTATGGTTATATCAGTAAGGTGTAGTTGCCATTAAATTTGGAACGTCAGTTAATATAGTATTTCCAGGAAACAATATAAGAGATTCTCTTACAGTTTGGCATCGGTCTACTTCCTCAATTCCGTCAGATTGTCAGAAAACATTAAAATTTTATTCGAATATATTGTTGATCAAGCTACTTGTCGTACCAACACAATGCATGAAAGGATATTGGACGATCAGAGTGTAGACGAAGTAAGGATACATCGCACCACATCTGAGACTAAGGAACAATAAGGACAGTGTGTCTGTCGGTTAACAAGATCGTGCTTACTGTTTTTTGGGATGCATGTGGTATAATTCACATCAAGTTCTTTGAAAAGGGTAAACCAATCACCGGCGAATATTATTTAGAGGCATTGGATTGATTCGATATTAATTTTTAGTAGAAATGAACGCATTTTGGCGAAGAAAAAAGTGATGTTTCAATGCACGGTGCTGACGTGTGTAGTGACCATGTCATAAATCCAAAAAATGGTAAATCCATTCAGCATATTCTTTAGATTTAGTTCTCTGTGTCTATATCTTGTCTTTATGCTTGAAGAAGTGGCTGGGTGGTAAGAATTTTGGGTCGAATAATGAGTTAATTTGTATAACAAAGGGCTTGTTGAGGACCTTGAGAAAACTTAATATTTGGATGGATTAATGTTTAGGGGGACTAATAGGAGACTATTTGAAAAATAAATTGCTGATTTTTTTATTAATAAGTTACTGAATTATGAGACCACCCTCCTGTTGAAATTTGTACACGTTTGAAAAGATTTTCAATGCAAAGTGATAAGACTTCTACATATGTATGAACTTCTGAACAGTGCTTTAGGGTTTTTTATATTTCCAAGTAATCGTGTTAATTTCCACATACCGCCGATACGAACCACATTCTAAAGAAATATTATAAAGAAACGGTCCGAGTGCACTGCCTTGAGGTACTTCTGCTCAAAGAGCAACTATTGGAGAGACACTTGCGCAAACTTAAACAAAGAATTGACGTCCCTCAAACAAAATGTGGCAAATAATTTGTCGTTATTCTTCGATAGCAGTTCGGATTGTCATACCTTGTCAAAAGCTTCTTGTACATCGACAAACATAGGCTTCAAGGATTCGATGAAGAATTGGTAATCTGCCTATAAATTTTTACGGTTTGCAACACGAGCTAAATTAAAGATAAGCAGCCTCTCCTATAGTTTCGGGAGTAAGGGAGGTAGATTATTGGCCGAAACGATACGGATTTATGGATCATTATTACCATTGCTGATTTTCAAGCTGTTGGAAAGTGGTGTATCCTTAAAAAAAGCTTATCCAGAAATAGAAAAGCATTCACTGGCAGGACTTTAAGTTTTGCGTTAAATATTTTATCTTGGCCAGAGTCTTTGTGGTTTTTAAATCACTGAATGAAGCCAGTCATCTTTATCAGTGTGAAGGAGCGATAGGCATAAGCATCTGTAGAGAAAATTCGAAGGAAGCTGCTGCAGCTTCAACGTCATTAATTGTAGCCTGGTTATATGGGTTATAGCGCTCGAGAAGGTATTGTTCGAAGACTGTTTTTGGCAAATGTCGTTTAAGATAGGAAAAGAGGTGAGAAGTACTTTTTTAGGGAGACCTAAACTGGCGAGTGTTGCAACCATACACAGCCGCTGATTATTCGGATTAATTTTTTTGCTAACGTGTCTTCAAGAATTGATCGCTTCCTTAGCTTGGTCAGTTCAACGCCAAATTGAGCCTGGATGTCAATCTCTATACGCAACCTACAACTCAGCCTGAACTCAATTTCTTTGGACAGAATTAGGTAAGTGTAGTTAAAAAGGGACTTCCGAGTAAAGTATGTCTTCTTCAACCAAGGATGCTTTTGCAGCATGCATTAAACTTCTGCCAAAATGCTTGGTATCTCCAAGCCCAGTCTGAGTCAAAAGAGCACCTACCAGAGGTAGATGTATATGGGGAACATTATTTTCTACTAAATATTCTTATTAAACTAGATTTCTGACAATAAATCTTTGCAACATAATTTGATGAGTTATGATGCTTATCTTAATGCCTAAAAAAAAGATCGTAGAAACTCTCTGATACAACCCATATATATATATAAATATCCTTATATATATATATATATATATATATATTTGTAAAGTTGTATTTACGATATTATTTAGTCAACAACATTGCGTATGAATAACGCATAGTGTAGAGCGTGATAAAAATGCGTAGAAAAGCAAAGCGCAACAGAAATGTCAAGAAAACACTAAAAGGACATGCGCACAGCATCCTGGCGTACTCTTATCGCTCTTTAATTTCCTACACTCGCTCTCGCTCAGTAGTAACTTTCACTTAACAAATAACCAAGCAAAATGTCAGAAAACAATTCGCCAAAATAAAAAAAAAAACAAAAATAAGCCGCGTGCGTGCTGTTACATGTAGCAGCAGCATCCTTACAACTACTTCGTTCGTACTACAAGTAATATGAGCAGGAGGCATCCAGCGCTGCTACATGTCTGCCTGCAACGTCTTCATCTCTTGACGCTGACTGTGTGTGTGCTTTGTCGGAGCTTTTGCGCTGCCAAAAAATGTGTGGCAACTGAAAAGCTTGCCATGCAGCAGCATAAAATCAGTTTAGTTCTGACTGCGTTCGTTGCGTTTGTGTGTCGCGTCGGTTGTTTATTTTTTTTGTTGCTTAAAAAGCCAAAAAAAAAAAAAAAAATTGTTAAAGAATTTCATGCGAATAAAGTTAACAAAAAAAAAAAAAAAAATTTATAGACAACGTGCCATAAAAAACAACAACAAACAATTTATGTATGTATTTGTATACATATATATCGTATATAGCTAGTATATAAGTGTATGCGTGCTTAAGCGTATTAAAGTGTTCTGTTGTAGTGTAGTGTAATGCGGCCTCCCCGCCCTTTTTACACTGCTGCTGCACATTAAAATCATAATAAGAATTTATTTGTTGTTTCCTTTTGGAGATGCAATAAAAAATGGCATTCACCCGTAATATATTTTAATAGCTAGCCCCAACAAATGTTTTTGTTTCATGTTTTTATTTTTTTGTTATTTTTTTTTTTTTTGAGTGCTGCTGGCATTTATTTCGTTTAGTCTTCTTGCTGTTCTGGTTGCAAATAAAAATTAAAATAAATTGAGTGGTTATGCTTTGTGGGGTTGCCTGTGAACATCTGTGTTGAAGTTTTATGTTTCTTAAATGAGGGTGTGTGTGTGTTGGTGTAGCAAGATGGGTGTGCGTTTATGCCATGCTTGCTTTTGGCAGCATTGCAATTTGCTTTTGTTGCTGCATTTCAATTTAGTTTTATGTCTTACAAAAAAGAAAAGACTAAGTAGCGAAAAAAAGAATAATAAGGATAAGCTATTTCGAGGAACTCCATTTAGCAATATTATATGAAAGAATTTTTTTGAAATTTTTATATCTTAATGGATATGCAATTTCCATTTAACTTTAAAATCTTACAAAGTACTTTATTGTGCGTGAAGGATTTCAGCTCAATTGGATATGTTTAAGTGCTTCAAAATTGAGTTTTAGACTTTGAAAAAATCATGTAAACAAATACAAAATAAATGGAAAAGCATTTGTATACCCAAGTTTTGGTTGGATTTTTTTTAATATGCGAGTTCTGCGTGTTGAAGACTGTTATATGAAGAGAGAATATGAGGTTTGTTTGAAAGTAAAAAGCAGTTTCGGACTATTATTTTGGTGCTTCATTTCTGAGTCACATTGAAAGCGTAATACCTCATCAACACTAGTCGTAATGTTGTTCATTTTTTGCTTCCTTGATAAGATAAAATGAGTTAAAAATCGAAGTTTTATCTTCACCCATCGGTAACTCTAATTTTTAATCAGTAAATTGATGTTCCAAAAATGCTTCATTCCAATTCCATGCACTTCAATGAAGATTTGGGCATATCTTTGATGAAATTTAGCACATTTTAGATGGAACCTGTGGTGATTATGGATTTTAGTTGGCCAAAATATAGTTCATTGCTATTAAATCGTCATGAACTCCATGCTTTAGTATAAAAAAACAACACAAGAAACTTGGTCCATTTATTAAAACGTTTCGTTTAAAGTTTTATGAATTTAAAAAATAGCAAGAAGGAGCGCAGTCTTCGAGTGTTCTCCACTTCGAATACTCTATAGCCTCATTAAACTATAAATTCGTGTAGGGGATATATTCCTATATGGATCTGTGATATATTAGATTTGTATATTAGTGAAAGAAACAAACAATTTGTCGTTTAGAGCTAAACTAAACCACGAAGAAATGTTTTTCATACAAAAACCTATTGATCCAATATGAACCAAAGTGAAATATTTTAGAATTGAGTTAAAGTACTAAGAAAAACAAATATTTTTTCATTCAAAAACTTAGAAAGAGGGTTAGTAAGCGCCTACCTATCTGAAGAGACCATAGGAGATATTAAATGTATAAACTTGACGGATCCATCAATTTTATCCCAATATCTTGTTGTTCAATCGGACAGACGGACATATGTATATCGAGTTGATTTTTTCGTTCGATTTGGATTCGTATAGAATATTTTATTAGAATTGATGTAAAATAGATTAAATTCGGCGTTTCCTACTGAATCACATTTTCTTATACAAAAAGCCTGAAAGGTTGGACAGATTTGTGTGAAGGTTACCCCTTCTAGTGGTCCGATTTGCACATATAAGTAACATTTTATAAGGAAGAACGTAAGGTACACCAAATTTGATACTTCTAAGAAAATTAATTTTTCATACAAAAAGGCAGAATGAGAAGCAGGTTTGAATAGTGCGTAGTAATCTCCACTTACGGAGAGTGGTTAGCACATTCATTGAATACAAGTGATCTGAATAGAGAATAAAAGAATGCTAGAGAATAAAAGAATGCAAATATGTATCTAAATTTGAAGGCTCTACCTTTTCTAGTCTCCGAATTCTAAATGTGAGCCTACCTTAATTTATAATTTGAAATTTAAAATATGTGTCCCCTATTTTCCGCTTTGTAAGACTCTTTAAATTTTTCCCATCTAATAATTGAGATATTGTGCTGAAATTTTTCCAGTAGCAGCACATCTTACATAGATGAAAATTGATTTTGTTCATTTGACCACCGTAACTAAGCCAAAAATGAGCATCATCACTCAAGATGCCTTTGCGATAAATAATAAATATTTAACCAGGGCTGCATAAATGAATATATTTACAAGGGCTTCGTTAGAACTTTTATCAGGGCTGCATACATATTTTCAGAGCTGCATACTTATTTTTATCAGGGCTGCATAAATATTTTTACCAGGACTGCATAAATATTTGTACAAGGGCTGCATAAGTTTTTTTACCGGGCCTGCATAAATATTTTTTCAAGGTCTGCATACATTTTTTCAAGGACTGCATAAATATTTCACCAGGGGTGCATATTTTAACCAGAGCTGCATACATATTTTTACTAGGACTGCATTAATATTTTTATCAGAGCTGCATAAATAGTTTACCAGGGCTTCATAAATATTCTTACAAGGGCTGCATAAATGTCTTTACAATTTGAATAGGTCTGCATAAATATTTTTACCAGGGCTGCATATATATATATAACTAGAGCTGCATAAATATTTTTACTAAAGCTATGTACATAAATATTTTACCAGGGCTGCATACGAATTTATACCAGGGCTGCACAATAATTTTACCAGGGCTACATACATTTATTAGTAGGGCAGCATACATATTTTTACCAGGGTTGCATAAAAATTTTTCCAGACTGTATAAACGCTTTTAATAGGACTGCGTAAAAAATTTATCAAGGCTGTATAAATATTTTTACCAGGTCTGACAAATATTTTATAAGTATTTTTACCAGGGCTGCATGAACATTTTTTGCTAGGGTTGCGTATATATTTTACCAAGGTTGTCGAAACATTTTATCAGTCCTGCAGAAAAATTGTATCAGGACTGCATAAATATATTATCAGGACTCTTATTTCCTTAATAAAATATTTATGACGTCCTAGTTAAATAGTAGAAACTTATCCAACTCATCCAATTACAACTCAGCCATCCGTTTTAAAGAAAGCGATGAGTGTTTTTGTTGGTTTCTAATGTCAAGCTCAAACTAAGCTAATCTTCTAAGATGTGTTCCAGTGTTTCGTTATTCACTGATGCTGGAACTTTCCATAGCATTTTTATATAAGTAAAATCTGCTATTAACCTCCGAGTGCCTTCATGCATTCATTCCACATTTCAGATCTATTTCAGGCTCTACAGAAGTTTTTGTACTATTTTATGTCCTTAAAGTTGTCCCACACACCTATTTTGGGCTTTGTTCTCTGTTCCAGACAGCTAAACTTATTCAACATTCATATTCGTTCAACAATATTCAAACGTGAAGGATCTATCTTTTATAGTCTCCAAGTTGTCGTTGTGCATACGAACAGCCAGACAGACGGACAGATAGACATGTTTATATCGACTCCAATTTTGATGCTGTATCCTTCCTAACGAATTTCTTAACTGTTTGACAATCTTTTCAATTATTTTTGGTTTCCAGTAAATTGTATTTAGTTGGTTTTTCCATTTAAGCGATTTCTACTGTATTCAAGCTAAATGTTTTAGTTGACTAACATGAAACATCAGATTAAATAAAAAATTTAACTTTATAATTAATTATTTAAGTGCTGCCTCTCATCATATAACTTTGTGTGTGTTCTATCAAATATTTAAGGAACCACTGTTGTACAACATGATTAGTCAACTGAATTTACAAACCAATATCAACTGCATGTGTTACAAGCTTCATGCAAGAATTATAATACTCTGCATACAGCGTGTGAAGTGGCAATTAAAATGTCACGTGCTCTCTATAAATTTTATGTTTTTTTTACTGCATACTCTCGGGCGCACACACAGAGTTTTTGTATAGTGTAAGCTGGCTGGTTTTTGTTGCTGTTGGTCATGTTTAGTAGCCTTATTGGCGCTACTGAACGCATACAATTGTATTTGTATTTGTTCTTGTTTTTGTTGTTATTATGTATAATTATAATTGTTGTTGTTGTTGTCCGTTTGTCTGCTACTAATGATGAAAGTTTTGATTGCTTCAACTTGAATGCATACTTAATGAGCAAGCAAGCAAGCAACCAAGCAAACAGAATAGAATGAATGAAATGGCATAGAACAGCCGGTATTCATCTTATTAGTTTAAATGTCATGGAAATTTGTCTTTTTATGTATGTATATGTGTGAGAGTGTGTGTGTGTATTTGTATTTGCATCATTAGTATTTGATTTATGTAGAGCAAACTGAAAAGAGCAAGGACATGATCTATGATGAAGGATATTTGCAAGTTTTAACTCAAAGCTAAAGTTAAATAAAAATATGCAAATATGTTATTATGAGATGGAAAAATATGTTGAAATTTATGAAATTCTGTTGCATTTTTAAGGAATTATTATAATTTGAGAAGATTTGTTTTGTAAGTTTGAGTGTGGCTTTTTAAGTTCGAACTACTAACACTTTCAGCACATTTTCAGTGACAGTTGAGCAGGATAACTATGAAGCAGCAAAGCTAAGTAGAACATCGCCTTATTACGTAAGAAAAAAGAATCATTTCTATTTTAGTGAGAGTCCACATAGATCATTGTATTATACATAGTTATAAACGTCATAAAGCTAGGAATCAGTTCGTATCAATTTTGTAGCACCTGTGCCAGTGTTAAAGGAAGGAAGGAAGGAAACGATTCGGCATTCAATATGTCAATGTCCGGTTAGAAAAGTACGAAAAGTCTTGCTTTACTGAGGAGTTTATTATTGGATATTATCACAGATATATCGACTATGAATGTTAGGCTTAGATCATTCAAACAAACTGGTTTGCATTGATTTACAATGCTATTTGAGGTTATATGTGAACATTAAATCGTAGCACAATGCATCTCCAATTAGCTAAGTGACAATGTAGGGTAGCTTATATAGTTTCTCACTCAGTCACGCTCACTTAAAAAAGTATCACTATAACAAGTTAACTATGTAAATATTTACAAATTATTATTATTGAAGCATTGAATAGTTTTACTATTCATATTTATGTCATTATTGTTCGAATATGAATATTAAAATCAGCAAATTTTTATGGCAGATGTTTTTCTCTGCTTTTGTATATCAACCAAGCACTGAGAACTTTAACGAAGAAGCATGGACAACATAACAATCAATTTTTGTGTTTGTTTATTGAATCAAGGTGCAGGGTGACGATTTTTGGACGATCAGTTTATAATTTTCCTGACTTTACTAGCATATCTGTTTAATTGATGGATCATGATCATGCAGTGCTTCAATGATAGCTAACAATATGAAGTACATTTGTTATGCAGAAAGGGAGAAATATCCATGATGCAATTGTGGTTCACAGATGAAAGTTTTTTGAATCATTTTAAGCTCTGTATTCGTGCCACGGGTGGCCTCTTCAAAATGATATTTATACGTTATTATAACAGAATGTTTCAAGGATTATATAATCTAGTCAATGTACGAGACATCTCACTAGCAGTGAGATTTTTATGAAAATATGTTTATTGATGCAGTTAATTCAGTTTGAAACACCAAATTTGGTCTATCTTATATTAATCCTTATAAAATATTCCATATATGTTCAAATCCAATCACTAAAAGGGGTAGATCCTACAAAAAGTCGTGTAATAGTAGCTTGTTCGTCTGTCTTGCTTGGAACAACAAGAACTTATTACATCAATAATTCGTTGTTAAATTATACGATCTATGTGACTAATTCTCTTCACCGCGATGAATGGCTACGCGGCTTGGCAATTTGCACCATTCTGTTGAAGTCACATATCGTTAAAGACCTGAACGTTTAATTTTAGTCATATGAAGATCTTATGATGCTCTCAATTGAACATTACAGTGTGTCCTTTCTTACAGTATGCAAGAATTGTGTGAGTGCAACAAATGATATTTGTGATTGTCTTGTGATTTTTTTTTCTTTAATTTCAAAATGTCACAGGTAACAAATTCTATAAATAAATGTTACGAATGATGAATATATTTAATCGATTATACATTTTTTTACTATTTTTATTTTGAATGATTGAATTATTATTAAAGAATGTGCACCTGCACCTGCAATACTTTAATAGTTGTGTGTATACATTTATGCGAGTGAATGTGGTTCTTTAGGCAAGGATGTAAGCTCAATTCGCGTTAAAAAAATTTGCGACACGAAAAAGAATTAATTTGTTTCATGCAGTTGAGGGTGATGAGTAAAACCAAGGCGTTACTTATTTTCGTGTCGCGGTCAGCCTTTGCTAATGCTTGATAATGTACGAGTATACCGACTGTGCAATACCTCTGCCAGCTTCTATAGCTACGACATATATATGCCATATTTCATAACTTCCATAGCAGGTGTGTACCTGATTAAGGTAGACAATGAGAACCATATGCAGTATATATATTTTTGATAAGTTTGGGACAGACGCTTCATATAAATATCTAGAAGTAGCACTCAAACAATTGTACCACACACTTTTAGTTTCTTAGGTTTTATAAATATTTTTATTTTCAATACTCATTGCTACTAAGTGCACAATTTAAAGCTCCTTTGCATGCGAATTGTACTATTAAACTCCTACAAAGTCTACAGACTTTATCTGGTTTTTAATCAGAAATAAATATTTACATTTGTTTGTGTTTTATTTTCACTGCAATATGAGACGATTTCATTCTAGGCGCACATGTTTCTGTCATCAATGTCAGCTGCTGCAATTGCTACATGCTGCACTGCGCACAAATCAATAAAAACTTGCAGCGCGGCAAATTGAAGGCAACACCAACAACAACAACAACAAAAAAAAAATAAAATGGCAAGTAAATAAAAAATAAAAAGAAGAAATATTTGTACGAAATTGCTGCGCGCGAGTAAAACCAATAAGCAACTAAAATGCCAGTAACAGATTGGCATGTTTGTATGCACAGCGTTTAGGGTGTGGCAGACATAAATATATATACAGACAGACAGAGTGAGACAGACGGACGGACAGAAAGTCTGTATGTCTTCTGACTAAAGTGCAGTGCAATCAAGCAGTAAAGTAAAATAATAATAAAAAAAAAAACTTTAAAATAAAAATGTGAATAAAATAATAAAGTGATAAAGTGTACAACAAAAAAAAAAAAAAAGGAAGGTGAAATTCATAAAAGCAATTGTTAAACAAAACGCGTATAAAAATATAATAAAGCACATCAAAAGGCGCAAGGAATGCACAGCAACTGGAAAGTGAAAGAAAGTGAAGCGGAAGAATTAAATTGTAACGTAAATACAATAAGTTACAATAAGTTGCGAAAAAAGTGAACTGTTGGACAAGGAGTGCTGCTAAGCAAGTGAGTGTGTGTGTGTGCATTTGTGTGCGTGCAAAAAGTTTATCTCTCATTTATTGTGACTGTGTGTGTGTGTGTAGGCAACTTTTTATTAAAACGAATGCCAGAACATTCTGCTGTGTGTCCTTTGTCAACGCATTCAGCATTAGTGTATTATATTGTTTGCCAACTCAATCGCGCTCAACGCTCAATGGACGACGCCGCATAATGAAGGACGACAGGCAGGCTAAAGGAATGCGCTGCCGCTCAGCTGTTGAAAAGTTTGCGCGCCAAGACACACAGTAGTCAAGTCAACCCCGAAGGTAATTATGACAGTGTGGTGGCGTATACTTATTTTTTTTTTTCTTTCATTTTTATTATGCCTAATGAAACAGACAGAACGACGAGAAAAAAGCGTATAAAAGCATGACAGCAAAAAAGAAAAAAAAAAAAGCAAAAAGGGTTAACCAGTGACCGTAAAAAATGTTGAAAAATAAAATAGCTTCATGTATGTAAAGGGAGTAGCACGAAAAAGGATATTTATTTGAGTTTTCTATGCATTGTATGGGAAAAAAGGCACCAGTTGAAAAGTCAAAAACTTTTTAATGAAGTTTCATTTGACTGGTTTTTAGCCGCGTTTTACGTCTCGCTGGCGCTCTCTTTCATTCAGTCAGTCAGCCGCTCTCTTGCTATTTAGCTTTGCGTCGCGTTGGTTTGCTTTCTCTCGCTATGTATGCGTGTGTGTGTGTGCATGTGTTTACTTTCATTTGCGGTTTGCATATTTAAGCGCGCCTAAAAGCATACACGTGATTTTGTTTGATATTCGCTAGTTTGTGTGTGTGTGTGTTTTGATCCTTTTGTGTGTGTGTGTGTTTGATGTCTATCTTTGTTTACATAAATATGCTAAATGCTGGTTTCCATGGCTTGCCACATGGCTTACAGCATTGAACAAAAAGAAAAAAAGAAAAAATGGCAGAAATGTGCATTTCTGCTAAATTAAATATGCGCTGTGCATTCTGGCATTAATAATGTAATTGATGCTTTAAATTATAACCATTTATTGTTGCTACGTTAGCTGACATACATTCACATCATGCATAATGAATAGTTGACTAATTGAGTTTCGTACTTATATGCCTACAGTTGGTTAGTGAGCAAGTTATAAAGTTACGCTGCCATCCCAAAAGTAGCCAAACTGACAAAGTACGGCTTTGTTTTAAAAAATTTTCATAAATTGGCACAGAAACTTGAACCACTGTATTTTTTTTAGTCACATTTTTTTGTTAAGCAAATTTTTGCAGGCCGAATCACCATTATTCCAACCAAATATTTCACTTAAAAAGACTTCCAGTTATGGAATACATATTTTTATTGGAATTTTTTTGTAAACCGGGATTACTTCATTCTTTTGTTGCATTTAGAAGTTGTTTGTTATTTTTAGGTAGTAGGCACTGCGTCTATGGAATGTTTATTGTGTTCTGATGGCAGTATCTACACCTGTGTTCGACATGAACCTAACTTTTGTGCATAGGCAAACAGTCGACTCGTATACATAAAGGAACATTTTTTTTTTGGTTTCCGCAAAGTGACTTCCGTCCTTGCTGTGTTGCTTTATATTGTAAAAAATTTTTCAAAAAGTCTAAAAAAACGTAAAATTTTGACAATAAAAATTTTTTTCCGTGTATACCAAGAAAATGTCTGTAGAAAAAGCGACTTCATGTTTGTTGTTTCACACACAAATGCAATTCCAAGTTTGTATTTTGTGCTGAGCACTGAACTAAATAAAATACCGTACACAGTCATGCTGCCGAACACTGTAATAGCAGAAATACTTGTGCCTGGTTAGGGTCAAACTGCACAATTCCCCAAAATATGGTTCGAAGTTTCATCATCTTTTAGACAGGATTTGCAGGTGCTTTCACTCTCGATTTCAATTTATCGGAGCAAATGGCGATGTTTTGGTTCTTGTCTCCTATGCGTAGGTTCACTTAACCACATCTTTCTATCGCACATATTTCTGATATTGGTAAATTTCCTTAGCGATTCAAAGTTCCGAAAATTCCTACGCCAGTTCCTTCATCTGTTAGTGAGCCATTTGTGTTGTTCAAAGCTTCCTTAGTGCTGAGCTCTATTTTCAATCTTCTAATGAAGTTGTTCTTAATGCCGTGGATATCTTTTGCTCAATTGTTGTTGAAAACCTCATTGCCACTATTATTTCTTTCTAACGATGGCTCTGTTCCTCTGTTATTGGATATAAAGATGCAGCATCATTCGATTTGAAAACACGGCTAGCACAGCTTCGTATTACTCCTGTTATACAGGCTAATTTACCTTCATCAGCCTTTACAGGCCTAACCATTGTGAGATACATTTGTTTCGTTATTTTAAGAGTGCACTCCCAAATCGACAAAGCACTGCTGGCATCATATGCAGACGATGTTGCCATTTTGTGCCACACAAAATGCGAGTACGAAGCGGCAGATGGTGTGTAGGAGTATTTGCAAATGCTAGAACACTGAGCCCGAATGTGGAATATTAAATTAAGCCCAACCAAATGCATCAACGTCGGTTTCTCATTAAGGAGAAGGATCCCTCCTAGTGTCTGGTTAAATAAGATAACTTGGGCTGACGCTGGATAAGAGGCTAACGTTTGCGCGGCACACCAGAAACCTAGTCAGCTGTTGACGCCTCAGAATGAGGCAACTCTACTGGCTTGTAAATAGACGAAATAAACTGGCCCTGCGCTGCAAGAGAGCGGTTTACAATTCTGCTGTTGCACCCATTTCGAGGTATGGAGTCCAGCTATGGGGCATTTGTTTCAAGACACATCGAAAGCGCATTCTAGTGTTGCAAAATAAAGCCCTGCGGATGATTTGTGATTGCCCATGGTTCGTCCGAAACAGCACACTTCATAGGGACCTTCGCATGGAAACGATAAAGGAGCAAATTGGCCGCCATACCACTTGGTACAACACAAGGCTTACCGCACACTGCAACAGACTTGCTCGCACTCTACCAAACAGGCGGCCGAACAACAGACTGAGGAGGCGTAATGTCTTTCTCTAATCGAACGCCGCTTGCGGCCCTAATCTGCCTACCCTCCAAGAAGCCGGCGATGCTTCATAATAGAAGCCCTTATTGTTAAAATTTTAATGTGAATTGATTCGGTATTCAATCTAACTTTGGGCATTGATGACCAAGGCTCCACTGGGCATCCTTTCGTGGTTTAACCGAAAGATATTTGTCACGACTGTCCTTGAGTCTAGTTGTACTAGCAATATAGCAATATAATGTTTTATATATCTCCTCTTGATTGCCCTTGCAACTTCTGTATGAGAAGTGTTGTTAAAAGTGACTTTGATGTCCATAAATCTTTTGAGGAATTAAGTAGCTATAGAACAGTTTCAGAGGATCTACCAACATGTTGATTTCAGTGCAATGGGTCATCCATGAAGTATCCACCATTTTCATTAAACTCTTTAGCATGAATGAGTTGAGGTCTAATAGCATGAAGGATTAGGGTAAAAGGCGTCCTTATTACCTGCCTTCGGTATAAACGCTAATTTTGCTCTGCTTCAGCATATCCTTGTAATTCCGAGTGCCAGGTTACTTAAAATTTTCAGCATTAAGTCTTTTAAAAGGTCAGAAAGGCCTTCAACTTTCTGCAGTAATGCTGGAAATATTTCGTCGACATCGGCTGCATTGTAACATTGGAATGAACCAATAACTCAATTCAGTCTTCCAGATTGTTCTCCCTACATCGTTAGTCTGGTGTATTTACTTGCAATAGAAATATACAGTTCGGAAAATGAGTTTCGAGTAGAAAGCATGTCTTCTCCTCTTCATCCTTCGGTCATGTTTTATCTGGCTTTTTTTTGTTCCCCTTGATATGTCAGAATTATTTGGATTGTATTCAAAAGCAAGTGCACTCCTCAAACCTAACAAATCAAATGAAGACATTACACAATAAAGTGTACTGTTTTCTATTACACGAAAATCAAATAAGCCGAATGAACTGGTTACAGACGGAAGTTCAATGAAGGTTATCTCTGCTGCATACTGTGTGAATGAGGCGAATTATAGTAGAATTTGTAGCGCATAAATGGGCAACTAATCGAATTGGATTACAAAGATGTTGTATGCCTAATTATACAAAGCTATGTAGATATGGCTACAATCTATCAGGTGTTACGCGTAGACATGGCCTGAAAATCAACATTGGCAAGGCTTCAGCATTGTGCAAAAGTTTGAATGCGGATGTTGCTTATATTGAATGATGTATCAGCTTGAAATTTGATATCATTCAGCTACTGAGTGGCATTGTTGCTAATATGCTGTTTAAAATTTAACAACGATAACTGAACGAAGCAACCGAAACAGACTGAAGGTTTGTTTTAGATATCTTTGAGTGATGTATAGAGCAGATTCAGCAAATTGATGTAGTTTATGACTATAAAACGCAGCTTCTTAATAGATTTTTGGAGCATTTTCCACTCATTAAATAAATGATAAAGCAGAGTCTGACTTTGACTAAGTATTATTACCAACAAATAATTCTAATAAGGCATAAGTAAAAAATGTGTGTGTATATGGCAAACTTTACAGCTATGAGTTATAAGCGTCAAAATTTCTTTGTACACAAAATTAAGCTTTGAAGGCAGTTATCATTCATCAACTGCTCGCTCGCTCAACAAAAACTCACAACAGCAATTTAGTAAATATTTAAAGACAAAAAACTTCTCACTCCAACAGTCAACAACAAAAGTCGCCTGAAGCTAAGCTAAAAAGCAAATTTACGTACGCATGAATAATAAAACTTTTCATATTTAAGTGTAACTTGCCACCTTGTACGCCCGCCCCTGCGCTACAAGTGTTCAATCGGCTTTAGCAAATTTTTTCATTTAAGCTATCTTAAGTTTGGCTGCTATACAACGCAACTACAATTTGGCAAAAAAGCCCAAACAATAGTCGTTAATTACAATCAGCGGCAAAGTCCTTGAATGAATGTACGACCGTACAAATTTTCATCAGCTTTTCATGTTATTCATGCCGTACTTTAATGCAAAACCACGACAGGATAGCACAGGGCAGCTGGCTGTATGTCAATTAACAGCGCCTGTAGTCAAGTGAGCGTTGCCATTGTGTTTCTAGTACTTAGTTGTACTATCTGCTGCGGCAGTGGCGTAATCTGCTTAATCGCTTAAGAGCATCAATCAATGAATAAGCGAAAATTGTAGACAATATAGAAAGAATGGCGCACCGTATGGAAGGTTGGTGGCAAGTAAGCTTAATGTTTTGTGCTTAAAACGAAGCGGGCAACAGTATTTATATACTCTACAACATTTTTACAAGCTATAAATATGCTGAGTACACGCTTCAAGTTTCGCGTTAAGCCGCACTTGCCATTTGTGGTTAAGACAAAAATTGTAGCATACCTCTAGGGGCAAAATGCTGCTGCTGCTGCTGACTTTGACTGCAACAAAAGATGAAAAATATGTAAATTTTTGCATAAAACACACACACACACACATACACAGAGGGAAATAAGAAAAGTTGGTAAATTAATTGCAAAAGTTTGGCATAGCAAAGACGCAAAAAGTTATTACAACTGTACAATGCGGCGCATGAGTGATATGATCTGACAGCATTGAAATAAATCATACGCAGCGTTGTACATTATGCTTATACATATGTAGCGCATGTCTGCGTCTGGCTGTGTATTTGCCTCAGTGCTTATGTAAATTTATGAGCGTGTTAAAATCGACATTAAATGCGTAAACATGCGCCCAGCAGTTTATATGCTGGGCGAGCTGCAAAATTAAATGAGAAACCATTAAATTTTGTATAATCGAATCTTTAAAACACTTCGTATAAGTCGTTTCAAAAGTGTATGTCACGTTGTTGTGAATAATAAAGGGTATGCAAATTATTATTATTTAATTTATATATTTGTCATATGAGGCGGGTGCGCTGCGAAAACTTAAATCATTTTGATTGTAGCGCATTAAGGCAGTATAATATTTTATACCACAAACTTATGTCAAATTTAAAAGCTCACAGCTTTCAGATAAAAAAAGAAACAATAAATGTCCATAAGCTCACTCGGGTATTATGTATCGAAAAGTAAACAAATTTGGCTACTTTGCGATATATAACATCCTAGAAAACCAATACTAAATGACCCAGTGTAGTGTAAAATTGTGTGAACATGCTACAAGGAATACAAATATTTAATTTTTAGAGCATTTAAATATATAAAAAAAATCGGACAAACTAACAATAACCTTTTTCAAATCATTTCTACGAATATTTCTATGTGCAATGCATACAAATGGTCACCAAGAAAAACAAAATTTGTACACTTTCCCCGCACTGCCACTTGACAAGGTCACCCACCAATTGCTTATGAAAACGTGCTTCAATTACCAAATAAAAATCCGAATAGGAAGCGCATTAAAAGATTACGAAATTTTCTGCGTATTGAGCTGCTACTCAGACAAAAATAGCTAAAACGCTTATAGTCCTTGCACATTATTGCTACTAAACAGATTATTTTTAATAACAATAACAAAGCAGTCAGCCAAGAAATCGAAACAAAATGAAGCTCATGCAGAAGAAAAAAAATTAAGCATAAAAATCCAAAACAAAATAATGACAAAACGAAAATGCTTTAAAAAAATGTGAACAAGAAATTGGAAAATGTTGAAAATGTTTAAGAAAATAAATAATGTAAAAGTCGAAATGTATTGTTAGGGCATAGTAGACAACACAAATGTTGGCTTAGACATAGCATAGGCATAAAACAGGATAACTAAAATATATATATATATAGCTACACATTGCTTAAAGCATTTCCGCCAGCGGCCAGATAACACGAACGCGTTCTATCTACACTCACTTTCTACGCCGTACTCGTATCTGTTTTGAATATTTGATCTAATGAAATGACACGCAGAGATAAGTTTGAAGTGGCATTCTAATGAATGACAGCGAAATAAAAGCAATGTCGGCAGCCAGAATAGACTGCTTTGGTTATGTTTTACACCTGACACTGACAGCTGTGGGAGATAGTAAGCAAGAGAGTAGGGGATGTGGATATATACTGACAGATTGTCGGCATTAATTGTAATTTGCGGTGATTATCGCAACAATAATGAACGTAAAACGTGCGGAAAGGGCGTGTACTGTGTGTCACTGTGTAGAACTTGTTTGCTTGAATTGGGAAGAGAAAAAAAAAAAAAAAATATAGCATCCGCTTTTTATACACTGTACTCATTAGGTAAAATGGTGTATTTAGTTTAATGAAATACATGTCACAAGCAAAAGTTGGCCAAGCACATATCAAAAGTTAAGCCCACTGGATTTTTATGAAAGCTAGCATATATAGCGAGGGAATGTATAGTGTAATAGGAGACACCATATCGACTTTTGCGCTGATATAAAGAAGTTTATTGTCGAAAGCTATAAGGTGGGTTTTTGGCAGGAAAAAGTGAGGTTTTATCCCTGTAACTCAAATCGATGAAAGTTATGAAAAATTTTATATGACTTATGAAGACGTTGGGGTTGAATTTCTCTGTTTATTGCTTCGATTTGCACCTTTCAAGAATATTTTATTGGAATTGACGGTTAAATTTGGCGTTTCTAGTTGAATTAACCATAAAAAAAAATAAACTAAAAAGGAGAAACAGATTTTTATAGGGGGGCTACCTCTTCTTGTGGTCTTATCTACACTTATATAGACTGAACTTTGCCTTTCTAGCTAAACTAACAACAACAATAAAAACTTTTGCATACAAAAATTCTAAAAGAATGGTAAGTTTCTATGGTATGTGCAATCTCCTCCTAATGGAGCGTAGCTTTGCAAGTGGAGTTATTACATGTTGTCTGGAGAAGGACTACGTGCGTTGAAATATTTACACGTGAAGGCTCTATCTCTTATATGTTAGACTCCAATTCTTTAAATTCAAACGTGCTGCCTGACAGACGGACATATCTATATATCGTATATATCGATTATGATCAAATATATCTATACTTAATGCAATCTTCCTCGCCTCCCTCCGTCTGTTACATACACTTACAAATTTAATATATTCTATTTAAATCCATCAAGCCCTTAAGGCTTCAGTAATGTAAAAAAAGTAAAATCCTTGAACACGAACAGGTGAATACAAAAAAATTTTAAAATTGGTTGGAACCGAGTTTCTAATACTCCCCACACGAAATTTTAAATCGTTTAATAAGTTTAATTAAAGCTGATATAGCTTCCGTCTATGAGTAGTCACTTCATTGTGTTCGACATTGATATTAGAAGTGGGGCACCGGCCATTGAAATGTATAAACAACTTTAAAGCGAAGGAAGCGAAGGAACCATATCGAGTTTCATGTGGATAGTGACTACAAAAGAAATGTTTTATATGTATATAAAACGTGGCTTGCGGATTCGTGTGAACGCTTATCTGCTGGTGGGTGTGACACTGTGTTTAAAACTCATGCTCAGTCTAGAAGGCATAATAACAAATTTTAGATCAATATCATAAAAAACTGTTTGAGCTCTGACTTAATTCTTACAGAAACTAACTAATTAATATTTCTTTTTCATTGCAGGTAAGCGACGAACATTGTTATCTCTCATAACTAAATGTATACAAAAAGTATTTGGTAAGCTATTGTTTGATACTAATTTTTAGTTAGCTGAAGATCATATTACAATGAAAAATATGTAAATTGTTTCATGCTTCAATCTGCCTTTATCACTGTTAGCAACTGAACTGTGTATTGGATGCCGATAAATGAAATGTTCCTTTCTTATATATTTTTTGTGGTTTTAATGATCATACATAGTCGGAAAGCAGTGTCTTCTTGCGGATGCCCAATTCACATAATTATATTAATTGCCGTATTCCGTCTCATTTACGGATAAGCCTATTAGAAAACCACCGTACACTTATGTATGTCTGTTTATATAACTTCTTTATTTAAATAAGCTTTAAAACCCATATAATGGCTTCTTTGAGACGCCTAATTCACTTACAGATATTAATAGGCGTGTCTTCTTACTTTATGTTGTAGCTTGCATACAAAACCATGAAACTCGAATCTTTTTTTTTATAAAATCTTCTTTGTATCAGCATAAATGTCTATATTTTGGCTTCTCTTGACGCGACCGGAACCTGATTAAGAGGTAACAGATCACATTTAAGTTTTACAAAAGACAAATTTACACCACAGTGTAAGTTCTACCACCTAGCGTTATTTTTCTCTTCTCTCTTCACTTATATTTCTCTTTCTGTTTATTGTAACTTAATTTTGCCATATATATAGTGTTATAATACATAGTAACGCCAGTTCATGCCTGCGCTCTCAACATAGTTGCACTTCGTTCTATATTAGCAGCGAATAGTTGCACTGTTTGAGTTATTTTAGTATGATGAATTGAGTGAAAAGTTACTTTAATTTTTTTTTTTTGCACAAAATATACCCTAGACACCAATCACACACAAGCGAATGAGAATTTTTAGCAAATGTATCTCTAACAGTAGGTCGATTCTGCATAGACACTGACTGCATCGAGCGGTCCGATATCCCTTTCAATACAATATTTTATATCACCCGCAAGAGAAAAACATGCTAGACTGTGTGTATCAGTCAGTAGGCAAGCTGTTTTACTTCAATTTGTTAACCTTTTTTTTTTAATAACTCATCTACAAAGGCTCAATTTGGTGTAGCAGCCAACAAACCTAATAAAGTCTGTCATATACAGGGTAATTCGAAGCCGAATACATTCAACTGCAGCATATTTACGAGTATTTTTTTTTCTATTTTACTCTCAAAGTAGTAACTCTATATATGCATGTAACATAGCTCATTTGTCACGGCTTAATTAATTATGGCTTGCGTTTGGCAAAGTTTTTGTATTTATTGCCAAACTTATGATGGATGGCTGTGCTGTGCTGTGCTATTTGCCATGTTCTGATTGAATTTCATCGCGGTAAACCAATTCGCGCAAAATAATTTTTAATATTTACAACTGCTGCTGCGCGTTTAATGTGCTTCGTTCGTATTGGTATGGCAACCGTCAATCTCGTCTTTTTCGGTCTGTGGCTTCTGTTAATTAACTTAAGCACAAGCCAACTATAAAACACATACACACGCGCGGCATTCTTGCGTTAAATATCCTTGAAAAAAATTGTATAAGGACTGTGCTGGAAAGAGCTTAGAGCTTATATTTGCTCAGCTATATAATATATGATTTAAATCGGCTTAGAGCATGCTAAAATATAGAAACTAAAAACATTTTTTTTTTGTTGGAATGATTTTTATAAAGCTTATCTTTTTTCGATAATACTTGACCTACATTCGATTTGTTTTAAATCGGCTTAAAAAATGGCTTTCGTTACAGCTACTTCAGTCAATACCCTGGAGACAGTCACTTGACAGAAAAAAAAAAAATATTTGAGTGGTAAACACAAAATCGAAGGTTTGTTCTGATAAACATTGATGTTTTGATAATAAATAGTTGGCATTTGTTAAATAATTGAAGTACTGCAACAATTGTTGGATTTATGCTGCACCTGCCCAACGTTTCTCAATTTCTATGTAGCTAACTTAACATTGCATATGCCTTAAAGACAGTTTGAGAAATCAGAGAATAAAAGTTAGAAGGAAAATTTTTTTACTGCCATTTTTGTTTTTATTTTTCTTATCTCTTTTTTCACTGCCTACCTTGATTCCCTATTTATTTTTTTCTTAGTCGATACTGAACCCTAACTGGTTGATTTTTTTTTGTCCCTTTTTAATGATTACTGTATGAGTTGCTGGAAGAATGTTGAAAAAGAAGCAAATTGTTCTTCTTTAGCCCATAGTAGGAAACCCTTCAACTAAATTGGTAGCTCCTATACAAATCTGTCCCCTTTGGGATTTTGTAAGAAAAACCATTTGTTGGAGCTTAGTTCAGTTTGAAACAATATATTTTGTATAATTTGTATTAAACCAAATAAAATATTCTACACGGTTCTTAATAGGAATATATGCTCTATACAAACCTTAGAGTCTATGGGGGTAGCGGGTGGGTATCTTGAAGTACAGCACACTCGACAACAGCTTTCTTTCATGTTTTCTGTTAAATCAGCGCTATTTTCTGTTAAACCACAGCTCTTATCTGTTAAATCACTGCCTATGTAAACAGTTAACAGAAATTATCAGTGATTTAACAGTGATGAGTAGTGATTTAACAGTACTTACCGTTACTATACTATTCACTCTGATTACATTTTGGGAGAATGATGTAGATGTGAAACCACAATTCACACTGACATCATCTGCTGTCATATGACTGCCAAATAAACAGTTTAAAATTAAAAAAAAATAGAAATAGAAGAATTAAAAAGAAATAGAATATCAACAAACAACCAGTCAAGAAGTGGTGAAAACTTGCATAATACTTTGTCTAGCTGACTAGGTACCACGAGTTTGCTTGAGGTTTAAAGGATTGGGCAGCGTGATGGCTGGAAAGTTTCCGGAAAGACAGTTATCAATGCAGTCCATAACTGGGAACAGAAAGGTTCTTCCGCACATTTAATGAGAATGATGTACCATGCACGAGAAGGTTCTGTTGGAACCTGCAAGCTATATACGGGCCTTCTATATTCCACTGAATTATCGTGGTGGTCGAGATTGTCTTCTCAGCGTGCTGGGAACGGGATCTCGTTCGGCCCACCATCTAAAAAGATGATTATTACTTGCTTCAAGGTGTTAGGTTCTGTGATCATTAAGAGTTTGAATGAAGGACTGTTAAAAGTGATTCGAAACCATAAGTATGAGTGTGCGATGTGGAGGATGCATGTCCCACTCCTTATGTCTACTTCGGTTAGGATCCAAGTTGACGCCGACTTAAGCATTTGAAATAAGTTTATGCCGCTCTTGCATGAACCAATCATGGTCTTTACTCCATATGCATTAAAAGAGGGCTCTGACTTTTCACCGTCGGTAAACATATTGCTACAAGGACCTTATCGTTGTGAATAGAAGAAATACTTGCTGCGGTCCCAAAAGTGACGTGAGAGATTTCAAGTACTTGAATGTAATAATCCAGAATTCCCCGTCCTCATGCTTTTATTGTATCTCGGTCTGTGGTCTTGCTTACCTTAAGGGCGTGGTTCACATGTGCCTTAGAGTAAATGAAGTTGATGTGCCGCTTCGAAAAATTTGGAGTCCCATCAACAACAACCTTAAATGGAGGTCGGATAGAGACAACTTCTATTCATCTTTGTTTAAGGGCGTTCATTAACAGCGCGGCCATGACAATATTAATTATGGTCTCCAGCAGATCGGGAAGCGAGCCACAGATACCTTGACCAGTCAGCATGAGATCCTTTATAGGCCAAGAA
Source organism: Leucophenga maculata (assembly GCA_035044805.1). Taxonomy (NCBI): domain Eukaryota; kingdom Metazoa; phylum Arthropoda; class Insecta; order Diptera; family Drosophilidae; genus Leucophenga; species Leucophenga maculata. Next base: position 4,081,191 of record JAWNNP010003455.1, on the reverse strand, counting down.
CAGCTCATAGTGCAAATCTCGCTATTTTAAAGGCTTTAATTACACTGACTACACCACTGTGCTTCTGCGACGAAAATAAAATAAAACAAGAAAATTACAGTCGGACGTAACCGATTAAGGATCTAAATTCTTTCCTAAAAAACACATTAATTGTTTCCCTAGCTTATGACCAAGCAGTGCAAAACAAAAAAGTGGGAAATTAATAAGAAAAAAAAAAAATCGAAAAGTATTTTGCTCCTCCCACTTTTCACTATACGAAATAGTGCCTTAAAAAACATTTTTTTATGTATGAAAAGAAAAGGGTGTACAGAGGCATCATTGGTCGTTCAAATTCAATTGCTCATTTATTATTCGATTTCGATGAAGTTTTGAGATTTTGACTTAGAGAAAATAGAGACAACTGGCTTACTTAATTTTGTACCGAAGAAATTTTTAGAATTGAGGGTGATTTTGTGGGAAAGGGAGGATGGAAAAAAAAAGTCCTAGTCGAATGCAAAACGAACGAAGTCTCTATCTATTAGCGTTTCCGAGATATTTTCGTGCATACGGACGGACGGACAGACGGACATGGCTATATCGACTCCTCTATCACTACTTTGGGGGTCTTCGACTATTATTTCTACCTGTTCTATATACATTTGCACAACACCAATATGCTCTTTCACCTTTAGTACAGCGCCAATGGCATACAATACAGTCGAGGTATTCGCCAGAAATATATTCAGAAATTCGACTTTTGCCGAGATTCAGCCATCAGCATTCCAAGAAATTCTAATTAAGATAGCGAAATGTTCAGCAGTTTTTGCCAAACCTTTTTTCTATAAATGCTATACACATTCTGTACAGTTTGAATGGCAAATAAGAGCAAAAGGTAGGAAAAAAAGTTAAAAATAAAGTTTAAATGCAAATGTTAATGAGGCAATGTGACAAACAAATGTATATGCATAATTGCTATAACTTAGAAGTCGAATTTTAATTTCTTTAGATATATAAACTCAATATATATAATTTTAACTGAGCATTGCATAAGATTTGTGTCTTTGCTATTCGAATTTTTGCTTTTTCTGTAATCTGGCACAGTCCTTATTTATATGCTTGAATGTCAACAGCATTTGGCATTTTAATTGACTTTAGTAACTGCTGCTGGTTCAACTGCTGACGAGTCGTAACAAATGTTACTGGTTTATAGGTGATTATATGCCAAACACACACACACACACACACACACAAGTGAATTTCATATGCACACTTCTACAAACGCACATTTGAATGTTTATTAAAACTTATGCATATTTATAATATGACATTTGCACTGGGGAGTGTGTAGAATTGCTGTTTGCTGCTTCTGAGTCTACATGCAAAATGTGGGTCGATATGAAACACATACATCTACGCATATACACGTGCATTTTTATTGACATAATTCCTGCTTATGCGTTTATTATCACTATTGACATTCGTCCTTCTGCTGTGTATGCTGTGAAATTATATACAAATAGTCCTTGAATTTATGAATGTATATAGGGTATGTGTGCTCACTTCATTAACATTATACACGTGCACATATAAAGCAGCAGCCTTTTGGCCTGACATTTGCATAGCAAACTCTTTTTATTTCTTTTTTTTTTTCGTTATACGACCTTCTAGGAAAAAAATTTGATCTAAATTCCAGGAAATATTTCAACTTATGCAAATTTATTTTAAAGCTTCAACTCTACAAACAAACAATAAAAAAAAAAGAATTATTATTCAGAAAAGTAAATCGTCATCACTCTCCGACTTGAGCATACTGCGTGCCTCCTTCAGCTGCTTCTTACGCTCTGCGCGATATAAATCCTCACGAGCCTTATCCGCCACTTTACGCGCTTCATTCTTTTTATTTTGTATCTTTTTAATGCGATAGAAATCCTCACGCTCCAGTTCATCCAGCTCAACCACTATGTAGACCAGTGTACGCTGTATACGCGGTATAATCACATACTCGATGGCATTGACACGTCGCTTGGTTATCTTCATGGCATCGTCGAGTGTGACGAAGGATGTCTGCAGTGATGCCAGTTCGACGAGTAGCTTAAGCACATTTCGATATTTTTTCTTTACTTCTGCCAACTTTTGTCCACCAGCAGCGAGTGCTGTGTATGCATAAGCATCTTTGTCAGTCTCTTGCACCTCGAAAATGGGTAGCGCTACGCCTGCAATGTGTTCCATGCTGCTGAGTAATTTCAATTGTGCTGTGTCGCTAACATTCTCCAACACTTGCACTGAAATGTTGCCAGCTGTGAATTTGGCATCGGCAAGCGATATCATTGCATCACGCATCACATCGTTGAGATTTGTTTTGGCGTTGACTATACGCACCAGTATGTTGCGAAAGCGCAGCTGTAGTGCATCAGCTTTCTTTTTGAGCAGTCCATGTCCTTTTTGTGCGCTAGCCAGTCGCGACTTCATGAGTGAGAGTGTACCGCGTGAGGCGAAGATGGGCAGGCGATCGTAGGCTTGTGTCATATTTGAATTATATTTAATTGCTTTACAGTCTGTTGTATACTGAAAATTTTTGAATTTTCTATTGTTAATTGATATTGAAATCAAAGGCGACTTGGGTATAATTTGTTTATTTCCTTTTAACAAAATATAGAGAAGTAATAAGAACAATAATTCGTATTTTCGCTCAAAGGAGCTTGAAAAGAAAAATTTCAAGAAATTCACAAGAAAGAACTGTTCACGACCGAAAATACTCAACAAATCGGTTTTTCTTGACGATAATGCTGGGAACCAATATCATATTATGATAAGAGACTTTAAGATGACAATTGTGGCTTCGATAATATCTTGGATAACTTCTGCTTACAATAGAACCGAGTCAAATAGATCTGAGTAGCACTTTTTCGGTATTTTTTCCCAATGGCACATTTAAAAAATATGTATTAAACTTTGATATATATCATTCGAATTTTCTCGAAGCTCACGTTTTCCTTGCATATCAACCTTTTAATATTTGAATTCTCATAAAATTGTCAAATTGTTTTGTAATTTTAAATTTTCATTAATTATTTTTTTTTAAGAATTAAATAAAAAATATTTTTTTAAATTTTTTTATTTTGTATTGAATTAATTTTTTTCTATTAACAAAATTTACCTAAAAGTCTTTCGCTAAATTTAAAAATGCAACGTTGGTTCTTCGCCAACGAACGCGGAGAATGTGTGGACGAAAAAAAAAATAAGCTCGATGAGTCCTCCGATGGCAATGTGCCAACGGATGAGCAAACTAAAAAAAAATGTGAAGCAACGGAAGCGCGCACAACGTTTTGGCCATTTTGTGTGACATACAATGGCACGTTGCAGGGCAACGAATACATTGCCATAACGGGAAATTGCGAAGCGCTCGGAAACTGGCAGCCTGCGCAAGCTAAAAAATTGAAAAACGAGCCGAGCGGCACAAACAAATATGAAATCGAATTGAAAATACCACGCGATCAGGATATTGTATATCGATATGTTATAGTGGCATGGAACTCCTACAATGAGGCATTGATAGTACGCTTCTGGGAGACACATAAAGATGCACGTCGTATACGTAAATGTGACAATATGTTGCGTGACTGTGAAAGTTTCGGCAGTCATGAGAGGTTTGAGTACAATGTCAATCGTGCTTTTGTCACCACTGAGACTTATCTGCAGCTAAAGGTACACAATGCACCATTTGTCTGGCCAAAAGGTCTCAGTCCACGTGTGCTGTATACGAAAATAACGCCCATGTATCCGACCGAAGAGCCAATGTGTCGGGAACTCATTGAATGGGAACCGAGACGCTTGCTGCAGAGCATAAGAAATTCATTACTTGAGTCCACGAATGTGTGTAAGGAAGAAAGTATGTGCACGGAGTTTGCATTCGTAGAGGTTGTCACGCTATCCAATACAAAGGAGCACGAGTTGAAGCAGCAAACGCAGTGGGGTGCACGCAGTGGGCCCGAGGATCTGGTGCTGTTTCATTTAACCATTGGCAATATGTCGATTACACGCTACAGATTGGATTTGTATAAATTTGCCTATAAGGCAGCAGCAGATGAACCCCCCTATCACTTTGGTTATGGCTATTTGATGCCTGAACAATTGGCGGGCAGTGAGGGACGTGTTTGTGTTAATATAACATGCGCCTCAACGCATCGGCCACTCTGTCACATGGTGCTGGAGTATTTGATAATCAGGCCGTTGGCAAATGTTGAAAATACGCTGGAACGCACCTACGAGCGCCTGTGGCCAATGGGGAAAATGCACTACGACATAGGACGTCGCGGCTGTGGACAGACCTATCAACTGGCTGAGAACTTGGTGCGCGAGAATACTTTATGCTCACTCAATCGTGCTGCAGCACACGGTGCCGATATGGTCGAATTCGATGTTATGCTGACGAATGAAGGCTTGCCGGTTGTCTATCACGATCATGCCTTGCGGCTGGTGCACAAGCCGTGTGCACCCATTGAGGAGCTGGTCAAGGAACATGATGTGCTGGTGTTTCCCATGTCGGATTTTAAACTGAAGGAGTTGCGCAATATGGCCGGCTGTAATTCACGCATCGAGTCGCGCATTGGCTTTCAGTCGTTCAAGCACAGCCAGTTGCGCAAGGTGAAGGCTTTCCGCTTCAGCAGCAGTGAAACCGGTGAACTTAGTTGTGAACGCATGCTGCACGAGCAGATGCCTTTTCCGTTGCTCAGCGAAATGGTCGAAGAAACTGCCAAGAATGTGGGCTTCCTAATTGATGTCAGATGGGTGCAAAAGGACGATAGTCAACGCTGGCATGAATGCGGCTTCAAGCCATGCTTTGATCGCAACTACTATGTGGATCAGGTGCTGGAACTTTTGCTGAATAGTGCCGAACTTGAGTTGCGCGAAGTCATACTAGGCTCGAATGATTTGGATATCTGCGCAATGCTGCGTTTCAAGCAAAATCGTTTACCAGTTATGCTATATACGCTCGATCCGTATTGTCCGGTGCAATTTTCAGATCCGCGTGTCAACGATTTCTTTCGCGCGCTCAATGCCGCACATGCACTGGAAATGTATGGCGTCATAGTGCACATCAATGCCTTGCAGGAGGATCCAACAAAGGTGTGCTACATAAAAGATCACAAGCTGATTGCCTTTGCCTATGGCCAGCCAATGAATAATGAGAGTGTGCGGCAGTCAATTGGACAATTTGGTGTGAAGGGCGCCATATACGATCGCATTGATCAGCTGCATCAAGCAGGTGAAGCCACTAAGCCGCAATTCTTTATGCTCGAGACGCCATATAATAAGTCGATTTTTATACGTTTGCTGTTGAATGAAATGCGCACCAAATGCGGTTATAAGTCGGCATCGGAGTTATCATTGGAACGCCGCATGCTGGCGCACGGCAGCAGAATGCGTGCCAAGTGGACCTTCTGTGTGTACACCGAACGGGAGCACTACTTGCATAGCAATGCCTATTTTGCCATCAGCGGCGATTGTGATGTGCTGGGCAATTGGAATCCAAAGGCGGCCGTGACTATGCAACGCACTGCAAATAATCCAAAACTCTGGACAGCTGAGGTGGAAATACCACGTAATACAGTTGTGAGCTATCGCTACTTCATCTATGTGCGCGATCCGATACAGCAAGAGGAACACATACATCTACGTTACTGGGAAGCACAAATCCGGCCACGTTTGATACTACACAAACGCAAGAAAGGACGGCAGGCAGAACGTTTTGGCGCCGGTTCGCATGGTCCGCTGAAGATCAATCGTACTTGGCTGATGTCGAACGAATTATTTGTGTATTTCAAATTGTTTTTCGCACCATTTTATAGCGTCGACAATGATTCATCGCCCATAGCAGAAATGTGTTATGTGCGTCTGACACGTCTGGTGCAACGTGAGCCAGATACGACGCGCACAAACTTTGCGTCGTCTTGCGACTGCAATGCCTTTCAATTTGTGGAGGTTTGCACTGTATCCAATGCCTGTAAATTTGAATATGCAGCACAGCCATGTAATGGCACACGCTGTGGGCCCAGTGATTTAGTCATGTTTCGTGTTACAGTCTCAAATATGTCGCTTACCGTTTATCGTTTCGATATCTACACACGCGATGGTGATAACTTCAATCATTTAGGCTATGGCATTATTATGCCGGAAACATTAGAAGCACAAAGTCAAAATACTTTACAGTTGAATATTGTAGCAGCGCAGGACACGGAGTCAATGGCGTGCATTATGGATTTGGAGTATATGTTGGTCAAGCCGCTGCCAGCTGCAGATGAGCAATTTAATATGGCGAAGACTTATGCGCGTCATTGGAGCAAAAGTGGGCGCAATTTCCGTATTGGACGTCGCGGCTGCGGTGCGAGTTATCAAACTGAAATGGAATTTGTGCGTGAGAATACGATTTATTCATTTAATCGTGCTGCCGCTGCGGGCGCTGATATGGTCGAATTGAATGTACAATTGACCGCCGACGACATACCTGTGGTCTACAATGACAGCCAGTTGCACTTAACCTTGGACCTTGATGATGAAATGGCGCAAATACTGCAGAATGAAGATGTTTATGTATTTCCGCAACAGCACTTCTCCATTGCCGAACTGTACAATAAGGCACGTGGTGGCATGTCGAGCAATGGACTGCTGCTGCCATTTGATGCTTTTACATACGAGCAGCTGCAACGTTGTTGGGCCTATCGCTTCACCAAGCCGCCGGATACGAATATCAGTTGCAAGCAATTGCTACGTGAACAAATGCCATTCAGCACGCTTGCGGATGTCCTAGCGCAGTGTGTACAACAATTGGGCATGCTTATTGAAGTCAAATATGTGAATGCCATGTACGATCGCAACGATTATGTCGATGAGATATTGAAAGTTGTGCTACAGGCAGCCAACGGACGTCGCATTATATTCAGCAGCTGCGACTTTGACATCTGCATTATGTTGCGCCAAAAACAAAATATTTATCCGGTTATGCAAATGTTGGAAGATCCGGACGAGAGTCCAGGCTTGCCGCCATTAAGGTACAGCATACTCTGTGCACGTGCCGAGGAATTACTGGGCTGTGTTATGCATGTCACGAGTGCATTGCGAAATGCTTTGATGCTGAAACATATGACACAACGCGGCCTGATTGCATGCTGTTATGGTGAGGCTGTGAATAGTCGTGAAATGCGTACCAGTTTGATAGAACTTGGCATAAAGGGCGCCATTTTCGATCGCATCGATCAAATGGAACCAGAGGCTTGTGAAAATGTTTCGACATTTTTCATTTACGAAACGAATGAACTTAAGGACGAACAGTGCCAGTGCAGGGTGACAGTGACAGTGCAGGGTTGAGTTTGTGCAAATTTATGTAATATGCAGATGCGGGCAAGGCAGACCTCATAAAGTATAAATATTTTAGATCAATATCAAAAGTAGAGTTGATATAGATACTCTTGAGTGTCTTGCTCTCCTTCTGAGCCTGTATATTATTAAAAATAGATCCTTAAAGTTTGGATATTTCGTCTCTCCTATTCCATTGTCCGATAAGTGGCATCGAATGTAAGTGGCAACCGCTCATGAAGAGTTTTTAAATTAAACCATTTTTTTATGTTATTATTTTAGCCGTTTTGTTTATTTTAAATACGCATTTACACTTTGATGAAATTAAATTTCTCTGAAAAAAAAAAAAAAAATTATAATTAAAACAGACGCTTCAACATAAATGTCATTTAGCACAAAGTCAAAATGTAGGCTTAAATCTGCTTTTTAAAAACATTTTTCATGTGAAATGCTGATTGATTTTCGGGGAATATTTCTTGCACCTTCTACTGGCATATACCGTGCATAGCATTTGCACGTTGCTAACATGCCTGTCTCCAATACTAATATTTACTTAGAAGCTAGCGGTATGTTATTCAGTACAACTAAGAGTACATACATCTATCGATTAGCTATACCATGAAAGGCATCGCTCATACAGTTGAAATGGCGTTGTAATATGTCAGCAACAAGGACACTTTTTTACTTGTTGGCTAAAATTTATAGCTAAAAACTCTTTTAAGGCTTGCTGCTACTCGCTTATATCATATAAAATAACTATTTAATAATAGATCCTTTGCAAACGAGCAACAGTTCGAAGTACGCAAATCAAAAGTTAAAACTTCACAAAACTTTTAATAGAAGTTGTAAGATTTATAGAAAGGACATGTGTTGCACGGATTTTAATACATAGCAGCAGAAAAAGAAGTCAACTGAAACTTTTTCAAACAACTTTAAGAAACTTTACTAAAGTCCTCAATCTGACCGCAGACAGACAGACAGACAGATATTACTATATATATATATATATATATATAGAAGTATATAACCGTATATATAGATAGCAAGCAACATTTCCATGCTGCATGTGTAACTTTCTCTAAATGCTTTCAACAACAGCAACAGCTTTCGTACTGTCATCATGAGTACGAGTACGAGTACGGGTCGCAGTAGTCGCTGCTTGTGTCAGCTTTTGTCTTGATGTATCGATCTAGTCAGTATTTAGTATATGCTGCGCTATTTTGTGGCATAACTCTGTGGCATGTAGCTACAAAAGATGAAAAAAAAAAAAAATGGAAATGAAAATGAAAAGGGCAACTAAGACGACAATAGCTTTTGCACGTCATTCATCTTCACTTGTAAGCGTTGGCAACTTCTTTGAAATTCCTTTACTTTTTTTTTCTTTGTAGTATAGAAAAATTTCTTCCTGTTTTCTTTTATTTTTTTTTTCTTGGCTGTGGCTTGCAGTATTTTTCGCTGTGTGTTGAAAGTTCACTCGCTGTCAATGCTTTTGACTAAACGCTTCATCACTTGTGTAAGCAAGTTACACAGAGACAGACAGCGTATCTATGAGTATGTGGCATATACATATGAGTATTTTTGTGGCATTTATCTTTTGCTTTGACTTTTCGCATCTGCAATATTTTATTATTTGGCTGCGGCTGCTGCTGCTGCTATGCGAATATTCGTTTAGGTTCGGCCTACACTAAAAGCGTTTTTAGTTTTATGACCAAGCAAACATGTTTATGACGTTCGACATATAATATATACAGTGGGACACTTATAAATATATATGAAATGTTCATGAAAGCTGGCTGGAGCGTAAGTCTCTAATAATAATGAAATTCGTTGCCATTTTGTGTGAATTTTATTGCATGCTTTTAGGCGCGCAAGTGTTTCTTGTAGGCGATTGTGTGTGTTGACTAAAGCGAAGAGGAATGAAGTTAAGAAATAAAAAGAGGAGGAATAGAAGCTACAAAGCGGAAGTAAGTAAAAGCTTGTATACAGGAAAGTTAAATTTTGGTAGAACTCTGACTTTAATACGCTTGAAGAGCAGCGCAAGGCTAGTACTTACAAATATTTTCAGCATATGAAGTGTATTTAAGCTTCTCATGGATAAATTAGCTTTTTTTCGCCACCCATAAAGACTTACTCGCACCTCAACAGACAACAGCTCAACAATAAACTGCAATTTAAAGCTTTTATATTAAAAATTAATTGAGTTTGCATAGTCACTTTATTTTAAACATTTGCAGGATTGAGATACTGTAACGTGCGCGTTGGGATTATGCAACACACTCAACTCAATTTACTAAACTAGTCAGTTGGCTGGAGAATAAGGCGATTAATAAAGTTAGTGCGACTTGTTGGAAAAAAATAGCAGCACGCAAGGAATTCAATTTTGCTTTACACATTTTCCTTTTCTATGCAGCTCTCTCTCTCTATAAGCGTATGCAAATAGAAAGAAAGGCGTGAGTAAAAGAGAAAAGCAAATTGATTTGTTGTACATACTATAGAATCTTGCACAAGTGCATTCGTTTTCGATGATTTGAAAGTGCTTTGCGCTATGATATGATCTTTAACTGTGTAGCTTCGTTAAGTGCGCCAAAAAAAAAAAACCGCGAAGGATATGCTTTGTGTGTGAAACATGGACCACTTAAAATTTGCAACACTCTCGCACTTGTTTACATATCATGAACAAATTTACGCTTGCCTTTTTTCGGCACACTTGCTTTGTCAGCTTGCTAAAACTACTTTCCGGCTTTCAAAAAAAAAAAAAAAAAGTCGAAAAAATGCTCGCTCGCTTTATTTAGGCAAGTATGTGGAAGCTGAGTAACTCGTTTGCAAATTCCAATTCATTTGTGGTTGTTGCTTGAATTTTTCGCGCTTAGTTTTAGCTAACAGTCAGTCAGTTGATTAACGTGGTGTGTGGTTGCTGCGCACGAATCACATTCAAAGAAAAACAAAAAATCAGCAGATCTCTTTTATGTTAATCAAACCACAGCAAGGTTGGAAGTATTTTGGCGCAATGGGGTAAAGGGGTATAATGTAAAGCATTATCTCTTATGTGGTTTTAAAAGAAAACGTAAATAAAACACTTTTATAATTAAGTTTTAATGACATTGTTAAACTCTTCGTACAGACTGTATACATAATTTAAATTTTGTCAAAATAATTGCAATGTCTTAAAGGAGGCATCGAAATTTCCACTGAAAAGTCCACATTGAAGCTAACCGTACCGGGGAAACGAATGTCTTCAAAGTCGGTTAATATGTTAAAATTAAATACAACTTTCGGCCATTTTGGAAGATTAATACTCCAAGAAGGCAAAGAAAGGATCGAAGATTATATGGTGCAAATTTCTTTTATATCTGATCGTCTAAGAACTCGGTTAGTATACTCTACACAACCAATAATTATTTACGTTTTTTCATCAATCTTGGAAAATTTCCTCTACATAACAAGGAATCGGGTAGGTGGAAGGGCTTAAAATATTTAAACATACAAGTATATAGCCGCGATTTTGTAAAATTTATTCTTAAGACGGAAGCTGGAAATGTTTTATACGGAATAATATTTTTTTTTGTATGATTAAACAAAGTTTATTTGATTTTGTTGAGCATTCCATTGAAGGACTTTAAAACTATTTCTGATAGAAAGTAATAATAGAAAGATTATATTAATAAATTCTATAAAATCTATCAATATTTATTATCTTAATAGGTCGTTTGGTTGGAGCCTCTTGAGACGCCTTCTGCTTGAATTGTTGGCAAGCGCTGAAGCCAGCTGGCTTATATGGTTGCGGAGCCGATCATTGTATCTTGAGCTATGGCAATTTATTTCATCCATTATAGTTGGCATACCCAGTTCACGAAGGATGGTCATATTACACACAAACCACGGAACATTACAAATTAAACGCAGTGTATTATTCTGCAACCTTTGAACACGTTGTATATTAGTTTTTGAGGTAGTGCCCCAAAGTTATGTTCCATACCATCGCGACAGCGCATTGATCCTTTTGTAGATTAGCCGTAGCTTATTTGATGGACGTAAAAGCCAATTTATCTTCTTTAATTTAGCACGACAGACTATGTTATTTGTTTAATCCACCATGATCTTTAACAGCAGACCCTCAAGCCAAACACTGTCAAATGCCTACTTCACATTCAAGAATACAGCAGAGGTGTATTGCTTTATTTTAAAATCATAAAGGATGTGATGAACGACTCTGTGGACTTGCTCTAAAGTGTCATGCTGATGTCTGAAGCCAAACTGATAATCTGGTATAATATTCCCATCATTTAATATTGGCAATACTCTGGCAAGAAATATTTGTTTGAATATCTTTGACAATAAACTTATCGGTCTATATGCGTCAACGTGACCTTTGGGCTTTCCCCGTCTTTTGTATCATCGCAATTATAGCACATTTCCGTTGAGTTGGAATGTGAGAGATACATAACATGGAGTTAAATAAGAGTACAAGGTATGCATTAGAAATTTTTTTTTTAGATAATGTGCAAAGACATTGACTGTCTTTACTTTCTAGTTTCCAGAAACGTCTCTTATTGGTGAGTCTGATTCTATCAGGGGTTTTATCGACATAGGCTTTCGATGCATTGTCTTTGGGATGGACTTTCTTCCAACTTAGGTGCTCTATATAAATCATGTTTTGCTATTTTGATGCCTATCTCGCTGTATAAAATTCTCGCCTTACGCTCCTTTTTCAGAAACTAAACGCTCTATTTCATGTTTAGTAACTGATTAATAGGTGCAAGTTGTTAGCAGCGGCAACGAGTAATGAGTTGAAGTTGTTTAGTTAGACTTTAATATCGACTTCTGAGCTTTTCGTGATAAAGTTTTTTATTCAAGCCAATTTGTTCTTTTGAAGGTCAGTCAAAATGAAGCATTACTCATTAATACTCAGATAAGATAGATACTCAGATAATAGTTCAGCAAACTTTTTTGATTTATATTTCCAAAAATATTTTGAGTAATTGGAAAATCTATTAATTCTGGAATATTCATATCCATACGCCAAATCCAAGTTATTACTTTTATTGGAGATCGTGTACTTTAAATGCTTTTCGTTAAGGTCAGCTAATATCTAGCCTTAGTATGGAAGTTTGGCATTAAAGACACCAGCTGCAAGAAATTGATATCCAAGAATGCTGATTAGGTGTGACCATATTCTTTAAAATTTATGTACTGAATTGAAGAGTTACTTTTGTGTGGTCTTTCTACAGTTTTACTATGCTGAAGGAGGATCTTTAGTTTGTATAAGCAGTCTAAGAATCGGGGAGAGAACACTTTCTTTAATGAGAAAACTATGGACTTTACTTTACTTTGAACACTAAGAAACGCGAAGATGTTTTTATCCAATTATAAACATTGTCAAACATTTTTTTGTTGCATTGAATTAAAGAACGTTGAAGCAATTCTTTGTAGTTTTTCTTAATAAATATTTAACAGCTGGGAAAGCTAAAATCTTTCAATTTCGAAAGAAAATAAAATTCACCCACGTCTATATTTCTACGATTATATTACTTTAATAAGTTACAAACCAAATTTCGCAAAAGGTCTTATAACTTACAAGTCCTATAACAAAATTGAGTCTCTGCTTCTTACAAGTAGTATAAAGTTTGTTTGAACCAGTCAACTTCTTCTAACTCTTCAGTGCATTATATAGTCCGACTATACTATACAAACTTTTATATACTTTGGTATGCTAACAAAAACACAGAAAAAAAAAGGAAAAACCCTTCACTTAAAATATTTCTATTAAAGTTTATGGCATAATTTCAGGCGTTCGTCTTGCAGCTTTTTATATAATTTTGTTTGCTAATCTATTTATTGAATAAATATTTAATATGCTTTTTGGCATTCATTGCGCAGCTGCTGGCTTAAAATCAAAAAAAAAAAATAAAAATGAAAAAAATTGCTTCATAAACAAAGGCGATCAAGCAACAGATATAAGCGAGAACAAAAGCTGCTGGCGGCAATGGAAAAACAGATGAAGGCACTCAAGAGACCAACACAACAAATAGGAATACATATGTGCAGGTCAGAACGAACGATTTTCTTTCGTTTTTTTTTGGGAAGTTTGAGCGCGGCAAATAAATAAAATTGTAAATATATACTTATGAAGGTATATAGCGTATATATGTATATATATATAAATCGCTGGAAAAATGCTTTATAGCAGTGTATGCTCATATGCATATATATATATATGAATATATATCACGAGCAAGTTTTATATGCAGACACGCGCTACTTGAGTAAAATCCCTAAAGTATATTTGCAAAGGCTTAACGAAGTTTTTCGATCAAAGTTTATATGTATATAGGTATGTATGTAGTTTTTGGTTGTTGCTGTTGTTGTTGTTGTGTGCCCAGCGCAGGAAATCAATTATGTTGCAAGACAAATTGATATATTGAGAAATGCAAACAGAAATAATAAACGGAAAACCCATGCCCATACCATTAGGAGCGCCTAAAGCTAGGCTAACATATTTTTATCAATTGCCACATAGACAGCGTATAATTAATTTCAATATGAAGGAGAGTTGTAGGTGTTATGATGTGAAAAAGTAGGAGTATATATATATATATATATAAGCATTATAAAAATGGCGTCGTATATATGTAATAGCAATAATATGTCAAAAAAGTTTGATATTAAAAGCCGCTTTTAGACTTAATTTCAAATGCGAAAACTTTATGTTTCTTTAAGAAGTTTATTTTTTTTTTTAATACACTATAAGCATAGTGTAGTATGGTATATTAGTTTTATGTAAAAGTATGTCATTGTTAAAAAAATATTGAAAGCAATGTCGCCATGTGCAACTTTCTCTTCAACAGGCCGCCTGTATGTACAATGTCAAATACTAAAAGATTACAAAAGGAAGCGCACTATAATAACAAATAAACCCTACTAAACTGCATAAAGCGCATCATACAGTCGAGTATACATGCACACAGCTTGCTAGCTTGTTTTTATTTCATTTCGCATGGTTTTTTGTTCGATTTTTCAATGTCGATAATGTCATTTATAATGTTGCCAACGGTAACACGAGCAACAGCAGCAGCAGCAACAGTGCTGAAGGACACCAACAGGATATTAGCATGTCCTTTGTAAATATACAAAAATTTATGTAAAACGTATGCAGACAGATTCTCTCTCTATATATATGAAACGTGTAAAGTGTAGAAGAAAAAAAAAAAACCAGTTGAAGTTGGACAAGCAAATAAATTTGAAAATAGTTCGAGCGCAACTAAGCGATATGCCAAGGATAACGTCATAGGATAACGAAGAACGCCACTGAATGGCGAATAAACATAGACTACAAATAGATTCGCAGTATGGATAAGCAAATGAAAGAAGCAACGAACGAACGAACGAACGAACGGATGGGCAAATGTTTGAAATGGACAAAATGGCGCATTCAGCGCTTGTGTAAATACAAGCAGCAGCAAAATGATGGCCAGCGGAAGTGGGTGTGCAAAAAAAAAAAAAAAAAAATAAATAAAAAGAACCGATGAAATAAATCAAAAAAAAGCAAATGACGAATACAATTCTTGTTCATGTTTTTTTTTCTTTCTTTCTTTTTCTTCGCTCTATTGTTTTTGTTGTTTTACTTGTTGTAAGCGGAAATGAAAAACAGCAAAGCAGCTGAACGACATTTTGTTTTCATCTGTTAGCGCGTTCTGTGTTATTATCCGTCTACAGTCCATCTCTCATTTCACTCTGCTCTCTGTTGTGTGCAGTAAAAACTTCTTCTTATTTTTTTATACTTTTTCTATGCGATAAGCACTTGGCAATTGGCAAGAAATAAACAGCAGCAGGCAGTATAGGAAATGAGCTTAAGATGATGATTTCGTTTGGTTGCGTTTTAGTTAGTAGTTGTGGGCATGTGCTAAGCAAATGCGTGCGTGTAAATGTGTGTGTGTGTGTGTGTGTGTGTGACGAACGTCTTCGCTTTGTCGTTGCGTCGTCGTTACGTCTTTCCTTTTGCCTATAGAGACGACATACGACAACGGAAACGGAAATGAAAACTTTTGCATTTATTTTCTTTTTGCCTTTCCTTTTGCTTTTTTGTGGTTTTATGTTTTTTTTTTTTTGAAACGCTCGAATTGGATTTGCATACATTTGTGTGCAAAAGGCAAAAGTTTTCTTTTGTTGTACACTACATGCATATACGGTGTGCAGGGTATTAAAATTTTGTATGAATAATTTTACATAAATTAAAAGAAGGGGTTTACAAAAAATAAAATTTTTTTTTGATGTTAGCAATTTGTAAATATTATAGCATAATATTGAAGTATGAAAAAAATATTCCCAAATATTAGAAAACTTTTATTAAACAACAAATATTTCATACCATTAGGATCAGAGCGTGGCAAATGGTGTCTCTTTCGGATACTACTCTCAGAGTGGTTGATTGATTCATTGAATACTATTTAGCTGTAGAGGGCATAGGAGAGGCTCTATTTTTTATAGTCTCCTAGTTTTCAATGTTCATAAATACAGCTAGACAGACGGACTTATTAATTTACTCCACGTTGCCCTAAACTTGATTTTAGAATCGACATGTTTGCCTTAGGCAGAATTCAATTTTTTGCTATGTTTTCGGCATCTCAGCGCAAGATGTTTCCTATCAAATTCCACTTGCGCCTTTTTTTTATTTCGATGTTGATAAGTTGGGTGGGCTCCGTTGGAGATCTCCGCTTTAGGTCTTCTGGTATCTCCGCGTTTGTGCGCTTTAGGACCCCGTCGAGGATCACTATAAACAGAAGTGGTCAAAGAATACAACACTATCGAAGACCTCTGTTAATGGTGAAATTGGTGCTAAACTGTGTCCTTAACCATGTGTCTTAACCATTCAAGCACAAATCATCTCCTGTGTCACTACAGTCTTTGGTAATATTGAGTTCAGTTTAGTCTACTGCCTACTGCCTACCAAGGTACGATTGGACTAGTGCTGACTAAGCAGCTCTTTTAAGCAAATTTAAAGGAAGTGAACTCCTCGCGTTTCTGTTGATGGTGTCAACGCACGCGAGTTCGAAGTCCACAAAAAGTGGGTAGAACTGTGGCCTCCACTCGTCCGATTGTTCCACATTAATGCGTGGTGTATGATGTGATCTACACAAGACCGGTTCACTCGGAATCCATTCTGTTCTCAACGTAATTAGGTTAGATTCTGGCTGAGATTATAAAATCCACTACTTTTTGTATGGAGTTTAAAAGCATTAAACTGTGTCAGTTTTTACATTGACAGAGATGGCTCGTTATTGGAAAAATGGCAATCTATTACTCCTTCCAATCATCTGGGTTGGTCACAGATATCCATACCTCACGAACAATAGGGTGTATGGTGCTTGAGATGGCTTTTGACTGTATGTAAGCAATCCAGTTTTGTTGTTGTTAAGCTTAATTAAAACCAGGGTTATTTCGTGCCCAGAAGGCGGATCGGTGTAAGTACTTATGTACTGCTCGGTGTTGAGAATGGCTGGAGTTTCTGACACAGTGTAATGCACGTCCAGACAGTTGTGCACAGTCGCCTGCTAATAAGCGTATTGTGTTTGAGTACTCCTAGTACCTCCTTTACTGGACTCCCAGATCTATTTGTGGATATCAAAGTACTAATTGGAGTGAGCTGTGATGACATCTTAGTAACGTGAGCTTTCTCAATTCAATCTTTCTAGAAGATCAAGGTGCTTGTATAAAGAAGTGCTTTATGCCAGATACTATCGAAAGCTTGTTTGACATCTAAGAAGGCGGCAGAGCAGTATTGTCGATATTCTTAGACTTCAATATTATTATTAACTACATGGTGAAGTACGTGTTCTTGAATATTTTTACGCCCATCTACCAAGAAGTAACGGTAATACTTTGAAGAAAACTGACAGCGGGGGAAATGGACGATAAAACGCGAGCCTTTCCGGTTTGCCAGGTTAAGGTACCTTCACAATCTTACCGATGGAAGTGTGGTGTGAATGAATGTGGTAGTTGCGAATCTATGCATTAAAAATCAATATAAGAAATCAATATAACTAATCTCGCCATCGAAGTCAGGCAAGATTTGTTTTGCTGTAGAAATTCTTGAGAACTAACGTGAAGTATAGGCAAGTCCTTTTGACACGTTGCTACTAGAAAGTCCTCTACTCCAGTATCAAAACATAGAAATTTTAAAATTGCGCGTAGCAAAGACTTCAGCCTTGGCTCTGTATGAATTGTTGTATTCATCTATGATCGCAATTTGTCTTTCTGTGGGTCGTTTTTTGCCTTTTGTAGCTCTCCACAAACAAAAATGTTCTTTGTCAAATGGATCTAAATTTCTTGAAACAACGCAGTAAGATTTTTAATAAATTGAAATCTCGTTTTTTTTAGCGCATTTCTAATAACCTTTCTCCTTCAACTTTAAAAGGTTTACTTCGTTTTATTGATAAATTTATCCCGTCTTAACAGCGTCATCAAGGTGTCTACTATTAACTATATCTATATTAGGGTATATTCGTTGGCTCAATACCATCTGGAAATTGTTAATGTCTGCATAGTACTGTAGAAGCATGGGCCTGTTCTTCATATTACTGGCAACCATGTTCGCTTCAACTAATAGAGAAGCATGAGCAGAGCATAAATCGAAACTCTATTAAATAGAGAGTAGGAAAGCAGTTATACAATGACTTATACCGAAATTAATAAGATCAAGAATTCTAGCAGTATTTGTTGGCTAATATGTTGGTGCAACTGTTGAAAGTATGACACAATTTTGACATCAATATCAAGTCTAGAATACCACCAACTATGCTTAGTGTTTCAGTCACCGCTTACTATAAGACGCCCATTGCGTTCAAACAAAAAAGTTGTAAATCTGTCCAGGTGTGGAGAGGAGTGCAAAATAACTCAGCAATGATATAATCGCCTTGAATACTCCTGATTTTAGAAATAATGTACTGGATTCATAGCAGATAGAGTGGCTCTGAGGCTCATATTAGGTTAAGTTTTTAATAATAATTACTGATGCTCCATCTGTTGTCTTGAGACCGTGGCTTGTAGAAATAAATAAAATAAAATAAAATAATATTGCTTAGCAAAATTTTTAGTATTGCTTCGCTATGATCAGGAAAATATGCGACATTATCTTCGATTTTTCGAAGGGTTTTCTTTATGTCCTTCTTCATGGCCTTCTTTATCTTCTTCATGGTTTTTCTTCTTCTTCATGGGCTTTCTTTATGAACTTCTTCATGGCCTGAATGACAGATTTCTTCAGCTTTCGAGTATTTCTATTCACTGATTACCGCTCAGGTTTTTTGTCCCGTCCAAGTAAGAACAAGTAAGAACGTCCAACTACTTTTCAACCAGACATTCAGTGAGCTATTTTGGAATATTTTCGGGCCTATTGGCGGTGTATTTCGGAGTACGTTCACATTTGTAGTTTCGAAAATTACTTTGTTTCTTCAATACTCGATGCTTTTATCTTCTGAAGAAGTCCAAATTTTCGTCATGTTGATTTTCCAATTTTGTTTATTGCATTTGAAGTTGACTTTTGTGGTTTTCTTGTCAAGAAAACTACGGCGACCACTATTTGGTTTAAATTTTTAATATTCTAGTTTATTGTATCAAAATGTTTTTCCTTCCGCTCACATCCTTCTGTCAATCTCTAGTCTTCAAGAGTCAAAACTAGTCACTTGTTCTTAAAATATAAAACTTGAGTTGAGTATGGAGACTTATTATTCGCTGCATATACGAGTATGTATGGAACTTATATTCAAAATTTTTAACTTGCACAGAAATTGGTTTAAAAATGCAAAATTTTTGTTGTGCAAGATTGGATAAAAAGAATACAACTATGAATTATTTGAAAATTAACTCTTTTAAGTCCCTCCTACATAGCAACTTTAAAACTAATCACTTCAAAATTTTAATAATGCAAAACAATATAAGCTGCAAAGGATCTGCTACATTTGCACTACGACAAACAAACTAAGCACTCCATACAAACTGATAATCCTCAAGAGCTCGTATGTAGTGCATATAAGCTACGAAGCACTACAAAAGTTAAAATTTTCTTTGTTCAATTTTACTCTTTTCTTCCATGGCTAATCAAACTTAAGCCAAGTTGCAGGCACAGAACCGCAATAGAAAACAGAATTCTCTATTTCCAGTAGCAACAACAAAGATAAATACTCGTAACACGCTGCCAGCGCTTTGACAATGAATGAAGTTTAATTTTGAATGCTGCTGCAAAAGTACTACAAAAGTTGCAATAATACAGCCACAGCCACAGCCTGCCGCCTGCTGCCTGCTGCCTGCCGCCATACATAAGTTTGACAATGGCGACTGAAACGAGTTATACACGGCGCAATACAAAAGCATAAAAGCATATGAATTGAGGAGTAATGAGTACAAAAATATGTAAGGATATAGAATGTGCGGGAGGGGCTGCCCAGACAGTCATGAACAATTGCGCTGCTAGGCAAATATATTTCGAGCCATGGCAAAGCCATAAAATAAACGCTAAACAATAACCAAGGAAACCAGTCACTGTACAAGCGCAAATAAATGACTGCTGAAAGCGAGCGATGGAGTTTACATGAAAAATGAGTTGCAAGTAAATTGAAAATGTCTGAAATAAATAAAAACAAAATAAAATGAAATAAAATAAAACAATACAAGCTAAACAAAGAAGCCATTTTGAAAAATGTTGAAACGATGAACAAATAAGTCAGTCATTGTGGGCTAACTGACTGAGTGAGTGAGTGAGTGTGCTCTGACGTCTCTGACGCCCGCCGGAAATAGGCACTCATTTTCAAAATGGCGACGACTGATAACGCCTACAGCAACAAGACAGTTAGACAGACGGACATATGTAGCTATTTAACTATGTACATATGTGTGCGTGTGCGTGTGTGTGTGTTTAGGGGGTTTTTAGAAAATTTTAAACAAAGTCGTCTGTCTACATTAAAAAGCGCAGCCAGCCATGGAAAAAGTTGCTGCGCTGATGACAATAACGTGACTGACATTAAAATTATTACGCATACGCCATGTTTTATAGAATTTTTTCCTTTTTCGTTGGGTTCGGTTCGGTTCGGTACGTTTCGTCTCCTTTTTCGATTTGGTTTGCAATGTTTTTCAGTTGTAAAAACAAAAACAAAAATAAACACATTAGCTCGTATGCTTTGATGAGTTTCAAATTATGTTTGGCTTTTATCTATGATCTTTTGGGGCTTGTAGTGGCGAAAAAAAAAAAAAAATGTGACATATTTTTGTTGCTGCGGTTTGCATATTGACATATGCGGCATAATGAAATTTGTCATCTCGTGTAGCTGGAAGAGTGCAAAATGTTTTTAAAGCCAAATGGAAATACTTTTAAATATTTTATAAAAAAAAAAAAAAATCCTCTTGAGTCAGCAAATTGTTAAAGAAAGCCTCTTTTTCTGAATTTTATGAGCACTTAATAGCATTATTGCTACTTACATACCTTTTTAACATATGTAAGTACTTAGGATTATATACTATATATAAAAAAATATTAGAAAAATAGAAGAAAAAAAAACGAAGGAGAATCTGCTTATGTAATACATAAAGTCTTCATATAAAAGTTTTGTTTCTTTAATTTAATTTAATTTAATTTAGCTTAGCTTAGCTCAGCTCTCAAATATCAGATGCTTCATATACACGGCTGTCTCTGACCAGGATAGCTATGTCATCTGCAAAAGTTGCGTTAAGAAAATCTTGGTATTCCATACCATACCATAGTGGGCATGTCGTGCGTGCCCAATACACTCTTCTGTGGAACTGCCACACGTATCGCCTTGACACTGGACTAGAGGCCATCCAATGCCACAGAAATAGTCCTGCAGCAGTCTATTGAGCGTAGTAGCTCATCATACTGATAGAAGGGTATCCTTCTCCTGAATTTTCTCACGTCAAGGATTCGTCTCAATAGACAGCGCTCAAACAATATGGAAACGTAGGCCACGTAGACTTATAAGCCTGTACGAATCCAAGTTATTAGGGCTTTTGCCAGTCTAATGAATCATGCAGATCTTTGCGTTCTTCCATTGCTTAGCAATTGTCCCAGCTTCAGCACAGCATTGAAGATGAGCACCAACAAATGAAACCGTATTTAAATGGATTTACTTTTAAAGTAAAGTAATCTTCTCCAGGAGCTTTTTTGGGTTTCTGAGATGTATATATGGATAGATGGATAGCCAAAGTTAGTTAATGGAAGCCAAAGTTAGTCGCGTATAGCAAGCACCGACTGGACATCACGTGAACTGGTCGTCGATGCAAATCCAAACTGTTGTAAGCGATTTTCTAAGTCGTCAACAAATGCCTTTGCTCGTTCGCTTGGAGATATTGCTCAGGATCCGAAAGCCATACTGAATGCGAATCTAGGAGCCACCTGCTGTTTGTATTTCCTCGTCAGCTTGCATAGAAATCGTTTGATCGAGTCAACTGGGGAGACATTCGCCAAGAAACTGTCAGTTTTGCATTGTTTATGTATTGCTAAAAGTATTTGCATCCTTTTTGCTACTCTGCGGTAGACTCTATTCACATTGCGATACCGGGTGCAACAGTATTGCCTACTCAGCCTTCTCTTGATCACCAATAGTGCCTCTTGCGCAAGTTGAAGTCTGGATCTTAACCTTAAGCATCGTGATGTATTATGATATGAGTAGTAAGTAGGGCAGCAGAATGAACTTTATTAAGAAATAATGCATGCGCATCATCAATGTCATCTGGTATGAGTAAATCAAAATTCAGGTCTAATGTTTTTTTCTCGACGATCTCGACGAAGAGAGTCAGCATATTAGCATATTGCAGTGTTACTCTTAGGATTTCGTTCGTCCAATTTGGATTTGTAAACACGACATCATGCAGAACCTTTCTGGGACGAGAGTTGTGAACACTTTTTGACATGGACCCTCACAGTCCCATTTCTGCCAACCTTAAGTGAGAAGTAATTAGGACCAATAAGCGCACCAAGTTCGGCTTCCATTTCGATCACATTCGACACATCCTCAATATTTATTGGCGGAGGTTTTTTTGATCGAGGTACACCGGCAATGCGCACAACTTCGGACAGAAAATAATTATAAGATTTGTTGAAGAAGTTTTGTTTCTGTATGGCACACCAGGTATAAACTGAACAGAAGATATCATTCCAAATTAAAAGAAACAATATTCAGAGCTCGTAAATTTGTCTACACAAACAAATTGCCTTAAAATGCTTTTAAATTCAGATTAAATTCAAAGCACAGCAGTAAAAATCTCGATAATGTGTTGCTCAGCAAAAATCAACGAGTATGCAGAAAAAGTTGTTGAATATGATGAAGTAGCAGCCAAAGCAGCAAAAGCAGCAAAAGAGAAAGATTGTCATTTTGCAACACTTAACATGTTAACCTAGTTTTAGAGACAACAACTACAACAACAAGGGCAACAAAATAGCAAACGATAACATTTTCTGTACACAGATACACTTGAATATGCGCACACAAACACACACACACACACAATCGCACACATCGCACATTTATAATGCGTATATATGGATGGCTATTGTGGAATACAGAATAGAAAAAAAAAAAATAACAGATGAAAAGTCTCGCCCTATTAACTGACTTGAACATTAAGCAACTCAAGTCAACATTGCTGCCAACCAGCCCAGCGTGCAAGTTAAACAAGAACAATACATAATTCTGTCTCTGCTGAGCAGAACAGAAAATAAAAACGTACAAGAATGCCCCAAAGAGACACTTAAAACGACCTCGAATGTTGGCATTTGCACGCACCGCACTGCTTCCGCAGCTAGCCATCACCAACGCCATCATCATCATCATCCGTCAGCAGCAATGAAACGCACACCTTAGCTTAGCTTAGCTTAGTTTAGACATGTCGGAAGCAGAACTCAAGGCGAGTCACGTCGCAAAAACATTTTCCTTGGTGTGAAAAATTAGTACAGCAAACCCAAAGGCAGCATGGCGGCGCAGCTAAATGTATACGAATACACATATACGCTACGTTATTGCGCTATCATTAATGCGTTTTTTTTTTTTTTTTGTTTTGTTTTGGCTAAGCTTAAAGTGTTGTAAAAGTGTCTCAGACAAGCATTTTACCGGAAGTCTGTCCGCCATTTTGCCATACAGTTCGTACAGCCGTTCGATTGTCTGTCTGTGTGTATGTGTGTGTGTGTGTATGTGTGTGCCGCATACTTAATTAGTTGCAACTCTATTTTCTGTCTTCTTGACTTGACTTGACTTTGGCTGGCTGCGTGCGTGCGTGCGTGCGATATAAAATTAAGTAGCCGCCCCGTGTTCAACTTTATTTAGTTTAGTATTTTGTTGTTGTTGTTGTTGTTATTTCGGAGGCTTTACTTCATTCTGGCAAATGTACACATTTCAGCATTCATTGGTTGCATTAAATTTTATTGCTTTACTGTGAATCCTTTTGCACGTAACTTTATATTTACTTGTTTTTGTATCCTTAACGCCGCAGGCACATTAGTTTAATTAATAGTTTGTCTAAAGTTAACTTTGTTGCCTTAACTTGCTGTTGTTGTTGTTGCTCTACAAGTATTTATTGCGTACAAATTGTTCTGCATTGTGCTAGGTTTTGTTAGCAAAATATTTTGGCACCCTGCGGGCTGTCGATTTTATAAATTAAGCAGAATACTTTAAATAAATGAAAGTAATTCTACTTTGATTGCATATTCTTTGCTTATAAAAATAGATTTAATCAAATGCTTTAGGCTACTACTTCGTTTTACACTGTACCCAATTGAAGCTTAAACTTGTCTGAGTGCTATATTCCGATCATGTTCTATGTGGCATATTTTATTAGTTTGGACTAATTGAAGGACCTTTAGTACCTATATATGCACAACAAATGAGTAAAAAAATCATAATTAAATTCAAATATGAAAAACAGATTTCTATCGAGGTTGTCTTTCTATTGACCAGGTAGAAGTCAGGATGTTACATAAGTAGCTCTGAGGCTTAGCTTATTTCCTATATATGAAAGGTACCCCACTAATGTACAGCTGACAGTGCCCCTGAAGTGCTCCTTTTACAGAGAAAGTATATATAGAAATATAACTAAACCTTCCACCTCTATTTCCATTATCACTCGTATCACATTTTTTAAGCTGTGACAAGGAATCCAGCTTATTACATTTGGAAAACCAAAAATTTCGTTGAAGAAATTGCAATCTGTGATATTTTTTTAGTATTGACACAAATATTTTTCAAACATTTGGTTATCATCTTGCTTTAGTGGCATGCGGCGTTAACCTGTTGCAGAATAAAAGATTATCCAATCCAGGGTAGTATTAATCTTGTTTCATCATTTCGACATTGGGAACTAAGTCACCCAAAACATTGCAAGCAATGCAATGATAGAGGCTCCACCATGGCTTTGTTGTTGTACTCAAAGGAGCATTCATCTGTCCTTAGAATACTTCTTCGAAACTGTTTTGGCTTACGCAAATGATCCAATTCGAAATCCCATCTTCTGAACTAGTTCACCTTTGATATGTATGTCTTGTATGTCTTGAAATCTTCTTCTTTCAAAGGTTACACTCATTGATTGGATTTTTGGCAGACTTATACCATTGCTCTGCCGCAGATTAAGGCTTTATATGGTAAAATTTTTTTTTCTTTGCTCTCAGAAGGACTCAATTGCTTATAAAGTCGTCATTTATTATCCGATTTTGATGAACTTTTTGGATTTTGACTTAGAGGGACTTTATATCTGTATACTGCCATACTTAATTTTTCTTGTGCCGAAGAAATTTTTACCCTTAGGGAGGATTTTATGGGGAAAGGTGTGGCAAAATTTTAAAATAAACTTGTAAAATTCAGGAGCAGTGCTAGTCGAATGCAAAAAACACGAAGTCTCTATCTATTACCGTTTCCGAGATCCTTTCGTTCATACAGACGGACAGATGGACAGACGGACATGTCTATATCGACTCCTTTATCACTCCTTACCATAATGGGAGTAACTTTGGGGGTCTCCGACCATTATTTCTACCTGTTACATACATTTGCACAAAACCAATAGGCTCTGGTACCTTCGGTACAGGGCCTAATAATCACATTCCAACAATGTTAAACAAAGCAAAATCTATTCTTCAAAGGTGTTTAATGATCCTTAAACCACTAAACTTCTCTATACCTCACTTTTCCGCACCATTTTAGAATTTGGTTCCTGTGTTAGAGTCCATATTATGGTATTCACCAAAGCCGTATTGAATCTATTCAAAAACAGTTTCTTCTTTTTTTTTTCTCTACGCAGTTTTAATTGTAAATCTTTCATCTTATAAGAACAGATGAAAATTAATTGACCTTCCAACGCTTTCCTCGCGCAGATCTATGCTCTGTCTATTTTTTTTCTACTAACAACATTTTTTTTTATGCATTTCTAACTCAAAACAAAATTAATTTAAATAAGATGCGACGCATAAATATAAATCAAATATACGCCATATTTTTCTTATGATAGGAACCAAGTAAAATATTCCAATGGAAAATGTGTGAAATAAAGTGCCATTTTAAGGAAATAAAATTGACAAATTAAGCGCTATTATACACTTTAAATGATCTACTGGCATTGGTCCTGCAATCAATATAATAAATAAACAATAGAAAATGACCAAAGTTGATATGAAATATTTTTTTTGAAATTTGACAATAAAAGCAATAAAACTATCTGGATATAGGCTTATTAAGAAACGAGGTCAACAATAATAGAATACGATTTGCTACCAGTTCTACATTATTTAACAAAAACAACGTTGTTGCTGCCAAGGCCAATTAAAAATCATTCTAAGCAGCTTATTTTAGGCATCCTGCAATACTTTATGTTTTCTATATTTAAGCATGACCATTTATTAATAAACGAATATTGATTTATATTTAAAAGAGTTAATTTGATTTGCGAGAAGTAATATTGAAGACAATTATGTGTAACTTGCAGTTGAGCTGTAATGCCTGAAGCTACAAATGCAGATCATTGATATGTCATAGATGAAAATTGCACATTAAGAAGGTTAGCAATCTGAAGTAAATATATAAAGACAAACAGTAACATTGAGCTCATCCTGCGTTAAATTTGAATACAGAATGCTTTGAATCGATATGAACTTATCTTCTTAGAATGTCATGCCAAACTTAGCTGCTTTTATGTTCAAGAGGACCATTGACTTACACAAATTATATTTCAGAAGTGAAAGATGGGGATGTGTCTGACAAAAATCGAAACTTAATATATTTTATATATGTTATAGTATGTCTTGGCTATCCTCAATATATATTATAGCATGATAGAGTAACATAATAATCATTCCAAATCAATTCGAACTAGTGTACAGCAGTATATGTACTCACGCATGTACTTAAGTAAATTTTGGGACACCCTTATTTATTATTTAATTTTAATTGATTAAAATGCAATACAAACGCTATTATATATATTTTAAAATATTATACGCTGCCGTCAAATATTTATTGCATCTGCTATTCCCTGTTCTATTATGTCAGAGGTTAAACATTGCGTATACTTAATATTTTATTAAACCCAACCTTGATACTGGCTCAAATATCAAAATTAACTCAATTTATTTTCTTTCTTAAACTCATTACAGCGACGAGCGTCCGCCAGCACTAAACCACCACTAAATCATTAAAATTATACACGTTAACAAGCAGAAATCTAAGTACATAAATTGAACGTCATGACAACCGAAACCTATCTCGATTTAACCTATGAACGCGCCAAGGGCGCCAAACGACCAATACGACCAAAGCTATTAAAGCTAACCGATGTTTCGATACCGCATCGCAGTCGCAAGAAAACAAAAGTCAAGGTGAGTAGTGTCAGCTGAAACGTGCCAAGAAGCGTTCGTTCAATGCAAACAAAACAAACCAAAAAAAAAAAAAAAAAATTATATTACGCTGAGAAGAAGAAGAAAAAGAAATAGCAGGACAGCACAAATTGAATTTATTTTCATTATACATTAAAGCTTTAAAGGACAAAGCAATAGAATTGAACAAAAAAAAAAATAAAAAAATTGGAGGACGTAGATTGTAGCTGCTTCAATAGTTGTTGTTTCTTGTCAGTCAGACAGTTAGTCATTCTATCTGCCTGCCTGCCTACCTCATTGCCTGTAAACAGGAAATGACTTGAAAGAGCCTTATAGCAATGACAACATGTTGCCATGTTGTAAGGACGCTGTTGCCGTCAGAGTCGCTGCCACCGCTGCCGACATGAATGGATTGCTTCTCCAACTGCTGCTGCTGCTGCTGCTTTAGCTGAGGGTGCGCTGCAATGCCAAACAAACATGTTTTACCTGTTTCCGTTTATACTGTTGTTTTTAATACCCTACATAATTATGGTATATGAGTATAATGAAATTGTTGAAAAGTTTGTAATGTCATGAAGTAAGCAAGGCAGCAGGCATAGATTTTGATAGATTTTTGTGCTTTCATTATAAACAGTTTTTGTATGAATGTCTAGCATATATGCAGGGTATACCAGCTTCGTTGCAAGCAAAATTAACGTTTTTTTTTTCCTTCAGTCATGTTTTACTTTATTACAAAATGCCATGGGTGCTGCAGGTAGCCGGGAAGGCTTTTCGCTTTTCGCATTTCGCTTGGCGCAGATAGCAAATGATGAAAAATGAAAGCAAGCCAATTTTCTTGTTGGCGCAGACATTACGCTTCAATTACCTTCTAGAATTTTTAATTAAGGCGCGCTTTATGCGAGATAGGCAGCAACGCTGACGCCATACAGCTGTGACGGGGGCGTGTTGCAATATGACGACTATGCGAGGTTTGAGGATTTTGGAGAGGCAACACGGATTTGCCTTTTTCCGAGTCGCATATAATTGACGCAAAGCAGCTTATTTGCGGTACTTCATGGTGGAGGACAAAGTGACGTTGCCTTGGTAAGTGAGTTAAGGCGGATTGGTTGGCATGTTTAAATGTTAAGCCATGCCAAGTAGTGCTACAATGGCAAGTGGTGCAGCTAATGCTGGGACACTGTAGGGGAGCTCTTTAAATGCGATATGCCAGAGTGAGTTTGACTTAAAGCGTATATGCTGTTCATTTGGTTTAGAAAATTTTGTGTATGAAAGTAATGAATGATAATAGAAATATAGATATATATATATAATGCAGGGGTGGATTCAAAATATAATTTAAAGAGAGCTAGAGTTCACCAAGTCATCAAAACTTTATAATTGTAGATGACTAAAGAATTAAAATTTCATGTTTGAATGTTAGATTCCGAAAAGAATATTGCGCACTAGAAGTGAGCCTCTTTGACAGAGAAGCTCAGCTTTATCAGGTTTGGCAATCAAGATAGTCTCGGAGCTTTGAACAGAAAAGGTGAGCAGAAGCCGAACGGAGTATTAAAGCTAGTTTCCAAATTGTTATCGAATTGTTTAACTTTTTTCAACTCGACCAGGTTCCACTTGGGAGTAGTAGGGGTACGATTTCCTTTCGATTGACCACTTGTATTAGCTCGTGTTGCTTCAGACATGGTCCGGCTCACAATCAGTAGCATGAAAAACTCGTCTCAACCTAACCTAATTTCTCTGTCCTTATCTTCGAATGATAGATGAACGTTGCGCTTTGGTCTATGGGTTCTGTAAGTAAGGACCAAAGTGTAGAGTGCTTCATTAATATCTCACAAAAGCTCCTCGTTGGCATTCTTAATTTCTTCGTCGTTTTCAAATTTTGAGTAACAGCGCTCTTCAGCTCAGTGCAGTATTTCGATGGTTTGGGGTTGGTTTAGACTTTGAGGCCTTTGTATCACAAAAGTCTGAACAGAGTTCCTGACAGTTCTCCCTTTGTTCAGTGAAATACTCTTGGACACAGCAATATCCAACACATCAGAGAGAAATAGGGAAATCGTTGTTAATCTAGTTTGGGCCTTCATATAAAGCATGCTTGCTGGAGCTCTTTTGTTCATTCAAATAAGATCAACAGTCCAGTGCGCAGGCCTATGTCAATCGATGTCAGTCGATTAGCTCACTCAGATCGCGGTTCATACGGACCGAGACTGCTGGCCAACTCTAATAAGCCCAAAAATTCTTCTGCATAGTCTTTGCTACGTTCGTTCTGCAAGCAAAGCTTGCTTTTGCTATACAGGAGCCAATTAATGCAGCGCATCCTGTTCTGGCATGTCGCCACCATAGTTTCAATGTGGCCTTTGACGATGTTCCTTTTATTCAGACTATTGTGGATGTCATTAGCTTTCTGTTTTAAGGGATGTCGTAAATATGCACAGTTGGGGCGGCTGCCGACGATGGGTGATGCACATTTTAAATGTTTTCCTGGGGTTGAACTTCACGTTCCACCGGTTATCCTTTTCAGCGAGAGCATCTACATAAGTCTGTATGATATTTGCGGACACCTAAGACGACTTTGTAGAGATAATCAAGCATACATTAACTGTATTTGAAACAAAGAGCAGTGATTTTCTAGAGCTCCAGGCAAAGCGCCAGCAGTTATTTCTACTGAAAATAATTGGAACTGAGTTGACCAATTATGTTTCCTTGGTGAACTTCTGCAATTACTGGGTGATGGGTGGACCAACTTGCTCTTTTGCCCTACAGTAGAACCTTATCAGCACAAAGTAAGAGTGAGGATAGTTTCTTCTGGATAGTCTCGCTGTAGCCCTGTGTGTCATACTCCATCGAATGTCTGCTCGATGTCCACGAATATGGAATTGCAATAATTTCGCTAGCCGAATGCTCGCAATATGTGGTGGGTGACTCCGTGGAGTTACTTTACTATGGCATGGGACTTATTGGCTAGTAGGATCCAGGGTCCATCTCCGGTTTGCAAGGCTTAGGTATCATTGCGATGACTGCTAGCTTTTACACCGCCGGAAAGTACTGCAATCTCAGAATGGTATTGAAAATCGACACCATTGTGAGGTCAGCACTCTCTGACAATGCCTTCAACATGCTGTTGCAGATGTTGTTGTGCTAATTGGGTCCTCAGGCAGGTCGCAGGGCAGCAATCGATCTCCGAAGTGTGCTGCAAAAGCTCAGAATGGCACCTGTCGCCAAGGGCGTTTCGAATAGGGGGAAGTCGAATGGGATGTCGTCTAATATGTCTAGTGACGCTTACATAGGCAGAACTTGACATCTGATTCTGTGCTCATATTCACCAGCATATTGTTGAGCATCTGCAAGCGTTGTCTATTTAGCTCATAGTTGAGTCGGTTGGTTGCATGGTGCCACCATGCCCAGTCCTCTGGGTGTTGTGTCCACTCAAATGTCCTTCGGAGTCTAATTTTTTTCTGGAGCAGGTTGTACAGCTCACTTTTTGGATTTAACGCAACAAATTATATCTGAAACATCTTTTTGCTGTTTGGGTCAGAAACCAATTAAACTTTTGCTACTCCTATATAAATTATTTATCTTTAATATTTATTTTTATGTGAGATACGCATAGAGTGTTTTGATTCTTATTTGAGTAGAAACTACGCAAAAATGTCAGCTGAAAGAAATGAAGAACATATTATGAAGGGAACCTCACTTATATTTCATGTTAAGTTTTAAATGTTTGCAGACTGTTCATGCTTTAAATGCAATAAACTTTACATTTTCTCTTGTTTCATTTGCTGCAATAAATAAAATTTTATGCGATCAGATAAGCCACTTTATGCATTACAACAATTTTATAAATGTTTTATAGAATGTTATCATGTCCTAGTGTCAGCTACTGCTTCCTGTCCAGCACTGCAGTTCCCCACAAGCACTTCAAAGTTTCGAACTTTTTCATTTAAAATATGACACAATAAAACTGTCAACTAATACATGCGGCGTTTCCTTGTTTCTTTTTTTCCATTGCAGAGCAAAGACCGTTCGACAACCTCTGTACGCGAACGCATCTACGACGATCCTGCCTACACGGATGATATCAGCCATCTAGCGAATCCGTTGCGTCGCAACAGTTGTTCCGGCAAGACGGAAAACAAAGCGCACAGCAGTACGGCATCCAATAGTCAGGGTGCAATGACCGTCGGCTGCAGTTCACTGGGCAAACGCAGTAAATTGACCAAAGAGTTTTTACAATATGCCAGCAAACAGCATAAGCTACGCGGCGGTGCAGGAGTAGGAGCAGCAGGAGCTGGTGGCAGTGTTGCAGCAAACATCATTGCTGCAGATTTTGATTTGCGCTCAAGTAGCAGCAGTCGTAGCAGCTCTGAAGTGCAACTTGAATTGATAAAATCCGTCGATGGCAGTATGCCACGACGTGGACGCAGCCTGGAGCGTAGTCTGGCAGAGAAGAGTGAACACGGACAACATGGACAAATACAACAGCAACAAAAGCAAAAGAAACGCAGCTCCAAGCAGAAACGTAATCTCAGCTTGGATAGCAATAATCAGCAACAACAACAGCAACTGGCACCTTCCGACTATGAAGTACGCAGCATAGAGCGTAGCAAACGCAGCGGCAAATCGTCAAAACAACAACAACAACATGGCTACGCGGACGTCTTAGCCAATGAAATGTGGCAAATGGCAATGGCGGAAAATCCACATGGCTTAGCAGGCGAACAAGATGAAGATTATTCGGTGCACAGTGCACATTCGAAGCACTCAACGGCTGCCTCAGCATCAGCCTCATCGATGACAGGCAGCACGGCGACCAAATTACAGATTGGGCGCCGTTTTTTACGCGGAGAAATTGGCATTAAAAGCTTCAATTACTATCTGCTGAAGGAGGGCTTAAAGAGCTCTAAGAAGTTTGTCGAAAAGCAGCGTAACACATTTTCGACGAGTGGCAGTCGTGACAGAGCAGCAGGAGGTGGAGGCGGCAACAGCAGTGAAAGAACGGCTGATAGAGGCAGAACGCGAAAATCAGCTAGAACAGAGGATGTTGTAGTTGTTGACAGAGAAAGAGAACGCGAACGCGAACGCGCTGCTGCTGCCGCTATTGAATGCAGTCGAGCTGCTAAGAAATTGCAGGCACGCAGTGAAGAAAATATCTACGAAGAAATTTTCTTTAAGGATACACCAGCAGCAATCAAGGGTTCAGATGATGAGAATCAAAATCAACAAAAGAAGCAGCAGCAGCAGCAACACGAACTCTGCAGCACGCCGCTCTCTGAAACTAGTGGCGCAGCTGGCATTTATGCTGACTGTGAACTGTGCATGCAACAGTGCAGCAAGGATAATTGCGAATATTGTCTGGCAGCGTCAACAACATCACCAAAGGCGCAGCATGATACAGCTTTAAAAGGCAGTAGCACTAGTCAACGTGTTGCAGCTATAAAGCGTGCAACAACTGCAGCTGCTGCCACACAGCCACAGCCAACGGTAGCATATGGCATTAATCAAGCTCAAATAGCAGCGTTGAGTAATGCAAGTGCGCTACAAATGCTGCACACGGCACAACAGCAACTACAACAGCAACAACAACTGCAGCAGCAGCAGCAACAACAACAACAACAACATCAACACAGCGACAACAACAACGAACAACAGCAACCAAACACCTCCTCCAATGCTGGCGCATTACCTGCGGCACATATACTCGAATTTCAGTCATATAATCCAAACAATCCAGGTGTCTATAAAATTGAGACTACACCCGTTGCCATAACCGGTGAATATAATCCGATACTACAATTCCAACAGTCGACAACATCCTCCACATCGACAGCAACCACAACGCCCAGTGACCAGCAACAGCAGCAGCAGCAACAACAACAGCAACAGTTGCCGCATCTGTATCAGCAGCCGGGCTATCATATGCAGCACAAACCATCTACGCAAACCGCATTTTTACCACTGGCCAACATGACAAATCACTATCAGGGCATGCTGTTGACACAAGCCGCAGCAGCGGCAGCAGCAGGGCCAACGCGGCAACGCACTGTCTCCGCTGCTGCTGCACAGCAGCAGCAACAACAGCAACGTACAGCAGGTCAACAGCAACATTTCATTGTTAGCTATCAGAATGGCGCTGGTGCGCTAGTCACAACAGCCACAGGACCACCGCCCACAGCTATGCAACGCATGAATACTAAATCCTCATCGTCAAGTGACTCGTTGCAGTATCATCATCATCAGCAGCAGCAACAATTGCATAAATACAATACTATGGCGCGCCTGGAGGCCAATCTATTTGCAGCTAATGCCGCACATGGCGGCACTGCTGCGGATATCTACTACAGTTCTGGCGGTCAACCGCAAATGCATCCACTCATGTATGCCGCAAGCAGACCCATTGGCGGCTCGCAGATACTCGTTGATACATACGATCCACCACAGATGTACAAATCGGATTCGAAGGCTTCCATACTCAGCGAATACTCACTGCGTAGCAGCGATAACTCGCAGCGCTATGCACGATATCAGCGTCGCTACGGCGGAGGGCAGATTAGCGACTCCAGTCTGGGCGATTCACTGTTCTCCAGCTATCAGCACACAGCACAGCGTCGCTATTTTGGCAGCACTGAAAGTTGCCGTTTTGGCTTCGATTGTCGACGCTGCAGCTTAGATGGTGCAATGGGCCTTGGCATGGCCGGAAGCGCTAATATGAGTGCAGTGCCTGGCGCGGCGGAAAAGTGTAGCTACTCGGACAATTGTCGCTATGAGTGTCGCAATTGTGACTGCTCTTCCAGCTATTTCTCATCGGATTTTGATGATATGTATGGCACTGTGGCGGGTAGCAGTGGCAGCGGCATACCTAGAAAAACTGCTGCCGGTACGTTGCCTTCCAGCACAC
The DNA here is from genome assembly GCA_035044805.1 of Leucophenga maculata. Taxonomy (NCBI): domain Eukaryota; kingdom Metazoa; phylum Arthropoda; class Insecta; order Diptera; family Drosophilidae; genus Leucophenga; species Leucophenga maculata. Next base: position 4,047,115 of record JAWNNP010003455.1, on the reverse strand, counting down.
AGCCGGGTGACTATGAGCAGCAGCAGCAGCGTACGGATACGCAACAACAGCAACAGCAACAGCAGCAGCAGCAAAAACAACAACAAATGGATTTGAAGCAGAACAAATACGCACAAGACTTCTTTAAGCATGTAAACGATGTTAAGCGCAGCATTTACCAATCGGAAATGCAACGCAATAATAGCCTGGAATCAGGCCGACGCATGCAAGCCAAGAAGCCCAGCCAAGGCGGCAGTCCCAGCCATGTGGTGACACAAGAGCCCGTCATCACTACACTACCCTTAGCAAAAGGACGCACAAGCAGTAAGCCTGTAATAGAGCTAAGCGGCACTGTTGCGGCCAAGCCAACACCAGCGCCACGCACTAGTTTACAAGCTGCCGCTGTAGAGTTGCCCAAACCGAGCCAACGCAAAACGCTGCAGCCAAACGAGCGACGTGAGTATCCTTCGCTGGATCGTCTAGTAGCATCCACAACAGGCGCCATACCCAAGTCGAGCAGTCAACGTGAAAAACAAATATCCTTAGAGTGCGAAACGCAGCAGCGTAGTCCAAAGTCAAAACGTAGCGGCGCAAAGGATTTAATTATTGCAGCAGAGCAACAACGTCCTAAGGATATCAGCAGCAGCAGCAGCGCAACGCGTCGTGAAAAGGAGCGCACACGTTACTTGCATGTTGGCGCTGATGCCGCAGCTGCCAGCGCCACCACCAACACCACCACCACAAGCACATCCTCAAGCAGTAAGCGTCATCATCGCTCTAGCTCTTCAAAGTCAGGCAGCAGTAGCGCTGCAGGTGCCGCTTTAGCTGCTGCTGCTAGTAGCGCTGCTGCAAGTGCTGCTGCATTACGTCGCAAAGATATACCTGCACCGCCACCACCCTCACCCGCTACTTACTCAGATCTGCAAGAGCTTAAAGCAAATATGGAGGGCCTGCAGGATGATACAAAATCACGTTCTTTGGAGAGTGAAACTAGTGATGCAACAACCACGATTATGACAGCCAGCAGTGCTGAATTGAAGCAGCAAGTTGCCAGCATAATAAAAACTGCTGTTGCCAAGCCGCCTGAGCCGGCGTCAGAGCAGTTGTCTAAAACAAATCAAGACATTGTCATTGTGAAAACTTCTGCAACAGCAACATCGAATGCAGCTGTCAACAGCAGCAGCAACAACAGCAACAACAACAACAACAACTTTGAAACGGAAGACGATGATGTCTTCTATGATGCACACAGTGAAGAATCTGTTGTCACAGCTACAAGTGTCGTCGCTACATCCGCCGCTGCGCCAGTGACAATGCCATGCGTTGCCGTCGTTGGCGGCTCCGGAAATGGCAGCAACAGACGTCAGCAACAGCCAACAGAACAACAACAACGTCAGCGCAGCAAGGTAAGCATGCAATTTTAATTGGTCCTATTTGCCTGTGGGTCTATGAATGTTGTAGAATTTTCTCATCCCTCTATCTCTCTCTATCTCTCTATCTCTCTTTGTGTAAGACTTTGTATTTGTGCAGCTGTCTGTCTATTAAGTGTTTGCCTTTCAACCAAAACTTTTCTCTAGCACTCAAATGCTCATTTCCCCAGTTATACAGTGTAGCGAAAATGTGGGTAAAAAAAAACTGACCAAAAGTAATAAAAAAATTTGAATCTGTTAAATTTCAACTTGCTTAATTTAGCAACTTATTCTAGACTAACACAATTCACCAATGTGAACGAACAGAGTCCTCTTTTCTGAACTCTAAACATAAATAGATACGCTTTATTACTTCATTTCATTCATAAAAAAAATAAGATTCCTATTATAGTCTATTTTCTTTGTTTATTTTATTTGACTATTTATAACATTTTCTTCAACTTCAAACCACTGTGCAACATTCGAACGTGTATAAACTGGCTGCTAACTTAAGTTTCTATGGGCAAAATAAGTTATTCAAGCCCAAAAACAAAATTTATTTGAACGTTGGCTATTATATCTGTATATCGTATATATATATATATATATATATATATATATATATATTGTTTGCAACTAAAATAGTTCTTCGAGTGCGGCAAAATCTTTATAGAATTACAGTAAAGTTAACTTGAAACTCACTCACCACAAGTATGCGCCAGTTATTTTCTAAGCGTTTCACAGCATTGAGGCTTACTGTAGCGCTACACTTTTTCAGAAGAGCAGTTGCTGCTCTATTAAGCGAAGGACTTATGCTATCAATGTTACTTTGAATTGAATTTCAGCATGCTTTAATGATGGAACTATTCTTAGAGCAGCATAAAAAGAACTCATTCAACTTTATCTGTTTGCTGACAAAGTTCTCAACTCAATGCGAACAATTGCATTCATGTTATACGAGTACAACCAAAAGCAGACAAAATGCCCAAAGATGCGCACTTCCTGACCGTTGAGAACGGATATACGGATACGACGAAAAGTGTATGAAGCAGGAGCGGCGCACAAAAGGACACCTTTTATATCTAAATTTATACGCTTGAGAAAACCGCCAAAAGGCTTTTGCTCATACATACTCATACATGCGAAGCAGTAAATTCGATTAATTGTTTATACGACGAGTATGATGTCAAGTGTATTATTTGATATTGTGCCGATGAAGGAGCCTTTAATAGTTTGTATGTTCAAGGTTGATTTATTTATTTGGTTGCAACCGAGTATGTTTAATCTTGATCAGCACAATGAAACAAGTCGAGTATGCCATGCTACATATTTATTTAGCATGAAGTAATATATATTCTTTATTTTATTATTATTATTAAGAGTTAAGATTTATAAGATTTTAGCATTTTTAATGCGAATGAAAGTCGCTTTATAGACCATAAAGCATTCTTCGGTTGTATCGGAAATACATTGTCAAACTAAATGTGGATGGATGGATGGCATAAGTCCTTGAATATATTTTCATATATGTGTGAAAGAAATATATAGAAATATATATATAAAAGAAATATAAATTATTAAATGGTAAATCGGTATAAGGACTATTGATGGTCTATAAAATATGGAAGAACAATTAAAAGTTAGACTCCCCGTCATACTCTTCCTTATTGCCTACAATAAGCCTAGTAGAATATTTGTATCAGGTCCAATAGATACTATAGTTTATATTTATATGGAAACGTTCCTAAGGCACTTATTAATAAAATCAAATCTATAAAAAATTCCGCTTTGCAATTGGCTCTTGAAGCATTTAGATGCACACCCTCCAGCAAGCTTCTTAGTCCTAGTCGAATGCAAAAAACACGAAGTCTCTATCTATTACCGTTTCCGAGATCCTTTCGTTCATACAGACGGACGGACGGACAGACAGACGGACATGGCTATATCGACTCCTCTATCACTCCTGACCATAATGGGGGTAACTTTGGGGGGTCTCCGATAATTAGTTCTTCCTGTTACATACATTTGCACAAAACCAATAAGCTCTTGTACCTTCGGTACAGGGCCTAAAAAAAAAAATCAATGAGTTCAGCTGTTGTACACGTGGCTCTAGAACTGAATCAGCTTATCAGTCTACCAACCAAATTTATTCTAACCGTAGAATAAAAAGTTCCCCTTACCAACAAAAATTTTAAATTAAAAGAATTGGGCCCCGCATGTAAGCTATGCGTGCTGAAGCTCTTTCATCCATACGAATGAGGTGACCAGCGCAGAGCAGCCGTTTGAAGTTTATGTGCTGGACTATGTCAAGCTCATCGAATAGCTTATACAGCTCACGGTTCATTCGCCGACTCTAACAGTAGATAAAGAGAGAGGACCTTACTTGTAATTTGCTTGCTCTGCTCAAAATAGCAAATATTTGCAAGCATGCTTCTTCGTCTGATCTCCAATCTGACGTTGTTGTTGCTGGTTATTTCTGTTCCAACATAGACGAAGTTTTCTTCAACATTGAATTTGTTTTTTTCCATCGTCACTGAGCGTCCAAGACTCCATGATTGCGTGCGAGAAGACACCAATTACTTCGTCTAGTCCTCATTCAACGCTAGACCCATGAGTCGAGACTGTTTTTGTTAATCTCTAAGAATGCTTTGCTGATTCGCCGTCTATGTGTTCCAATGATATCAATATCATTCGCTTACGCGAGAAGCATTACTTTCTTTTGGAAGATCGAGCCGCACATATTCTGTTTGTACGGGCAGTGGTGTTAGATGTATTCTATTAGAAGTTTGAAAGAATGTATGATTGCACATCGAACTGAAACCTGAAACCTTTCTGGTATGAAAGGATTCAAAAGAGAGGTTCTTTCCTACTCGGACAACTTTTTGTATATGTGTTAGCGTCAATATGCAGACAGGGCGTCGAAAAACTTCGTTCGTATCGGCTTTACAGTCGACAAATAGGTGCTACATATCCTTGTTAGACACATGCATTCTCTACAGGATTTGCCAGAGTGTGAATATTTGATTACTATTTGATCTTTTTGGTCTGTAGCCACACTGATACAACGACAGAATCTTATATCCGTTGGAAAAAAAGACTTATTGGCGCAAATATCGGGGTCTCCATTCTGAAAGATAGGACAAAGAACTCTTAGATTCCAGTCATTGGGTTGCCTAAAAGTTATTGCATATTTCTAACCAACCCTTCGCCGCCGGTCTTGAATAACTCAGCTTGCAATCCATCAGAGTCTGTCTCATTTTTCAGCTTTTTAAAAACCGGATCGGCGTTGTTATTGTCAGTTGGCTCTGCTGTCATCTACCATCATTGACTGTTGGTTCCAATGTTATTTCTTTTTCGTCGTTGTTGTGCGCTTCATCGCTTCCGAGTAGGTTAGAGAAATGACGCATCCATAATCTCAGAGATGCCTGAGCAACTGTAACCAGATTTCTTCTTTACAGCAAGTTATACCGAGCTTAATATCTTTGGTAGAACGCTTGAAAATATGATAACATTTTTAAGCTTTATTTCTGTCATAGCCACTCAACTTGCTCCTTTTCTGGAAAGACGTTTCTCCTCTCCCCGTTTCTCTCGATATCGCTCTTTTGCAGCTTCCGATGCTACCGACTGCAGAGTTTACAGTTAGAGAACATTTTTCTTTGAAGCAGTATTGCGACACTCTTCGTCCTAACAAGAGTTCGTTACAGTTCTTGTAGAATCAATGGAGCTGGTGATGTGTGTCCTCTGCTTGTATATATTTTGAGAGGAGAGGTTTTCCGGAGTAATCGGAAGTGTGTGTCTTCGGTAGTCTGTTGTGATTGAAGCTTACCGACGTCTAGCTTTTGTTACGTGTTATGACGTACATAAGTTGAGGTCCGAGTCGATGTTGGGACCATGTTCACACGTTGAACATACTCGATGCATGCCTTCTATCAATCACAACATGAGCAACATTTGGTTGCGTGTAATTTGATCTGGACTCAGCTATGTAGCCTTGTGAATGTTAAGGTGTTGAAATCTAGTGCTAGTAAGTACCATGTTCCAACCTTGGACGAAATTGAGTAGTCTCTCTCCTTTATTACATTGTTTGTGTCCTGAGGGCTAAATTTTGCGATGGTTGGACCAAAGATTCCTTCCTTTCCAATTTCAGCGTAGATATGTATCATCAAGCATCCTGTTTTGGGCAGCGCATCCAAGAGCTTATAATATTCTTCTTTAGCTGAGGTATCTCTTATTCGGACTGTACACAAATCAGATTTATATTTAAATGTGTCACAGTATGATTTTAAAAAGTAGTTCTGTCCTACACATACTATTCCCGGAATTTCAGAGATTTGTGCCTGGTATTAATCAAGGACTTCAACTAATTGAATATTTGCACTTTCCCTATTAAGTGTGCGAGCATTTTTTATTTACTGTGATTCACTGGTATGGCGCAATAATAATATTTGAAATATAAAACTAATTTGAACCTATGCAGTTGAACGCCAGTGTAAACAATTTTATAAAGGCTGCTTATAGCCACCCACAATAGCTACAAGCATATATACTATATATAAGTATATATAATAAAAAAAAATACACTACATATGGCAAAGTTTATGAAAAAATCTCAATTTTAAATTATTTTCACAGGATGCGCGAAAGCTACAACAAAATTTGCCTGCTGATGAAGGACAACAGCTGCAACAACAACAACAAGAACAGCAGGCGCTGGTGTCAAAGAATAATAACGAGCGACGCGTCAAGGCCAATAACAACAACAAAAACAATGCGTCGGCAGCAAACAGCGAAAATGTGCAAATGAATGAAAAGCAACAGCAACAACAACAACAACAAACCAGTAACAAGGACATCAACACACTAGTTATGAACCCTGCGGCGACTGCTGCTGCTGCTGCTGCTGCTACTGCTACTGCCGTCGCCGCCATTCCCACCAACAATAACAACATAAACAGCGACGAGGCTGCTTTAAAAAAACCACTTGATATGTATGAGACAAAAGTTAATGCCGCACCCGATGCTGCTGCTCTCCATGATGCAACAATAACAACGACAAAGCAAAAGAAACCGCGCAAAGATGATATAAAAACAAAACTCGCATGCGATACATGTTGCCAAATGGAGGAGGACGAGACAGCATTAACATCAAATATAAACAAGCAGCATGTTGCCAAAGAGAGCGGTGAGAGCATTGCAACTACTATTAATAAAAGCGAAAAGCCGAGCAAAACAAAAGGTGATAATGCCAAAATAACAATAACAACTAATGCTAAGAGCTTGGCAACATTGCATACAGCAACATTGCAGACAACAACATGCGCAGATGTTGCTGCGCTGCCAATGTTGCAACACAATGCTGCTGCAACATGTTTAGAGGAGAAAGCCATAGCAACAACACCAACGCTAGCAACATCAACAACCACAACAACAGTAGCAGCAGCAGCAACAATCAACAACGAAATCGGCAGCATTAACACCAACGACAACATCAGCAGCGCCGCCGTCGCTGTCGCTGATGAAGTTGAAGCTGTTGCTGCCAGTGTGACCAGCGTCAGCGTCAGTTGTAAATCGGATAGCGCGCACGCAACGTCGTCGTCGTCGTCGGTACACAGGTACGCGCGCTTAAAATATTTACTTACTACTATTTCTTTTACTATAAACGTATAACAAAAAAAAAAAAAAAAAAAAAAACAAACAAACTTGTAGCTAAGACATCGCTCCAGCCAAACGAATAACTAAAACAAATTATTTAACTCAGTGCGTGAGTGCGCAGTGCTTTGAGATACTTTTGTATCTTACGAATGAATATTTGTGATAACACACCACTTGTTGTTTATTGCCCATATAAACGCAGTAGTTTGTGCAACTTTGCGCTGCAAATAACTGCATTTATAACGAAAACAAAAAAAAAAAATTAAATTGAGATACATTTCATTGCGTGTCGTCGCGCTCGGCAATTAATATACAATTGTCAGCTTGTGGCACAGGTTTTAAAAAAAAAAAAATTTTACATTCAAATTAAAATCGAAAAAATTGTAGAAAAAATAAAAAAATTCAAAGAAATTGAGTGACACAAGTTGAGCTTAATTGAAATAGTATCGCATTGTAAATGTATCTGCAGCTTAAAAATGTATTTGTGTGTGTGTGCGCTGCAAAATAAATATAAAGTAATATCAAATTTTTCAAAAGAAAAGTAGCCAAAATTTACAACCAAAAAAAAAAAAAAAAAATAGGAAATATCTTTTAGCTACATTTGACAAATTTTTTACACTAAAAGCTATTAATCTTGTGCCGCCGATAAGTGTATCTGGCTGTGTATCTTTTTTTATACATTGTACGTACGTACGTACGTATATAAATAATATTGAAAGTGAAATTTTTACGAGCTGAACGCTGCTGACATTGGGAATTAGTATTACCAGTTATTGTAACTGCAATTGCAGTTCGACTTCAATTCAGGTGGGTGTTGCATAAATTGCAAACGTTGCAGTTGCATTTTCTTTGCTTTATTTTCTACGCTTTTGTGCATTTAATAAGTATATACAATAATTAATCAAGTTTAGTTTACTATGCGCTCTTTAGCTGCAAGCAAAACGCTTTGCTGAAGAAATCGTGCGGCATTGTGTAAGTCGCTGAAGGTCGTTCATTTGTTGGCTGTTTGTCAGTCTGTGTTTTTGTATTCATTTAAGTGGCTTAAGTCATTTAAAAAGAGTGCAAATTGTTGCATTACAAATGATTTACGTTTATTAAATTGTGCATAAGTTAAATTAATACATTTAGGTTCAATGCTTTGCTACTGCAAGGAATTTGCTGTTTATTGCAAAAGTTGTTGTAATTTGAGATTTATTTAAAATTTAAAAAATGTTTGCAAATTCTTAAATTGCTATTGAAACTACTTTTTAGTTTAATTAATCCTTTTAAAAGCTGCTCTAAGCTGTTCAAAGCTGTTGTGAACTCTTTCATGCTACATAAATATTTGTTAAACTGCAAAGTTGCAGATACTTTTATAACAATGAACTGGCCATTGCGAAGTGAGCCTTCAAATTACTTTGAAGTTTGTAATATTAGCTATTTAATTTATTTAATGCTTGAGATACATTTATCATATTTACTTGTATGAATAGCTGCAGAAATTGACAGCTGGACAGACAGACTTAAATGGCTATATTGACTTGTGTCTTATGACGCTCTATCTGTATTAAACTAAATACGAGGGCAGTTCTATAAATTGCGTATTTTTGTTTTAAATATGAAGGAACATTGCAGTCGAGTTTACTCGACTTTAAGTTACTTTTAACTTTGTCTTAGGCTATTTATTATTTTCCAATGATCCCAATTAATATATTGAACTAAATGAATAATCGAAAAGATTGTATATTAACAGTAAATAACTACAATAAATTTATGCCTTTGACTGACTAACAAGTTTTTAGAATATTCTCGAAAAATTTTCGAATGAATAACAGCTGAAAAGTAATTTGAAACCCAATTCAAGCAATTTTGTCATCGTTTTGATTGATTTGTGACACGGTGCATTGCCTTAATGAAACATCACTTTCTTCCGTGATTTCGTCCGTCAACGCAACCTAATAGACGGTGTTGATCGTTTTTCCCCTTTTTAAAATAATCGATGAATATTATACACCATGCACATCCCAAAATATTGATGCCATAACCTTTCCAGACATGCAGTCCATTCGGCTGTCTGTCGATTGTACTCCGGTGTGAAAAGATTTGGCACAAATGGATGCAAAAATTCGGGTTAATTACTAAAGAACAGCTCCCAACACAACACTGCTCAGAATCAACAATTCGTTGCTCGTTTTTGATCGATTGTGAATTTACGTGGCACCCAGTTTGAACACAGCATTCGCATACGCAAAAATTCATTCACGATTTGTCCAACACACAGTAGCGCCACCTATGTGTCAGCCTTTCAGAACTTTTCAGCCCATCTACATACACATTTTCATTAATTTTTTTCGTTTATACAATTGTGAAACGCTATTAAATGCTTTTTTGTATGATTTTCGTAAATGATTGACGTCAGATAGATCCCATTGCAAGGTCCAACGATAATCAGCAATTATATGTGCACACCTCTTCTGATAACGCACTGCCAAAGTATGTGAAATCTTTCTCCCTGCTTTTCGGTGAAATCACCAAGATTGAAATTTTATTTAGGTGAGAGTGCAAGTAGTGTATTTGGATACTCATGCTGCAGCCAATATACTATCCACCAATTGAGAGTAGTTTTCTGACTTACTGTTTCTCAGATTTTTTCATATCACAGATACAAACGATTTCCAGAGTCAATTCCGTAAATAGAACTAAAAAAATATTTAATCTCTCATGTGTGGCCCATAAAAAAAAATCCTAGCTTTCAGTTTTTCTTTACTTAATCCTGAAAATATTACCGTTTCTCTTGAGGGGCCTTACAAACTGTTTCATAATAGCAAATCTGATGTTTAATGGTGATATTTTATAGTTAATTCTTGTTTATTGCTCAGGGTGCGCTGCTCAATATACTCGGAACGATAGCCGCACCTCGAGATGAGCCAAGCGAAATCATGTTGGGAAACTCCTTTCGACCATCAGGTGGGGATATGTCGTGGACCTATACAATTCTTCGCACCTTATGTCACTGTTTGATTTAGGTTTTGAAGTATTTTCCTCCTTAATTTCTTAACAACGACGAAGCTGCGTATCGAGACGCTCTTATCCGAGTCTTGCACAACAAAGGTAGAAAACATATAAGTTGTGGATGTGTGGAGGAAAATCGTGATCTGAGCGAGTAAAGTTCCGCCAATCTAATTTCGAGATTTAGTTAACATTGTTTGATGGGTTACGTCAGACCTAATAAGGAGATCTACCTGAGTCAGCTTAATCTAGGTCTTTAATTTTTGCGAGTTTTTTTTTAAATAATTGTCGAATTATTGTCTGAACTAAAACCTAAACTTTTTATTTAATTTTTTGTGGTCAAAGTGAGAGGACACACTTTAGACGATCTCTCCACAAAAGTATCAACGCTTCTTGAAATGTTTGTGAATTCAGGCATAGTGGATAAAGCAAACCTTTTCTATGTCCTTTCGGCAATAAACGACTTTAAAAGAACCTTGGTCAATCAGTGCATGTAACGACTGCAGTAGAAAGTACGATTGACTGATTATTCAACGGGGAGCTATCAACGCTCAAAGAAATCTCATGTACGACTTGAGTAGTGGACGGAGATTCTTCGCATGTCTGTGTCACAAATGATGCTGACCGAGAGCTAGAAGCTCTATTACCGAAAGACGAATATTTGGTAACTCAAAATGCAGTGTATTGCGGCTTCTTGCAAATAAAGCAAGTCATGGAGATCTTGTAGTTTCCTCTTTCATGTGCTAAAAAAAGCCAGTTTACGCACAATTTTTATTTTTTACAAGTTCAAATCGAGACTTTAGGGTCAACTTCTTGTCTGTTGTCTCACATACAAACGCAATTCCAAAGTTCGTTTGTGTTTTGTACCAAGTATTGATTTAATTAAATGTTTTTTTTTTCCACTAAAATAACTTAGGTTCGAGCATAAATACGTTTTTTAAATACTTCTTAGAGAAAATGTAACCTGGTGAAAAAAGTATACATCAATCTGACCAGTTAACATATTAATATGAATAAAATTTGAAGTCGATATCGAACTTCAACCGTTTGACCTATAAAAAAATAGTTCATAAATCCACAATAGAAAATAAAAACTATTCTATCTCTCAGGCTGGAGCAAACAACACCAAAATTCATTAAAATTAGTTGTGCGGTTGGGCAGAACGAACAGCGTGACATGATATTTTTATACCCTGTTCGCACAGCAATAATATATAACAGGCAGACTGAGGCTAGACAGACTTCATAAAGTATATTCTGGATCAGCATTAAAACTCGAGTCGATATTGACAGGTCCGTCTGTCTGCTTGTCTGAAAAATGAGATCTTGATGACTACATATAACAAATAGAGCATTCAAATTTGCATATTTTGTTGATCCTATTCATTTTTCAGATCACTTGTACGCTAACCCCTCCTTCCTAAGGGTGATATGACACTTAACATGCAAAGCCTCGCCTCGTTCTGAGTTTTTCTACGAAAAAAAATGTTATTTATGTGGTTTATTTTTATCTACTTTGCATTAATACTTATAGAATATTCCATTTAGCTTCACATCGGATACAAATTTGTCCACCTTTAAAAGTCAAGTCGATATAGGCATGTCCGTCTGTCTGGTTATAAACAACAAGAGCTTGAAGACTATAAAAGATATAATCTTCTTCTTTCGATAATTTATCGCTCCTATTCTCCCTCTAAAGGGTAGTATGTACTCATAAAAATTTTTCACTCCTTTCCGAGTTTTTTTTACTAGAATTTTTTTTCACTTGAATTCGAATAAAATATTTCATGTATGTCTGTATGGGGACACTAGTTTGGGGTAGCCTCATAAAAATCTGTTTCTTTGCTTTTGACTAAAGCTCTACCCGAAAAAGCTGTGATGTTCTTGCGTCTGCTTTTTTAACACCATGGCTTCCATACATACATCATTTCCCCACTCAATAGCAGTGTGCTTTGTTTAATATGATTCCTAATCATGGCAAGCTGTAGAACATTGTCAAGCCATATTTTTTGGACGAATTATGGCAGTAAGTATATTCCAGAGTATTATACTTTATCACCAATTTGACATCTTCCTGTTGCATCCGATGTTCCCAAGATCTTTGCATATAAACAATAAAGTTCTACCAATTTTTAAAAATATGCAGCAAAGGCATGTTGCTTAAAGTCTCTGCTCCCAGCTGCTCATTATTCTCCTATGAAGTACTGCTGCTGAGCTCAATATATAACTCATTCAGTAGATGCATAACTTTGGCCTACGTCAGATCGTTAAGCAAACTGTTTGTATATGCTCTCGCTCCATCACACAAGCCAGTATAATGACTGACTAATCAGGCGACTTCAGAAAGCAGAAAAACCAAATTTCGCAATAAGAAAAGTTTCATGATTTTATGAAGAAAAAAAAAAAAAATTCTTCCAACGCAGCAAGACATTCATTGATGCTCTAAATTTTAATGTTAGCGTGCTAGCTATACAATGGTTCTATAAGAGTATGCTGCTTCAAGTTTATATTCTTCTACTAATAGCATACTCACCTGAATCAGCACTTCAAACTACATTCGAATTGCACGCATTTCATCTAAATATAAAATCGTAGCTCGAAAGCAGTTTAAACGAAACGCATGAAACAAAATTTAATGGTTTCAATTTCAAGCGGCAATAAAATGCGTACTGCTGCCGGAAAATACTCGTACAGAACTACTCGTATGTATAAAAAAAGGAAAAAAAAATAAACGCAAACTGCTGAAAAACCACCGAAATAATACTCATGGCCTGAGGTCAGTCAGTAAAGCACACGTACAAACAGACATACACATACTTCGACAAAAGTGCCCAATAGAACTAGGCGGAATTATAGAAGCGCAGCGAGAAGCTTAAATGAAGCGGTGGCTTTATGATCCATGTTTCTTTGAGTAGATTGTCCTTAAATTAATTGAAGACGAAAGACGTTGAATTTGAACTCTTAGCCTTAGCTTAGTCAGTTCTACTTAAAAATTTCTACCGGGTATCTCTATATCAGCCACACTATGGCATTTCAAATACAATTGAACGTGCAGCGAGCTGAACTCAACTGTGAAACCTCAAAATGAAAACCGAATTGCGCGCAACCCCAAAAAATATTAATTTCATTTTAATCAGCAGCGATTTTCAGTTGGTTTTTTCTTTTTTTGTTTTATAAACTTCAGATATACTGTAAATTGGGTATTAACCGATTTTTTAAAAGTTTGTAATGCATTGAAAAATGCAGCGGAGGCTTAGAATGTAATAAGATCAACGAAGCAATAGAATTCATATTAAACTGTCCGTCTGTCTGGTCATCTGAGTGTCTATTTGTATAGAAAATTTATGAGATATCATGCTGAAGTTTGTGTGATCTGCATGTACTTCGTTGAGAATATGCAGCAATTTATTTAAAAAATTGTATACCATAGCACATAGTTCCAGCTATATCACATTCTATATTATTATACACTATATAAGCCATTAATTCTATAAAAAAAAAACTTTTTGTTAAACACAATTTTAAAAAATTATGTCAAAGGTATTAAAACTTCGTTGTCATAGCAGTTCATCATTTTTTTTTTTAAACTTATTTTGCTCATAATTTAATGCTTTATCAAATGTGCTTAAAAAAATAAAATATATATCCTGTGTCTGTTTGCTCAACAAGCTCCTGCTTTGTATATATGTGTGTGTGTGTGTGTGTGTGTGTGTGAAAATTTATATTTCTCATTTTTATAATAAAAGTCATGTGTGGTCATGTATGTTTGTATGTCTGAAAGCCGCGCGAAGAAGGCCAACGTGTGTATGTGAAAAATGTTTAAGTTTTGCCATAAATTAATGACAGGATATGCGGTTTTTAGGCGCATTATAAATGTTTAGATTGTGGCGTTGTTGCGGCAGCAGCAGCAACAAAAGACAGGAGAAATCGTTGCGATATAACAGACATATATACAACACAATATACGATATCAGCGTACAAGTTGGTTTGTTGTTTGGTTAAGCAGATAACCGCGGCTTTAATTAATTAAGTGTGGGCTCGAGCATTCGCACAAATGAATGCCATCGAAGTGAAGTGCGTTGGCCAAGTGGGATTTTACAAAGCATATTTAATTGTGTAAAACTTAAAACGCACAAAGGATTATACGGACGGACGGACGGACGAATGTACGGTTGGTTCGTTTATTATTAAAGCATTCAAGTATGTTGCGTAGGTCAAGTATGCATGCATTCAATCTAATTAATAGTACTTGTGGTATGGCTGTAATTAAAACTTGATATTGTCGAACTGAATGAACATATTTTGTGTTAGATAATCTAAAATTTTTAGAATTGTCTTAACTGTCCTTGATTTGATTTTGTTTCACTTTGTATCAATTTGAAAGGTTTGAGTAATTAATAAACATTTCAATGAACTATTTTTAAAATATTGACACATTTTTGTAAATTAGTTTAAATTAATTTAATAACTTCTAAGTTTTTGCTTTAACTCTTGTAAATTTTAATAATAAAAAAAGTCATAACGCAGCTGCCATATTCGCATAAAACATTTGCCTTAAATGCGCTTAAACATTTGACAAATGTGGCCAACATTGTAAATGGAAGTTGCTGATTTTAAGATGCTTTTAAGATTTATTGAAATATTGCTTTATTTTGTTTTCAATGCATCAACGATTTAAGCAGCTTGATGAAATGATTTGCTCTGTGCTATACAAATGAAGGTATTAATTATTTGAATGAACTAAGCCAAGCAAAATCAATACGAATATGTATATAAAATGCTGCAACAAATTGCAGATATTAATCAGATAGCTTGGACTATGGTTGGACTGTGTTGTGTGAGCTAAAAAGCTATTAAATATACAATATATAATATGAAGATTTTGCTTGAAGTAGCTTTTGCGTTGCAACTTAAGGCATATTTATATATATTTTACAGAAATTGTGACCAGCAGAAATAAAATTTTTATATCTTTCTTTCGAAATTTTAAATCGTATAAAAAATGCATAAAAATAAAGTCTGTCATGTTTAGCTTTAATATTAAAGTTGTTATCTGGAACAAGAGCCTTATCTAAAATAAGGAAAAATGCTGAAGTCGAATGTATTTAAGATTTCAAATACCTTCCCTAAGGGTGCTTAAATGACTTATAGATTCGCAAGAGGTTATATTCTACATTGATCCGATTTAAATATTTATTGCATTTTTTATTATGTTTGGCATAAAATGCATAAAATTAAGCACTTAATTTCCAACAACAACAACAACAATAAAAAAGATATATACATACACTCAAATGTTGGGTTAATATTGGGTTAATACGTTCAATTCATACTCTTTATATAATACACTTTTAGTAATAAGCAAATTGAAATATTTATCTTATAGACTCTAAGATTTTTTTTTGGTTCATAAATTTCTAGAGACATATTACGTACACCTTTATCGGTGCTTCCACGTAAAAGTACGCGATAAACTCTCCAGAATACACCCCATTAACGCTGGTGTTCCTCAAGGGAGCGTCTTGGGGCCCTTGCTGTATTCGCTTTTTACAGCCGATCTCCCGACACCAGTTGATCTAGCACCATAAAAGGTACTGCTGGCATCCTATGCTGATAACGTGGCTATGCTATATAACTCCACTTGTGAGCATGACGCAGCAGATTATGTGCAGACATACGTCGATGCTGTGGAAACGTGGGCTAAGCAGTGGAACATTAAGCTTAACCCGACCAAATGCATAAATGTTTGCTTCACGCTTAGAAGGAGAACACCACCTGCACTTCGTCTGAGCAATACCTTCCTTACCCAAGCAAATGAAGTAAGGTATCTGGGATTAACATTAGACAGAAGACTGACCTTTGCCAGGCACATCAATGCTATCATTGCCCCCATATGGAAGTACGGCATACAAATCTGGGGCATTGCTGCAAAAAGCCACCGAAAACGAATCCAGGTTTTGCAAAATAAGGCACTGCGTGCAATGACGGGATGCCCGTGGTTTGTACGCAACTCCAGCCTACACAGAGATTTGCAGATTGAGGCGGTAGAGAGTGAAATCTCAAGATACACTAGCAGGTATAACAACCGATTGAGTAGCCATGTTAATAGGCTGGCTCGGGTTCTTCCGGGTTACCGTCCAATCAGACGACTGAGGCGCAGAAATGTAGGGCTCCTACAGAGTCCATAGTATAGAGCAGCATTAAAATACACTTTTAGTAATAAGCAAATTGAAATCTTTATCTTATAGACTCTAAGATTTTTTTTTTGGTTCATAAATTTCTAGAGACATATTATGTACACCTTTATCGATAAGGGCTACAGAGTATAAAGCTGATGACGGACGCTTTTCGCTTTTATATAAAAAAGGTTTTTATTGTTCCATAGATGGACTTATGCAATGAGTGAGCGCTGTCGCTATTATAATTTGTACTTTATGAAGTATTTTCATAAAAATTTATCGTTTAAAAAACTGTTTTTAACATAGCAATTCAGAAATTTGCGTTACATTTTTATTTATAAGTATTTCAAGAATTAGTGTGAGAGTCACGCCCTTAAAAAGTCCATAGTGGCATGAGTTCCTATACGCCAATGAGGCATAGCAGACCACGCAAAATATTCTTAATCAGCATTGAAAGGCCAGCCGATATAGAAATGGTCGCCTGTCCAAGTATCTGCCTGTTTGACTGTATGTTCGTATGAAAATCGGGAACTTTGAAGCTATAACAGATTAAGCCTTTAAATTTGCATATAAGGATTCTTCTATTCATTCCGCAAATCACTTGATTGTGCTTACACGCTCTATTCCCAATTAGAATTGGGACTTGCCATGCAAACCTATTTCTCGTTCTTAGTTTTTGTATAAAAAAAAATTAGTAAATAAACTAGAAAGGCCAAATATGGTCTACTTAACGTTAATCTTTATAAATTATTTTATCTAAGTTCAAATCAGCTGAAACAAAGCTGAAAAAAAGTATGTTGTTGTTGTTATATCAGCTAGAAATGCTGGTGTATCATACTTTTTCCAATTAAACACCATACACGTATTTAGATAGGACCATACATCCTATACAAATTTAAGTTTCAATGGTAGTAAAGAATATTTCCAAGTCGAGCACATGAGCACGACAGCAGTGTTCTTTCTTATTTGTTGTAAAAACTTTCAAAGGCCCACACAACTCCATTTAGTCATATTTTTAAACTCGGTACATGTGAGCATACAAATCTAAAAAGTGTGCGTCCTTATGAATACTCTATACTGCTCAAAAATAATAAGTCTAGAATTCGGATTTCAAATGTTAATACTAAAAATTAACAGAAAAAAAAGAACAAACCGAACGAAAGCTGTAATACCATTCCACGATATTTCAAATAGTAAAACAAAAAATAATATTTTTGGAAAAAATTGATTTTTATTCCAAAAGTGGACGGAAACATTCATTGGTGAGTGAGTGAGGAGTGTGAGTCCAACAGAAGCAACCATATAGACATTTTAGCTGATATTACCCTAAATTCAAATAACTAGTGGTACTCGGCACGCTTTGCTGTGCCCAGAAAAAATTTATTAATATTATATACACCCATATCTTATATTAATCTAAAAATCTAGCTTAGAGATATAACATTGGGCACTGAGGCCTTCAGCTAAAAAAAATTTAAGAAAATACAGTCAGGTGTAACCGACTGTAAGAGGCCCTGTACCAGTTCAGGTTTCCTAACAAACACATTAAATGTTGCCGAGCTTATGACCAAACTTATGACCACTTCTCACTGCACGAATAAGTGCCTTATAAAACATTTTTTTATGTATGATCGTTCAAATTCAATTGCTTATAAAATCGTCATTTATTATCCGATTTTGATGAACTTTCTGGATTTTGGCTAAAAAGAACGTTATCTCTATACTGGCATACTTAATTTTTTGCCTTGGGGGTTATTTTATGGGGTGGGTTGGGGAAGCGTAAAATTTTAAAATAAACTTGTAAAATTCCGGAGCATTCCTAGTCGAATGCAAAAAACACGAAGTTTCTACCTATTACCGTTTCCGAGATCCTTTCGTTCATACAGACGGACAGACGGACAGACTGACATGGCTATATCGACTCCTCTATCACTCCTGACCATAATGAGGATCTCCGACCATTATTTCTACCTGTTACATACATTTGCACAAAACCAATAGGCTCTTGTACCTTCGGTACAGGGTCTAAAAATTATACACATACTGTCTATATGTATGTATGTATGTTCTTCAGAGACACCTTCCCTGCCCATTCCACTTTTTCAATGGATTTTACACATCTTGGTCTCACTAACAAATATATCAAATTTCATTCCTCTATCTTAAATGGATGCAAAAATATGATAAATTTCGTTTATCGCTTCTATGAGAAGTGGCGCATAGTTCCCTCCAATTTTGACCAAACTTAACACGATTACTTCTTCCGATCTCGTCTACATATATCCCAAAATTCATCCCTCTACCACAAAGAGATATGTTGAATATTTTGTATCATTTGTAAGATGGAAGTTTGTCTGTGAATTTTAGCTCAATCGGTTGAGCGGTTTCGGAGTCTATAGGGAATATACATACATACACACTTTCAATTTACAGATTTCACGTCATGAGCTCTCGGATATTGTAGCCTGGAGCTATCGGTTTTTTCCAATTTCCTATATTTGGCAGAAGTTTTTCTAAGTAGTTTCCGGCAAAACGAGTAAAAAGGGTAAACTGCAAAAAATTTGACGTTCTAATTGTTTTTTTAACCCATTCTGCATCCTTACCGATTTTCACCATATTAGCCCCATAACATTTTTACCAAATTTAAACCGTATACCACATATCGCTGCCAAGATATGATGAATTGTTTGTATCGATTATATGAGGGCGGGGCATTACCCACTCCTTAGGATAATCGTACTATGCCTATATACTCAATAACTTCCCAGAGTTTGTTGGAGATCATATGAACCTCATCTTGCACTATGGGTTAAAAGCGTACCGGGAACTTTAAGTCGATCATAATTAACTGCAGTTTCTTTGCTTGTTCATATTGAATTTTTTATTTTGGAATTGATGAGTTGATCAGTCGCTTCGATAGTTTCAA
The DNA here is from genome assembly GCA_035044805.1 of Leucophenga maculata. NCBI lineage: Eukaryota > Metazoa > Arthropoda > Insecta > Diptera > Drosophilidae > Leucophenga > Leucophenga maculata. Next base: position 4,027,982 of record JAWNNP010003455.1, on the reverse strand, counting down.
GTCCTGGCCTCCTGCGTCACAAGAGTTCAGGCTCTTCTGCATAATATCAAAATTTATTGACTAACATTATCTGCGCTATTTTGAAATATTATTTTATTTCTTTAGCTTTTTTTTCTTTCATAAAGACTTAATTTAATGGAAAATAATTTATTAGAAGCTTCAGAACAACTAGAATAGAACTATTAGCCTAATTTCTTCAAGGCGATACAAGATTTTTGCACTCAATAAAGAAAATATGTACTTGACAAAAATTAAATACAAAACACAAAATTTTAATGAGATAAAAACGAAGCTAAGAAACGAAAAACAAGAAACAACGCTTCAAAAAGTCAAAAGCCAAACGCTTGACAAGAGAATATCGACAACGAGAACGCTCGAGTGCAATAACCCACATAAAAAGCCAATAAAAGCAAATTTAAAGCGGCTGAGACTGCTGATGTAGACAATGCGATGACTGAATGAGCTGAACTGAATGAACGAATCTACACACTTGGCGCATAAATGCGTCAATGAAGACGCGCCAATGTACGCCATCAAGTGGCGAATGTGCATATAATCCTTGTGCCAGGCAGCCAGCCATGGCTTGGCTTGGCAGCAAAATAAAAATAAAATAAAAATGACGAAGTATAAATGATGCTGATGGATGGATGGATGGATGGATGGATGGGTGCGATGCTACACTGATGATTAAAATTCAAAGGCACCTTCACAGTTCGGATATGAAAAGTAGCACACAAAACGCAGCAACCTTTCATGGCCCCTCTTCAAGCCTGCAACTAGAATAAATGGCGGTGGCATCATCGTTAATGCCTTACCAAACAGCTTAAGTGCGACGACAATGATGCCTTTTGAGCGGTGAGCAAAATCACAGTAGGCGCCACTTGTGGGTGGCGTTCTTTGATGAACGTCTGCTGCTGCTGCTTATGCTGCTGGGTGCCTTTCACTTGAGACACAAAATGCGAATGCGATTAATCACAAGATGTCCCACTTGAACAGGGATTAATAGCAGCTGCCAACCGTAACCCGCACGCACGGTGTATACCTAGCAACTGCTGTCAGCAACAGTGCAGCATAATTTTTATGAGCACCGAAGCCAAAGCGGTAGCCATTATAATTGCCAACAGCCGCCTTGAGGCCAGAGTACGTTCGAGTGTACGAGTAGGACAAGGACGGAACTAGATTATGACGCGCTCTAAAAAGCTGCACACAGTGCGGATGTACATAGCAAAGGAGCAAACACAATGTATAAGAAAAATGTGCGCCTAATCGTTACACGCACCTGCGACTGACTACATGCCGTGACTTTTTAGGCTACAGCGCCTTTGGGTATGCTAGCTAGAAATCAATACAGCCAAAAAGACAAAAAAAAAAAAAAACCTATTCAAGTGCTGCTGTCACTCAAATTCAAATAATACAAATATAAAAAAAATTTAAAAAATGGGAAGAAAATGTTTGCTTATAAAAAAGGTTAAGTCAATATATGATGGCATACTTCACGGCGCGTGGGCTTGACTAATATTTGTGCGTGTCCTGCTTAAACAGCAAAACACGTCTAACGAAAAAAAAAGAAGAAAAATATTAAATTAAAAAAAATATATATATTTAAAGCATCAGTAAGCATAATTTAAATAAGCAAATAAAAAGTTAAGCACAAAAAACAACATCAAAAATTAAAAATGCGCTGAACGCGCTTAAATTCGCACTAAACAATTAATTAGCATTATATATAGTATATATATATATATATGTGTATGTATATGTATATGTATGTAGGGTACGCACAGGTATATACTATATAAATATTTTTACACTAGCGCTGCAAATGTTGACTTTACAAAACAAACAAATTAAGCACATAACTTATGGCACAATGCGAATGCAGAAGGAAGCCGACAAAAAAGCTTTAAAAAAGCAGATGCTCTAAGCTCAGTCAAACTCGATGTCACTTGAAGTATAGCAAGTAGCAACAGAAATAAGTGTAGACCAGATGTAGACTATGGTCGACTCCATGTAAGATTTTTTTAAGGATTTAGTATGTGTAAATGTGGAATATTTTAGTTTAATTTGCTGAAGTAAGATGCTCATTGAAAATTATTAAAAAAATTCTTTTGTCCTCACAGCTGCATAATAGTTCTTCGAGTTTGTTATGGAACACCAGTCATTCTAGCTTACTGCAACTTAATATAGGTCATATCATATCAGTTTGGGGATCTGTTTATGGAATCGATCCTAATGTAGTTCGGGAGATATGTGTTAGCAGACTGCAAAGTTGATCCACTCTGCTTGAAACATGTTATGCATCGATTAATTCAAATTTCTGTTCACGATTGGGATTTAAAAGATGAAGCATTTTCGCAGTTAGCCAATGAAGCATAAACTTTCTTCTGGGACAGCTAGTATTAAATTTTATTAAAATTTGTTACGAGTTCTCTCGATCAAACTCTTATTACTCATTAAATGCTGGTTTAACGTGGACTCCTGCCGCGTCGAGCCAAGCACAGGATTGGTATCATTGCTCCCACAGTGTTGCTTCTGCAGGTACCATACCGATGTCACGTTATTTGGACGTCCAACTTTGCTACTTGGTAAGTGGAGTCGAGGCCTACACCCCTTTGTGTACGCAACTCCACGTCAAGCTCCCGAAAAAAACTTTGCCCGCATTTGGGTGGCAACCACAGCCACCATGTTACTCCCCGAAGGGCCTCAACCAAACGGCCAGGGCGAAGTAACTATGAAGTACACTTCGTGGGCCCATGACCCCCGTGGTACAAGACTAAGGCTCTCGTCAGCCCTCGTAAACTAGAACAATCACTAGTTACACTTGCAATTCGAATCTACAAACAGTGCCCGACTGCTGAGCCACAAAATTTGAAGTAAAGCTGTATGAATAGCAAGGGGCAAAATTTTAAAATAAACTTGTAAAATTCCGGAGCAGTCCGAGTCGAATGCAAAAAACACAAAACCTCTATCTATTACCGTTTCCGAGATCCTTTCGTTCATACAGACGAACGGGCGGACAGACGGTCTTGGATATATCGACTCCTCTATCACTCCTGACCCTAATGGGGGTAACATTAAGGGGTCTCCGACCATTATTTCTACCTGTTACATACTTTTGCACAAAACCAATAGCCTTCGGTACAGGACCTAAAAATTGCGCATAGGACATAATTTTCTTACTGGCCGAAGCGAGCTCTATTCATACATCTTTCGTTAATAATAACGGCATGTATATGCTCGAAGCATCACCCCCAACAGTCCATAAGAGAACTTGAGGTTTAGGGCCAAATGTCGAGATCGACTCCAATCCTAGAACGCCCGTGTTTCTAAAATAGGTCTGTACGAAGAACAAAACGGGTGTGGTACAAGAGGTACACTTAGTCTGTTGCCATACGACGCCTTCTAACCACATCTACCGTGGAGAGTACTCTACTAACATAATACCCACCATCACGGCGTACAATTCCCCACGCTGTGAGGACTGTGGCATCTACCTACTCTAGGCATTCACAAAGGACTTGTTTCCATGTCTCTTCATGAAACCCACGCAGCAAGCAGAACTGGTATGTAGGCCTATTTTATGCAGGAATGCATTCAGAGAGCCATGACCAGTCAGCAAAAAACTCGCCATTAATCAAGCAGTGGGTTTCTTAATACAAGCAAGATATTTTACATTGAGGTGCTCTAGAAACTTTTTGTCAAGCTTAACCACTTGCTAAGTGAAGTCAAGAGCTTCTCGCGATTCAAAAATTCTTTATTGAATTAATTTTTGAATTTGAAAATATTTTATTTAATTTTTTATGAAAATTGTTTGAAAGAGTTTACACTTTGAAAGTTTTTAAGATACTAGCGTGCGCAGCGAATTTCCCATGGAATTTATCGATTCAGCACGATATTATGCCTTAAGAACAATTCCGAGACTTTATATATGCTTGGTACACTGGTTGACCACATTGGTTGGGTAATCCAACTAGCTGGACACCATTATCTCTGCATAGCGTGATAAGACTTTGATGTAGTGATGTAGTATGCTATGGCGTCACTGGTTCATGGGATCAAACTCTGTTCCAGTGGATTTGGAAGCAGATAAAACTAGTACTACGTATCGAAGGACATACCAAAGATGAGCTGTCGATCGTCTTTTCCGCTGACAATCATCAAATTGTGCCGAATGCAAGTTCACAATCCATAAATTCCGATTATCTTTTCCTCCTGTTTGGGATCACACGATTAAGATCTGGAACGTGGTCAACTGCAAGATGCAGAACAGTTATCACAATCATAATGGCTATCTTAGCACCGTAATCGTTTCTTCTGATAGTAAGCTGTGCATATCCAGTAGCAAAGATTCCAAGGTTTAGTTGAGGATCTTAATGAGAGAAAGAACTTCTACACTTTATAGCGCAATGATATCATCAATGCCCTGTGCTTCTCGCCAAACTGTTACTAGCTTTGCGTTGCTTATGGTACATCTATCAAGATATGGAATTTCGCATGCAAGAAGACCGTTGAGAATCTTCGGTTATTATACAACACACCATCGAAGGCGGCCTTGCCAAACAGACGAAATTTTTTTTTTTTTTGAAAAGAAGAATTGTCTCTACTTTATAGAACTTTATAGAAAAATTCCTAGCGAATTTAAGTAGTTAGTAAGACTTCTAAGGCCTCCTGCAACAGTTCCTTCTTCCATAAGGAAGCTATTTGAGCAGCTGAGGAGTTAGTTAAGACAATTAAAACACATACAAAAAAAAAAAATCAGTAAATATGCAAATTTTTTGATGGAATTACTCATGTCTGCTATGCAATGTATGCAAAACTAGCACAAAATTGTTAGTCACGCAGTACCTAGATATACTATTTTGAACAATGTTTTTTTGTTGTTGTTTGCACGTGCATATTTTCGTAGCACAAATGCTCTCACAACCCACAAAAAACAAAAAAACAAAAAAAAAAAAAAAGTGGGAAAACAGAGTACAAAATGACCTTCACAACGCTACAACTCCTAAATGTATGCTACGAATTTCATTTCATACTCTCCTGACACTTGAATCTGGCAATTTGTGTAGCATTGTTGTATGCCTGAATGCTCTGAATTCCTCTTGTTGCTTTCTTGTGGGTTTTCTTCTTTCACTCGCACACACACAGATCAACGTTTACTGTTTCCTTTTGTGCTGCTTCGTGTGTGTGCTTTTTGGTAATTTTAAATGCTAATCAGCTTGAGAATTGGCATGCTCGTTGCGCTAAAAGTATGCTACAAAATATTTACTTATGCTAATACGACTACAACAGCAACAAAAACGAGAATAATGGCGTCGGCGGTGACGGTGGCGGTGGCGATAGCAGCGTAATGCTACTTTCAAGGACAAGGCCGCATGCTGCAAATACTGCTGCTGCTTCTGCTGCTGGTGATTCTGTTTACTGCTTGCAGCTTATTTGACCAAACTGCATTACGCCATTTCAATTTCGTCGTTTCGCCAAATGCTATTTACATAAAATTCATGAAATTTGAAACTATTTGCATAGCATTCGAGTCTTGTCGCCGCCCCAACACAAGCTAATCTCGCTAATGCATTAAATCAGTTGCAGTGCCATATAAAATTTAATGAAACAGAAAATTATATACTAAATAGAAGAGAGTACTTTGCATTCAATACTTTGCCACCTTTGTGCCAGCTTGCTTCAAAATTGTTTATTTCAACTGCATTTAGCCTTTGGGCGTATATCGATTTGTGGTAGACAGGCAAGCAGACAGGCAGCCAAGCAAGCAGTATTGCAGATTGCACCAGACCTGTTCTATATACATTATATATATTTGTGAACCTTTATAGTAGAAATATATACATACAAGTATTTATATAAATTTCATTTATTCGTTCGTTCGTTTGCTAAGTGCTCTAATATGTTGGCAGTAATTTAAATAATTTCAATAGCAAAACAGCCAGCGCAAATAATATTTTATAAATAAATAGCTTTTGAACGTGATTTGGCAGCCATTCAAACGTACAATCTGTGCAAAATTTTTTATGTAATTTGTAAATTTTCATATTTAATAAATTCTACAAAATTAGATTTCAGTCTGCCTACCTACGGGCATGTATCTGTTATAAGTAGATTGGCCAAAGAAGTTTACTTGTGTGCAAACAAATCTAGTTTAATGTCCTTTCAGCTAGCTAGGAAGTTAGTATGAATAGTGGGTGCAAAAATATGTACAAATATAAAATAATTAAATATGTACTTCAAAGTTCTCCTATTCTCAGTTATATCAATTGGTGAAAGCCTTACATTACGTCCTTGCAACACAAGTTTCAGTGGAAAAGGCATTTTTAGCCTTAAAAGTAGTTCTGTAAGACTTAAGATGTAATTTGTCAAAGGAATTAATTTCATTAGCAAATAATAGCAAAAAATTTATATTTATTTTACTATTTTGGTATATTATTTGTGTTTTGGTGGCACGACCAGGAAATCTGCCAACCTTTTTACTAGTATGTGTCGAAAATTTTGTGGAAAATTTCCCATTCTATCATATTGCACCTCTGCAGATGGTAGAAAAGTTTTTGCTGTTGACTTTCACTTCCCATTTAAGCGATATAACTGGCATATATTATCGAAGAAAGGATGTCATCTTACATATTTCATTCACACATAGACCTTTGGTCATTGACTCGCACTGAAAATATTCATTGCAACGCACTACGATTGGCTGCTCTTAATAGAAAGGATCATAGCCTATTGCATTTTTTGTCGGGCAATTTACTGTTGTCATTGAAATGCAAATTAGTCCGTATTAGTTGTATTCGAATCCTTGCCACAGTTTTTTGAATTATTTGGAATGCATGTTGCTCGGGTAGCGCTGAATCAACAAAAATATAGAATGCCAATGGAAGTGCTTATATTTAGCTGAACGGCATAGATATCTGTTTCCTAAACAAAGTCTTCAATGATGGTAATTTCCAAAAAAAATTTTCTAAACATTTATATGGTGTATCAAGTTCTTTAACATTCTCCACAAAATGCAATGACAGATTCATTTAAAGTCTTACAATTTATATCTGAAACAGATCTAAAATGCAATTTAGATTAAGAAAAGGTGCAAATGGAGGTTGAGGGACTTGATGGAGAGTTGTCCCTTCTAAGTTCAAGATGTAGAGTAGATGAAGTACTTGGAGGCAGCTTATGCAACTACGCCGCACCTGTGGTAAAGCAATTCTTTGAGATAATAGCAGATTCTAATATATATATACAGCGCAGTCAATTATCTCACAAACTTCATTATCTAGATATATATCGTCTGTTTCTACTCCTTCATCCGTATCGCCATTGAAGTCAATCGATAACATTTTTTCTATCTAAAGCGATGAAAATATTAGTGTTTGACGATAATTCAAATCTACTAAATGCCAATATTCTCTTAAAATTGTCCATGCAGAAGCTCTCATTTTACGCTTAACAAATTTTGTTGTCCCTTTTTTCCCAAGACCGCATTAAAAAGCGAGGAACACCCCAAAAGTATGTATATATATAAGTGCGGATCAATTTTTTTTCGCAAAAACCGTCCACCAGCATCGTGGACTCTACGAAGAATTCTAAGAAAAGTACAACATGAAATAATGTGTTTTTAAAATAAATTGCCAGCATTCGCTGAGAAGCATAAAGATTTCAGGTTGAGGTATTTTAAGATATTTTGAGGTATTTAAAAAAAAATAAATTTATAAATTGCAGTCCCTGAGGTATGAAACCATTTCATTTATTTTATATTATTAAATATTCTTTTCTTTAAATAGTTTTCTCTTTAAGCATATTCTAATATCTATCTCCCCGTTAGTTCGTGCTTTCGCTTCCACACGAGGTTTTAAGTCGACCGGATAGCTCAGGCCGGATAGCTCTCCTTGGCCTTCATGCTGCTATTTTTAAGGGAAGCTTTTGTCTTTGGCCTTCTCTCGGTCATCTTTGCTGCTGGTTCGTGGAAAAATTTCAGTTCTTCGCGGTCGAAAAAGTCTTGCTTCGCCTATCGTTCTTTCTTTAATTTAAAATCCTTTATTTCAAATCCCTATTTCCATTATTCTTCTTATACTTTCATTTGAAATCCTTTAAATCTAAGCCTTATTTTCATATCCTTATGTCTGAATACTTAAACGTTACCGCTCTTATCCTTTAATTTGAAATCCTTATTTTCTTATAATTTTATCTGAAAGCTTAAACCTTATAGTTCTTCCTTTAATTCGAAATCCTTTATTTCTAATCCATATTTTTTACTGAGTGCTTAAACGTTATAGGTTTTAATTTAAAATCTTTTATTTCAAATCTTGAATACTTAAACCTTATCGTTCTTCTTTATTGTATTATTTTTTTAATTACCTTAAATACCTCAAAATACCCTAAAATACCACAACCTTAAATCTTAGTGACCTCTTTTTGACCCGAACAAATTGACCCGCCGTTATATATATTCTTAATCAGCATTAAAGTCGTGTTTATATAAACATCTCCGCTTGTCTAGCTGTCCGTAAGAACATCGAAAACTTGGAGACTACAAAATTCAGTCTCTTTTTAATTAACCTTACAAACCTTCTCTACGGGATAGTACTCATAAAATCCTACCCCTTCTACCAGAGTTTTTGTTTGTAGCAATATTTTTATTTCAATTTAACAAAAATAATCTATATAGGCTCAAAAATTATTTAGTTATTCTATTTCATTTAAGGTCAAATGTTTCCAATTCTTATACAAATTTAAGGTTTAATGTTGCTAGACGGTATTTCGAAGTACCCTATTATCTTTGTAAACTTAAACCAATTTTTATTTTATAAACTCGAAGCGCCATGCCTAAATCTAAAAGCAATTTTTTAATGCAGCGAGGTGAACAAGGACATTTGCCTCGCACCTAAGTTTGATGCTATTTTCTTGATATTTCACATTAAAAAACGGAGAGTAATTAATTTGCTTTTGAAATAGTTCTCTTCAAGCATTGATAAAATTCAACGAAATTTTATTAATCTTATTTCTTCTAAGTGCAAAAATTCTTTGAATTTCAAGCACATCGTGAAAGCTTGGTTAATAAAACAGAAAGTTAAAAAGTATCTGAAAAAATATCTTAAAAAGTTTATATTCCAGCAGCTGCTTGAAATCTTTACAAAAGGCAAAGAAGTTTAACTTGCCTTATGTGCATTCTAGCAAAAACTATGCGATACAACAAGAAACAAGTAAGGAAATACAGTCGGGCGTAACCGACTGTAAGAGGCCCTGTACCAGTTCAGTTCGCCTAACAAACACATTAAATGTTTCCCGAGCTTATGACCAAACACATGACCACTTCTCACTACGCGAATATGAATGAAAAGAAAAGGGGGGTCGTTCAAATTCAATTGCTTATAAAATCGTCATTTATTATCCGATTTTGATGAACTTTTTTGATTTTGGCTTAGAAGAGACGTTAACTTTATACTGGTATACTAATTTTTTTTTGTGCCGAAGAAATATTTCTACCCTTGGTGGTGATTTTATGGGGAAGGAGGGGGAGGGGCAAGATTTCTAAAATAAACTTGTAAAATTCCGGAGCAGTCCTAGACGAATGCAAAAAACACGAAGTCTCTATCTATTACCGTTTCCGAGATCCTTTCGTTCATACAGACGGACGGACGGACGGACGGACAGACGGACAGACGGACAGACGGACAGACGGACATGGCTATATCGACTCCTCTATCACTCCTGACCATAATGGGGGTAACTTTGGGGGGTCTCCGACAATTAGTTCTACCTGTTACATACATTTGCACAAAACCAATAGGCTCTTGTACCTTCGGTACAGGGCCTAAAAATTTACTTAAAACTAAAATCAATAGAAGAATTCTTAGTATATATATGCATATATATCTACATATAATTCCTAAAACTACTATTTACACTTGGCCACAGTAAAGCAAAAGAAAGTAAAGCATATTTGCGCTGCGAGATTTTTTAAGAAGAAATTGATTATTTTTTCCTTTTTTTTTTTTTTTTTTTTTTTAAATTTCAAAGAATGTATAAAGCAGCAAAATATCAAAAATATTTACAATATTTTTCTATGAATGAAACCAGCAGCAGGCAGCCGGCAGCTGCATGAAGAATGCTTTGTATTTTATATTTTATATTTTATATATAAAGATAAGCATTCGAGTATATCGGAAAAATTTACTGGAATTGCTCGTTGCGTATAAAGGATGCTGCTGTTGATTTCCAATATGAAATCCTTTCAAATTATAGCAAGTAAAGCCTGAAACGAAAACAATCGAATATAAAAAAAAAAAAAAAAGAAAAGTATAAAAAATATTTTGATTAACATGTGTGGAAAAATGAGTATTGTACATGTTTACACGTATAACATCACCCATATCCCGCATCGCACGGCAAGCTCTCAGTTTAAAGATGATTACAATGAAATATCGTTAAACAAATAAAAATGTTAAAGCGAAACTGATTTATATGCCGAACGCAATAACAGCGATGCACTAAATTATTTATAACCATTGAGAAAGAAAAAAATCGACTCATGAAAATTCAAGTGAAAAGCTGCTTATTTAGTAAAAGTTTCTGTGAAAATTTAAGCTACGAAATTTGTAACAAATTTCCATGAATTCAGATAGGCTGAGCATATCAATTAATAAATACTGATTGGGTTAAGCAGAAATGTTCGAAATAAATATTTTATATTTGCTAACACATTGCAGAAGAAGGTTAAGTTGTGAGAAGTCTGCAATAAAATTTTAAATATAGGAATTTAAGGTAGTTTTTATATGCTGTACTCATTAGGAGGTAATGCAGTCATCGATTCATTCAACATTACAATGGGCCACCCTAAACGAACGATATTCCACGAAACATGCCATTAAAATCGTCACAGAATGAGCTGGAGAAGGCATAAACATAAACACTTATAAAACTTCCAAACTAATTTAGGCGAACTTTATTTTTACGCGTATAATTCTGAGAGAAAGACTTACGGCTCTTTGTCCAATAGATAGGCACGACTAGGTGTTAGGCCTGCAGTTAAGTCTCAGAATTTCTGCAGTAGTTATTGGATTTCCAAAGAGAAAGAAACGATTGAGTATTTTCCATGTCATTTTCAACTCACAGAAAGAGGATACTTGCTCCATTAGCGATGTCCTTCTTAAATAACCTACAAAAATATTTGTAACAGAGACTGAAGATGTATCAAAGTTCTTAGTACAGAAATACTGGTAGAGATAGGAGACATCATATGGTATAACTATAGGAAAATACTAGCCTAAGTAGGGACACAAGTTTTATGCTCATTGATCATTGCTATCCAGGCTTAAGAAAGATGTTTATAAGTTTCATATACATGCCATATATGTAGAATATCGAGATCTTGAAGCCTTTGAGAAAGAGCCTTTAAATAATTACCCAGTTTTGACATGTAGATTTATGTCCTAAGCTGGTTCTAACTCCCAGAGAAACTCTATTGTATTGGCTAACATGCACACCCTAAGGGAATGTTGCCACTTACCATGCAAACTTACTCCTCATTCGGAGTTTTTGTAGGAACAGATTTTATTGATGCTGCTAGTTTTTTTTAGAAACACCATATTTCGTATACCCAACATATTCCAAGGGGTGGCCCTCATACAAATCTTTCCAACCTTTCTGAGTTTTTTTACAAATATAAAAAAAATAAGTTAGAAACGCCAAATTTGTTATATCCTGCATCACTTAATAAAATATTCCATATGAACCGAGATCGAACTGCTGGAAGGGATAGCCATCATACAAATCTTTAGGAACAGGGTATCTCATAGCTGATCCCACTCAACTGCAGCATTCTTTCATGTTTCTTTGACTCCAAAACTAATATTTTGTGTCCATGTTAGTGCACCGTCAACCCCGTTTTTCAAAAGATCACTAATCACAGTAGAACAATGTGCAGTCACGATACATCGCCAAGAAATCGACCAAAATATCAGATCCCTTGCCAAACAGACTCTCCTACAAGAAGAGATTAGATAACAAGAAGGTAGACAAAGCTTCGTTTCCCAAGATACAAACATGTGATGACTCGAGTAGGGCTCTGGAGAACTAGCGAATGCGGCCGAGCAAAAAACTCACATGCTTGAACTAGAAATTCGAACTCCCGACACCAATTATGAATCGTCTTAACGTAGCTTACAAGCGAAATTTGGCTAGCAGGCTATTCATGATGTCATTTTTTGCACCGAGAACCAGTACATTGCCAAATTCTACGGCATCAGATGGTATTAAGTGCGTGGCCTACGCCAAAAAGGAATCGCAATGCACGATTTAAGGCGTTTGAGTACTCCATTTAGGCCCGAAAAAATTTAATTCGTTTGTACGGACCAAGTGCCTCAGCGAATGAATGAACTCTTTCACCTATTATGCAGTGCCGAACTATATCATCAAACAGCAAGAATTTGGGTACGAAGAGCTTGATCACGCCACATTTTTTAGAAAATGACAAGCATCTCTGAATCAGTAATGGTTTGAAGTTCAAAGACCATAAACTGCCACTGCAAGTCCCACTCAAAGTCGGACTAGGCTGAACCGAGAGCACTTATCGATCACCTCAGACCTGTACCAATTCTATAAAAGGTCTGCATATTCGATAGCAACAATCAATTGGACATACTTATACTGATCTGAACAGAGCATTCAAAGAAATCGTCACACGTAATAAGAAATTTCGCCAGGCTAAGAGTACTTTATTCAGTTGAATTCAAAATGCTCTCAAAGACTAAGCTGGACTCAATGTTCTTTTCTCTTCTTGCAACAGTGACCTTCTAATGTCAGTATGAGAAGAATGGATAGTAAAAAAAACATATACCTGACCTTTATATAACTATTGTACGAGAAAGAATTCTTACCATCGGAAAGTATCGTAGTTCCAAGCACGATTCAACATAGAATGTAATTCCAGGTTGTGACATGGTGAATAATCAATACTTATGGGCGAGCAAGAATAAGAATTACTGCGGGGAAGCTCTGAACAAAAATTTTCCGTCCATAATACTTAATTCGAGCATCCGGAGTGACCTCTTTCCGTAATTAGAGCCGCATCATTGAGTCATAAACGACAAACAACGATTCCCTGTACATCGACTACAGGCACGTACCCAGCGAGTGTTCCTTCTCCTAGGTAGAAGTCAGCCACATAGTAGGGCTGAATTTATATATACATATAGCCAAATAGTGTGACAGTGATTATGCTTCACTGAAATCGGTTCTATTCCTTTTTAAATAGTCTCCTCGAAAATCAATAGACTTTTGCATGCTTTTGAACCAATTTTCAAATCACCTTTGCCACTTCGAAGGAGTGCTTCAACAGCCTCTTTTGGTGCAGAAAAACGTTGATCTCGCCATTTATTTTGAATTGTTGAAAACACAAAAAGAAGTTTTTAGGTGCCAAGTCAGGACTTTAAGGCGAATGATCCATTAATTCGATGTTTTGAGTGTCGAAACCCCTTGTTGTTTGAGTCGATGTGTGAGAACTGGTTGGTCGTTATGAAGAACATTGATTTTTCTCAATTCTCTGAAAACTTCTGGCAAACAGGTGGATGTATACTATTCAGAATTTATCGTCCTACGTTGCTCCAGTGAAACAGTTGCCACATGTTCACCTCAGTTGAGCTGATATGATGCGTACCTTTGGAGTGCCTCTCATGACCATACAACTCCATCTGTGTTAGAAGTGACCGATTGGCCTAAAGTCATTTGGTTTAATAGTTTTTAACCTACCCAATCTTAGCAATACAGACCAATCCTATTTCTCTCCAAAACTTCGCGATGTATTCTGTATGCAGGCTTTCCACTCCCCGAACAAACATTTTTGAAAGATTTCATAAGCACTTATTCGACAGAAGTGCGCAAATTTTTCACATAGTATCTAATTAAATTTCGAATGCTCCATTTACGGTTTTGAACAAAAACATCTTTATGCAATTTGCAACATGCCCCAGCGCAGCTTAGTCACGTGTGTGCAATTGATTTGAAATTTTGAAAATTCAAAAACATGAAAGCATGAAATATTCGAACAAGAAAACTATGAAACATGAAAATTGACACAAGCGCCAGCAAAGGATAAAAAAGGAAAACGCCAAGCTAAAAATTTATAAAATAGTTTTGCAACTTGTACGTGCAGGGTCGGACAGACGGACAAACATAAGCAGCAACGTTTGTGCAGCAATAAAAGCACAATTTTTTGGGTATGAGGATGCGCATAAATGTTCGTTTAAATGAGTACGTGTAGCATGTGGTTGCATAGACGAGTTTTCGAGAATATTAGTTGTGGTCACATAGAACATGTACGACTCGTACATAAGCGCATAACAGCTGAATGGATGCGCTTTAGCATCGGTTTTGTTTGTGGTCAGCATGCCTCAAAAGATGAAAAACAATTAAGCCGTATTAGGGGCCAATTGGAATGCAAACTTTCCATTTGAAGTGCATTATTCCCACATAACTTGCAACAAATAAAACTGATTGCAATAACTGATGCCGATGACGATGACGATGCAGCATGCATATAGAAAAGCGCCAGCAAATTTTTTGTGAAGACGCAGCATTGTTAACCGCTGGCAAAGCCGGTTTCATTGGAGCATGCTGCATGCGCTGCAACTAGCAACAAGTAGTAATCGATTGCATACAAAACCGCACTTAAACTTATGTGCAACGCCGCTGCGGCCACTTCGTATCTAACTAACTCTTTCGCACTCTGGCAATTCCACTTGCACTTTCGCATACACAACAACTTGGCGTTCAGTCAAGGTAAACGCGCTGCACCACTAAACTAACAGGCAACACCGACTGCCGCAACAGTTTGTGGCAAGCACTTAAGAGCAGGCAGGCAGCCAGTACTCAAATCATACATGTTGTTGGGCCAAAGAAGTTATCCGAACCGAAGCCACAGTCTCAGTGGCTGCTGTCGAAGCCAATGACCAACTGCAGCTAGAAACTTGTTTTCACCTTTAATGGTCAGAAAATGAATCGAAGGAAAAATATAAAAACTAAATCGAAATCATTTGATGTTGCTTGCAACTCTGTGTCTTCAATCGATCGCCTTATGCGCCAAATGCATTAGAGTTACGAGCATTTTCCTGTGCATTTGTGCGTCTTTCCTTATGGCTTTTGCATATTTCATGCAGCGTTTTCAACATCATTGGAAACATCAATTTTAGAGCGTTTTTCTGCTCCATTATTCACTTGTTGTGCGCATAAATTTTCAAGTCGTCTGGATTTTTGTTTTTTCAATTTGTTTTTCAGACGAGAAAAAACGAAAACCACAAACAATGGCTTTCAATGACGCGCAAAAATTTTTTGTTAACTTAATTGCATACACAGTGGGTCTATTAAGAGCGCATAATACATGGGGGGAAGTCTTCGAAACGCAATTTGTAAAAATTAATGATTTCAATTACAATAAGAGGCAAATATAATGACTAAATTATGACATATTACAATGGTAGGCATAGAGCAGTGACAGATTAAGATATTAGGTCAACCCTCATTTTGATGGGTCACTGAACTTGCAGTCAAGTTAATAAGTTGCTTGATTGCTGGCTTGTTATAAAAGGTATCGGAAATAATTTTATTTTAGTAACTCTAATCCATAAATGGTCACCTTAAAAAAGATTGATTGCAAAAGTCAGTTAATATGCTGCGGACTGCATTAAAAATCTGATTTTTAACTCCCCAACCGATTTCTTAGACATAACATTTAAGAATTGAACCTCCGAAACGTTGATAGGATTATCTTCATTGGCAACCAAATGAATGTTCTCATATTTCAAGTGCTGTACCACCATTTTGGCCTAGTATGAACTAGCTCTGTCTGACCAGAATACGTAGTTCCTCTTACTTTATGTTCAGACGATTCCAACTTAAGCGAAAGAAATACGTATTGATCTACCTAAATATTATAAACATATGATAGGGAAAAATTTTAAAATAAACTTGTAAAATTCCGGAGCAGTCCTAGTCGAATGCAAAAAACACGAAGTCTCTATCTATTACCGTTTCCGAGATCCTTTCGTTCATACAGACGGACGGACAGACGGACATGAGTATATCGGCTCCTCTAGCACTCCTGACCATAATGGGGGTAACTTTGGGGGGTCTCCAACCATTATTTCTACCTGTTACATACATATGCACAAAACCAATAGGCTCTTGTACCTTCGGTACAGGGCCTAAAAACGTGCGGGCAAATCTGATAAAGAAACGGGTACTGAGACGCAATTTTATTTTTGTTTATGCCTGAGAACGTTCCTTATCGAAGATTCCCTGATAGTCAGTCGTTATGAAATAGTTATTCAACAGCTGATCTCTAAGTCTGAGCCGGACAATTACAAAGTAAGTGTATGCTTGTCTCACCATCCTCTAGGCATAGTCAATACTAAGATTCTGCACAGAGACTCATTTTGTTGGAATGAAATATGTAAGTTTGCCCATGAGCAGTCTAAAGTTCTTTGCTGAGAAGTGTATTTCTATTTGAGTCATTTGTTAATATGTGGATGTTGCTACGCTTGCCAGGAGAATACCATGAACCGTACTGAAAGAGAGCTGTCCTGAAAAAGTTTTCAATGTTTGTTTTAACCGCAGCCCAATGGGATATCATCTGCTATTTCGCTACCTTTAATACTCCTAAGACTAGAAATCCAAAATTATGACCGTTTGGTCTACAGTCAGTATTTGACGAATATCGAAACCTTGTTTTACCAACCTTGAGAAGACCTATCAGAAGGTTAGAGATTTGATTCCCGCTTGTTTATCTGCGAATATAGTGTCGTTGGCCCATTTTTGACTTTTGTCCACAAAGTGTTAAGCGCAGATCTATCTGATATGGAACCTCATATTGAAAGACTGTGGGCCAGCTACCCTTTGAATTGGAAATCTTTGGCTACAAAGATTCCAGCACGTTTAGCCAGTAATCTAATTAATAGTACATTCTCTAATGCCTGCGGTGCTATACCCCTGTCCATACAGCTAGGATGGAGAATTGAGAACTGTCTGGCAAAGCAAAGTTCCATGGCAATGTAATTTGTTATTGTTATAGATCTCGAATGCGATTCAGTTTTAAGACACTAGAGTGACCCATATTCTCGATTATGATAGCAGAACCTCAGTGCAGCAATTGCCGCTATAATTTGTATGAAAATATGCAGTGGGGGCAGACCAACTATAACTTCCATTGCGATAGCAGGACATGTTCGCATTGCAACTATCAAGCATAGACCAGCAAGTCACAGCAGTTTGTTAGAACGCCTAATGAAGCAAGTTTGCAGGAGTTGTGGCCACCATACAAAAGAAAGGGAAGTAGGTTATGGTTGGTCTTATTATTGTGCTATATATCCATATATACATTTTTTGACAGTCAGTCTAGTCAAAAGGACGTTTAAAGATCCAAAGGGCTCTAGTAACCTTAGTTATCAAATATTTTAGGTTAGAAATACTGTTAGGTCTTTTGATTAGAATATCACCTATGAATTATAGTTTTTCGGGAATTTTTATAATTGTATAAGTCTACTAAGGATTAATTAACGAAAGCCTCAGCAAAATTTTCTTAAGCTGGTGTTAACTGATAGCAAACCAGAACCGACGCAACACAATTTTAGTCTTCGATAACACTTCAGCAGTACCAGTCATCTGAAGCTTCTGTGGAGTACAAAATGAGGCATTGCAGATCGCTTAAAATAAATAATTATATTCCAAATCCGCAACAAAAGTCAATATCATAAAACTCGCCCGTTTGTTTTTTTGACTGTCTTTCAGAAAGAGGTCTTTTAAAAAATTTTAAAGACTATGGGCTATAGAGCCCTAAAGTTTAGATACTTCGAATCATCTTATTCATTAGCTAATGAACGTATCTGATTCACTATAAAGGGTGACCACCACACAAGCTTGCCGAAAGTTATTGTATGACTAAAAAGATTTTATTATTAATTGGGCTACAAAACGCCAAATTTAGTGTATCTTACGTTAATATTAATAAAATATGTCAGAGTGGTTCAAATCGAAATAAAGACCTAAAAATATTTTATATTAAAAGAGGTATAAGGTATCTCGATATTGAGTACAATCAACTGCAACATTCATTCTTGATTTCTTTTTACTACAATAAATTTGAAAAATATTAACTGAATATTTTCTTTTTCTTTATAGGTAAGTCTCCAATTGGAATTGATACACTAATAATTTATGCGTAAGTTAAATGAAGAAAAATTTAGATTATACACATACCCTGCTACAAGAATGTGGCGTTAGGCATATAAAGATTACCAACCACAGGATATGAAACTGACCCCAGAAGAATTGTAATGAATTTTTTCTGTACCATGATCTTATGTCCCCGTCGTGTATAGTTGTCTCATAAATTGTGTCCCGGAAATATTGCTCTATTACAAAAATTTTACTACTGGATCCACCAAATACAAAGCATAAGCTTCAAGGCTTGAATATTCGGCGGAGGATGTTGTTGGCTGAAAGTGAAAAACCCATAAATTTTGCGTTCGGAGTTGTCGTAAGGGCGCCACTTTTCATCGTCAATTCGATGCAAAAAACATTCATGCATTTTTGGCGTTCGAGCGGCTAGTCTTAAGCGTTAAACCGACTTTCAACGTCACGCGGCCTTAACTCGTATGACACTCAGTTTCTTTGCGTTTGAATTAATCATTTATATTTTTAGGAGTTTGCCAACTGTCGATTCATTCACTCCCAAAAGTTCTGAGAACTCCTAAAGTGTTTCGCATTGAACAATGATTTTAATTCTTTGTCTTCAAACTTTTTGAGTTGAACCGACCGTTCTTTGTTTTCGAGTTGAAAAACCCTTTTTTTAAAGCCACCAAAACACCTCTGACACGACGCTTATTCACAAACGGCTGAATCTCATTGTTCATAGTTCTTATTCTAGTGATGTAAAATGCTCAAATTTAATTCATGGTCCCAATATAATTTTTTTGGTGCGTAGAGTATAATATTTAAGTCATGCTTAAAGACAGAATGTTTGAAGTTTTAATTATTGCATAAAAAGTCCAAAGTCTAAATTTTGTTTAATGATTCAACACTCTTTTATTGAAGAACATTTTTTTTCAGTTTTCAAAAGTAAAATTAATTTTTGGAAAGTTTTGCAATTTTGTGTTACGCTCATTTTCAAGCCGCCTTAACACCTTGCCAACAATTGCTCGCCAGTTAAATACCCCAGCGAAACTTTTAAACTGACGCCCATGTCCGGCCATGATTTCATTCTTCATACAACAAAACGCGTTTTAATGAACTGCATAAACGGTTTTGTATGATTTTTTTTTTTTTGTTTTTTTCTCAGAATGTAGTCAATGAATGCATTCAAAATGCGCTCTATTTGGTAGCACGTTTCTATGGCACATGGCACATAATTTGGCTAGTCTTTAGTATTTTTTGGCTAATTAGCTGCGAATCGATATTCAATGACAAATGCTACTAATTAGCCGTACAACATTTTGTTGTATGCTAATTGCCTGTGGGTGCAAATGATGTTCGTTTGACTTACATACATATTTGTTCACATGTTTATTGATGCATAATTTAGCTAGCCTATACTTGTATATGTTTTGTATCTAATACTTTCTATGCCACAATTCATATCTTGAAGAGCAACAACGCTAATGAATTGTCCATTTGTTGCTAATTGAAAATCAATAGCAATCAAAGGCCTTCTTACTTGCTTTCTATACTCTTGGCGAAAGCATAATTTCATAAAATATAAATAAACAATGAGTATATATTACTAAGTATCTTTCACTTGCTGCTCTAGATATAATATATACGAAAGCGCGTTTGCTAATTTGCTTCATGGTTTTTATTTTTTTTTTTTTAGTTTTTGTCCACTTCTTTTGTTGGCACGTGCTTATGTGCTTATCGTTGACCAATTGAAATATAATCTTAATAAAAATAATAATAATATTTTGCTCAAACCAAACAAAATGTTGCACAAAACATTCATAGCTTAGCTGGCGCACCTCAAGCATAGACATCGTTAGTACTGTATATAAATATGCTACTAAAAGGTCAAGAAAAAAAAAAAAAAAATAGAAATATTCCCCAAAGTGCCAAGATGAAGAAGAAGAAGAACAACAACAAAGCAGCAGAGCCTCACTATACATGTATAATTTTTTTTTTTTTTTTAGTCTCTGTAGCGCTTAATTTTGCGCATTTATTATTATGAAAATGTATCTCTTATCCTCTATAGCCATTAGCAAACTGAAGTGTGGCGGAAAATATCTAAAAAAAAAAATATATAAATAAATTTTGTATATAACTTGTCGAGAGTTTGCATGCCAAAAAAATAAAAGGAACAAAAAATGAAGCTATATATAAATCCTGGCAACAAAAGAACTTTTCAAAAGTTTTCACTTAAGCAGCAGCGTTACCAAAAAAAAAAAAAAAATAGAATTATATATCATCGAATGCGATACAAAAGCCGAAATGCGTGTATTGTGAAATTGTTTGTTGCACGCGTTTAGAGATGAGCTGCGATTAGTATAGTTTAGGCATAAAAAATGCGGATAATGGAGATATCATAGCAATTGTTGAAAATTCGGGGAACTTGTTCATGCACACATTCACAGCCAAGTAAGCAGGCAGACAGATGGACGGACTGACAGATATATTGTAGTAAGTTTAATAAATATTTTCGTGTTAGAAAATCGTTTTATTTTTACTACAAATATATCAACGTCAACGCGCAAGGATGAAATCATACAACCATTCGCATAGGCCAATATTTTTATACAGAGAAAAATTTGGAGCATCTGGTTGAGATGGTTGTTATAAGTGGAACAGCAAGCTCAGACAGCGTCACCCTGTTGCGAACCTCTACATAAGGCATGCCATCTTATGCCATTTAATAGTCAAAGTGTTCTCTAGATAGTGATACGATAGTTGATAGTGAGGTGGAGGCTAGATCTTTAAAGGTCTTCAGGCCTTGTCCAAGACGATTGACCCATTCGCTCTAAAAGTGTTCGTTAATTCGTTCAATGTTCAAGTAATGGTGTGTCATTTTTGAAAAACCTGCTGGTGATCCAATAATAGTAATTTTTTTGGCATCGATTGTGATAAGAATAATCTCAAAACTCTCGCAATGTGCGCAAGAATCAATTTAAGACTACAAGAAGACCGAAGTACAGATTCACTGTCAAGTTTCATTGACTTCTATACATCTGGAACAATTATTAAAGTTGTTCGATTATTAAGATGTCGAGCATTATAGGTCCAAGCTGTTTCAGCATCTCTATTGAAGAGCCTTCAGTGCTATGTGCATTGGATGATTTGACTTCTCCAATAACTTTTCCTCCTACAAGTAAAATTTTCCGTATTCTATTGTGCTTTCTTCGTCCGAATAAAATTAAGCTTATTCTGCTTTAAAGAAGTTTTAAGAGATTTATGTATTTATCTATCTATCCTATTTGAATCCTCTCAAAAATGATGAAAGCAACAGCTCTCTTTTGAAGAGCACTGAATAGTTTTTAATAGTGTTCCACAGACCACATAAACCAGCCATTGTAGAAAACAATTTGGTTACAACAGGCAAGGTAGAAAGCTTTCACTAGGAAACAAGTCAACAGATATTTGCATTGGTGACCCCGACGCTTTAAATTCGCTCACTCACCTTAAAGATATTGCAAAATAGAAGAGTCTACTCAATACGAATTGCTCTGATTGGCTGATTTCTGATTTTCTTAAAATTCTCTTCGGTTAGGAGTTCACCTATAGGCATGCCATTAATTTCTGTTGATTGGTTTTTAGGCCCTGTACCGAAGGTACAAGAGCCTATTGGTTTTGTGCAAATGTATTTAACAGGTTGAAATAATGGTCGGAGACCTCCAAAGTACACTCCATTATGGTCAGAAGTGATAGAGGAGTCGATATAGCCATGTCAATCTGTCAGTCGGTATGAAGGAAAGGATCTCAAAAACGGTAATAGATAGAGACTTCGTTCTTTTTGCATTCGACTAGGACTTCGCCGGAATTTAAAGAGTTTATTTTAAATTTTTTTATAAGGCACTTATGCGTGAAGTGAGATGTGGGAGGAGCAAAATACTTTTCATCAGTACCATTTTTTCTTATTAATTTCCTACCTTTTTGTTTTGCGCTGCTTGCTGCATAAGCTAGGGAAACATTTAATGAGTTTGTTAGGCGACCTGTACTGGTACAGGGCCTCTAACAGTCGGTTATGCCCGACTGTAATTTTCTTACATGTTTTTCTGTTGATTTCGTTTGATGCTATGCGCTATGGTACTGTCCCTTAGATTCAACGAAACAGTATGATCTATCTACTCACTAAATCTGTGGTGTTACTAGTTAATCTTAAGTGGTTCTCGGGAAAACATTATCTTATTTATTCCTCACCGCAAAAGTCTCTGTCAGCAAAGGTTTCAGTCTTTCATCTCCGCAAATCTTAGCGCATTTCAGCGCTAAAACATAGTAGACACCCTTCTTGACCTCAACGGGGTTCCCAACTAAGTGTAGGATGATGTTGTGACCCAATACATAGTTTTAAAAAACTTTGCTCTCGGAGTCTAGCTGCACACTGCCGAATGCTTAAGAAAAATGCAAACAGCTTCTATATATTTAGTATGAAGTCCTAAGCCACTTGGAATGTGGATCCCAAGAATTCAGTTATGACCAAGCAAGTTGCTTTTTGTGCATTATACGAGGGTTGCTACATATATTACCAGCCTAACTATGAAAAAACGACAATTTATGAGAAAAAATCGCTTTATTGTTTTTCAAAATATGCATCATTAAGATCGATACACTTTTTCATTTTCCCCAACCATTTTGTGCAGCAGTTTTTCCACTTCAAAAGAGATACCACCAAAATATGCGTTTTTAAGGCATCAACAGCTTCTTCGGGAGTTGAATACCGTACTGTCCGCGCAGTTTATTTTTGCTGTGAGGGAACAGGAAGAAGTCATTGGGTGCTAAGTCAAGGCTGTACGCCGGATGATTCAACAATTCGATGTTTTGAGCATCCAAAAACTCATTTGTTATCGTAATGAAGTATGATTCGTCTTGCTCGGTTGGTTTTCCTCATTTCATCGAACACTTCAGGCGATCAAATGGTTGTATACCATTCAGAGTTGACTGTTCTTCTATCCACAAACGGCACAGTCGCAACATGTCCGGCTTTCGAGAAGAAACATGCCCTGAAAGAACCAGACGGTGGACTACTCTTTTGTTTCGGGAACATACGCATATATCCATGTTTCGTCAACTGTCACGATTTGAAGCACCTCGCATGAATTCCTTCAGCAAATGCTCATGTAATATTGTATATTTGCTAGTCATACTAATGCCCAGGGATGCCTCAATCTCACGGTTTGTCACATGACGATCTTGCTTTATCAGTGATGTTTTCTGGCATAACGACCGATTTTCCATTTTTTGTGCGAGATAAATTTTTTAGGTGCCTGTAAAGAAACCAAATTGCGCTTCTACTTTAAAGTGTTCACAGTAAGTTAGGCCTAAAAAATATCAGACTTTACGATGGAGATGTCAGATGGCAACATGCTTTATTGCTAAGGCTAGAAATATATATAGCAACCCTCGTATCAATAGTTGATTTTCTGCTTTGCTAAATTTTGTATAAATCAGTAAATGTATTAGTATCAAAAATATATAATTTATATCAAAACTATTTTAATTAACACTCCATAGACTTTTCTCTCTGCATATCCCGACGCGATGCACATCACTAAGCCAACAATTTTTGCCACATTTCGCCTACGAACGATGTTTAAATGTGGCGTACGAGAAAAAGCTACGAAAAAAAGGTCTACCAAAGTAAACTAAACATTCAAAACAACAAAGGACCGCTATTTATTCTTGTATCCTTGTCGTTATACGCTATACTACTACTGCAGCTGCCTTACTATCCTTATGCTAACAAGCTATACAGTACCTTTATAGTCTGCTAAATTTCATATCCAGCTACTTGCATCATTAAGCTTATTCATAACAATCCAAAAAAAAAAAAACAAATGAAGAAAAAAGGTATAAAAAAAGAAAAAGATAAAATTTAGTTTACTGTGTTACATTTTCTCCCTTCTTTGCTTTCGCCATATTTCTAAATTTATCTTACATTTTCGGGTTTATTTTATTTTATTTTCGGTTAAAGCTAAACCAAAAATACTTTTGCGATACTTTAATTCATTTAGAGTCGAATTTTCAGCTACTTAGCTAATTAGATGCTGCACAGTTGAACACTTTTTCAGACAAAAATTTATAGAATAGAAATTCTCAAGTGCAGAAAATTTATTTAAATTCATTTTTAATTACAAACGTTGTCTATATATATCAAGCCAAGCACACCAACCATATATGTATAGTATAGGGTGCCTCTGTGTGTTTTTCTCTGGTCGAGTGGTAATGCTTTTGGGCATAAATGATGCGTTATTTGTTGCCACTGAGAGTTAGTTGCATGTTGTTAGTATTTGCTGCAGAGGAAGTAAAAAGCGCTAAAGCGAGTTAAAGGAAGCAAAACGAACGAGTCTGGGCAGCAAAGTTGCAGCAGCACTTTTCGTTAACTTTTAATCACGCTAAAAGCTAAAAAACGGCCAGCAGCAATTTGCAGTTTGCAGCAACACAAACAAGCTATACTATATACTATACTGCTCCACAGCAGCAACAAAGTTAGTTGGTTGCCATATCCTGTGTTGTTGGATACAGCAAGTAAATACAAACAAATAGTGCACGGCAGACTGGCAGACGGACAGACAGACAGCTGCTCAGTCGCTTAGGGCAACAGCGTAAATACAAAGAACTATCTTGCAGTATTTGTGCATCGCTATGTCTGTCTGTCTAGTTTTTTTTTTTTTTTTTTTGTTTTAAGATACAGATACGAGTGTACACATGCGTAGCCGCACTTCCGTGTTTGCGTACTTTCGTACTTTCCTTTCGTTAGCGATCCTTTTTCCTAGAGATTTCATAAGCGATTTATGCTTGACTCGTCTATTTTTTTTCTACTTTTTCGCAAACAGCTATAAGGCATTTTTACTACAAAGTAGGAAACAAAAAAACGCTTCTTCTTTTACGCTGTGACTTGACTTCTTACTACAAAGCTGAAGTGTATTTCACTCGAGATACTCTAAGAAATGAAGCAAATGCTTGTCTCAATCTTGTGATTCAGTCAAATGTAAAACAATTTACTGTGCAGCGTTGTTATGCAAGCAGTTTTAAAAGCAAAGAAGTCACAAAATATTGCAGTTGTTTGTAGTTAAGCGTAATCAGTTGCAGTCACAGTTGTATATAAAAGATATTCGCTTCTTAAGGTATGGCACACCTAAAAAAAATCATAAAAAATTATTTTCTTTGTGAAAATTTAATGAATGTAATTATCCTTCCAACAACAAATTTGTGTGCAGTATTCAAGAAGTATGTGTTTATTAAATTTATTTCTAATGAAATATGTGAAAAGTTTTTATATCGTACCACTAGAAGCGGTAGTCTCCACACAAATCTGTTGCCCTTTCAGAGTGTTATAAGAAAATCATTTATTTGTAATTAAGTTTACCTTGAAACTTAGTAATCCCAATAAAATATGCCAACGGTTACAGATTGGAATAAATTCGTTTAGTTTGAATGTGGGTACTGGCTATCTCGAAGTGAAACACAGCTCATTATATATATATAAATTATGGCAGGAATTATGAAACTCTCAAAAATGGTTGCTGATTTTCTGAACAAAATTATCCATCATATTCCATAATCCTGATACGCTATGCCATAGGTAATCCTAAACTGTCAATAAATATTACTTCTTACGTTAACTTTGGGACACCCTTTTTAACCAGAAATTGGAATTTTGTCTCTTATCATACATTGCAGACTTAAGATCAAATAGCTTAAACCCTCTTCTTTGAAAGATGTTGGAACGGTTATAAGGTTGGTTGGTTTCATCTAGGATCTACGATAATTTTAGAACAAATCAACAGAAATTGTCCTCCATTGGGTTGCCTTCACCGCCTTCTTCTCTGTCAAATAAAGAAAAGACTTTGATAACTTTTTTTTAACATTAATGGAGCGTGTAACAATGATGTATCAGCAGGCATCTCTGCTTACCCGAAGGTGAGCCTAAGCTAACTTCATGGCTCCATTGTAACATGCATTGTGAAGTCCGTACTTGGCGCATCGAAGCTTTTTAAGATTGGTTAGAAAGAGAGAACTTATATTTCAGTACCAGCAGCCACGCCTAAGCTTTGGATTAGAGGGTTCGCTGCACCATTGTAAAGAGCCTCGTGAATGTAAGCCCTCTGTCCAGTATGATGCCGAATTATTTGAGAGCACGTATATGATTCAAAGTAGAGCCTTACACTAGTGCAAGAAAATCTTCTTTTTGGAAAATTTAATTTTTTTTCCATTTTAAGATCTACTGCTCAAAACTCTGCACGCATTGTTGCAAAACTTCCAATATGAGGGCTTCTTATCAGCGCAGCAGTCGTCTTTGCATAGCTAGCAATTAGAATGTCATCTTCATCCACTGCTTTGACTGAGCTAGCTGTAGGCATGTCTGCTATATACAGTGTGTGTTGGACCCTTGGTGCACCAATTCGTCTGTTTTGTACCATCAATAACAAAATTGAATGTTCTTTTCTTTAAGTAGCTGCTTATGAGCTCGAACAGCTGAACGGTTAGAAGTCTATTTAGCTTGTGCAGTAGACCACAATATCGAACGCTGAATATTCAGGAACACAGCCATGATGAAGTTGTTGTAACGCTTTCTAGTTGCAGAAACTGACTCAAAATTACTCTTTACATCATCTTACCTAGGGCGGGAAGCAGACTAATCTTAGAAGTGAGCGCGGACTTCTAGCCTGGGAAAATATCCCAATCTTAGGATGCTGTTAAAAAACAAGACTGTAAATAACAGTGCTCTGTTAGGGAGTAGTTTTAGCGTTCTGTTATCTAAAAGATTTTCATCTGATGATTTTTAAGCTTCTACTTTCTAGTCTACTGGCTTATCCTCTGCAGTTTGACAGTATTTTTCGGCAGGGAAATTTGATACGGTGACTCAAAAAGTGCTTGAACCAAGTCTCTCGTGACGTGTGATGTCAGATTAAATGGAACAAATCAGCACTCCAAACTATCCTCACTGAAATATCATCAGCTGCCTATAGAATGCTTGATTGAAAATTTTGGAATAGCCTGTTGTTAAAAGAGAAGTTGGATGATTCAGCCGGATCAGCACTGTTAAAAAAGTTGCTAAACTATGACATCACTAAGGAATCTTTCGAAAATGATAAGCCAATCTTTAGTAGATTTGGTGGAGACGTTGGTGACTCGATATACTCTTTTTTAAAGCACCTTTTGAGACATAGAAAAAGAGTGAGTCTTCAGAAGAGACGAGCGTTCTAACATAGAGCCTATTGTGGACAATTCCATCAAGAATATATCTGTTGCCGAAAGTAACAGAATCAGAATTTAACGAAGGATTCTGAGGTGGAAGATACAACGAGGTAATTGCTAAGTTTCTGTCGTTTATAGAATCATTTGCTATTTGCACTTCAATAAGCGAAACTGGTTCACTTTGGTGGTAAACTATATTGGTTCAAATGGAATGATTGGCAGCATTGTGCATTTAATGCCATGTTTACACTCAATTTTTATATTTTATTGTTTTTTTCTTCTTCTTCTTTATTTTAAATGATTTCAATTCAACATTCTATACTTCAAAGTTGATACTAATTGCCTTGGGAAACAATACTTCCTCTGCTTTTGGCAGTTTCAAAACTCAAATATTGAAACAGCCTTCAGCTGCTCTGTCAAAGTTATTTGAATATTTCCCAATGGAATTTGCAACCAAATCTCATCCACTTGTTGACAGGCTTAGCTATTCAAAACTCAGCAGAAGTTATTTACTGCAAATCGTGACATTTCTAATTGTTTTACTGTGTGCAAAAATGTATTTTATGCCGGAATCAAATATCTACAGAAATCGTACTGCAATAAAATTTAGAGTGAAATAAAAAATAATCGAAATTTTTAAAACATAAATCATACATTTTAATGAAAGTCACCAAACAAGTAAATAAATAATTATTTGCTTATAAAATATTAAACACAATCAAACGAAAATGCATGATTGGCAAATACACTTTTAATAACGATTACAAGTGAGTTATAGTGAAGAAATTTCAACAAACTCATCAAAGCTAATGAACTGCTGTCATTTTATGTACTTTAAATGAACGACAGTCAACATCGTCATCACCATTTGCAAATGTAAAATCTTCAGCATAGGTTTTTTGTCTTTAACATGCAACATAAATTGCGAATATGCAATCAAATGTGTGGCGTCTGTGGCAAATTAGCTATCAGCCACAAAAAAGTGAAGTGCCAGTGTGAAACTGGCTGACACTTGCGGCTATTTTTTGAATTAAATTTTTGCCTTTCGAATTAAATGAAATTGTTTTTTTTTTTTTTATGGGCAATAATTTGCCATGGCTGCAAATGACTGCTGCAGTTCATTCATTCATTCATTCATCATAGTTTAAGAGTGCCTACGCGTTAAACATTGTTGTAGACTTTCGCCTTAAGCAAGATGATTATGCATTAAGCGTGAATATAGCAAACAGTCAGTTGTATTAGAGCGACTCTGACTATATTAGTTAATCACTTTGAATGACTTTTGCTTGCAAAAGTTTGTATTTATTTGTACAACGCCCGCGCGAGCGCCTTTAATTACATGCAAGTCGTACGCAGCTCGTTCAATCACTTCTGTCTTCATTCATGTAAACATTTATTAAAGCAGCATTGAACGCTTGAGTGCATGATTTAGTGCAGTTTTTAAACTTATGCTGCTCAGGAATAACTTGAAGTTTATACTATATGCTATGCTGTGTTGTTGTTTATAATCAACAGCAGAAGACGTCGAAGTCTACAAAAAGCATTGGAAGTCGCTCGTAATTTAGAGCGAAAGCATTTTAAAAAGTTTTTTCACACTGCTCCTGCAGTGCACAAAAATTCTCCCAAAGTCTTTGTCCAGAAATTTATCTAAGAGTGAACAGTCGAATTATGGCACGCACATGCATTTCTTAAGAGCAAGAGAATCTTCGAATTTTGCTTAGTTATACCTCTATAGACGTTATATCTGTTACAGTGGCACACACTCCAACAGGACAAAAGGTGCGTGTTGCAGTTCATACAACGAGGTGGAGGTGATTTGTTAAGCATGTAAATGTGGGTTAGATGTGTATATCCAAGTTTTAGTATTATACACTAAATTGCATCAGTTTGCGTTAGATATTTTTTAATGTCCGAGAGTTTGTTGTTGTTTGCTGAAATTATGGAATATTCCACAATGAACATGTATCCCTGTTCATTGAAAGGTTGTTGTTTTTGTTCAATATATTTCTAGCAGCTGAGAGACAGCATCTTCGTTTGAGATATGTATTAATTGCTGTTAAACAGGAGAGTGAGTCCTGTAATGCTTTTTTCTGTCAACTGGCATAAAGGCAGTTTTTTTAAATTATCGATTATAAATTTATCGATGTGTTCACTACCACCTATGAAGTAGTCTTGAAAGCTTCACCAATCATGCTGCAGTGGAGCAATGAATGATGCAGTGATGAGTTCTAGTACTATAAGATAATCTTGAGAAGAACAACAAAAGTTCATTCTTTATTCAACAGAGAATTTTCCAAGGGTGAGACAAGCTAATGGAGAGCAATTTCTGTCCATTTGACCTACTATTTGCTTGCTGGAATATAGAGATGTAGTAACCGTTTAATCATGCTAACAAGAAGAGATTCAAAACTAATTGAACCTTTTTATTATTGGTTACACCATAGCCAAGGCGTAGTGTCTGAACCTTATTAGCTAGACAAGCAATTGATCATCTCGAAACAAACTCGGCTCCAATAGCTAGTAACGTATCATCTGAAGACCTAAAAATCAGAAATAGAAATCGTGGAGTGCAATTATGATAATGAAACGGACACTGCGACATATTGTTATGTCTTGTATTTGGTTAGAATAATAGTAAAAGAAGTTTCTTGAGAGAGATCCGTTTTGTTGAGATGATAATCCGTAAGATAATCCATTAGTAAATCTTCCAACACTTGTGCTGCCCTGTTCCTAGTCTTCCGAATCAATGTTTAATTGGTAAAAAATCTATTATGTTGCGAATCTCAAAGCCAGGAAAGCTATAGTCGAAAGCTATAGTGACCTAGTTCTTCGAGTAAGAGAACCAGAGCTGCCAGGTCTGAAGCCACAATGCATTAATTGCCGCTTGACTTTGTGTGAAAATATGCAGCGGAAACAGACCAACGTGCACTTCCATTGCAAAGTTATGGGTAAGTGTGTGAGGCTTGTCCTGACTGATGGATAGTGTTGATGGGCTAGAAAGCTAGATCAATCCGTAAAATGAATACTCAAATTGACATGAATACTCTACCAAAGAAACATTTTATGATTATCATAAGAAATTAACTTACCACCATACATTTTTAAGTCATGCATGCGAAGTTTTTGAACCTTTAACTCATTATATAAGTTTTCGCCAAAGTATGTACATATATAGTATAAGGCATATATTTTCTTGTTTAACAAAAATAGTTAAGTCGATATAGATGTCTAACTGTCCGTCTGGCTGTCTGTTTGAACAATTTGATATTTGAGACTGTAAGAAATATAATCTTATATTTTATTAAAT
Organism: Leucophenga maculata; assembly: GCA_035044805.1. Classification (NCBI taxonomy): domain Eukaryota; kingdom Metazoa; phylum Arthropoda; class Insecta; order Diptera; family Drosophilidae; genus Leucophenga; species Leucophenga maculata. The sequence goes on along the minus strand of JAWNNP010003455.1, from coordinate 3,997,288 downwards.
ATTTAGCGACTGCTTATCCACAATCAGTATATGATATGAGGCTGTCCATACAATTATTAAAAAATTATTTTTTTTTAATTACAATAAAGAGTATTAAAGCTTCAATGCAATCGTAGTTAAAATTTTTCGTTATTTGAAATTGAGTTTGCTTAAGCAACAAACTGCTTAAAATTGGCAACCGCATGAATGAATGTATCTGATCAGAGTAACTAGTATCTCGAGCTGGTTGACTGACTTGCAGCCATCAATTGGCGTTCATTTTATTTTTTTTTTTTATTATTTTTTTGCAGATAAAATTGCCACTTTTAGTTTTTTGCTGTTCATAAGTTATGCGCACGAGTTAGTGTAAGCCTATAATTATGTGCATGTGAAAGGATTTTTTTATTTATTCGTTTTATACATATTTTGCGGAAATTTCTTTAGCATGAAGCTGCCACGTAAATAAAAAACAAAAACAGGAAGTTAAGGAAGCGTTTTGTCTGGCACGCCTAAGTATGTTATATATGTACATATAAAGATATTTCCAGACTGCCTTGGCATGTTTTTTTAAGAGGTTTTGCTGCGCACAACTTCTTCTTCTCGCACACAAAATTTCATTAATTACATCAACCACTCAGCAAGTTTAATTCATGAAGTAATTACGTACAAACTTTTGCTCTATGCATAAACAAATTTTCTTTATTTATTTATAAGCCTCTGTGGCGGCCGAGGCGGCTGCTTTTCAATTCTTTTTAGATATTTTATTTAATTTCTTTTTTGGAATATTTTAGCTTGTCACCATCGCAACTTGTTGATTAATTTTGTGCGTTGTGTGACAAATTTTGAAATTATTTAGAAATTTTATCTATGTATTGGTGTGCGTGGAAAGTTTTCGCATTTAATGAGGCGTATACTTAATTAAGCCGGATAATTGCAAACGCTTTGAGCTGCTGGTGCTGCTACTGCTAATGCGGTTGCTTCAAGTGCTGATTCATGTCAAGAGTTTTGTGACATATCTGATTTTGTAAAATATTAAGGACACTTTGAGTATGCTTTGCGGTGATGCTTTACAAAGTTTGGAGCATAATATTCGTTTTATATGATTTGTTTTATTTGTAATTTGTTTAGCGAGAAGAGTATGGAGGTGTGTTAATGTAAAAAGAAAAAAAGAAAACGTTTTGCATTTAGATTTTTCTAACAAAGTGTTATGTAATCGAATAGCACAAGTGCAAGGTGTAATCAGAATGTTGAATTATATTTATGTGAAAAGGATATTCGAGCGACTAAATATAGAAATTTGAAATCTATATCTGTCATAGTTGCAATATTAATATTGACAGCCAGACAGACGGACGGACAGGTATATATCAACTAAATTTTTGTAGGGATTAGCCATTTTAATGGTCTGTTTTAAGTCTTTATAAAATGTTTTATTATGTTTGAAGTCAAATATATAAAATTTTGCATTTCTAACTATTTAAGGAAACCCGAATTGCGGGTTACTTCAGCCAAAGATCTGCTTAGGTAGCTTTGATGGTAGAGCAAAGGGTAATTATATCAGCTAGAAAAGAAACAAATTTCATCATTCACAGGAGAAATATTCATGTCTACATGCAGGATGGTGTTTCTGATGTACCAAAGTCAGGCTGTAATTTTTCTTAAAGCCTATATTAGCTTAATTTGCATACTATTGCGCTTAGATTTAACTAAAATACTCCATAACTAACCTTCAGCAATAGGAAATATTCCTTTAGGCCATCAGTAGCTTCCTGTTGAGTACGTATATGTCGTCTGCATAAGTAGGATTATTTTCATCAGGTATAGAAAGGTCAGCAGCAAAAATATTGAAATGAAATCGTCCGAGAGCACTCCTTCGAAAATAAATGGAATGTTGGAGACACACTTTCTCGAATTTTAAGACCTTTCAGTTAATTTATTCTTAATCTTTCATAGCAGACCGGAATGCCATAGCTTGTCAAAGGTTTGTTGTACGTCGACAAACAGAGCGTTACAATATTATTTTTTTTGTCAAAGGTTTTAAGCACACATACGACTTATATTGAAGACTAATTGGCAGATACGACTTAGGTTTGCTTTCTGGTTTACCAGATTTATGGATCATTGTTAACAAAGCAGTTCTCTTGGTGTATCCATATGATCTGCGTTAGCGATTTTGTCGTTACCAGAAGTGGTTTGTATTTAAGACCTTTCTGTCACTATGAAGAGAGCTCTGGACATATACATCTATAATGAAGATTCCAAGGAAGCCACTATAGCTTGAAGGTGATTTATCGTAGCCAGACTTTATGGTTTAAAGTGCTCGGCGAGGTGTTGTTGTCATTACTTGTGTCCATATAAGCATTAGCCATTCCTAGCATTATCTATTGCTTTTATAGGAGACGTTTTTTTTATCGGAGACTACACATTCCAGTGGTCACAAGGTACATACTACGATCATCATTTCTACTTCTTGTAATTCTCTCTTCGAAGCGATTCTACTGTTGCTTTGTAATTTCTTTTTTTTATTGAACAAACCAAGTACAAAGTCAACATCTACTGCCAAGTTTTGCTTCATATCTGGAAGATTTTGAAAACAACTTGCTCTGTGCAATTGACAAGTAGTGTCTGCGCGAAATTGAATTTCGTTGCAGCTCTGTTGTCCACGACTATGGAAAGAAAGTGCTTCAACTCAAAATCTAAACAACCAGGTTGATTATTAGTATTGAACGGATGTCTTGTTGGGGTCCAGTTAGCTGGAACGTTGGCATTAGAGGACAGCATAAAATTAGAGAACTCTTTTATATATTCGGTTATTACGTCTCAGGTCACCCTGTCACGTCACAGTTAGTGCTTGACGTTTTAGTCACTACGGCTTGTTGAAGAAGGAGTTAAATTTGTCCGTTGTCCATTTTTACCTTACAGGACAGTAGATAGCTTCGATCTCAATATTTCCAAGGGTTATGGCAACTAGTTAAAATTTATAGCTACGAATTGGTTCTATGACAAATGGGTGTATACACTACTGATTAAGCGAGGTATAACCTGTACCCATAAATTGTATGGGTAGCATTCGAAATAAATCTTGTCTCACTTTATAGAAAGATGTCTATTCTTTACTTTTGCACTAACTCGCGCATTTGGCTAAACTTTGGCCATTAGCGCTCCAGCATAGCAACCTTAGTTTGCTCATTTTATATTTGCAATCGCAGTAAGCAACTCAAAAGAGTCCTTTGCATTGCCTGATTTTCTTTGTGCGCTACTCTTGATGAAGTATTTTGATTCCAGTAAGGCTTTTTGGTGTTAGTTTGTTGTTTGACTGTGGCGGAATATAATTATGGGACACACCACGCTCACAAAATCTTATACAATATTTTTTTTTTCCATAAAAAAAATTTTTGTTTTTAAAATATTTAAATAAAAATTAAAAAAAAAATTTCATTTAATTAATATGTAAATAAATATTAAAACAGCATAAATTACGAAAATTATTTTTTTTTTCGATTTATTGGCCATGAAAACTATGCATATAAAGGTCAAACAGCTGTGTGGTGGTCAACGTAGGCGTGGCAACCACACAACGTTGGCAATTTAGCTGCATACAGATCAAAGAAATTTAAACTCTTTTAGTTACTCATAAACGACAGACAGACAGACAGAAGGACATGAATACCTTATGTGTAACAAAGTACAATAACTGATTTTGCTTTTGTTAACAATAATCAATCTAAACCCCTTAATCGAACATTCCGCTTAATTGAACTCTTTCGAATTAAAAATTGCACCAGAAAAAAAATAGCTTAAATATATGCACAAACCAAAACTTAAACTTAATACACACAAATCCTATTTGCTGCCTTCGATTACTTTATATGAAAAACTTTTTATTTGCATAAACAGAAAAGTGCCTAAAAACAGAAAACGTAGTCCTGAAAGTTCCAATATAAAGCATGAAAGCAAATAGTAAGTAAGAACAAGCACGAAAACAATCAGACAGCAATAAGTAAGAAATTTCACCCAAAAACTTTTTTGGTAAATTTTTTGCATATTTTTTTTTTTTTTTACTTCTTCACCGAAGAAATCATTTAAATAAATGCAGAAACTTTGAACTAACTACCGAAATCCATAGGAATAAAAAAAAAAAAATAAAGTCAAGTCAAGCCAAGTCAGTACGGTTCGAGTCGAGTACGCGTTGAAAGTTCATTGTGCCCCAAGTGGATATGGCAGTCGAAGTTGAGAATAAAAATGTACTTGAGCACATTTCTCTTCATTCTTATTCTTATTTTTTTTTTTTGGTTATTTTTTTTTCGTTATAAATATTTAGGTATGTATTTGAATGTAAATGTGGTCTTAGCCTTATTGGATAAAATCTTTGCCATTTAAAGTAAAACAATTTTGTTGGATTTTGTTGTTAAGTTGTGCGAAGGTGTGGTCTTAAATTAAATATTATGTATATGAAATGAAAAATAATATGAAATTTTGAATAGAAAGTACAAAGCATACATAAGCAAGATATGTACAAAGAAATTTAGTTGATAAGTAGGCCTATAGAAATGTTAAAGATATAAGAGAAAATGAGATACTTTTTTACGCTACTTAATTGAATTATTCAAGGAATTGTTGACTAGACACGTTTATTGTGACAGACGCGTAGGTTCTAATTATGCAAATGTTTTTAGTGTGAATTTGAAATCAATAGCTCAAGAAATGTAACAAGAAAGTATGCTGCATTGCAGTGCGTTATTGACTTCGAGTTGTCCTATACTTAGCTAAGAGTTTCTATTCAAGTAATACAAATAATTTGGCATCCGACTCGATGGAGTAATAAAATTAACCAAAATATGTAGTTGAATAGAACTTAATTTTGAAACCAAACATAAAAATAGTTTGCAACAAGTTCGAAGAACAAAAAATTCCATATAAATTGATAAGGATTTAAGGACATTTTTATTTTATTAGTTGGATCGATGCACAAAAAAATATTTGAGCTTTTCATTTTAAAACTTTTTTGGCATCCGGCTCGAAGGACCCAAAATTATGCTATCTTGATTATGCTAACTTTAAAATAAACTTGTAAAATTCCGGAGCATTCCTAGTCGAATGCATAAATCACGAAGTCTCTATCTATTACCGTTTCCGAGATCCTTTCGTTCATACAGACGGACAGACGGGCGGACGGACGGACAGACGGACATGTCTATATCGACTCCTCTATCACTCCTGACCATAATGGGGGTAACTTTGGGGTCTCCGACCATTATTTCTATCTGTTACATTCATTTGCACAAAACCAATAGGCTCTTGTACCTTCGGTACAGGGCCTAATAAGCCTCCAGCTCGAATGGTAAAAAGGAATATATGATTCAGTTCTTAAGCAATAATTTGGTATCCGGCTCGAAGGATCACTAAATGTTTACAGTTTAGAAAGTTTACTTTTCTTAAGCAATCAACAACTTATGCTCGAATGTGTCAACAATAGTAAATAGTTCAGCTCGAAGGACTAAAAATAATGAGTAATCGATTCGATTTGGTTTCTTTTAAATCAAACAATAAACAATATGACTCAGAAAAAAAGTTTCATAATTGTTTTGTATATTTTACCAGGATTAACTCGTCTTTTACAAATATTTACTTATCAGGAGTCGGGAAAGCTTTTTAATTGGCTTGAGAAAATTTTTATTAAGTTTTCCCAACTAATTAAGAGTTTCCTACATTTGCATAAAATCAATATAGCCTTCAACATTATGTCTATAGAGTATTAAAACAATTTTAGGCATACAACAAAAAGAATTGGAAAATTAGACGGAAGCATGCCAGAAAAAAAATTTTGGAAATTAGTTGACACAAAGGAAATGAGTCAGTTTGAAAGCAGTAATGGAGGGGTGTGAAGCAGTAATAAGATTTTTAACAAAAAGCGTAAAAGACAAAGTAGACCAAGGCATTGAAGCAAAGTAGGTCGCACCTGAGTTGCGTTGAGTGGGTAGAGTTCGTTCAAACAATGTTTTTTTTATTTTCTTATTATGCTTGCTGGCTTGTAATTGAAATTTCACGAAAATTGATTATTTGCAAATTTATTATTGATGACTTCGCTGTGCACACACACACACACACCCACGCACAGGCACACCTACACAAAGAAAGTTCTTCAAAAAGAATTTATCAAAAAATTTGGCTTTTTCAATCGATCATTTTTGCATGAGTAGAAAAACTTTAACTTTCTGCAACAGGCAGCGAAAAAGTGCTTCCAAAAATTATTTTTTTTTTTATTATTCTGAGTAATTGAATTTGGTAATTAAGCACGAATGTAGCAATTTATTTATAGTACATAGTAGAAAATATATTGTTTAGGTACTAAATTTAAGCGCATCTCATACACAAGTACATGCAGCTGTAAGTACGCCAGTTTTCTGCTTCATTTATCTTGATACAGAATAAGGCTGTCAGGCAGCAATACACAAAAACAACCAATGTCAACATGCAGTGACATATATCATTTACATGGACATAGACGCTCGGTAGGAGGAGTCACAGTAGCAATAACAGTTGGAGATTAATGACCACTGCTGTTGTCCTTCTCCATTCATTAGATGCTGTGCTGTAGCACTAGCCACAGGATAACAGCACTATTATTCCTTTGTCAGTGGCATGCCTTGTTGGTCAGCTGTTTGTGACAGAAAACTAAATAAATACAAAAGAAGTTCATATACAATGCAAAAGGAGCAAAAGTTTAAGAATTATAATAGCTCTGCCACATACTTAAAAACTTGTAAGTCTTTAAAGATTTTTTTTTTTTAATTAAAAGTTACACTGTAACCATTGACATGACCAGACAATTGTGTAACACTTACAGCTTATTATTAACATTAATTAAGCGCTGCAACTCAAGCTTGTATTATTAAAATGCGTACAGCAAGCACACAAGCATACCTCAGCCGCGGTTGTCACTGTGGACGCATCTCTTTAAATAATTAATTTAATATAACATGGCAATATAATCGGCTTAAAATGAAATCTGTGCATGTAAATGAAGTAAAGTATATGGTGCAGCCTGTTTGAGTTGCAGTATGTCGCATGAAGGATACATAATGTAACAACATTTGTTGCATAAAATTTGAATAATTATTAAAAGATTTTTAATGTTTTAATTTTATTTTATTTGTATAGCATGTAGCCATAGTATAGAAGAGTATATTACATTTGTGCAAATGTTTGTAACAGGCAGAAGGCGTCGAGGCAGTCAACATATACATATTTTGAAGTAGTAACAAAAGTCGAGTCGATATAGACATGTCTGTCTTTCTGGCTGTCTGTATGAACACCTAGAAACTGGAGAATATAATAGATAGATTCTTTTTAGACGTCTCTATTCCTTCTGCAGATAACTTGTATTCACTGCCATACCTAAGAAAAGAATGGCTCTAACCATACAAGCCTAACCCTTTGAGTGTTTTAAATCAATCTTAATAAAATATTGCATAAAAGTTCTAGTCGGACTACTAAAAGGGGTAACCTACTATGAAATCTGTAATGGATATAAATATATCCCTCTGTGCATCCTACTTAGATTCTAATAAAATATTCCATACAATATATTTCATACAAATCTGTCACTCTTCATGGATTTGTGTAAGAAAAGCATTTTGTTCTACTTCAGTTTAGTTTGAAATGTCAAATAGATCCAATTAGGAGTACATGGGATATATACAATATCAAGGTTCAATGTTTGTACAGTGCATCCCGAAGTCGACTGCAGCGTTCTTCTTTTTTTTCAATTGCAATTGAATTAATGTGCATCTTTGATTATGGAAATTATGCTATTTAATGCGCAAACAGATGTCATTGGATTTAACTGAAGGTGATGTGCATCGAACGAAATATTCATGTATGACATATTTAGGAGCTTAACTTAAATTGGAAAAGTAATTCTGTTGTAATGAGTGCATTTTATTTTCAGGGTTAAATATGCTTAGACAGTTTAATTTATTAAATAATGAAGACTTAAAAAACCACAATTCGTGAAACTTCAAAAAGTTTAAGCACGGCTCTAGAGCTAATGTCCAAACAGCATGTTGGACATTAGCAGAGAATAAAATTGATTTATCATGGCATGCTACAATGACCTAATAAAAAAAACTTCTCCCGACGTCATTAATATTTTTACCAAATTCCATTCCTGCACCTCATATGGATGGAAAGATATGTTGAATTTGTTTTGTCGCTTTTATGTGTGTTGAGGCATTGTCCCCTCCTATTTTGACCAAACATTTTGTCTAGTCCTTGAAATCTTGCATGTATTAATTTTTTATCTTATTTTCTGCATTCTTGAACTTCTTCTGACCACTCTCCTATTGGTAGGCATTGGTATTCAACTAAATTTTTAGGCCCTGTACCGAAGGTACAAGAGCCTATTGGGTTTGTGCAAATGTATGTAACAGGAAGAACTAATTGTCGGAGACCCCCCAAAGTTACCCCCATTATGGTCAGGAGTGATAGAGGAGTCGATATAGACATGTCCGTCCGTCCGTCCGTCTGTATGAACGAAAGGATCTCGGAAACGGTAATAGATAGAGACTTCGTGTTTTTTGCATTCGACTAGGACTGCTCCGGAATTTCACAAGTTTATTTTAAAATTTTGCCCCTCCCCCCCTTCCCCATAAAATCACCCCTTAGGGTAAAAATTTCTTCGGCACAAAAAAAATTTAGTATACCAGTATAAAGTTAACGTCCTTCTAAACCAAAATCAAAAAAGTTCATCAAAATCGGATAATAAATGACGTTTTAAAAGCAATTGAATTTGAACGACCCCCCTTTTCTTTTCATTCATATTCGCGCAGTGAGAAGTGGTCATGTGCTTGGTCTTATGCTCGGGAAACATTTAATGTGTTTGTTAGGCGACCTGAACTGGTACAGGGCCTCTTACAGTCGGTTACGCCTGACTGTATTTTCTTACTTGTTTGTACTGTGGCAGTAAGTTTCTTCTCAGTATTCGGGCTGTTATCTCATCTTTCTCAAAAAATGTCCGAGTTTTAGTACCATCGTTGCTATTTCCGTATCTATACTTTGGGTAGCTTCTTAAAAAATGTATCGTGTATACTTTTCTCCAATTTTTTACCTCTTCTTTCTCCATCTTGCGTAAGTTAATACGATATCTTGAAGATGAACTCCATACATCTAATACTGCCATGCATTAGCGAAACTTCACACTTGTAGTTCTGCTCTTCTTTTGTTAAAAGCCTTTCTGTGTCCTTGTGGAGTTTTCAACAGATTATTATCGATAATCTGAAAACCTTGTGAGAAACATTTTTCTGTTGGTGAAGTAATGTGGTTTGGTGGCGTTGTTATTTGTTGAATATTATAGCTGGTCAGCAGGCGAATGCCAAAATCATAAGATCTGTAAGATCTGGGATTCTTGAATTCGATAAACTGATTGATAAAGAAAATTCGCCGTTCGACAGTCTGTCCTGTTTTTATATTCAAAGTGCGCGCTCATTCGATGTTTTTGAGTTGGTTACGCAATGAACGTATGAGCGTCTTATCCAGTGTATCACTTTTTGTGAGCTCCAGTTGCTTTTTTATCGAAAGAAGTTTTCTATAGCTTTTGACTTAGCCTTGCCTGTTCTTCCTCTTGCTCTTTGACTCTTCCAACAATAAGTACTTCTAGGCCAGCAACCATAGCTTTGAAAATTTCGGTCTCATCTTAATTAAAACAACAAAATATCTGTCATAAAAAATAGTCCAATAACAGTTTGTACCAATTCGCAGATATATAATGTTTTCGAACTGTTTAAAGCTTTATTCCAACACAATTTCACACAATATTCAATTTGCGTAGGTTCCACACGCTTTCAGACAAGTTAACCTCAGCGCATAATTAGAGCCCACTCTTGGACGCCACAGAGCAGTTGGTAAGAGATATATTTTCGAAAACAATTCAATGGTTAAATGAATCAAACACTATTTTAATGAATGCTCTTGTTGCTACTTGTTTCGCACGCATGAGGCAAAAAAATATTTAAAAAAAATCAAAAAAGCACCCACGTCCAGATAATCCAATAACAACCGAGACCACAATAACAGCAGCAGCACGCATTTAGCTATACAGACTCAGCAGCAGCAACAGCAACTATAGAACCCGAACAAAAATGAAAAAAAAAAAAAATATATAAACAACGAATACAAATGCAAAAAAAAAAAAAAAAACACGAATCAAGTGTCAAAACTTTAAATGGAAATCGAAGATATTTCCAAGTCCAATCAGTGGAAAAAATAGATGAAGCGTTAGAGCGGCAGAATAGAAAAATCATAAAAATCAAGTTTAAATGAGAAAAAATGAAAGACAAAAACGAGAGAGAGAAAAAAAAAACAGTAAACAAAGTGGTAACCACTAAATATGGCAAAAGTGTCAAAGTGGTCAGCACAACAACGAATGCAAGGTCTGATTGAAAAGAGAACAATTTTGTTTTAATAAACACACATATATAAATTAAACTTTTACAGCAGACCTTGTTGATTTAACTAAGCTTAGAACCACATTGATTTACATAACCACAAAAAAAACTTGTGAAATATTGAAACGAACAGATGCACTGAAGAGCATGATGGCAATTTTGAAATACTTTTAGACTTCAGATAGTTTATCGCAACTAAGCGTTGCCAGTTGTTACTTAAAAGATAGTTTGCGGTTCGATTGTGCGTGGGTGTCATCAGCCATTGACATTTATGCAACAAACATTTATAAAAAATATATCACACAAACACAAAGTCAATTTGAAGTTATATGGATTTACAAAAGCAATTTCTGTAGCAACTTTTAAGCGATGCTACGCGCGACAAAAGTCAATCAAAGTGCAAACTGCAAATAGAGTTTGGCGCATTGCTAGCTGCATAGCAAATAATAGATTGAAGTGTCGTCGAAGTGGAGTGGAGTGGAGTGAGTGAGCCTGTTGGTCGTTGATTCGTGGACTGTGTGGCAAGTTTAACTGGGTGCAAAAATAACTAACAAACAAACTGCTAAGCTGCTGCAAACTCATTGTACAGTTGTTGCTTGTTGCTTGTCGTCTCTGTGCTCAATCATAAAATGCGAAAAGTCATGCGGGCGTGCAGGACTCCAGCTCTGACAGCAGGACATGCATTGCACAGATATGTTACATGAAAAGGGCGAAGTCATGCGAAATGAGAAGCATTTTTTTTTTCGTTCGTTCCATATTGTATATGTGTTCTGACTGCTACTAGATACAATACAAGTGCGCAAACAAGGTAGCGAAATATGTTGCAAAAAATGCTAAAGTTCATAAGCTGCAGTCGGGCATGCAATCAATATTGAAATACAATACATATTGACAGTGAGTGCAGCTTTAATAATCTGCACAAAGTTCTAGAAATTACGTTGCTCTAAAATTTCAATGAGTTTAAAATTGAATTTGTTGGATTTTATAGTAAAATAGTCTTAAACTATAATTTGATTTCTTAAAATTCCACAGAAACTTAGACAATAAACTAGCTTTCGAAGTTGACCGCAAATTGAATTGGATTTCTTGGATTTCCTATTAAAGCTTGGTACTCGGCATAGTGCGTCAAATTGTTGCCGAAACCGTGAAAGTATTTATTTTTGATCAAATATTTACAATAGTTTAGCGCGCTGCATCTCATTTTCTAAAAATGTGACTTTAATTCGCCACTTTTTAAGCCACTTTACGGAACTTCATTAAACCCTAAAAAAAGATTGTTAGTTTTTGCATGTGAATCCCTCGATGCCATAATTATGTCGTATCTTCCGCATAAATAGCTATTAGAACCGCAGTTAAATTACGTACAGTTTGAGTAACACTTGCAATGGCAAACAGTTTGAATAGCATTAGCACTGAAACTGAATTCAGTACATTAGCAACTGAAACTGAAACTGAAAAAAGTACTTTTGACTTATTTCAGTACTGAATGTCAGAAAAATACAACCCTGAAAAAAATGTAAAGTGATGAAAAATGACATTTAGTTTCAGTTCAGTTTCGGTTCTATGCGGCAACCTCCTACTGAAATTTCAACTGAATAATTGTACAACAGAAACTAAAAATCAGTTTCAGTTTCTGTTTTATGTGATAACAGGCCTATAGTACCGAAACTGAACTGAAACTAAATATCATTTTTCATCACTTAAAATTTTTTTTCAGGGTTGTATTTTGAATTTTTCTGTCATTCAGTACTGAAAAAAGTAAAAAGTACTTTTTTCAGTTTCAGTTGCTAATGTACTGAATTCAGTTTCAGTTGCTGCGGACGACTGAATTCTAAAATTCAGTTTTAGTTTCAGTTTCAGTTGCTAATGTACTGAATTCAGTTTCAGTTTCTGTTGTATACGACAACAGGCCTTTAAAGTTTCGAAGTTCTCATTGCTCATATGGGCAGCCAATCAGGAGTTGGCATGCATATATTGATCGACTTTTAGTATGGGATAACCATTTTAGTGGTCCGATATAACCTTTTATAAGAGAGTTTCGTGAACTTAGCTGAAGAATATTTTTTTTTTTTTTTTACAAACACCTAAAAAAATGGGGGAAACCCATCTTAGCTGTTCGATCTCGACTTATATAGACATTTCTTGACATTTCTAGCTAAATTAAAAAAAAAATAGTAAATTACTTTCTTATGTCTGGCTCGCCTCCTTCTGCTACTTTCTTCTGCAAGTATAACGAATTTTTAAAGCTCACGGGTCCAAAAAAAATATTGATTGCTCTCATATACATAGGTAGAACTCCGCTTTCTATATATCTCTCTAAATGGATTGAAATCAGCCGTTGCGCAATTTTTTTCTTATTTTCAAACTAATGAAGCAATCTTTTTTTTTTAAATTCAAATATGAGTCTTCAAATCAGCATTCAAATTTAATTGATATTTGATTTGGTTTGGAAGTTATAGTCATTTGAAGTTACAAATGTAAACAAACTGGACTGGCTTCGATTGCAGAAACCTATGAAAATAATTCTTTATTGAGTGCTGGCAGAAAATTCTTCACGCATATTTTTTTATATAGCAACGCTGCTCAGTAGGACCAGCTCAAGAAAGAAATTTATAGTTTTGTTCTTTTTTTATGAACTTGAACTCGGGTTTGAAAAAAATGTGGAATTAGTTTGTGTTTTCTGTTCCAATATCCAAAGGATTAAAAGTGTTCCAGTGCGGTTTACATTCAGATTGAAGTGCCTTAATTGTACGTACATAATTTGTAAGCCTCTGTTTTTATTTATTTCGATTAAAGCGAACTGAAAATAACTTTTCAACACTATAGGTAAAATGTATACAAAAAAAAAAAACAAAAAAAACAAAAGTGAATTGCACAAGCAACACAACGCCATGCACCCACACTCATCGATATGCATTTCAACACAACACTACACAGACTGCTGTCCGTTTCGATGTGATACTGTCTTCGATAGAAAAATGGGTCAATTGACAAATGCTACATTGCAAAGTCGCAATGGCTTTTAGTTTTCCAAAGCAATTTGGCAACTAGCGCACCAACGATCATTTACTTTAGTGGGTCACTGTACTACAAGTATTCACTAACGAGTCAAAAGCGAGCTTTAAGTGGTCTTATCGAGCTCACCAACTACCACCAATACTCAGCTACATAGCCAGAGTATAGACCGCATCGATATTGGTATGCCCAATGCTATGCACAATGCAATACCCTTTACACTGCCCTAGCTGCATCGATCCACTTAACAGCAAGGATAACAACTTGCAACGATGTCCTGCAACGATGACAAAAGCTTGTGAAAATATTTTCATATAAACGCGCGCGCATTGCGATACATGCCATTTGAAATACGAGCAGTAATAGTGGCCGCTGCTTCTGCTGCTGCTTTTGTGCCAACTCTTGAAAAGGAAATTGCGCTGTGACAGTAGTTATTTTTATATGCCACGTACTCCTTCTACTCCTTGCTTGCTCAACATCAACATTATGCGCGCTGTTGTCCTTGCCACTTGTATATACTTATATTGCTTGCTTCAATATGCTGCTGCTTATCAGCTTCCGTACTTTATGTCAAAAATCATTTAATTTAATAGGAATTCTGCTACCTTTTTTCTTTTTTTTTCGCTGCATTTTTGAGTGGCTTTATTAACACCCACCTAACCTAACCACATAAGTTAAATCGTCGTTGTTGAAGCAAAAAGCAAAATAAAGCACGCAGTCAGACCACAGAGAAAAAATACGAAAAATCATTGTGACATCTCTCATCTGAGCTTAACTCGCCATGAGTTGACAACATTTTTTTCGTTGTCACTCGAGATTTTTTGGCAAAATCCACTTGAACCACTTTTATACGCATAAAAATTTTGATAACACCCACACCGCAATACGCACTTTGTGGCGCAAAAGCCGGTTGGAGAAATATTTATTTGTATTAAAAAAGATTTTTTTGATTTTAAATGCTTTTAAAGCATTATTTCCGCTTGCCATTTTCGTTTAGTTGCTATGCGTATGTTAAATATTAAATGAAAATTTGTTGATTCAGTGCAAAGCAAGTGTTGGCAAGTAACATTTAAATATTGCTAAACTATGCTTCGTTACCATTTATAGGTAAAATAAAACTTTGATTGAGTTCTGACAAACATTTTATATAAGAAAAATCACTGAATATATACTAAAACTGACATGAGTCGATTTAACCGTGCGTCCGTCTGTCTAGCCATCTGTCTTCAAGTTTCATGCGTTTATTTGTTAAGTTTAATGGAATTCGAATTGCTCATCAGCGTGATCAGCTTAATAAATCGATTCGATATAACCATTTGCGTCTTTTTGACAGATTGGCTTTCAGTGCTAGGTGACATACACCAAACCAAAGCCATATTAAATTGCTTGCTACAGATCGAATACTCGTACAAGTTAAACTCAAAATTTTAAAGTTCTTTCAACTTTTTAAATAAGTATAGACAGAATAGTCGCATTTTTAAATACCAAATAATAAGAATTCGTTTTACTAAGCAATGGCTTTAATATTAAACATTTTATCTTACAACTGTGAGCATTAGAAAGATCTCTTTGCAGCATTTCGAAACCATCTCAGTCAGTTTAATGGTTCATGCACTTCAAATAATCAAAATAAAAAAAATAAAAATTTGGGAATTTTAAGGGTTTTAAACAGTGTCTAGCTTGCCCCTTCCATTGTCATACTTTTGCAAAGTTGTCGCCTTTTCACTCTCGCCTTCTCAGCACAACCCAACCAGTGACAGATGCCTTAGATTACCGTCCATCAAAATTACACAGTATCACACACCAAAACGAAACGCATAAATAATTAATTTGAAGACTGAAATATGTTAAAACTATTTGAGAATTATAATTATTATGAAAAATTACAACAACAAAAAAACTAATAATATTAATATTTTGCGCTACATACCAGATGGAAACTGCAGATATAACATTCTGCAGACCAATCTAATATTGAAAATTTAGTATCATTTGGTGCAGTGGCGCTCTCGAGTTATAAGCTTAGAAACCCGGCATAAAAGGTAAAGCTATCGACGAAACACGAGGGCTTATAGATACTCTCTCAAATTGCCTTTACGACATTCAGCTTTCTTGAAATGCTAGATATGACAAATTAAGTTGTACTTTACGTTAATATTTATAATATTTTATAATTAGGTCCAAATCGGTCCATATGATGGGGTGGTCCACGTACTACCTTTCTGGGTTTTTGTATAAAATAAATTTCTTGTTAGTTCAGCTCAAAATGCCGAATTTGGTGTATTTTGTGCCAATCCTAATAAAATTTCCGATTGTGTACTAAATCGGACCTCTAAAAGAGGTGGCTGCCCTACAAAAAGTCAGGTCACCATAGTGCCTATGGAACTTTCCAGTTTGTATAAAAAATGTTCCCTAATAGCTCTTCAGATAGTTTAGTATAGTGTAGTACCCCCTTTTTTTCGGAGAGTTTGAATGCAAAAATTTGCTTTTTTTATCTTAACTAAAAATGCCAAATTTTGTGTATATTATTTTAGATCGAATAAAATATACCATATAGGTCCATAACGGATCATTAGAAGCTCTAGCCCCAATACAAATCTGTCTACACTCCTGGTATTTGAGTTTAGCTTGATTGGATAAATTTGGTGTTACTTGTACTAATTCCACTAAAATGTCCTATACGGGTCCAGATCTCGCATGAATGGTTTTGTCGTCAACAAATATGGGAAAGTTTTAGGGATCCTCAATCCGGATGGTACACCCAGTGCACATATAACAAGTGTAAAGAGTTTACATGGTGTGTCTTAGTATGCTTTTCCAAGGAAGGGATACTTTTCGTGCTACCCTCCACACCATGCAACGAGAATATACTTTCGGTCTGGAAGCTGTGCAATATTAACAACAACTGCGGTGGGATGCTGACATTTCTGCTGCAGAGAATGGCCCGTTATGTCATACTCTGTCAAAAGTCCCAGATAAATCACCACACTTTATTCCTTCTCTTGGAATCCATCTACGATAAAAAAAAATCACACCATTCAGCTGCTCAGTAATTCCGTGTGTCCTCCTCAAGCCAAAATAAAAGGATGATATCCTTCAATTAACTTCGTCGATCGCTAGTATTCTCGTCAACAGGCATCTTTCAAACAGTTCTGCGATTAATGACAACTGAGTGATAGGTCGCTATGACTTCACGAACGGCGAACTCTTCTTGATTTGTTCCTTTACCAAGATTTTAGAAATTGACCAAATAACCAAGCTTTGTAGAAAGCCAGTGCCCGAAAGAGTACCGTTTTGATTGGTTACTCTTTTGTTGAGTCCATCTTCCTATGGCTCTTTCTGTGCTGCAGCTTTTTGATGTGTTGCTGGAATTTCTCGAGAATGATGGAATTAGCTGCGAGGGTTATTCACTTCCATTTGTATTCTTCTGCTGCAACTACTGGAGGAATCTAGCCTTTCAATCGTCGGCAATAATATGCGCACGCTGCTGGATTGAATTGGCTCAGCTTTCAACTGTTTGGTGAAGTTTACCTCTTATATCGTCTTGTCACTTATGGAAAAATTTAAGCTGAATGATGCCCTAAGCCCTCTGTCATTATCAATATGATCAAAAGATAAATAAACCTCATATTGCATCTCAGTACAAATAGAAAACACCACACAACTTTGTCCTTACATCGTCCAACTTCAAAGTCCTTTCTAACGAAAAACTTTTGCGTATATACATATAAGCTTTACTATATTACAGGCAATTTATCATTTGAAAATAACATCGAAAATCCTTTGCGACAGCAAACTTTTCTCAGTTGTATGAAAATCTGTGTGACACTAAATCATTTAAATAATATTAAAGTTGCTGGAGTATAACTTTAGCACGATTGCTGCAAAGGACGACAAACGCCAAAAAAAAAAACTGAGTTAATTTTCGTAAAATGCATTTAAATAAATTATATTTGCAGAGCTTTTACGTTTCATTTTATTTAAATTTTATTTTCATTTTTATTTTTATTTTTTTGTCGTATAGAATTTTTGTTTTTCATTTAAAATGTTTCGTTGCAAGGGTTTGTGACAAAAATTTCCAAGTTGGCAATGTCATTGACATTTCAGAAGCAAACAAGGCACACACATACACACATGCATACATACATACATACATGCTCAGATACACCTGCAGGCACGCATATAAACGCACTCACATATAAATAACTACGTGGGTTATTTGATGAGTTCTTAAATAAAATTGAGAACATAAAATTTGTGCGGTTAAGGCAATAAAAATCATTTTAAATCTTTATTAGTTCTTCAAAACTTTTGATGAAAGCAATTCACAAACTGAATTGAAATTCATGGCTGTCCTGAAATATTTTTTCAACCGTTCTCAGTGGTTTTCAATTTGGATTAATTGGCTCATCTGTGTTTCGGCGCACTTAAACTGTTGCACATCTTTAAACAAGACTTAAGCTCTGACAATCTTATATCATTCTTTCAGTAACTTATTGTACAACCCTCCCATATATATGTATATGGTTTCATGCATATACAGAGCATCAAAAGCAGACGAAGCAGAAGCTTTTATTTCTGCTTGGCTCATTTTGAAAAATAAAACCAAAATGTTGTTGACTACTACAACAGAAACAACCAAAGTAACAACAACAACAACGTGAACTATCCTGAATACACCTACAACAACAAGAACAAAATTGATGCTTTGGAAAAAATTATATAAAACTTTATATATTTCTTCTTTCAATTTTCATTTTTTTTAGTCATAGGTTATGACAATAGTTAGTGTACCATATGAGTTTCATATTTTTATACCCTATACCTAGGGCAGCTTGAAGTGGTTTATTTAGTTTGTTCAAATTCTGTGTAACAATCACAAATTTATGTGGTACAATCGAATTACAGTTGATATTCTTATGCCCATGTCTGTCCGTATGTTCACATTAAAACAGACTAATTTAAAATAAAATAAATAGATGTGTAGACATCGCCTAGTTTCAAGTACTTAAAGGACATATTTCGAACTAGAGCACAAAGAATATAAACAAATTTTTTTAAAAAAATTTCCATGTTCATTAAAAAAAACCGCTTCTCAAGCTATCCAAAATAACGAACACCAACTTACTTTCTTCACCAAGGATCACCAATACTTTTATTAATTTATCCAACTGAGCAAATACTGTTCTTTATTACATTTAAACGTATTCCGAAAACTTTTCACCAAATCGGATAGTTGAGATCGAGAGATACACTTATTCTTATTTTGTAAATTGCTGAAGTAAGGCCGTTTTGGAGATATAGAAGTTATGAAGATGAAAAGAATTAAAAATAAAACAATTTTGAATGCCTTAAAATTTGGTAAACTGCTGCAGATGAACCATAATCGGAAAGAATAGGATTCTATGTAAGAAATGGCATGAAAGTAAAAGCCCAACAAATAAGACATTGTTTAATAAAGCAGTTAATATTGTTAAGAAGAAACTGTGGGAACCGCAGAATTTGAGGATATGTTCTGTAAGTCTCTCTAACTATAAGAACCAGAATGACCACAGGTTATGTATAGCGAACGACCATCATACATTACATACTTAAATTAACCTTGTCAAGCCTGTACCACCAAGACGCACTTTGGATCAACCTCGAATAAGGGTTTAATTTTCAATATACGCTAGCGAATAGGGAGCCCCGAAGAACAAGCGGATGTCACTATATGCAGCACTGAATAGAAGCTTCCTAAAAAGTTATAACCCCATTAACACTCTTACCTTCTACAACATTAGTCTCTTCACACTCAATACTCATATCTATAACCTATCATTTGCTGCCGGGTGTTATATTTTTCTTGTATTCCCACGGAACTTTTCCAAAAGCTTGTAGCCTGTGAGAGTCGTAAAAACCTTGTTGTGTTACTTGAGACAATGACACGATAGAATGAGGTCCATCATTTCATTTTATAATCGTGGGAACTTTTTATAAATAATCTAATTACGAACAGCAAAAGCAACTAAACTCTCTTCCTTGGTAGATGACACTGTCAAAAACGAGGGTCTGCTGAGGTGATCAACGGCAAAGCGCAATGCATCTTGTAAGAACTTTAAAGGAGGATGGAATAATTCTAAAGGAATGGGAAGCAAATAGCCCAGAAACTCATATGAGCGACAACGATCCACCAAGACTCTTACCGAAAGTGCTACGACAAGCAACTTTTCAGCTGTCAAAGTTGGTTGAGGGGAGCACTCGTGACTGCAGCATAACATAAAGAATCGAGTGGAGAACATGGATGCAAATGCTACTAAAGATACCAGCATAGGGGCTATAAACCAGAAGTAGACCTTCAACACAAGGCTGCCAAAAGAGAGAGAAAAATAACGTAATTAAATAAGGCGGTGCCGAAAATGAGCAATAAAAAAAAAACGCCTAGTTGCGCTGTGTTAATATAAAAAGGCATACATATAGAAGACCTACCACGTGCTTTTCTCGACGTTATACTTTCTCTCGTGGACACCTGGGTGGATTGGAGAAATGCATTAACTGCAGCGATTAAGCGGGGCTGTTCGCAAGAATTAAACAAGATACACTTCAGGCCTGGTTTGACGGTGATCGACTGCAAAGATTAGGGCTTCACAAACTAGCTCAGGAAGGTGGTCCCAAGCTTATATATCTTTGACAATGTACAGATAATAACTTTTCCACCCAATAAGCGCTGGGAAGCAGCCAAATGAGCTAAACAAGTTTGGAAGACACTGCTGCATAATGACGTTTCAAGCTAAAACAAGTAAGGAAATACAGTCGGGCGTAACCGACTGTAAGAGGCCCTGTACCAGTTCAGGTCGCTTAACAAACATATTAAATGTTTCCCGAGCTTATGACCAAACGCATGACCACTTCTCACTGCGCGAATATGAATGAAAAGAAAAGGGGGGTCGTTCAAATTCAATTGCTTATAAAATCGCCATTTATTATCCGATTTTGATGAACTTTTTGAATTTTTGCTTAGAGAGACGTTATCTCTATATTGGTACACTCAATTTTTTTTGTGCCGAAGAAATTTTCACCCTAAGGGGTGATTTTATGGGGAAGGGGGGGGAGGGGAAAAATTTTAAAATAAACTTGTGAAATTCCGGAGCAATCCTAGTCGAATGCAAAAAACACGAAGTCTCTATCTATTACCGTTTCCGAGATCCTTTCGTTCATACAGACGGACGGACGGACAGACGGACAGACGGACATGGCTATATCGACTCCTCTTTCACTCCCGACCATAATGGTGGTAACTTTGGGGGGTCTCCGACAATTATTTCTACCTGTTACATACATTTGCACAAACCCAATAGGCTCTTGTACCTTCGGTACAGGGCCTAATAAAAAGGAGAATAAAATTTGTTCATACAAAAAATTTAGAAAAGAGGGGCAGGTTCTAATTTATACTATTCTTAGAGAGGGATTAACAGCGAAAATGAGAGTCTAAATATCTAAATTTGAAGTCTGTTTGTTTTTTTTTCTTGGTTCTTTGGATATTCAGACAGACGAACATGTATATATCGACTTGATTTTAATACGGGGGTTTCCCTTTAAGAAGTCTGATTTAGAACTATATGAAATATTTTATTTGGATCTACAACAAATAGATCAAATTTCAGGTTAAAATTCAAAATGGCAAGTTTTATCTTTCCCACACTTTAATTATTTTTATTACCGACATACACACGCCTTCAGATCGGGTAAGCAGGCTGGCCGAATCATAATATCCACTGAGCATGCTTCTAAAAATACTCTCGTCTGTACTCGGACGTAGACATGCACAAATCCGTATGGTCGCTTCATTTTTTTCAGTTAAAAATGGGACAAAATTGTGATCTAAAACCTTCACATAGTCAAAACATAGTTGAAATGCTGGGCTTGAAACTGTTTAACTTCGACTTGAAGTATCGACAAAGTTTACTCCAAGCAGCAAGTTACTTTCTACAATTGATGCAGCAAAGGTCCTGCACATTCGTGCATTGAGTGGTTGCATGGTTTTGTCCACATTTTTCACAAATCGGCTGTCTCAGGCAATAAAATGGTGTGCCCGAATCTATAACATCTGTAGTACTGGGTGGCAGCCAGATTCGCCCTTGGAGTTTCCACCAGGAGCCGTTGCCTACCTTTTCGTCAGAAAAAAAAAAAATTAATTATTGAAAAAGAACGATTTTAAATACATTTCGTGTGAAATGCTAAAAAGTTCTTAAGGAGTCCCAATAAGTATCCAAGTAATTCAAAGCAAATGAATATGCTGAATGCTGAGGTAACAAAGTTGGAGCACTTTTCATAATTCCTCTGACTATGTATTCTGAACTGTTTAAGGTACGCCACACGGTCGTATGAGGTATTGTCACGTTGCCTGAGCATGTGCCTGTGCTTGTTGGCAAATTTTGAGATGTTGAGCTGACAACCTCGAATTTGTGTTTCGCCGAAAATAAACCAAAACCAATTTCTCGCGAATTCAAATTTTGAAATGGCAGTTGTATGACAAGTAAATATAATCGCATAACTGGAAATAATTTCGCGAACATAAACTATTCTTGAGAAATTTGCTCGGTCTGCTTCTAACATACATACAGGGTAACTCATATTCGAGCAGTTTCAGCCAGTGGCATGCTGTTTCGATGCTGTTGCATATTTGTGTGTTTATGGCAGCATTCGAAATGCTACACACATTCAAAATACACACCCCCCCCCCCCCCCAATCGCATTGCTGTCTATGACACTCACTACACGTGAAAAATGTACGTGTGTGTGTGTGCATTTATTTCCACTGTGCTGAACACCGCGCGGTTTGATATCCGCTTTCGAGTTTCCGCCATGCCGCCTTACTCATTTAACTTCTTTCCAATATGAGCGTCGCATAATTTTCCCTCTCAGCTTTGCCGGTTCAGTACTTTTTACATATTTCCCTCCTTTTTTTTCGACAATATTATTATACATAGTATACACTTATAGACTTAACTACTTTAAAAGGATTTCGCTATAGGTTAGTTATATATTTCCGCCCTGTGGCTGCATTCAACAGAAAGTACTTTGATGTTGCATGGCAGCGCTTTCGATGAAGTCCTTATTTCTCGTTCTTATGCCTAGCATTGGGTGTTGTTGTTGGCTTTGTAAATTTGAAAGGATTTTGCGCTAGGCATATACATATATAACAGTTGGCGTTTATTGTGACATTTATTATGCGATGCATAAATTTATTTATTTTTTTATTATTTTACCGGAAAGCCTATCAAATAGGATCAGTAAGCAGCAAAACGGAAATGAAAAGCCGTCACTTATATTTGAGATGAATATTAGATATGTTAAATTTTAAAGCATTTAATAATAATTTAGGAAATTAAAATATCACAGAATAAAGCTTCAAATTGGTTTATTTATTTTTTCTTAATTCCGCTCAAATGCAAATATCTGCTAGAATATGCACCCTAAAATGGCAGAATTTCATTTGCAAACTTTAGACAAAATGTAAATATTTGTGTTGTTCCGAAGAGCGCAAAAAAACATGGTTTTATGTAGCACTCTAGGAGGCAGGAGGCCTAGCTGTATATCCAAGACTATTGTTTACAAAGTCGGGTCTCTCTTCTTGCGAAAATAAACCATATAAGAGAGCGTGAATTTGTTTAGAAACCGAAATGAAACAATATAAAAAAAGATTGCATTAAAAAAGATAACAAGAGGCTGTTCGAGACTGTTCTCTTCATCTACTTTCTTTCTTCTTTAAAATTAAAAATATTCCAAAGAGGCCACGTCTTATTTAAATTGCAGAAGTACGATAGAGATAGAACCATAGAACATAAAATCATTTACTGTAGAACAAAATTTATTGGGAATTCGATACTTAAGCGTTTCTGTGTCGACTATATGAAGAAGACAAATCATTCCGTATTAATTACACGTTGCCTTGCAAAGATGTGCGGAACAAAAAATACGTGACACTGGTGGATCAAATTCAATCAAACACAATCAAACTCAATCAAACACAATCAAACACTATCAAATTCAATCAAACGCCTTCAAACACCTTCAAACACCATCAAACACTATCAAATTCAATCAAACACCTTCAAACACCTTCAAACACAATCAAACACTATCAAATTCAATCAAACACCTTCAAACACAATCGAACACCTTCAAACAACTTCAACCACAATCAAACACTATCAAATTCAATCAAATACCTTCAAACACCTTCAAACACCTTCAAACACCATCAAACACCTTCAGACACCTTCAAACACCTTCAAACACAATCAAAAGCAATCAAACACCTTCAAACGCAATCAAAAGCAATCAAACACCTTCAAACACCTTCAAACACAATCAAACACCTTCAAACACAATCAAACACCTTCAAACACAATCAAACACTATCAAATTCAATCAAACACCTTCAAACACAATCGAACACCTTCAAACAACTTCAACCACAATCAAACACTATCAAATTCAATCAAACGCCTTCAAACACCATCAAACACAATCAAACACAATCAAACTCAATCAAACACAATCAAACACTATCAAATTCAATCAAACGCCTTCAAACACCATCAAACACAATCAAACTCAATCAAACTCAATCAAACACAATCAAATACTATCAAATTCAATCAAACACCTTCAAACACCGTCAAACACCTTCAAACACCGTCAAACACCTTCAAAAAGCTTCAAACACAATCAAACACTATCAAATTCAATCAAACACCTTCAAACACAATCGAACACCTTCAAACACCTTCAACCACCTTCAAACACTATCAAATTCAATTAAACACCTTCAAACACCTTCATACACCTTCAAACACCTTCAGACACCTTCAAACACAATCAAACACAATCAAACACAATCAAACACAATCAAACACAATCAAACACAATCAAACACAATCAAACACCATCAAACACAATCAAATACTATAGTTATAGTGTTTGATAGTGTTTGATTGTGTTTGATTGTGTTTGAAGCTGTTTGAAGGTGTTTGACGGTGTTTGAAGGTGTTTGATTGAATTTGATAGTATTTGATAGTATTTGATTGTGTTTGATGGTGTTTGATTGTGTTTGATTGGGTTTGATTGTGTTTGAAGGTGTCTGAAGGTGTTTGAAGGTGTATGAAGGTGTTTGAAGGTGTTTGATTGAATTTGATAGTGTTTGAAGGTGTTTGATTGAATTTGATAGTGTTTGAAGGTGTTTGAAGGTGTTTGAAGCTGATTGAAGGTGTTTGACGGTGTTTGAAGGTGTTTGACGGTGTTTGAAGGTGTTTGATTGAATTTGATAGTGTTTGATTGTGGTTGAAGTTGTTTGAAGGTGTTCGATTGTGTTTGAAGGTGTTTGATTGAATTTGATAGTGTTTGATTGTGTTTGAAGGTGTTTGAAGGTGTTTGATTGAATTTGATAGTGTTTGAAGGTGGTTGAAGGTGTTCGATTGTGTTTGAAGGTGTTTGATTGAATTTGATAGTGTTTGATTGTGTTTGAAGCTTTTTGAAGGTGTTTGACGGTGTTTGAAGGTGTTTGATTGAATTTGATAGTGTTTGATTGTGTTTGAAAGTGATTAAATGCGTTTGATTGAATTTGATAGTGTTTGATTGTGTTTGATGGTGTTTGATTGAATTTGATAGTGTTTGATTGTGTTTGAAGCTGTTTGAAGGTGTTTGACGGTGTTTGAAGGTGTTTGATTGAATTTGATAGTGTTTGAAGGTGTTTGATGGTGTTTGATTGTGTTTGATTGTGTTTGATTGATGTTTGATTGATGTTTGATTGTGTTTGATGGTGTTTAACTGTGTTTGATTGATGTTTGATTGAATTTAATTGTGTTTGAAGGTGAACGATTGAATTCGATTGTGTTTAATGGTGTTTGATTGTGTTTAATGGTGTTTGATTGATGTTTGATTGAATTTGATTGTATTTGAAGGTGTTTGATTGAGTTTGATTGTGTTTGATTGTGTTCGATTGTGTTTAAAGGTGTTTGATTAAATTTGATTGAATTTAATTGTGTTTGATGGTGTTTGATTGTGTTTTATGGTGTTTGATTAATGTTTGATGGTGTTTGTTGATTTTTGATTGTGTTTGAAGGTGATTGTGTTTTATAGTGTTCGATTGTGTTTGATTGTGTTTGAATCAAATTTGATGGTGTTTGATTGATGTTTGGCTGACGTTTGATTGTGTTTGATTGTGTTTGATTGTGTTTGATTGTGTTTGATTGTGTTTGATTGTGTTTGATTGTGTTTGAATGTGTTTGAATCGAATTCAATATATTTTGATGATGTTTGATTGATGTCTGGTTGACGTTTGATTGTGTTTGAAGATGTTTGATTGTGTTTGAAGGTGTTTTAAAATGTTTGATTGAATTTGATTGAGTCTGGTTGTGTTTGTTTGTGTTTGTTGGTGTTTGATGGTGTTTGATTGTGTTTGAATTAAATTCAACCAAATAACAGCAACCGGTTTGAGGACATGAAGGCCCATATCAGGAAATGTCACGCAAGGTTGAGAAACTTCAAGAGACCATTGAGAATACTATTTTCAAACATACTGATTGTGTGTGATCAAATGTCGAGTTCCGATTAAAGTTATTCAAAAGTGACCCACAAATGAGAAAAAATCTCTCATTTGCATACGATGGAAGCTTATTTGTGCAGTGTTCACTCTTGAAAGGATTTATATTGTGAACATCAACATCTACTCCACATGGATCGACATGCAAATTTATGCCTCAACTGGGTGCAGAGTATTTCAAAGGCTAGCACACTGGACTATATCTCCTAGCAAACTTTTCGTCCATTAACTTTGCAGCGTCTACCATAATTCGTTGTCACCAATTACCAAACTCTTTCTTTCTTTCCTTCTGAATTCTTTTATTTGCGGCCAATTTAATTTTATTCAATGCTTTCGCATATTTATTTAAAAAAAACAAAAGTTGTACTTTTTCTGCTGTGCCATCTCTGAATGCTGCTGTTTCCAGAAAGGTTTTCAACTGTGTTTGTGTGGGTTGCAGCAGAAAATAAAACCAGAAGAAGACAGCACAAAGTTGTTTTTGTTTTGTGTATTTTTTTTCAGTTTTAAATGAACTCTAAAATATTTGTACAAGTCTGAATGTGTAATTCACTGCTCTTTCTAGCTCATTACTAAGATACACCCACATGCATTTTTGGCAACCGGTCTTTCGAGGCATGCGGTTGAAGCTGTACATAAGACAAAATAATATATTTAGTCGTATATATTTCAAATACACGCAGCTGAGGGTCAAGGTTGCACAGAAAACTATTTATTTTTATTTATATTTGTGTAGGTTTACAATGCGCTAAAATCTTTTTTATTATAAAATTTTTTATGCAGATGCGCTCAACGCCTTTTTTTTGCAGTTTTGAGCTGCATCCGTAATGGGAATTGTGTTCGGTTTGTGTCAATCAAAATTATTAATAAAAAGTACAAAATATTGTTTTGTAATAAAAAAAAAATATCACACATCCGTCACGGGATATACTTTTTTCATAAACTATTCAAGTGTTTATGCTTCGACTTTGACTTGGAAACTTTGACTGCACACAATCGAATCGAAGCGTAAAGTTTTGCAGCAACAAATAAAAGTTTCTTGTTCTGCTGCCATATTGTATATCAATGGCATGAACTGAACTTAACTTAAGCTTATTCCAAGCCAGACACAAATACAAATAGAAATACAGGATATAAGGGACGGAGTTAGCCGTAGCAGTTGCAGCATATGTGACAGAGTTCAGCAACTCATTGCAACTTTGAACAATGAGTAAACAGCAGCCTTTTGTTGGCCTTTCAGTCGATGCCACTTAAAAAGTGCTCGCTCAAGTACTTAAAACAATTTTATTGTCATGCAATGTTGGGCTTTATATGTACTCCTATTGCATACTATAGACGAGGGTAGTCGCAGTAGTATTGATAAAGTTTGAATAAGCATTAAAATCTTAAATTCTAAAACTCAGAAAATTTACTCTATATCGTTGACAACTACACTTAGCTTCCCCGTTCGTCATGAGATACTACATCGTTCGTCATTGACAGTAAGTCATGCTTTGAGCATCTTATGTGAATCATCAGACTTCTTGCAAGTGGGTTAGGATGCCTTATATGTCCCAAAATTTTTAATTATCCTGTTCACATGTGTAATCAGCCATTCTTCCACTCGGAAGAATGGCTGATGGATGGATGTCTACATCAGCATATCCTTTCATCTTCTTCTTATACATATTAATTTATTTTGATAGGCATTCGGACCTTATATATCATATAACCACATCATGCCTTCTATTATAATCGCCAAACAGTACAAATAATTGTGATTGTACTCTAAAAAATTTATTTACAGTCATCTCCGACTATAAGGTGTTGTGCCTATTCCAATATTAGTGCTTCTTAATCTTCATATTGTACGCCTATGTGCCTAACTCCTTGCAAGCCTATTGACATAATTTAGCAGCCTAACGTTGTAGCAGCTTGTGTGCTGGATGATTTATTGTTGTATGGTGTTCAGCCTTAAGTTTCGGTGTAGTGTTGTGTTGCGGACGTACCAGGCTCCAAATAGCTTATTCCTTCTATTGAGTATCCTAAGGAGCTGCCTTAGTCTGAGGCGTCATCTAGATATTAAACTATTAACATGTCGTCCAAATGAAAGCATCTTTTCCAGCGTCACACCTAGGTACTTGAACTCGTTTGCCTGATCAAGGGCGATAATGTTAAGCCAAATCTGGCGCACATTTATGCACTTCCCTGCATTTAGTTTAATATTCCACCGCTCCTCCACATACTCCTGCACCCCATTCGCAGTTGACGTTGTAGAGAATTGCGACGTCGTCTGCATAAGATGCAAATATAAACTTCAAGGGTAGCATTATATCCTCATCGGCGACATGGAGATCGGTAGTGAACAAGGAGTACAGCAATGGCTTAAGCACACTTCCTTATGGCACTCCGGCTCTCACGGGATGGACAGTTGAGAGCTTCTCTCTGACTTTCACTTGAAAAAGAAAATCTTCCAAGTAAGATCATATCATCAAGTAGAACGAGGATGGAAGTCTATCCTTGATTTTCAATAAAGACTAGACTAGTGTGCCATACTCGGTCAAAGACTTCTTGTACGTCTAAAAAACGTTTCTTTTCATCAAACAAGTTAGACTCCAAGCTCTGTTACCCGCGTCTTTCCCAGACCTTCGACATCGAAGGTAGGAGGAGGAGGACGATAAGAGCTAAATCTAAAATCTCAAGACATTTAAGCTGTGTATAAAACATACAGTATCGAGCCTAAAACGCTTCCTTAAGCATCACCGGCTTTCTTTTGAGATGGCATTATTTTATTTAACAGCAAACATATGCATGACTCTAGAATGCTTATGTTGTTGCCATTTTTTCTTCATCTCCTTTTTTTGTGTAACAAGCCTTTCAATACATGAGTTTGTTAAATATTTTCTATTTTGAGGATTTGCATATCTTATCCTATGGCAAGAAACAAACATCGAACCTATTAACATTGAAATAAAAAGTCGCAAGTGAAATTGGATAGGTCACACCCTGCGCATAGAGACGACAACATTGCAAAGATGGTCTTCCAATAAAACCCACAAGGCAGCCGTTGTCCAAGGCAAACATGGATTCGGATCTTTGTAATCTTAAAAGTTTTAAAGTATTGAGGAACTATAAAAAAAAAT
Organism: Leucophenga maculata; assembly: GCA_035044805.1. Lineage (NCBI taxonomy): Eukaryota > Metazoa > Arthropoda > Insecta > Diptera > Drosophilidae > Leucophenga > Leucophenga maculata. The sequence goes on along the minus strand of JAWNNP010003455.1, from coordinate 3,968,144 downwards.
ATATTTTTTGTATTTTAGTCAGTTTGTAAGTGAAGAGTTAGTCTTTATGGGTTGGCCACCCCTGGTCCATTTGGTTCAGAAGTTTTAATTGGCGAATGGTAGATATAATATATAAGGGGAGAATGATCAGATAAAAACTCATAGCTTGTCGTTACCGCAAAATCAATAAGATCAGGTTTTTTGACTTATCAGCAGGCCTGTACGTTACCTGCCCCGGTTTGGCCTGAATCCAAACGAATGGTACGGAACGGCATTCTGCTAATAATCTACAAACTGTAAGAAATAATCGCTTAAATACCTTAGAGAAAATTGCTACCAAACAGTATTGATCTGTAAGATCCAATAAGAAATTTTTGCTTACCAGGTTTCAATAGCAGCAAATCACTTTGAATTTCGATTAGGATGAAATGTTATGAATGCGTGTCATGGGGCTAAATAGTAAGTCCCATTTTCAAAGGTGCTTTAGCAACTCTACCGTGCACCACATCATAGCCAGGTAGCTTAGTAGCTTTGAGTATTTTAATTTGAGCCCTACCTAATCTTATGTATTGGATGAGATGAGATTGGCAGCGCATTTAGTTCAGCTTCCCGTGTCTCAAACATCACTCGAGATTCCTAGATTAAAAGAACTAAACCGGTTCTGTAATTCGCCAACAAAAGCTTCAGCTATGTCTAAATCTAAACGACATGGTATGCTGTCCGAATGAATAATGAGATACGAATAGATTGCTTTTTAATACACTGAAGTGTTGGTTTCCACATATTGAAACCTTATTTGGATCAGCATTACGGAGTTGCTTAGTAACATATAATTTTTTCCTTATATCATGCTCTAAACATCTGAATATGCTTTTATACAGATCATTGCAAATTGCAGGTATTACAGAGAAAAGCTACGATTGCGCGAAGATGCAACCACGTGACAACTTCATCCAACTAGTATATTGCATTGGTTAGCCAAATACAAGTTTTGACCCATTCGACCTGAGTTCAAACATAAATTAAGCACCAATAATTAGTAGTTAATATATTTCTTTTGTTATTCAATAGCTATCAAACACAAACTTTATGATGCAGTTCACTTGAAGTTCTCCCAAAGTCTGCTGTTAGTTGTTAAATTGAACTTGATTGACAACAACAAATGCCATTCGACTTCAGTTTGGCTACTACTGGCACTACCCTCTAACATGTATGTGCGTATAGAACTGCAGAGGCCAACATTGCTTACATCAGACATATACAAATATTTACAACAAACGATGCTGTTCTGGTTTCAATTCGTTTGTCTATGTCACTTTTTTTTCGTGCAAGTGCAAAATCATGTACAACTACAAAATGCCGACTAGGAGCTAGTCCTACAACAAAGCCAAGCACTGGGCAGCAATGTTTGCAACTTATTTAAGCGTAAAGCTAGCAGCTTACATGGAATTGTTAAAAAGTTATACATTACATTAGCGCATATTTACAGTGCATTTGTGGTAGGATTTGTAGCAAGGCTACAATGAACTTTGAGTAACTAAGCAAAAAATGGTTTAGTATTAAAATGTGCTTTGGATTTGGATTGGAGTAACTACATATAGTAATTGGATAATAATATGCTAGATTGCATGATATTTTCAACAAATTTAAAAATTTATTTAGCTAAAATAATTTAATATATTAAGGCAAAGGTATTGATCACGTCGATAAAATGGATGTGATTATTGATTTTGTAATATTTAAAGTTGATGAAATACTTAAATAATTGCGCGATTATTTTTTGAGGAGTCGCATGATGTATGCCCAGAGTTAAAGACTCCTAATATTATTATTGATTTATTTATGTGAATAATCAAGTTATTTAGTAAAGCTGTGTGCCATTGTATTGTTCGATCGCTTCATTAATTTATGCCAACACCATGCTTCCCTCATACGAAAATCTATTAAATTGAATTCAAAGAATATCTACTTTTATTCTATTCACATATTTTACCACAAACTGCATACAAAATGCAAATAAATTCGTGGAATGAAATTTCATTAGAGCCATATAAAGGACCAAAAAAAAACTTTTGTTTTTAACAAACTATTTGAACTTTTTAATTAAAAACAATTTAGTTTTCACAGCAAAAGATTATTAAATTTAAATTTTGCAAATGCATGCAATGAGCACAAAATTTATGCAAAGTAATTAAGCAAGCTATTGAACGTATAACTTTTATTTTTATTAAGCTTTAATGCGATCAACCGATTTAAATAATAACACACACTGCGTATGAGTTATATTTTGAAAATCAATACTTTTTCGCATTTTTGAATTTGCGATTTGCTAAAAAGCAAAAACAATAAAAATAAACGCATTTCTGAAAATACCTCAATTCGTACAATAAAAAAAAACACTTTATTGAACGGTGTTGTTGTTGGTTGTTGCTTTCTATTTATATATATTATATGGTAGGGTGTACACCTACTTTACTGTAGCAACAGTAACAATAGCTGAAATGCAAACAAATCCCCTTTTCCAAAAAGAAATGAATTGAAATATCAATAAAAAAAAATGTTGCGTATACGACATGCGTACTTCAAAAATATGCATATATAGAAATCGATGTATATATGTATACATATATATTTTTTCTGTATAGTATGTTGGCAGCATATTTGCAAAAATAAAATAGCTCGATTGATTTCAATGCAATAAAATGTTGCTATACAGGTGTACAGGTACAAAGTATAAATTTATAAAATTCGAGTTGTATAAGCTTGTTGAAACATATATTAATGACAGGGCATAGATACAAAGGGGGAACGCGTTGTAGCATGCAGTTGGAAGAACTATACAAATTGTTGGGGTTATCAACAAAATTTTAATAAGAGCGTAAATAGTTTTGTTATTTTCTTTTGTGCAACAGAAAAACCAGCAAATTTTGCAATTTAAATGTTTTCATTATTTTTTTTTTTTTTTGTACCCTGTACCTTTAGTTTAGAAGCGTATATTAAGTTTGTGCAAATGTATGTAACAGACAGTGCAAGATGATGTTGAACATATAAGGAATATGTATATGCTTTATCAACATCAAAAGTCAAGTTTATATAGACCTGACCCTCTGTCTGACTGTTCATTTGGGTAACGAGAAATTGCAGAATGAAAGATATAGAGCCTTCAAGTTTGAATGTTAAGATTCTCTTATTCCTTCTATGAGTAACTATAATTTAACAAACGGATAAACCCCTCTCTAAGGGCCAGAATTTACTTTTCATCATAATTTTCCTCCTCCTGAATTACAGTAATCTGTCTCCAAGTCTACACGCCATACGTTCAGATTGGAGGCATGCTTTTTTCTTCTACTTAGCAGCCAACTAGTTTGTACTCTATTCAAGCAGCCTTTGTTTATTGTGTCACTAGAAAATGAGCTTCTCGTACAGGATGATGTACTGGTATTTTCTCAGTAAAGGCTTCTTTAGATTTGCTTCTGCTATGTGGATTACTGGAATCGCCATGCGCTTAAGCGTAAATCATAGATTGGTTGTCTTACTTCCACTTATTTCCGTATACAAGAGATAATCCCGAAGCATATTTTCTCGATGCGACTTTTTGATTTGCCTTCGTCAGGAATAGGAAAGTCATCAGAATAAAGTGACTAAAGTAACGGTTCCAGTAAGCTGCCCTGCGAAGCCTGCTCTCATCGGAAGGGGGACAGAATGTGTGTCCTGGTAACTAACTTGCAATTCTTGCCCTTCCAGCTGAGACAGAAGAAGGCAAAAGACGCTGACAGTAGATTCGTAACCCTGTACAAGAGACCGTCGAACCATACTCTATCGAATGCCGCATTGCAATACTCAAAGTCATCAAAAAGCTTGCAAGATAAGCTTTGCTGTTCTGAGAACTTGTTCGATTGTGTCATGACCTAACTATAAGATACTGTTTTGATCCATGAACTCGTTCAGTCGGTCAGCAAACAGTCTCTCACATAGCTTCGATACTGAGAGTAGAAAAGTAATTTGCCTGTGCAACTTAGGATCATCATCCAGCTTAACTGACTTGGAATCATATGTATTGTTGCTTTTATCCACTAGGCCGAGAAGAATTGGACACTCAACATTGCGTTGAAAATCAAAGCCGTATAGAAGATTGCACATGTTCTTCGGCAAGTCCTTAATGACATTGGCTACAACTTGAGCTTAGATAGGCCTGTTAGGGAGGAAAATCTGCAACGGTGTATCCATGCTTTCGAGAGTTTCTTTCACCTACACCAAAGTGGTGAACTCATGTGTGGTGTATTTATCATCTTTCAGTACTCCAGCATGGCATTAAATTGGGGATTGTATAAATGTTTGCATACGACTTAGTGCATGTGAACATCGAATAGTTGATGTCTATGTTGTAGTCCATTGTTGCCAACCGTTGCTCAAATAAATCGCTCCTCAATCTCTGCAAAACATTCTTAAGTTCTTCTGCGGCTCAGTTCCACAGAACATGGTCCCTCAGGTCCGTATCTATCTTCTTCTAAGGTTCCTTTTCATTGCAAGAAGTAGCCAGGCAGTGACGCAGATTTCTGTTAAGAACATCGACCATCATATCAATTTTTTCAACTGAATTTAGCTCCGTCTTTAAATGCATGGAGCTATCCAGAAATAACTTGATGGCATCCAGAGTGGTTTGTCTCGTAGTTAGCCAGTTGTTCAGAGCAGAATTTAAGTCATTGGTATCAATTGAGACGACTAATACTAGATTATCGAAGTCTAAGCCCTAGTTCTATTATACTGACTCGGAAAACCGGTATCCCATGACGCACTGAAAACCTATGCATAAGTTGGTATATAATGGTGTATGGATAGAGTTCCTGTATCGAGTATTTTACCCACACTGACGGATATGGCTTCATCTAACTCAAAACCCACACCCCTCCCCACCTCTGTCACCACAGATCCAATATTGGGCATTCCAAACACTCTCTAGTCAATACCTTTGAACAGAGCCGCGAAATATGACTCTAAGGTGCTTTCCAATTATCTTGTATAAAATTAGGCAACTGCCACGCCTACCTTTGCCTTTTATATACATTTGCAAACGCTTGGAAGTAGGGTATCTAAAATTCGTGCAAACGCTGCGTTCGCGATGTATAAAAAACCACAAACTATTTATAAATTTCTTTCTTGCAAAATAATTTCATAAAAATGCATTTCATAATAAAAATTCCTGTTTTCTATTTTATTTTATTTATAGCACAACAACAACAACAACAACTGCAAATACTACAACAACAATAACAATAACAGCCAGCACTACAGCAACAGCACCCACGACTGCAACAATAGCAGCAGCAGCAATAGCAGCTGGAGCCAATAAACGTCCATCGTTACAACGTCAGGACTACTCCTGTCTCGATTCGAGCGAGGCACAATCGGACGATAGTCATCTGACACGTGACTCTGTGACACGTGAATCGCAAAACGACGAACTCTCCTCATCGACGCACGATAAGATCGACGTGAGCACATTGCCATTGCCGGCATTGCCACCAAAGAAACGACGTACACGTTCGCGTGCAAGTCCTTCGAAGCATCATCATCAACGACAGCAACAGCAGCAGCAACAGCTGCGACATGACAATGAGCATATTGAGAGCAGCAACAAAACAGAGAAACAGCAGCATACAAAACAGCGTAGAGAATCAACAGGAGGTAGAGAATCAACAACAACAGCAACAGCAGCAGCAACAGCGGCAGCGTTAAGCAACGCTGACACCGCTGGTGCAACAACAACAAAACAACTCTCAGCTTTTGAGCAATACGTGGCCAAGCGACGCGAAAGTCTCGAAGCCTCAACGCGCAGCTTCAACGAGAAACTGGAGGCGCGTAGAATGCATTATCACATGGGTGGCGGCAGTGGTGGTGCTGGAAGCGGTGCTAGCAGCATGGGCAGCGGCAGTGGCGGTGGCAGTGGCATGCCAACATATCTTTTCGGCGAACACTATATGCATGGCTTACATCCGAATGCTGCTGGACGCAAATCAGCTGCCGCCACATCACCCTCTTCGAAAGAGGAAATCTATTTAAATAAATCCGGTTGGGTACAGGTCAACACGAAACGTGGCAATGATGAAAATCGCCTCGGCTATCGACGTGCACTGGGTAATTATGCGCAACAAAATGGCGGCGGTGGCGCCATGTTGGACAATGCCATGCCACGTAATACTATACGCGTCATACAAATAGATAATACGCGCCGCTCGGATATGACGCGGCAGGCGTTGTTGCAGCATCAACATTCCATAGCAGTGGCAGATGCATCGGGCATTTATGTAGCACCGAAATTTGTCGGCAGTAAAGTGGAGGAGCTGATACAGCGTAATGAAGCGCGTTTGAATAGCGGTGGTGCAGCATTGCGTGATCCTGCGCTACGTCCTGGCTATAGAATTTTGGATCCACAGCTTGCCAGCATATTAAATGAGCGTCCTGGATTTCTGCCTGTTAAGAGCATGAACGATTTAGAGTCACCACCGCCCATAACGCCCATATTGTCGCCACCACCTGCATTTCAGGATAATAGTAAGCCATTGCGTAGCTTTGAGCGACGCAAACCGGCATCAGCAATGCTACGCCAGCAAACGCTGCTGCAGCAACAACAACAGCCGAGCATAAGTCTGAGCATGCATACAAATGGACAGAGCAATGCCAATGTTAATGGTGGAGGCGGTGGCGGCAAGGGTATGGTCTTCTCACGCAGCTTCGAATATGATACACGGCGTCCAACGCCTACCGATTCATATGTTGAGACCTTCTCACGCAGTTTCGATGGTAATCTCTCGGAACGTCCGCCACTGCCACCAAGCGCCATCTCTGCTGCCATGCATCGTGAACGTTCACCCAATTTTAGTACACTGACCGGCAATTCACCGAATTATCTTTCAAAACGTGAGTGTGGCGGTTCAAGTAGCTCACTGCGTAGTCGCGATAGTTCACCCAAATATTTACAACCAATGCAGCAGCAGCAGCAACAACAGCAGCAGCAGCAGCAGCAACAGCATCAACAGCATCAACAGCATCAACCACAGCAAACGACTGCGTATTTGAATACTTCGGTTAAGGAGGCACCACCGTCTTATAGTGTGGCAAATTCCTGTCAGAAGTATTCACCACGTGCACGTCATGACCGTTCCTTCGAACGCTCAAAGAGTCACAATGTCTTGGGACGTTCACGCAAATCACAATTCAATCGTGTCAGCAGCGCTGGTGCAGCAGTTGGACCACCACCAACAACAACGTCTATGTCACGTTTTCGCAGCTTTGATACAAGCATTAGTCAGCGTTTGAATTCATGCGATAGTGGCGCCAGATCAGGTGAGTTATGGGTGCAAGTGAGGTTTGTGGGGAAAAATACATGTCTATACTATTTTGAAGTTCATTTTTAAGTCGCCCAATCATGGCTAGAGCACTCTTCTTCTTCTTCCTTATAACAATATTATTAATGACTGCATTGTAGAAATTTTATCATTTTCAAGTCTAAACTATTTCAAAGTCATTCAAACGCAACGCAACGCGCACAAAATGGCTGACGGAAGTAAAACTTCTCAGCGTTAGCTCTTCCTGCTTTACTGCTGCACGTACAATGGTGCTTGTCATACTTCATGGCGCGCACAAAAAACATGGCTGACAACATGAAAGACAATGAGTTCCAGTGAAAACTTTGCTGCTACCCTTCTGACAGTCTAAAGGACAGACGCACATGCATGCCATACACAAACACATCCTTTTCGTAGGACAACGCTGGCAGTGACAAGCACAAATTGTACAAGGATTATAAGCACAATTTTCATAAATTGGCCATTCATGCCAATAAATAGCAGCACTTTGTGTTTTCTTTTGCCTTCGCCTTAGACGCAGACGACGTCTGATTTCTATTTAAATAAATTTCATTTTTCACAGGCCATTTGGGACAGACTGATGGACAGACTGATGGACAGACGAAGGACATTTGCACCACAATTGTGGCTGCTGTCCCCGACAAACTATTTGAGCATGTAATTTGAGTTGGGATTTCAAGTTGATTTTGATTTACAGTTCTATCGTTTCTATACGCCAAGCGACGCATTTTCAAAGTCAATTTAAGCCGCAAACAGACAAACAGCCACACGACTTCCTTAAGTATATCTTGTCAGTGAATTGGCTACAACAATGGCCAGTTGACCATATAACCAACTCGTACAACAATCTGCTGAATCCGACAAATGTGCGAATGTGCATTTCTCGAACAGTCGATAAAAACTTTTTCCATTTTGTGTGAGCTGACATGAATGTAACAAGGCGCAAAAGTTTGTTCAAAGTGTGGAGGCAGTGCGATTGTAGTCACAGATTTGCTGTCTACTTTTAGGCGACTTAAGTGCCAGATAATGTCAACAACAAACCGCCAAAGTTCTAGATGGGGCAAGAAAAGTTACAAGTTGTTACAAATGCCAACCCGAAAAAGGACTTGTAATGTTTTGCCATTTGAGTTCTAATTTTTAGGAAATTATAATTCAGTGTGTTGTAATTTATAATTAAGCCGCGTATTGTGTGAAAATTAGGCACATTAGTGGAACTTTTAATGGAGCTTTTAATAGCGTTACAGGCAGGCTTAAGAAGAAGAAGAAGAAGTCTTCTTGTTAACTGCTTAGTAATGCCAAGGTTGCTCTGGCTACGCGATAAGCTTTTGTTTTGCCTCGTAGAGTGGCTTAGTCTGTGTGCACTAAACATGTCAACAAAATATTAATTTAAAAAAGCCCTCTCTTTCCCTCTCTCCATACATAAATTACATTACGCAATTTTAGGTGTTACACAAAAGTTGCCTGTCTTCGAAAAGGATATATGAGTATAGCTTGAATAGTAAAGAATTTTCTTAAGAAATCGCAAATTTTTTGAGAGGAAACCAACTTGCTTTGACTTCTAACTTGAAGGAACTTTCCTCCAAGTAGGACCATATCAGAGCAATATAGCGCGAGGGCAGTCTATCTTTAACCTTTTGCAGTAGGTCTTGGTGCCAAACTCTATCGAATGCCAGCTCGATGTTCACGAAGATGTCATTTCAATGCTGCCGACGGTCGAATGCTCACAATATGTGGTCGGTGATTCTGTGGAGTTGCTCTACCGTGCAGTGGACTAAGCAGAAGCCAAACTGATAGTCTGAGATACCGCTTTGAGATTGCGCAATGATGACAAGCCTAGTAATGACCAGTCTGTCCCAAACCTTTGAAATAAAAGGTAGAAAACTAATCAGTCGGTAGGATCCGGGGTTCATCTCCGGTTACCCCGACTTGGGAATCATTGCAATGACAGCTAGCTTACTCACCGCCGGAAAATACTGCAACCACAGTTTGGCATTGAAAATCAACACCATATTTAGTAGAACAATCTGCGGCAGCACCTTCAACGTGCAACGTTACACAAGTTGTCGTGTCCCGGGGCTTTATCGGGCTTCAGATGCTTAGTTATGGCTTCAACATCATCTGGGTCAAATTGATCCTCAGGCAGATCCAACTGGTTTAGTGCTGACCAGGAAATTCTTGTAGCATCTGCCTCTTCGTATAATGCTATCTCGAAGGGCATATTTTGCTCTTCGGAATGTTCTTCAAAGTCATCGGCTTATTCTTGGTCAGAGCGGCACCAATTACTGAGAGCGATTTTGATTTTGTGTGTCTCAAGTGGCCTTCAGTTGGCATCTGATGCAGTGCCCATATTTTCTTTTAGCTCATACTTAAGTCGGTTGGCTTCACAGTGCCAGCATGTCCTATCCTCTGAGTGTGACATCCGCATAAATGTCTTCCGGAGTCTTCATTTTTCCTGGAAAAGATTGCGCAGGTCGCTTAGCAGGGCGTAAGCTCGAGCTCTGGGCTTCAGCAGAGACTGTTTACATCTTTTCGGAGAAGAGTTTGAGTGCATCGTTAATATACAAGCCAAATTGGAGCTCAATGACCGGACATTGCATCGTAAAGGCGCATTTCGTAAAAGTTCATGTGTGGCCATTAGCGACAAGTGACCTAAGCTGATGGCTGTGTGTTGCGAGATCTAAAAATTTTAGGGCCGGATTCCCTTGTCGATGCCAAACTCGATACAAATAGGGCATTGCCGGTCATTGTCTGAATACATAATAGGCATGTGCAAGCATAGCTGAGGTCCCTTGTGAAAAGTCCAAAAGATTCCTACCTCTTCGGTCGCCTTTAGTGGTGTCACCCAGAATTGATGATGTGAGTTCCAGACTCCAACGAATAAGTACGTTGAATTTAGGTTTTGAGCAACTCAATGCATTTTCACAGCCGACTAGGGTAGTTGGGTGGGCCTTAGATGCCACCAATCTCTACTTATTATATTTTAGTCACTGAAATAGCCTTAGCTAGTTGACCAGCAGACCCGCGTGCTTGGGAAGTTTAGCAGGTCATTCCTGTGGCATATAGTACTCAAAAAAAAACGTGACCTTTTTTTGATTTTCTGATTAAAACATCAAATGTTAGCTATCTCAATTACTTTCATTCTTCGAACATTCAATATAAGAAGTCTCTTTGGACTTTCCCCTAATTATCCCTCCCTATAATCTGCCGCTAAAAATACCCAATTCAAAAAAATATTAAGTTCCAAACTTATTTTTAATCTCGATAGAGATAAGACCCTCTTCACATCTATCCATTTCATTTCAAGAACGAGAACTTTGGAGACTATTATACAAAGAGCCTTTTTTAAGAAGCAGCCCCCATAGAAAAAAGTTTTTGATTTTCTGGTTGTTCAGCACAAGAAATTGGATGTATTTTATTTCAAATCTTTATATTTTATAATAAATATTTCCAATCTTCCCAAAAGATCTCTCCAACGATGAACTGGATAACGAGGACGACGACGATGGCGGCTCCACTGAATTTCTATCATCGAACATAAATACCGGCACGCCAAGCTATCTGCATACACCGGCAAGCACAACACCCGCCATGTCCCCATTTAAAACACAGCGCCAACGCTCACTGACGCCCGATCGCAATGAATCACACAGTTCGTCGAGTAGTCTACGCAAACAGCGCTCCCTAACGCCAGAATCACGTTCACTGACACCGGAAGAGCGACGCAAGCGTGGCTCACAAGTATCGCTAATGGGTTCGCGACAGAACTCTAGCTCACGCAGTAATACGCTCGAGCGCAAACATCGTTTGGAGGATAAAACGCTACCAAATATATCGCGTAGTTCGTCGAGCTCAAGTTACAGCGGTGGCGAAGCGCATGAGGTGGCTGTTAGTGGCGTAAATGTGGCAGGCGTCAGCATGATGAGTAGCAGCAGTGCGCATCGCAGATCATTAGGTAGAAGTGCTAAGCAGGCTGCTGCAGCCGAAGAACATCGCATTAGAAGATCAAGGTAAATCCAAAGCGTGTGTGCCTTATGGTGTGGGTTTAGCATTTTATTTGATTTATTTACAGATCGCTACAACTAACGGAGCGTTCGCCAAATCGTGCAGCGCATAAGTCGATTGTATGCGTGGGACAGTCACAAAACGCTGCCACGCCCATTTATCAACAGTCCAATATGTCGCAGCGCAGCAGCAATGGTGTTGTTGTGGCCAATCCGTTTCCGCCCACCATACGCACAACAGGCAAATCCCAATCGCTGGCAGTGAATCACAACAGCGCAACATCGACAAATGGCAGCGCCGGTGTACAACGCATGCGCAACAGCGACATTGATAAGAGTCGCTCCTTCGATTTTGATTATAATAATTATAATCGCGGCGGCGCATTGGCGCAAGCGCAAGCATCACGTTCACACAGCGGCAGCGGCGGCGACAGTGGCAGCAATCAGAATGTCAGCATAATGCCGCTGCGGCTGGATTTCGATAAGAGTCGCTCATTCGATGATGACTACCGCGAAATGCCGCTGTCCGGTGCGGGTGTTAATAATAATAATGGACACACAAGTAGCAGCATGCGTTATTTACAGGCAGCAGTCTCTGCTGAAGGTAATGGCATGAATGTGTCCTCTGCCGGTTCCGCTTCGTCAGCACGTTTGCGTAAGTCATCACCGGTTGGTGAACGCAATACACGTTCACCGCAATCGTCCGGCTCCTCTTCGAATAATTTACATCTGCCGCCGCGTCAAACAACAAGTCCACAAAATTATGGCACACGTCTGTGCGATCATGAGCTGACATATGATATGCTACGCAAATCCTTAGATCGCTCACCCATTATGGACTTTCGACGCGGTGATAGCAGTGACTATGAGCTACCGCTGGCCATGCGTAATCGTGAGACTATCAATTCGGGCGGTAATAGTGAGCTGAATTTTATGAACAACGATACACGCATCTATGAACATCCGACGACGGTGTTGAAGCCGCAACGTTCACTGCGGCATACGCAAAGTCCCAGCGAACAGTATGCCGCGCTGGAGCGTTTACAGAGCGCAACATCACGTGATGATATAACGCTAGAAATGGGTGTCGGTGTGGGTGGTGATTATATAAGCTATCGACAGGCAACCGCTTTAGGCGGTGCATCAGCAGCACAGACACGTGAGACACGTAGCGGTGGCAATCGCAGCAGGTATTGAACATAAATAATACCTAAAGATGCTAGACATTAAAAATGGACATGGCACGCTAACAAAAAATGAAAAAATGAAACCCAACTAACTAACTAACCTAACTAAACTTGGAGTCTGTGTGCGCGCGTTTGTTTTCCTCTTCCCTCAACACGCCCAACAAACTAACTCGAGAACAACTCAACAACTCCAGTAAAAAGCACCAATTCACTAACGAATAACGTCTGCTTGGCAGCGTCATCTGTTGTATAAAAGACTGCTTGTAAACCCGAACTTTACCATTATTACTAACTAACTAACTAAAAAACTAATTAACTAACCTTTCGACATATAAGTAAAAATAATAATTAAAAGTAAAAGTAGCGCTACTAAGTGTAAAATTATATTTTAAATTCAAATAGACAAAAATTTAAAAGAAAAAAAAGAAAAAAACTTAGTGCAACCAGTTAAAAAAAAAAATAACAGAAAAGTGTTTATTAAACAAAATAAAAAAAAAAAGTAGTACACAAGTTTAAAAAGAAAAACTAAAAATATAAAAATTAAATAAATAAATGCAATTCAACATGTTTAAAACTCATCAAAAGTCACCAACACTGCAAAGCACAAACTAACTCAACACTTTCTTCCTACTACTACTACTACTAAAAACTGTTACTGTTATCTAACAACAAGAAGAACTGTCAATTGTTAACTGGCAGACAGACAGACAGACAGACAGACTGTCAATCAGATGTCAGCTGTGGCATGAAAAATGCAGTGCAAGAAAAGTAGTTAAAGGACGAAGATGCTTAAGAATAAAACCAAGCTTGAGCAGTGTCAACTGTGTAAGGTAATACGCAGGAGAGCCTGACAGTGTGTATACAGAAAGTGCAACAACAACAAAAACAACAACAACAACAAAATATGACAGTTCTATTTTTTTGGAAATTCATTTACTAAAATGTTTATTGGTAGAGGCAACAACAACAACAACAACAATAACAACACACAAAATGCAGTTTTTCGCACTTCAGCATACAGCACACACAACATTATTTACATTTTTTTTTTGCGTTTGCAGCATACACAACAACAATTTACAGCAAACGACAACAACGCCAACAACAACAACAACATGTAAACACAACAAAGACAATAACAAATTAGTATTACGTCAAAATTCATTACGCGCCATAAAAAAAGAAGCCGACGTAAGCGCACAATTACGTAACTGTAAATGTCGCGCCAGTGTTGAAAAGTGTCAAGAAATGCTGCGTAAAAATGGATGCCAAGCAACAGCAGCAGCAGCCGAGCATGTCTCCACAGTTTGTGTTAATGTAAATGTCATTAATTTAGAGCAACGCCATCGCGATACTACTAAGTCAAGAAGTTCCAGTGCGGACAACAACAAGGCAACAACATCCCAGTGGACATTGCTGACAAGTGGCGGCACAAAGGAACCTAGAGCACTCAGTCGACCGACAGGCGTGCGTTATCATAGTCAACAAATGGATGAACGCCAACTGACAGCTATTGTCAAGCCGCGCGTAATACCTTTGGCCGCCAACTCATTGGTATTAGTCGGCGCAGCTGCTGCTGTTGAGTTGCCCGCAAAGGCTTTGGATTATGCGACATCATCAACAACATCATCTTCTTCTATGAAAAATGCTGTCACTAGTAATAGAGCAGCTGAAGTAGATCTTGGCAGGTGAGTTGAGTTAATATAAATAAATTTGTCGGATTAGTATTTAAGCGCTTTTAGTGCTCGGACGACACTTGAATGATGACAGTCGCTGTCTTATGTTTATGAGTTGAGTGAGTGAGTGAGTGAGTGAGTGAGTGAGTGAGCGAGTGCTATGGCAGTTTATTAGTTCTTATTGACATATAATTCTCTGCTTATGCAGTAAAATTGTGTGACAAAGTTTGAAGCACTGAATTTCATATAAGTTAAACCATTGAACGAACACAAGTTTTCGAGTAATGCGCTTTTGTGGCTTTTATATGCTTGGGTCTTTTCACTTTGCTTTATCGCAAGCCGACCGCAAGAACAAAGTTCAAATTAGAGACATACTCGGGACACAAACTATTTACAAGTAAATACTGCATTAGTTCAGTATAAGCAGTGGCGGACTTAAGGCTTTCAAGGGCTGAGTAACTTAATCGAAAGAACATAAAAATTTTATTTGTTTTTAATTTGAAAAAGTTTGCAATTCAATATTTGAACATCGCTTTACACACAATTTTGGGTGGAGTTTCCAGAACTGCCAAAAAGTATTTAAATATTTTTTGTGTAGAGTAGAAAAACCAAAAAACACGAGTAAGAAAATTACAGTTCAGGTCGCCTAAAAAACACATTAAATGTTTCGCTAGCTTATAACCAAGCTTATGACCACTTATGAAACATTTAGTTATGCATGAAAAGAAAAGAGGGAGGACGGAAGTATCATAGGTCGTTCAAATTCAATTGCTTATAAAATCTTCATTTATTATCCGAGTTTGATGAAATTTTTGAATTTTGGCTTAGAGGGATTTAGGGAATTTTTAGCCTTGGTGGTGATTTTATGGGGAGGGGAGGGGCTAAAATTTCAAATAAACTTGTACTAAACTCCAGAGAAGTCCTAGTCGAATGCAAAAAACACGGAGTATCTATCTATTACCGTTTCCGAGATCCTTTCATTCATACAGACGGACAGACAGATATGTCTATATCGACTCCTCTATCACTCCTGACCATAATTGGGGTAACATTGGGGGGTCTCCGATCATTATTTCTACCAGTATAACAAGTGACTATAGAGAAAACAAACCCATCAATCAGTCACGTATCATCTTAAGACCTAAGCATCAGAGGTTAAAAACAAGGAGACCAATCCTGATTAAGAAACGAGCATTGCGACATATTGTTATGACTTTTGTGTCCTAGCCTGATATGGCTTCTATGATAAGCTTTACCGTCCATCTGGCTTGGGACGAGAATATAGAACCATTGTCGTACGATGTAACGTATTTTAAAATACTAGAGTGACCCAGATTCTCGAGTATGAGGACAGAGCAGCAGTGGCAGAGTAACAATCCCTTCATTCTAGCAGTAGAACATGTTAACGTGACACTTGTCACTGGCTCTGACAAACAAGCCGCTATAGTTTATAAGAGCAAGTTTGTAGGCGTTTGGGTCACCTTTCAAAGGAGACGTAGGCTAAGATTGGTCTTATTAATATATCATTTTAGTAGAGATATCCCAAGCCCAACAAAATATACATTTACAAGTGCAAAGGCCTCTGGTAACCTTTGTTAGGACAAACTATCAGTGAGTACACTAATTAGACTTCATCGGAAAATTAAATAACTGTAATTAAGTCTGACTTATAAGGGCTCTAGTACAATCTTCTAAGGATTAATGCTTCTGGCCTTCGTTGATACACAATTCATTTAATACTCAAAGAGCTGCGCTCATCACATCGGAGACAGTAGTGGCAAATTTTCCTGAGATAGTGATTACTAAGCCAGCTGTATATCCAATGACCCCATAGATCATTGATAGCAAGAAACCGTTAGTAAGAAGGAAAGTGAAGAAGGATTGCCCCTTGTGGACATCATTTGCTAGCTTTGATGTTGACACCCACATTGTCTAGTGAGGACGCTATGTCAGGCAAATTTAATACAGTATGTTCCAACTTGTTTTATTAAAATTTTGTAAAATTATTTTCCAGTTAATAAAGGCAACTTCCTTGCGGAACATATGCGCAAACTTCCTGCAACATTTTCTGCTAAAATTTGTTATTAGTAATTCCATGAAGTAGCAGTTAAATATGTAGTTCTTTCTAATATGAATATATGGGAGGCACTTCTTAAGTTTCTAAATAGTCCCATCATGCCAGGCTACGAAAAATGTTGAATTATAATGCGGAAAACTTAGTAAGTTGCGTGATTTTCTCTTGGTTGCAATTTATTTTAGTATTAAAGATTTAAAAGCTTTACTTAAGACAAGTAGAAGCGGTTTGACTGTTTTTTTTTTTTATATCACAGAGAGAAATATGCAGTTCATACGTTGCTATTAAATTATATCTTAAAGCTTCTACAGTAATTTTGCATAATTTGCCACAATAAATCTTTGTAGTATTGGAGATTCATCTGATAAGCTGCATTCCACAGCTATGTGTGCTTCTAATCTACATTATTAAGTAAACTTTTTCCTTTGGATTTGAAAACTTGAACGACCTAATATCATCTGTTTATCATTCTGTTGTCTGAGATGATATGCTGGATGTATTAATTACTGTATAAATCTTTAAATCTAGCTCATTCTGGTAGAAAGTGACGAGGTCTTTCGTCCGCTTAATAGTATTCTTAATATATTGCTTCTTAGCTGAAGTAGTGTCCACTCCGAGTCGTTAGCCACTACTAGTTTTGCTTGTCTTAATCCTTGTCAGCCTTGTATACCATTGTAAGTTTCTTGTACCGTTTGTTTCATTTCGAAAGAACTCCGATTCAATGCTGCAAGTAGGCTTTGAAAATATCATTGGTGTGGCAGGAACTTTTGTGGCAAGCTAATGTATGCCTAGTGCTCCAGTCTCGATTTAACAGTCTTTGAAATAAATTTTAAAGCCATCTGACTAATCAATGGAATAGCAATATCACAATTGTGATAGCCTTAACCTAGATTAAATTACACACGTCTAATTATGACACACATCTCAACCTGGAAGATGGTAGTGATTCTCAATGCTTCATCCGAAGTTCTTAAATTTCTACACCTGTTCCACTAAATGTCAGGGAGTCAATCACTTTAATTAGTGACTGTGACAATCAAGAATTGTATTCATTTGAATTTGAAAGATTTTTGGTTATTTTTTGAAGTATATAATTTTTTAACTCTTAGTTCAAATTCTAACATTCGACCTATCAAGTGCAAAGCCAATATCATTCTTTATAAAATATTCTTCAATGTCTTGTCTTGGAAATATTTTCATTGTAAGATTTCTATCAATGGAAAATTTTGTTTCTATAAACGTTCGACGCATCATTTCGTGACAAGGACTTTAATGATTAATGTATAATCCACAAATGGGTAGAATAGAATTATAACATTATAACACAGAGACACATAATTGCAGTTTGGCTATAATACTGGGTGTTTTAATATGGAATACATTAAACCTACTTGTTTGAGACAATTTTTTTTTTTCTTGTATAAGTTCTGAATCATTTATGATTCAATTAATTAATTAATTAATATGGGTTCATAATGCCTTATGAACCCATATTAATTTCATTTGAAAATTTCAGTGATTTAAATGAAAAAAATCTTCTTTCCATAGATTGGCATTTTGTATAAGCGAAAGTTGAACACAAATAACTCTGCTGTTTGAAAACAATAAATCCAAGCTGTCTCAGAATTGACTCTAGGCATAGGCTATGGCACTTAAAATTACACAAAATCTTTCAGTTAGGGTTACATCAATGCCAGTAATAGTAATAACTAGTGCTACACAAAGAGAGGACCATTACAGTGTCATGAAATATGTAAACACCATTTAAACCCGCAATTGAAGTAAAATATGTGAAAGAAATTGTGTATTGAACTGCGCAACTTTAGCTGAGATTCGGTTTATTGTTGTCAATTAAATAAGGCTTAAGTTTGAATTGAGAAAAATTATTAGCAATAAGCTCCAATTATTGCATGATGTATTAATGACAGACTTCACATTCGATATAATACAAATGACTGAACTGATTGGGAACTATTCAATAAATCTAAGTTTGTCTACAGAAATAATAATTTCTGCCACACGATTCTTTACATCTAGTTCAGCCATAGGTTTCTCTAGGCAGAAGGAGCACATACTTTATGACGAAAAGTGCCCTGTCTCCAGGTTGCGGTGTAGCATGAAGAAATTATAATATTCAGCGATTTCTAAATTGGTGATGCAGCGCTTTAAACTTTTCCAACGCTTAATAAGAAAAATATTCTGCTTGTCGGATTCAGAATTTAAGTTCAAGGAAAGACCTCGTAGAAAGTGTTTAAAATAGGCAAAACATTTAGAAACGAGCAGAGCATCGCTGCAATCTGCAGCAGCCTTTGATGATTGTTTTTTCCGCGTATATAAGTAACCAATATTTAGAACACCCTGTTTAGCATAAGCATAAGTGGTGACTCACACACACACACACACACAAGCATATATACGCCTAAACAAACACGCACTAACTAAAACAATACCGTTATCTCTTTCACATGCTTCCGTTATTGTTGTTGTTGGTGAACCGCAATTTAGAAACGACTCGAAACAAACGACCACAAACAACAACAACAACAATAACAAGAACATGAAGTTCGATATACATGAATGGCAACAGCAACCAAACCAACAACATCAACTATGTAACTACAGAAACAACAACAGCATATCAACAACAGCGACTACAACAACAACAACAACAAACAACAACATGGCCAAAGTAAGCGGAAAACGGAAACATCAACAACTACTACAACAGCAGCAACTACAACAGCAACAGAAACAACAAAAACAACAACAACAGCAGCAGTTGCAAGAGCGCCAACGCAGCTACTCAATGCCAAATCTAAAACACATCCTAAAAGCAACAACAACAACAACAACAAAAGCAAGGTAAGTCAAGCATAAAGTGTAAAAGGGCGGACTGAAATTTTGTTGGGCGCGCAAGGTTAAAGCTTTTAAATTTGAATTATTAGATTTAGACAAAAAAAAAGAATGCCAACAGCAATGAATCCTGTAGACAGGAAACGCACGAAAGCTTTCATTTTTTAAAAATAGCAACAAAAAAAAAACAAAAAAAGAAAAATCACATAAAAACTTAAACAGCAAAACGCAAAACGCAAAAAGCCGCTTTGCACACTTAAAACCCGCTTGAAAATACATCGCGAAAATGGAAAATCCTGCAAATGAAAATTATGCGAAAATTGTATTAGACAAGACGACGTCGACAACGACGACGACGATGACTAACGACATAATTCACATTGCGCGCGTCTGAATGTTTTGCGAAAGGATTTTCACGATTTTCACGATGCCAGTTTATAGCGTTTACAGCGCCGCAGGCTACAATTCTGATTAGCCAAGGCAACAGAAAACGATTTTCCAGTCGTTTTATTACTTAAATGCGGAAATGCAGACGCATAGCTTGCGAGACTGTAGAGCTTTGCTAAGAAGTTAACTTTATACGTTTTTTTAATATGGTAGGATGGTCTTATTGAACAACTACTTAAGGATTTTTATTGTTTTTATTAAAATATATTTTTGTGGTGCACAAACGAGTAACTTAAACATATTTCTTCAATCGAATTTTGCTTTTTGAAGCACTTAGTTAGACAATATATCTAAAAAATTTACGATAATCACAAAAGATATTTCAAAAAAATTTCGTTGAAATAAATATATCGACTTACAGCTGATTTATGTCGAAACAGTTACTGTTCAGGACTGTCCCATTTCTATCTGTTTCCAACTTGATTTTGATTCGGCTTTTATTTGAAAAATCTATCTTTATGTCTGCAGAAAAATACTTGAAGCAGTTTATATTATGTTTTTTTTTTTTCATCTAAAAATCAAAATATCTGTAATATATTAAAGGAAGTATCGGAGGAGGGGCCATTAAGTTTATACTTTAAATTTATTCGCGAATCAATCTAGCCACGTCCGTCCGTCCGGCAGTTTATCTCTATATCCAACTGAGTAAAACTTTTATAATTAATCAAAAATTATTTAATTAATATCGATTTCGAGACAAATTGTTCACTCTAAGGAATATTATTCAAAAATATCGCCGAAAAAATCACAGCTGTGTCATCAGCATAGGTGACCACTTCTACATCGTTTATAACAGAAAGATCAGCAAAGTATATTGTATAGTGTACAGCTCCCAAAGCACCTTCCCGTGGGACTCGAGCATTTGTGCTATTAATTATCATCTTCTAAAACGGTTTTAAGGAATATATTTAAATTTACTTTTTCAACCGTAGAGCTCTGGAATGATGAAACATTGGCCCTTCTTAATGGAACAACCTTATATTAAGACGATACAATTGGAAGAGTATATAACTATGATTAGGGAATGGTCCATAATTTCAAGGTGCTGTCTTGAAAGTCCTCAGTATACTATGAAAACCAATAGATCGGGTATTTTGAGATGATCTAAAGGCCAATATGTTGGGCTTGCTGTATGTTGAAAATTTATTGTTGCTTATACATATATTTAGTGCCCCTCCCTTAGGGTTAATAAACTTTGAAAAAATCTTGGTGGACAGTCTGAAGTAATGCATTTAATTTTAACACAAGCTGTTCGTATAGCATTTTCTCTTTTTATTAATATTGAAGAGCCACCATGATCTCTATGG
Organism: Leucophenga maculata; assembly: GCA_035044805.1. Taxonomy (NCBI): domain Eukaryota; kingdom Metazoa; phylum Arthropoda; class Insecta; order Diptera; family Drosophilidae; genus Leucophenga; species Leucophenga maculata. Next base: position 3,947,253 of record JAWNNP010003455.1, on the reverse strand, counting down.
TCTGCATGATTTGCAATCACTTGTATTAGTTCGTATCCAAAAATGTTATAATATGTCCTATTGGTAAAATGTGTTTCGGAGACTGTTGTAAGTCTCCAATTAAATTTTATTTAAGCAAAACTTTGACTTCAACTCCATGCTTGCAAAGCCCATTTGCATTCTATATTGTAATTCGAATATCTAATGGCATTATTTCGATATTAAAATAAATATTATATTGAGGGATTTTTTTGTCAGTTCTTACGGTTTGGCTAATAAAGATTCCATTCTTTTTAGAGGAGCAGCATCATTTGAGTTATCACATCTTATTCATATCTAGTAGGCTGCCTTGAAGGACTAAATGTGAACCTTGATTAAATCTGTTGTCAAGGCAGGTCAATGTTGTCAAATATTGCATCCTCTGAAAATAGTCTTAATATCATGTACTCAGCAGCGTTTAAAGCCATTTCTTGAAATACAAATATTTAGTGAACCACACTATTGTCATCGAAATACAAATATCTTTTTGGATTGTAAGGTGTGCACACAAAAACTGTCATTATTTATGGCATCTCCGGATTTGATCTTTCGGTGTAGTTTTAGACACACACTTGAGTCTATTGACTAAAACTTTCTTCTCTTTATACTTCATAGTTAACTCTCTATCTAACTAGCTATCACTAGTAACTTTTTCAATATCTCTTCTTCAATTATGTCGACCTCTTCGCTAAACTCTTACTCGTCTTTGCATCTATTTTTGATCCTTTTTGCAAACTACTTTCAGCGTAACCCTCCCTTGATAAGATAAATAAAGATATTTCAACTCACACCGATACAATTTTCAGCATCAGCAGTTTCCTGCTCAAGCTTGCTATGAGTTTCCGTCATTTCATTCATTTTGAATGTGTTTTCAAAGCGTTGACTGTTGCACTGATTGCGATATGACAGAAGGTAGCAGCGGAGTAGCAGCAGCAGCAGGGAACAACATTTTATGAATTGCATGCAACGCTATTTAAATACTATCGCAGATACATTTCTTTTGCTAATTTCAGCTAAATTGAAATTTATGCTAAAGAGCAGCGAAGTAGAAGAAGAAGAAGAAGAAGCGCGCAAAACAAAAAAAAAAGAAAAAGAAGAAAGACAGCAAATGAATAAACTTTTCAGTTTTGCCATCTTTATTTATTTTCATTTTTTTTTTTTTTTTTGCCTTGCAAAGCAAAAATATTTACTCACTGCTTGCATTGCAGTGATAAGCGCGCCGCCATTTTAATGATGATGCTCATCCGAGCAACAGCTTAAGCGTGCGTATAAGTGTGAAAGAGAGAGAGAGAGAGAGTTAGCCAGATATAGTGATGAATGTAAAATACGAATGCTCTGCTATGTAAATTGTAAACTGATTACAATGCATAAAATGGCGGCTGCGAATGGCAAATAACAACGCGAGTGTCCATGTATGAGTGAGATTTCCGCCGGAAGTCAGCCAGCCAGTCAGTCAGTCACAGTCAGTTGTTGTTTGCATGCTTTTACATAAATTAGCGCGTTGGCAGCTTTTGCTTTTTCGCTTGTTTATATGCTTACGCATTTATTTTCGTTGTGTCGCACTGCTTTTTCTTTTGCTACTCTCTGTGTGTGTGTGTGTGTCTGTGTTCTATTTTATTTTATTTTATTTATTTACACAAATGTGCTGGCAACTGCGCTATAAATGCCTTGCAAATAGTTTTATTGCATACTTTTAGGATTGCGCTAGATTTACATAGATGTGGCTTTGAGCCTTAAGTGAAAGCATTCTTAATGTGCAAAATAAAGCAAATTGCTCTGTTGACACTTAATAAAGTATGTGCTAATGGGAGATTTTAATTTATGTATTACCAGCTTTTTCTTATGTATTAAAATACAATAATTGTTTAGTTATGGCACCACAAAGGCAGCCGCTATGTCCTTGCGTGCATGCTAAACAGTCCAATAGAGCTGCTTGAATATTATGCGCTGGACTATGATAAACTCATTGAATAGCTCATAGAACTTGCGGTTCATATATAAGCGAGATATTGGCTAATCGACGAGATTTTCATTATTTTTCCACAACAACATCTGCTGTACTTTTCTGTACTAGTAAAGTACTAAACTATTAAAAGCAAAATTTATGAAAACAAAAACCACTTTTGCCAGAATGACTTGCTAGCTTGCTTCCTTGTTTACCCAAGTAGTCAAGCCATGACAGCGAAAAATGCTTTCACATATTAAACATAAACATATGCATCAACTGACTGAATAACTGACTGACTGCCTGGCTGCCTGAGTGAGTGAGTGAGTGAGTGAGTGAGTGTCAGCCCACTTAGTGTGCAGAAAGTGCTTTTCTATAGCAACAAAAAATGATGCAACTAAGGCAGCGTGGCACTAGAACAAAAGACAAGCTACTTTACTTGCGCTGTTATATAACATACATCGCATTTATATAGTTTCTTCTGTAATAAGCGTATATAGCAGCAACTGTCTGCATAGAAATTATAGCTGACTACCTCAATGAATGAATGAATGAATGAATGAGTATATGAATGAATAGCAACAAAGCATAGCATATCTCTTTTCAAACACACACACACACGCTCATAGTAAGTAGTAAGTAGCAATGCTTAGCGTCTGAAGTGCAGTCGAGCAGTGGGTCAGTGAACTATTTGTTTGCTTGATACTATCTTTAGCTGCTGCTGAAAAGGAAAGCTTATACGCACATATATTACAGCTACTTTAAAAGGTTGCTAACCTGTGTGCAGTGCAAGGAAAACTACTGGCTTAACAAACGCATTCAACTGTGTACAGAAAACCCTTGAAGCATGCTACAAAGCGCAAAAATATACGCGAAATTTTAACAAAAGCGCAACAGCTGCTCAAGCGAAAGTTTTTACGCGCTTTTCCTACTGATTATGTCAGCATAAAATAACAAAAAAAAAAAAAAAAAGTAGCACGTATAATTGTCCTTCATCGATTTCACAGTAATGAGTTTTTTTTCTACCGTGGCCAGCTTGCCTGCCTGCGCACGTGTAAATGTCAACGCTTTTAATGCTTCAATGCATACTGATGAGGGTCGCCGTTAACAAGTATAGCAAAAAAAATATAAAAAAAAAATTATATCACGTTAAAGAAAACTTTCCTGCGCAGCTGACAGCAATGCAGATTTTACCTTTTGAGTGTTACTAGTGAATATATATTCCTAATACTTGGTAGCTAGCATACGAGCTGCTTACGTCAAAAGTTTTATGCGAACGAAACTTGAGCTGACAGCTTACACATACTCGTAGAAGCAGTTGATAAACTTTAACTTTTGCGCATTGTTTTATATAAATTTTTAAATAAGGCGACGCCATTTTGCAGAAGTTTTTTATTTTTTCCTTCATTTTAGCGCGCACACGTGCTGCAATTGTATGAGTTCATTTGGCATGGCATACTTTTGGGGTTGCACTTGCTGTCACCATTTTATATACGCAATGTGCTTGCGTATGTTTGTGATGTGCTAAATGTTTAAAAAGTTTGCCAATTGTTTTTCAGTTTTATTAGCAGTTAGTAGTTTAGTTTAGTTTTTTAGTTTTTCATTTGCTGTCATTTAATCATTTATTAGCAAATATAAATGCGGCAATGCATTGGCATTTTTAAAAGATTTAATTTTGAAAACGTGCTGCATACTTTTAGTTGCAAAGGCAAACTTTGCTGAAAGGAAATGCTGTGAAAGAATTTTATTCTGGTTTTTAGAGTGACAAAAGGAGTAAAAAAAAATATGAGAGAACTATTATGTCGTGCGTGCTACTTGCTGGAATCCTATGGAATATTTTAGTACAGCTGATAAGCATGGAATCGGTTTGAATTAGCTAAAAAAGCGTGGCGAGTCGAGTTCGAAATAGCTTAACTCTTTGGAGATAACTTAACGCTTTAGATGACATTTTCTAGCTGCTATTCCTTATAAATTAACTACAAGAACTATTTTAATGTCACTAATACTACAATACTAATCCTTTGTCCCAATTTTAACTAATTTACTGCAAACACATTTAAAATGCAATTAGGCTACAAAACTTTCCAATTAAAGTTTCAGGTTTTTAGATTAAACACACACTAGAAAGATTTTTTTTTTTTTTTGAAGTTTAAATGCATGCAGTACGCTTTGAGTGAAAAACAATTAAAAACTTCGAAACGCATAAACGTGTCGCATATTATTTATGTGCAAATTAATGTATATATTCTCTTTCGCCAGGCTTCATATGCTTCGCAGAACTAAGAGGGTGTAAAATTTTCTTATTTATTTAGCTATGCTGTAACGCGGCAAAGTGGCAGTAAAATTTATATTTCTTTTTCTAGTACACAGCTGTTGTTGTTTCTTTTTTTATAAATAGTAATTTTTCCTTTCTTCTTGCTATTTATGCAAGCTCATTCGGACACTGTTGCATATTTTAGCAGTAACTTAGAAATTTGTTTGTATGACCTCGTCGTCGTCGTCGTTGTCGCTTTTTGACACACAAAATTTATGGCATTTATGTGTAATTTAATATTAACCCGAATGAAATATAGCGCAAATGCTTGACAGTACATTCAACTTTTGACCGTTTGAATGTGTAAGCCAGGCACATAAAGGACACTTATGTGTATGTATGCAAGGAGAAGTAGAAAAGGTGCTGCGTCGAAGAATAAATAGACAACATTGTAGCATTATGCGCGCGCTATATTTTTTTTTATTTATTCTTTTTATTTTATTTCGCCTTTTTTATTTGTCATATTTTTTATTGCGACAAAAAATGTAAGAAAAACGGAAACAAAATGAAGCAGTGAAAAGCCAGAAGGACGAACAAAATAATGCAAAGAAAAAGAAGCAGAAGAATGTAGAAATGGCATACAAAACGTTTTTAAATTGTCATCTGGCTGCAGGCGAGATACAAAAGGATTGCTTGCTATACGCTGTTGTTGTTGTTGTTGCTGTTCTTGCATGAAGAAAAGACTTACGCATATACATACACACTAACACACACATTGTTGCCCACTCACTGGCATGTAAAAGCAATTTGACGCCTGAAAGTATGCTTTAAATTTTGCGCTAGCTTAAAGCACAGAGCACCACAAAATGCAATAAAATAGAATAAAATAAAATAAAGGTGAAAATTGTTATATATGAGAAGATGTATATCGTGTCTAGTATATATTGTATATTTATATTAAAATTAACACAACAACAACATAATATATTGTGTATACTCATATAAAGCAACAGCTGCGTGGGTTTTTAATTTGTTGTCGCCTTTTCGGCTCCTATGCTCTGCGGCTGTTGCTGCTGCTGTTGTCAGTGCAAAGACATTTGAACAATGATTGATGTCATCGCATAGTGTCCTGTACGCAACGAACCACAACAATCTAACTTTAACAGTTGCCTACATTTGCAGTGCTTAAGTGTGGCGTGGTGTAGCGGGTTGTAACATAGCAGCTTAAAGCGCACCTAAATTAACAAGAAGTGTTTGAATAGTTTCGTAGTTGCAAAGCATTTAGAAAGTTTCGAAGTGTATAGCATTGATAATCTTTAATTTTTTTACTTTTTTATATATTAAATATATACACATACGATTTTAATTGTATATTCGAAGTGTATGCACTGCATGTGTCGTCCTGTCATTGTCACAAATACATAATTTATGGCTGATCGTAAATTTAACGAACTCTGCGATAACAGATAAACGTGAGAAGCGGTTGTTCTGCTTGTACCCATAATCGCACAAGCAGCAGAAACAATCTGTTTCAGTATGTTCAAACATCAAACATTTCCAAAAAGCAGTTCCACGTTTTTTAACTAGTAAAACTTCCCTGACATCTAACCACTACGGTCAATAGTACAGTTGTCAATTAGTACTTCAACACACATCCTTATCATATCCCCTGAACTTTTGAGACATGAAAGCTCTGCGCAATCGCTCACTGTCTACTCGCTAAATCTCTGATAGGCCAAGTTATTCCTGAGAGTGGTTTGTGAATATAACCGCTGGCACCGCTGTTACATTTCTGGCCCAATCGGAACCCAGATTATTTGAATCCGAATGATTTTGCTTTTTGTAGTGCTAAGTGAAAGCATTAATTGTAGCCTGACTCTCGTTCCTTGAAGCTTCCTACAGGATGTTAATCAGTTTAGCCGACTGTTAGACTGTAGTCAGAATGAAAGTGGCAACACTAGTTCCTCCAAAAAAACTCCATCAACTGTACCCTCAATCGTCTTCAATACGTTGATATAGTTTGACAGCTTGTTCCCCTCACAGACGATGATGTCTACAGCCGCTTTGAGGTGTATCGTATCTTATGGATATTTAATAGTTTAGATTAGGTATTGCAGCAGACCAATGCTGCATAGGTTCTTATTACCAACTTTGAAGACGTCTATTGCATTTTCCAAACCTTCCTTTAAGTTTCTCCTTCCGATTGTTTTGAGTACAGAATTCAACTAAGATACATAAATAGCTTCAGCTTCCATACTCCTAGCTATGGGAGCCTGAATCTCTGGATCTTGTACTTTTGTTTGGATTAGGCAAAGGCAGTTAACCTGCATTCATTTAGCTTCAGTTTCAGATAAAATCGTTCAGTGCACCCTGTGCAGTGCCTGTCGCGATTTTCGTTCTTATTTCTGCTAAACAAAATTTGGAGTTGAACACTCAGCTGTGAAGCATTTTACATATCTACCGATTGATTGATCCTTAAGGCTGGACACCGCTGAGAAATTTTGTTCTTTGTTTATTTCTTACATGGAGAACGACGATTCTTCTTACGTTTTAAGTAAAAAAAACAGTCCTTTAATGAGCATTGATTAATCTTCCAGCCCAGTTGTTCATCCCAGGTATCCTAGGAGAACATAGCGACTAGCAACGCCAAGTGATGTTGAAAGACTGCTTGCGTTTGAACGTCATTCGATTCTGGTGATTTATAGAGTTGAGGAATGACCTGAAAGTCCACATTATATCTTCTTTTGAGACCACCGGAGCACCACTGGCAATGAAGGTTAAGTTCTCTCCTTCGATATCTGCTTCTAGGCAATCTGAAAAAGAACAAACGACGTTTGGCTGTTTCTTGTTCTGTAGATCTTAGTTAGTTCGATCGTTTGCCAACACATTTCCAAGTCTGGTTGCTCCATATATATTCCCAAATTGTAGCCCAGTCTTCTCATCATGCTTCTTTGAAATTTGCTACGGGCATAGGTATCCTAGTCTAGTTTTGCTGGTTTTGTTCTGGTTTTGTGCCATATTGGAAAGCTTTATTTTTTTTTTTTGCATTCTAATCTGACTGAGCGCCGTTGTCCACGTAGACTGGATCGTGCATGATGTAAGAAATGTGTTTTGTAAGACTGCCCTCATAGTTTGGAATGAATTCTAAAGAATGTCAGGCTGCAGTAGCTCTCTTAACTATTGATTTCTGTTGTACGAATTGTGATCTCAACGTATTTGAAAAATTTCAGAGCAGCTATCTAACATCATTGATGCAAGCGATGTGTTTCATGCTGCCTAAAGCTAAGATCGGTAGAATATAATCGTCTAACTACAAGGCTACACATCTTATCAACTTACTATATGTCTAATAATGCCGAATCCATTCGGAATCCATATAGCAAACGGTATTAATCATAGATCCTATCCGTCTGTTCGTATGAAGTCAAGTTTCATATAATTTTCAAATCATTTCCATGAGTTTGTAACATTTCGAGACACTTCCATAGTAGACATACATATAGCAAGGATGCGCCGCGCTATTTAAGTAAATTAGATAAAAGTTTATTTGAATTTAAACTGTGTAGAAATATTTATTTATCTAAAAACTTTCGAAAGCCAGTCAGCAAATTTCCCACGCAATACCGGGTATTTTCTCAAGCAGTTTTTCTCCTTTGTTTACTTCTGTTGCTGTTTGTTCTTTGTTAAAGACTTTTTATATTGTTTATGATTCGTTGTTGTTTGCTCCAACCAAATTATTACTATTTGTATTGCGTGTATTGTGTCCTGTGTGCTGCGTCCTTGAACTTTCATGTTTTTATTTTTTCACAATGAATATTTTGCTTTTCGCTTGGTTAGCTGCCAATTTTACACATTTGTTCTGTGGTTTCTGTTTTTCGCCTCTCTCCAAAGTTTACGCATGCTGCGCGTCCGTCCTAATGGTTAAACAAATAAAAAAATGTTCACACACGATGGGGAAATCCTGTTTACTGCCAACGCAACATAATGGACTTTGTTGAAATTGTAGCCGAGGGCGACGTTTTAATACCGCCGTCGCCGCCGTCACCGCCGCCGCCGCCTACTTCGAATCAAATGTTTTTATGCTTATGCGCCTGAATGAAGCACCTACGCAAGCTACTTTTGTCCTTTGAAGGAGCAATGTTTTCTTACGCTTGTAAGAACAAATGCAGCATCGTATTTCGATTAGACTAAGCTAATCAAATCAAGCATAACTGAGGGCTATTTATTTGTTGATGTAATATTTGAAGTTTAAAGATTTTGTTTCGGGATAAATTTTAAATTGGCATTGATTTCATAAAGCAGGACTTCTTTCTTTCTTTTTTTTTTAGGTAGAAAATTTTAAAGAAAATAGAAAGAAAATCTTCAGCTAAAAAATAAAAAAAGGAACCTCTCCGCATAACAATAAAAGCCAATGAAAAACTCCCAAGTGCAACTGGCACGCGAATTCCCAAAAGGCGAATGGTGCTCCAGATTCTTTTAGAAAACTTTCACTGTAGAGCTGCAAGCTTTCTTTTCACTTTACACTGTCTCCCTTTAAGCTTTCCTTCGCCACCCTCTGCCTGTTTGTTTGCCAGCTTGTTTCAATTAAGCGAACACTTTTAAGTAGTTGTCAGTTTTGCCAAGTGCGCCGGCACTACTTATGGACCCAAGCAGGGGCGAAATAAAAATAATATGGAGAATATGAAAATGCATAAATAGTCCATGGCAGCGGTGCTGCTTATTGAGCTCATTAACTTGCTAAACAGTGTATAGAGGCTACAGCGCCCAGAGCATCCCAACCAAGCAGCGCTGCCAATTATGCGAAATAGTTTCTTTTAGTAGATTCATTTTTTTTATTTTTTTTTTTTTTGCTCCATTTGAAGCGCTTTGGGATGCAAATTTTTATGCTTCTTAACATTTTTTCACACTCATTTCGCGTGCAATTTTAATAAATACTTTTAGAATTTTTTTCTGCATAAATTTTTAGCTCAGTTAGGGTGCAATGAACTTTAGCTAATAGGATTTGTGATGTCAAATATTTTCAAGTGGTGGAATAAATAATTGAATTTGTGTCACCTAATATTTTCACTGAGTTTGCTGTTACTTTTAGTCATGATTTGTGCAGTTCTGAAGTCAGTTTCGATGGTAGTTGCCCCATAAAGTCACACAGCTAAGTCAAAATGAACAAAATTATGTTTTGCGATTTTTAAAGAAGTTTTTTGTGGTTTTCAATCACATTTGACATTGACTGGCAAACAATAAGTGAAAGACTGTAAATACTCGTCTCTTGCAGTTTTCCACCTATTTATTGCAAAGTACTCTGCTTGATTTGTAGAGTTAACCCATTGGAATCTCTCACCAATCTCCTACCAATCTCTCACCAATCTCATATCAAACTTCCATCAATCTCTCACCAATCTCCCAACAATCTCCCACTAACCTTACAGTAATCTTCCACCGATCTTCAACTATTCGCTCTCAACAATGCATCCCATTGATGGCGGCTGTCAGACTCTTCCAACCCAACCAGGTCGCCATCAGTGTCTACACTGTCAGGCCACCACGACGTTCTACCTGGCACCAAAACCTGCGGGAATAAAGTTGACCAATCTACTTAGTTGCTCTGAAATTCCATTGGTTTTCCAGAATGGATGTTCTTCACCAAGAATCTGCACTGTTGTGCTATCATTTCAACTTCATTTGAATCCAGATTGTTTGTCGGTAACATTTGGTACAAAGTAAGAACTTATATAAGGTCGCTTTTCTCGATACGGTCCTCGTATGCAGTTACTCTCCTGATGTTGCCAGTTTCTTTTTTTAATCTTTTAGCAATTCATTAGTGATTGTGGGAACATTCGTGACTTACGCTCCCTACACTACGCTATTAGCGCTTTAATCATGATTCCCGGAGCATTCTGGACTTTCGCTTCCTACTCTATGATTCTCTGCTAGCGCTTATACTTAGTGTCTTAGAACTTACTTGGCCACTGGCCCGCACACAACTGCATAGATTCTGTCGGCGCTGACTTGCTATCGTCTGCAAGCCATCTGGCGATCTTGATCCATCCGCAGCGTAGTATGGTCACCTGTTTCTGGTACAGGTCATTCGACTTATCGTACTCATTCCGGGACACTTGTTTGCATTGAGGGTCAACGTTCGCCATCTGCTATCCTTCGAATTATAACCATGAAAAAAATTGGTTTGACTACTGGAGTCAACTAAGGATGTTCACCTTTGTGCATTCGTCTTATATACATAATGACACAGTCTTTCATAATCACTGAGTGCCGAAGCTTAGCCATAGCAGTGCGTGATCATAGAACATGTGTCACTCTTTCTAGCTAGACGCCAATCATCTCGAGGATAGACTATGTGACGCTAGCAAAATGCGCTGCAGGTTGATACCTCTATTGACATTGGGCGAAATTGTCCACTACAACTTGCAAAGCTTGGAACAGTGACAACCGTAGATCGAGCTGTCTGCATTCAGGCAGGGCTGTGTTGTCGGCAAAAGGTGTCTAAGATCAGGTCTCGTTAATCATGCCAAGGCATATCATGACTGAGAGGCGTGTAAAGCGTGAAACCCAACACACTTCCTTGCAGTAACCCAGGTTGGATAACTTTGACTCAATTCTATTTAAGGAAGGAAGAGCAAAGATTCTGTCCGACTGATATATCCACTATAATGAATGCTGGTGTTTTTTCCGAGCTTCGATATAAATGTTTATTTTAAGGCACCCAAAAGCATTTGTATTGATAAATCTGGGATTTTTTTTTTTTTTTTGTTAGCCTCCATTATTCAACTTAATATGGACTTAAAAATCGATATGGTGTCTTCATTTGGAGGGCAGCTTCACTAACGTATACTAATAGGCGTTTCTGCTCACAAGCCCATAGCCCCTCAAGTTTAGATTGTAAAAAAAATAATTTTTTTGTTTCTTCTACAATAAATAAATTTAGATAATTTGTTTAAGTGGCCTTAAAGCTTCTTTTTAACACGCTTATATTAGCTTGTATGCTTGTTTGTCTGTCTGTCTGTTTGTAACCAACTTCTTTGAACTTAATTTTTAGCCACTTTGAACGGTCAGATTTAATGTAAACTTTGTAAACTTATCAAGGACCGATGACAATACAATAATTTCACAGTTTCGAACTAATATCCTGACCAGGATTATCAGGTTTAAATGAAAAACTTATGCCTTAAAGTGACTTTCACTGTATGCCTAAAATTATGCAATACTTTTGCAAAATCAGCGCAGTAAGGCAATACAAAACACGGCATGTATTTCACTTTTTAGAAATGAAAAATGAAAACATTTTTTATTGTTCCTCCCAACATTAAATACTTACACCTTACAAAATCTTCTACCAATATTTGTACCGTAAAATATGACACACGTGTCTAAGTTCAAAAATTGACCTTGCACGTTGACATTTATGTACTTCTAAGCACTCAGCCATAGAGACTAAACAACTTGTGTCACGCTTAAGAATTGTTTGACACATTTTGATTATTTGCCACTAAGGACAATTGTATTAGTTTTTTACAAGAGCAGACAGTTTCAAGCGCTTGACTATGTGAAATATGCCGCATTTCTCCCTCCAATCTCTCAAAACACCTACAGTATTTACTAATTTGATCTGCTTTTCTTCATTTTCATTATGCAAATTTTTGCGGTTGAGTTCGTTTTTGGTTCATTTCGGTGCTCTCAAGTGCTGCTGCGGTCGGGTTTCTCCTGCAACTAATTGAGTTTGTGTGGTCAAACGCCTTTGCGGCGGTAAGCCTTAAAAATTTAATCAAAAATATTTCAAATAATTTCCGCTTAAATTGCTTTAATTGACAATTTTCAAACGAAAAGATACAATTTGAACATTTTGCGTACAAAAGAAAAAAAAAACATTTATTCTATTTATTTTCACGCGTTTTTGTGACAATAAATCGCATACGCATACGCTTAAAATGTTATTTCAGTTGACCCAATTTCTATATATTTTTCTATACATTTCCAGCCTTGACTAGAATTTTATTTGATTTGATTGCCAAAAAACAAAAATAGGAAAAGCATAAAAATGTGGAGATTGGGCGATTTGACAGCAATCAGCCGTAGGCAGTTTTTCACACGCGTATTTTTTTTTTTTTTTTACATATACATATATATCCTGCGGCCTCTGTGCGAAATAGATTTTTTTGCTGCTGGCTTTTTTTTATGTTATTTTCTAATCAAATGTGTCCAGAAGCACTTCGGTTCGGTTAGGTTGCTTCGTCAACCTTGCTGTTGTCATATTTTTTTTGTACTATTTCATGGAGAGAAAAAAAATGGAAAGGAAACCAATACATTTTCCGCTTGAGATACGTGAAAATGCTTTCAAAGATGAATTATGTATTTCATGCAGGCAGCAGGTACAAAAAAAAATTGGCATTATGCTTGCAAATCGAAGAAAAATAGCAGCTTAGTTGGTAGTGTTGCCCTACGAACGTTAACTTGAAGTTTATAGAAGATGGAAGATGCATTGGGCAGCTTCATAAACTCTTAAATGTTCCTTTTTATGATGCTTTCGTTTGATTTAAAGATATAGGAGAAAATTTTCGAACATTTTTGAAGTGAAACTTCTTATTAGCTGTTTGAATCTATTTAGGTGAAACGAAAAATATGAAACGATGTTTTCGGAACACATAAACTCACAAATATAAAAATTTCTTAAAATTGAGTCGTATTTTTTAGGGCGTTAAACCTTTTAATGGTACGATTTGAACCTTAATGGTTTATATTATTCGATGTTTTTGCTAAACTAACAATTAAAAAATTTTGCATACAAAAACCAACAAGTTGGGACCATTTTTTGTATGAGGGCTACCACTTCTAATGGTACGAAATGGACCTAAATACTCGGATGGTGACTTTTTGAATGAAAATGAAGCGTTTTACTTCTCAACAGTCTTCTTTTTGCTCGAAACATTTAGTCCACCGGTTTTCCATTTTTAAGGCGCTCAAATTAGAAGTTTAATTCAATGAACACCATTTCTTTCGAGCCAAATCCCATAGCAGATATTGAAACAGAAAAATAGTTACAGCCGACTAGATATGAAGTGTTTGCTGAAGGGAGTAAGACTTTGAAGTCCAATTTATAGATTTTTGTTGACATACGTGATAGAACAGCATTTTTTCTTCGTCAAATGCTGTCGTTTTTGTTTTAAATTAATATCGAATCGGTTCAAAAACGCTGAATAATATACTATTACGGAAAAATAATTAACTATGTTTAAGCTTTTTATGCTATTTTCTTTATATAAATGCAATCATGTACAACATTTGCAATGCATTTTATCGAAAATAATTTTACTTCATTAAATTCTTCTCATAAAATCTTAAAAAAAATTACATTTAAACAAATTCTAAATTCAAAACCTAACAAAAACGATTATTTCTTTCGATAACAAACGGTTTGTCATCGGTTTCTTAGCTTCGGTTTGTACTCGTATACCGAACGGTTTTTACCCGTTTTGCGTTAATCCGAAACGTAACCGCTTTGTTTTTTTGCGGCAGTTTGTTGTTGTATGTTATTGTATGCAGTTGTTGTGTACGCTGTGTGCGCTGTCGGCGTTGAGTACGAGCAACGAAAAAGGCTCTTTTTAGTGAATATACACAAAAATTTTATATACATACTTATTACGTACATATCATGAAAATTCAATTAAGCAAAAATTATTACTGTCAATTAATTATTATTATAACGAAATCTAACAACAACGATAACACAAATATGTGCACTGCATATGAGTGAGTGTTTGTGCTCCTTGCATTCCTGTTCTACATCAATTTCGTCGTCTGATTGGCAGACAGAGATAGAAAGTGTAAATGTCAATGTAAATGGTTTGTGTTATTTTGTTTTGTGTTGCAGCTTGCATGTGCGAAAGAGAAAGAGAGATAGTGGTAATGCCAAAAGTGCGCTAAATTCTTTTTTTAAATTTACAAAAAAAATATTGAATAAATAAAAATACAAATGCAAGCAGCGCAAAAGAAAATCAATAGCTGAAAAGTGTTTGTTATAAAACAACAACAACAAAAATTATTTATTATAAAACAGCAAAAAAACAAAAACAAAGTGCAGCGTACTAGGCGCTGGGAAAAGTATCTGAAAAAACAACAGCAACAACAACAATGACGACGATAAGTGTGCCAGCAACAACAATGATAAGCGCACAGGACGATACGGTAGCAGAACAACAACAAATGATTACAGCGCAAAAGCAGCAGCCGGAGGAGGAGATGCTTGTCGTTTGCATTGTGGGTGGTCAGGATAATACGACAACGGCACACGACGACGACGATTGTAAACACGAAGCTAATGAAGAAGACTCGGCAACAGCTGCTGCTGCTGCTTCTTCGGCCGCCTCATCCGGTACAACCGCCCACATGAAATCCGTTGCACTAAGCCTGGGCGGTGGCGCTAACATTGAAGGAGTAGATGGCGGCGGCGGTGCTGATAGTGGGCGTGCTTCGGTAAATGAATTTGATAGCGTAGGCGAATTTAATCCTGCTGCTGCTGCTGGAGAAGGTGTGGGCGGAGCAGAGCAACAATTAAGCAAAAAACAATGCACTGAAGCAAATAATACAACAACAAATGATTTCTATGCAAGCTGTGGCTCACAAACTAAATGGTATCTAAAGCCGGAAATGGATATAGAGTTGAATATGACTGCGGTAGCGGCGGCGGAGGAGAAGGACGAGGAAAAGGATACAACATTGTTGTCCTTGTGCGTTGCACCAACAACAGCGCTGACAACAAGTTTGATACTGGTCAATGGAAATTGCTGCGTAGTTGGCAATGCGGATAAAACGGCTGCCGGAGCCGGGAACGCTCTCGAGGATAATTGCGCATTAAGCAAGAGTTCAATGTAAGTTCATTCATTTATTTTTATTTGGCATTATTTATTATTTGGAAATTTGTGCTTTAATGAGTTTTTCTAACGATAGAGCATTTGTCGCTTGGCTAAAGGATGTGCCGAAGTGTTGCCATTCATTTGGCTTTGCTAATGAGGATGCGTTTAAATTGTATAAAAATGGAATAAATAAGCTGCTGCTATTATGTTGGCAAATTATGACAGCAACTTGGCAGCTTGTATAGAAAATTATTGTCAACAGTTTGCTGTATTGTGGAAGTATCTTCATTAATTTGGTGGCATTTGGATTGTTAGAAGATATCTAAATTCATGAAAGAGTTTAGCGAGTATCTAAACATAACCATATATTGCTTTTTCTCTCTGCTTGTAGTTGTTGATTTTGTATCCTTTTAAACATAGACTTAAAGCGTATATTAGATTTGTGCAAATGTTACCACACCCTTAAAGTATATATAGTCTTGATTCTGACTAAAAGAGAAGTCAATATAGAGAAATCCGTGCAATGGTTTAATGGAACATTATCTTGGAGCCTATGGGAGATAAAACCTCTAAGGCACTTAGACTTTCTTCATATAAAATGTAGTAGCTAGAAACGTAGAACTTTTTTGTATTTTGCATGAATTCTAAGACAATGTTCCACATAGAACAAGACCTTTAGAAGAGGTAGCCCTCATACAAATCGTTAGGAACAGAGTGTCACGTAGTCGAGCACTTTTGACTGCAGCGTTCTTTTTAAAGTTTGGTTTTTTAAAAGTCATGATTAAACTATCTGGGGATATATGGAATACTTCACATATATAAAAGTATTATTGATCAGCTCGGCGTGTCGATCATGAATTTCTGACAGTCTGAAGAATTTCCCGCACTTTTTCATCATCATTTTTTTAAATATTCAACTGAAACCCAACACGTAGACCTTTTTTATGCCAAAATTTTGAAGTATTTAAATTAATATGCATTGATTAAAACCCTCCACATTTTTAGTTGACCCCATGAGTATTATATATTCTAGGTCAGCTTAAAGAGGCATGAAAACCCTCACCCACTTTTACTTTTTATAAAAACAATATTTTTGGCTAATGAAGAAATCGGAATAATTCCAGGCTCTGAGATTAAGCATCAAATTGGCCAATCGATATCAGCAATCTAAATGTTAAATTATTTTAAAATTAAGACAGGCTGGATTAATGCGATGTCAGCTTGGAATGTGTGGGCTATAGCGCTATTCTACAAGAACCTGAAGAAATGGACATTAAAAAAAAACGTTATCATACTCTGCTATCAGACCTCAAAATATGACTAGTTGACCCAAAAAAGGTTCCACGTTTATGTCTTAAAGATTTTTTAATGACATATATCCCTTGACGCCGTTCAATATGCAGCCAACTAGTAGCAATTAGTACCAAATTTGATATAACCTCTCTCCCTCGCTTGCCCTTATAACAACGCAACACATAAGCAGTAATCGCTATAGTCGATGTTGTGGACAGTTTTCTAGCACGCTCTTAACATGTTTTTGTTTTTCAATAAGCCTTGACTTTGCTACAATTTTTCTTTATACCGAATATGTTACAAAGTAAGTAGGCCAAGAACATGAAACAAAACAGTTTTCGAGCCAAGTCATGACATTCTAAAAAAAAAATATAACAAACGATTTTTCATACAATCGATGATTAGTTTTTGTCGCTAAGGTAAAACGATTGTGAGTTATGAAATTTTGAAGATAATCTAGTAACAATGTGACATGTACACCGTTTGGCATAAAAGTTTTATCAAATCTCATACTAATCTATTAAGCTTTGATTGATTATTCCAAGTCCTTCATAAGGTACAAAGATCAGACTGTATGCTTTTGAGCCAGCAATCAAGTGGATTTAGACGTTCTTATATAGAGCTTATAAACATCTTCCTTGAGCATACGTTCAGAAGTGTAGCTAATTCTTCTTAGGCCACTTGCCGGGACTAATAATAATACTTAAAGCGTATAAAACCAATTGAAATATTTATTTAAAAAATTTAACCCCATAACTATTTCCGAGTCATTTCATTGATTTGAATATTACAGATAAGCCTATCTGGACCCTAGAATTAGTTATACAATTTTTAACTAAACTTTTTCCTCAAACTGCTACAAATACCCCGAAAAATTTCTCTTGTATATAAAATATAAATGGACAGACTTGTCTCATTGTGCTGATAAAGAATATTTACCCGTACACTATGGCATTTTTAAAGCTTGCTTCGCTATGTTATAAACATTTTATCATTTCAAGAAACTCAATACAGGCTTTTGTAAATCTAAAAAATTTAACATAACGCATCACCAGACTCCACCAGACTTTTTTTATATTCTGAAGTTTATCTAGAGCTCTTATAAAGTTCTTTAGAAAACTTTACATATATTCTGTAAGACCTTTAAATTCTGCATATAAAATCTTTAATATACATATATAATTCATTTTCTGAAATATAATAAAAATTAAATATATAAATTCCAACAAGCCTCTACACTTCAATTGTTAGTTACTCGTTACAATATCTCGCTATACTATACACTGCGATCGCTTACTCGTTACACTTTCAACCCCCAAAACTCACTAGTTTTGCATATGTTACTGTTTAAAAAGGACTGCCAGCACAACCCCTACTCAAAACAAAAAAAATAAAATAAATGAATAAACGCCAATTTTAATTGCTTATATTGCACACAATGCACACTTCACATCCCCCTGCTACCATTAAAAATTTTAACTTCAACACATCTGCAACATATATATATGCGCGCGCGCTAATTTATTTATACGCTTTTTGACTTCCGACCACTCTTGACAACTGTTTTTTGATATAATCAACCCCTACCCTTAGTTCTTACACTTGCTACAGCAGCCACACGACCTACAAACACACCCTTTGCCTCACAACAGCAGCATTTGTATCTCCACAAACGACTTGACCATCCACTCAACCGCAAATGTTTCCAATTTTATGGCTGATTTCATTGTTGATAATTATTCAAACAGTTGCTGCTATACACTTTACACTTGTGACTGCTACCGATGATGATGTTCATGGTGATTCTGCCACTTCCGTCCTTTAAAAATTTTCGTATTATCATGTTTGTGGTTTCTCATTTCCTTTGCAAAATTTGCGTGATTTTTTTTTAAATTATTTTATTTTGTCAATTTTATAAAAAAGTAATTTATTTAATTGGCGCTACCCACTTATGTTGACATTATTTAATATCTCAGTTTTGTTTCGAGTCTCCACTCGACTTCTTAGCAAACAAACAAACTCAACAGGTTCTCGCAATCAATGTCCTTCGCTGTCCAGATACCGGTCTTCCGCTGTCGTACATGCTTGCCTTGGCCTTACTTTTTTTACTGATTCCACCCTGCTCTGATTTCATATACAAACTCATCATCGGTCACGTGCAGAAGCTGCCCACTTTTCGTACACGCGTTATCTGCTCATTCATATATGTATACATAAAATAATATAATCAGGTATCTATATAACATTTATAAGGCTATATGGCGTCATCTCATTTTGCTCCAATGTGCCTTTTAATATTTCCACCGATGTCTTTTTTTTTTTGTTTTGTTTGTGGTAGATTATATTTGTTCAACGCTTTGGCTGTTGTTTTAATCAATTTTGGCATCATACAACGTCGCCAGCAGCTGTCTTTCATTTCAGTTCATTTGACTTCACTTGTCGTCTCGTAAATCATTTAATGATTTTTTTTTATTTGTATTTCATTTATTTGGCAAATAATTTGTTGTAGCGAGCGAATGGTGTTTTTCTGATTTGCAGTTAATGATTTTTTGGCATATGTAGTAGAAACAAAAACAAATCAACATAAACAACACCAAAATTTAAATACAGGGTGGCTTAATGATTTCTAATAACCTATACATATGAAATATACATAGATAAAATTTTTCGCTATTATCACTTAAAAAATACTCATTGAATTGAAAATCGAATTACTGAAAGTTAAGAAGATTTATTAGGAGTAACATTTAGTTTTTATTTAATCAAAATCGAACTGCGGAGTCAATATTAAATTTCTAAGCTTAGAAATTATTAAACACTAACGCTTTTCAAACTGTTTGCCAAAGCTATTCAAACCTATGGCATGCAAACTTTACCTATATATCACTTATACAAAAGGAAAACAAAGGTGGGATGTAACAGCGCAAGCCGATTCTGCTATATCTAAAAATAAAGCATTAACGATAAAAGATTGGGAAGTCTGAGAAACTTAAATTATAATTTTGAATAAAAATATTTGAACGATTTAATACAATTCTGCCACTGCTTATTCATACTCAAAGCACTTCTAATATGCGCTTTTTGGTATGGCCTTGAGCGCTTCCTTCCTCAATCGTGACAAACTACCTTCTTTTCATGAGTCTTTTCAGATTTGGAGACATAAAGAGTTTGCAGAAGGGACCAAATATGGTGGCTGAGTGTTGTTTTTGGTCGAATTAACGTGATTTAATAGCGATGAATTGTTTTGTCACAAATGATACAGAATTTCAAGGTAATATTCCTCAATAACGGAGGAAGAACTCACGATGCACCTCATCTTATTATAATTGAAAAAAAGATGAGCAAAACCTTCACATTTTGCCGAACTATGCGTATTTCTTTGGTTTAAAGTTCTTCTAGCAGCTTTCATTGAGATGATTGGGTCTTGGTTTCAACGACCTTATCATATACCCATTTTTCGTTCCCAGTCCGGACCTTTCTGAGCAAATCTGGTTAATTTTTAGTTCTTGGGCGATGTACAGCGACGAGCATTTCTGAAAAAACTTCACAGCCACACGTTTTAGGCGCAAAATATCCGAAAAAATGCATAGCATGAGTCAACCAATATAGTACCGACATCCTGAGTAACTTCTCTAATATTTATTAGACGGTTCTCCATAGCAAATTTCTTCACTGCTTCGACATGTGCATCGATTATTGATGTGATGGGGCGATCAAGCACTGCCCAAATTTTAAGAAATGTATCTGATATCAGAAATTTGTCTATATCAAAGTAGAGAACAATGCCCGAACCTGATCCACCGATTCGATTAAGCTAAAATTGAAGATGCTTTAATGGATCCTATGAGACTACAATTTTCTATAAATTTTTCGGGTTAAATTTTATGTATATCCAAAATGAAAAATAATTTAAACAATTGCAATATTTTTCATGAGCAAGCATTCCAATTAGTCTCCATTTGAATCTGTAAACTTTTGATGCTTTCAAATCATTCCGGCATAAGTCGATCTGGCAACAATATCTATATATGGACCAATATTGACTCTGAGTTACTTGGTAATTTAGAGCTTGCTGCATCTTAAAAAAAATAGACGATAAATACTGATTTTGTATTGGCAGAAAAACCTTACGTCTTCATAAAGCTGCTGCCCCACGTTGGGCGCCAAATATGTAATGTATTATTGCAATACCAAATATGTCATCAGATGAACATATATTTCATCCGATGATATATCTCACTAAAATATACCTTATACACCTACAAAATTTTAAGAAGTTTATTATTGATTTATTAGGGTCCTTCACCTTCGGAAATAATTCATAATAGACTACTTTTTCGACGAATTCCAACTCTTTTACGAAAAATTGGTTTGTTTAATATATAAAAAAATAATATTTTTGTTTAGAAGTTCAGTCATTATTAATTTTTTTTTTTTTTTTTTGATCTTCACCTCCAGAACTGCAAAGTAGACACTTTTTTCGACGATTTCCATATGGTTTTCCCAAGTTTTTCGGCTGTATAGCAGAGATATCGCGTCGAACAAATCGACGTAAGCTTAGAATTTCTCATAACATATATCCACAGAAAGAAGTCAAGGCGTCAAATCATGAGGTGTCCCGAAAACAAAGAGTGAAATCATCCAATGGTGGCTTAATCTATTTGGCTGTTGCATCGTCCTGCTGAAGGTTGAAGATCTCTTAGCTATCATGATGTGATAACGGATCCCCAATGAGGGTTGTCTTCACTCCAGCGATATCTGCGAAGAAGAACAGAAAGATGCATAATTCATCACAAATTTCGTTCCAAACTGTGTTTTTCAACGGGTTTCTTTGTCGTTTTCTGAAGGTGTTTTAGTAACAATTTTGTTTTTTTAGGATCTTATTCGACGAAATTGAACTCCTTCGCTCAAGTTTAAGTCAATTCACTATTAAGAAATTATGTAGTAAGTTTCTTTACCAAATAAAAAAATCCATTAAATCACCCTGTACCAACAGCGTGTTTGTACCGTTTTATTTATGACACTTTGACGTTTATTTTGCATGTTGAGTTATATCAAAAGAAAAATCGAAAAAGAATCAGTGGGTGTACATATGTCGTCGAGCAGACAAATACCAGATTGTGAAGTGACACATTAAGCTGCAATATTTTGATATAAACGACGGCGTTTCCTACACTTCATTACATTCTTTTGGACCATGGAGAGCATTAAAATGCACAGCAGCACACCTCCAGTTGTTCTAAATTTGTGACACTCTTAAATCAACAATTCGACTTGTTTGAAACTGTCTAATAATTTCCCATAGGGATGCACTTGGAAAGTTCAAATTCTGGCAAACTATTTTTGCAAATTTTATGAGCAATGTTGGCAGTCATGGCATGGCATAGAAATTTGACTTGAAGCACGTTTCTGTAAAGTAATAATAAACATTGGAGACAAGCGGCAAAATGGTCAGGCAATACTAGACAGAGACAAATATAGAAGAAATGGGCGAACTTTTGCACACATTTATGGAGCCACCCACTTTTTTTTTTTTTGAGTTTGAGTTTCTGCACATTTGCAATTTGCTTGCATAATAAACTTCTTGCGCTTGGTTACAATACCCTACACAATTGGTATGAGATATATGTGGTGAAGGTAGTTATATGGTTTGGATAATTTGTCGGTGTAATGTATGGAATATGGAATGGAACATCGATGAAGCATAATGGATATATTAACAAATAATTTATATGTCTTAAAAAAGTTCCAACAGTTAAAAAAAAAAAAATACGGATTTCTGCTGTTAAATCACAGCTTTTCTCTGTTAAACCACTGCTCTTACATTTTACGTCACTGATCTTTTCTGTTAAAATATTTCTTTTTTCTAGAAACAGTTAACAGAAAGAAAGAGCGATTTAACAGTGTAAAGCAGTGATTTAACATAACATAGCAGCAATAGCAATATTTCTGCAATATTCAAATACAAGAACTATTTGCGAAGTGTATAAAAGTTTCGTTTTAAATTCTGTCATGTTAGATTATATTTTTTCTTCTTCTTACAACTTGTGATTTATGTTACTTGCAATGTTGAGGTGGTCTTCATTATATATATGCATAAAAACTAGTTGGTCTTACAGCACAAATATTTGGTCTGCTGCATGTAGCTCCATGGAATTCCATTCCGGCTACTATTACAGACGACCGACGACGACGACGAGCTGTTAATGTCTTCCATGCCGCTCTCTACCGGCATTTGGCGCGCTGGCGGCTACGTGCGCTGCATTTTTAACACTCGGACACCACTCGGACGCTGTTGCAGATCATCATCGCCATCATCAGCACCAGTAGTGGCACCATCTTTGGTGACAGACTGACAAAAGTTAACAGTCAAGTTGTGCGCGCGCCTCGTTAACTGTTCGCTGACTTACATTAAAATAAATTAAAAACTTTTTTCGCTTTCCTCGACGTCGCCGTCGCGTAGAAATGCAATTAGTTTTTTTGAGAAACATAAAATTCGCGAAATGAAAAAATTTAAGTAGCCTAACTTTTACTTTCCACGAACGCGCGCCGTTATGCAATATTTTGAACAGGACTTAAAAGGAAAATATGCTTTTTTCAGATTATGTCCTAAATTTCAAAAAGAAAAAAAAAAATATCCACGCTCACGTAATAGTTTACTATGGCAATGCCTGCCAGCGGAAATCTTCAATTATGCTGTTACATAAAGCGATATCCTGTCGGCAGTCGGCAGTGGTTATTGTTGGCTGAGTGGGGTAGTTTTCATTTGTTCTCCACATAGCATTGTATTTAATATGAAAAACAAAAACAAAATTGCACTCATCGTCCTTTGTTACTTCCTGCTACTGCAGTTGCCGCACACGTGCGCTCATCAGGCATATCCTGCAGCAGTACGTTTAAATACTGCGGGCGTTGCGAATGCATTTTCATGTTTGTGGTTTATGTTGCATCTCGCCACATACATAAATACTGCCTCACAGTCATATGGACGTATTATGTACTTGTTCTACTTGTTTACGCTGCGCTTGTTTTTGGATGTATTACACCTTCAATCTTTTAACTTTTAGTCACAGTTTGTTAGATCTGGTCGCATTTTTGCACGCTTAACAGCTGAACAACAACTTTTAACATTCAGCTGCAATAACAGTTGGTTTGAGTGTTTTGTCGCTCGGTTTTTGATTAAAATTATTTAATATGAAAAAAACAGGTGTAACAAGTTGGGATTATATTGTAAGCTTTTCAATTTATTGAGCGCTTTCTTACAGACTTTTATCATATTTTGGCATATTATCAAACAATTTGCACATTTCTGACAAATCTTAAGTTTGAAATAAAAACATTATATTAATTTTTGCATATTGTCATATTTTTGCATATTGTCAAGTTTTTGCACTATACAAAAGATTTTCCATATCCTATCAAGTTATATGATAGAATCGAAAAAATCTTTACACTCAAATCATAAGTTTTCAATTAAAACAGTGCATTTTTTAGGCCCTGTACCGAAGGTACAAGAGCCTATTGGTTTTGTGCAAATGTATGTAACAGGTAGAAATAATGGTCGGAGACCCCCCAAAGTTACCCCCATTATGGTCAGGAGTGATAGAGGAGTCGATATAGCCATGTCCGTCTGTCCGTCTGGCCGTCCGTATGAACGAAAGGATCTCGGAAACGGTAATAGATAGAGACTTCGTGTTTTTTGCATTCGACTAGGACTGCTCCGGAATTTTACAAGTTTATTTTGAAATCTTGCCCCTCCCCCCCCTTCCCCATAAAATCACCCCCAAGGCTAAAAATTTCCTCGGAACAAAAAAAAGTAAGTATGCCAGTATAAAGATATCGTCTTTCTAAGCCAAAATCCAAAAAGTTCATCAAAATCGGATAATAAATGACGATTTTATAAGCAATTGAATTTGAGCGACCCCCCTTTTCGTTTCATACATAAAAAAATGTTTTATAAGGCACTTAGTTGTGCAGTGAGAAGTGGTCATGTGTTTGGTCATAAGCTAGGGGAACATTTAGTGTGTTTGTTAGGTGACCTGTGCTGGTACAGGGCCTCTTACAGTCGGTTACGCCCGACTGTGATTTTCTTACTTGTTTTTTTTTTTGCATATGCTCATATTTTTGCATATTGTTATATTTTTTGCATACTCACATCGAAATATATGATAGTTCCGCAAAAATATGTTAACATACAAATCATAATTTTAAATTAAAATACAGTATTTTATGCATATTGTCATATTTTTGCATATTGACAAACTATTTCGTACTACCAAAGATTTTATGCTCATACATGCTTTCTATGTGTATATTTTTTAGAGCCACTTTTAGCAACTTACGAGTCGAAATATTTTCATTTAATATAAAGCATTTGTCTGCATATCGATATAAATGCTGCATATTGACATATTTTAAGCATATTGGTATCAATCAGTATGATATTGCATATATGTTGTCATATCAATAAATTTTAAAAAGTTTTTTATATCAAAACTATTTTCCTTTGTCATATTTCCTGCATATTGTCATAGTATATTAGCATCTACTGTTGTTATTCCTGCCTACATGTCATATAATGCAAATTGATATTACATCCAATTCACTAAAAAAATTTGAATAAAAATATGTATTTTGACATTTTGGCATATTTTTGCATATGCATGAGTGATATAGCATCAAAATATTTACATACGAGCAACTTATTTAAATCTTTGACATGCATATATGCTCTTCATACAGCATTTTAGAGATAAATTACCATTAGTGGGCGTTTAAAATCTCCTTGAATTCGATTGGACGAATAGATATGCAGACACGGCTTATCAGCTTTCGATGCTGATCAAAAATATATAGTATATGCTCTGTGGTGAGGACTGTCTTGCAGTCTTCTGCCTGGTTTATTCATTCGCATAAACCCTGTCCCTTAAGGTACAGTATATATGTATAGTCTTAATATATACCTACTCTTCTTAATTTATGCACTTCTGGTCACTGAAATATCTCCTCTTAAAAAGATCTTTTTTTTTTTGATTTACTCCAAAGGACTAAAAGAAAGAAACGTTTGGCTAGCTTGCCAAGCTCGGACCGCGGACAAAAGCCTTATTGATCTATATAATGCTGCTTTTTTTATTTGAACTAATATGGTAGTTCTCAAGATCTGTGGAGAATAACCAGAAAAGTTTTTAATAAACACGCATTAAACATGAAGGTTAGAAAGAGGTCCTCATTTCGAGGAATCATATTAAATATAGATTCTCCATTTTGTCCGGTTCAATAATTTTCTTACACGTAAGATTTGAAATTTTGTTTGTTTATTCCTTTCGTTGCACGAACTTGACAGAAGCAGTTATGGCCTCTAAGTTTCTCGTACTACGCTCTATAAGCGCTTCGCTGTTAAAGTCGAGAATTCGCTGAAAAAGAAGCGCGGCTTCTTGGAATCAGTGAAATGTCGAGTCGGTCTGAAGAACTACGATCCGCCCAAAAGAATAAGCGTTTCTCCGATACTGTTAAATTGGAGCACATTCCCCGTCAAAAGATGAAGGTGCACATTCTTGACGATCAGCAGTATTGCGAGAAGACTAAGCCCAACAATGTCGAATACATCAAAACTCAGTAAGAACAAGAAACTGGTGAAGAAAGTCGCTAAGTCTTACGATGCTTTCTTGTATCTACGTCTATTGGGTCCTAGTCTTAACAAGGCCGGAAAGTTTCCTGGTCTTTTGTCACATCTGGAACCGATAATGGAACAAATTGAAGAAGTCAAGTCAACCATCAAGTTCCAGATGAAGAAAGTCGTGAGTCTATTAGTTGTTATCGGTAACATAGACATGAAGCAAAATATTTACCTGTCCATCAATTCTGCATCACCTGAATACGGTTACAACTTGTGATACCCCAAATCTGCACGTTATAAAGACAGACTGGGACAAGGTACTTGGCGTGTACTTCTCTTTTCGCCCGGATTGACAGTGTGCTCCTTCTAATGAGCAGCCAACTGAGCTGTACTACTCTCAGGCCACATTTTATTAGGGGCCAATCAAGTGTTGCCCAGTGTGATGTCCAGATATTTTAACGAATGTTTGGTATTAAAGATATTCATTTTCTATGTGGATTGCTTGCTTTAATTTCTAAATTCTACATCAAGCTGACAATTGGTGGAAGTAACCCTGAACGCCACCTATTGCCACAATGCGACACTTTGGGCTTTATAAAGTGGGAAAATCCACTTAAATCGCAATGAATGCCTTAGAGTGGGGCCTCCATGTAGTCTTTATCAGTGATAAGAAGGTCAGCGGTATAAACCAAGTAAAGCAAGGGTCCTTTTACGCTGCACTGCGGAACTCCAGCACTCATCTCTCACTTCTTTTTATCAGATATTCTTGCGCTTTCAGGTAAATCCGAAGAATAACCATTGAAGTGCAGCAAGATAATACATTTTCTGTGACATTGCCAGTTGCTTTGATGTTTTATGTTATCCACTCTTTAAAGTAAATTTTCAACATTTAATTGGGAAACTTCCTTTTTCAACAATTATGACATAAAATAAAATATTTATTTGTCATTTTAAACTATAAAGTCCTTATTTTACAGCTTTTATTTAGTGGTTTTCCGTAGGCAACATTAAAATTAAAGAAAAGCAGACGCTCTTCATACATGCAAACCCAATTTAAGCTGAAGAAGCATCACATTTTTATAAGCCAACATCGCACATACCACCCATACATATACAAAAAGAATTTAGTGCTTTAATTAAGTTACCTTTCATGTGCACATAAAATACCGCCGTATCTTATATAGATCTTATATAGTACACCTATACATATGTATGTACCTGCTTATATACAGCAATTAAGCAAAAGCACTCAAGGCATAAAAATTGCACACTTAAAGTAAGCCCGCTCAAAGGGCAGCTTTGCTTACAGCTTGACACCCTATATATAGGCGCAGCAGCTAAAATATGCCAAGCTATCCTTTATAACTCAATTTTGTGTGCGACAAAATGCTTTCAACAGTTTTTCCTTGTTTTTCTTTATCAAAGAAATTCTGCTAGTACACACTTAGCTGCGCACTGTCGCTTGTTGCTTCTTGTTTCTTACAGAAGACAGTTACGGACAAGAAAAAAACTCATTGACACCAGTAAAATTCAATATCCTGGCACATGATTATGTGCGCCATTATCATATATATACAGACACAAACACAACAACTGTGCTGACGCAGACAGACAGACACAAGGAGCATACATATTTCTATGCTCCTCCACATCAAAACATCAACGACTTTCATTATTCTGCTGTGCTAGTTCATCCTATGTACGTCGTGTGTATCTGTGTATAAATGTCTTTCTCGTTTTCCTGTACTATATATATCCTTTTATGGCTGGATGCATGAAATAAAAAGAAAAAACACTGCCAAAGGTCCTTTTCCTTTTGACTTTATTTTGTTTTTTGTCATTTCTTTTACTGTTGCTAGATAGCGATACGTGTTGGTGAGCTAGTCTGGTTGGAAAAGTCTTAGCTGTGATTTAAGAAGTTTTTCAACGATTTTACGCATAAAAATGGAACTTTAAATTTTTCTAAAAGGTGATGTAAAATTGGAATCCTTCTATATTTGGGTAGCAATAGCACATTTTCTTTTTCATTTTATTTCTCACGGTACCCTTTACATATATTATATTTCAAAGTCTTTGTGCCAATAGATACTGAGAAAGTATAAATTTGAAGATTTCTTTATATAAAACATTTTTCCATTTATCTCTTTTTTCGTAGTGCCCTTTATATATGCGTATACCAAATAGTTGCTGGCTTTTGACGAATTCTTTTTTTTTTTTCTATATACCCAATACCCTTTACATATGTATAATTTCTTTATTTGATCTAATTTTTCCCATTGCCCTTAACATATGTACCAAAAAATGCATCATTCATCTACATCAAATATTTAATCATATTTGACAAATTTTCTTTCTCGTGTACATAAAACTGCATATTTTTCCAGTATTTCTTATTTCTCCTAATACCCTTTACATATGTACCAAATCTCAACTATACAATTCTAATCCAATTGCACTGAAAATAAGAATATTTTCAATAAATTTGACTCAATTGACATCTATCGGAATCTAAATTGAAAAAAAAAAAAAAAAATTCAGAAGTCTTTGATCCGAACCTATGGTGTAAATCTTATAGTTCCAACGATTATATATAGTAAATAGATTTCTCCAAGTGTCCAATACATGGTCTGTAACTATTTCTGAATACACCTATTTTAAACTTACATCTGCAATGATTAGAATTTTGTAAAACTATGCCCAACTCTAATGACTTTTCTAATCTTGACCTATCAGTGCTTAAGATCTAGTTACACCATTTCCTTTAGAAAATTGAGAGATGATAGAAAATGGCGGTTCGAAAAAACATTTATAGTCTAAATATATTCTAATCGTTCATTTTTGTTCAACAAGTTAACCAATTTAAATTGTTCAGCTCATATTTCATACTAGTGGACCCGACTGGCGCTGCTATACCACATTTTTGTCTTCCTTTTGTATAGGTGAGATATTGCCCAGTACGAAAAATTTTATATATGGTTTAAGGCATTTGAATTGCCCGCGGTTTAGGTATCACATACATCATAGGTTTGAAAAGCACTCGAAAACAGTTTGAATAACATTGGTGTTTAGCAATTTTTAAGCTTAGAAACTTAATTCATATTTTAGCATTAATAGCTTTTGATGTTGCAGTTCGATTTTGATCAAATAAACTCTAAATATTACTCACAATAAAGCTACTTACCTTTCAGTAATTCGATTCTGAAACCAGTGAGCAGTCTTTACGTGATTTGCGCACAAAAATAGACAAAGATTTGCGTCTACGGTTAAAATAACATACAACAGTTGTACGAAGCACATTTTCAAGCAATTAGTCACTTGTTTAACCGACTTGAATTAAAATATCACACAGTTCAGTGACTCGCTATCTCGTCACCAATGAAAAGAACCGCATGACGTTCAGTCACAAAGTAAGTCAAATCATTGTCTCTCTGCTATTGTTAGTAGTAAACTTTACCATTGAATTGCACAGGTTGTATTGTATTGACTCGTACCATTTTTCTTCAAGTTTTTTACTAAAGTTTGATGATGTAAATCTTCTAATCTTAGAGATCATTTGTGCCTTATCTTTGATTGCAAAATACTCGCTTTATAATATGACGTATATGTTTTAGATACTCGGATCCCCTTCTTCCAGATCTTTTGAAGTATAAGTTTTGTATACTCAGTTCCAATTCTTTCAAAACTCTTGTGTAGAAGGTCATCTATCTATCATCTAGCTTTACTAGATACATGTTGAGACATGGTCTCATAAAAAAGAAACACAAAGGCTTGCTTAGCAGAGCGTGTTGGTTCAGGAAAGAATCGTAGCATGCCATTATAAATCAAATATTGTAAAAAAAAAAACTTGAAAAATTTCATTCTCGGTGATGACTTACGTATAAAAAACCGGTTCCGCTAGTAAATAATAATTTTGGGTGGGGAATTTCAAAAAATATTTCTCTACAAACAGTGGCAACCTCCAAGCCTCTTCTTCAGCTTTCAGTATTTATGCTTCGCCTCAGCATTGGCTAATTCATTGTTACTTGCACTCAAGACTAATCAAACCACACTCGTGCTTGGTCTTTACAATTTCCTGATTTCTGCCATTTCTTTTCTTTTTTTAGTTTTCCATTTATTTCTCGCCTGACATTGCTGATTATCTGTAGATGCAAAATAAGCTGTAAAGTGTTTGCTAATGTGGCACATACAGTGTACAGTGGATGCAACAAGTTTTGTGGCAAAATTGACCTTTCAAGCGGCACAAAGTCAAGGACGTAAATAGCTTTTTTGCTGCTTTACGTATTTAGCTACTAAAAATAGCTACTTTAAAGGTCAAAGTGTGACACGTGTTCTAATTAAATATTTCCAATTGCCAACATCAATAAGGCAGGCAGGCAGATAGGCAATTTCCCGACCTACTAGCCACCGGCTTATCTAACTCAATTGCTGCAGCACTTGTTGTTTATGATTGATCTAAATAGTATTTCCTAAAGTAATTGAGGCACATTATTATTTTTTTCTTTTTTTTACTCTACTACTTTTATCGGTCTTTGCTCAATGATATAAGTGTTTAATATTTGACCCCTTTTCTCATATGTCAATAGAACAGCATGATTACTTAGCATTTGCAGCAGTCAAACCTTGCTTATCAGTTTACAATTCAAAAACTAACAAAATGAAACCAACGACGCCGTAGCTACGTGACTCAAATATCAGTTGAGGTATGTATTTTTTGTATCTGAAAGATACTTTGAACGTTGGCGACAAACAAAATTAAACTTTGCAGTTACGAAATACAACAAAAATTTCTTTTATCACTTTACGAGAATTTTAAATTGAATTTTATTTGCTCTGGTGTGCAGATAAAAAATTGTAGAAAAAGTATCTGCATAGCATAAGAAATTTTTTGATAAGTCAATTTATTAAAGAAAGTAAAAGGTGTAAATGACTTTTAAGAGTGACAAACACAAAAAAGAAGAGAAATAGCTGCAATTGCATTTTATTTTATTTGATGTGTTACTTTCTTCTTAGTTACTTTTTTTTTGCATATACTTGTAGATACATTTTTTTCACAACTTTCGTTTGCTGAAATATATGCATGACAAATGATTATAGCACAGAAAAAGTGGCGCAAACTTCCTTTTGCATACTTTATAATCAAAATAATTACACAGATACAATATGAATTCATTAGAAATACAATTCAAAATATCTGTTATTAATTTTATTATTAGTCAGCCTCGCGCTCACTTTCATAACTTGAACAGCGAGTGGCCAATAAGCATAAATATGTATGCTCTGCCAGTAGTCACCACATAGACTCGGTTTAATTGTTTCCTGTATCTATGCGCAAAACTTGTTGCCGCCAAGGATTACCCAAGCCAAAAGTTGTCTTTAACTGTGTGTATCTCACACTCTCTCATATAATTTGCTTGTTAGTGCAATTGCCTCGCAATTTAACACATGCCACATAAAATTATCATCTATGTAGCTATTCATTTCAACAAGTTATTTGCGTACATCTTCAGCCAGCAATTTAGCCTGTCTACATGTAATAATTTTGTTGTTACATCTTTGAGATACTTTTTTTTTTTTCTTTTTTTTTTCTTTGCAATTCACACTTTAAGTAAGTCGCTCAAGTTTTATGCCATTTGGTTTAATGCTGCCTCTTAAGATTTGTCATCAAACTATTTGCAACTGCGTTGACAAAGTTTTCGCTTTGTTGTTGTTGTTTATTGCTTGTCGATAAGTGTTCGAATGAGTCGTTTAATTTTTTTTATAACGCTTCACTGAAATAAAAAATTACAAATGTTTTAGTATTTAATGTACATTCGTATTGTGTAGTACGAAACGGATTTAAAACGTGTAAAAGCATGAAATATTTTATGAGTTAAAACTAAAAAATGCAATTCAAATTGTGCAAAAAAAAAAGTGCAATAGTTGATTAAATTTTTTATGTGTTTCTCGTTGGATTAAAAAACACGTTTGTTAAAATATCAACAAGTGTTCTCATTTTCGCTCGTAAACAATCTAAAATATCTTGACTGCTAAATCAAACAGCTTATTATTTATATCTTTTGAGATACATTTTGATATGACTGGTGATTTAAGGTAAATTTAGTGCTGTATTGGTTCAAAACCTGGTAACCTGCAAACAGTGACAAACTACCCTATAAAATGTGACAACCTACAAGCCTATTTCCTAATCTTCAGCATTAAAGAGCAAACAACAACTATTGCCAAACTAGCTATTTTTAAAAATGCCTCCAACACAATTAATAAGTTCGTGAAGCAACTCAAGTATGTCGTAAAGTAATTCAAAATTAAACCCAATCAATGTAGTCCATGTAGTTCCATAATCATCTTATATAATCTTAAGTTACATCATGAAAATCTTCAATAAACTTCCAAACCGTGGCTTCTGCAAACCCTTTCGATGCATATAATGCATAAAATGTTTATTTCCTCAAGGTCTTTAAGTGGAAGTATAAAATGTGATTTATTTTAATACTATGTAGTGCCATTACATATAACTTTTTAAAACTTCGGCGCACCTACGACTCAAGGAATTCATCAGTTTGACTCAATGAGGCCGCCATATCCACTTTTAGTAGTCTCTATGAGAATACATACAAGAGTTTTTTATTTTTTTTTTAAAGATATTGAAACCAAAACTTTTCTATTGCCGGCAATGCAACCTAAATTGCATTATGGAGTATTTTAATGCATCTCGACCTCATTGCTCTATGAGTGTTTTATTCTTTCTGACTGTGCTCAATATATTTCAATGAAGTTATTAAAAAGCATTAATACGTTATAGAAAAAAGTATCATACTTAATAGTTTGCTCTTTTAGAAAAGACTCTGATCATGGTCATTAATCAGCATTAAAGAACGAGTTGATATAAACATAACAGTCCCACCATCGTTCGTTCGTCTGAACATCGAACATAATTTTTAAATTCGTCTAATATTTAGCTAAAATGTAGTAAACAAATTGGAACACCACGCCCACAAATCCCACAATAAGTGAATTTATTTATTGTGTGGAGCATGTTCGTCGAGCAACTCGTTGTTCACACATGCACAATGTCACGCATGCAGATGACCAAAAAGTTATGGCAAGTGTATGACCACTTGCCAGCTGTTATTCTTCTCATGTTGTCTCTTTTTTTTTGGTTAAATTTGTATTCGTACTTTTTTTTATTTCAAATTCCGAGTCTAGTTGCTGTTTTTTATTTATAGCTCGTTTCAAGTACATATATAGACTCATTGAATAACAAAGAGTGCCTGTCTTAAATCAAAGACAGCTTAGTCTTAGTGAGACATCGACATTGCCATTCCCACAACCAAAAACCCACGATAAGGACTACCAGATGAGCACTTCATACATCAGTACTATTATGGATTTTTATACTCGTCTTAGGCTTAAAAGATAAAAAATAAAAATCAGAACTAGTCCCTGAATTTTTAAGCTACTAATCGGAAATTGATTATGAAGTCTTTTTTTCTTGGAGATATAGTTCTTATACAATGAAACACACCACCCACTTTTTAATTTTGTATGTTAAACTTTTCCATTGTTCTCCATCTCATGCTCTCTGCTACATCCAACAGAAACTCGTCATTATATATTGCTCCCAATTTTCTTTGGTAACCAGTTTCCAACAACCGAATATCTTGGTGGAAAAGTTGGCGTTACTCTTCGCTAATGTCACCAACATGGTTCGATAATTAAACATTAAGGTTTCTTTTAACTGCTAATAGTTTTTGAAATACATTTTTTGAACTCCCACTTGAGAGCTTTAACGAAGAGCCAGGCGAATTTTGGAATTTTTTTTCAGTTTGTTGGAGACTCGTTGCAAAGTATGTTGGGATTAATATATAAAGACAGATTTTTGCAATATATTTTTCTATTAACATTATTTTCCAAAAAGTTATACGCCACAAATTTAACGGAGATAATAACATTAAAAAAAATTTCTTTTTGTCTACCATCAAATACTCCCAACTTTACTTTCCTCAAAATATTTTCAGTTAGTTAGGGAATATTTTTAAAAAGTGCTGGAAACACTTTTAGCTTTTTTAAAAGGATTTTCATACTGTTCAATAGTTCCAGCCCTATGTGGAGGGAGGTCAGAAATTTCGATGAATCCAATAAAGTTTCATTTATGACTAGCTTAATCCGCGCTTCAGTAAAGCCAAACTGTCCACACTTGTCCAATGGTTAACATGTATGCCAAATTTCATCTCTGTACTTCAAACGAATATTAAAAATGTTGTTTATCGCTAACATGGAGGGTGGGGCAACACCTAAGTCTCTAAGTCTGACCCAACCCAATCAATATCATTAGAATTTTTAGATCTAGAATTAGAGATCTCAAGCATATTCAAACATATTATAGCGAAGCCAGCAGTTGCAGTGTGAGTATTTGACCGGGGGTGTTTTTATTGCTGCTTACTTTCAAGAACTATTATAAGAGATATTACGCTAAAATTTGATTATTTAGGCGCTTCTATTCGCTCTTGAGCTAACTTCAGATGAATTCTATAAACGTGCCAGCAGTTCTATAAAGGTGAAAACCCTACAAACCAGTCAAAAAAAAAAACGTAGGGCTTGATTTTATGATATTTCTAAATTTCAGTACTTCTTCAGGCGCTTTGTAATTAAGGCTTCCATTTCTAAGGTTTGAAGGGTACAGGACATATCGAAGTTTTTGCTTGTTCCTCTTAAGACATAAAGTAATAACTGCTTTCTTTAGTTAAGCCTTAATCTCACACAATATCAATTGATTCGAATTGTGATAAAGTTGAGCACGTATGTTGATGATCTTATTAAAATTTTTGTCTGTTCTTCCGACTAATCTCCGAAATTCATAGAAACCTCATTCATGCATTTCAAGTTTGTACAAATTTTAATAAAATGTTTTTAGTAAAAAAAGAAAACTCAAAGAAAGATATGTATACGTTTGAGGGACTACCCCTACAACACTTATATAACTAGGTATATGACACAAGTGGACCATATATTGCACTATTATTTGAATATGAGGAAATGGAGTTCCAGATATCTGACGCACGAAATAAGAGAACGTTTATGCAATTTAACGAAGTTTTTAGCGATAATTCAATGCATTGAGGAGAACTGTGGATGGATCCTTCAAAATGCATTAGAGAATAAGATACAGACGAATCAGTATATTTCTTATGACAAAATGACACTGAAGAAGACTAAGGTCCGTCTGAAAGTAAAAAATGTGATGACGGAGGTGGTTGGAATATATTCTTTAGTAATTAATTCGATGCTCACTCTTTAATTTAAAGAAAGAAGATCGCATATGTCAAAGAAAAAAAGGTTATTTTTCACTGGGACAAGTCATATGGAGTGTAGGAAACTAAAAACTTAAGTTCCACACCTTCAGTATTCTCTGATTTCTTACCCTTTAACTAATATATTTTTCCGAACTTGAAGAAATAGATTGATGGAAAGACATATCAGTCAATTATGCAGGTTATCTGTAAAATAAATATTTATTTTGAAGATATTCTTAAATCATATTATTTGGAAGGCATTGGGGAACCGCTGGATAAAGTGGTTTCCCTACAAAAGGAGATTATTTTTGAATGAACGTTTAAGCAAGTTTTTACAATATTTACATTTAATGTAGTTAATTTAAATATAAAGAAATTTTAATAAAGAAATTTTAATAAATTTTGCACAATTTGTACAATTCCAACAACAATAATGCAACCAATGTAAAAGGGTATTTAAAAATGCATATGCAACGCTTCTAAAAAAAAAAATTTTCTCGTGCTTTCAAAAGAAATCAACATAAATATTCGAAGAAACTAAGATCGATACACCTACTCAGAAATTCAGACAGCACGAGAGATGCATACCAAACTGTGTACCATAAAATGTCGTTAATTAGTCAAAGCGCCGGCGTTGCACGCATTTGAATTCTGCGTCCTATCAGATTTTCGTTAATTAATTAAAAAATAAAAGCCATAAAAAAACGTTTCGACTTGCTTAGTTAAGAAAACAAACAAACAAACACAATTGGAGACAATCAATAGGCCACCTACTCGGTGACATATTACTGGGTGAATAGAAAGAAAGAAATGAAAAAAAAACCCAACTAAATTAAGAAAAACTTTCGCTTTTCATTGGTAAAATGTTTAATAACTTTTGCTTTCGCAGT
Organism: Leucophenga maculata; assembly: GCA_035044805.1. NCBI lineage: Eukaryota > Metazoa > Arthropoda > Insecta > Diptera > Drosophilidae > Leucophenga > Leucophenga maculata. The sequence continues at coordinate 3,911,085 of JAWNNP010003455.1, read as the reverse complement.
AGACAACAGAGTTGAAGAAAATTATTGAAAACGGAAGATGGCTGACAACAAATCGACAAAGAGATCTTTGTCAAAATGACTGACTGCATGTAAAATGTTGACTTGCTACTCTTTCAACGCACTGTCACTGTCAAAGAGACTTGCTTGCTACTTGTCGACCTCAAGTTGCATGATTACGACGACGCTGATGTGAAGATGACGATGATGTATTGCTGCACATACTCGTAAAAAAAAGTAGTTTTTGTTTTCAATTTTCAATTTGATGTTAAATTTTCACTGCAGTTTTTCTGTGTGAAAATAGTTTTTCTTTAACTTGAATTTATTTTTTATTTTTAACTATTAGAAATATTTTCGCTGTAAAGCGACACAACACATTTTTCTCAAACGCATTCCACAGCAGCGCGCATTCCTTTAAACCATCTGTTGACCAAATGTTTTCTAGTGCCAAAGCATTAAAGTCTTACCAAAATAAATTGATTAAAAAAAAAACTTCCCCCCCTCCCTAACAAAGAAACACACATCAAAGCAGCAAGTGCATTGCCAGCTAAAGTTCATTGCAGTTTTTTTTTTTTTCTTCTGGAAACTTTCAAAACACAGCTGAAGTTTTTTTGTTTCTCTCCCAAATGCAACGTTCTTATGACACTTCATAAAGTTGTCACTAATTTTCTTGACATAAACTTGCACCAAAATATAAAATCGAAATTAGATTGTCTGTCTCTCCAGATACAAGCAGCAAGCCATGAAGACGCCATTGTATATAGACAATGATGCATTTTTTTCTTGTAAACTTTGACAGATTTACGTTGCATCGTTGCCGAAAGAAAAAAAATAGAACATCTTCTAGCGCAGAAAGTGTGGGAATTCTGTATAGTCTTGCTGTATATATAAATACTTGATGAGCTTGTTCGTTAGTTTATTCTGTTGTAGATCCGTCGCTCAATGTTCTCAGTTTGACACTTTTCTGGCATAATTTTATTAATTATATACGAAATGAATGAATGAATGGATTGGATTTTCTTAACATTTCTTCTTTTTTTTTTTGGAGTGGAGGAACTAGAGCGCATAAATATTTAAATAGATGCATGAGTATATTTCAGCGTTGAAGTTTAGAAATAAGGAAATATATTAAAAAAAAAAACGAAAAATTGCAAAAGTTTCGGCATTCATTGGGAGAAAGTAGCAGATTCTTTAGCAAAGAGAATTCTGAAAAAGAACTGAGTCGCAGTGTATTTAGTGTCTTATTTTTTTCATAATCACATAAAGTATCCGAATTTATACACCTCTGCCAACTACTTTTAGGGAAGCAATTGTAAGATTTAAAAAAAAAAATGAAAAAACTTTTATTTTGTTACGATGTCAGTTTAAAATTCGATATCAGTTAAAAGTGGGCCTCTTCCCTTATTATTCGAGCAATATCCCAAATAAACTCATCGCCTACTTATGGGTTTTTGTTTGAAAAATTTTGTATTAAACCATTATTTCCTTATGATGACTTCTTATGGACATCCAATTCACATACATATACTAATAGATGTTTCCCCTAACTTTTTGGGCTAGTCTTCATACAAAACCATCAGCCTCTTCTGTATTTTTGTGTAAAAAAAGTTCTTTATTTGAGTCAGTATCAGCTTAGATGTCGATAAAATGGCTTCTTATACTATCTTCATATACTAATAGGAGTAGCCCCTCAGTTTTTGAAATAGCCTCCATACAAACACACCGACCCCTTTCGGGTTTTTGTATAAAAATCTTCTTTATTTAAGTTAGTATCAGCTTAGAAGTCAATATGGTAACTTCTTACGTACGGCCGCTTTACATACATATATTGATGGCAATGTCTCCACACCTTTTTGGGAAGTCTCTATACAAACATACCAACCCCTTATGGTTTTTTGTATAAAAAACATATACATATATTCAAAATAATATCAGCTAAGAAATGAATACGGTGACTTCTTACGGATGTCCGCTTAACATACATATACTGATAACAATGTCTCATTAACTTTTCGGGTAGTCTCCATACAAACACACTGATCCATTATGGGTTTTTGTATGAAAAACTTCTTATTTATCCAATCTCAGCATTAAAGATGATAATAAAGACTTGCTTTACACGCCAGCATCAGCATCCATAGAAACCCGCCGATCATTTATAGGTTTTTGTATGAAAAACTTCTATATTTAAAACAATATTAGCTGAAAAGTCTTTAAAGTTGCTTCTTATAGACTGTTCATCACTGACGTATTTAACAAGGCGTGTCCCCCATATTTTGGGATAGCCTCCAAACAAAAACCACTACTCATTTATGGGGTTTTGTATGAAAAACTTGGTGAATATAAGCTTTAAAGTCAATATGGTGGCTTTTTATCGATATTTGTTTCACAAAAATATGTTAATAGGTGTATCGCCTCACATTTCAAGGTAGCCCCCACACAAACCCACCGCAAATTATTGCGATTTTCTATTAAAAAAGTTTGTATTAAAATTAATATCTGCTTAAAAGAAAAGGCTATAATATAAAATAGCTTCTTATAGACGTCCGCTTCACATTCATAAATTACTAGCCGTGTTCCTACCACTTTTTTTGGTAAAGATTTAATACAAGTTATGGGTTTTTGTTTGAAAAACTACTTTATTTAAGTCAATTGGAGCTAAATAGTAAATTTGATGGTTTCTTTTGGACGTCCGTCTCACCTACATTTTTCAATAGGTGTTTCCCCTCACATTTTTGGGTAGCCACCATACAAATCAACCACCGCTTTGAGCGTTTTTGTCTGAATGACTTCTTTAGTTAAGTCATATTCAGCTTAAATGTAGTTATGATGGCCTCTTATGGACATCAGATTCACATACATATACAAATCGGTGTTTGTCCGACGTCCATTCATGAGTTTCTATTTCAAAAACTTCTTTATTTGTGTCAAATTCATCTTAAAAGTCGATCTGATGGCTTGTTATGAACGTCTGATTCACATAAATATACCCTCACATTTTTGGGGTAGCCCCCATACAAAACCATCGCCCACCTCTGGATTTTTGTTTGAAAAACTTCTATATTTAAAAAAAAATATTAGTTGAAAAGTCGATATGATGGTTTATTAACCCTCGCTTCACATATGTTCATTTTTGTATACGTAGGCGGATCTCCTCTCATTCCGCTTTAGCCCCCATACAAACATATTACCCCTTTCAAAGGTTTTGTATGAAAAATTTTTTTTTAAAGTAAATTTCAGCTTAAAAGTCTATATGATGGCTTATGAACATCCTTCACTATCATTTCGGAGTAGCCCCCATACAAACCTTAGCCTCTTTGTGGGTTTTTGTATGAAAATAAGTTTTATTTAAGTAAATTTCAGCTTAAAAGTGGATATGATGGCTTATAATCTCCGCTTCATATGCATTTTTTCATACGTATGCGTATCCGCTCTTATTTTGGGGTAACCCGCATACAAACCTGTTCCACCTTTATGGGTTTTTGTATGAAAAATTTTATAATTTGTATTAATTTCTGCTTTAAAACATATATGATGGCTTATCATCTCCTGTAGGTTTTTTTTTACGTAGGCTTGTTCGTTCCCTCTTATTTCGGGGTAACCTCCTATTTACACCTTTATGGCCTTTTGTTTGAAAAACTTTTTTAAGTCAATACTTGCTTAAAAGTCGATATGGTGGCTTCTTTTAATTACGGCTCCACATACATATAATAATGAGCACAACCCATCTCCCCAGCTTATTTTCTTCGTCAACCCCATTTATACAAAAAAAAAAAAAAAAAAAAACGATTATTGTTGGATTTTTAATGGAGAATGAATGCGTATGAACGGTGAATAGATCTGGAACTGAATAGAGCTTCCATGCAAATAAAATTATAATTTTTTTTTTTTTTTTTTTGGGTATTCTCCTAAACGAGTATCTTTACATTTTTATTCAATCCCAATAAAACAAACTTTTCTACGAAACCAATAAAACACATCCAACGCACACATATGTGTAGGGTATATTTTTTTTTAAATGCAACGGACTGTCATAGAGGCATGTGTGCTTGTTAGAGCTAAAAATAAATAGCAACGGCTGTGTTAATTCAATTATAATTAGAGACAGACAGACAGACAGACAGCCATGCATCTGCATTCATTTAAATGAACTTTCATTCAAGAAACATCAAACCCCGCATCTAATATTGTAATAGTTTGTTAGTTGTTTTTTTTTTTGGAGACTTAAAAGATTTCACATTTCTTTAATGTTTACAATGGATGGCGTAATTTTTTGTATGCATTTTACAATAACAATTTTCGATTTTTTGTAAATTGTTTTTTTTTTTTTAAACTTCAAATATTGTTTTTTTGATGCAATCTCAACGCGGAGGTAATTGATTATTTTGATTGATTGTTGACTGACGCTTGACGCTGGCGACTTAATAGAGATTTGCAATAGTTTATTAGTAAATTTTTGGCGCTTCGCTGCATATATATTAAATTTGTTAATTTGACAGTTTAATTGCCTTTGAAGCCTAATATTATGCATTTACATTTTGTTGAAATAGTTTATAATTTTTTATGAAGTAGGTCGCAAAGAGCAACGGCATCATTTAGTTAAATTATGTATTTAGAAATGGGTTTCGAAGTCAAGGTCAAAGTGAAAAATTTTGTAAGTCATAATTACAAAACTATAAAATATTTATGCTTATTAATTTATAAAACAATTAAATTTACTTCGACAGCTCATCCTCTTTTCAATTTTCATCTTATACACCAAAGAAAATCCCCTACCACAAACAAAACACAAGCAACTGATTCAATTAATATTGCATAAAATTCTAAGAACTTCGCCCACTCATTATTTTTGTAATTTTCTTAATGAGTCGTGCTGAAGTAGTAAATCGCTGAACAGATTAGTTTATAATGACTGAAATCGGACGCAGTTTCTGCCCACTCAATTGCACAGCAGTCAGTCTATCATCAAACATTTATAAATAATAATTTAGCGAATTAAAGTGAAATAATAATAAAAGATACATAATAAGCCGCAATAGAAGTAAATTTATTGCATTGCGTTGCTTTGCGTGCGTTGCTATGGATACTTATTCCATCCAATTGTCTGTCGAAGAAATTGGAGCAATGCCAAATGCATTTACGGCGCATTTATGATGGCAACGGTAGAAAAATAGCGCGTTAAATCGTGCAGACATTATTTCCGTCTCATACGCTTATTCATACATCTTTCGCCCAACATCATGCGTCGTCGTCGTTCGTCATCATGCTGATTTGGTTGTCTACACTGGCGCTCTTATAGCTGGCGGCTGATTTTGTTTCGAATTATTTTTTATTTGCTTTTCTTATACCCTACATACTTAGTTTGTTGAAGAGTAGTATAATGTTTGTTAGAAAGTTTTAAACTTAATAAAGAATTTACAGGCATATTGGGCAATAGATCTGTTTGTATTGGCGCGCATCTATTCGTTAAATTAAATAATTAAAGCATTTCTTGTTTATTTGCATGATTTAAGGACTTTGAGTTCATTAGATCTGTTTGTATTGGCGCGTAAATGATTATTTTTACTATTATTAGTAAAAGGTTCGTTTTTCCGTATAATATATACATTAAGGACTAATCTATAAGCGAAACATGCTACTTCTTGTGAATCTCCATTGTTGCCTCATTCATAAATCAATAAACAAAATTTACTTATTCTCTGTACTGAACGAACAGAATCAGTTCAATATATTCGTTCCTTTTTATTTGCTAATATTCTTTGTTTGTATTAATCTGCTATGATCCATCGAAGTCCCTCTATCTCTTCTGCTCATCATTGTATTATTTGTATTATTTATTTTACTATCCCCGGATTAAAAAAAAAATGAAAAAAACAGAGAGAGACAGAAATACGCAATGCTGATATGTGCTATTTTTTTCTCTATTGACCTTCTTTTATCTTTAAATCCAGGTTCTTACTAATTTTTTACATTCACTCTTCAAAAACGTCATAAAAAGTTTCGGTCCAATAATAAATTTAAAATCAGGCTCTAATATCTTATCCATTCCATGTTGGAAGTAGTGATATACCGTTAAGCACTGAAATCAAACTCATCTAAACTTTCGTATTACCTGGGCAAGCTATGCTATGGACTTATAGAACCAACAACCTTTAAAGTGATATTGTTTGTCTTAACACAATTAGATTTTATGCTCTAAACTTATATTCGACCTGGTCTATGAAAATAGAGCTTAGGTATTCAAAAATCATATTCCACTTTTTTGCAGATTCGGATAGAGTTTAAGATGCTCTTTCACATGGTCATAATTTATTGAAAAGTTTATTAAAAATTAAGAGAAAGAAAATTGGTTTTTATTGAATATCTGGAATAAGAAGGAAGAGAGAGATTAAATATTTATTCCGGATCATTCCTTATGATTTTATTTGAGATTTTAGGAATGAAGTGCTTAAATTAAGTATTGTCTACATCTGGTTCTGGCTTCCACGTTTGGCTCGAGAACATCTCTACTAACCTTCGCCATTCGTTTCTTAGATGTTAATTTCGAATGGTATTGAAGTCATCTAAGCCTCAAAGATAAACCAACTGAGTCTATAATTTGTGGCAGTTGACGATCGATAGGTTTTAATAGACAGTGGTATGATATGCCATATAACGATCCCCACAGAATAATAGTAAAAAATAATAATTACAAATAGATTGTGTAGGAACCAACTTTGAAGTTTTATTTGTTTGGCCAATTAACTTCTCAATTTGGTAAAGAAAGATCGAAGACTATCGTAAGCTCCTGCTGTCTATAAAATTGCAATAGTAATATTTGATTGTGAAAATAAGACAGCGTTGGTTGCAATGCAACTTCACATCGGATACTGGGACAATATCCTTCCCGCAAATGGGTATTAAACCACAGCCCCAAGTTTCAGCGCCTAGGCACCTCTTTCAAACGAGTTGATTTGAACCAAAGCCATTAGTGTCGGCTGTCGTAATCCAGATTACTTGTAAAATTTTGTCAGAAACGCTAGGGCTCAATTTCTCACGACCCATACAGCACATATATGTAGCGCCAATTGCACAAGGTATGTCTGGTGCACTTCACCATATATGAAACATCGAGATGAATCATCGTTATGTCTTCCGTCAATTCGCCTATTGGCTCTCCAAGATGACAATCCATAACCGAACTGCAAACTCCGTTACATCCAAGACTTCATGAACAACAAAGGTAACTCTTTGTGTACACCGTTACGATATCATTGATCCCTCAAAGAACCCAACCCAAGCACAGTTTCTTCTCGAGACACACAACGAACAACACCAACATCATTTTCATCCAATTATTCAACGGTATTCCTTCATTTCACTGACTTTTGTCGTAAACAGCTAACAACAGCACTTAGACCCAGCTGAGGACGAAGACCAGCCAGTCACAGAAAAAATCTGTTAGGTATCGTTAGGCTCTTATTCGCTAGTCTGTCGCACTTGAGTTTGAGGTTATAGCCATCGCTACCAGCTAGGTATAAGCTATCGATCAGACTGGAGAGGTCCCCGATCTGTGCTTACCCTGTATCTGTTCTCGCTCAAGAAATAGACAGTGAACTGTTAGAAATTCTATCATTACCTTAAGTTGAGTCCTACATAGTTGTAGCGTGATTTATGCTCTGCTCTAGTTATAAGCTTCTCGGAATATTTTTGTATTGTTTTTGGTCTTCATTTCTTGGCTCAGCGCTATATTTGCTTCTACCCGAATTAGTTCCCAAGTAGTATGTCTCCTGATGCTGCAGAAGGCTTCTGGTGGTAACAACTTCTTTCCGTGCTAGTTTTTAACTAAAATATTTACATATGTATACCGGCACCCAAAGCAGAGAAACTCCAATGTATTGACCGAGCTCGCCTAGTGGGAATATACTTCTTGCACTAATATGGATTGAAAGAAGTTTAAGTTGATTGCCTTTAATATTATACTATCTGATTGATAGCTAGTATCGCAATTTCACATCTAATTATGCCAGAAACATGCTGTATTACTTGCCTACTACTACTCAGCCTTTATACTCAACCATCAGTGATGCATTTGTGTACTACTTTATTATGTCAGGTGTGTTCACATTGGACCACTTAGTGGTGCTAAGCTCCGACCAGTTTTTGAATACTATTTTATTTTAATGATATTTATGAGCAGATGTAGTAAATCTGAATTTTCAAAAAGTCGGTTGAATATTTTGGGCGTACAATGCTTTGAAAATCGGATTCATACAATGAAATAAAGCGCACACACAGCATATTGCGTGTAAATTATTTACAAACACCATTGTACGTTATATTCAATTCTTTTTAGTGCTCTCTCGACCAGTATGCGCTCTTATGCTGCATTTGTACAAGAAGTTTTTAAAATCTAAGTGCACCCAAAGCGTATAAAATATTCGTTGCTAACTCAAACCAGTCAATTAACTAGTTTCTCCTTAATTTTTGCCTCTTTTGCATTTTATCATAATTTAGCTAAATATAAGCCGCACATACATATGCTCGTATGATAATTTTTTTTTATACTTCATGCTGCGCGAGTCGTCTGTTGCCAGCCATTCCGGCTGCGGCTGCCATTTGCTGCCGCCATTGACCATGCACTTGAACGCGATGCTATTATTTTTATATCGCATGCGAGAAAATTATAATTTCTGCAAATGATGATTCGTGGCGACGTCAACATTTGATGATTGCTAAAAATAACGCATGCTAGAAAAATATTGTAACAAGAATTGCAAAAAACATTATTAAACATTATTATTATCATCATTATTTATTATTGTTGTTGTTGCTGTTGATTTAGCAATTAAAGTTGTTACAATTTATTGTTTTTAAGCTGAAGCAACAATTTTTGTTGCAGTGCGTGTTTTTAATGATGCTATTCGCAAAAACCTCATAAAGATTTATGTGCATATTTTTCTTTATAGTATCTAGTTTCTGCAGCTTTCAAGTTGGGTTTAATAAATGCATTAACTGCCTGCATACGATTGGTTTTTTAGTTTTTTATTTATTTTTTGAAGCCCAATTTGCGCAAAAAAAAATATTTTCTTTTTTGTTTGCGCATTAAAAATGCATCGGGCGCGTTTTGGAAAGTATTTAAAAGCATTTTTGCTTAGCTGAGCTGGTTAGTTATTAGAGCAATTTGGCTCTAAGGCCAACTTTAATCTATTTTATTAATTATATGCTTAGATTTTTGTTGCTATAAGCTACTAAAAAAAGTAATTAAGATCGTGAACTAAATAAAAAGAAAAAAATAATACAAGGTTTTATGATTCGTACGAACACATGACTACATATGAAGTCTTAGGCGCTTTTCTAATATGCTAGCCCAAAAATGTAACAGTAACCATGAAATATATATTTTTTAAAGCTGGTTTCACCATAGTTTTTGCTCAAGGTTTCGCTATATTTTGTCAAAATTTTACTTTTTTCAAAATTAAAATTTTTTTCTTTGTATTATGGTCAAAAAAATTCTTCTTAAAGCCGATTTCACCATAATTCCAGCTCTAGTTTTTAATATATTTTTTACAAAAATTAGCTATATATATTTTTTTATATATTTCTAAGTATTCTAACCATAACTTTCCGCAATATCGCTTAAAAATTTAATACATACATCAAAAATATCCGGATATCGTATTTTGCTTTTACCACTTCCATATCTAAAGGCAACAACTTAATTATTCTACATATTTTTGCCTACTTCATACTAAATCAAATTAAGCAAGCAGAACTAAGTAGCAAAATATTTCAACAACAAAATTGCGTAGTAGCAAGAAATATGAGACAACTTTTAGAATAACAGATTTTGACTTTGACTTTCGTTTTTAGTTTCAACGTATGACTATATACGACGACGATTATACTACCTAAATATAATAATATATTATTTTTTTGTATGGCTTTCAATTTCCCGTCAAATGCGGCAAATAAAATACAAAAGCGAACAAGTTTTTTTGTTTGTTTGTTCAATTTGTTTGTCTTTTTCTTTATTTGCGTCAAAAAGCAGAACTAATTACAACAATATATAAAAAATTTGTATTAGGCGAGGTTAGTTTTATAAATCAGCTAAATTTAATATAATTGGAAGCAGCTGGATTCGAATTCTCGACCCTCGCTAAATTATGCCGCTAAAAAAAACTTCTTCAATATAGAGTCTACACTCTGCTTCTGGAGAAAGACCCACTTTTCTTGAGATGGTATTTCAGTCGGTGATGACCATTTAGAGAGCTCATGAACAGCATTAGTTCATCACTGGTGAGATTTTTATTAGTATTAAACTTAATTGGTCGAACTTATTATTTAGCTTGACAAATTTCAGCGTTGAATGGTGACATTTCTGTAAAAATTTTGAATAATTTGAACAGTAAATAGGCGTTGTTTAACCAAGCTGAAGAAGCATTGCCCGGATGTCAATGACTTAAACATCGTTTGACTATTCGAGACTCTTTAAGAGTCTTCTGTCCAATAAGTTCTGAGCTCAGACCCACGATTCTAGTGGTGTATCCGAAGATACTCGCATTACTACCCACATTTACTTGTTGCTAGTCCATTACATCACTTATCGTCCACCCAGTCCGTTCGACTGTAGAAATGTACTGAGTAACGTCTGCCGAACCAGAAATACAGGTTCATACAATCTGTTATATTGTAGATCTTAATGCCAAGAATTCATCGAAGATTATCAGAGAAACAGAAATTCTTTATTAAAAGTTCAAAAATAGTCCGACAACTTAATGCATCAAGCACGGCAAAAGGTTTGTAAGAAAACATGAAGAGGGTAGTAGTGACCTCAATTGCGGCAGTAAGATAAGTTCACAAGACTCCTTTCATACAATAGAGGGCTGGAGAAGCCGTTGCATTTTGTTCCTTTGCCTGATGTTACATGTTTGCAGAAGTTTTAAACACCATGGAGATATATATGGACCAACGAGGTACAAATACATTCAAATAAATTCAACTAGAAAAACTGAATTTGGGTTTATAAGTCAATCCCAAAAAAATATTCCATAAAAGTACAAAACGAAACACTGAAAGGGATGGTGCCCTACGAAAACTCGACTCGATAAAGACATGTCCATCTGTCTGGTTTTCCATATGAACATCAATAACTTAGAGACTAAAGGATGAAACCTTCAAGTTTGGGTATTTTGTGCCTTAGTCTATACCTCCTTTCTTAGTTTTTGTATGAAATAATTGTAATTTTTCTTCTTATTTTAGCTAAATTTTTTACAACTTACTTAAATGCAATAAAATATTCCATATAGGTCAAATATCGGACCTCTAGAAGCAGTGGCACCCAAACATTCTAATCCCGTTCTTGTATTTTTTTCTTTATGAAAGCAATTGTTTGTGGTTTAGTTTAGTTTCAAAAGACAAATTCTTTATATTCTATACTAATCCCAATAACATATGTCACACATCTATAGATAGGAATATATTTCCCTTACAAATTTGAGGTTACAGTGTAGTTGCACTTGACTTTTTGTCACTCTCGCACGCAGGAGTCAAGTGGAAATCAAATCATTTGAAACAGAAGTATCTACAAGAGAAACAAAGAAGCTAAATTGGCAACAGTGACACAAACTGATTTAAATTTTTTTTCTACTATTTTTGCGAATTTAAGAAGTAGAAAATTTCCAATTAAGCTTCCCTCGTACTGCTACGCTTTTAACGCTTTTGTTCTGACAGCAAAAAGCAATTCATAGCAGCTACAGCAGCAACAGAACCAGAACGGATTGCTATTCTCTGAAGCTGTTGCTGCGAGTAGTTGCTGGAAAAATGTTGTCATCACATTTTGTCAGATTCTTTTGCTTTTTCGTTTTAATCAGTTTGAAGAATTCAATTTAATTCACATTTTTAATTGTATGCTGCATTGTTTTTTTTTTCTTTTTCTTTTTTGCCATACGTCGTTCCTTTTGATTCATTTTAATTGCTGCTGAATGTGCAACTTCCACAAGTTTTATAAGAATCTGCTGCAGCACAATTTGATTATGTGATGTTCTTTCATGCTTCTATTTCCATGAATTTTGTCAACTTCCAATGACAACTTTTCGTGTCATTTGCAGTCATTATTAACGTTGATTATACAATAGTTCTATAAGTTGTTTAAAGCATCTATAAGATACTTTGTGTTCCTTTAAATTTATAAACTCTTTGACACATTCGCATCTGATATGCTTGAATTATTTTAAGCACTTTTTTGTCGGTTTATAAAACTTTGAAAGCGCTGTTCTTTGTAGCTCTAAATTTTTCATGCATCATATCGCACAGTGCTGCTGCTGCTGCTGGAGTGTTTCCAAATTTGTGCAAATATTTTCTGGCTATAAATACTCGTCTTTCTAGCCAAGAATTTTGTATTCGGTGAAAAAGTTTCTCAACTATAATAATTTATTTGAAAGCATATACTATTTTGGCTGGCATACTGCTGCTACTTTAAACAGTTGGAGCTCACTCAATGCATGCCTGGCGTGTCTAGTTGTATCTAGATACTTTTTGTTTTGCTTGATTTACCGTTTAGTTTAGTCATACTTCAATACAATTTCGTAAACCATATACTAACACCTCTAAATAAATGTTTCTATTCTTCTCTTTTCAGGTAAGTGTCAAGCATAAATCATCGTTATAGAACTATTTGTGTTAAACAAGTCAAACACGATACTGCATAGAAATATATTGTATATATCTGTTAGATACTTGTACAACAGACTCGACTCCCCTGCAAAGCGTCAACAGACTTCATGCTGCAATAGTGAGTAAACAAATTTAACAGTGGAAACAAATTTCTGTTGACTCTTAGAGGCGACGAAGGCGGCGGCGACGGTGGCTGCTATGGCGTTTTCTTAACTCTTAGTTTGGCTTAACTCGACACAGCTCAACTTGTTATGTCTACAAAGATGAAGGCGCACAGTGGTTTGAGAGACACAAATTAAGGTAGAAAAAGTTATGAAATTTGGAAGTAAGATCTATTGGATAAATCGCCCATATATGAGCTAAATACAAAATTCGCCAGATCTTTGTATCCATTTGAGATACAGGCATGAAATTCGATATGCATTCAAATGCGGTTGGGGGAAGACCCATTGAAAAGTGGGAACGGTTTTGAATGGACTCAGCCAAGCGAGTCGGATAAAGCTAGTAAATATATATATTGCCACTGTGAACCACACACAACATTTTACAATTTCGATGTTTAGGGCTCTATTGAATTCTTAAGACTTTTCAGAGCCTTTATGTTTTCTTTACAGTTGTAAAAAGATTTAATATGAATCCCGTTCTTATGATTTTGATATTTTAACTGAGTATTTAGGCAACAAATTTGAAATTTAAGTTTCATGCGTAAATTTCTGTGCTCGAAACCTGTGGTAGAGTTCGAGACCAATCTAAAATTCCCTATTGCCCAACTGCTGTGTAGCTCTATACTGTATTTCAAGTAAAAATATCCTTATAGGTCTCCAATAAAGGGCAAACATCTGCCTGTTTTGTTTGTGCAGGACAATATACTTTAATAAGAATTTCAATAAACTTTAGTGAACTAAAGGGCTTTACGTATGCCTAAAAAATTTTGTAACAAATAGCATTTCTTTATTCTTGACTCTTCCATCACGGAACCAAACAGACACAATGGCATTCAATACAGAGTCCCTCCATCCATCTGAGTTTCGTTGTAACTTATTTTTTCTACTAGTTCTCTAAATAAGAAACTGTTTTGGGCATATCTCCTCCATTCATCAATCCAATCTTCTTCATTCATCCATCCAATCTGCTCCATCCATCCATCCAGTCTCCACCATTCATACATCTAATCTCCTTCATTCATCCACCCAATCTGCTCCATTCATCCATCCAATCTACTCAATTTATCCATCCAATCTCCTCCATTGACCATTCAATCTCCTCCATTCATCCATCCAATCTCCTTCATTCGCTTGTCTTTAAAGAACTCACATAGATCTTCATTCTGTCTAACACTTTACTCTCCATTTTTGCACAGTGAACTATCTATATTGAGTTGCCTTTGGTGTAGTGCCTAATGTAAGCATCTAGAAAACTTTCCATCTTCATAATTGATCTATAGCCTTTGGAGCTCTCATGCGCTGCCTTACCCCCATTATGAATGAAGACTACCTTCACATATGAACAGCAGTTAGCTCTGAGGTTTAGCCTAAGATATTCTTTACATATCAGACACATAGATCGGCTGGAGTCGTTCGCTTCATCTGTCTTCATTTCCGTCTGCGCTCTATTCCCATAATCTGAGATATTAATTTCAAAGTTAACTTGATATAACACCAGTTGTTGCGAACTTCAACTCCAGCACGAAAAAGATCTCTTCATGTCTGGTTATTGCTACGACTGTCCGTTTGTTCCCTATTACGTCTTGCACCAATTAATGTTGTCCCACATGTAAACTATGTGTAATGAGCTCTGTCATCCAACATGGAAAAGAATTTTCACCTCATCGGTGAACAGACACAGCTTACAGCCCGATCTAAAACTCATCGAAAACTCTTAAAGCCATTTCATCTGGTTTTATCAGAGTCCATGGTTCTTCACCATTACGCAGAACCTGGATTACCAGCATTTTATATGTTTAAATTTTCGTCATTTTAGGGAGAGCTCTACTTCTATTTTGATTGCTGTGCCCAAGTAGAATCGATTAGTGAGCGTGATTCTTCGCTTTATCTCAAGGCTAACATTTTTTTGTAAGTTTTTTTCAATCCCAGATAGTAAAGAGTGTCGAGCTGATTAATACATAAATATAGAGCGACAGGTCTCCTCGTTCTGATCACCAAAAAAATTAACGAACATCACACGGTTGACCCAGAACTATGATATTTTTAACCGTTTACTCCATAGCAATTGTATCATAAACTAGAGGCTAACTAGAAGCAGCTTTTCTTAATATTCTCTTTTATGTAACTCACTAAATTCCTCTTAAGTACATCCATGCTATTGGTCAGGCAGTTTCAGTTTTATCATTAAAGCATATTGTTATAGCGTGCAAACTATTTTTAAAATTGACAGTGTCGCCAGTTTTCAATAGCCTCTAGTAGACGATACCCTGCAGAGCCCGCCCAAATGCAAAAAAACTTTTACAGATTTAACATGGCGCTCGAGCAGGGACGGTTGCGAAATTATCAGCCATCGAAGAGATAAAAACTTTCAAAGGCATTGTTAAACGAAAAATGCATATATTGGATACAATCCCAGTGGTTTTAATACACAATTCCCCATGGCGCCCGAGTAGAGACGGTTATTAAAACTAACAGCTCACCTATATAATAAATTTCATATCCAACATCAATAAAAAAAATTATACTATATAAAACTAAATCAACTCTATATCAAAAATTATGTCTCAATTTTTTTTTTTCTATAAGTTTTTTCACTCCGACCACTGTGCATCAATGTTGTCGACTGCTGCGGCATCGATAAAGGCGGCATGTATACATAATTCTCGCACTCACACACACACACACACACATACACAGTACATTAAACATGCATAGATACATATTTGCTAGATACATGTATGCACTTTGTTTAACTGTCAGCTGCATGCGAGTTGTGCCGTTGTACAAACAATTGCACAGGCTGGCAAGCGGCATGAACTGAACCGAACCGCAACGTCGCCGCCGCCGCTGCCGCTGCCGAATAAGAGTCAAGAATGTCTTGCAACAATTAGAATCTTATTTCATACAAGCCATGCCAGCATGAATCTGTAACACCGCCCCGCCCCGCCCCCGAACAAAAAGTACAAATTTTTGGCTACAAGACTTTATCACATCCACGTATCTGATAAACAAATCTGTCGGCAACAGAGTGTCAGAAAGAATGAATTACTTTCTTGTTTGTTTGAAATTTGTTAGCTGTCAAATCCGTGTGTGAGTGCGTGGTGTGCACCCTTTTGCCTAAACCGATTTCGTCGTGCCCTCTCCTGCTCTATAGAAAAGTTACAATAATTCTAATAATACTTTATATACTTTGAGCTTAAAACTTACTCACTGACATAATTTCCCAAAACATGATTTGCTGCTATTAAATAATGTAACAGTGTTGCTGTTTGTGCCGAGGGTAAGGTGCGCCTTTTCTTTACTGATTTCTCGGTTGATGACTTTTTATTTTATTCTTTGAAATTATTATTACACAAATTATTTTTCAAGCTACAATAATTTCTTCTTATTCTTATTGTTGTACATTTTACAGGTGAATGTACTTTTTGGACAGGTTCAAACTTCTCCCCTCTGCGCTTCTTTATTTTTAGAGTACTTAATGTTTGCCGGCTTCTTCTTAAACTAGTTCTGATTCATTAGTCTTAAACAAGTCTTGGTGTTAATGACGACGTCATTTCTGGCTTTGTTGCTTATCAGTGACTACGAGACTTCGCTTGCTTGCTTGCTTGTTCTGTGATTATATAATCTACTCGTTTGACCTTAACATTCATATAATCAGTCTGAGACTCAGTTTGAGTCCGCAGCTGAACTCAGTTGTTTGCTGTAATTGCGTGGGATTTTATCGATTCGAACGGCTGTCATTCATAGTAAAATAGGGTAGAGTAGATTCAATGACTGTTCAGTATATTGATGTTTTGAGAAATTTGATTTAATTGTACTCATACGGTAAAAATATATGTAACAGACAGAAGCAGGCGAGACAGACCTCAGGAAGTATAGATATACTTTATCAGCACCAAAAGTCGAGTCGATATAGGCATGTCCGTCTGTCTGGCTGGCTGTACATATAAACAACGAGAAGTTGGAGACTATAAGAGATAGAACCTTCATGTTAGATATTTAGATTCTTCTATTCCTTCTTCAGCTAACTTGAATTCAATGTATAAGCAAACTCCTCCTCCTCCCTAAGGGATGATAACACTTACCATACAAATCTAAACCTCCATCTGAGTCTTTATACAAAAAATTTAATATTTTTGATATTAATTTAGTTAGAAACGACAAATTTGAGCTATATTCAGTTAATTATTATAAAATATTTTATATGAACCATGCATGCAGTTGGTACAACTAGAAATCTATCCCACCTTTCTGAGTTTTTGATTTAAAAATAATTTTTGTTGTTGTTAATAATACTAGAATCGTCGATTTCTGTGTCTTTTGGAACAATCCTAATAAAATATTCCATTAGTGTCCAAGTGGGACCACTAGAAGGGCTAGCTCCTACACAAATCTGTCCCACCTTTCTTGATTTTTATATGAAAAAAAATTGTGTTGTATATACTCAGCTAAAAATTCCGAAATTGTTGTATTTGTGACAATCCGAAAAAAATATTCCATTAGGATCCATTTAGGACCCATAAATAGTGGTGACCCAATACGAAAAGTCAAGAGGATATACTCATGTTCGTCTGAACATGGAGACTTTTAAACAAAGAGTCTTCTAGTTTCAATACTACATCGCTCCCTTCCCCTATACAGTTAAGTAATATTTCATGAATGTGCCAACCTCTGTCTAAATGGTAGTACTCATAAAATCCTGCCCCTCCTATCTGAGTTTTTAAATGAAAAAATTGTTTGTGTGGTTTTATCTAAGAATATCTAAGATTCAAACAAACTATATAATTTATAACGGTACCGGATCATTAGAAGAGCTGACAGCCATACAAATCCGTCCCCTTTCTATGTTTTTGTGGGAAAAACTTCTTCTTTTTTTGTGGTTTGGAAACAATAAACTTGTTGCATCTTACAATGAACTCAATAAAATATCTCACTCGAGTCGATATAGGAATTTATCCCTCAAACAAATAGGTCCAATCGAGGGAACATGCTTTCTCTAAATCGAACACACTCGACTGCAGTGTTCCTTCTGGTTTGAATACTGAACTCTCAGAGCTGCAGCCTATTTCACATATCACGCGTGATGAATTGATGTTTAGTAATTGGAATCCAATTAAAATTTTCCCCGAGAAGCCTTTGATACGCTTGCTGCTGCTTTTTAGCAACATGACTCGCATATAACACTACTACTTGCAATGGAAGTGTGTTGTGTTCACTATGGTTCCGAAACCTGGTAAAAGGGAGAATCTTGTCACATCACTTCAAATTATTGGCAAGAATATTTCTTGGGCGAAAGGGGACGGTAAATGGCATCAAGAGTGTCTTACCATACCACCAGTTTGGCTTTCGACATCTCCTTGGTGCGCCAGAACTGGTTCATTGAGACCTTTGAACCAATGAACAATACAGCTCTGCCATCCTTCTGGTTAACAAACAAGCGTTTGATTGCCTTTGGCATGAAGGTTTGTTCTCCAAACAAAAATCGCTTCTCCCAGTTGTTCAGTACCTTCTTCTTAATTCGTACTTGGACGCAGTTTTATGGTTGAATTCCAGGACGAGCGCTAATGCATTGTTAGCCACATACGCTGTTGGCAATGCGTCCACCACCAGCTCCTTCAATGTCAGTAAGGCATCTGAGCTCATTTAGGAGTACCTGGTTGGTAGCAAAGCACTGGATCAATCTGAACATTCTAATTTTGCGGTTAGGAGAGATTCCTGGTCAAATATCTCTTTGCATAATTCAGTCCTTCCTCAGGTAAACATAGCCCACCAGCTGTGTATCATCTTGAACTAAAGAAGACTCATCTAGCGAAAAACTGTTACAACTTGTCACCAAAAACTGCAGAAACTGAACTCTGACTATAACGGCTCAGGAATTAACTTAGCCTTAACAACAAAATAATCAATTATGCCGTCCTGGACTTATGGTGTTCCCTTATGAAGTACAACTTCTGGGATCAATGATTATCTCTTTCAGACGATGCATAACTTTTAACTACGTTAGATCGTTGGTAAGTGCATAATGAAGTAGTTTCCCGGAATCCACTTGTTCCTTGAGCAGATCAACCATCACACAAGCCGGTCCAATGATCAGCTATGCATATTATGTCAACTGACTTGTACAGCTCAGTCTAGTATAGCTAAGCTCTGTGTACAAATACTTCCAGTAGGAAGGTTTAGCTCCTTCATCCTAAAGATCATTGGAGAGAGAACGTAAATAGATTCTGAATCTCAATTTTTTCTTTGTACAATATTTTTTTTTAACTCTGATTCAATATTTTATATCCGTTTCTTCGTTGGTTAATGTGTCCAAATTATAGAAGAAAAGAGAAACTTCTGTAGCATTCAGTGTGTTGAACCGAATGAACTCAATGCATCTCCAATGAGTTCGTCTTCCATTAGTAACAAACTTTATTTCCGGAAATTTTTATATTAAAAATATTTATCAAATTCGTTTATCGTCTATTTTTTTTCTTTTAAATATTTATAAAACTATTTTATCGTTTAATTTTTATTTTTTCTGTTCATTAGACTGATTCATTTGTCTCCACTCAATGCGCAAATATACTCGTATGAACACAGTTCTTCTATTATTCATCACTTAGAAATTTATGATATATAATTCATTTGAAGTGATAGAAAATTATTTAGCTGTGAAATATGAAACAATTCAAACGTGACTATTCAATTTATAGAACAATTAATATTTTAATCAACAAATGCGCCAGAAAGCATAAAATAAATAATTGTTTTTACTAAAAATATTAATCGAAGAAAATGTGAAGCTTTCTACAATCAATTAAGAGTTGGAAAAAATCAAATATAATATTTAAAAATAGATAATAGTGAAGGTCAGCTGTAATCGCTCAAGAGAAATGATTTAGCTATATAGAATCGTTTAGTAATAAAAAAAAAAACAAATAAAAACTCATTAAAAGATTTAATATACATAAAATGCCGAAGCGTATCTTGTGTGAAGCATAAAGCATCGCCATATACTATAAAGAAAAAAATCATTTAAAAAAATAAAAGTTTCCTCAGATTGCCGAGGCATAAAATACGCTGTTCATTGAAGCGACGATAAGCAGCAAGCGATTCCATTTGATTTTAAAAGCTTTTTTTATGAACTAATAAAATAAATCTATAGGTACTTGCATGTGAAAATATAATGCTGTACGTTTGTACGATAGATGGGATAATGGTGCAAGAAGTATGAATAAATAAAATTCTGAGTAAAGTGTGCACTTGATACTCTGCAGCAAATTTTAACAAATTATTGGAACTGAAACATGCAGAGTTGAGTTAAGATCAAAGTTCGAGTAGATCATGGGTGGGAAGCAACTTTAAACATGAAGATTGTGAACAGATTAAGTTTTAAGCTAAAAGATTGAAACGAACCCTAAACAAAATTAATTTAGTAGATAAAATATAAATTTATATGAAATTCTAGCCAAAACCACTTTTTTAATGAATCTTACTTCCCCTGATCTCATTAACATATATTCCAAACATCATCTTTGTATCTCAAATCGATGCAAAAATATGACGAATTTTGTTTGTCGCTTTTATGGTGGCTGGGGCATCGCCTCCTCCGATTTCGACTAAACTTATAATGAAATCTCCCGATTCCATTGAGCAAAATCTGGCACTCTGTTAGGCATGCTGTTCAATTTGTCGAAGGAAAATAGCAAGAAACGTGACCTCAGCTCAGTTTTCCGTATGTAGAGAAAAGTGTTATCTTCTTAACATTTTGGAGCTTCCTTCTCACAAAGATGGGAGATACATAGTTGCTTTCTTTTATAGCCGTCTGTGGCACAGGTACTCCTACTATCACACTACAACTACAATTAGTTCAAAATTTGCTGCTGTTTCATCTACAAACTGGGTATACTCCATTTGTGATAGTTTGATACAACACGGTTGTCAAAATGTCATATGAACAGATGTACTGAACTGAGTTCTCATGTGGAGTTAGATTACTGACCTCTTGTATCATGCTGTAAATATATGCAGAAGTCCTCCTCTATGCATTATCAATAAACTTCGCGCCAACCCAGCGGGCTTAGTTGAGTTCATCAGTGCTTTGTGGTTCTTATGTAATGATTTGTGTGGCAAAGTGATGGAGTTTGTGATTCGTACGAATCTTCAAGACAGAAGTGAAGCTTTTCAGTTCATGATATATAGTCAGGCAAGACCGTGACAGAAACAGTGGAGAAGTTATAGCTCGGTGAATTTGAGACCTATCTCACGTCTGCCGTCTGGATTGATGGAGTTTGTTATTCTTATGGAGCATCGATAAAAATACAAAACACCATCTCATGATTGGTATATAGCCAGACAGAACATAGACAGAAATGGAAGCTGTACCCTATCGCACTCTGAATTTGAGACCTTTCAGACTGCGTACTGTTAGTCAAAAAGATTTATTTTGGAGGACACAATGTCTAATTTCGAATTCCGGAGGTGTGAAGATTGAGCTGGAGAATTTATATCTTCCACCAATCATCTGACTTTTGGTGTTTTCAATCCACAATCTGTTCTGAAAAATGATTCAAGAAGTATATGTGTCGTAGACCCAATAATTGGCTCACCTTTTAGTATAATCATCGACGATTATTCTATAAGAATGAGTACAACCAATGCTAGCTCTCCTGAATTATCGTCAGTGAACCGCTTGACTCACACATTGAGTGGTCCATCGATACAGCGTTGAGTTCTGATCATATTCCAATTGTGTTCATCTGACAGACTTATATTTTCAGAATTACATCGTAGAGAACTGAGACAACAGAGAGTGGGAACTTTAATCAATTTCCCCGATTGGAGTTCTCACTCTCCAATAACTTTAGGGTGGGTGAGGGAATTCTAAGGGTCTTTGTCACCATGAGGCACATCCCTGATGGTAGGTTACCGTTAGACCAAGCTTTGCAGCGAAATATTTATTTATCACAAGGCTAATAATTTCATTACGGAGCATTGGAGAACAAGACGATAGGACCACTTGGAGAGCTGTTTCTTTAGAACAGAGTTCTCTCATCCATCTTATAATAAGCAACGCTCTTCAAAGCAGCATTAACTAAAGCATATATCTGTTAGCCAAATATAAGTTCAACAACTGAAAGAGAGATCGCCAGCTTGCAGCATATCCATATTTAACGAACGATACACTGATATCGCACTCCAAAGTTTGAACCAATAATTGAGAAGAGCATATGAACAATTTTCCATGTGAGATGGTATATGTTGCTATTGAATAGGATAGATCTTCCAATGTACTTGAATGAGACAACCTTTTAGTGATGCATTTTCGTTCCATAGCAATGGATCTTACCTACGCATTAATCTTTTCTATTTCTCTGCTAATTGTGTCAGAAGTATGAAAGATAGACCTTCTGAAGCTTGACAATGAAACAGAAATTGGTTCTTCTTATAGTTCTATATCAGTTCTTACAGCCTTTTCGAAAATTTCAAGATTTCAGTATTGAGCGAACAGACCAGTTTTATCGCTGTTGGAATCAACAAGCTAAGCTTACGTATGCTATGACGAGTTTCAGCGAAGGGATGTGGCAGTGTGGAGTTCTATTCCGCCTATTGTTGAACCTATATTTGGTTAAGTTGGTGTTACTTTCTCCCCGTACAAAACTGGTGAACTTTGCGACTGTAAAGCTTAGGATTCATCAATCGAACTTCGTGAAATATAATGTTTTGGACTAATGTCTTCATACCATATCCATATGATGTTCGCACCAAATGATGTTTAGCTAAGCAGTTTTACTGCCTCCATAGGGTTGACAGCACACAAAAATAATTTTGTTAAATATAAATGTTTGGAAGAGAATTTTACGACAACTAAAAATTGAATTTTGTTTCGATTTCGGTCGAAACTTCATAATCCAATGCCAAGGTTATACTAGTTTTTTTTTTAAATATATGTAACAGGTGGTGAATATTATATGGAACCAAATTTATTTCATGCGTTCCTATTCAAACTAGCTTCCTATACTGAGCAGAAGAAATAATTTGCCAAACATACAAGTGCCTTATGTATATACTCGTATATTGAAAACCCTCTGCAATGCCGGGTACTATAGTTAATACAACAATAAAGCATTCAACTGTTTAATATAAAAGGAAATGATTTTTTTTATTTTCCAATTTTTTTTTTTTTTTTAAATGTTTGCTACTTTAAGAGCGAATGACATTGCAGCATGAAATGCAATATTTCGCGGTACTTTGAATAAGTTTTCTTTCTTTTTACTTTTCTTTCCTGGCTACTGTCACAATTTAAACCTTTCCCTTTTTACCGCTGATTATCAAAAGACGACGACTTTCTTGCGGAAGTGGGTGCATGCGTAACCAATTTTTTCTCACTTATTGCACCCGCAACATATGTAGACATATGTCTATGATAAAAAAATTGCATAATAATTAACACATTTTATGCAGACACACCAGAGTGAAATGGGATCAACTTTCATTTCTTGTACATCGATTGAAATTAATTTGTATTATGTTGTTGTTGTTGTTGTTGTACACATTTTCATAATTTTCTTTCGTTTCGTACGTACGAACGTACATAATTATGCAATGAATTCGAAACAACCATACAACACTCAGCTCAGCCACAAATGCAATAAAAATAATAATTATGCGCGTCAAAAACGAGGCTTTTATGACCTCCTCTCAGAGTTTCGCTCGCTCGGTACAAGTGTTTTCTTTTATCGAGCATGAACTTTTATAAACTTTTTCTTGGCATGGTTTAATGAGGCTCAGGCTGCATGCTCATGCTCAGTTGTGAGTGCACACAGCCAGCATCACTCGAAACAAAAAAAAACCTAATTATTGTAATTAAGAAATTAATGCAAATTAACTAGTTAATTTAAAAAAACAAACAAACAAACAAATAAATGGTTTATTGCAAAACTTATCGTTTTAAGTGCAACTCGGGTAATTGACTTTAAAAGTGTTTGTTAAACAACGATTTGAGTTTGTAGAAAGTCTTTGTAAAGATTTTATTTTAAACTAAATAAATCGGCCGCAAATATAATATATACGTACATATAGTAGCACGATTTGCAATATAGCAATGTGTTGGTAAGAGTTTCAAGAATGTCTAACACTTCAAATATCGCTTTCTAGCTTGGAAGATGCCATGAAACCAATCTTAAAGAATTTCATTGGCAAAAAAAACAACCATTTTATAATTAATGAACAAAAAATCTTGCTAAAATTGTACTCAATTTTACCACTTTAAGTGCCAAATGAAGTCATACGACTGGAAATTCGAAGCTGTCTAGTAAACAAACAATGTTGAAGTATAGTCTCAACAACAAGCCTTTGAGTGACCAGTTGACTATGGATTCTTGTTTTGCTTACATTTACATTCAATAGCTTGAATTGGTGCATAGTTCTACAAATCACCATCCAACGAAGAAATGGTATAGTTCAGGTTAGTAAAGGATGACCGCTAATTTTTTCTAACTGAGAACAAGCATCATTCTAGATTATTAGCCATTAGCAACCATTCTTTGATATTTCCAACGATCCAGTCACTGTTTTAGCTGTCAAAACTTAATAATTCATTTTCATCAATCGGTCCATCTAAGTTCGAAACTTATTATTCTGTCGCGGTTAGACTGTTGTCTTTTTAGTGCCTCCCTTTGGGACGAATTTCTTGGGTACGATCGAATCTATAAAAAAATTTGGTCTGCTACCGTGTATTTAAAAGGAAAGATTCCCTTATAACCATATGATTCCGATAAGGTCCTTCATTTTTTCATTTCATACAATTGTGGTTTATATTTATTGCAAAAAAAAAAAAACGATTGGTCCAGATCGAATCTATTTACCAATCCCCTTGTCCAATTATGTATTCTTATATACACAATATTTGGAATTTCCAGCCTAAAGATTTGGTATTCGGCTTAGTATTCAGCATTTATGATTTTACCTCTTATTTCTAACAAGAATGTAGGGTGTAATCTAATGAACTCGATTTCGAAATAAGCTATACCTTCTCTAAAGTATGTACATTATTTAAATACATAAAGAATCACGCGTCCGCCAAGTTGTTGCATAAGGCATCATCCAATCGAGCAGTGTTGGCAAGAGTGCTAGTTCTTAAAGCATTATTTAAGATTATAACCTTCTTCATAAGGTCCAGTATCGGTTCATTTAGGTACCAGAATCAATTCGTATAGATTGCAGCATTCATTCGTGTAGATTTCAGGATCACTTTAGGTTCGATTGTGTCTTTGTGTGTGTCTTCATCTAAACAATATACCAACAGGTTCTATGTTTGCTCACAAACTAGCTTTTAACGGCAGATGGTGCTATGAGTCCCTTGACAGTGCCATCTATACAAACAAGTGAAAAATAACGTGTGGAACATAACCCGAGATGATACACAATTGGAGGAAACGCCCTTTGTGTGCAAGAAAACCATTCATTGAAAAGGAACTTTTTCATAAATTTGTTGAAGACCATAAAATCGCATGGGGAACATAACCGGGGATCGTACTCAACCAGGGATAATATGCTTTATTAACGAGAAAATGATTCACTGATGACGAAGTTTATGATAAAATTATTGAAGATCATAAAAGTTTCGTAAATGTGGAAACCAGTTACCTACTATAGAAATCTACTTCTCCATCTTAGTTTTTGTATGCAAAATATTTTATTGTTGTTATTTATTTAGCTAGAAATGCCAAGTTTAGTCTACGTTAATGCTTATAAAATAGCTCGAGATCGGACCACTAGCAGGGCTAGCCGCCATACAAATCTGTCCCACTTTTCTAGATTCAGTTAGAAATTCCATGTTTAGTGTGGTGTATTATATATCAATCCTAATAAAGTTTTCGATAAATGTCAAATTCGGACTACTAGAAGGTGTTGTCCCCTTACAAAAAGTCGATTCAATGTAGACATGTCCGTCTGTCTTACAAAAAAGTCGAGTCAATGTATACATGTCCGTCTGTCTGGATGTTCAATTTTGGATTTAGTATTTCCTATTCCCATTACAGATAACTGGTATACAATGAAAAAGCCAGCCTCTTTCTGAGGGGTAGTATCCATAAAAGGCTCCACTTCCTTTCTGAGATTAAAATAATAAATTTTGTTTATTTTATTCCAATTTTCATAAAATAATTCAAATAAATCCATATCGGACCATTAGAAGGGGTAGCTTCCATACAAATCTGGGCCCCTTAGTTAAGCCTTAAACGACAAATCCATCTATCCATCTATCCATTCATCCATCTATCTATCCATCTATATATTTATTCATCTATCCATCTATCAATCTATCTATCTGTTTATATATCCTTCTATCCATTTATCCTTCTAACCATCTATCCATCCATCCATCTTTCAATCCTTTTATCCATCCATCCATCTATACATTTTTGCATCTTTCTTACTATCAATCTATCCTTCTATACTAATTCCAATAAATTATCCCACACGGATTCAGGAGGAATAAAAATTTTGAGAATCAAAATGTTTGAAAGTCGAGCACTGTCCACTGTTCTTTCTGGTTTTATAAATGTAAAGAATGATCCAAAATCAATTACCACAAAATTGTACAAACGTCTTTAGTTCCGGATATAATTTCCTTTAGCCTGTGGAACTACATTTTCAAACATAAAAAAATTGATATAACAATCGAAGCTCACATCTCTCATACTTTGGGTCTGTTACCCATGAAAAAACAACAGAAAATGTTTAGAATAGCTTAAAATTAGATGAAGTTTCTGTATTATCTTTAATTTTGATGATGGTGTACCTTTTCTGTCAATTTCTTGCCAATTTTATAGAAATAAAGTTCATTAACCCCGTTTTTATATACTCATTCCTCATTTGAATTCCTGCATCTCTCTTTTTGCTAATCAGAAACTTTTGGCATTGCAAATATTTTTTTTTAGAAATAACCGCATTATTATGCCTTGCAGCATTTTTGGCCATGTTGCAATAGACAAAGTAAACTAAACTTAGAGCAATCTCATGGCACCCAAAGCAGTGCAGTCTATTATTATCCATCTTTTGTAGATACTTGTGTATGCACATCTTTTGTCTAAAAACTTTCGAGACAGTTTTCATGGCAACACAGCGGCACATTGTGCCACAAATTGGTTGACTGACACAGTATACAAAAAAAAAAAAATGGAAAAAATAATGTCAAGTGCGGCACTGTCAAGTTTTTTATGTCGACGCCTACATTTTGCATGTTCCATCACGAAGCATCAAAAACAGCAGCGGCTAAATTTCAAGTATTTGAAAATTTGTTTTTTCTACAGCGCTAACAAAAGAGATTTAATTAGAAAATGCGGTTAACCGCAGCCACAGCTTGACATCATTAAATCATAGTAGCACAAATTTACTCCTTAAGAACAAAAACTTCAAAGGTTTAAGTGTAAAACTGGCACCTTCTTGCCGCCACTGTTGCAATATTTCACTTTATCTACATGACTTATTAACAACTATTTGTCGTCATGTTGAGAGAGCAGATGCGGGTCTGTCTAACTGATGTATGTCGATCAGTCACTCACAGCGAAATATTGTCACACCCACTGCTTGACAACTTTGTCGAAGTTTTTCCTTTTTTTTTTTACTTACCCTTTCTGCAAACTCTTTACTTTGCCTAATTGCGCTAATTTTTTAACATCATTCAAGCTGTACTAAGCTGCTGAGATGTATTCCATCTTTTCTGCTAAGCTTCTACTAATGTCAACATGCAATCGAGACTCCATTGTATTCGCAAAGACACAAACTTGCTTTTGCCTGCCCTGCTGCCTGTCTGTGTCAGAGGTTCACTCTAGTCCTCTGTCGGCTGCTGTCCATTCATGCAGTGTCGAGTCAGAGTCAGAGGCTCCATTGTTAACTGAAACATTTCATTTTTCTGCTGACTCTTGGACCTTTTTTTTTTTTCTTCTTCAGCTTCTTCGTCTGTGTCTGAGTCAGCAATGGTAAAAGGCATCGCGTCAACATCATCATAATTCTTTTTGATTTTTGCTTTGTAGTTTGCCTCTTGGCAATATTTTTTTTTTTTTTTTTTACTTCTGAAAATAGTTTGTTCCCCCTCTATATAACATTGGTCTGGTTCTCTGAAAGTGTAAGCAAATTTATACAACTCTTTCTTAGTCGTAAAAAACTATTTGCTGTTTGTCTTCAGCGTTCATTGCCTTTGGCTCAGAAGAAGTATGGCGCAAAGCGTGTTTATTCTTGTAAATGTAAATTTTTTACATATGAGTACTTCTTTTTTTTTTCTCCAAGCACTACAATTTGCTGAAGACATCTCCCACATGTTGCTGTAAACGAAAAACAAAACATTTTAATAGTAGTAGAGGTGCTCATCAGAATGCAGAGCTGTCACATTAGTGTACAAAAGTACACTTCCTTTGATGTGTTTGGGTAGCTGTGTTTGCCAGAATTACTAAAATGTTGATGGAATACTTTTTATATTAAATGAGTTTACCGAAAAGATGCAATTTTGTATTAGTTAGCATGAATGAGAGGTGCATGGAAGAAGTCTTTAAATTGTTTGGATGACTCTTTTTCTAAACAGGTATCTTCAGAAATATGTTTTGGATCATTACTAGTCATTGTATTGTCCAATTATTTCTAGTCTTGCTACCCATTTCTTAACATTTTCCTCTTCCTATAACCCCAGCTATTAGGCAGTAAGAGTCCCGTCAAAATCAGTTCAGCAGTTTTGGAGATAAAATGGAACAAACACACAAAAATTTAAAAACATATTTTCCTTGTATGATGAAGAAGGCGATTAGAATATCCTATTCATTTAAACAAATATTCGAATGTTTTTTTCTATGCTCATGGAAATGTGTTTCCAAACTGAAACCTTCTCCGAACCTACAAGTATTATCTACAAAGAATGCTCCAAAAAATTACAAATTAATGGAATGTGCTTAGTTTCCTATATGAAATATTGAATCAGTTTGTTGTAGTTTTTAGCAAAAAAAAAAAATAGAGGTGTATCAGGTGGTCTACAACGATCTACAATGGAATTGGATAAGCTTCACCGTCATTTTGACACAACCAAACAATTGAAATAAAATTCGTCTTTTGCTGCAGCAAAGCAAATTTAAATAAATTAACTTCGGTAGTTGCTTCAGCAAAGCAAATCAGTTAACAGTCTTATTAAAGTTCGTTTTCTGCTGCTACCTACACAACTGCAATATGTGTGATAGTATGTGTGTTGTGTCTCACTGCTTTATAGATTAAATAAACAAGAAAGTACATTAGATACCCGCAGATATACCCCTCCCTGCTAAATTTTGGAGAGTTGTGAACAGAATGAGATGAATATCTGATTGAATGTGCTGGCTCAAGACTGTTAATTATTTTGGATCATTCCCACTTTTTGCATCGTTATTAAATCTCCATTTTAAAGTGAGTTGCAATTGGTGTAACTGAATCATGTTGGAACCAACTGTTATACAAGTACCACGTTTCAAGCTACAACATAAGACGAAATCTTCTTCCAATATCTCATGGTAGCATTCTCAATTGACCACTTCAGTGTTTCAGTTCTCATCTTGAAATAAAGAAGATCAACTGATGCTGGCGGCGCTTAAAGCACATCAAAGAGTAACTGGCGGTGGCTTGATCAGGTTCTTCACGATCTCTTGGCTATATATTCGACAGTTTTTCCTGTTTGCGTTAAAGATGGGCTTTATCCGAAAATTAGTTGTTACACAATTTTTGATCCAAAGTTCGATGTTTTGGATGCTTTCTTCTGTTTAATTTTCATAGATGAACTAAACAGTTTTCAGTTAATGTATAAAGTATTTGCATACGCCTTTCTATGGCCTGCTATACTAGGCCTACCAGGCTTGCGCTGCTACACTCCCTTTTGCATGTCTCTTCTATGGGAACCTATATAGATGTGTCCATACTCCAGTGGATCTTATTTTCTTGCAAGTGTCAAATCCATTGCACAAATATTGCATAATAGTTTTCACTGTAACCCATGAAACGAGACATCGTAGATGTAGATCCCATAGAGAAAAATGAATATATTTCATCGGTTTAATAAGTCGAGTCGATCTCCGTCCATCTGCAGAATTTTTTGTAGGCTTATATTGCACCGAACCCGGTAAAGTATCCATATTGATATGTCACGTCACGTTTTTTGGTTACAAACCTTCACTTAGGGGTTTTTTTATGAAAAACTTCTTTATTTATGGGTTTTTTTATGAAAAACTTCTTAATTTATGGCAATATCAGCTGTAAAGTCAATTTTGAGGCTTCTTATGGAGACATAAGGGATAAGATTCATAAAGACAGATTTTGTATGAAACCTTCATCCTATCACCGTAAAAGTCGATATGGTTGACGACGTCTAATTGACGATGGGCTCACATACATATATAGTAATAATGTGTGTACCCCACCTTATTTTTTGGATAATCCAAATGCCCAAATTTAATTTTTATCAAAACAAAATGTTTAATTGTTGAAACTTCGTGTGAATGTTATTAGAGCTTCGTTGCATCCAAATGTACAGTTTTTTGCTAAATTTTGTTCTGCTGATGTGACACCATCTATTTTCCAGTGGATCTTATTCCAATGATAAGCTAACTGATCCGGTTGTGCGTTGCTACACGCCTTTGGCTTTTCTTATATAAGAGAACTTGCATCCAAATATTTTTCTTATGAATCGTATTTTTTTCTTGGTGGAATTTTCACATAGACGAAATCTCATCAAACTTCGTCAACAAGTTTTAAAGATCTTTTCACTGAAACTTAATTCTTCGTGTATGATTTAGATATGTTCCAATTATAACCTTCCTACCTTAAAAAAGTTTCAGGATTCGATTTCGCTTTATAGTTTCGCTTCATCATTGTGCCCTGCCAAATTTATTAGCGTCAGTTGATATGATGTACCTCCAACTAATGGTGAGTTAAAACTTTGGAAGAGAACACAGAAACCTTCTCCATGAAAAAATGTATTTATGTGCCTACAATCATGGTGATCGCTCAAAGGACTGTCGAAATTCTTTAATCTCAAATAAACAAGCATCCATTTTATATGTGGGCTCATGGTTTTTCGACACAAAGTAGCTTATGTTCTTTTCCATCGTTTCAACTATTTATATACGAAAATTCGTACAAATCGGCTTAAGCGGTTTATGCGTGAAAGAGAAATATCCATCCATACATCCTCACAAACTTTCGCGTTTATTATATTAGTAGGATATCACTTATGCTTGACCTTGCGCCAGAAGAAATTCCTCCTTCTACTAACCAAAACCATCTACAACTAATCTAGACATATTTCTAACGCAGTGAAATTTTTTCAAAACCTCTAAATTTTAAACCACATTTTAAATCAAAGAAGCTAACACATCACCCAACTTATCATTATTTTGCAATATATCCGAATGCAACATAAACTTAAGATGTCGCTGCAACTTACACGCCGCTGAGTACTGAGTATGCTGAGTGATATGAATGATGCTAAGCTAAGCTGAAGTTGATGATGTTCTGCATGTCTGCGCTGTTGACTTTTATGCATGTCATCATGCTACATGGCAACACTAACAGACAGACGGACGGACGGACAGAAAGAAACATTCTGAGAATAAAATCTAGAAACAAAACAAAAACACAAAATGGCAACGCAAAGAAAATGTATCTGCAACATTGCATTAGCAAGAGAAAACGCCTTAGGCACGTGCAGAAATTGAGTTGCAAGTCAAGTCGGTCGGTCGGTCGGTCGGCATTTCTGTGTAGGTGGATGCCTGCCGCTTGCGCCACTAATAATGTTGCAGGCAGAGCTAATGATAAATGTAGTGCGCCACTTGGCTGACAATTTCGCGCGCACGGCTATTATTTATATGCGAGCATGGGAAAGAAACTCTATGAGATAGATTCTTGCTGCTTGCTTATTAATTACATGTATTACAAGTTGGACTTGCGCCGCAAGTTCAATAAACTCATTTGTACGAATGAAGTATTTAGTTGTGTGTCTGTGTTTCATTTCCCGGAACTGCGTTGATGACGCATTAACTGCGAGTAGTACACGCATTTGTATCTTTTACTTTATTCGATTTAATTAGGAGAAATGCGTTTCGTCTGTTGTGTCGCTTCCCCTCTGCTCATCAGTTGTACAACATTGCATGTTGCAACATAGTTTTTTTTTTTTCGTTTTCGTTTTTGTTTTAATACATTGAAGCTCAAGCGCATGCTTGCATCCAATTAATTTTGTATTTCAAGTAGAGTATATGTAAATGATTATAATACTTCAGTTTTGTATTTGTCGTCGTCACTCCATGCCACTTCAGGCGCGCTCCACCTTCGCTCACACACTCCACACCCGCCACTACATCCTTTATGCCACTGCTTCATGTATGGATTTTCAGTTGCACATAATGCATGCATGCACTTTTGGGTTGTTTTCCTTTATTATGCATTCAAAAAACGTAACAAAAACCTACTTCACCATGCGACGTAGCGCTACTTAGACTTCGACTCTGGGTTCTACTCTACGATTTGCTGCTTAGGCTGCGCACGCACATAACTTCAAAGTTAGTTGGCGCAGCGTTTCTATTTGGTGGGATAACAGTGGCGTTTGGTATAAGGGGGTTGCTAATTATTAATAATAGGTTAATGCGTAGCAATTTTTTAATACGAAACTAGAAAGAGAAAGATTGTTTATCCTGATAACTTTTTATAAAACACGCGCCAATTCAAACAGCTCTGTTGAAGGCTGTAAATTTAATCGACTTGATGCCAATCAGAAAATACTTTCGCTTTGCCTTTTCTTCCTGCCTTTTAACTCGCCGAATTTGTATTCCATTCTCCAAAACAAAACGAAAAATGGAAATCCAGAACGCAATACATGTTTCTTCTAATCGAATCTAGTTCCATATTACGCAGCATGGAATTCTAGAGAGAGAGAGAGAAAGAATAAGAATGTTCGCAAGAAAATTTATTTACGATCTATTTTCTTTGTTTTACTACCAATGTTCCTTTTCGGGTAGTCTCCATAGAAACCCACCGATTACTTATGAGTTTTTGTATGAAAAACTTCTATATTTAAAACAATATTAGCTTAAAATTCATTAAAATGGCTTCTTATATACGCCTGCATTCTCTTACTTATATAACAAGTCGTGTTCTACACATTTTGGGTTAGCCCCCCAAACAAAACCACCACCCATTTATGTGGTCTTGTATTAAAAACTTCATCAATATAAGCATTAAAGCTAATGAGGTGGCTTTTTATGGATATTCGCTTCACATAAATATTGTAATAGGCTTGTTCCCTCACATTTTAAGGTATTCCCCATACAAACACACCGCAAACTTAAGGGGTTTTGTATGAAAAACAACTGTATTTGAATCTATATCAGCTTAAAAAGCAATAAAATAGATTATAGACATACGCTTCGCATTCATACATTACTAGCCGTGTTCCTACCACTTTTTGATGTAGACCTATCTTTTGGTGTGAAAGCTATAAAAAAAGCTAAGGAAAACCATTATTTTAATTTTTTTATATCATTTTTGTCTTGCCACAAATACTGCACCCCCACTATTATACGCCACTGTGCCTCGCATGCACTTCGCTATTGTTTGCTCTAACATGTTTGCACGTGCCTCTGATGTTTGCTATTAGATATTGAAAGAAGACTGACTTCTTAACTAGCTTCTTTCTTAGATTTTTAGCTACTCACATCAATGCGGCACTCCTTCTGAGTTGCTACTGATAAGATCGGCACAGTGAGATTTCAACTTAATGCAGTAGCTGCTGCAACAATAAGTGTTGGAGGTGTGCTGTGTGTGTACGTGTGTAGTTGCACCTATTTAAAGTACTAAACAAACTTTTTACTATATTTAGCAATTGTTTATGACAAAGCTCTATAAAAAACCGAAAAGAAAAAATTATAATAGTACGCACTTGCAACATTGCGGCGCACTTGCTTGCCGCCGTCACAGTAAATGAATGAAGCGACGCCCACATAACAACTCAGTCAAGGCTCATCATCCTACAATGCTGCATGCTGATTACAAGTAACGCTCACACATTGAGTCATTCATACGCTTATGCATGATGCATTCATTCATTCAATCATTAATTTTGCATTATTTCAACATGTGGTATGTGGCTGCTGAGTATTGTCATTGAATGCACTTTGCATCCTTTTATGCAGTTGCAACACACGTACACACACACACACTCCCACTCTGGCACTTCCTTCCTCAGCTTGCTGCTTGCTTGCTGGCTGGCTGGCTAGCGTGTTGCATGCTGCATGCATTTCCTGTTGCTGTTGCGCTTATACAATGCACTTAAAATTTGCATGTAATTTCTGTAAAAACCAACTGCATTCATAAAAGACAAGACAGACGCATACTGCCTGCATTACTCCTTGTCACTTGCAACAGCAGCAGCACAGACTCCTCTTCTGACGTCGTTTTCACTAATTGAAAGCGGGCGTCCCCTTCTCGGTTGCAGCTTGGCTTTTCAGTTGACAATTGCACGCATCAAATCGCTTTGCCAAATGATGATGATGATGATGAGTTGCACGAGGACAGTCACAGTAGTACATGAGCTGAGACGTTATTTGGTAGTTTTTAAATAATTAAATTTTTAAGCCGTCTGCAGCATTTGTTCAGTGTTTGATTAGGATTATGAAAGACAGACAGACGGACAGAAATCAGTATGTTGCCAGTGTATCTATCAACTAAAACTTGGTCTGTATGCTGTGTTGTGATATATTTATGTTCCATTCACAACTTAATGATGCAGATTGCTTAAAATTTGAGCATATTTTATTTATGATAAATTTCAAATTCAAACTTCTTTAAAAACAACAAGTGTCATCCGACATTAGTTTGAGTAATTAATTTCTGTTACCACCCTCGTATATATGCACATATATATAGAGTTACAGGGGTGCCGCAGCCCAGTTGTTGCATGCTTTGCTAAATTTTCAAAGCTGTTTTTGATTGCTTTTCTTGTGTCCTTGTGTCCTCGCATACATATTTTCATTCGATTCGTCGTCGTCGACGTCGTCGTAGTCGATGTCTTTCAATTAGTCAACTGTCATTTGCATATTCAACTGCAAAAATCATATTTTTGCTTTGTACTACATATATCTACTATATGCTATATGCACTACATTTGTATCTGTCTGCAGTTTGACTGCATTTATGCGTATTACATTATTTTTTTATTTCTTTTTTTCGACAAAATTCTTTCGTACATTAATTGTTAAAAAGAGAACATCAGCAGCAACAGAGGAATTTGTGCGTTTTTAATTACGAGAATATTCAGCTCAAAAATTATTTTATGAAAGCATTAAAAATTCTTTGAATTTCAAATTGAATAAAAAAATGTTTTTATTATGGTTTTCCATGAAATTTGTAAAAGTTGAACCTGTTCATTGGATAGATGAATGCTCTTATACTATATATATATATATATATATATATATGTATAAGCTATTGCCATTATAAGAATACATTTCATTGCTCAAGGAATGATTCCAAATAATATTTTGGGTTCAAAACTGAAAAATGCCTTCGAAAACATCTTCAACTTCTATAAAATCGCCCAATTTCCAAAGTCATTGGAGCTATTGATTGCACGCACATGAATATTCAATGAGCCGGTGGCAACAGTGTTGAAATTTATAGAAAAAGAATTGGTTACTTTTCTTTAAATGTCCAGATTGCTTGGTATTCAGAATTGTTAATCCAAGATTTGGTTGCTAAGTGGTCGGCGCTCGCCTAAAATTCCTGGATATTTTGACGACAGCTATATCTTAGATAATAGTTTATACAAACAGTCAAACTTTTTGATGACACTCTTTCAAGATGCATGCACTGAAGCCGCAAGACTTTCGAAACGTTGTTGAACATTTTTTTGGAGTGTGCAAACGACGCTTTCCAGTTCTATTGATATGGATGCGTGTGGATTAATTATCGTGGCTTGTAGGGCTGTATTGCTATTAGTTATGGAGATACATTCCAGGTTATACAATTTATTTAAACTAATTACTTCTGAATGAGATGTGGCAGACGTGTTCTGCAAGGAATAATACATGAAATATCAATGAAATTTTCATTTAGATCCAATCTAGCCTATTTCACCTGTATCTCCAGCAACTCTATGCAGAAATATTTGCTCTCTTGCTTCATACTCTTGGGAAACTCTTGCTGAAAAGAGTGCAACTTATTTTCTCCTCCTCCGCATTTTGTCTGCTATTAGCTCCAGACTCCGTTTTTAGCTTCTATGCTCGTTGGTTGACGCAAAGTTGTTGGGTTCCAAGTAGCCCACTTAGAACTTAAGCTATGCCCTTCATCCTCAGCATATAATGTACTTTCAGCAATAATAGATTTTTACCTCGTTATCAATAATGATTGCCGCAAAAATTATCGTCCTCCCTCAAAAAGTTTTCGTTTCCTTCAATGGTGCCTGTTAAATTTGAGTATTTTTATGAATGACTTACATGAATTGTTCATTACTTACCCATCATCGCCATCATATCCGTCTCAGTATCATCCATCAGTGCAAATAGCCTCTCAGTTACATCCGATGACATCTGCGCATTTGGAGGCGGTCCAATGCCAGTTTTTGGTAGCTATTTGCGCCGCTCTTGTGTTTGTTCTGACTTAGATTTTCATTTCATTGTCAGAAACTTGTCACGAAGCTTCTTCCATGGCTTGGCTCGGAAATTATTTCCCAATCTCACCTAAGTTTTCTCTTTTTTTTTACAAATCACTGCTTCCGACTTCTTGCTTTCCAGGACTTGTATGACGCTGACTGTATGACGCAGCTAGCTTGAATTATAAATATTATTTTTATTTTATGAAAGATCCATACATTTCTTAAATTAAATTAGTTTTTTTTTATATAAAATGGGTTAAATGTATTTGGAATCTATCTATAAAGGACAATCAGCCAATTCTAAGGGAAACAGTTGAAAATGTATTGGCGGAGCCGTTGTGGGATAGAACTAAGAGTGTTTGGGAGATGGGAAAAGAGGAAGGGGTGGTGAAAAGAAATTATATAAATAAATGTTTTCTACCTTCCGGTTGACACCTTTTGAACCTTCTAAAAGTCGAACTAGATTGATGGCAAGGCTGTAGGTGTGCCTGTTGAGTCGATTTAGAGCTGCTTAGTCTGATAACTTCTTGGTGACCTCTGGGCACCAAACGTTCTTCGTGGATCACGTTGTTTGTAAGGAATAGGTGCACGTAGGAGATAATTCTGAGAGCCCTGTTTTGAAATTTTTTAATAATAGAACAGTTGCTCCTGCTGGTAGTGCACCAGATCAGGATACCGTAGCTCCATATAGGTTTTATTATCACTTTGTATAGTAGGAGCTTGCTCCATAGTGTGAGAGTTGACCTCTGCTCGATCAGCCATAAATGCTTTTTTATCCTTTCATTGAGTTGAGTCTTTTTGGTGAGCAGGGGAGGAAGTCATGTTCCTTTTTATTCATCACCATGCTCAGATACTTGGCTGTAGCGCTGTTTGCAATGACTGTTCTGCCGAGATAAACTTGTGGATAGACTCCTCTTCTTAGCGAGAAAGTCGTTTGAGTGGACTTAAGTCAAGTATTGGTGGTGTCGAGGCGCCTTTTAAAGAATGGCTGAAAGTACAGCATCCTATATTGATTTCTATTTTTTTTTTTTTTTTTTTTTTTATTTTAATAAATGTAGAAAAATATTAACTGATAATTTTTCTTTTTCTTTTTAGGTAAGTCTTCAATTGGATTTGAAATACTAATTTATAAAGTTAAATGAAGAGGAAAATTCGAGTAAGTACAGAGTTGCAATTCATGTCAAAAGAATGTATCATATAAAGAACCCGAGTAACCAAACATTGAAAAAAAATATATTGACATCAGAGATATATATAATCAACATTAAGACTTCAAAAATTAATCTGGTAAATTGCATTTTAAAGATTTGAACCCCAGAAGAGAGCTGACATGCAAAATCGTTGTTCTTCAGACTTGAAAACAAAAATATAATCAAAGGAGGCCAAATGAAGCAGGATGGTGCATCAATTCAATATGTTTAGTACTGAAAATATTCATGATTTTGTTCGATCTGTTTAAGGTTCCATTCTCATGGCTATGAATGATTCTCCATAAATAGTTTGTTTTGCATATTTTTTCTACAACTTCTAACAAACATATGGTTTGGTACGATTTAGAATCGGTTCATACAATTAAAGACCTCTACGAGCTTTAGAATTGGCCCAAGCTTCAAAGAGCTTTATGCGAAAACCATTATTGTTGGGTAGATAAAGATAGATATACAAGTGTATATAGCTGTTAGTGCTTTGAAGCACTGTGAGGTAGGATCCAAAGTGAACATCTCTTCGGTTATATTTTTAACTCCGCTCCAAGCTGCTTTGGCCCAACTTAGCCGATCTATTTTAACTTTATAGTACTTCGATTGTTTTCAACAGTACGTAACATAGTTTCAGCTATATTTTGTATACTCTTTTCACTTCACATGTGTAGTGTATAAAAATGAAGAAGCACTTAAAGAATAAAGTACGTCGGACAGACAGACAGAAAGAAGAAAGGTTGAAGGTATATACTTATATACTTCTTTTCTATATGGATAACGTGACCGTTATGCATATAACTTGGCATGCGCTTAAAAAAATAATAAAAAATGGGGCTTCAGTTTGGAAAAAAAAAAAAAAATCGAAAAGTGTTCTTAAACGGTTTTGCTGCCCGTCAAGTTAAAGTGTTTAAGCATTTGTCTAATTGACACATGACTGACAGACTGGCTGACTGACATTTAAACTTAGAGTGCGCCAACACCGAAGAAGACTCAAAAAAATCAAACTACACACACACACACACACAGTCGATGGTGCACAGCTTAGATCAAACAATTTGCGACTCAAATTACAATTAAGATATTTTCCAGGAATAATAGTTGATTGAATTGAATTGGGATCAAATGTAGGCGCTCCAGTGACAACGATGAACGCACACGTCGTTACAGTGAAGTCCTAATAGCAATTGTGCTCAAAAGGACAACCCAGCGAGTGCGAACATGCCGCCAAAGTATTGTCAAACAACTGTCAACTGTGTTGGACGACAGTAATTTTTGGGCATCACCAGTGAAATTGTTCATTGAACTCTTCTTGATGTCAGTTGCGCAGCAGGATGAACTGAAGAAAAAAAAACAGTTTTTTGTTAAATGAAATTCTGCTCGGAAATTCGGAAAATACACACACACAGACACACACTCAGTGGTCTATAAATCAAGTCGTAGTTTAACGTTGCACAAAGAACTGTCCGACAACAGGGAATTCTAGCGGCATGTGTAATTTTCAAAGACCAAACAAGCTCCAAACGCAATGCAAGCAGAGGGACCACCAACCGAACAAATGAATTAATGAAAGAACAACCAACCAATAGACTCGACTGATTTGCTTGACATGTCCATATATAATTATGTTGGAAAAACAAAGCATCATCCTCTACATGAAAATTAAATTGAAATTTAAGTTTAAGCCGCCTTTCGCTGATGGTAGACAAGTGATAAGCAATTTATTGGAAATTCATATAGAAGCCATATTCAATAAATCGATATGCATTCGTCGTTAGTTTATCAATAAAAGCATTTTCTGCTGTGTTCCCTTGGGTTTTTTGGGTTTCCACTTTTACTACTAAACGCTTTAACTGCAGCTCGCTTAAATTTGATTTAGTGCGCAGCAGTTTTTATGGAACATTTATGGAACATAAATTCTGTGAAATTATGCTGGCTGGCTGCGTTGCTTTGGTTTGGTTTGGTGCCCATTTTATTTTCTTCTTTTTCTACTTCGTCACGTTATTATTGAGCGTCGCAATTAGTTTGAATTATGTTCGCCTTTTAAGTGAGCAAATGGCGCAGTAATTAGTAATTTTGACCGAATTTTCATGGAAAAGTCTTTGCAGAAGTAGTGGACTGTTGTGCTTAAGTGTTATTTATGTCGGCGCTGGTGCAGGTGCAAAGAAATTTATGCACATTGCGAAAGGTTAACAAATTAATTTCTTTAAAAAAAAAAATGTGCAAAAATTGTTTAATAATTTATTAACAGTTCTGAAGACTGTTCAGAGAGAAATGGTGCCCTAGGAAACAGCTATCTGCTATGTACACAAAAAATAGCTATTTTGGTTGTTTTTTTAAGTTAGATACTACAGACTTCATCAACATAGACCAGAGGGCCATGACCGCCTTTCTTAGTCCTAATAAAAAAAATCTATTAGGATCCAATATGGACCGCTAAAAGAGGTGCCTTCCTACAAGTCAATATCAACATGTCCGTCTGTCTGAATATGAGCAACAATAAATTAAAACCTATAAAAGTTAGAGCCTTCAAGTTTGAATATTTGATGTCTTCTTTTTTACTGTTCAAATAAGTGGTATTGTATGAACGTGTCAACGCACTCTCTAAGGGTTAGTACCTACAGGAACGAGCAACTCATGAGTTTTTGTTTGAAAAAAATTGTGCTTAAATTCTAATAAAATATTAAATCGGTTTTGTAATTAAAATATTTTCTGTAATAAGAAATACCCTTTAAAGCGTCTAAATACTTCGTTGCAAACGAATTTTTACTCAACAAATTTCTCTTTTGTAATATTTTTTCATTAAATGCATTCTTCGTTTGCATTTCGTCAATCAATGCCCCTTTTCCAGCCAATGGAACGCTGCAAGAATTTCTCGCTTTGTGTGATGATGAATCATGCAGCAAATTTCACACCAACCAACACTACACATCAAGTTCTCACTCATAATAACTGCAGTGAAATATTTCGAATGGCATTAATAAATATATATGACATACCTTTTCTTTGTTTTATTATTCGACTACGAGTACTGAGTACTTTTGTGGTTTAATTAAATTTTCATCTGCTGCTGCTGCATTTTTTCTCTGTGGTTTTTATTGAGTTGTCTGTCAAACATAATATTTGGAATGCCTTCTTGAATGAGTAAATATTTTAAATGCGCTTTTTTTTCACTGTTTGATAAATTTATTTACATTTTTTTCGCAATAACTACGAAAGAAAAAAATTTACATATTTCCCCCAAAAAATTATTTTATTTACTGTCGCACGTGCCCGCCTGTCACTCACAACTGCTGATTGCTGTACAAAATAAAATTGTGATTTTAAAGTTCATTGCATTCCGCGTGATAACAGTTTTTGTTGACGGAAGTCATACGAAAAAAGTTCGTTTTTTCCGGTGTGTCGAAAAAAATTTCAATAATTTCGTGGATGTCACTTTTATTTTTATTTTATTTATTTATTTTTTTTTTTCGTGTGCCACATGGCTGTGAGCTGGCACAAGTTCATTGAATTTCAAATGCCAATCGAATTATATAGTAGCGCATGCAGGGCAGGAGGTCACTCGGAATTTGATATCTTCTGTCAATATAGAAATAATATTTTTTTTATTTCAATAAGACAATTGCTTATGGCATATGCAAAAGACAAGCTTGAGACAGAATTTGAATTTGAAAAGTTTAATTTTCAAGAAGAGTTTTTGTGAAGCAGTTTTATTCTTGTGGGAAAAAGGGTAAAAACAATTATTTTGCGAATTATTTAGTAATATTTAAAAAATTATTTACATTATTAGTCATTATTCTAAAGGTATTCTGCTTAATTATCATAAAAAATATTGAAAAATAAGACTGTGGTCCTGGTAAGTTTGCATGCAGTAGTCAGGATTGCGTCATCTGAAATTAAAAAAACCAAATAAAAAGTCTATAGTACAAAAGTTTATCTTTGATTTGAACGAAGGAATTAACAGCATTGCTGGCCAGTAGCTAGCAGTGCCAGCTGAGCTGGCCAGTAGCTAGCAGTGCCAGCTGAGCTGGCCAGTAGCTAGCACTGCTAGCCAGTAGCTAGCATTGCACGCCAGTAGCTAGCACTGCTAGCCAGTAGCTAGTACTGCTAGCCAGTAGCTAGCACTGCTAGCCAGTAGCTAGCACTGCTAGCAGATCTGGCCAGTAGCTAGCAGAACTGGCCAGTAGCTAGCAGTGCTGGCCAGTAGCTAGCAGTGCTGGCCAGTAGCTAGCAGTGCTAACCAGTAGCTAGCAGTGCCAGCAGAGCTGGCCAGTAGCTAGCACTGCCAGCCAGTAGCTAGCACTGCCAGCCAGTAGCTAGCACTGCTAGCCAGTAGCTAGCACTGCTAGCCAGTAGCTAGCACTGCTAGCCAGTAGCTAGCACTGCTAGCCAGTAGCTAGCACTGCTAGCCAGTAGCTAGCACTGCTAGCCAGTAGCTAGCACTGCTAGCCAGTAGCTAGCACTGCTAGCCAGTAGCTAGCACTGCTAGCCAGTACCTAGCTGTGCTGGCCAGTAGCTAGCATTGCTCGCCAGTAGCTAGCACTGCTAGCCAGTAGCTAGCACTGCTAGCCAGTAGCTAGCACTGCTAGCAGAACTGGCCCGTAGCTAGCAGAACTAGCCAGTAGCTAGCAGTGCTGACCAGTAGCTAGCAGTGCCAGCAGAGCTGGCCAGTAGCTAGCAGTGCTAACCAGTAGCTAGCACTGGTAGCCAGTAGCTAGCACTGGTAGCCAGTAGCTAGCACTGCTAGCCATGCTGCACGCTAGCAGTAGCTAGCAGTGCTAGCCAGTAGCTAGCACTGCTAGCCAGTAGCTAGCACTGCTAGCCAGTAGCTAGCACTGCTAGCCAGTAGCTAGCACTGCTAGCCAGTAGCTAGCACTGCTAGCCAGTAGCTAGCACTGCTAGCCAGTAGCTAGCACTGCTAGCCAGTAGCTAGCACTGCTAGCCAGTAGCTAGCACTGCTAGCCAGTAGCTAGCACTGCTAGCCAGTAGCTAGCACTGCTAGCCAGTAGCTAGCACTGCTAGCCAGTAGCTAGCACTGCTAGCCAGTAGCTAGCACTGCTAGCCAGTAGCTAGCACTGCTAGCCAGTAGCTAGCACTGCTAGCCAGTAGCTAGCACTGCTAGCCAGTACCTAGCTGTGCTGGCCAGTAGCTAGCATTGCTCGCCAGTAGCTAGCACTGCTAGCCAGTAGCTAGCACTGCTAGCGAGTAGCTAGCACTGCTAGCCAGTAGCTAGCACTGCTAGCCAGTAGCTAGCACTGCTAGCCAGTAGCTAGCACTGCTAGCAGAACTGGCCCGTAGCTAGCAGAACTAGCCAGTAGCTAGCAGTGCTGACCAGTAGCTAGCAGTGCCAGCAGAGCTGGCCAGTAGCTAGCAGTGCTAACCAGTAGCTAGCAGTACCAGCAGAGCTGGCCAGTAGCTAGCAGAACTGACCATTAGCTAGCAATGCCAGCAGAGCTGGGCAGTAGCTAGCAGTGCTGGCCAGTAGCTAGCACTGCTTGCTAGCCAGTAGCTAGCACTGCTAACCAGTAGCTAGCACTGCTAGCCAGTAGCTAGCACTGCTAGCCAGTAGCTAGCACTGCTAGCCAGTAGCTAGCACTGCTAGCCAGTAGCTAATACTGGTAGCCAGTAGCTAGCACTGCTAGCCACTAGCTAGCGGAGCTACCCAGTAGCTAGTACTGCTAGCCAGTAGCTAGCACTGCTAGCCAGTAGCTAGCACTGCTAGCCAGTAGCTAGTACTGGTAGCCAGTAGCTAGCACTGCTAGCCACTAGCTAGCGCAGCTACCCAGTAGCTAGTACTGCTAGCCAGTAGCTAGCACTGCTAGCCAGTAGCTAGCACTGCTAGCCAGTAGCTAGTACTGGTAGCCAGTAGCTAGCACTGCTAGCCACTAGCTAGCGGAGCTACCCAGTAGCTAGTACTGCTAGCCAGTAACTAGCACTGCTAGCCACTAGCTAGCATTGCTCGCCAGTAGCTAGCATTGCTAGCTAGTAGCTAAATTCTGCTAAAAAAAAAAAAATATAGCTTTTCAATGGAAAGAAATGAAAAGTAAAGGCCACTGTGGAACAAAAATTTTACAAAATGTATAAAAATTCCAAAAACAAGAAAAAACATTTTCTATGGTTGTACCGAAGCTCTTCACACAAGTTAGAGACAATCATTGGTATTTGTTTTTGGTCAATATCGGTTCTAATCGCAAGAGAGACATCACAAAATAAATAGCACTTATTAATATGTAAAATTATTCTTGCGTTCAAAACCAATAGACAAACAGAACTTCTAGCTTTTATATATAAATAAATAAAAAACATTTAAAAATTCGTTTAAATTCTGCTCGTCACAACTAAAAAGCTAAACAAATGCACAAACGTCCCAGCACGCAAAATTCACAAAGGAAAAGTAAAGTCACGTCGCAATACGCGATTTTAAGGCTGAATGAAATTAAAATTGAGCATTGAGGAACGTGCAAATAAAATAGAAATAAATTCAAGCCACAAATTGCTTTAAAAATCGACTAAATTTAAGTCGCCATACTCAACTTCGCTATGCATGAAGTTAGACATTTTGGTGGACACTGAACTACATAAATCTCGAAAGTGTCAAATAAATGCCAAACGCATAAAAATCAATTTTATTTTCAAAACCTTTGCACATACTAAACTACAT
This sequence comes from Leucophenga maculata, assembly GCA_035044805.1. NCBI lineage: Eukaryota > Metazoa > Arthropoda > Insecta > Diptera > Drosophilidae > Leucophenga > Leucophenga maculata. The sequence goes on along the minus strand of JAWNNP010003455.1, from coordinate 3,866,775 downwards.
ATAAAGCTTGCAAAGGAAGTGCAATAAAATTTTATTAAAAATCGTTAAAGATGCCCCAGATGTAGTGGTTGGTGCAAAGTGATTTATGCAAACTTAGTACATAAAGAAAAATTCCAGCTGCTGCGTATTAGTGGCAAAATTTATAGATGACAACTTTTAGCTACAAAAGCAAGCGCAACAAAGAACCAAGTGACACTAACTCGGTAGATAGATAGAAAGATAGATCGATATATAGTTGAATAAATAGGTCGTTGTCTCGCAGCTAAGCTTATCTTAAGGCGACTGTAATAAATTTTGCTACAAGTGCCCACCGTTATGCAATAAAAGTATCCACAAGATACGCATCTAAAAAAATGCCAATATGTATTGCATATAATTGACTGACATTGAACAGCGCAGCAGCAGTCTGGATTTTTAGCACCTTTTTCTGTTCAAAAAAATGAATTTGCATATTTTTACAATATTATTGCGTTTGCAGTTCAGTTTATTTTCGGCTTCGTTACACCCACCAGTTTTGGTTTTTTTGGACGCAAACGTTCTAACACTTCACATTGAACAGTTGACGTTTTAATAGCAAATTGACGTGTGCTTCATTAGCTGCGAGTACCTTTTTTTTTTTGTTGGGAAGTAATTGAATTTATTTATTTGTGTATTACAAAAGCACTCACTTCGTTGCGTAGGTTGTTTCGAGTTTGCAGATACATTTGTTTGTTGTAGGTGTTTAGGAGTGTCGCAACTTTAGATTATAAAATTGAAGCAGAGAATTGCTTAATTTTATGATTTATGAATTGGTGCTATTAGTTAAATGAAATGTATCTACAAGTTGAAATAAGTTTTGTGGAGCATTATTTATGATTTTTGTTTGGAAACGTTTTGAGGTCAAAAAAGAGGAGAAAGAGATGAGAAAAGTTCAGTCAAAGTACAGAATGGAAGGAAAGGTGAAATGCTCGCGTAGCAAGCCTTACATCTTTTAAAGAGTGGGGAGAGCGCGTGTGTGTGTATAGTAATATCTTAACTTTAATAGTGTGCAAAGTGAAACGGAATTCAAGAGATGAATAGCATTGGCTTTTGAGTTTGTAGCATGGAGAATAATGCATGAGTAAGAGAGAGAGATGCTATTGTTGTTGTAGCTGCTGTTTGATTTTATGCATGGTGAAACGGAATTCAAGAGGCGAAAACCATTTGCTTGTGAGTCTGATGCATAGAGTATGAGTGCTTATGCATGAGTTAGATAGAAATGACGTTGTTGTTGCTGCTGGTTAGTTTTTTGTATATGGTGAAACGGAATTCAAGAGGTGAAAAGCATTGGCTTGTAAGTCTGAAGCATAGAGAATGAGTGTTTATGCATGAGAAATAAATAAATTACGTTATTGTTGCTGCTGGTTAGATTTTGTGTATGGTGAAACGGAATTCAAGAGGGCAAAAGCATTGGCTTGTGAGTCTGAAGCATAGCGAAAGAGTGCTTATGCATGAGTAAGAGTGAAATGCTATTGTTGTTGTTGCTGCTGTTCTGTTTGGTGCATGGTGAAATAACAATGGTGAAACGGAAATCAAGAGAAATTTTAAAGAATTTAAACCAAATGTTCAACTACACTCCGTGGCGAGAGACCCATTTTGTTGAGCTGATATCTCAATCAAAGATGCACCATAAGATACTCCGTGAACAGCCGTAATTATCCTCTGCTGAGAATTGTTTTTCTATTTAAGTAATTTGATTCGAACTCCAGAATACCATCACTGAAAATCGTAATGAAAGTCGTCCGTTTTTAAATGGTTTTCAATGTTTGTTTTGGCCAAGGCCCAATTAAGACCGTAGAAGTGTACTGTGTCTACCGAGGATGTATCGGACATTGATTTGATCAGGTCATCCGATATTTACCTTCAATACACTTATAGCGAGGAACCCAACAAATGGTGACCTACAGACTGTGAAAACATTGTTTTACCAATCCAGAGAAGGGTTGCCATGAGGTTAGTGTTTTCATTCCCGCTTAGCTGTCTTAAAAAATAGAAATATTGGCTGCTTTCGGACTTCTGTGCAATAAGTATTAGGTGGAGACTTCAAAGGCATGGATATCAGATTGAAAGACTGTAAGCCAGGTAAACATTGATATAGAAATTCTGTCATGTTTTAAACGAAACTCATGCCAATCTCTCTTTACATTAAAGTAATATTCCATCTTATAAGCTTAAACATCAAATACATCGCTAAAAGCTGATTGCAACAAATTTTACGATTTTCAATTAAAACTCATTTCAACTACGGAAACCAGTTCATTTAAGCGTGCAGCATTCAAGCACAACATGATGCACACCATTTCCAGTGCAGAAAAAAAAAACCCAGTTGGACTCGAAGTGCATTGCATGGCTTGCAAAAGTTATTAGACCACACACAAAAACGCAGCAAACGAATGGACAGAAGCAAGTTAACTAAATGCACAGATGAAACAGTCGCACTTGGTTAGGCTTATAACTTGGTAACATATCCAAAACCACCCACCTATGCAAACACTCGAACATATTTTCTAGTCATTCATAACTAATCAAGCAGTCAAGCAAGTCATATTCTATACATATTTGTATATACTCGTCGTCGTGTATAGACCACCATTAATCCCAGCATCCAGGAAAATACAGGCAGCAACAGCAACAGTGATTTTTCGCACGCGAATCTGTGCAATCATATAGAAGAATGACCTCGTTTTGCAGAAGACCGACTAACCAAGCAAAGCAAAGCAAAGCATTGAATGTTATAGAATATATTGAGGAACATAACAGAATGGATGGATGGACCGACCCGACCGACCGACCGACAGTGATGATGTGCGCATGTAATACAATATTTTAGCACAAGAAGTAGCATCTTCTGAAGCAGCACAAATCAGGCTCAAAACTCAACAGAGCACAACGACAGACAGACATGCATCCAAGTCGTCAGTCAGTCAGTCAACCGGTGCAGCAGCAGTTCAGTCAGCCAAGTTTACCAACCATTATTGCAAACTTGCGGCCTTGTTTGTGCAGGAGTTGAAAACAGTGGCAAAATATCTACACAGCAGCGGCATATGTAAGTAATAACTTGGCATTTGTTTGATAATGAAGCTCGTCTGATTTTAGAGAGCAAGACAGACAGACAGACACACATATGAGACGAGACGAGACAGTAGAGTGAGTACTCGTATGCTTGGCAGTAACTAGTCAGTCGAGCTTGTTCAAATGAATGCGAATGCGATTGCAAGTGAGTAGTGAGCGAGTGCAGTGCTGCATGTGTACGCATAATTATTTGGAATGCAGTTGCAAAGGCTTCTGCTGCTGTCTTGCCTCTTTATCGGTTTGTTGCAGCAGCCAACGAATGTACTTGGCGCCTCTTGTTTTACTGTATCTCACTCACAGTAACTCACTACGTTGTAATTAGAACAAAGCTCGGCTGACTGGCTCGCTCCCTGGCTGGCTGGCTGGCTGGCTGGCTTGCCTGTCTATGGCAAACAAAGTTCGTTAACTACAATACGACGTGCATGTCGTAGGGTATGTGTTATTTGCCAAGATATGCATCATTGAGTGCGTGTTGTCAGTTTTGCGCTTCATTATAATGGGTGAATTATAATACGAGCGAGCAGCATAGATGAATAGACATGTATTCGATTGTTCCCAAATTTAATTATACATGGATCATGTAGCTTTGGAAATTGGAAATTCAATAGATTTGTGCTCTGCCCGTGTCAGTGTATACAAATCAAAACTTGAACTATATACAGCATGCAGATGAAACATGGTAAGAAAGCATCGTCTCGAATCCTCAGATGAATATACATATTGCAATGAAAAATTTGAAGTTTTAGGCCAATTCAGAGATTGGTTAATATTTCCATCAGAGGAACCATGCGCACTTGTACAACTGCAGCATGGATGTGTTCCTGGATGGTGTTGCTCCTCTATATGGAGCTTAGCATAGGCGGCTACTTTAAGAACAATGTGAAAAGAAATCTATTGGTAGCAACGCAGTAGATACTATGCTCTGTCATCAAAGGGTTACGCACAGAGCTCAGTGATAAGAAAATATAATGAAACATAATCCTCAACTATATACACAGGCGACAATAAAGTGTTACACAGTCGATTTTCCTAACGAATAATGAGACTGGAGCTGGAGGTTTCGGATCTTCAAGTCAGAATTTTTGTAAAGGGAGTCATCAATAAGTACGCAGTCATCCCAATTATTGTACCGGACCTGTCTTGCATTTTAAGACATGCTTAAATCCTTCTGGATAAATTAAAAAAAAAAACCAAGTCCGGCATAGTTATTGGGAAATCTACGAGTATATAAGAGACAGGGTAAACAATTTTTAAATTCTTATAGCAATTAAGGAAATAGAAATCAAGACTGATATAAAAGTTTCTAGGTGAACAACTCAAAAAGCAACATAGATTTAGAAATTTTAAAACACCTGTAGATTTTGTCTAGATGACGAAGATTCTACGAAACAAATGTTGAAACACTATCCAGCCTTAAATCCATACACTTGCAATAAATACGAAGGACTTTTGAGCTTTCTTTAAGGCTGTTTGAGATGATATAGGTACATATTATTCTCCAATAAGACCCAATAGATCAAGAACGTACGCGTTGGTTATTTTGCTGCTTTACTTTTAGACTTTACTGAAGATTTTTTTAAATTTTTTGGTCAGCTAACCTTTCTGTGTATATTTTTTCAGGAATGGTTCTGAAAATTTTGTAAATGAAGAAAAATATACAATTTAATTTGGTATTCCTCCATAAATTATTTCAATAAACATATAAAATCAATTCAAAAGTCTTCCACAATTCAACAGAAATACCTCGAACATTTTAATAACAGATTTTATTAACTTTTCATTTAACAAAGAAGTACAGTTGAATAACTGTAAACTGATGAACTAGTTGCGAATTATAAATGTTTTTAAGTTTTAAATTAAATTGTTTACAGTTGAACTATATTCTTTTATACAACCATGAAAAACAATGCTCTATCACGAGCGACTTAATGTTCGATAATAATATTATTATCGAAAGTTTGGGCGAACATTTTTCGGAACAAACTAATCTGCAATGATGCATCGTTTTTTTTTTTTTACAACAGTTGAAGAATGCTGAATTTTAGCTTTTACACAGGCCTATCCTTTGAAATGTATTTCCTTTCAAAAATTGGCTAATCCTGTTAAAATGATGATGTGCTAACAGACGGTCATTATATTGGCTAGTGCGGAAGGCGATCTGGTAAACGACCAACACCAGTTTCATGTCTCTGTGCAGGGTTGAGCTACTGACTTATCATGGACATTCTCTCATTAAGCGCAATGTATTGTTCTGTAGGACTTTTGAGAAATTACACCTCTAAAGTGTGAAAAAGGTTTTAAAGTTGAAGACTTAATTTCTGAACCGGCTGAACCAAGTTTTATGGAACTTTTATTCAAATTTAGAAGATTTTCCAGACAGTAATAATATAAGTTGTTATTTGTTTCATATATAAAAAAGGCACCGGGGGAAATAAAATACAATTGCAACTAGACGCCATTCATATAGAAGAAATTGAAATGGAATAAAATATTTTGCATCATGTCAGTATAGCTTCAGTGACCACGTACTGGCACTCTTCACGTAACATCGTGCAAACATATGATTCTCATTGTTATGATTGCAAATAGTGTTTAAAAGTTGTCGCCTAAGAATTCCTCACTAAAAAGGGTGCAAAACATGCAAAGGAGCTATTTAACTTGCAAAAACTGCGATTCTAAATATGTATGTGAGGAGAAAACTGAAGACAGCGAAACATTGCTCAGTGTGAAGCACTGAAAAAATAAACAACACAAAAATTAATAAATTAGTGTTCATGCTTCATTTTCTATTTTTTACAGCGGAATGTATATACGTAGGTGCCAGTAGCTGGGCAGCATTTTTGGAGAACACAAAAAAAAAAATGTTCATAATTTTTTTTAATGTGACAATCCTATGTTGCCAGTCTACTGCTTAGTCAACCAGCAGTTTGCGTGGTTATCAGTTCTTAATGAATTTGCGAAACTTTGAGAAGAAGTTATATGGTTAAAATATGATCTAATTTCATTAAACAGACGGACATCGCCAAATGTATTACTCAAATTAGTAAAAAAAAAAAATGTTTGTTTCTGAATAAACATCATATCTTCTCGGAAACAACTGAACCGATTTTCTTGAAATTTTGTGTTTATTTGAGTAGGTGCCTGGATGGTTTGGAGGCACAACTGAAGTGGATAGGTGGCGGTCGATCAGGTTCTAGGAATTTATTTTATTGCCTAATTTTTTTTTTTTAAATTTGTTTAAACACCTTGGCACATCTTGAGAACTGCTGATTCATTGAATTAGATATTTTTTTCTCAAAAAAAATATGTGTGGGAGAAAATTTATTCTACGATGTTTCATAAAAAAGGGCAAGATGTCGCACTCGTGTGTATCATCTCTTTTATTTACTCATATATTAGCTCCTATACTTCGAGTTTTTACCATTGCAAGCTCTACTAAATATGTATACATAAAATGTAATAGTATTAGTGTGCGCATCTTTGCTATAAAGCAGTAATTTGTAAGGTCTGCAACTTTTTTATACAAATTTCTATGCTGCTATAATGCCAACATGTAGTTAGTTCTATGTTTAGTTTAAATTAATTTTATGGAATAGATACTACTCGTATGCAAAACTTCAGACTTTTTGCCAACTTTTCCTGTCACGTGCGAGAAACTTCAACTATATTATGCCACTATGTAGCTGTGTGAAGGACCATTATTAAAGTTTTTGCGCACCTATTCAGCTGTATTTGTTAAAAGTAATTTAAACAAAATCTAACTCAGCTGTTGCATTTTTCATTGTCCCGCTTAAACTGTCAAACTATGTAGCAGTATGCAACTACGAGGACTCAACTTAAATCCTTTTTTTTATTTTTTGCTGCTGCCACTTGAACATTTTATGCTGCATTTGAGATTTGTGTTTGCTATGCCATATAAAAGTTGTGCCAGACTTTAAAAAAAAATAGAAAAAAAATGCCAATACAGCAAACTAAAAGTGAGTTCACTCTATCTAAACAGTTTCTCCCTGGCTGAACTTCAATGGTAATAAAAAAAAAAAAAAGAGTCATTAAATCCTGCAGTCATGTACAGGCTAAAGCATATAAAACTAAAATGAAAATCAAAGCTGTTGCAAAAATTCAAAACAACAATAAAAAAAAGCTAACAAATTTATATTTTACAACTTGTTGATGATTCGTTTCATCTGCAGAAAATTGACACTAAAAAAATAAAAGAATAAACACCTTATTAAAGCACAAATTCGTTTGAGTTAAGCCCACTTTTCAAATATTCGCAAATTTACGCCAATTTACACACGTACTAGAAAGGGCAACGCCTTTGCTTACGCATTTTCTATCCCATTTCCCTTCTTGCATGGGACGTGTTCAGTTTGTCCAACAAAAATTTCACAGTCGCACACTAAATGTTCGCTCATTTACATCAGTTCTTTGCATAGCAAAGGACATCGTGCGTAGCTATACGACGCACCACAAGTCAGCACCCTAAATGCGGCGGCTATTCTTGAACATTTTGCAAACCATGCAAATCCCAAGGATTAAGCAATTTTAGCCGCTGTATGTGGTTATCGCTATTCTCGCTATTTTTGCAAATTTTTCTACAATAAAATAAAAAAATAGAAACTAAATGCCACACCGCAGGTGATGCTCTATTGTTCCAGACAATATACACCATTTACTGTGAGTGAGGGTAGTTTTATAAGTAAGGAAATTATGTGAAAGTGTGCAAGAAATGGGAAAAATTTTTAGTTATTTATTTTCTGCTGAAATTTATGCAAATTTGTTTACATTTAACTGAAGTAAAAGAAATAATTAAAGTTGTATTTCCAGCAACAGAAAAATTTAAAAAAGTTTTTCGAAATATTTTCTTAAATCAAAGGTAAGCTCAATTCATTATATTTTAGAATTGGATGTCGAAAGTTTAGATTTGGTACATATGTAAAGGGCACTTGAGAAAATAAGACGAAATTGGAAACTGTGTGATGCTACTTTCATATGTGAATGAGTCTTTATCTAAAGGAACAATCCTAAGGATATATATTATACCTTTGCCCTAGTTTTCATCTCAATTTGATGAAAATTCTTGCAACAGAAGTAAAAGATTCAAAAAACGCAGAAATATGTCAAGCTATAAATAGAGCAGCATATTTTCTAAAAGTCACCAGCGCAGCATACATTCGGTTTCCAGAGATCTTTATTTCCTGGTGAAACATACATGACATAACTGGATTTTATAAGAATTTATTAAACAGAAGCCTTTTATCCCTTACACAATGGGGAAAATAAAGCCTAAAGAATTATTTTTTTGTGAAACTACTTCCATAAACATCGCTAGCTCAGATTTTCGCTACAGAAGTACTATATAGTTCTGCTTTTACCATCTTGCTGGAACATACTACATCACGGAAGTTTATATTTTCTTATTTATACTCTTCTAGTATTTTAAATTTTGACACGAAGTTTGTAACGCATGCAAGAAACAACGGAGACCCCATAAAGTATCTATATTCTTTCTTAAACAGCCGAAAAGAAAAATCGATCAAGCTATGTCCGTCTGTATGTATATGTGTATGATTCAAAAGTAGTCGCTCAGTTTTTAAGATATTGATCTGAAATTCAATGTGGAAGCTTCTGAATATTATGTAGCTCAACATAAAAGTTAGTTACCATCCCACGCCCACTTTAAGATATAGTCACCACATAAACCCCCAGTCTATATTTCGACTTTTGTATGAAAACCTTTCTTTATACAACAGCGATTTCTAAATAATTTATGAAGAAAAGCATCACATGTATATCAATGGAACAGGTAGAAATAATAGTCGGAGACCCGCAAAGTTACGCCCATTATGGTCAGGAGCGATAAAGGAGTCGATATAGCCATATCCGTTTGTCCGCCCTTCCGAACGAAAGTATGATGATAATCGATATTTAAACTCATTTTAAAGTTTAACGTCCAACCCCACACAGAAAGTCATTTAAAATATTTATTATTCAATTTAATATTGTATTGGCGCCCGAGCAGGGACTAGGGCATATGCAATGCTGCTGTTATTAGCTGGTTTCTGTATCACTCACGCCTAGTGCTACACAAAATATCTTCAACAGCTTTATTACACTAAAATGTTGTCATTATTTTGGGGAATATAAATTGGAAAACTTACCCATTTTTATTATTGTATGCATTTATAGAAATAAAGAATCAATAATCCAACTAAATTCAAACTATACTACCTACTACAAGAACTACCCTCGCAACTTTGGCGCGTATTTTACAATCAGCGAGACCGGCCCGCCTGCAGGCCAGCCTACCTGTACATATGTACCGACCAAAGATGACACTTGCGCACGTCCTTTGAGCCACGTTTTTGAGACTTCTTTTACCGTCTTCTACTTTTAGCCGTACGTCGCTCTCGCCCAATGTACGTACTACCTGTTTCAAAATTAATTTATTTTATTTCTGCGCAAAAAAAAAAAATAAATAAAAACTTGACTGCAATTTGCACAGCAGAGCGTCACCAACCAACGAACCAACTAAACGACCGAGTGCTGCATCACAACCGGTTTCTTGAACGCCCTTCTGCAAACTTCGTTCATTCGGTTTCCCAAGCGAGAGTCCCCCGAGTGTACGCCCTTTACGATTTTTGCTGTTTACTTGTTTATTGCATTTGGCAAACCTGTGCTAAAAAATGCAACACATTTTCTGAGTTCAGTTTTCAAGCATGCCGCCTACCGGCGGGGCATTCCGCTTATCAGTTGCACCAGCAGCAACAGCAGCTTCAAGAAATAAATGCCTCAAATGACTTGAAATCAAGTTAAATTTAAGTGTTCAAAGGCTAGACTAGATAGTGCCAAGGCACTAAAAGCAATTACTTGAAAACAGCAGCAGCGTGTTTCGTTGGTTTTGTTGTCTATGAATTCCTTGGAGCAATGTCAATCTTAAACAAAGGACTCTATTATTATTATTTTTTGTTGCTTTTTGTTTGTTTGAGACAATGCCGCATGCTATTTTCTATTAATAATACTCATATGTGCGCAGCTGAAACTCGAGCTCTGTTGAAATCTCAGCTTAAGTGCGTCTTAAGTGCTACGGAGACAATTACTTCCGCAGTGCTTCAGATTTTGGAGACAAATGCACCTGCATTGAATGTGAAGAATCTTGCGTATTCAATTATTTATTTAATAATGGATCTAAAAGTAGCTGACAGTGTATCCTGTTTATAGATATCAACTTCCTTCTAACTTATCAAATTTCGTGCGAATTTTTAATGGTGCCGGAAGAGAAGTGCAAAGATCGATAGATGTAAGATGTGAAGGTGAAGATTTGTATCTGTTATATGCTAAACCATACAACCATATAAATCCTATTTATTGCTTTTTTTATTTACTACTTCGAAAAGTTTCTTCACCAAACATAAATTAATGTGTATAGACAAGCCTTCTGCGAAAGCACCACAGGATCATACATCATTTACCATCTAAAATTTGACACATTAACAACCAAGAAGCTGTTGAACCATGTCAAATCATAGACATGCTACATATGTTGCTTGACACTGAATTCCAATTTGAAACAGCTGGCAATTTGAAGATCTCTAGAGACAATACTTGAAACAAGCATCCATTAATATTTTCAGTGGAAAAAAAAATACAAAGCATTTGCTGCTGCAACTCTTTAAAAATGTTCATTTTCAGATACATAAATACATTTCCACTCAATTGCAATTACTAGTATGCTGCTGCTGCTACCTATTACATCTACTAATAGACACGTATCCTTCCAACGTTTTGTTGCTCTCTCTAAATGATGCGCTACTTCTGCAATACTTCAGGAAATGTGTATGGTTTATGAAGTACAAGTATTTTCATTTGTGGCTGCCATATTCCATATCTAAAAGATAGAGCACGTTCAATTTATGTTGCTATTGTATTGTATTGTAACTGCGTTGTTATCCTTGTTTCGGCTGCGCTTAATAGGAGCATAAAATTTATATGTATATACCAACCATATAGTAGGTATATTGTTGTATATATGGATTATTTTTTTATTGTTTTCTTAAAGCGCGCGCACACGCCACACACAGGCACACAAATTGCACAAAAGTACAAAAGGACACGAAACCAAATAAGAGAAATATTGTTCTTCTTGGTAGTAATAGAGATTCAAACGTTTGCTCTATGTTGCTACATAAGAGGGTGGTTTAATATATTTGAGAAAATTTGAACGTGAGAAAGAACACTTCTGGAATTTTCAAATGTAACACAGATTAGTGAATTAGTTTTCGAATCAATTTTATCCCTTATCAGGCGGAAGGAGGCTGCATAGACCCCATGAAGTATATTTCTTCCATATAGACATGCCTGTGTAGCTGTTGGTATGAAAATCGAGATCTTAAAGGCTATAAAAGATAATTTTTTCAGATAACTTGTATTCAATTTTGAGTATCTTGCATGAAAATATTTCATAGAAAGCTAGATCAGACCGCTGGAAAAGATGTTCTCATACAAATCTTTGGAAACAGGATATATCGTAGTCAAGCCCATACAACTGCAACGTTCTTGTTTGTTTTCATTATATTAGTTTTGGTGAAGATTTGGCTGTCAATATTTTCCCGTTCTTTGCTTCCTTTATTCGGGTTGGCTCCCTTTGTTCGTGATCCCATCCCACCCATCTTTTTTTTCCCTCTCATCTCTTTAAAATATATTAAATGAAGCTTGCGCAATATAATCATTACTACAAAGGGATTTTAGAGCGTAATAGGTGGTGTCTCAAACCAGCCGGCACTGCGACCTTTGCAAGTCTATCGTACACTAACAGAAGTATCGACCTACAACATTTCATCTAGTCTTGACGCCCTGTTAATTGCCACTTGTGCCTGCTTAGGGTCAAAGCTGAATAGTTCCCTAAAATATGCTGGAGATTCTAATCATTTCTTATTATGGGGCCTTTTCACCATCCTTAACTCTATACATTTCTCCTTGGAAACAATCTATCAATATCCCATTGATAAGAGTTCACTTCTATGAGCTACCCCGGAAATGTGGCAAAGCAGAACGTTTCATCATTGCAGAATCTTCAACCCTCATTTAATGAATTACTTAATAATTAGGTAACGAACTTCTATTGACACAATTATTTAAATTATACCCTAAGCTGCAGAAGAAAGCCCGGTATTCGCCAGGAAGTCCGGTATACGCCACCTAGCGTTGATGCTTATCCGATTATCGTTTATTCGTCCTACGAGTCTATGATCTATGCTTTGATCCAGATCTATTAAATATAGAGGCACCAAACTTCATCTGTATACTCTTTATATATCGAGTTAAACTTCGACTTTTCAATGGAAATTCCAAAGAAGTGCCTAATATGAAAACAAAACCAATGCCTTTAAGATTCCTCTTGTCACGTTTATAAGTTTCAATATCTTCTTTCAGTATCTGCTTTATTTTCCAAGACTTCTACGTCTTTTCAAAGACTTTTGAAACAGTACTCGTACCTAAACACACACATAGTACTACAGAATGAAAATAAGAATAATAAAAATAATGAAACACCAGCTTCAGAACTCGAACTTCGAACCGAGCAGATGTTTTCTTGTATTTAATTTTTTCTTCGTTCCAGAGCGCCTTTTTTTCTACAGAAATTAATTTTTAGCTGTTGTTGCTTTTTGAGTTTAAAAGAATTTTTTCGTATTTCGCCATTGAGTGAAACACTTGAGTAGTTTTACTACAGAAAACAGCTGATGCGGAGAATGTAACTCTTAAAGTGAATGTGAATGCGAATGCCTTTTTGAAACACTCAAGCAATAATGAAGTAGCTGACAGCTGCAACACTTAACTCAAGAAGCAAGTTCAACGGCTGAGGCTGAGGTTAACAAGTCCTTAAGAGCAGATAGATGTAGAAAAAGCATAATATTATGAAGAAGAAAAGCTAGTTTTATCATTTATGAAATATATACATTTATAAGTGTGTTGCGTATATCCTTGAAGACAGACCTTGCAGCAAACAGTATCATCATCATGAACTGACAGTGAAAACAGCAATTCATTAAAGCGTAAAAAGCAGCTGTCACGTTCAAGCATAATCATTGAAACGCGGGGCACGAAAAACGAAAAAACAAAAAAAAATGATTATAAGGGCCTTTGCTGAATGAAGCACCACAGTGTTTGCTATATATTGTAGTAGTAAATCAAAAACTTCAGAACTCCCTCAGACGACAGCGACTTGTCAAATATACTGAACGGACGAACCCTCATTGCGTTGCAGAATATTGTTGCTTCCTGGCGGTGATGTGCCTGACTGCCTGCCTGCCTGCATACATTGAAACAACTAAACAACAACCAGAGTTCACTCAAAATGAGCTCAACTGAATGGCATATTTTCTTCCTTCCTTCCACTACCTACCCTAATGTAAAAAAAAAAATCAAAATAAAACTCAACTCAAGAATACGAAAATAAAGTACAAAGCAGAGTGTATACTAAAGGCGCAAACAAAATGTAGAGTGAAACAAAAAAGTGAAACAAAATGCTGCAGATCCAACCCTATAGGCATGAAATTCTTAAAGACTCGTTTCAGTTGCATTTAAGAACGCGCTTTGTGAAGATCGCCGCTGTACGAAACGAAACGCGTATGGATTAAAGTGTTTTGTGTGGCATTAATATTCAAACAAAAAAAAAAGAAAGTGTAGTGTATTTCAATTAAATGTATACACTACTAATGCATATAATTAAACAATATAATTAATATAGATTTTTGATTATGGTGACATATCGGGAACGCATTCTGCTGCATCAATTTCGTTTACCAATTGCTAGCGAAAGCAATACAACAAAGCGTATACGTGTAGTTGTTGTCACTAGTCCCGGTCAGAGTAAAAACTTTAAAAAGTCAATTTTATTAAATATGAAAAATATAAAGGAAGCAAGTAGTAGTAGTGCAACATCTCCAACACCAAGGATTAATATGTCAGCAACAACAACAACAACAACAACAACTGATGAACAACAGTCAATGGCACGCAGATGTGTCATGCGCACAAATTCGGCGCCGAGTAGTAAGCGTGTTACGGGCCGGCAACGGTAAGTGCTGGTGTGCCAGCGAGTTCTAAATTGGCTGCATATGTGGGTCAATTAAATTAATTGGAGTTATGATGGACAATATACACAGTAGAGATATGCATTTTTTTTTTGAATGGAATAAATGCGCCAATTAATGAACATGATTGAAATTTTGTGCAAATTGCAATTAGTAAAAAATGTGACATAAAATTCTTGAATATGTAAAACTAAAAATTTATACATGAGTACTAAGAAAAGACTATGCAGCGCCACCTACCGGTTAAAATTATGAATTTGAATCATACATGCATCCCACTTAACATACAACAAAATTTTATCAAAATCGGTACAGCCGTTTTGAAGAAGTTCTGTGACATACGCAAGTGTAGAAGAGTTTTATATATGAAAATAAACTGGAGTAAACGAGTCGATCGAAATATGTCCATTTGTCTATATGTCTGAAAATTTTTAAGTATAATTTTTTGCAAACATTTTCAAGATTACTGTCTGAAACCGATAGAGAAGCTTAGTTCAGTTCTAACTCCCTATCAATATGCTTCGCCATCTTTTAGTGACCCATAGACCAAAGCCTCAATACAAATCAACCGCTTACTCTTGGAGTTTTGTGTGAAGAACCTAATTAATTTTAAATTTAATATGAAGGCTTTTTTAGAAAGAATGCTTGATCCGCCTCCATTTAAATAAACAAATTTCGCAGTTTTATATGAAAAATTTAATTTTAACAGTTAATATCGACTTAAAATTTAATGAGGAGGTTTTTTAAAAACTAATGCTCCATATGTACTTCATATGAATCTGCCTCCATACGATTCCTCCGCTCATTTTACGAGTTTCGTACGAAAAACTAAATTTTTACTGTTGATATCAACGTCCAATGTAATATGGAGGCTTCTTAAGAACGAATGCTTACCGTCCTCTTTTAGTGATCCCCTCCATAAAAATCCTTCGCTTACTTTTGGAGTTTTTATTGAAAACTTATATATGTTAATTCAAATGTTATATGAGTGCTTCTTAAGAACAATGCTTCACGTCCTCTTTTAGAAATCCGCCTCCATGCAAATCCACCACACAATTTCGCACTTTTGTATGAAAAACTTTACTTTTACAGTTAGTATCAACTTCAAATTTAATGTATTGGATTCTAAGGAACGAATGCTTCACAAGTGCTTCGCGTTCTATTTTGTTGATCCTCATTCAAACAAATCCACTGCACACTTTTGGGGTTTTGTATGAAAAACTTTAATTTTCCAGTTAAGATCAACTTCAAATTTTATATGAATACCTCTGAAGAAACAATTCTCCATATATACTTCACATGCTTCCGCCTCCATACAAATCCACGGCTCATTTCGGTACCTTTGGACGAAAACCCAACGTTTTAAAGTTGATATCAACTGCAAATTAAATGGAGATGCTCCTAAGGGACAAATACTTCACTTTTTCAAAATAAATGGTTCACATACAAATCAAATAAACGTGGTCCTCCCATTTTATGAATACTCCCATACAAACTAACCGGAAACTCTAATAATTAGAGTTGATATCAACTTCAGAAGTAAAATGGTGGCTTCTAACGCTTATAAAATGATCTTAAAGAAGGAATGCTTCACTTATTTAAGTGATAGTAATCTCATGTAATCTCACCACTCACGTTTAAGTTCTTAGATGATAGTATCCATAGAAACCATCCTGCTTCACCCGATACAAATATATGTTAATTAATGTATATCGATTATATGGAGGCCGTGGAATCGCCCTCTTTGATGCAGACAAAAATAAATAGAGTTACTTCTCCGAGCCCATTATACCAAATTTCATCTCTGTACCTCAAACAGATACAAAGATTTGACCATTCTGCTTATCTCTTATATGGAGTGTTCTGCATCGCTCCCTCCGATGTTAAATAAAGGTTGTCTATATTATTTCCCGACGTCCCATCTATTTTTATACCAAAATTTATACAAATTGGATCAGCGGTTTAGGCGTGATGCGCACTCAAACAAATAAAAACATTTCTTAGATTTTATTATATGTAAAGATAAAAAGATGATCGACTCAGTTTGGCCGAAACCAATCTATGCATCATTTTATTTACATTAAATCGCGAATCTTCAAAAACATCAGATTTAATTTGTTCTTTTATTAAAAAGTGTGAAGTCCTAGCAGAAGAAAGCAAAAGCATCGATCAAATCTAACCCCTAATTCTGCAAATAGATGTATTACATAGTGCGTTACATAATTGAAAAACCATTTTTTACGAGAAAAATGATTGATTTCATCCCAAAGACCTCAAGAAATATCCGTCGATTAGTTTTGCAAAACACACATACGTACAAAGCATACACATATGCTTACACTTTGGTTCTGCTCATTACCTGACGCAGAGACAACCAATCTTAACTGTTAATTTACATTCATTCAGTAGTTTCTGAAGGTTTCTTATATAATTTATAATTTCTGAAGCTGCTTTTTTTTAGACCACACAGAAAATAAACACGACACACCCTGCTTAAATTTCAAACGAAATCGAAACTATATATTTATGCATCCTTCAAAATATCTGTAATTACAGCAAGCAAGCATCAAATCTAATACAAACTCATGGCTACAATGCTCAGCGATGCTTATCGCGAGTGCACTCACTGCTGCTTGCTTATATTCATATAAATAGAAAGCATCAATCAGTCACCTGCACATCACCATCCCAACGTCAAACAGCTGCCAGCTAAACAGAAATTCCAATATCTCTGCTGCATGCTGTTCGACGACGATCTTCATGCGATATCATCTCTCACAACAGTTTTCTACTATGTACTATGCCGCATGGCATACCTTCACGCATCACTGATTTAATCCGTTTTTTGTTCAGCATGTCCTTAGCTGTACTGTACGCTCGGACCTTTATACCTTTAAAAACTACATATTTACAAAAAGAAATGTAAAAAAAAACCTGCATGTAACTACTTAGCCTAATGTTTATTGTATCCTGTTGCTTTGAGCATCACTGAGCATACAGTTACATAGTTCGATGAGCTGCTGCTGCTCTGTTCAATTTCAAATTCTTGGAATTTTGAAGAAAGAACAAATTCCTGTTCGTTTGCTGACAATAAGCCTAAGCAAACAAACGAAGTAAGGAAGAAGAACTCTGCCAAGGTTAATACTTATCCTTTTTCTACGTTTCTTTGCAATTGGATTTTCCCAGAGCAAATAGCAACCTCGTCCTCGTTCACTTTGAAGTTTAGTTCAGAAAAAGTGGTTTAAGTTCTGCAAATTGCTCCCGCACCACCTCACCACCACCTACCTGTTCGTTCGTTCGTTCGTTCGTTAACACTTTACTCTTGGTCACATTTTCACACGCAAGCATTGCACACTTTCCTTTTATTCCTGCTGCTTGGCGGCATCCTTTCCGGTTTCGCTTTTATGACACATTTTCCTGCACTAACATTTTTTTATGGTTCTGCGTTATTTAATGCTGCTCTTCTTCTATGGCTTTTGTGCAAAACTAATATTTGTTTCGTCTGTCCGTATGTCCTTCTGACCGCCTACCGCAGTAGTAACGCCTCCGCTATTCACCCTACATTTCTACCTCTTCCGCGCGCAAATGTTCAAACAATACGGTTTACGAGCTGCTCATAAAATTTATACGCGTATTGTTCTGCACTTGTTTTGCACCATTCCATCTTCTTTATCCTTGCCAACCATTCATTCGACGCCTTTTACCTGTTTGGCTGCACGTAATTTGCTCAGAGTAGCCGTCAAGTTTTTCCGCGTAATATTTTGCAATCGCACTCAATGACTTTTAGAGTTAGACCCTTTAACGCCCGCGCGCACCAGGGCGGCGCTAAAATTTGCACAATTATTTTATTGCCAGCCATGGCTTCTGTTTTTGAGCGCGCACCGCACCAGCCAGCTTCTCGGTTTCTTGGAATTGCAACTCATTAAGTTAATCCGTACAGAACAGCAGGAGCAGCAGCGCAGCAGCGGTTGTAATATCAAACAAAGACTTGTTGACTTTTGCTAAAGTTTTACAATTTGTTTTTCGCAAGTTTTATAATAGTTTTCCGTTTTTCTTTGCAGTTTTCCACGCACACAAACAACATCGACGACTACAACAACGCATGATGGCGTTAGCGTAATTGGAATACGAAATCCTATGAATTTGGTAAGTGTAGGAGTTAGTAATGGAGATGGCGGAGACATAGAGTTATAATTGGAGATCTCACTTTTGTGTTGTACTATATTATACAGAAATTTCGAGACTTAAATTACAAAGTTTAGAAAAAATTTAGATTGTATTAGCGCCGGAAACAGAGACTTTACTTGGCATGCATAATATTGAACTGCATTCTTAAAGATTTTACCTTGTTCCGATGGTTTTTTTGTGGGTAATAATATATTTTTTAATGGTAGGGTGCTCACTAAGATGATGTTTGGGCAAATTCGGCCATAAGGGTATAAAATAAAATGATTTTCATTCGAACGCATTCAAACTCGGTGTGTATACTTTACACAACAAATAATAAAATACTTATTTAGCTATTTTTAGAGAACTCTTCGCCCTAGTATGGTGGAAGATTTCATACATTTAGCTGGAATTAATTTAAACTTAGGAATCAACGTGTTTATTCGTATTAAACGGCAGTCAAATGTTATGGAGCAAAATTTCTTGTTCTCCGATCGTTTTAAAACTGCCAATTCTGGGAAAATTTACTTCTAAGGCGCAAAAAAGGGTCAAAATTTGGGTGGTTAGAAATTCTATTGGAATTTGAATCCAAGACACAAAAAAAAATATGTTAATTCGTAAATTCTAGTCCGAAAAATGAACGACTTAACTGGAACATTCAAATTTCTCAATGTAATATGACCAAGAGATCCGATCCCACTGATGGGAATTTATATATTATAGTTCACTAAATAAAATTTTCATTGCAAAAAAATTTTATGACATTGCTGAGACATTGGTGCCTGGTCGAGCAATTCTCAACTAGATTAAATGAGCTTGGTTTTCTGAGTACCTATTAAAAAAAAATAGCCTAGAATACCTAAATAATACTTAGTTTATTCTATAAAAAAAAGACAGATATTTTATATATATAGCAGATCTGTCAACTATTTAAACCATGCAAACTTCCTTCTGTTATGAAAAATGTTTATTGCTTTATTTTGCTAGAAACGTCGAATGCCAAAGCCTCTATACAAATCTATCCCACCTTTCTGGATTTTTTTGTATGAAACAGATTTTGTTGTTGCTGTTAGTTCAACTTGATACTGCACTGTCACTTCATACTAGATGTGTTGTATATTGCGTCAAAATATTTCATCATGGGTCAAATGGTATCATTAAAAGAGGTGGCTTCTTTGGTGGGTTTTTGTATGAAAAAGATTTGTTGATTCAACAAGAACCTCAGAATGTGTTTCATTTTGCGTAATGTATAAAAAAAAAATATTCCATTATGGTCTAAATCGGATCACTAAAAGAGGTGGCTGTGCTACAAAAGGGCAAGTCGATGGTGAAATGTCCGTCTGCCTTACTATGAACAACAAGAACTTGGAGTCTATAAAAAATGAAGCCTTCAATTTTAGATATTAATTTTCTCCTATTTCCTCTTCAGCTAACTAGTATTCAAGGAATGTATGACCATAAAATGCTGTCCATTCTATCTGCGTTTTTATACAAAAATTTGGGTTTCTTATTATTTTAGCTAGAAACGTTTAATTTTTTGCATCTTTCTTCAATGTAGATCCATATTGGACTACTAGAAGCAGTAAACCCAATACAAATCTGTGCACTTTTCTGTGTTTTTGTATGAAAAATATTTTCTTGTGGTTTAAAATTTCTTGAAATGACTAATTGTAATAAAATATTCTTCACAAAGTCAAATAGGAATACATCCCTCATGCAAGTTTAATGTTTACTCAGAAGGGAGCTCAGTGAAATACTCATTTGTGTATCATAACTCGAGTAAATTTAAATCTATTATATGATGTAGTAACATAACATTTGTCATGATCTACCGCAATTTCTGAAGCTATATAGTAGCTTGCTTATAGTTTGGACACCAACTTGATACATATTTCATGACTATTTGTACTCAACCTATATAATATATAGATATACCCATACCAATTGAAAACTGATTACATATTTTCATTTAAAAATTGTGCAAATATTTTCTAGTTGAACCAACCAAACAATCAAGCATCGAAGCAAATAGTTGTTCATTAAAAACTATGCAAAGATGTGCATACAAAATATATTACATACTATAACCGATAAATTGAACAAACAATCAAACGAAAAATCTATAAACGATACAATTCATATATAGTAAGTATATATGAAGTATATAGCAGATACTTGCCATGCAACCATTCATCAAATATTTCAAAATGCAAAGCAAACAATTGAATGCTGCTGCAATTAATGCATTTTCAAAAAAATGTATATAAACTATTTTAGTGCAACTTTCTCGCATTTTGTAAGCTTTAAAGTGTAATTCCCAAAAAATAAATAAATACCGAAATGCAAATATTTTTCAAAGCAAATAGCAAACATCGAAAATGTTTTACTTTGCTGCAACAATTTTAATTACTAAATAGCTGCTGCTGCAATTCGAAAAATTATTGTACGAGTTTTTATTTACAAAAACTTGAAACTGGTACACCTTGTAATAAAAAATAATAAAAACAAGTAACTAGCTACAAGAAACCCGAGCAACACATACGATTTATAACAAGCGCCAATTAGAAAATTATAACAAATGTCTATTCGAATGTCTATTTTGGGTTTTTTTTTTTTGTAGTTATTCAAATATTTGAACTTTATCATTTTGGAGGCTGTTTTTGTCTTTGTTACATTACAATTATTCTTCAATGTAGCAACTAGTTTGAGTACTATGCACAAGGCCAGACTTAGAGGCTTTCGAAATTTAAGTAAAATGAAATAAGATTTGGGAAGATTTGTGTAGAACGCTTTTACAAATAAAAATCAATAATCAACTAATTCAAAACTTTTAAAGCAAACCTTTTTCCAAGTACAAATTGCGTACAAATTCATTAATATTTTCCAATTACGCCCAAAATTATAAAGTTTAACAGCTCAATTTGGTTTTCTGTTTATATTTTTATCTTACGGCATACCTTTCATGGCTGCTGATAAGGTCGTCGAAAAACAAACATAGTATCTAACAAGATACTTATTTACGCTTGACATTGGCGCCAATGAATTAGATATCAAAATGATCCGAGTATGATATATCAACAAGCAAGCAGTGCGTAGTTTCTCACATCCCATAATATTTTATAAAATTTATTTCAAGTAATTTAATCCCTTTTGAAAGTGGTGATGTGAATGTACTGCTCAGCCACTGCTGCCACCATATGTCAATGACTTTTACAAAAGCGCAAGAGGTATATGGTATAACTTACCACTTCACTGTTGCAGCAACTAGTGTTCAAATTACAATGGAGAGCAAGAAAAAGGCTTTCGAATTTCTTTTACTACATATTCGATTCAAAATCAAACAAATGTCATCAAATGCTGCTGCCGGAACACATTTTCTTGTTGTTGTTATCCTTGCAGCAGCATATCTTCCTGTTGTTCAAGTGTATTTTGATTAGTTTATCAACACAGCTTGTTCCTTTCTTTGGTGCTTAGAATTGTCAAAAAATATCAAATTTCACATGAATGATGCCGAGATTTAAATGGAACATTTTGCTTCAATTTGATTTATTTCAAGTGTTCACCGCGACAGCTGTGTACGCACTTTGGAGAAGCTGCACAAATGTTTGGATTGTCACAAGCCGTCTTTGTTGTGGAAATACGGAAACAGCTTTGTATATATATTTAGTTGCTGTGCTAGTCTTAGTCAAATGTTTGCATTGAAATTGAGTTTGTACATCTTTGGACAGGCAATGTGTAGTATCGGAAGTAAAATGAAGGATCTGTTCATTAAAGGAAATTTTGTTTAAAATATTTATTCCATACATCTTTTGGTCGGTCTAAAAGATTGAATTTGAAAAGTCGGAAGCGGAGTTAAAAGATTTATGGCGTATTTTTCTAAGAATTTTCGTAAGAGTAGTAGAATTTTCAAGAACCAGTAGTTACTATTAAATAGCCATGCCTTAATATAAAAATTCTGTACGGATTCTATAGAACAAAGTATGCTCTTTACAAATATTTATTCGGTATAAAGTATTCTTCTCATTTCAAATGTTTTGGCCTTTCAATGATGTATCTATAAAAGTTTTTTACATTTAAATATTGGAGATTATTTTAAAGAGGTCAAAATGATGCAAAAATTTATAAAGAAATAATATACAGATACATTTTTCAAGTCAACTGCCAAAACATAGTTCCATCGATTCCGTTCTGAACATTTTATGTCAAAAATAAAGTCCTCAAAAGTAAAGAGTTGAAACCATTTAAGAATTTATGACATCAAATTGTAGTTCGGCTCCTAGAAAATTTATATCACAAGTTTATTGACTCCTATTGTTTCTCTGACAGACGAAGGTGAAGACGGACAGCTTGTTGGTATAATTCAATAAGTTTATGTGTATCCAAAAGACAATATCAAAGAACATAAGCAATGCAGCCAATGTTCAGGTTATTTCTGGAGATAGTACGTTCATCGCATTTCGAAGGTTTCAAACGCTGTATACATCAAATAGTGCCATCCTGCTGGAACCACAGATCCCGAATGTTGTGTACACATCTTAAACATTTAAAAAAAAAAAAGCATTACAGCTTTGTCCTATAAGGGTCCTCTATTAGAAATTCATTTTTAGATTGAGAAATATATTTGAGCAATGTGAAGAGAGAAACCACTTTTTAATAACAAAAAATTAATAGCTAAGGAAATACGTGTTTCGGAGAAGATGTTTAAAGGAAATATGTCCAATGTGGCAATTCCAGTAGCCAAGGTTGGAACTAAGCAATATCTGTGGGAGCACAATTGATCATTGTATCTGCTGAAGATAAAGAAACACTCTTTCCTGGTGGTATTAAAGTCTATATAACAATCACAAAAAGTTTTAAGGAGTAAAGCTTTGATTTAGAGGGTTTGATTCGAATTGGCATTGATACCGTAAAATCCAGCTCTTCGCCTCCTAGTGGAAGTTTAAAATGATTTCTATGAACTACAAGCTTGGTAAGCCGAATCTGTCTTCCATTTCGAAGTTTTTGAGAGTTTTTGGTTAAAATCAATGTTGCTTTTCCGGTTGCCTACTATTTATTGCTGCTTTATTTCATACAGTGTGGGTCCCATTTTCTGTCAAAGTGCGATCGGTTATGTCGTCTACTAATCCAGTCTTAGCTGGGGTATCGCAATATACTGTCTTGGGAACTGTTCTGTATTCCAAAGTTACAACGGACCTCCCTGTCCCAGTGCAGTAACCATGGATATAAAATGTTTATGGTTATTTGCGGACGATGTTAGCGCATTTTATAGGTCAAGGCGTTAAAATCGGGCAGTAGATGTTCTTCAAGAATATCTTAATATCTTTGAAGTTTAAACGAAAATATGAAATATGGTTATGGATATAGAAGTTTGCCTGCCTTAAGCAGTGCTCGGCATCGCACACAAACGCATTTACAAATACGTTAGTACTTTTTACCGAGCACTGGCCTAAAGTGACGAACTCCACTGGCAATGGTAAGCCTTGAGATGCCTTCAAATCGTTCAAACAGTTTTAGTTCTTGATTTATTTTGAGCTTATATAGGCGTAGGCTGAGATTCTTCGACACAATATTGTTCTGAAGTTTGCCTAATTCCTGTGAAAAAGGTGGAATCGATTGATTGATTAATATCAATGGATGCACCTATGGCCGTCATATTTTCCACACTTCTTGCTATTTTTAGTATCACTGGGGAAATTTTTAAATCAAACTTTTGCTACTATTTACAAAGTTCTCCATTTGTCTCTAATAGAAAACTCTTTAGAAGCTACAATTGATCAAAAAAATTCCAGTAAAGAGATCCCTCTCTGTATTTCATAATATTTTTAAAACCATTCTGCTTAAGTAAATATATTTAAGATATATGCTGAGCACTTAAATTTTAGACATGTATTACTTTAAATACAGTGTCTCATCTCTCTTCTTCATTTCTCTTCCATTTTAAAATAGTTTCTATTAGATTTTTAAATACATATATACACCATTTTTACTCCGCCATTTAATCATTTTAAGCCAACTATAATCATTTATTTTCATTTCTCCAAGTGTCAGCTACTTAAACCATTAACATTAAATACATTGAGTTAGTACACAGACACGTTCCAAAGAAAGAAAGAAAGAAAGAACGAATGTACCAATCTGTTTCCACTCACTATCAAAAATCTACACTTAAACTGAATATATTTACACACATGACTCCGTGTATTTCTGTCTATTTAAAGAGAAGCCACTATGACTTCACAAATGTTTTAAACATAGACTACAGCGTGTATGTCTGTCGGTCGGTCTGTCGGTCTCTAAAATACATAGTCGAAGCAGCAACTCCTGTTGTTAGGTTTGGCATTTTCCGCTGATAATTTATGATGCGTCTGTACTTGGTTATTTTGGTTAGGTTGGCAGCACAGCAAAAATGTAAGAAAAAAAACTCATGCTTTCTATGCTTGTTGATTAAAGAGACGTGTATAGACCCGAAAAGGCAAGGAAGCGGAAATGGCTTTTTAACAAAATGTTGTGATATGCTCTTGAATGCCGGAACATTTTTTTTTTTAGTTTAGTTTAATGCATTAAACTACTCTTCACACATTGTCTGTGTTTGTCTAAACATTTGCATATTTAAAGCATTAAGGATTTGGCTTTGGGATTTATGTTTTAGTGTGTGTGTGTGTAGTCAAAGAAATTACCAACAGAAAACATATGTTTTTACTCCAAGGTAAAAAAAAACAAAAAATTTTTGGGTTTTTAGCGTGACTATAAGAATTTTTGATGGTGCTTAAGACTTAATGAAGACGTTAATGGTGTTCAAACTCATAAAAAAAATTCACACAAAAACAGATGCAGTAAAAAAAGCATAAACTGTCAAGAATCAAAATGCTTTTTTTTGCAACAAATTTGTACGAAATTATGAGAAAAAAATTTTCAGCTTAAGAGAAGTCATTATTGGTTTGACAGGCGCCTCATATTTCAGGTTTCATTTAAAAAATTGAAAAATCAAAAGGAAAAAATATGAAGTCTGTCAGCTGCTGCCATATGTGTTTAATGATAATAATTATGTTTATTAAAATGACTTAAAGAAGCAGTCCAGACAGTCATGCGTCGTCGTTAGTTGATACTCCAATGTGGTTACTCGCTGCATAACTTAAGCTACACGCACCAACCAACTCCACAACTCCTGCTTATCCTTCGTCATTATATTCGCACATTAAAACAATTCGAATACCATATTTATTATTCATTCATTCAGTCAGTCACTCATTGACAGTTCGCCTCCCCACTTGCGTAGAGTGCAAATAAAATTATCTTATTATTGATTCAGACAATTTGTGGTTTGAATTCGCACAACACAGAAATGAAAACAATACGCAAAACACAAAGTGTTTGCTTGCTGCAGGAAGCATGAATACATTTTGTGGTTTGCTTTATTTTATATTGTACAAACGACGACGAACGTAATAGGAGATCATCATCATCAGCGTCAGTTTATATGTCTATAGAAGCTACGCTGATTATATAAAACAACGCATTGTCTGTCAAGACCACAAAAGTCTTTGACTCTGCAAGCAGACAGCTAGCGTACAATTTGCATTAATAGTCTAATGAACTTATAGTAAATAGTAGTAGTTGTGCTATATGTTAGCGAATGTCTGATACCCTTCATATTTGCATAGTTTATGCAGTAAAGTGATATAAAAAAGCTCCTTGATTGATTCAAATGGTGTGCAACTTTGAGTTAGGGCACGAAATGTATTTTTTTGCTCGCTTCTAACAAATCGATGCAATCTGTTTGAATTAGATGTGTGAAACCCTCAGCTTAGTAGTACACGCAAGTTTAGTCTTCTCAGACACTTCTGGGCTAATGAGTAAAGAAGACTTTTATAACCAAATCAAAGCGCTCTTAGAGTCAATGACTGCTTAAAAATGACTCATAAAGACCACCAGCAGAAGTAAGCAATGATGTTCTCTGTTCGCCAAAATATTGAATAACTCCTATCATCCGTGATGGTATCCGACATTTCAAAATTATCTCCATTCATGCCTTCAAACGAAATTGATGAGTCAATAAACTGAGTTTGCTGGCAAAGTGTAAAAAATGTGTCGCTCGTAGTACCCAATTAGGGTCTGAATGAATGATCCAATGTTTTAGAAAACGAATCGGGACTTACAGTCAAACACCAAAGAACACGAAAAACCGTTTAAATTGACTCTACCGTCCGGGGCTATTCGTCCGCGGACTATGTACTATGACTTTGTCCGTCCTAGATTTCGAAGGGCATCCTGTTATGAAGAATCAGTAAGAAAATGGATCGAAATTCGGTACTTATTTAAAATGGTGCCGGAGAAAAAAAGAACCATTTGATCTGCAATAGTATTTAGTATATATATAAAAGGTGTTCTGAGAAATGAGAACTGCTGGAAAATGGGTAATGCACGTCCCCTCAGAAACTATTTATTGAATTTAAAACCAAGTAAATTCGTAAATCTCTAAGTTTCTTTGACTTACAAAAGGGAGAAGATGACATAACCCTATGCTTCGACTAGTGGCAAGCTATATTGACTAATTGAATAATGTAACAACTTTCTGAGAATTATAACATGTTTTAAAATTTAAAAAAATCTGGATCGCAATGAAGAAAGCATCAACCACTGCTTAAAATTTCATGGTGATCGGATGAATGGTGTAGTAATCCATAAAGGATCACCACACATACATAATTTTTTTATTCGTTTGATAGTCGCACTTATTCTAACCTGCTTGCCATTCAAGACTGTATATAAAACTCTTCGTACATATAGAGCAACAGTAGAAGATCGAACGTTGGAGGTTCAAACCCAATGGTCACTCAAACCTAATGATAATATGGCAATATTAATCTAATTTGATCACAGCTCTATTCAGGAAATGTATTGTTCAGCAAATATATAGTTCAGGATGGCCATACCAAACTTTGACATATATTTTCTATATTTCGCTTCAACAGGAAGACTTCATTGAAGATTAACGATTGACAGTTTGCTGTGAAATTTTACGGATAAAATCAACTTCAAAGTAGAAAAGTCTTACAAGAAGACGTTAGGCCAATGGTCAGCATCAGTAAACATTTTCAATGTTATGAGAATGGTGTAACAGCTCACAAAGACTGAACCAAAATCGGTTAATTGTGGCCGTTGTTGGGCTTAAGCAAGACTTCGAATAGTGATGGATGATTTACTACCGCTATAGCTCCATTTGACCTCTCATTAGTAATTCATTTATGTCAAAAGGGGGACAACACTAGACAGGAAATCTGAGGATAACTCCATAGCGCATCCTACATATGACGGCATGGTTATACCACCCAGAGGGAACATGAATTAGGCAGCGATTTATCCCTTTAGAATTTTTTTCTACGATTTCCTTAGCGGTCCCATATTATCTCTCAAATTCAGGCTGATCTATGTGCCAGAGTCATCGAAAATTGGACCTCTCGAATGCGCATAAATCAGTGAAGCAAGGGCGGGATATAATCCAAATCATATTTCACACATAATGTCATCGATAAACCATTAAATAAAATGAAAAATACATTGAAAACTCGCACACAACTTGTTTCATTAAATTTTAACATCTGCTGCCCTAAATGGGAGAAATCCTATATAATATAGCTTATAGTCCCACTCATTCGAACCTTAATGAAATTCAGAACAAAGTAGGAAACTCCACTTACAATGGTACTCTATGCCAATAATAAAGTATTAAACTGGTTTAGCAGAACCAAATGATATAGTCTACTGAAGATTTAAGGGATAGTGTGTATAAATGTTATTGAGATCCCGTAAGACAAACTTCAACATATTCACAGTACACCCACAAATCGAACTAGAGTTTGATAAAACAGTCATCAGTCAAAATGAAGCTCTACGGAAACTGTTTGGTAACTGATATATCTATAGATCATCTGAAGAACTCTAATTTTCAAAGGAGTTAACTGATTTAAACGGCTCCCATCTATACTCAAATTTAAATTACCTGCAAAACATAAAATTGCATTTAAAACTTAATACCACTTATAATACACAACTAGTTTTAGCATGCTGATAAACAGTACTACAGCATTAATTAAATGCAGCAGAGTAATACTGCGTTGCGTTTAATATATGAAGTATATAAAAATAATTAAAGAAAAATTTATAGAAATAAATTTCAATTAGTTAATTAACGTTTATCGCGCTAGACCAAAATGAAAACCAAATTTCAAGCGAATTACACTACTGATAAGTGACTTTAGAGCATATATGTACCATAGCCAGAACATATACATCTAAATATACCAACACATGCAACTAATAAACTAAAGACGCTCCTCAAGTATCTGCCAAGAGCTTTAAAATGCTTTTGCACTTTCGTTGCATTGGCTGACATTGAGTGGCATTAGACATGCTGCGTATTAAGTTCTTAAATGAAATAAATGCTTTTATCTGGCACTATTAAAAATTTAATGACTTAAACAGTGTTGTTCAGTTTGAGTATATTTTCGTAGTTTTCTAAGCGTTTAATGCTTTGTATATGTAAAACTATTGAAATGTATCTGCGTGTATTTTTTCATGCATTCCAGGCGGGTAGTCTTGTCTGCATAAATTAAAAGTTCAAGTTGAATGTCTCAGCAAAGTGCCTGCCTATGAACTTTGATTATGCATTGCTGATGCACAGCTGCATATAAAGTTTATTTGAATTTTATAGAGCAGCAATTTCTTGATTGAGATACATGTATCTAGTAGATACATTAAAGAATACCTCATGCTGCAAACTGAAATTTTTAGTACAAGCAAACGCATTGTGTCACAAGCTCGTAAAAAAGTTATTACTTTTAGAGTAGAGTACAACTTTATAAGTACAGCCA
The DNA here is from genome assembly GCA_035044805.1 of Leucophenga maculata. Classification (NCBI taxonomy): domain Eukaryota; kingdom Metazoa; phylum Arthropoda; class Insecta; order Diptera; family Drosophilidae; genus Leucophenga; species Leucophenga maculata. The sequence goes on along the minus strand of JAWNNP010003455.1, from coordinate 3,837,554 downwards.
TGCCACGCAGAGTTACTATCAAAAGTATCTGATTACGCATTTTACAGCTACTAAAAATAGTTTATAGACCAACTATAGACGCGGCATTATATGACTTTGAAGTTATTGTTGTTGCTGTAGCTAAATTGAAAGTGCAAGTAAATATTTTGGTATAATGATTGCAACATAAGATTTGGCCGACAAAGAACAACGCGTTTTTTGATTAATTGTAGCGTACACTCATGGCGACTGCTCATGGCTAGAAAAATTTAAAATTGTTAATCACTTCTGGTGTGGCTCAATTGTTGAACATTAATCAAGCATTCGGCAAGCGTTTGTAAAGTTATCTGTGCTGGGATTGAAATTGTTTAATGTTTGACTTAAATTAATTGATTCGATTACACTTTTGCGTTGGCGCTAATTGAATGTGTAAAGGACCCTCTATCTGTTGCTGTTGCTGCTGCTGCTAATCTTTTAATCCATTTAAAACTTGACACAACGGAAATTGAATAACAGACATGATGGTCGAGGACGAGCATCCTGGTTTGTTTGTCTGTAACAAAACTAATCAAGCTTGTAACAATGCCGGATGTTTGTTTACAAACTTATAGATGCATTTACGTTGTGTATGTTCGTTCTATAAGTTCACTGAGACAATGTCACATGTTATTGACATTGAAGTAAGTGAAAAGGTACCAAGTAATCAATGGCATAAAACCAGGAGTTGATGGTGTAGATTGGAAGCAGTCAATTGTTTGTCGCAGGCAGGGCAGTATGATAAGTTTGTATAAAAAAAAGTTGAGGAACAAAATTAGCAAATATGTGGTTAAACCAAGAAGTTATGAAATATCATTTTGAAAAGTTTTTCTATCATTTTTGATATTGATATAACAAAAGATCAAAATGATATTTTTTTATATCAATATCAAAAATGTTAGGAAAACCGTTCAAAATAATTGAAGACCTAAGGTTGCAATTTTGCCTCTAAACATAATATATGTCATTAGTATTTGCACACAAAGTGAAAAAAAAGTTCAATTTCAATATCATTTTGACATTAAAATATCACTGTGATATTTTTTTATATCAATATCAATCTTTATATCAAAATTCTGTGTAGTCTATATAGTCTTTCCCATACAATCGATTTGAAAGGGAGGCGAATGGTTAACTGGTAACACTCAGGAATGTTTTTTTGCTTTCCAGGTTTGTGTTTAAGGGAGATCACAAATATTCATTCGGAAAGAAAGTCTTGCAGCCTTCTTAAGGTGTTTAAAGTTAACAAAATAAGAAGAAGAAGTCACTTGTTGTACCTAATAAAACTTTACCATACAAAATCGAATCGAAAAATCCGACTGGTGACATTTTAGATTTTTTAGTACCAATGACAGTGACTCTGGTGATATTTTTATGATATGCATCACAATTTCTGTGAATTCGGTGACATTTTAGATACAACTGTTGACATTTTTCAAAAGAGTTCGAATGGTGACTCTGTGAACATTTTGGATATAAGTGCTAATGATGACTCTGGTGACATTTTGGATATGAGTTTTAATGGTTACTCTGGTGTCATTTGGATATGAATTACAATGGTGTCTCTGGTGATATTTTGGATAGAAGTCGTAATGGTGACTCTGGTGAAATCTCGAAAATTTGGTGACTAAATATGAGACCGAATGGTGACAATAAGCCCGAATCGTGACTCTGGTGTCATTTTGGATATGAATTACAATGGTATCTCTGGTGATATTTTGGATAGGAGTCGCAATGGTGACTCTGGTGAAAATTTGAAAATTTGGTGACTAGATTTGAGTTCGAAAGGTGACTCTGGTGTCATTTTGGATATGAATCACAATGGTGTCACTGGTGATATTTTAAATAGGAGTCGCAATGGAGACTCTGGTGAAATCTCGAAAATTTGGTGACTAGATATGAGTACGAATGGTGTCTCTGGTGTCATTTGGATATGAATTACAATGGTATCTCTGGTGATATTTTGAATAGAAGTCGCAGTGGTGACTCTGCTGACATTTTAGATGCGTCTGAATGGTGACTCTGGTGACAATTTGAATATCAGTTTCAATGGTGATATTTTAGATATGAGTCCTCTGGTAACAAAAATTGGAGGTGTATCGAATGGTGTTTGTTTGGAAGATATTATCCATGTCCCTTATAACAAATTGTTTATATCAATTATTCGTGAACAGGATATGACGCAATGATCTAGCCATGTCTTGTCTGTCCTTCTATGACCTAATAACTGTTTACAGAGTTATTAAACTACCCTCGCTTAAAGTCTATAGTAAAAGCACGCGCGCGCAATTGTTTGTTGCCTAACAAAGGGCGCAAAGTGGCGCAGGCACGGACTCCACTTCAGAGACATATGTACTACGAGTATGTAGAACACAATCAGTTAAATCGTTCAATGTGTGTGCAGTGTCTGCCCACGTCTAGTGCTGATTAATCTAATCAAATACAATAACTATGTGGGAGATGCACTCGTAACACTACACTGCACTCTCACTGTCAACCAAACAATGCATTCTGTACGCTGCTTTAGGAGAAGTAATCGCAAACGTTTAGGGGGTGCTTCTCCATATAAAGTGCAATCGAATGCGCAAAGTTGTGGTCGCTCGGTCGGTCGGTCGGTCACAAGCTCAACAATGGCTTCTTCCCCTTTAGACGTTACCGCGCCAACACATACACAAAGCCACACAGACAGACCGACATTGGCAATCAAAGCTATTATCAATACATATTATATATATAGTCGTTCTCGGCTGCGTCGATACCATCGTCGTCAACATCGTCGTCATATCTGAAATTCTCGCCAATCAGTTAATATTTATCGCTTCAATCGTTGACACCTGTTATCGACAAGTACGGCGGCGGCTTCAGCGGTCGGCACGGCATTCCTTGTCTATGGCAATTTTACAAAAAATCGTAGTAAAATTCTTTGTGCTAATAGTATACAATTAGTAGAACGCCCCACCGCGTGCACTTCTAATGCGAAAAACGAGCAGTATTATTTTCCAATTCGTACAATATTAAATTTAAACACCATGAAGAAATTAATCATACCAACGCTTATGGATACTTATGGCTTGATTAAGTTTTGGGATTTTGATAATGGTACACCGGAAGGTGCATCTGCTGGTAGCCGACGTAATGGTGGTACTGTTGGTGGTGCTGGTTCCAGTAGTGGTGGATACCAATATCTACACGTACCGAATTTATCCACAGAATTACACAAAAATTGGCTGCGTGTTAAGCATACACGTATATTGCAGGTGATTTTATTGCTCCGCGAAGTCATTAAATGGTTTTTGTGAATTTGTTTAAAGTAAAGAAATATTGTCTGATATTAGTCAGCATGATGGTCCGGTATGGTCTTTTGTACTTATCGCTTTTTGAAAATAAATTAAAAATAATAATAAACGCGAACACACATTATCGATAAGAAATGTTAATGGATTTTCATAGATGACTATGGGTGTTGCAACAGCAGTGTAAATAAATTTGAAATATTTTTTATCTTATTGTTGAAGTGCATATCAGTTGATTATTTTATATCGGCTATACTGGCTTGAAGTTTTGGACAGTATTGCGTTCTTGGTAGTAAAATTAAAAATTTTTTTTAAATATTTGCCGCATTTCTGCTTTTCACTTTCACAAAAAAAAAAAAAAAAATTGGTTTAAAAGTGATTTTAATTCGGTTTTCATTTTCTGTAAAATTGATCGATTTGAGTTCTCTCTTAAGCAAAATTGTGAAATTCTTATACGAAATCCTAACAAGTGATTACAAATCGAGAAATTCTGCAGAATTTGAAAAATCCGGCAAGTAATCAGCTTTCGAACTATGTATTTATATTTTAAGTGAATGCCGGATTTTGAAAAATCGGGAACCTCCTAAAGTTTGTGGGTGTGAGCGGTTCGGCGAGACTAGTCCATATAGTCATGTCCGTCTGTCTGTATCTTTTTGCGCGTTTTCATATACTGAGTCCATAGTTTAAGAGGTCTTTTAAGTTTGTGCAAATCTATATAACCGGCAGAAGAAGGTGAGACTGAGCCAGAAAGTATATACTCGAATATTTAAAGCATTTAAAGTCATTTTGGTATTAACATGTCCGTCTGTCTGTCACACTTTCTTTATAAACAATAGGACCGTGCGAGTCAGATATGAGTCACACAAGCCTTGCTTTTAATACAATATACGGCATGAGCAGAGACTAAAGCACTGACAAGACCCAGTGGACTAGTCTGTAGGCAAGTCTATACTAAACATTGATCCAAGTATGCACGAACATTTTTAATCACAGTGAAAAATATATCATATAGCAGCTTGATAGGAAGTATGTACTCTACTTTTCCATTAAAACACTACTCTTTGCTGTTAAGTCACAGTTTTTTTCTGTTTATGCAAACAGTTAACAGAAACGAACAATGATTTAACAGAACAGTGCTGAACACTTAACAGAAGAACATTTAATTAACAAAACCGAGCAGTATTTTTTTAAATGATATATTATGGCTGATATGTCTTTCTAAATGACATTTTTTGCACATGCCTACTACCAAGTAATACAAAAGTATTTTAAATAAATGAACAGCTTTAAATTTAGTGTCAAATTAATCGTAAATTGTAAATAAAATATGTAAATTTTTAATAAAAAGTAGAAGCAATTTTAAATTTGTTGTTTTTTTACGTATTTTATTTCCTTTTAATTTGAAAATTTATAGCTGTATATAATTTTAATTAATTTAAATAAATTTGCATTAGTTTACGTACAGTTTCGAGATACATATCTACAGACAAAAATTCCTGTGGTCTTAAATTCCGTGTTTTGTTGCAAAAAAAATCTAAATAAATAAATCAGAGAAATGATAATAATGTGGTTAAGATATAAAAAAGCATTATTGCTATATGTAAGCGCAAGCTTGTTTAATATAATATAAAAAATAAACAAATTTGTATAACTTGGAACCAAAATATTGACTATTTTCTTTTCTATTACTCTTTTAGGCACAACAGATACGCGCCGTATCAAGTCCATCGCTGACGGAAGTTATACACAAAAAGCAGAAGCCAATTGATCAAAGCCAGGAGCAACAGATAACAACAAGTCCACCAGAGGCCAGTGATGCAACATGCAACATAACTACAGCAGCAACAACAACAACTGCAAATAGCACACGTAGTAGTCAAAATGTTGGCGTATTGCAGAAATTCAAACGCACGCTAACCAATTTCAATAGCAAAAGCAACAACAGCAGCAGCAACAATAATAATCAATTACAAATCAGCACAGCACAGCAACAGCAGCAGCAGCAGTCATCATCAATGACGACAACATTGCCCGAAAAACAATTGTTGTCGCCCACATTGCCGCCAACGGTGACAGTGATTGGCAGCACAGAGCCAAGTGCCAATAACCAGCAATTGACAGAAGATACAACTGCTGGCGTAGCGGCGGATACAAATTCTGGCAAATATCGTTTTGGACCACTTATCTGGCGCTCATCAAAGGAACGTCGCAAAACGAAATTCAATCGACGTGATAAATGCAATTCCGGTGATTCGGGCATACAAATTGAGCTCGAAAATGATGAGCAATATGCGCGTGCGCTAAATGCTGGCACAGCTACTGGTAACGGCAGCGGTTCCGGCAGTGCAGCCTCAGCAATAAATACGGATAAACTACGCGCAATACGTCGCACAAATTCCGCCAAAGCAACTAGCATAGTGGAGCAAACTGCTACATGCAGCAGCAGCAGCAGCGGCACTACGCCTACACAGTACAGCAGCGCAAATGCCAAAGCGAAAGTGCTCAAGAAAATGGAGCTGCATGAACGTGAGGCGCCAGAATCATTGCCCACGCGTTCACTAAGTCAACCGAATGGCTTGGAGACATACGGCATGGGACGTAATGATTTATTGGAGGACAGTGACAGTGATAGCGTTGCATCGCATGAAGAAGGTGAATATATAGACTCGCTCACTAAATAAAGTAGTCCAAGCAGAGACGACAAGTCAAGTGCTTCAATTCAATTTTGCAATTGGCTTCAATTGAGTACGCAGACTGCTTGCTCTATGATTTATGTAGGCACATATTTATGCTAATTTTTCAACTCTTTCTGTTTTACAGCTTCTACATACTATCCCATCTATGCGGAAGTGCTCTACAACTTCACCGCAGCTGGTCCGCAAGAACTTGGACTGGAACGTGGCACATTAATTGAAATCTTGCGTAAGGAAGTTGGCCCTTGGTGGTTTGGACGTATTAAGAAGGAAGACGCCAGCTTAGTGGAAGAAATTTTAGATCCAGAATTGGGTTGGTTTCCCAAAGAATTTGTACGCATTATACATTGCCCCGAAGCGGATGCATTCTATCTATCACAATTACCATCACGCAAGACAGAAGCTGATGAAAATGCTACGCAAAATGTGCCCGTACCGGTTGCAGATTTTGTTGCCACAACTATGCCGCAACAACAACAACAACAGCAAAATGTTGATGAACTTGCCGAGGAGTCTGCTATGATGGTTGATCAAAGTAACATAACGACTATAGTAATTGAATCACCGCCAGTTATGGCTTCAGCATTTGGTGTTGGTGATGCACCCATGCCATTGTTGGCTTCACGTGTTAATGTTATGCTGGATAATGCGGATGTGTTGCGACGTAGTGCTATACGTGAACTGCTGGAAACTGAGATGAACTATGTTAAGCTGTTGTCAGCTATATGCGAGGGGTGAGTAATTAATTTTAATAATAATTAGAGTTATTAAAAAAGAAGAATGAAAAGAGGAGCTAAAATGTGACACATCAACTGGGGTTTGGGTATAGTTTAGAGAAGGAAGCTTTACAGTAACTCCTTTGCTTGTTTTCGTTTTGAAAGTACGCGTTTTTATGAATTCTGGTCTCTAGTTTTGGCTTACGACAGTTATCGGTCCGAAATTGGCATGGAACGACAACAATTTCGTCGATGTTTGTCGCTTTATATGCCTATGCCGACTTATATCCTTAAAATTCAATATTGGCTGCATCAAAGTACAAATTTCCTAGGGGTGTAGCTTCCCACATGTACCACTCTGGCGCCTATCCAAATTATAGGTTTTTAGAGAACAGACTAACATATATCCATCTTAAATTTTCGCAAAAACTAACAAAATATTTTGATTTTTCATTACAGCTATTTGCCCGCCATGAGCAAACGCATTGATATCTTCTCGCCCAACTCCATACGTCTAATCTTCTCCAATATTGCGGCTATATACAAATTCCAAAAGCGTTTTCTCGAAGCATTGCGCAGAGGCATTGAACAGAATCAAATAGCAAAAGTATTTTTGAAAATGGTAAGTTTTGAAGATATAAACCAAAAAACAATTTTAAACTAAAATTTTCTTAATATGCACAGCACAAGGGTTTTCTCTGCTATTCAACGTACTGTAACTCATATCCAAGAGCACTGATTGAACTAGAATCGTATGATCGCATAAAGGATGCACGCACCATATTGGAGAAGTAAGTACTTAACTTAGCGGATATTAAAAAAAAAAATTTAACTAATTAAAATTTATTTCTTCAGTTGCCGCGAATCGGAAAATCTTGCCGAATTACCACTATCCGCGCATCTGCTTGCACCCGTACAACGTATCTGTCGCTATCCGCTGCATCTGGCTGAGATCATCAAGACTGCAAAGTACGGCATGGAGCAGTCGAGCAACAACGAGGAGCACGAAAACACCGATGATGCTGATGCACTAAAACAGGCCGGCGACTGCGTTGATGCAGCAACGAAAATCGATGCCGAAACGGCCAACGACTACGAACAGCTCGATGTGAGCCAACTCGATATTGCCGATACACAGCATACTGTAACATTGGCACTGGATGCCATGAAGAGCATTACCGAGGCAGTTAATGAGGGCAAACGACATAGCGAAACGATAGCACGTCATCAGGCAAGTTTTCAGAATTTCAAAGGACCACCATTGCATCTGCACAGCACTCGTTTCTTTCTGCAAATCGATGCAACGCGTCAGAAGCAGAATCTCTGGAACAGCAGCTGCACACTGTTTCTCTTCGATAATCAATTGGTCTACTGTAAGCGTGACATTATCAAGCGCAATCATTTTGTCTACAAAGGACGCATCTTTCTGGATCGTTCACGCATTGTAAATGTACGCGATGGCAAAATGTTTGGACACAATATTAAGAATTCGTTGCGCATCTATTGTGAAGCACGTGACAAATGGTATGACTTCAGTTTCCGTTCGGCCAACCGTAAGCATCGTTTTCTCAATACGCTAGCGCTTGAGCGTCAATTTGGCGGTAAAGCTTTGTATGTCTCGGAAATGACTGGATTTGAGTATAATTACGATGCAACGGAACGTGATTATTCCGATCAATCGGATTATGATATGCCGGAAAGTGAACATGCTGGATTGAGCAATGGTTTACGCGTGCGTGACTATGAAGGTGGTGGTGCTACAACAACAAGTGGCGACAGCTCAGTGCCGGAATCACCGGCCAAATCAGTGTATCGTTATTGTGATACATTACCAAAAAAATCACAATCACGTGATGCAATAGCAGCTGGACCAGATTCACAGACTGGTTCATTGGGACGTCGCCGTTTAGGCAATTGGTTTCGTAAGCCAAAGAGCACCAATTGCACGCCCAGTCAATCGCCAACACATAAAGCGTGTGGCTTTGATAATGATGCTACATTAACCGCTGAAGCTGCTGCAGAATTGGAGATTGTTGCAGCAGCTGTGGAGGCAGCAGAAGCATTGCATGCTGAAACTTCGTCAGCTTAAATTGTTACTGTTATACCCTACAGTGTGTGTGTTTGTTGTTGTATTGTTGTTTTTTGGAATCTCCCCAATATTTGTGTATACTACTACTATGCCCTAACAAAAGCATTCATAATGTGTAAATGTATCAAAATCAAATTGTTGTTGTTTCGCGTACTAAAAGTGCCAAAGTAAAGTCGGCTTCCCCTTTTCTACTATAATTTATCAATTTTTTCATTTATGATGATGTGTATTGCTCTCTTCTAGTGTCAATTAATAATTATGCAGCATGAAATTATGTATTTTATTTAAATTGCTGTGCATATTTTTGAAATATTAGTCTTTGCATTTATTTTTTCTTGTATAATATTTTTAAAAATTATTTTCCATAATTTACTATTTTATTTGGAAACAAGCAAACAAACCGGCTTAAATTTAAGTTTTCTTATATATTTTTCTTTTAGTTATTTATTTTTTTGTTCTATTTAATTTTTACATTTTTTTTTAATCTTTTAACTCATTAACCAAAAGAAATCGAAAGAATTATTAGACCTACATACATATATAGTCCAGCAAAAATGCCTAAAAAAAGTCTGCTGTAAATATACGAATATATATTATATATACAAAGTTTTTTTTAAATTTATAATTAACTTTAAAATTGTTTAATTTTAAATTTTTTTTTATGTTTAAGTTTATTTCTTATGTTTTTTGAAATAAAATATATATACACCTATATCTAACTATATTGTTTGTTTGATTTATTTAATTCATTTTATCAGTTTTCTTTATAAATATTTTTTGTAAAAGCTTTGAAGTATGCTGCATACCCTGCACTAGTAAACAACCCACAGAAATGCTTACTTTTAATAGCAAAAAATAACAATTTAATAGAAACTTCAGACTAGTTAAAAGTTTTTAGCAAACATTTGTGCTTTTTATAGAAATATTTAAGTGTTTTACAAGCGTTTTTAGAATGATATACTATTCCATGACTACCCAAGGCATATACCATACATATATACAAATTAATTGGTGTTCAACTGTTCGTAAGAAGTTTACTATAGTCAAAATGTTTTAGTAATGCTTCATACTGTTGTTGTTGTTGCCCAAATCAATTAACCTATTTGTCAAGAATCAAGTATTGATCTCTGATCTTTGAACATATAATGACATATATACAATATCATAACTTGCAACACATGCAAAAATAAATACTGATATATAACTATTTTCTACACAAGACCTTGTAAAATCCTTGAAATATGCCGAAAAGAAAAACAAAAGAAAAGTAAAAAATATTGGAAACATTTTCGAAGAAGAAATTTTGTGTGAAAATTATGAAAAGAAAAACCCATACAATATAAAATAAATTATAAAGTATAGAATTATAAAGAAAAGCAAAGCACAAGACAAAAAAAAAAGTAGCCCAAACCTTAAACGTTGGATTAGTCGAAGAGAGTGGAGTTCGATGGATAGGCTAAGGGTTTGGTTTTTATTGCAAACTAGCAGTTTTAGGTATCAAAATAAAAGCCTAAGTTACACCCTTTAACACCATCTATTAAACATTGAAAGTCATATTAAAATCGGTTCGATCGTTTCGGAGATTACATCCATCATTGTTTTCTATATATCACACATCACAACCTAACGCACAAATATTGATCAAGAGACTGCTTGACACATTAGAAATATGTTACAGTTAGCTGCTATTAAAATTTAAACAAATTCTGAATCGCGATGTTTAAAATATTCTAGGATAGTTATGTACTATGGCAGAAATTTGCGCATGATTGTACTCAAAAACTTCCACAAAGTTTATTTGATTAAGGGACAAACATATAGATACAGTTTGAGGTAATTGCATGCAGTTTGAGTAGCACATTGCACATCTCATAGGTTTGAAAAGCACTGGCAAACAATTTGAATAGAATCATTGTTTAGCACCATTAATATCTTTTGACATTGCTGGTCGATTTTGTTAAAATATATTATTGCCGAAATCTGATGTTCCAACCCTAAAAGGGTTGACGTTAATTCTTATGAAATGTACTATATAGTAGGTCCAGACCAGATCACTAGAAAGGGTAGCCTTCTTACAAATGTACCCATCTATCCGTGTAATTCTTTTATGCTAATTCAGCTAGAAACCCCCAATTTGGTGTATCTTATATCAATCGATATAAAATATTTCATGAAGTTCCAATTCGATGCACTGAAAAGAATAGCTCATATACAAAAAGTATTCAATGAGTGTACCAACAACCTCTCTAAAGAGTAGGACCTGCACCTTCCTTTTTGTTTTTGCATTAAGAAGTAACTTAGATAGAAGCGCCATATTCAAGAGTCCTAAAAAATTTCATAATATAATCCAGATAGGAATACGTGAATAAGGTACACAAATTTAAGGTTCAAGGGATGGCGGAGCATATCGAAGTCGTGCAAACTTAATACCTTCTCAAAAGTTCCTATGTGAACACCTATACTATACTGTTTCCTATACTATCCAAAACTTAGTTCGACTAAACATATGATATGAATGGCTTGGTTTCTACAATATTTTGGTTCGTCTCATTAGTATCTATTTAGCGCAGATCTTACAGATCATTTAAAAATGTTATGAAGTATCTCATCATAAGCCTAACAAATGCTTTCAACCCTTTGCTCAAGAAAAAAGGCAAGGTCTCTATAAATTACCGAGAATTTTGAAGAACAACCCATTTCAGTTAGAGGAGAGCTCAGTATGTACTGTTTTAAGATGTAAACTAGAAAATGATGTAAGTGTGAAGCCTAGCAAGGGACTCATCTGCAGTGAGTTCCAGAGTAAGGTATTCATAAATTACAGACAATTTTTGTAGAGCTAACCCTGTTCAGTAAGAGGAGAACTCACATGTATGGTCTGCTTTAAGATTTAAGCTAGAAACAATATTTGAAGCCGTAGTTTATATCATAGAAATATATTTTAGAGGATAATAAGGTGTACACACTTTCAGATAATCAAGTTGACCTTACGACTCTTACGACTTTGAGTTAAAATAATACAAGCGTGCAGAACTAGATATCAGTTAATGAGGGATCAACCCATTTCATTGTTATGAGCTGAACAAAATCAAAGTACACAAATGAGAGAGGATTAGAAGATTAAAATTTTCAGACTACTGGTCAAATACTAAAGAGCGAAGGCAGGCAAAGTGGTTTAATATTCCAGCAAGATGTAGTTTCAAAAGTAATGAGTATAGACGAGTAAACAGGTTTTTCAAACTATTTCAAATTACACAGGGCCACAAAATGAAATTGAGGTGGACCTTCTCTAAGTCAAGTTGATCTTTATGTTTTTGGGGTCGCAGAATACGATCCCGGTGTCCACATTGCCCCATCAGGTCAAAATCAAGGTCAAGCATCTAAATTTGACTGACAAAGACACAAGCCGAGAGACCAAAAAAAAAAAAAAAAAAACCTCCGTATGACCTTTAAAGGTCGGGTCAAAAAATAAGTCAAGACTTATTCGGACGTAAAATTTTCAGCTCTTTCAGAATCTAGAGAATTCTATCAGTCAAATTATAATTAGTAGTTGAAAGGCGTAGCAACATTCTTGGAGAGATTATTATGGTTATGGGTTATGGTGGTGGATATTGAAATCTATGCTTGTTCGTCAGATCAGCCTCATATTCGAGCAACTATGATGTAGAAATATATTGAGAGCAGTTCTACCACTATTCTAGCAAGTGTGCATTCAGGTTTATAGTGAGAGAACATCGTTTAAAGTAAAATTCAATATATTAATGATAATAGCAATAATTCTGTAAGGCTTTCCGCGGATGTAGAACATTAAAAGCAAGCTATGAGCCAGCAAATAAGCATGGCTTGAACCGATGTATCCATTATGCTCCACTCTACACTAATCCATGGAAAAAAACCAAACATAAACATATTTATATATCACGCATAAAAACCACCACAAAAATGTCAAAAACAAAATAATTAAATACAAGAAAAAAATGTAATTTTAAAACCTAAATAAATGAAGTAGTTTTTCTATATGTTTAGAATTCGATTAAATTGGTTCCTGGTCAATTTAGTAAGTTTACAACTCAAAAAAAAAAAAAAACAAAAAGAGAAAACTCAAACCAAAAAATGGAATTTAATATTAAATTACAATTAAATATTAACTTTAATCCACAAAATAAAGCAAAAACTGCAAAAGAACACACAGAAAACATGAGCGAATTTAATTTTTTCTAAAACTTTCCCTTAAGTAAAAAAACAAAAAAAAAACTTTAATTATAATAAATTAACTTTAACAGTAAAAATGCCAAATTAAATTGAAAAAAAAAAAAACAAAACAAACCAAACAAGAAATTAAAAAAAAAAAAAAAAACCTAAACTTAGTTGAATGAGAATTATTTAAGCAATTTACTATTTAATAGAACCTTTTTTGTGGTAAAATTGTTAAAAAAAAAGACACATAAAGAAAGAAATAAGTGCAATGAAAAGCAGAAAAAATAAATAAATAAATAAAACATATAAAATATAAAATAAAATTAAAAGCCAAGCAAATATTAATGATTTGTTGACTTTTGTAAGTGTTATTTAGAAGCCAATTTTAATTATTGTGTGAAACTCTCTTAAAATAATAAAAAAATAAAAACAAATACAAAGAAATTGATAATAAAATGCAGAACAAATAAAAAATAATGTACTATCAAATAGTTAAGAACAGAAAAGCAGTATAAGGCGCCACGCCCCCACATAAAATGCAGAGCACACAGCATAGTATTATAGCATATAGTAAAAATTATTATTATATACGAGGAGAGTATGAAAAATGTATGTAATTGCTCACTTTAGCAAAGATAATAATGGATGATGGATGGATGAAAATAATTGAGTTGGTTTAAAGTTTATATGAACGACTGATTGTGAGCAATTTATTATATAGCAAAAAAAAAAAAAAAAAATAAGAAGAAGCATGAAGTAAATAAAATGAGAATAAAATAAAGAAGCTGCAGCATTGGGCATTATATATACATTAATATATATACGATATATATATATTTATATATATGAATAGAACGATGCGTTATATAAACGGTATTGTGTACATTATATATACCATATATACACACACACACATACACATACATATACGAATATGCCAAATAAATATATTTATCCAAGTTGCTAATTGTCTTTTTATTATATTAAGGCTTATTCAATACTTCGTCGGAGACTATCCATAATAAGGTGCACGCAGCTGCCCTCCGTTGCTGCATACAAAAGTCCGACTCAAGATTTAAGGCTGCAAAACAGACTCCCCCAGCTTTAGAGGCTTTGCTGTTAGTGAAGAGCTGACTTAGACGGCAATACTGCCGCACCAGGGACCATAATATAATATAGAGTCTACCAATAACGCTGCAGAGACAAACAGACACCGATCGTTCCTAAAATATGTTTCCCCTCCACTGAGAAGCTGGGATCTCTAACAAAATCATCATCAGGAATCAGCTCCCACCATTCGATCCAAGGGCAACAACAGTAACAGTTTCACCATAAACAGAAGTGTCCTACAGGGTTGTATACTTTCATCATTCTTTTTTATAGTTATACTCGAAGGGACAAAGGAACAAAGCGCAAAGTATGGCTCTCGTGTAAGCCATAATTGAGATCCAAAATTAAAATATTTGACACCAGTAAAAAATCGATTTTTATATGAATATGGCTCAGAGACGTTGATGCTTTCAGACAGGACTGACCGGAAGCTACAAACTCTCATCAACAAATGTCTGAGGTTTATTTTTCGTATCCACTGGCCAGAATTTATTGTATCGGTTCATCTAGCGATCAAATAGAATAAATCCCACGAGTCGTAACTTGCCACCATCTAGTGAGCAGTGAACAATAGTGGCATAATAATTATTCCCTCTAAAATTTGATTTAAACGTTGCCAAATCGCAATTCTCTTAGTTTGTATAACCAAATTTACAGAGGCCTATGAATGGATGCGATTGTCAAAGGCAGGATAGACTTCTTGGTAGTGTGTAGCTGTTGCAAGCAAAGTGCCAAATTAAAGCTGCGTCTGCGGCGTATATAAAACATGTTTACCGCGCTTTACAAAGCTATACAACGTATTACGGCATGCGTAAAGGTATTGCGCGACATGGATATTGATATGGAGATTACCTATTTTTATGGTAAAAATGTTTTTTGTCAAAAGCCATTGCTAGCATATAACATGCGTGCGGCGCAGAATGGCGCTTTCGAAAAAATGAAACTGACTATCGGCATCGTTTGAGTCCGGTCTTACTCTTCGGGAGCAAAAACAAATAGTTGGCCGGAACTGGGTCGTGACTGTAGGGTGATTACGGCAGCAGAAACACAGACGCGCAGAGACTCATAGTGGCAATAGTTTAGTGACCAGCTTGACACGCAGCCTTCTAACTTATCCGTAGCAATGCGATGCGCAATAATTTCCAAATATTCATACGGATACAATTAAATAAAAAAAATAGACACACATTACACATACATATTCATATTAGAACAAACTCACCTGACGTTGGCATAAGCAATTTGCGGGTTCCGGCAGCTATTTTGAAGAATTTTGTGCACAATATTCGAAAGTATACATCATTGCGCACTGTGAAGTGATGTCGAAACTAAAATTTGTTACACTTTATAATCCTTTTTTAGATTTAGAAAGCCGGACCCGTTTCGTACCGCTTCGCGCATAATTCATTTGGTATTAAATGTATATAAATAATTTTCCCGGGTTAAGGCAGCCATTTTGAAGAGTTTTGCACAGAATTTAGACGCCTAATATTCGAGAGAATTTGTCATCGCGCGCCGCTATTTGGTTTTAAACCAAAAACTAATTACGCTTCGCCATCTTGTCTCAAATGAGACTCGTAGCGGACGAAGTAAGAAAGCTGCCGGCCGATCTGCATAATACGAACCGTTTCGTACCGATTGCGCCGAAAAACATATTTCATGATTTTTTAAACACATTTTGCATTTTTCATTTGATATTATATATACATATTTATATTATTCACGTGTTACGGCAATTTTTTTATACAGTTTTAGCAGAATTTATACGCCCAATGTTCGGAAATATCCGCCATCGCGCACAATGAAGAAATCTCCTTGTCTCAACTGATAAGAAGATATGACCCGTTTCAAACCGTTTTGCGATAAGTTGATGCAAAGTTGCGAATTTTTTTGCCAGCCAACATTAGATAAATCTGAAAATGTCGGTTGCCGCCACCTCACCTCACATAGCTTTCGCTTGTTGATAAGAGAGTACATTTACGTTGCTGTATTTTCCGAAAAAAACTTATTTCGACTTCATTTTTAGGCGAAAACAATTCTTCTATTGATTGTTGCTTCGCTTCCAGCCATCAGAAGAACAACGAACAAGCGAAAAGGTGCAAGCAAATGTGCTAAACAACAGTGATCGGTGATTTATTTTTATCTTTAGAGGAGCACTTATACCTATTCGACGTATGGATTGCGATGTAGCCTTAAAGAGTCATGTCTTTTCTCATCCCTTCATTGCATATTTTAGAAAATGAAATTGAAAGCAATCTGCAGAATTTAATATTAAATTATAAGCAACTAAGGAGGGCTTACGTTCCACCCTTTAGAAAATGATGATAAAACAGATAAGACATTCCCTTTATATGCTATGTTTCACCTGTGGCTAGTTTTTTTTTTTCTGATGCTTTAAATTTTACCAACGGTCTGCTTCTTCTTTCTTTCGTTGTTGAATCAGAACCAACTTCTAATGTAGTTGCTAGTCTTCTGAATTCATTATTCGTCCTTTAATTATTCTTTTGTCTTCTTAGTTCGACATCTTATCTTCCATTTTGCTTACTGACCAGAAAACTTCCCCGCACCCTTAAGATGAAGAATTTTAACGTTTCAGTTATAAAAAAAAATACTTTCAGTTTTGCTATATTTTTGCTTTAAACGCCGTTTTTTTTTGTTTCGTTTATAGAAGTTTTCTCTCTCCAAGTTACTTATTGGATCCATCATTAATTATTTTTAAAATTAACTGAAAAATATATTTGAATTCAACGGTTAACGGTTACAACACCAAATTTAAGCATTACCTTCCAACACTGCTTCGCTATTACCGCTTCGACAGTTTTAGTGCTTCTTTCACTTAACAACTTTGGTATTTTTAGCACATTCCGTAAACGGTTACACTGCAAGAAAAATACTAAATTCCAAAACAAAAACATTTATGAAAGTTTTTTAAACAAATTAAGTCTAATAATTGAGTTTTACAAACTACAATAAGATGCACAGCGGTGCTGGTAAAATACTAGCCACGCTGCGCGCCGATGGAAACGTGGAACGCTATCCGTTAAAGACGCCAACGTCGGGCCAGCTGGCCAACTTGATCAACTATAAAATTGTGAGTGGTCAGCAGCATTCGCGACAAAATATAATTAAAATAAATTTTTTCCTTTGTAGAGAACGGAAAATGAACTACTAAACAAATCGCTAAATGCGCCGAACAGCTCACCGACTGTGTTGGATCTGGGCAAACAATTGCTGCAATATGCGCGCGACAGCGATATAAATGGTGTTAAGACGTCGTTGGCGCGTGGCGCTCCATTTGCAGCCGATTGGGTAAGTGCGCGCGAGAAAAGTTATAGAACAAGAAAAAACTAAAAAGATTTTCATATTTACAAACAGTTGGGCATGTCTGCAATGCACTTTGCAGCAATGAATAATCAATTGGAAATGTGCGAACTACTACTACACGGTGGCATTAATAAGGATGCCAAGACAAAGGTCGATCGTACGCCACTGCATTTGGCATGTTTCTATGGACACGAACACATTGTCGCCTTGTTGCTGTCCAAAAAATGCGCAGTGAATCCTAAGGATATGGTAAGTGCAATTGTGCAAATGAAAGTTACACCTGTATATATGTGTGTGTGTGTGTGTATTTATTAAGAAGATAAAAAACTCGTTTTACAGCTACGCATGACGCCGCTACACTGGGCCGTCGAAAAGCGACACAAATCCATAGTACATATGCTGCTCAGACACAACGCTGATGTCTCAGCCGTGTCCAAATTCGGCAAAACGCCAATGGCGCTGGCAGTGCTTACGGAACAGGCAGATTTACTCTCCGATTTAGAGGCAGCACGTCAATCGCAGGCCAATCTCAAGTTCAATGAAGAAACGGAAGTAAGTCATGCACATATATTTGCAATAGTTATAGCCGAATTTAGTATTATATATCTTATTAGTTGCTTAGTTTTATATGTATGTTTGTAATAGTTATTAGTTGTTGGGCATGGCTAAAGATAATTATAATTAATAACTAATTTAATTATAATTAATTTCTATTTAAAAAAAAACCCATAAAATAAACAACGTGACTGCGCTGCAATAAAACGCAAACAAAACAACAGCAGGATAAACAAGAGAGCAAAGTATGTATCACTGAAACAAACAAAAATCCTCTAAAGAATTATGTTTTATATTAAAACCAAACCGACCAGTTGGAGCAATCCGTTGGTCAAACCCATTTATCGAAACAAAATCTTTGGCCAAAATTGATTATTTCTTAAAAAAAAACACAAAATTTGCTTTTGTAAACATTTAACACTACTTGATTATTAAATTTATTAACTTATAAATCTTCATACTCTGCCGCTTTATAGAAAGAAACCAGTGAAGCAGTCAACTCAATAATGGATGGCATAATCGAGGAGACAACAGAATTGCAGTCATTAAAAACAGACAACGATGAAGAAAGTCAAGATGTTGATTTAGACTCACAACAGACAGACAATCTTTATGAAGCAACAGATGGTATGCCTTCCTTAGTTTAGTAAAATAAATCACTTTAATAATTTATGCAATTATTTACAGAAACGAGTAGCACTTCCACACTAAATATGCTGAAAAGTCATGGCATATCTTTAATGTCCGAAGATGATGATACTTCAAAGGATATGCTAAAGACTGCCTTACAAAATGGACGTCAGCTGGTGCTCTCCGAAGGTGGACGCATGCTGTTGCATGAGACACAAAGAAATCTAAATGGCAAAAGTACAAATTTCAAGAGAATTAATAACAATAATAACAACAACAACAATAGTAGCAGCAACGGCAGCAGCGCAGTTAATGTTGTTGCTACAGCGAATAAAATTCGCATGAATCTAATAAAGCAAAAGGAACCAACGTCATTGCCGGCTGGTGGCGTTACAAAAAATAAGGTTTTTGGAAAAGTTTTAAATGTTTTAATTTTCTTGTTTTACTTTTAATAATTATTATTTTTTTTTATTTTACAGAACATACGCATTATATCCATAAATGATTTTAAGAAACTGTGTGTAGAAAAGAAGCCCAATGCATTACAAAAGATACCAGCTTCATTAGCGAGGTAAGCGATGAAGTTTTTTATATAAAGAGTCTTGTGTTTATTTAACTTTAAAGCATTTAAACACTTATGCTGCAATCAACTGTGCCAATGTGACTTCCAGATAATCTTAAAATAGTCTCAGGAGCTTAATTTAAATCGTATGTAGCTATGGAATTATGTTCGATAGTGTTGCTCTTTACACTTTAATATTAATAATCGTAAAGGATATAGAGTCAAAGCTAATGCTTCATAAGATAGCAGTATTGCTGCAAATTGTCCCGTTTCGACCACTTCTATATTGGATAGTGCCGCATTGTCCCAGATTGGTGCCCGTAAGAAAGACTACCTTATGGTAAAAAAATCAACTTGTTGCTCAAACCGAGAATACTCAATGGTCTCTGCCGACAGTTCAACTTAATGAAGCGTCACTTCAGTAACAATATACCTTTCGAAGCGTCATAGTGCTGCGGTTGGAACTTCTGCCATTAACGGCTATTTTTATACGCCCTAAGAAGCCAACTGAGATCTCCGCCGTCGCACTGCGGGTGAGCTGGCCATGAAAATAGTACAGATTAGCAATTATTGCCTTGGATGTTGCTGACGCCACAAATTTGCAGCATGCAATGTAACTTCCCTGAGGTACACTGTGTACATTAGATGCTATATAGCTAATATTCGACTGGTCCCCTTAGCGTGTGTAGCGGGTATAGATCCTTATAGATTTCATATTTTAGCATAACATTACCCACTCGTTTACATTTGTGGTACTGTTCTCGAAGATTTTGAGGCCAAGGAGTACGTAGTGGCTGTCTACGGTGGGACAGATCCTTTTCTGTTGTTCTGGATGGACTAAAGTCTAGAGTTACAGTCATCCGAGCTGGCGTGCTGGGTGCCACGCTGTACTCGCTTTTAATTAACGACATTCAATATTAATGCATGACCCACCTCATCTAATTTTGGCTTAATCTGGCGACGACACAACCGTTCTGTTCAATTTGATGAATGTCTAGCGTCTTCCTTCAAGATCAGCTGCTGAGACATTGTACCGGACACATTTACCTCGGCGTGTGATAGCTTTCTCATGCAAAAACGAACAATCTTTGCCGGGATACCTAGTGCAGACGGGGAATCAAAAAACTTCGTTCGTATCAGCCGGTGACTCTACAATAGTGTCATCATTAATTAGTGCTTCCGGTGTCATTTCCTCCAAGAAGGTTAGAAAAATGAACCAGATTTCCTTTTTCGTCTTTACAGAAAGTTACTCCGGGTGTAAAACCTTTGGTTAGCCACTTGGCCTTTTGATAAATTTAGGCGAATAATTAAGAAATTGTGCTCCAAGCTAAATCGTTGACTTGAGTTAATTCGGGTATATTTGAACATTGTTATCCTGATCCTATACTTGATGTGTCAACCATTCCCAAACAACGACTTGATTTAATATTAATTACTATAAAACTTTCATATACTTCACAGTTCCGGCGTAGTGCGTCAACTGGCGGACGGCACGAAATTGGTTAATATGCGGCAGGTGCAGACACGCAAGGTTTGTTTTGTTTTGCACGCGCAGCAGTGTTGTCTTAATTATTTTCTTTGGTTTTTCTGTTTATTTAAGATTTAGTTTTGTTTTAAGTCCAAATACGCTTAAAAATTCTAATACTAAACACGGCTCTATAAATTTTTAACTCTTTACAGTTACGCTTGCCCAGTATAAATGATAACGTACAGGATAAAAACAACGCCGCTGCGCCAGAAGATAGTATTATCATTGATGAAAGTGGCACGGATGCAACTGCTCAACAGAACACGAAAACGCGCACCAACTCAATATCGACGCCGCTGCGTTACTATCCAACGAAACGTGTCGAACAAATGGGCACCGTACAAACGCTGCAACTGCGTCCTTTGCCAATTAAAATAAACAATACGGCTGCGGTTAGTTTAAATAGCAAAGCGGGCGTCACGGCCAGCAGTGTTATGCGTCCGCAGACGCGTAGCTTTAATATAGCCAGTGGCGCCGGCAGTGAAACACCGAAACAGACAAATGTTATGCCATTACTAACATCGTCGGAGATTTGTAGACAACTTTTGGAACTGCGTCGTCAAAATGAGGAATTGCGGCGTAAATTTGAGTTAGCACAAATGGAAAAGGAAGAGATGCGTCAACGTATTGAACGCCTGGAGGAGCTTGTGCTTACGGAAGCGGTTATGCAGGCGGAAAATGAACTTTAATAATAATTAAATAATTATTAAAATAAGCAAAAAACTACACACACACACACACACACACACACACACTCATACATACAACATTCATTTACAATAAATCATGTCGCAACTGTAAATATTTAAGCAGTAAAAACAAAAACAAAAAAAGGAAAATTTAAACAAAAAAAAACTATTTAAAATGTTCGAATTAATGTCATCCAATAATAATTTTGCCGAAAACAGAAATTTGTAATTAATTTTAAGTTTAATTTTCGCTTAGTTTTAAGTTTATATGACACTTCTTCCCCTCGTTGGCCTAACACTGCTCTTAGCAATTCGCATAGTACTACATATATGATATATTATTAAAATTAATAATAGTTAAAGTTTATACAAACACACAAAAAAAAAAAATATTGTATAAACGAAATTTATGAAAGCATAAAGTTTTTTTATATTGAATGTTAAACAAGAAAGAGAAAATTTTATAAATTATTAAATCTAAGCAGGGACAAATACAAAATCTTTTTGAAATCTAACACCGAGTTCAGGTTTTTTTTATATACAGAAGATATAAACAGAAAAAAATTAAATATTTAATAAATTTTATGAAATATATATGCAGTGAAATCTGTGCACAAGTTTGTTGACCAACCTATAGTTCGGAATTAGAGTTCAACTTATAGATTTGTTGGATTTCCTCAGCATCCACAGATTTCATTGTATGATTATTACGCATTTGTTAACGATTATTAATGTTAAATTTAAGAGCAAACCGTACATATTTTTAAGAAACAGAAAACATACATTTTTATATAACATTTTCAATGCAAAAGCAATATTAAATAAATATTATTTTTGATAAAAAATATTAGAAACATTATTTGCTTTAGAAGTGTTAGGAAAATAATTAATTTAGAAATTATTTATATAATAACTCATACAACTTTTTTTCCTGGGCATTTTCTAGTGGTGCCACCTCTTGAAAAGGGACACCTACGTTGGAAAGGAACATTTTTCAATGATATACCCTTTCGAAACCGTCATTGCAGTTCATGGAATCGGAATTAGGATTGTCCAAAGACTCAATCCATTACATTTTGGTCGATCATTTGCGCCTCCGGAAAGGCGTTTGTTGCACAATAATGCGCCATCTCGTCGATTGACAATTGTGACCGAAAAATCGTAATTTAAACATTACTTTTTTCTATTTGGCAAACTGAAATTATCCATGAAACGCCGGCGCTCTGCTGATGTGGAGCCCATCCAAATGGCGTTCATTGACGCCGTAAAGGTCATTCCGGCCAACGAGCTAAAACACTTACGAGCTAATAAGTGTATTCAGTCGGAGGGAGATTACTTTGAAACAAAAACAAAATTATAAATGCTCTCCGCCCGACTATAATTTTCAAATGATCTGTTTTCCTTCTATATATCTAAAAATGTCGATGCGCGCACTTAAGCGATGTTCATGTTCGATGCTCACGCAAATCGCACAATGTCAACGGCGTAAAAATTTCAGCGCCGTTGCTTGCACTTTATACAGCTTGGTACTCTGCACTGTCATAATAAACCGCAACGGCGAGTGTAAAGAAGAAGCACGCACGTGTAGTCCGCCAACGAAATATTTGTTTCATTTAATTTTAACAAATAACAGCAAAAATGGTAAGTTGAAGGCATATAATTGCAATTTATTTACTAAACAGCACCTTCCCACATTGCAGCGCAAAAAACAAGCAGAAGAAATACCCGGTTTTCCATCGCTCGACACAAACGGCCCAGCCGGTGGTGGTGATAGCAATGGTGACAACTTGTTCAAGCGGACCACATCGGCCAAGGCAAAGAAAAGCGGCGGATTTCAGTCAATGGGTTTAAATTTTGAGATACTAAAGGGTATAACTAAGCGTGGCTATAAAGTGCCCACACCTATACAGCGTAAGGTTAGTTAAATCGTTGAGATTACAACCTTTAATTTAAATATTAACTTTAATTATATATTTCAGACCATACCACTTATACTCGAAGGTCGCGATGTCGTTGCCATGGCCAAGACTGGCTCCGGCAAGACAGCATGCTTTTTAATACCAATGTTTGAGAAACTTAAGCGCCGTGAACCAACAAAAGGCGCGCGTGCTTTAATACTCTCACCTACACGTGAACTGGCTGTGCAAACATATAAATTTATTAAGGAACTTGGACGTTTTATGGAGTTGAAGACAATTTTAGTGCTAGGTGGAGATTCAATGGATTCACAGTTTTCTGCCATACATACATGTCCGGATGTTATAGTTGCAACACCAGGACGTTTTCTACATTTGTGCGTTGAAATGGATCTGAAATTGAATTCTATTGGTTAGTATATTTTCTATATAAATTAAACTATAACGCTTATCAATTATTCCTACAGAATATGTCGTCTTCGATGAGGCCGATCGTCTTTTTGAAATGGGTTTCGGTGAGCAATTGAATGAAACATTACATCGCTTGCCGGCAGCCAGACAAATGGTTATGTTCTCTGCCACTTTACCCAAATTGTTAGTAGATTTTGCGCGTGCCGGCCTTAGTGATCCTGTGCTGCTGCGTTTGGATGTTGAATCAAAATTACCAGAGGCGCTGGTACTTAAATTTCTCTACTGTCGTCCAGATGATCGTTATACAGCGCTCGTAGTGCTCTTGAAATATGTTATACCGCAAGATGCACAAACGGTGGTCTTTGCTGGTA
This sequence comes from Leucophenga maculata, assembly GCA_035044805.1. Classification (NCBI taxonomy): domain Eukaryota; kingdom Metazoa; phylum Arthropoda; class Insecta; order Diptera; family Drosophilidae; genus Leucophenga; species Leucophenga maculata. The sequence goes on along the minus strand of JAWNNP010003455.1, from coordinate 3,813,458 downwards.
CACAGCATCATGTAGAGCTTATTTCGTATGTAAGTATCAGCATTTAATCTATATAAAGTCGACTTAATTTATGGCACAACTCTTTTAATACACAGATACTAACCACGGCGGGCATTACAAATACTTCAGTCTACTCCAGCTTAGATCCTTCAGCACGTAAGATCAATACGGCAAAATTTGTCAACAAGAAAGTATCAGTGCTTATTGTCACTGATGTAGCAGCGCGTGGTATTGATATACCCAGTCTGGATTATGTTGTAAATCTACATTTTCCGGGCAAACCAAAACTTTTTGTACATCGCGTTGGACGTTGTGCACGCGCAGGACGCACAGGCACTGCCTATTCAATCTTTTCTACAGATGATACTTCACATTTGCTGGATTTGCATTTGTTTCTTAATCGTCCTTTTAATATACATGATAACAATGCAATTGGCACAATACCGCAGGATTTACTCGAAGAGGAACATCAAACGGTTACGGAAATTAAGAAGAGTCATCACATTGTAAGTAATTAAATTCGTTAATACTGAATATTTAAACTAATGGTAAACAATTTCTTTTTTTTAGTCTGGTGTCCTTCGCACAAGTGAAAATGCCTACAAGAAATATCTCAGCTCGCGTCCTGTTGCTTCGACAGATGCCAATGCGCGCGTTAAGAAAATTAAATTCTTTGCATTGAAACCTTTGGAGGATTTTCTGAATTCGGCGAATGTTTTGTCACAAGCCGCACAAGTTAATGGAAATGGAACAAAAAGTCAAACGGAATTAGCTGTAGAGGAACGTAAGCTGCAGGAGAACAAGCATGATATACTGGTACAAATGCGCAGTTTCCGACCGGGTGGTGTAAGTAACTTATTTTTATTTGCTTTTATGATTTGATATGAATTCTGAAACCCTTTGAAAGTCTTCAGCTTATGAAGGGTATATTCAAGTTTTGAAATTGTAAAATTTTATTTAATAGCTTTTTTCTAATCCAATATTTCTTTTCTTGTAGACCATTTTCGAGCTAAATTGCACACAAAAATCGACACCCTTCGTGGTTATGAAAGAGAAGCGCAACAAACATGCTGAGGTGATTGAAAAATTCCGTCAACAACGCGAAGATGAAGACCTCTTAGAGGCTAGTAAAGCAGTAGAGGAAGCGAGAAAAGCACAAACGGAAAACGCAGACGATGAGGAGATTAACAGCGCTTTTGACAAAGTGGTTGCACCCAAACGACAGAATATGGATGCACTTTACAAGGACAAGCCGAAACATAAAAAGCGACGTAAAATGAATACCAAGGACGATGAGCATTATATACCCTATCAATCGGCAGATAAAGCCACTGAAGATGGACTTGCCATCAATTCCTTCGAACGGCAAGCAATGAACGCGGAATTCTCAGTCGTGGATCGTACAACAAATGAGGTGCAACATAAGCCAGGCATGAAGAAATGGTGTCGTATTAAGAAGAAAATGGTTGCTGTACAAGATCCACGTTCAAATAAAATACGCACTGAATCAGGCGCTTGGATACCGGCATCATTTAAGACAGGACGTTACACTGAATGGAAGGAAAAATCAAAGATTGAAGATCAGCTACAACGCGAAGCGGGTAGCGATGATGACAACCTTAAACCACTATCACATGCACAGCGTTATCCTGTCAGCAGACATGCGCGACACAATGCAAAGGTTGAGCTGAAGAAACGCATGGGTGGTGGCGGCAAAGACAAGGAACTGCGTCATCCCGATCAAATCGTTAAGCAACGCATGCGTCTGGAGTTTATTAAGAAACGTAATGAGAAGAATGTCGAACGCAAGACAGAGAATCGTAAGCGCAGCATGCGCAAAAGTCAGCGTCCAGCGTTCAACAAGAGCAAAGGTGGTAAAGCTGGCGGTGGTGGCGGCGGTGGTAAAGGCGGTAAAGCTGGTAGAGGCGGTGGTGGCGGCAAAAGGAAATAAACAGTCTTCCTATAGTCTATAAACTAATTTTGAATGTTAAATTGTTATGGAAAACTATATACATAAATAGATTTTATATTGTAACAAAAAAAAAATATTGGCACTAATTATTCAAATATGCAAGCCGCATTCCAGAGCTACTACATGCCATTCTCATGCCCTGCCTCAAAGTGTGAGGCACAGCTGTATAGTTTGATACATGCCTGTATTTGGGCGCTGCTTCTATGGAATTGTTTATTTTATTAGTTGTTTTTTTTTTGTTTTCCTTCGTTTTGAAATTGTTTTGTAATGCATTCGCCGCACAATTGGCGCATCATTGACGCTCACGTTGTTCGTGCCGCTTCGCGCCAAATACTTGAATTGTACACGTATCGCTAGATAGCCATGAATGGAATAGAATAGCTGTTATTAAGGCAGCCCGGCCCGGCCGGTGCGCAATCTTCGCTACTTGTAAACAATTTCTAGTACCGCGCGAGCGAGCATGCTGTAAAAATACTACATCGCCAGCGGCGTGTCTAGCTTTGCACATAAATAATGTGCTAAAATACACAAACAATTGATTCTTTTTATTTAAAATTTTATATATTTTTGTATAAATGTATTCTGTAAACAAATCTCATTTTGCCATGAATGAAATTGTATCTAGCGACCGGGCAAGGTACACGCAATGTGTAAATACTTGAAATTCCAATGCTCAGTTTTTTGTTTATTTGAGCACTTTTCTGCTTAAGAATTATTCACTTATAAATACATTTACGACTTTTGCAAGGAAGTCATTAAAATTCTTCCTTGCACACATGATTCAGAAAATTTATGACGCATATCCTTTTTGGTTTGCTTTGTGACTTTACTTGTTGTCTATGTGTGCTGCTTTGTCACTTAGCGCGCATTGCTTAGAACATTTAGTTTTATGCTCAAGGACAACGCATCCTGTTAGTTTGTAATTTAATATTAATGAAGCACTGTGTCCATTGTGTAACTCATTCTTTCTATTTTACACGTTTGACGCATAAAGCATATTTGAAATGCTGTCTCCTTTAATTAATTCATAGAAATTATGTTTCATGAGACAAATTAAAGGAGTTTTGTTCTAAAATGTTTGGGTGGCTGAAATTTATAAAGCCCAAGAAAGAACGCTACAGTCAAATGTACTCGACTTCGATTTCCCCTGCACCCCTATTGAAGCGTCATGAAATCTTCAACACAGCTTTCCTTTTATGGATGCAATGGAGACTCTTTCTTTCAACTTTTTCAGATATGAATCGAAGAAGTTTCGGTCCTCCAAATAATCAACATTTTTATGCAAAAATCTTCACAATGTACAGTGTTTTAGAGTTCCCAATAACAGCCAAATCCTTCGACTTCCAAAGCCGAAAGATTTGGCTGATTTTGAACTGAAACACTTTGTAATTTTTTGACGTTGGAAGATCCTGAAAAAGTCTTTAATTTCTATTAAAGTATAAAATGGTCTTTACTGGAAAGCCCGTTATAAAATTTTACCCTATACAATTTTCGCTATTGAGCATCTGATACAGGAAGATCCTCTGTAAACATACAAAACAGAATATGTCCCAAGTCACTAATCTGCGGTACTCCAGCTAATGCTGAACGAATGGCTGACATACCGTCATGTCAGCACGAAATTCAAATAGTTGTTTCGGAATTCGTGAAACTAACAATCCGTCTCTCGAAGACCTTCAAAATAGTGGGCAAAGGTTAATTTTCCGGCTCTCCATTATATTAGATGCAGATTTTTCTTTAATAACTCATAAATTAAAAGTTTTTCTTTCCAATCAAACAGTATTTAAGCACAAAATATACCTTTTCAGAATTTCCTATAGTCTAATGTCAGTTTATGCACAACATAAGTGAGGTTAAAAACGACCTTACTTAACTTTGCAACACAAACAAAGTTTGAGGTTAAGCTAACCAATTGAGGTTATGCACGAACTTAATCAAGTCTAATTTATACTAAATTGCTAAAACAAACTTTGCACAAAAAAACTAAACAAACGACCTTCATTATCCTTTTAAAATATGACTTCATATAGCCTAAAGGTGACCCAATTTCGTACGCTGTATATTAATGAGCCTGCCTATAAATTTTGTACACACTCACTTTAAGTTCTTCTGGCAAAAAAATCTCATATATAAACCTGATTAATTTGCAAAACACCCCAAGCAGAAAAGAATCTCATAAAATAAACATGTTTGTCGAAATAATTACAAAATGAACTATGCCAACTTTTAACGTTTCATCTGTGATGTGAGAGCATAAATTATAAACCACATATACCCAACCAGGAGCAGCAAAAAACAAAAACAAAAACAAAAAAAAAAAAGGAAAAGGAAAAGGTCTAGACACGCAATGCTAAATAGGCGCGTCCTTCTACTTCTATCTACTTAACACGCCAATGCATCCCACTGTTAGTACTCCTTTCATGCTATCTCTCATTTCTACTGGCTTGTTTGGGATTCTATGTGCTTGAATAATGAAGATGAATGCGTGTCGAGTGTGGGAAGTGACAAATGAAATGCGACAGTACACCCGCTATACAAAAAAAAAAAAAAAATAAACCCACCCAAAAAAAAAACCCGCCGTGCAGTGTCAACATGGTCAGACAGTAAAGGACATTTTCTGTTTTTCTTTCTTTTTTTGCTAGTCTCAACAGGTACACATCACATGTCGCTGATTTTCATGTTTGTGCATAGTTTTTTCCTATTTCCAGAGTACACTGACCGACGTCTATAGTAAGTGAAATGTGCGCTCAGCAGTGTCCTTTTTTGTCCACCGCTGTGCTAAGTTAATTAAATAAATGTAAGAAATTCCAACACACACGCATTCCTGTTGCTGATTTTTCATTTTATAAACACGTTTTGCATTTGTTGCACCACACAGGAAATTGCTTAATGCCATGGGAAAATTGTAGCAAACGGTTGGATAACTGGGAAGGATCTGTCATAACGAAGCGCTTAACGTGACTTTTTGCTTAATGGCTCAATTAATATGAGTAGATTTTATATATTTCAGCATATATCAAGCGGAAAGTTCACAAGTGAATTGGAAAATTCGCACGCAATTCCCATAGTTTCTTCTATCGCGGTGTATCTTTTATAGAAATTTATGTTCCATTTTGTACTATTTTTATATTTATTTGCAATCCGTTGGCACAAAACAGTTGACGTAATCAGGATTACTTCAAAGGTGACGGAAGGTGAAGGAATGTTGAAGAAATTTGTTGGAAATATTTTCTTTTGATTTTTTTCGAATATATTTTCGTGAAGGATTTTAATTTATGTACCCTTAACCAAGAAGATAAAAAATGGGTAAGGTCAAGTCTGTCCAAAGTAGATTTTTTTCTTTATCCATTAAACCGTCTTACAATAGTATCAAATTTAAGGAAGATCTATTTTTATATGTGTCCAGTTCATAGTCTCACAAACTTGATGCGAAGTCCGCATATTTTCATTTCTCAAATTAAATTTAAAAAAAAAAAATTTTTCTTACTATAAATCTAAAAAAATATTCAATCATGTCATACATATCTGTCGCCCTTCCTGGGTTTTTATGAGGAAATCTTTTAATTAAATTTGATATATTTTTTTCCAATTCCAACAAAGTATCTCACATATTTCCCAAACACAGCACTGCTGTGCCACCCCTGGGCTGTCTCTCTATATTTTTAGGAGCACTCTCAATCAGGTTTCATCATCAGTCACCATCGAGCTCATAATATATCACCTTCAATTTAATCTTTCAAGAAACAGGCGATTTATTATATCATTTGTTTGGAAAAACATCTTGCGAAAAGATTTTCGGATTCCTCGCATTTCTCTAATTATTTCGAGCTTCGTGAGCTTTTTTTTTTCGTACTAACGAGTGCTGTCGTAGCTAATTGCGTTAAGAAGATCCCCCACGACGACTCAGTGTGGCAAATCTTGGGAAAGAATATTTTCACAGCACAAAAAGGCCATAGTTTCTTACTTTGTAGAAATGCTTCGTTTATAGGAAATATTTTTGTAAATAAATTTTTATTTAGTATCCAACTTTGATTCAATTTTTTATTCAAACTGGAGATTAACAAATGAAGCATTCAAGAGATGATGTTGCATTGAAGAACTTCTAATAAAATCTTTTTGTTGTTGTTGAAACTTAGCAGAAGTAGAAAGGTTGGAATTTATTCAGTTTTGATATAGCTTTCATTGAAGTCTGAGCGGGTGTAATATTTTGATGGATTTTTTTTTATTTCTTATTTTCTTCAAAGATGCTGCTTTCTCTTGATTTCGTTGTTAAATTGGTCCCAAAATGCTGCAGTATGTTATCATTGGGCCTTTTCAAGTTAATCAACGAAGATAATTTGGAAATATTCTGATACAATAATTTGTACTGCGTATTCGTTCCGTGTCTTCCATATATCTTCGATCTATCTTCTATCTATCTATCTATCTATCTATCTATCATCTATATGCTTTCTTTCTTTTTTTCATATATCTTCCAACTATCTTTCATCTATTCTCCATCTATATTCCATCTATTTTCCATCCATTTTAGATCTATCTCCCATCTATTTTCCATCTATTTTTTTACAATCTTCCATCTATGTTCTATTTTTTATCTATGTATATTCTATATTTCTTTCATCTATATACCATCTTTCTTCAATCTATCTAAGATCCATCTTCAATCTATCTACTTTCATATGTCTTCCATCCATTCTCCATCTATTTTCTATCTATTTTCCATCTATTTTTCTGCCTCTGATCGTATTCGTGGCTTGATTTTTGTCTTCACTGGTTTAAAATTTTTTTCACGTTGGTGGGTTCCAACCAAATTTGGGTTCTCCTGGCAATTTCTCACAATTTACAAATAAGTCTTCATCTATAAACTTCCATAAACTTTGTTTCTTATATATCGAACCGCATTGCAATACATATTTCTCTTTCTATATTTTGCAATTCAGTATTCTGTAAAATATGGAGAAGTTTTACATCTTACAATCCTAAACACTTCTCAGCTATACCGAACGATGTCTGTATTTTCAATTAGAATTATTATGCCCAACACATTTTAATTCGATTAGCTTCCTAATTTAATTATGTACTTTTTTTCGATCCATTTCGCTTCCTGTTGTTTATACAACAATTCCATTCGGGTATTGCACCATATAGAACCTTCATCTGTCAGTTAGTTGCAATTAGCGCTCTAAAACATTAAAAATAGAAAAAGAAAATAAAATTAATGTTGGGTCGGGTCGTGGCGCATGCGCGCGGCATCTGTTTAATTTCGACTCTGCGGCTCGACACTCATCCATCTCTGCCACGGCACACACATGCCGTGTCATGGTAGGCGGCGAAGGCGTTACGTGTGTCACGCTGCATTTTCATTTCATTTCGTTTCATGTATCGTCGCTTCATGTTGCACGTGCGCCGCGTTAAAGTATTTACGAGTTCGGCATATTGAATGATATGGGTCTGGGTCTCTGTGGCGATTGCTAGACTTTAAGTGGAAATGCTTGTAACTAAATACTTGCATACAAGTATATAGGAAAGACAATCTGTATACGCATCCTTTTCAGTGTTGTGTTGCAGCCCTGCTCAGAATATTCACTAATAAATGTTTAAGGAATTATTAAATTTATAATTCATAAACCAATAATAATAATAATAGAAATATTATTGCTTATTATAGTTCCTAAGTTTGTTTTTTCTGGAAATTTAAAATCCTTACACATACAAAAATGCAAACCTTTATTTAAATTAGTTTGACTTGATGCTTGGAGCGTTTCCTGTGTGTATAGGCGTGTCGACTGACTTTGAGTGTGCACGAGTCTGTGCTACACTTTGAATAATAATCTAAGACTAATAGAAGAAAATGCTTAAAGTGAAGAATATCCTCAAAACATTATTGAAACGTCTTTGCATATACGCCTTAGTAAAAATCACAACGAATCACAACTGCAAATTTTTAATATCTCTTTGGAAGACGAAACAGATTTGACACTAATACTGCGATTGGCCACTCACAGTTCAGCAACGGCGGAAGTCACAGATTCAGCCCATTTGCCAAAGCACAATGCGATGGTCTTACTTAGATGGCTTTACACCGTCGATCAGTCATGGCCTCACTCACGAAGGCGCACCAGCTGCTGTAGTCTTGTGCGCGCTGGCGGTAGTGGTTTTGAATGCCAAGTACGGAGAGATCTTTCCACACCTGCTCATGCCAAAGCTTGCCCGGTTGTCCTCTATTTCTATTTCAAGTTTATAAACCATGCGTGCTGGAGCTCTTTCATCGAACGAGGTGACCAGCCCAGTGCAGCTGCTGGAATTCTATGCGCTAGTCTATATAAACCTCATCGAAAAGCTCATAGAGCTCGCGGTTCATATGAGACCTGAACTCATCGCCAAGTCTAATACGACAAAAAATATTGGGCAGAATCTTCACCTCGAAGACTTCCAACGCTGTTTCTCAACTGACTCAATGACGGTCCACGCCTTTGCGTTGTACAGTAGAACCTAGAGTATCAGCGTCTTATAGATTTTGTTTTTCGTCTTCCGAGAGAGTTTTTTCCTTCTAATTTGCATGCTCAGCCCAAAATAGCATATATTTGCAAGCGTGATTATTCCCCTGAACTCCAGGCTGACGTTGTTACTGCTGTTCATTTCGAATCCAAGACGAAGTTTTCTACAACATTAAAGTTGAAATTCTCCATCGTCACTGACCGTCCAAGACGCAATGATGTCGTGCGAGAAGACACTAAGTACTTCGTGGTGTCCTCATTCACCGCTAAACTCATGAGCCGAGTCTTTTTTTCAATCTCTTAGAACGCCTTGCGACTCGTCTTTCGTACGCGAACAGCTTTACTTCCTTTTGGAAGATTGATCGCGACAAATTCTGTTTGTACGGGCACTGGCTTATAATATATTTCATCAGCAGATAAAAAAGTCGCACGGCAGCGCATCATCCAGCCTGAAACGTCTCTTGGTTCGGAGAGGTTCTTTCCTACCCTGAAAACGCTTCCTGTATGTGATAGCGTCATCATGCAAAGACGAACGATCTTTGCCGGGATACCTAGTGCAGACAGGGCATTAAAAGCTTAGTTTGTATCGGTGTATCGAAGCGGCTATATAGTCGACAAATATATGGTGTCTGTCGTTGTTGAACCCACGGTTCTTCTCCAGAATTTTTCGCAGTGTAAATATTTGGTCACTGGACGGCCTTTTTGGTTTGAAGCGATTGTGATTTAATGGAGAGGAGACTTATTATTTAAATAAAGGATAAAGAACACTGAGATTCCAGTCATTGGGTATACGTGCATCGGACCATATCGTGCATAAAAGTTATTGCAAACTCCTAACCAATTCTTCGCCGCCGGTCTTGAATAACCATAACCAGGGCCATATGAGCCTGCTGATTTGTTGTTTTTGTTAACCGAATGGACCTCATTATCGTTCGGTGGCTCTACAATACTGTAATATCGGCGGAATTGTGCGCTTCATCACCTCCTAGTAGGTTAGAGAAGTGACTTCTTCATAATCTCTGTGATTCCTGTGCATCTGTCACCAGATTCCCACTTTCGTCTTTACAGAAAGTTACTCCGGGCTTAAAACCTTCAGTTTTCGAGCTTCATTTCTGTCACAAGCCTCTCAACATCCTCAAACTCACGCCTTTCTTGCTTTGCGTCTGAAAAGGCGTTTCTCCTCTCTCCGATTCTTTTGATATCGCTTTCTTACAGCTCGCGTTGCTCCCGACTGCAGAGTTCTTCTCTACAGTAGAATTGCGATACTCCTCTTCGTTCCAAGGATTCTTCACAGGTTTTGTATAACCAATGACCTCCTTGGTAGCTCTCTCCGTGGAGTGGGTGATATATCTTCACTGCTCACATATATATTGAGAAGACGGAGAGGTTTTTTTGCTAAGGTGTAGCTTTCGTTGCATGTTGGGATGTGCGGCTTGCACCACGCTGAGCCAGGTGCGTACCTTAGCTGAGACAAGATAGTGGTCCGACCCGATGTTGGGACCAAGTAATGTTCGCACGTCCAACACGCTCGTTCCGTCAATCCAATTTGGTTCCAATTTGGCCCTGTGGATGTTGAGGTGTTGAAATCGGATGCTACTAACTACCATGTTCCGACTTGTGGCGACATCGATTAGCCTCTTTCTATTATTGGAGATAGTTTCAAATAGCTGTATATTTGCACCATCCCTACTTATGGTGCGGGCAGTCCAGGTGTCCACATCCGAGGCTTCCTTTTTGTACTCAACTCTCATTAATCAAGGTCACACGCTTATGTTACACATATTCTGCCAATTTTGAAAATCTATTCTTGGGTTTGTTAGGCGTTGATCTACAATATTTATGACCCTTATCCCAGAAAACTCGTTGGTGATATTGTTTATTCTTATTTGCCTCCATCGAATTCAATAAATGTTCCTTGAAACTAAGCTAAGCTAAGCTATGAGTAGAGGCACAAACAAACAACCAGGCGACCAAAAAAAAAAGAAGGATTTTAAGCAAAGTTTTGTGACAGTAAATGAATCAAGGAAGTAAATTTTTTTTTAGTGTATGTTAGTGCGTGCCTACTGCCTTTGTAAACGCTTGCTAACACACCTTTTCACCCTACTTCTTGTTGTGCTAGCTAACTGGGCAATGCGTACATGACCTAAATAAACGACAGGATAATGCGGCACAACAGTCTGGAATACATAAACCAAGTCTATCAGCAAGCGTTGAGTGGGTGTAGCTGTACAAAAACCATATGGAATTATTTAAAATACTTTTTTACTTTTTACTGAACGACATAGACACGCACACGCATCCTGTATGTCTCTCGTCGCTCGCATTTCATTACTCTTCACTACACACCCAGAAAATATTCTACAATATTTCAATTTGTTTTTCGTTAGAAGTGGCTCTCTGTTTGCATTGCACTCAAAAGTCGCATAGATGATCCATCATGCTAAGTAGTATAGCATTGCACTTCATACTTATTTGTCGAAGTGTCCAAAATATCCTGCTGCGCAACAGAGTACAACTGAATGAAATGCTAATAATGTCCTGCAGCTGCTTTTGTTGCATGCATTGTTGGTGATGTTTTTTCTGCTGCTTAGTGGTGTTAAAGTCATCCTCATTTGTAGGGGTAGAGCGCACCAAAAAAAAAAATAAATATAAATAATTATATTTTAAAAATCCACAATATCAATCAATTTGCTGAGGCAAGAACGCAATAAGTCACCCTGGCTGGCATCAACTGTACCCACTCATTTTTGGTTTCTCGCTCATTTTGGGTGTGTATGACTTGTGAAAAATGCTTCGCTTTACAGTTGCATCCTTAGCCCATTAAACAATAGAATAGCATGGAATGGATTGCCACGCGTCCGTTAAGTGTTCAGTGTCGGGGTTGAAACCCTGAAGCAACAGTCGACCCGAACGTTGACGACAATACACGCCCTGCACTGTCCTGCACTGTCCTGCGCTCTTTTTTCATGCAGCCAGCAGTTTTTATTTCACACTCTCTCAATGCGCCTTGTGAACTTCCTCCCTTGTTGCAACAACATCAAATTGCAATCATCTGTCCCAGTGCTCGCTCCATACCAGATATTTTTTTTTTTCATTTGCAATATGTTCCGTATGCATATGGGATAAGCATCATCCTGTAGAGGCACAGGCACACATGGTGTGTGTCTATATTTGAATTACTGCTTTGAAAGCGACGAGGTTCTTTATCCTTTTCAAGTATTAACTTGAAGTATTCATATGTTCCTTTTTTTTTCACTTTTTCATTTTCTGTTTGTTTCCATGCTACGAAATGGTTTTCTAATGATTTTATGTGCACGCTGTGTTGGCTGTTTTATTAATTAATTCCTTCTTGGTTTTCGAGCAGAAGATTTCAACATAAAAGATAAGAAGTTGCTGTGAATATATTAATAGCGCCACTCAAGTGGGTTTATTTTCACTCCCAAAAAAAGTGTGATTTCGTAAGCTGTTTTGATAAAATATCTCTCGAGTGCAATTCTGACACTTTGCTACTCTATTAATATGCTCCATAAACAAATTCTCAAACCAAACAGCGTGCAATTCAAGCAAAACACAAACAACAACAATAAAGATCGTACAAAGTGGAGCATGGGTCCCCTTTTGGGCAAACATTACTCATCTGGAGAAAATGTATGCGTCCCCTTCGATTTTGATTGGAATTTCCACAAACATTTTGTATACAAGAACTAAAAATATCCACCAGCAGCAGCAGCAGTTGCAGCTGGAAATCTCGCAGACACTCCATCTTCAGGCGTTGCTACAAGTGTAACAAATGCGCAGAATGAAGATAAACTATATAAATTCTTGCTGCGCTTTGATGTATGTGCTTCAACGCTTTATAACTGGGGCAAATCTTCACAGCAGCAGCAGTTCGTATATTGTTCCAGCATACAAAATTCGGAGTGACATGTTGGGGCTCGTTGTGGTCCTTGCTTTATATAGAAGTCGGTCCCTTAGTGTTCGTTTTCAAGAAAACTTGTCGTCATCATTTAAGAATTGGTTTGTCATTTGTGCGCCTGCCTTCGAAACTAAGAGCTTCATATATTTTTGTGAAATTGTTTTCCATATTTTATGTTAATGGTGTCTTCTGTTGGTTGATGCCTTTCGCTTTACGACATGCCTTGCCGTGTTGGTTGGAAAATGAAGTCTTTGACCTGCAGATTTGTTTCACATGTGTTGCATTTGGTTTTAATTGCTTGGGGGAGTCTATTTATTTCGGGATGTTATGCCAGAAATGTCACATTTAAGTTGATTTTCTGTTAAGTATTTGTTGCTAATTAAATTGGAAGTCTTTGGTTAATGAAATTGAAGACTTTAAATGTGCCGAAAAATTAATGGTGAAGTTTATTTGAATTGAATTTGATGCAGTTGCATTGAAAAATGGAGAGAATTGCTTCATCCTCTTTTATATGGTTTATAGTACAGTATATAAATGATAGAGACATTAGGAACCACATAAAGTACAGTTAGTCTTACTTAGTTCGACAAAATAAGTAGATCTAACCATCTCCGAACATGCCTCTGTCTTTCCCTATTGTATTTGATATGGGCTCTTATGCCCTCATGTAAGTTCGTACATACGGAATTTAAACGTCGCCGATTCTAATAGAATCAAAATTTTAGCGGAGAATCTTTTTCTCAAAGACTTCCAACGCCGCATCATCAGACTCAATCACGATCCAACGGCATTGCTTCACCATTGTACAAGCCACAAGCGAGCTCCTTCGGACAAATCGAAGACTGCGAAAAAAGTTCATCACGAAACAACTTCCCTGAACAGACTAGCTTACAATAGAGCTGCAGCTAAGATCATGCGAACATCTTCGCAACCAATTTGAGGCCCGGTTTACATCGTTTTTACTTGCTGACGAGAATGACGTGGCCAGAGTGATGCAGTTCCTTGAAGTTCCTCTACAAATGGACTTTCCAATGAGAGCAGCCCGGGTTACGACAGCATATGTCATAATACCTTAAAGGCATTGTCAGGGCGAGTGCGTCTCTATTTGACTTTACAGAAAGTAACTCCGGGTTTAAAACCTTCGTTAAGACGCTTGACCTTTCAATAAAATTTTCGAGCTTCATTTCTGTTACAATAACCTCTCATCATACTCCAACTCACACCTTTCTTGCTCCTTTTTCTTGCGTCTAAAAATGCTTTTCTCCTCTCTCAGTTTCTTATGATAAAGCTCCTTACTACAGAGTTTGCTGATAGGAAGCGGTCTCCTCGCCGTATCAAGAATTAGTCACTGGTTTGTGTAACAAATGACCTTCTTGGCAGCCCTATCCATGGAGTGAATGATGTATCACGTTATATTGGCATCTTACGCAGACGACAATGCAGCAGACGGGGTGCAGGAGTATGTCCACAAGCTGGAGAATTTTGGCCAAGCGATGGAATTTTAAACTAAATGCAGGGAAGTGCATAAATGTGTGTTTCACACTGAGAAAAAAATGCCGCCCCAGATTTGGATCAACAACAATGCCCTGGATCAGGCAATTGAGGTCAAGTAACTAGGTATGACGACGGACAAGAAGCAAGCGGCAAGTTCGAGAGAGGGTGTTACTTCAAATTTGCTTGCTCAGCGCTTATTAGCATCTATTTGCAGGCGTGATTCTTCGTCTGATCTCCAGGCTGACGTTGTTGTTGCTGGTTATTTTGGATCTAAGATAGACGAAGTTTTCTACAACATTAAACTTGAAATTCTGCATTGTCAATGACCATCCTCATTCATCACTAGACCCAAGAACGCCTTGCCGACTAGCCGCTTTTGTGTATGAAAGATCAGGCTCGACATTGTCTTTACGGGCACTGGAGTAGGGTGTATTCCATTGTATCAATGAAGAAACATTTACTGATTTATGAAAAAGTTTGGATTGTTGAAACTTAGGGGAACACATATAATCAAAAATTAACATATATCAAAAATTTCAAATAACTCAAGAACTATACAGATGACCATCACTATTGCCAGCTGCCATGTCGTACTTTGACATGTAAACGCATAATAAAAACTGGAAATCCTCAATTACGAAAGCTAAATAAAAAAATTTCTGCTAAAATTAAACGAATGCACACAAATAAAAATAAAAATGCAAGTGAAAATAAGTATATTACCCAACCCACACGCTTCGCCCTTAACTATGCGTTCTTTACTATTGCCATTCAGACAATAAGTTCCATCCATTTATCAACATAAAAGCGCATAATTTACACCAACTTACAAAAATAATAAACGACACAAAAGATTGCTCAATTGAGGAACGTCTTCTGTGAGATTATTGAACTCACGCAATGCAACAGAAAATGCAATGCAACCATTGTACTAATCTACGCTTGAAGATCGCATAGCAGCTCCCGAAACACTTGAGTTGAGTCTTCTAAATTAGACTTCCAGAGCACTTGGCACATAATATGTGGCATGTAGCACTGCACAGCATTTCCCGCATTATTAAAGCAGATGCTTTTTTGAAATGACGTTGTTGATGACGATGACGTCGAAGACTCGAATGTACTCTCGTATGTAGATACCAGAGATACAGATGGAAATATAGATAGATCGTTGGCGCATTCGGACAATTGAACAATTTACTGAAGAATGCGTCTAAGCATCACTTAAAAACACATTATTCAATTTATGTTTTATGAACGAAAGAAAAGCAAAGAAAATAAAAGAAAGAAAGATGGAACTCAAGATGTATCTACTGTATGCAACCAAAACACACACACGATTGCGCGAGAGATGAGTTCGAGATCGGTTGGGAACGTTTTGACAGCACTAACAGATAAGCGTTGAAAATATGTAGTTGCACTGCCACTGCGTTGAGCCATTCGGTTTGTTATGGATTAGGTCAACACAATCTTCGAGATTATGCAGCACGCCTTCCTGCATGCACATTAGATTGGATGACTGATGTCTTAGTTGGTTGGCAGCGGAAATGCTGCATTTAATCTAAGATTTTACATACTTGTAGAAATGATTTAATTTTTTTAGCATTAAATAATGAAGTAAGATATGAGTGATGTCAACGAAATTGTGCTACCATGCCTGTATGTGGAGAAGTAATTAAATTAATTGAGATATGCGTATGTTCCATATTGGAATTGGAACATAAACGTCTGTTTTCCTTATTGCTTAACTTCATATCTCTTATTTTTATATTCTTTTCTGTCCTCTACTTTTTCATGTCTGTAGCATTAAAACTGTCTGCACTAGTTATTCCAGAAAACATCATTCGTCTTAGTATGATAACGTTGTGAGGATAGAAAATAACCTCTCCGAATCCTTCGATATCAAGAGAGTTTTTTTCAATATGTCGGGCTCGTTCGTCCAAAAAGAAGTGATGCTGCTCGCATATGCGGATGATATTGATATCATCGACAAGCAGGAACGGCGAGTTTGCAAGGCGTTCTCAGAGATTGAAAAACAGTTTCGGCTCATGGGTCGAGCGGTGAATAAGGACTTGACGAATTACTTGGACGGTCAGTGATGATGGAGAACTTCAAATTCAATTTTGTAGAAAACTTCGTTTACTTTGCATCCGAAATAACCAACAACAACGTCGGCCTGAAGATCAGGCGAAGAATCACACTTGCAAATCGATGCTATTTTGGGCTGATCAAGCAAAATATAAGCCTTCAATAGAAGGACTAAAATCCAGATCTACAAAAAGGAGTAAGTCCCGGTTCTATTGTATGAAAAGGAGGAGATTAGGTCCATTATGATGAGATGACATAGTCAAACGCATAAAATTCCAGCGGCTGCACTGCGTTGGTCACAACATTCGAATGGATAAAAGAGCACCAGCACGCATGGGGGACTCAAACTTTATTGAAGGACGACGCAATAGAGAATAACCGGGCACGGATTGCAATGATCACGTATGAAGAGATCTTTCCGTACTTGGCTTTAATAACAACTGGCGCCAGCGCACACAAGACTGCAGCAGCTGGTGCACCTTTTTATATTCGGCCATGATCGAAAGACGGTTGAAGGCCACCAAAGTAAGAAAGTACCCATGGAATGTTCGTTCTATGCTAGTTATCTGAAGAAGGAAAAGGAGAGACTAAACATCTAAATATACAAAAACTTGAAGACAATTTTGTTCTTTGGAATATTTTATTATGATCAACACCATTAGTAAAAATTAAGCATACAAAACTTCAAAATGAGTAGTTGGTTTGTATGGTCCCACGCGGGTTGTCAACTACATTGAATGCAAGCAGGAATAGGAGTATCAAAATATTCAAATTTGAAGGCCCTATATCTTATAATCTGCAAGTTTTCGTTCTTCATACAGACAGCCAGACAGACAGACAGACGGACTAATGAACTTGTCCATTTCGATTTAAGTCCTGCTGCTGATCAAGAATTTATATACTTGAACATTATGAAATTCGCCAACACTTCTCCTTCTATTTGTTATATACATTTGCATATTCTTCATATATACTTATACCCTACAGTGTATAAAACCAAATCTATTTGATTGGTTTTAGTTTAGATATGTGAAAAATTGATATTCAAAAGGTGCGCAGATAATTTGTAATTGAAGGAAAATCGGATAGACAGATATGGTTCTACGATGCTTTCTTAAATGCGTTATATGTAAAAACTATTAGTCACATCGAAGTTTAAAGCCTTACATGACCTCTCAAAGGTAACCAACGTTGGATAACATAAAATCTTCTGGTTGTGACTGCATAAATGCGAAATTTATAAAGGAGCTTCCTACATTGTTTTTTTTTAGGCGAACATCACTTTTCAAGTTCAAATAATGAAGTACAAAATTTTAAATAATGAAGATGTTTTAAATTATTTTTAAAGCCAGTTGCAAATTAATCCATTATTCCTTGACACAAACAATACGCTTTCATATAAAATTGAAACCTCAAACTGCAAATGCAAAACACAAAAGCATCTTATGCAAGTCTCTAGACCACATTTTAATAAATTCCATTGAATTTTCAATCCCAGATGACAGCATTACGAAAGTATGCGGTTGCTGCGTGGCAACGTTCATGCTTAAATTCATGCAAATAATTTACAATAATTTTGAAAGAAATTTTTTTTTAAAATATTTCAAGCATTACATAAACAAGATGTAGGCATATACTCCTATATATCTACATAGAAACCACAGCGAGAACTGAGCAAAATTGCGTTTAAATTAAACATGAAATGAAATTAAATGAATTTTGTCTGCGTATGAGAAAGTATGGAATGTCGGTGTGTCTGTTCGTCCGTCCGTCTGTCGGACTGTCTATCTAAATGGCCGGCGTTTAAATTACAGCATAATAGCGCCCATTTCAAACACGTATACACATATCAAAATACATATTGCATATATATGTACTTATTTTTACTATATAGACTTGCGCGCTGTTTCAGACGCAGTCGGCATGTCCGCTGGGAGCTTTAATTAATTGGGTAAATATGCTGAGACAGTGGGTAGGAGGTGAGGTTGTAGCATGAAATCTTGAGTTTTGCGCAAACAATGAAAATTATTGTTCTATGTTGTTGTTGTATATATTTTTTTTTCACCCGGATAGTACTTTAAAGAGCATTTAATTTTGAAGCAGCGTGAAATAAATGTTGAAATCCAACAGCTGAACGAACAATTTGATTTATTTAAAAGGCAATTTGATGTCAGTCAGTTTACAAATTGAATTTCCACTTGAAGCGCCACTATGCATATGGAAAAAGCGATTTTCCGAGACTCAAGATTCAAGCGTCATCGTAGTCGTAGTCGTCATCATCATCATCATCATCAGTCGCAGCAGCAGCAGCGGCAGCAGCATTCTGTATAATTTTCATGCATATGTGGAAATATATTTCAAACTGTCAGCTACTTTTTTTTTTCTCGACTCTAGGTCTAGTACTCGTACTGGGTTCTCTGCCACATGTTTAGCATCAAAGCCGCGAAACTCAGCTATGAAATGTGTGTATGGTGTGAACAATTTCAGCGCATATATTAGAAAATATTTTTCATCAGTGTCTATGAAATATGCGCTGCATTGCATATCCGGTGAGAGTTTTTCCCACTATCACTCTCAATGCACTGCAACGAGTTGAAGTTGCATGAATAAAGTACATACTTTCTTCTTGTCTATTTGTAAAATAGATACATTTTTTTTTTGGCATGTGTCGTTGATGGAATTGCCTATGCAGCTAATTAGACTGTGAATAATGGACATAGAATTTGTAGATACAACATTTGAATAATGGAAGTGCTTAAATTTGAGTCACACAATACGCTAAATTGTAGCTGAAGCTTTATTTTGCTACAAGTTCAATGACTTCTTCTTCGGGCACTTCAATAAACGCAATTAACACTTCTTTTGAAGTTTTGGAGAATTTTGTGTAAGTTTATTCCCACAATTAAACTCATATTAAAGATACGCGAGTAGCAACCCACATATGCTCGTCTGCCGACACAGTCACGCATTCATTTTAGACAAATTCTCTCTATTTGAAGTTGACTGAAATTCAATTAAGAGACAAATTGCTGCAGCATATTTTGATTGTTGTGTAAAGGCTTTGAGTGGCATAGAACGAGGGATGCGGGTATAAAATTATAAAAAAGCTTATAAATGAAAAATGACACCAAAGCAAGTCATGATCTTGTAGCTAAGTTTGGATGTCACACGAATTAATAATTTTTAAAATGGAAATCTTTATTTTGGTATGAATAAACAGCCCTCAGCCATTAAAGAAGTCAAGAAAGAAGTTAAGAAAAATGTTTAAAAAAAGTTTACACACATTTTGCACACCATATAGCACTATAAAGTTTCCATTAGTTTTGGTTCACTAGAAAGGAGTAACATACGTCAAAATGGTTTCATAAAAGCAGCATTGAGATATGACTTTTACAATATTTTATTGATTTTTTTATTTATATATTAATATTGAGAAATTGACCACTGAAAACATGCATCCTTTACAATCACTCTACAGCTTAGCTCATCGAAAATAATTTATATTGTTGTAAAATTTCGTAAAAAAAACTTTAATAATTTGAACCCTGCTTTTATATAAGGTTTTCACAAGAAGAAGCGCTGCAGTCGAATTTGCACGATCTCGAGTTAACCTGTACCCCGTTGTACCTTAAATTTATAAATGGATTCATACCTATCTGGATACGTTTGAGATATTCGGATTAGTGTGTTTGCCTTTTACAAAAACCCGAAAATGATGACAGATTTACATGGAGTTACCCGTTCTTGTGCTACGATATCTACATATATGGAATATTTTTTTAGAACTGAAGTAAGATGCATCAAAATAGGTCTTTTCAACTAAATTAATCATAGAAATAAATAATTTATCATTCAAAAACTTAGAGAGGACGCCTATGTTTTATAGGTACTACCCCTTACAAATGATTTGGCTTGATCCTAAAACACTAATTTTTTTAAGAGAGAGAAATAGAAAACACTATTCAAACATTTAGGCTATGTCTTTTATAGTTACCAAGTTCAGACAGATATATCTACATCGTATCGACTATTTGTATAGAGGCTACCAACTCTAGTGATCTGATTTGGATCTTTAAGGCATAGCAATAGGAACAGGAATATTCTATAAGGATGAACACACATAAGAAAGAGCCAATTTGGCGTTTCTAGTTAAATCAACCAGAATAATATATATTTTTTCATATAGAATTTCAGAATAGGCAGTCCGTCATTATGGAGAGGGGTTGACACCTACAGTCAATACAAATTATATGAAGATAGAATATAGATTATTTATAACTAAATATCCAAACTTGAAGACTCTATTTCTTATAGTCGTGAAGTTCTCGTTGTTCATACAAAGAGCCAGCTAGACTCGGAGTCTTTGGAGTATGTCTCACTTTCATGTAAAAAAAATGGTGTAATCTTTCATCGAGGTTTCTTTCTAGGAAAAATTTATGAACAATTTTATTAACAAAAATTTATTAAAATTTTTGTAGCATGAATTCTTAAAAAATTTAATTCCTGTGGATGACACTGTTTAAGTCTTCTCTTTTTGGCTGAGGAACTTGGTCGTACCGCATTCAGTTCTCGATCCAGCGGATTTGGGTGGGACCCAAAGTTTTCCTTATACCTCCTCTCTTCTGCCTGGTGACGTCGCTAATTTTAAGGACTCTTAGCTTCCTTTCGATAACCCTGGTGCGCAAGTACCATGAAGCATTGCACATCGTTCTTAGTACTTTGCTTTGGGCGATTAAAATTTTTTTTTTCAAGTGGGACTTGGCTCAATTTCCGTATACATAAAGCGCATTCTTCCATATAGAACTCAGAATGAATGTGTATATAGACACTTTGGTGGACAGAGATAGCTTAATTCTAACCTAGCCTTGGATAAGACTGATTTTTGCACCATTCTGACGTGCTTCACGAACAAAAGCCTCCTATCTGCAATACCTATATCAGGGCTTCTTATCTGCACAGCAGTGTCGTCTGTTTAGATAGCAATTAGAATATCATCTTCATCAGCTACTGTGACTGAGCTAGCTGTAGTCATGTCTGCTGTGTACAATGTGTATAACGTAGGACCTAAAACGGTGCACTGGGGTACTACCACGTAGATGCACCTCTTTTCCGATTTTACATCAACGAAATTGAATGTGCTTTCGGTTAAGAAACTGCTTATGAGCTCGAACAGCTGAGGGGTAAGGAGGCTCTTTACTTTGTTCAGAAGATGAACACAATCACAGTATACTCCTTATGCTCCATCGCTTCAAGGGCGAAGTTGACAACACTGTGAAGTTGCTCCGGAATGCCGTGAATTTTACAAAATTTCAACTGACTCTTTGGGTTTTTCTGGATAAAGCTTTCTAGTTGCAGAATCCGGCTCAAAATTACTCTTTCCATCATCTTACCTAGGGTGGGAAGGAGACTAATCGGTCTATATGAGTCAACTTTGTTATACTGCTTTTCTGGTTTAGGGATCGTAGTAATGTTCGCAGATTTGCATACTCTTGGAAATTATTCCAGTCTTAGAATGTTATTAAGGAGCAAGACTATACATATCAGTGTTCTATTTGGGAGGTGTATTGACTTTTAGTTCTTCTTTTATGAGTTTATATAATTCTGAAAAATTCTGCTGGGTGATTCAAATCTTTAACATGATTCACAATTAGCTAAGGATGTTTCGAAATACCTTTGCCAGTTTCTTCTTTCTTCTTCATCTTTTGCGATTGTTTGGTATGGTTTGCTATTTGAAATGCTTTAATTTGGTACGAGAACTCCATTGTATTCGAATTAAATAATGGAACCTAATTTCAAATAATATTTTTTTATTTTAACTGATGCTTCACAGAAAATATGAAGAGAATTCCCAGATTCTTCCGAAACCAAGAAATGCTTGATGTGTAAATTAGTTAAATTAACTTCACTTCTTTATTTTTTTCTCCAAATTTCTGAAATGTCTCCAACCCTGCGATTCAACTTATCTCCACCCAATCACTCACAACGTCAATAAGACAAATCAAAAGTTTATTGAAATCAATAAAAATAAAATAAGAACATTTTAACAGCCATTTCTGCGCCTTCGCGCCTTCTCCATAAACAAACATATTATATGATAAGGCTCATTCTTAACACAATCGTCTGCTTAAATCATCATCATTTTCCATGCCTTGTATATATTGGAGCAAGAAGCAAAACGGAAAAAGAAAAATAAAAATAAAAACTTGTAAAAATACAATAAAAATTAATTTCTTTTATTTTTGTGACCGAAGAAAACTCAATTCATATTTGATTTGCTGTCATTTGTGTGGGCTGCCAGTCCGGACTGGCTTATCAGCGCCGACGTTGCACGGTCAGCTGTAGCTGCTGGTTGACAGCGGTGACAGTGCAGTAGGGTGAGGTAGGCTGGCTGGCTTTCATGTTGACTTGCTATGAATTCTCTATGATTTGATTAAATTTTTGCTGAATACTTGGCTTGATTGCTGCAAAGCGTACAAATGTCCCCTATATAGGTTGGTTGGTTGGTTGGTTGGAGGTTCGGCCTATATGCTGGTGATGATGAGGTATTACTTGGCAACGCGTCCGGCATAGAAATTATTTGTGCGGCTTTTTTTTTTTTTTACTTTTAAAGAAAAATGTCTGTGATGCGTTGTTCTTTTCTTTATTTTTCTTCTTAATAGGCTACTATTTAGCTGACAGTTTCGGCTTGATTTATTACAGCTTAAAGACTTCTTTTCTTGCTATTATCACACGAAAACACGGCGGAGCGTAAAGATTCTCTGATTGAGCGACCGTGCGAGTCTACATACATAAATTTATGCTTTAAGCTGGCGTTAAATGTTTGTGCGAGACAAGTCATAATTGGTAGAATTTAATGGAGGAAGTACTTCCGGAGTTGCTTCGAAGAAACATTTATTACTGCTGAATTGGCAAAAATTGTCCATCATTTCAAGTACTATCCATACATATTATATCGTAACCGTTTAACCTAAATTTATTACCAAATGAAGTTAATCTCATACAAACTGTCTACATATATCAACTACAGTCACAAACAATTTGCTAACAAATCTCTTCGGAGCAAAAAAAAAATCAGCAATCAATTCAGGAATGAAACCTCAAAACCAGCACAGCACAGCACAGCACAAATATGCTCCATACTTTGTAGCATCCCCAAATTCATGAATTGTTTATGTTTTCTTTACCCACATATTCGATTTGCTCTTCATGTTGTTACAATTTCCATCATCATCATCACATATTGTTTTCAGCATTTTCCCAATTTTCAATACGTATTATCCTACAGCGCCTGCCTTTTTCACTGGTGGCTTCTTGTTGCCGTGCAGGAGGGCTACGTGCGCTTAATCCAGTTTGCCGCATTTGCCGCTCGAGGAATAATATTTTTTCACACTCGGAATTCATTCTTTTTTATTTTTTTTATGCATACATGTGCTCCATAATCCAGAGTGCTACGTGTTAACAAAAATATTATGCCGGGAATGCTTGATGCGACGAACAAAAAAAAAAAAAAAATATTGTATGTAGGAAGATAATATTAACTTTGATAAAAACCGATGCCTTAATACCCTTCATGAACAGAGTTTGTATTTTGTTTATTAATTTTATGTTCTTCACACAGCGTGTTTGTGAAGCCTTAAAAAAAGCAAAAGCGACTGAGTCTGTCTGTTCATTTGTATTAGATCTTAGAGATCTTAGAGATTCTACAAAAGTTCTAACTTAAGTAGCAATAATATCTTCCGTACAACGATTTCTAATTGTATGAAGATTCTTATTTTGAAGCATCTCTTAATATATTGAAGAAGTCAAGAGTATTTCCAGTAAGGAATGTACGCTTTCCGGGTTTTGATGAACTACTTTTCAAGCATAAAGGCTTAGGTTTCATTAGCTAATTACACATAGATGACTTAATTCTCTAAACCTCCAACTGGAGGTTTGGAGCAAGTCATATAAGAACGAATGTTAGCAGCCTAAAAGCCTTCTGACAAATCTAAATAACTTAGTCTGCAAACTCACTCAACAAACCAATAAATCCTCTTTTTTCAAACTATTTGTGAAGCGCATAAGCGTACCCAGAACTGTTTTACTTGAAATTTGTTTTTCTGTGCGTTGAAAATGGCAGCCAAAATCGTCTGTCGCCTGGCGCTGAAGTCGCGTTTCAAATCGATATAAAAATGTTATTATTGAAAATCCATAACCCATTCTACATACTACAGAAGTAAGAACAAACCGCATACATACTCGTATACATGCTATATGTGTATAAAATGCCTTTTCCCTTTTTATTTAGGGTTGTTTTCGCACATCCTCATCCCGATTTGTGTGCGTATCGAAGGATGTGTGCCAAATTTTATACGCAAATGAAATTGTTTTGAAGTACGCGGAAATGTGCATTAAAGTAAAACCCACTGCGAACCGGCGTCGGTTTTTTTTAATAGCATAAAAGAGGGAGAACAGGTGCGGTTAACAAAGCGAATGGGGATTTATTTAACCAAAAGTACGAATTCAAAGCGTTTAGCTGACTAACTGTCATCAATATGGGAGCATTATTCTTAAAGTGATCACATCTTTAAAAATACTTTTCAAATTGGATTTTGGTAAAATATTTTATGTTATTAGTAACCCTTAAACTGTTGTACGATTTAGATTTTTTACTATTTTATTTCATCACAATTTTGTCCCCATTGAAGAAGAAATGGGATAGTCTAAATTTCTGAAGTCCTAGTTCTGACTAAAATTCAAATGTACAGAAGACAAATCTTCAGACTGACGAACATGTCTATATCGACTCGAATTTTTGTAAGTAGCCTATACAAAACCCATACAAAAACTAAGACATGTGGGGCAGATTTGCAGAAGTTTATCATAGAGACACAAAAATACTGATCACGAATGCTGCTAATGATAAATTTTTGGTCCAAATCTCTCCCATATTTCATCGTGCACAAATTGACGACCTTGACTGGACGAATTTTGCATCCGTATAGGAATTAAAGCCACAGGATCATCTTGGTACTTTCTATGATTGGGCTCTGGAGCACTTGGAAATGGCGAAAAGAATCTTCTTCAGAGAATATGCATATTTTATGTTGCTACTTGAAGAAAAAATGGCTGCATTTTGGGACTGAGTAATCGATGATAGTAACAAGAGTACTCCACAGTACTATTGGGTGTGGATGTATTCAACGGCGTCATACTTCTACCAAATGGTCTGAGAATGGTCAGACTGTGACTGTCAATGATGAACGGTATCGTGCCTCAAAACCTGACTTATTTCAATCGGAAAATATGATCCTGGCTGGGGTGGCACACATCAGGCGTTAAATATGAGTTTGCAGAACGCACTATTTCCACTATTTCCGAACACGCAGAGACCATTTAATAATTATATGAATATTCTTTAATTCCCAATAAACCTCCAACACATTTCACTCATGACCTTTTTAATAAATTTAAAAGCTCAGACACAGTGAAAAACTGGTATGCAACCTCAGGAGTATAATGAGCCACTCATGTTGCATCTATGGATCCACAATAGCAACCGAGCTGAGCAAATCCTCACCTTGCAATTCACTTATTTGTTTTTGTGCTGCTCTGTGAGTTGGCTTGTGACCCGTCTTCAGCAAATTTTTCGGAATCAAAGCATCTCTGTAATTGTTTCGTTGAACAGAGATCTGAAGACAACATGTTCATCCACAAACTTCGGCATATTTTCCTAGATTTTATGGTCAAAATTGAAGGTTTCTTATTTCTCTGTTCATCTTAATCATTCGTTCTCCCTTTATTAAGCTCATGACATCACTTAAATATGTTCCATCGTTTTGGTGCGTGAAAATAAAAACTCGTATTACAGTTTTTTTTCCTAAGATGGAACGTCGGTGCTTGTTTTGTACGAAAATGCAATTTTTTGTTTCTGGATTTTTATTTCTTGGATATTAGCAGGGTTTTATCCAATAAAAAGTGCTTCTGGATTCAGACACTGTTTACCAAAGGATTCTAGAATACATCAACCAATTAAACTGATTTCTGCTAAATATCTTTCACCCAAAGCTACTTACTAAAAGTATCATGTCTTACAAAGCTGGAACCAACTTCGTTTAAACAAAATTAACCTCCTTTTAACTCAGCATAAACTATTATGGCCTGCTGCATGCGCGAGTTTCACTTAACAGAATCGATTTACTTAATTACGCTCTATCGGCAACAAAGTCTGCCATCTACAAGCGAACACTCCTTAAAAGTTAATCGAATTTTCGTTTGACATTTTACAACTTCCGGTCCGGACAGACAGACAGGCCGACAGCGAAGGCGGCATACAATGGCCAAAACAAGGAGCACACGCTACTCCTTTCGTTTGCAATGACTTTATAGAGCAGACAGACGGATGGATGGACTTATAGACAGACAGACAGACAGACAGACAGCCACATACACATTGAGACGTCTTGTCGCCCTTTCGCTGTTGGTGACTCATTTGACGCGATACGAATTTCTTTCTTTCTTCTTCATGAAGTATGTTGCTTCCGCTTGCCATCAGCCTTTGGCATTTATTTTTATCAACAACAAAAATTTGCAAGAAAACCAACGACAGTACAAGGCGGCAGTCAAGTCAGGCAGGGAACGCTGATGTTTATTGAACTCCATTTCGCCGCTGCGCCGGTCGAGCATATAAGAGCGAATATATAAATAGTGAGGAGGGGTTCGGCGCACGAGTCTGTTGTCCACCCCAAAAAAAATTCCGCGCCACGGCTATTGCCAAAAGTGAAGATAATTTCTAGCCGTGCATGCTGGCTGTTGCTGCTATGAAATGCAAAAAGATTTCGCTCCAATCTGGATGCGATGCGATGTTGACACAGTCAGCGAGATTTGTGTCAGCGCGTACAAATCCACATACACAAGCATTGGAATTGGTAAATACGCAGGAAAGGGGGGTTGGGGTTTGTTTATGCATTGCCAACTTCCTAGTATTGTGACCTCGTTGTGCCTCTACGACTGTTTGGAAATTTTTGGCAAGTCACATGGCGTCATCTCATACTTTCCCCGCACAAATCGACTCACTCCATTGAACTGCTTAGGCTGTATGAATGGATGATGTTGCATTTGTTGGTGTTGTTCCGCTTGTTGTTGTTTACACGAGACAACATACCAATTCAATCACTTTTTGAGGAACCAATCTTTCACTATTTGGGTGTAGAGATGATTGGCTTTGATTGCAGCCGCCGTTGAAATCGACCCTGGGTGGTGAAGTTTGAGATGTGCACACGTCATGATTTTGGTTTACAGAACACAACAGCAGCAGCCGCCATTTGGTCATTATGTAGAAATCTGATATTGTTTTGTTTTTCCGCCTTTGGGGTTCGTTGGCCGTTTTGCAAAAATTATTATTGTTGTTGTTTTTAATTTCCGTACAAACAACGGGGGCGATGGTTGGTTGGGATGAATGGAATGGTCGTCGCCCAAAAGTAGGACAACGTCTGCTGACATAAATAAATAAAAATATATTTTGTTATAAATGTGTTCCTGCATTCACAGCTCATAAACGGAAGCTGCTTTAATTGTATTTCCTCATTTGCTGTGGAATGGGGGCGATGAGGCTGCTAGAAAGCTGGTATTGTTAATTTAATTGGCGCATAAACATTGGAGAATTACAGCGAAGATGCTTTATTATGTTTTGCGAAAGCCATAAACAATTATATTGAATAATTGTTAAAAACACCTAAAAGTGATTCAATGTCTAAAGTGCGAGGAATTCAGAAAATTATGCTAATTTAATGATGGCTTCAAATGGTTTAATAGGTCTCCAATAAATCATTAACAAATGCTTTAAATATTATATTGTCGTTGGGTCAACTCATAATTGTTTAATTTCAGCCTAATCCCATCTGTTAAAAAGAGTCAAATGCAGTAAAAAATTTAAGTATATGAGACAAATTTCCATTAAAAAAAAAAAATGTTTTTAAGTGGTACAAGCTCCTCACAGAAGGCTAAAAAGATGCGCACCCTAGACAGCAAATCATCAATTGATAATTGATAAAAGTGTAAAGTCAGTTGACCGATATCAGTTAAGAGAAGACAGCTTAGAGACTACCAGAAAATAATAATGTTCCTATTCTAGTGCGCGATGCCGTATCTTCTCGATCAGCTTAACGAGATAAGTCGATATATGTACGTCTGTCCGTCTGCCGTTTGGTAGTTGTTTCGCACTTCTGTGCCATTTGAGTAGAAAATATAGACTTACAAATTTTGGGGTAAAACCCATACAAACTACGGGATCAATTTTTTAAAGGTTTTGAATGAAAAATTGTGTTTATTGCAGTCAATAACACAAAAATTTGGCATTGTGAAAGACGCCACACGTTCGCTTCATAGGCATATTAACGGGTATGATTCCCCCATTTTCAAGGGATATGTAGCCCCATTAAAACTAAACGCCAACTTCTACCTTTTTGTATGAAAATCAATAAAGAATTTGACTTGATGGCTTTTAATAAATGGGCTTCCCCCGTAAAACCTCACCACTCGATTTTGCGGATATGAAAACTTTTTCGTTTAATTTTAATAATCTTCAAACTTGATATTTTATGAACAGATGCTTTATTGAAATATATTTAGGAGACGCCCCGCTCACTTTTAAGGACAGTTATCCTACTCTGGATTCTGAACTTTTATTGTCCCTTAACGAAAAGTTTTCCTCGAAATGCTTTATTAAGATATTTCTATCTGGATTCTGGCGATCGAAAAGGTAACCAAAAGATACAACCCTTTTCGTGTGGGTTCAGAAAGGCACCCCTGAGCAGGTGAATATGGTGCTAAGCATTATTTTCGATAGAACCCAAACTAACAAATACTCAGTAGCAGCTTAGCTGGACATCAGACAGGTTTTTGGTAGGGTATTACATTCTCCTAACTGTGCTCGGTAGTGTAAATTTTCCTGGATGGCGTTGAGTCGCTATATGCGTTTCTTAAGAAAACATACTTTGTTCCATCTTTTACCCTATTTTCTCTTCAGATATGTCAACTGCTCGTACCATACCGTTGAAGGATTCCTAGAACTTCCTCACTTCCACATTCGTGACACCACTGATATGTTCCTGCTATAGTTCTATAAGCTTGGCAAATGGACTAAAAGGTTCAATAAATGCGAAAAACCACAGCAAACGTGCAGCAGTGATGTACACAATCAGGCTGAAAGAATGTCCTGGAGTCTTCTAGGACTAATAAATTGTCAGTTTATTTCTGGCGCTGAGAAAAAAGAAATGTGCAACCAACTGCTGCCTGGTTGCACACCTCGGGCGCCTGATGCTGGACCATTGATTTTATTTCTATGATTTTTTCTTTTACAAAGTTTCCCATATTGTCCAAAGGATGCAAACAATCCATATTGTTTACGAAGTCGCATACTGTTGTCTCTAGGTGAAGCTTTAGTCTAGTTTAAAAAAAACCTCTGGAATTGCTAGAATTTTAGAAAAGCAACAGATAAAGCTACTAATAATAGATTGATAGTCAGGTGAGCTGGGCGATCGTACAGGATAGGAATAATTTTAGCGACTTTCCACTCTATGAGATAATAATCATGTTTAAAAGAAGCTCTCATCATGTGTGGAGATTTATTATTTTTTAATGATTAAATCAGATCCTCAATTTCGTTGACTGTTATGGGGCTCCATAGTATTTATTTTCAGGCTTATCCAGGTATGTAGCGGAATTTGGGTGTTCCAGTTAGGTGAAGTTTTAATACAAAAACGACTGCATCTCTGTTTATATATTCCTCCCTTGTTTTATAGTTTCTGTTAATAAAAGGGAATCTTGGAACATATTGTTTTTCCTTTTTAATGATTTTTGTGAGCCTCCGAAATGCTTATGAATTTTTATCAAGTTTCGAGAGGTTGTATACATCTAATCCAAAGGCTTTGAACATGGTTTCCATGGCATTATAGGTTTAGATTGCTTTATTGCCTCGCCTATGTCATATCTTAGGTATGTCACCATTCTATTGACCAAATCTTTTAAATTAATTGGTCTTTTTTCAAGATATACAAACAAAAACAATCCAAAATTTCATTTGCTGGACGTATTCGATGCACGCAGCACAGAATTCAAAAATATAAATTCAAATTGCGCGCGCAACCCATTGTCGCGTCCAAACCGGGTGTTGTCGCGTCCAATCCGGGTAGCAGGACCGGAACGTTCGACAAACATGTTCGTGCTGCTGCGCACACCAAACGGTTTCGTTTCAGTTGTTTTCAGTCTGCGTTCGAGAGTGGAGGCTACGTTCGCGTGCGTCGGTAAAATTTAACAAAAAATCAAAACGTTTTATTTTGTGTGTTTCAAACTGCTGGCGCAGCTCTACAAAAAAAAAAAAATATACAAAATAAATAAATAAATTATTTTAAGACGAAAACGTTAAAAATAAATTAAACCAGCAACAAAAAGAAACAAGTGTGCGTGTGCTGTGTTTGCAAAAGCAGCAAAACATAATTTTTGTTTAAAAGAAGAAACCATACAAATACATACAACAACAAAAGCAACATAAAATCAAAGCAAATAAATAATAATACGAAAAAAAGAAAAGAAAGAAAAAGTAAAGCACACACATTGATTGTATTTGTTATTAATTAATTAAACAACAACAAAACGAAATAAATAATTAGTGATTTCTGCTATTTATTGGCGCATTTATACTATCATCTATTGTACGTGCGTCTGTGTGTGTGTGTTTGTGTATGTTTTTTTGTGTGCATTTCACCTGTGTGTGCATTTGTTTGTATTTGTGCAACAAATTAAATAAATTAAATATTAAATATATTATATAGAAAAGCAACAAATAATGATAATAATGAAATAAATCTATGTTATTATTATTATTAAAGCAAGCAAAAGTTACTACGCTTTTTTGTATCATTAAAAAAAAGAAAATTAAGTGAAAGTTATTTATGCAAGTATGTGTGTTTGCAAAGAAATTTACAACAAATAAATACAAATAATAATAAAGCGGTGCAAATTAACAACAACAATTAATTAAATGCAATTAAAAAATAAAATTTGGCGCTCAAAAGGATTACAAGAACAACAAAAGCAAAACTTCTGCTGCTAATAAGGTAAGTGTATCTCTTTCTAATACATTGTTGTTGTGTTGCAAATTCCTATGCCTACATTTGGTTACCTGTCTGCACAACACAACAACAAAAATAAAAGCATAAAAAAATATGCTACAACAACAACAGCGAAAGGTAGCAAACAGCAAACAACAAAAGCAACAACAGAAGAAATAAAAAAAAGGGCGCTCCTTTTTTGCGCTGCTTTTGCTTATGTTCTGCTTTATTTTGTGTTTTGTTTTTATGTTCTTGTATTTTCCTGTTTGGCTTTGGCTACTGCTGCTTCCTCTTCATGCTGCTGCTTGTTTGCTTTGCGCCCTTTTTTGTGTTGTTGTTGGCTGTACTCGCAAACGTATCTTTTTTTTTTTTTTGTTGTTATTGCTTAGCGCTCACACTCGCTTGCTCGCGCTCTCTCTCTCTGTCATTGAGTGTGTGTAAGAGTGAGCGGCATATTTTGTATTTGGATTTGAATTTGTTTTTTTTGTTGTTGTTATTTTTTGTTGATTTTTTTGTTTTATTTTTAGTCGTTTGTATTAACTTTTTTTTAGATACTCGTATTATCTTTTATTACTATGCAAATAGAATTGTTTTGATTAGCGCTTAAATAAATAATTCTTTATTTATTTAGCTATAATATTTTTATTTAATTAGTTGTGGCGCATTTATTTTTATATTCGGCTTCAATGGAAATTTCCTTCGCATTGTTTCATAATTTTGACGAAAAGCTGTCAATTGGCTTCTATAGAATTGAAGAATAAATAAAAACTATTAAATACTAATTGATAGATGCACGAATTAAGAAAAAATATATTTTTTTCCATTGATTCTATGAAAAATATTTATTTGTTCCATTAAAAGTTTTTTTTGGTTCCATCAATTTATTCTCAGAAGTGAATTTTTTATAGGATCGAATCTTACATTTAGTCCATAGTTTTTTACAAATATGTATAGCAAAAAAACGCTGGACCAAATAATAGATTTTCTAGAGACCTTCAAAATAGGCATATGTTGCAGTGATGACTTTTTCATTCGACCCACGTTCATTTCTTCAGATGTCGAAACTAGAATTACTCACAGGACACAAAATCTGGAGTATATGCTGCATGAGGTAGCAGTTAGTAGACTAAATTATGAATTTTTTTCAAGAATCTTGATGGAACTTCCTTGTTTCCTCGCCAAATGTAGTCG
The DNA here is from genome assembly GCA_035044805.1 of Leucophenga maculata. Taxonomy (NCBI): domain Eukaryota; kingdom Metazoa; phylum Arthropoda; class Insecta; order Diptera; family Drosophilidae; genus Leucophenga; species Leucophenga maculata. The sequence continues at coordinate 3,781,214 of JAWNNP010003455.1, read as the reverse complement.
TTTCTGCTTCAAATCAATATCAATTCTATACAAAAGCTCTGAATAACGTTCACTGGTGGTGGTTTAACCTTTTTAAGGATAAAAACTGTTGCCATGAACACTTTAATATTCTTTGGTACTCCTTCACCCGGAGAAATCCATAGTCTTGAGCCTTCTTAAGTCTCTGGTGTGGTGTAATGTAATCCAGAACCACCATTATTTTTTTTTGTTGCATCTTCACACGGAGATATTTACTGTCTTGATTGTTCCTTGGTCTCTGGTGTGGTGTAATGTATCCAAAAATTTGCTTGGACTGCGTCTAAGCATCGCCAAACACTCCTTTGAAGTGGTTACACGGTTGAGCATATGGTCGAGTGTGAACAATATCGCGCGGATAGCTCTTACATATCCAAATATTTTAAATCTATTAATTCCTTGCAAACACTTTCTAAGAATGTGTTAAAAATTGCTGTTGCTAGGAGTTGCTAAAGTCTAATGAGGGACAAAAGTTTCTACAGTTCAATCAGAAATGATGCTTATGCGGCCTTCCAATTGAAAATTCTAGGCTTAAGTCAAGTATCTGCTGTATAGCATCCAATAATTCGTTCAGATGCGAATAAACTGTGAGAAGTAAACATCTAATAAAAGATGCCTAGAGAAACTGTCGGGATGGATGCGGCTTAATCCAGTTTTAAGCCAAGTATCTCCTGGATAGCTTCCAATAATTCAGTCAGATGTGGACTAACTGTGTCAATGAGTGATCCTTTAATGAGAGACGCGACAGACAGAGTCTAACTGGCTTGGATGTATATTTTTCTTCATTTGTAATAGGAAATAATTTTTATAAAAATTTTTACAACTATTAAACATGTTTTCTAACTAAATGTCCCTTCGATATGGATCAATCTGGATCAATAAATGTAGCCTAAATTACTTCTTACAACATCAGCTATCAGGCAGTTAAAGTTCCGTCAAAATCGGTTCAGCAGTTTCTGAGATTGGTCAAAACAAACAAACAGATAAAATTTAAAAAAAAAATTGTTTTCCGCTCTACCTGTAAAATATGTCTTTCGGCATATTTCCAACGAATTCTAAGTTTTAGTGGCTGTAACAGCTGTAGCATGCAACAGCTTGAGCTAGAAAAAAAAATCAAATGAACTTCTGGGAATCACTTAAACAGATGATAATTAAAAAAAAATTATTTTTATATGAAAAATAAAAACTGTAACTTTTACATATATTCGATTTTCGGTTTTATAACTTACATGAAATACTTAACATCAAAAAAAATGTCTGAAAACATTTTACGATTTCGCTCTTCTTTGATGTATTTATAATGGAGTTTATTATGGTCAATCGAAAAAAAAGTATCACTTGTCTCTTTAGCTAATATTTTTATATGATCCAATGATGACTTCCATTATTCTTCATTTTACTCATTTTAATCGAACCTATTAACAGATTTTTAAGTCCTTTTTTCATATAAAAGCCAAATGGATTCCTGTTTCTAGATAAAAATGTTCAGTTTTTATTACAATTCGGTTCTCAAGCAGTGGTTTGGTACTTCAATAATCCGTATAAATAAACCCACTCCGAAATAACTCAGATATTAAGTTTCATGAACATTGTTTCGTTAGTTTAAGAGTCTTCAGCATTCAAAAGAAGCCTCTGTAATTTTTTTGAACCATATTCCTGCTGAATTTCAATGCTCTATGTACTCTATATATCCTAAAATTGCATAGCATAATCCCTAACGTGCTTTAATAGAGTTTCCTAAAGCGTCACCTTATTCTAGAGGGACGGAGAGAATTGTTTTAAGCTATTATCAGAATCCTTTGGCAACAAATATTGCATAGCTATGGAGACAATTGGTTTAACTTATATACTCCATTAAAGTTTAAAATCTTCATGGTGAAGTTTGACTTTTTCTATGCTATTCATACTCAGAACTTTGGAGAATAAATTTTCTTCGAGCTGAGAGTAATAAATGTCAAATACCAAAAATTTCACACATTTTTCTTTCATTTCTTTAGAGACACTCTCCCTCTCAATTTTTTCAAATTTCCACCTAATGTCTGCAACTCAACGAACTGTCAATTCCCTTAACTCTACTCATTTCATCCCATCCCATCCGAACTCATTTTCCTTTCATTGTGTTTAGCTTGAATTGATATTCCAGCTAATCGTATCAAAAGAAGCATCGAAGAAAATTTTATACTCCATTCGCCCATTATTTTCCAGCAATCAAACAAAGCTAATAAATCTCGACAAATCTCAATTTGTGGCATTTGTTGTGTGTTGCATGCAACATCAATGAGTCTGTCTGTTATATGGAAGAAGAAAAAAAAAAAACATAGATGATATAAATAATACAATTGTATAGAAAAAAAAAATTGAGTGTAGGAAATCTATTAAATAGGATTAGTGCGACAGAGATGGCGCATAGCAAAAGCGGCAACCTTTCTTCTTATACTCGTCGTATATACTTCTCCATACTTTGTTGTTGCTGTGCATTTTCCGCTCAACACATTTCCTGCACTCTTTTGCTTTATTTATTTGTAAATTTGTTGTAGTTCGACCTAATTTCTTCACTGGTCCAAGAAATGGTAAAGAATTTTTAGCCCGTGGCTTGTCTAAAGTTAAAAATTGATTAGCACTTGGCTTAAGCTTAGTTGGACCGCTTCGTAAGCCGCCGCCGCCGCCGCCGCTACCTTGACACCTCTGTTTCAGTTGAATATTGAATTAGATACTCTATAAAGCATCTCTCCAAAAATTTGCTTCCAAATCAAATTAATTTGGCGTGTGATTTGGATGAGTTTACTGTTCTTGTAGCTTTTTAGTTTATGTTCATGGCTATTTTTATACCCTTCAAAGAAATAGTAGGGTATATGTTGAAATACTGGATGAAACTTTGGAGTTGATAGAATGCGTCGAAATTCTAATGGGGTATTAGTAGCTGCTCTGCTCGTAAATGGCTAGAATGGTCAGTGAAATCCAACGAAACCAGTTTACTCGCTGTGATATTTTTGGTGACAAAGTTTGCATAGCTACGGAGAGAATTGTTTCGAGCTCTTATCAGTCCTCTTGCTGTGATATTTTTGATAACAAATATAGCAGAGGTACGGAGAGAATTGTTTTGATCCCTAATCAGTCTCTTCGCTGTAAGAATATTGGTGGCAACGGCTGCATAGCTAGAAGAGAATTGTTTCGAGCTCTTATCTGTCTCCCCGCTGTGATATTTTTAGTGAAAAGATCTCATAACTATGGAGAGAATTTTTTCGAGCTCTTGACAGTCCCCTTGCTGTAATATTTTTGGTGATATAGATTACCTAGCGATGGAGAGAATTATTTCTAGGACTTATCAGTATCCAAGCTGTGATATTTTTGATGCCAAAGTTTGCATAGCTATGGAGAGAATTGATTCTAGCTCTTCTTAGTCCCCTTTCTTTGATATTTTTGGTGACAAAGTTTGCACAGCTACGGAGAGAATTGTTTCGAGCTCTTTTTAGTTCCCTTTCTATAACTGACTTTGATCTCTTCAAATCTTTGCAGTCCCTTTCCAATGCAACTTCTCACCACTATTTGTGTAGGGTATAAAATAGTCTTCAACAACATATCAAGCCTATAACTTTTTATTCGAATATTTTCTGTGTTTACCTTTTGTGGGCATTTATTTGTTTTGTAGTTTTTTGAACAGCACAGCTGCGCTTGCCGCCAAAGGTCGGTCAGAGCGGACCGGAGCGGAGCGGTGCTCCCTAAACGCACACTCGCGGCCGGTTTGTGCCCTTTTTTGGACGACTCGTTTGAAATTTTTATTTACCTAACTTAGGCACTTCAATCAAGTAGAATTGTTTGTGCGCACAACTTGGACTTGAAGTTGATTCTGTTTGTTAATTGTTGTATCTCGAAAAGTAGGTAGATACATTGTAGTAGTAGTTCTCTTTGTTGTTGTTTTTGTTTAAATTAAAATAAATTGTTGCTTGTAGATTTTTATCGTAAGTCGAGAGAACAACAAAACCAATTAGGATTTTTCTAAATAAAAAAATATTCTAGCAGACCAAGATGCGCCTAAATAAATATATAACAACTAAACAGCAACAACAACAAAGGCGCTTATCACTCAACACTGCCAAACCAAAGTCCAATCAGTCACATAAACAACAACAAAGAAAGGCAAAACAATAATAACAACAAGAAGCAACAGCAAAAATGCATGGCATGCGAGAAAGTGCAACGCGCGCTCAAGTGCAAGAAAACGTGCGCCTATCGCATGCTACAGAAAAGTAGACGCGTGTCAAATACATACTTTATGTCGCATGCAACAAGCTTTTAAGTGAGAAATATACAAGGCGGAAGTTTGACATTTACTTTTACTTGGCGGATTGCATTTGTATTTGTTGTTTTTCGTTTTTTTTTTTTTGTTCTTACTTATTTATTCTCTGTGACTTCTTCAACTTGCTCTAATTTTCCGCTTAACCCGCGCACTTATCATGCCACAATTTTTTTTACAGAATTTTCCAATTCAGTTGTGGGTTAATTGCAAACGTTGACCGCGTCAATTTTTCGTTGATATTTCGAATTTAATGTTTTTTATATTATTTTTTTTTATTAGTGTGTATAGAGAGTATAATTATTTTGTCAGGCAGTTTTTAACGCTTCAAGGGAAGTATTGGAGATTATATAAAATATATATAAACTTGATCAGTATGTCGAGAAGCATCTTTTAGTTTTGGAGATACATATCTTCTGCAATTGCTTATGCAGTCTTGTTATGTTCCGAAGTTAAATATAATTCTTTGTTCTTTGTTAAATATAATTGTATGACAAATATATTAATTTCTGTTAATAACAACTTAGAAGTCGATATGGTGACTTCCTATGAAGAGAAGCTTCACATATCCGCGATACCATAGCCGAGATAGGGCTGCACACAGTCGAAAATTGGACCAACCGTATTGGGTACTGCATGGCTAGCCGTGGCAGCCATATGAATGAAATCATATTCCACTGTTAACCGGAAGGATTGAGCTTTCAAATAAAAAAAAACAGTTTAAAAAAAAACTCTTGTAAAAAAAATTATTTGTCGGACCCGATGTATACCAATGGGTGTTTTCTGTCCACTTTTAGGAACAGATCCCTTATAAACCCACCATTTTTAGGCCCTGTACCGAAGGTACAAGAGCCTATTGGGTTTGTGCAAATGTATGTAACAGGTAGAAATAATAATCGGAGACCCCCAAAGTTACCCCCATTATGGTCAGGAGCGATAGAGGAGTCGATATAGACATGTCCGTCTGTCCGTCCGTCCGTCTGTATGAACGAAAGGATCTCGGAAACGGTAATAGATAGAGACTTCGTGTTTTTTGCATTCGACTAGGACTGCTCCGGAATTTTACAAGTTTATTTTAAAAACTTTCCCCTCCCCCCCCTTCCCCCCTTCCCCATAAAACCACCCCCAAGGCCAAAAATTTCTTCGGCACAAAAAAAATTTAGTGCACCAATATAAAGATAACGCCTCTCTTAGCCAAAATCCAAAAAGTTCATCAAAATTGGATAATAAATGACGATTTTATAAGCAATTGAATATGAACGACCCCCCTTTTCTTTTCATTCATATTCGCGCAGTGAGAAGTGGTCATGTGTTTGGTCATATGCTCGGGAAACATTTAATGTGTTTGTTAGACGACCTGAACTGGTACAGGGCCTCTTACAGTCGGTTACGCCCGACTGAAATTTCCTTACTTGTTTTTTTAAATTTTTGTTTGAAGAACTTTTTTAATGTAGTCCATATCTACTATAAAGTCGATATAGCGGCATCTTATGAAGGAAAGCTTTTATGCCGTCAGATTAGTTTGTGCAGTTTCCTTGGAGGTCAACGTAATCCAGGCTATTACTTTTATACAGCCTTTTATTTGCACCTAAATCATTAAAAATTTAACTTCTCGGATGCACACGGCTTCAGCAAAGCCTTTTGTTGCTATCTCACAATTTATTTTATGCAATTTTATAGAGACCCCGTTGATGGAGAACCCTATGTAACAGGTGTAGGTTATAAAAACGAAATGCAGTTGTCAGAATTATAATATAATTGGTTTTATTTATTTTATATTGGAACACTTAAAGCGTCTTCAGACTAGAGACATAAATCTCCCTTTTTATTATTCTCCAATTTATTTTTGTCTTTGTTTGCATCCCTTACAGCTGTTCATGACGAAAGCAGTTGTAGTGGAAGTAGGGCATCTTAAATATGTAAAAGTTTTTTTAATTAGAATATCTGAATTTTTATATTTTTTGCAAAGTTTTACAAGAGAAGAGGTGATCCAAAAAGTGGAAAAAGCATTACATAATACCAGATTTTATTCGATAGGTAGTTTTATGCCATTAATGATGAAAATTTATATCGGAAACATATAAAGTATCTTGGAGATCCCATTTTCCATAACGTTTTTCGAACATTTGAAACTGTAAAATCGAGTTCAAATAACTCAAGATCAGATTTTCTACCACTTTTTTCCAAAAATTTCAAATAATCCCACAGAAATGATCCAGAAACACAGCATCTTTGAGACCAAGTAATTGGTTAACCATGTGAACCCATGCGATCGTATTGAGCACTGCATTTTGTAATCACTTTTCTCAATAATTTCAAATAACCTCACGTAAAAATTCCAATACAATAATATCTCTATGGCCAAGCAATAGGTTCGCCATGGACTCACTTTTTTCAATGGTTTCTAACAATCCCACAGATATAAACCAGAAGCACAGCATATTTGAAGTGAAGAAATGGAGATCGTATGGAGAACTGCATTCTGTAGATCCAGTACTCACTTTTTGCAATGATTTCATATAACCTCACATAAAAAAATACAGCAGCATATTATCTTTATGGCCAAGTTATGTGTTCGCAATGGGATCGTATGGTGAGCTGCATGCTGGAGATCCACCAATCACTTTTCTCAAAGATTTCAAACATCCCCACATACAAAATTTAGCAGCACAATATCTTTATGGAGAAGCAATAGGTTCGCCATGCAACCATGTGGAGAACTCCTTCCAGGAGATCAAACCTTCCATCAGTTTTTTCAATGATTTCAAACAATCTCACAGAACTATTCCAAAATCACAGCATATTTGAGGCCAAGCAATTGGTTCACCATGGGATCGTATGGAGAACTGCTTACTGGGGATCTAATCTGATGATTTCAAAAAACCTCACAGAAAAAACATCCAGCAGCATATTATCCTGATGGCCAAGTAATTGTGTGAGAATTGCAGTTTGGAGATCCAATTTTCACTTTTATCAATGAATTCAAATAACCCACCCCATCATATTTTAGGTCAAGCAACTTCTTCGCCATGGAATCGTTTGAAGGACTGCAATATGAAGATTCAATTTTACTTCACTTTTTTCGAGCTTCAAATTCAGCAATTTTATTTACTGGTGAAGTCAGTGAGACAGAAGTAAGCCTCATCTTTGAACCAAATCTTTGAGGTCTATTTAACTGGGTAGTAATAAGTCCTACTTAAGCGACTGCGTACTTGGATGTTTAAATGCTGCTATAATGGAGAAGATTTTATAAGTTCAAAACTAGTAAATAATTACTTGAAGATTCTAAGTAATCTTTGGTGTAAATAAATTTCTAAGATACAGTAGACCACTGGACCTCCCTCCGTATTTGTCGTTGAAGTGAGATTTGTCATCTATAAATTAATAATAAAAGCTTCTATGAATCTCCCATTTCATAGATTCGAACTTGCTTATCTCCATATGCAGATGTGTCACTAAATTACTGAAGACGATATCTTCATTAGCTAGCAATCAATGCTCCAACAAATAATTTTTAAATGCATTCCAATCGAAAAGCTCTCAGGGCATTGTACGACGCATATCATAACTGATAAATTTTTCAAGACCGTGTGAAATATTATAAAAATTTGAGATTGTAAATATTTTCTCTTTTGGAATTTTCTTTTATTAATTTATGCCCAAATAGCGGCTTAAACTGATCAATCATAAAAAAATGTTTCATGCACCCGCCGCCCTTTTGTAGCAAACTTTTTTTTAAAGACTTTCATTTATAAAATTTATTTTTTATATGACAAGCCGCAGTTTATGATTTGATAAGCGTTTATTGACACTGTCTGCTGGAAATATTTTGTATCTTTTATTTAATTTATTGCATGCGAGTTTCATTTTGTTTCGTTTCGTCATGCCTTTGATTTTTAATAGTTTCGAAAGTGAAAACGCTGCCCCAAAGCTGCACTTAATTGCATCCATGCACAAAAATGTTTGCACAATGGAAATTTTTCTCTTAATGTATCTCTGTCTGTGCATTAAAGTTAAATCTGTGTAATTAAGTCTTAGGCCAATATATGTATATTGTGTAAAGCTTAACGCTTTCGCGCCTGCGCGATTTGGTCAGTAAGTAGAGTTTAGACAGCGCACAATGAACCGCTGAGTATGAGTAAGTATGTACATACAGCAAAGGAAAGTTATAGATACTTTTTTTTTTTTTGGTTTTTATTTTTATGTGAATGTTTTTTTTTAGCATTTGCCACCAACATAGCAATTATAGCGAGGCTATTTATGTAATGTTAAAGTAGGTAAGAAAAAAGGCAGCGAAAAAGGTTAAAGCAAACTGTGGGCAGCTATGCATTCTCCGTTTTATTTTATTGCTTTTGCTATTACGAATATTTCTTACTTGCGCGCAATGTAAAAGTAATAAATTGCTAACTGTGTATTATAATTATTTCAAGCTTATAAAAAAGATATTACATAGTAAAAACATAAATTGATATAAAGCCAATGCATGCGCGGCATTTGAAGTCGTTGAACTTTTTCAAGAACAATAAAAACAGCGTACTCGAACCAAAATTCTGTACCGCATAAGCATCGAAAATTCCATAACAATAATAAAAAAAAAAAAACGAAAAAATTACAATAACAAGCTCGACTTGTTTACTTACCGCCGAGCCAAGTCAAGCCATTGAAACGCGTTCTGCTGTCAAAACATTTTTGTTTTTCAGATACTTTTTTTTTTTTTTTTATTTTGGTTTTAGTTTGGTTTTGATTCTGGCCAACAGCAAAAATTGCTTTTAATTTTCATTTTTATTATTTTTTATTATGCTGTTGGCTTCTTTTGCTGCCGATGTGCTCTTACTTAATTTATTGAAAAGCAAAAAAACATGATAAATAAAGCATCTACAAGTTAATATTTTGAAGAAAAACGCGACACATAATTAATTTAATAATTTTTTTCTTTTGTTTTTTCTCGATATAAACAATTTCCGGTGCGCATTTTTGTCTGCTTTCCAAAAATTATTGTTTATACTCGTAAATATCTGCAGATACACAGATACAACAGCAGCCACATTTAATTACAAGCAACAAATAAACCTGTACACAGCTAATTTCCCGTTTAAACATGACTCGTTTTTTTTTTGCTTTTGTTTTGTGAACTTATCGAGATTTGCTGATTTATTTTTGGTATAAACTACTTGCATGGTATTTTAATTGTAACAGATTGTTTGAGACATTTTTGAGGAGATGTTGGCTTTGGAGGCTGAAGTCAGCTCAAGTGATCTTTATTTTCTTCTAATTTGCTTGCTCTGTCCAAAATAGCATCTACTTGCAAGCGTGATTCTTTGCCTAATCTCCCAGCTGACGTTTTTTGTTGCTGGTCATTTTGGATTCAAGATACACGAAGTTTTCTACAACATTGAATTTGAAATTATTCATCACTGCCCGTTCTAACTGGGTTGAAGGGGTGAGAGAAGACAACAAGTACTTCAGCTTGTCCTCATTTATCTCTAGATCAATGAGCTGAGACTGTTTTTCAATCTCTGAGAACGCCTTGCTGACTTGCCGTTCTCCTGTACCGATTTCAATATCATCCAAGATTCACTTCTTTTTCGAAGATCGAGCCCGACATATTCTGTATGTACAGGCACTGGCGTAGGATGAATACCATCAGCAGATTGAAAAAATCGTCTGCATCTCTTGGTATCAAAGGGTTCGTGGATATTCTTTCCTTCCCTGACAACGCTTTGTATGTGTGAAAGCGTCATCATGTAAAGACTGACGATCTTTGCCGGGATATCTAGTGCAGACAGGGCGTCTAAAAACTTCGATTGTATCGGCGTGTTGCAAGCGACTTTATTCTCGAAAAATAGGTGGTGTGTGTCTTTGTTGAACTCATGGGACTCTTCCAAGTTTTGTCGTAATGGTCGATGACAGGTTCCTTTCCTGAAGGTCTTAACGCGTTATGAATCGCTTAAGCTCTGCTAGTCCTTTAAGAGATTCGAAAATCATGCGTAAGCTTCTGTTTATACTCTTCCTCTATTGGTCGACGCTGCTCTAGACCTATAAATGATGCTTGACCAACTGAAATCAGTAATGATGTAAGGAGTCCCATCTCATGATATGCATAGCAACCAGAATAGCTGCAATCTCTGCTAAATAGACGGTACACAGAAGTTTGGAAGTCTAAATAAGGCTTCTACCTACATTTATGGAACTATAAATACTTCTTTCAACTTGTTTTTTTAGCTTTGAAGCGTTATTTCGGGGTTTGGCTTTACCATGCTGACCGCGTATATTTAATAAATATAGACTTGTTCAGAATAATGTAATTCGTACTTGGTATCTTAAGTTAAAAATAAATTTTGAACGTTCTCCGCCCATTTTAAAGCATAACATCCATACAAACCACCACCCAATATTTTATTTTTGTATGAAAAACTGTTTGTTAGAGTTTTTATAAGCAATATAGTCTGTAGTAAAAGTTCTTTAACCGAAAAACCTCCAACAGTTTAAGTCAGTGAAATGAAGCACATTAATTGATTACAAAAATTGTTCTTTTATAGAACTTTTGATATACATATTAATACTTGATTTTATTCTGATTTAATATAATAAATTCCGATTTTTATTTTTCCTACAAAATTTTGTAACATTTTTAGCTAAACAATCAATTGAATTGAGCTCTAGATGCGCTCTAAAAATCCCGCGCAAATGGCTTTTATTAATTTTACATTTTTTCCAGCGCATAATGTCTCAATACAGCTTGACATATGCTGCTGCTGCTTGCTGCCTCAGCAGCATACAATAAAAATAAAATCAGCAATTTTTATGTCTTCATAAATTCAATTTATATCGCTCTTAGCATTTTTATTAAATTTCAGTTACGAAATTATCAGCAACAGCAGTGCACAATAAAGAAAATGTTCGTCTTGTGCGGCAGATACATTTTTTTTTTTTTTTCGACTGAGATACATTAAAGAATTTGCAGAATCTTATTAAAACAAATACAAAAAAAAAAAAAAAAACAAAAGCCAAATATATTTGCTAATTCAACACAAAACTTTAAAAATAAACAGTAAAAAAGTATCTATACATCATAGTATGACAACAACGAGCGACTCAACTTCATTAGCATATTTCGACGCTACACTTTGACTCTTTGCAAAGTTTAGAATGAATTTTCTTCTTTCATGCGCCAAAGATCTTGTATACATATATAAAACAGCATGAAAGAGCAAAAGTATCTTTTTTGTTTGCATACAATTTAAGTGCCCCACACTCACTCTAACTCAGACTCAGACTGTTGCTGTTGCCGCTTTGTCGAAAAACTAGAACGACAACGTTGACACAATTTTACGCTTGTTGTGGAATTTTCATATTTTCATATTTTAACTGCTTAAGCATGAGCGAAAGCCATGCCCTCAAAGTCAAAGCAACTATAGACAAGATAGATAGATAGTGAAAAAAAAAAAGATACTTTATGGCTATGCGTATCTGTACAAGCAGAAGTTATGCTACAAGTCGCCAAAAGCGATAAAATTATGCAGATTAGTTTGGAACGCATTTTTGAGAATTTTTCAAATATTTCTACAAGAAAAAAAATTTTAGACGGGTGGAGGGAATGCGACGTAGACAGCATGACGCGACGCGACGCTTTAACAGTAGCCATAAACGTTTCAGCAAATACAAAACAAACAAAATATGATTCATATTGGCGCTAAAATTTTATATAAATACTGTTAAGCTTAGTACGAGGGTTGTCTTAGAAGTATGCAGTTCAGTAATAAAAGGCAGACAGAGGGACACATATATTAAATAGTTGCAGGTGCAAAAATTTGTTAGTAATAAATTAATTCGCGCACTTCTGTTGCTACCCACATAAAAGATACTTTTTGTAGAAAGTTGTTGTTTTTTTTTTTTAAGTAAATCCCACGTCTAAAAACTCTAAGCAAAGGCTTTATTAACTAGTAACTAATATGCCTTGTTGTTCGATTTGCTAAAACTTGTAAGCGCAAAAATTTTCGCTGTAGATACTCTTGTATCTTATATTTTTTTTTTTTTTTTTTTTGGCAGCATTAAGTTGGCTTACAAAACTTTACTGTAATACTTTCTGGCCAACATAGCAAACAAAATTAGGCAAACAATGCTGTGAATTTCGTAGTAGTTGTTGAAACTAATCAGCTAACTCAAGGCAAACTCGAAAAACAAATTTTTTTGAGATTTATTTTCGCCCGCTGTTAAAGCTGCCTTGACGCCTTTACTCAGACCGACCGACCGACAGACAGGCTGCATTATGTTATTTTTTTCGGTAAATTTTGCGCCGCGTACTTGAAACAAGTTTTCGTATTTAAACTGCAAATTGAGCGCAGATATTCTAATGTATCTCAAGCTGTGCATGGAATTTTTATTTAAAAATAAGCTGGTTTTGCTGACGTAACTAAACAAGTTTGTTTAACTAATTTCAAAACCAGTAATTGATACAAAGATGATGATGCGCAAATTACTGTTTCGCACTTCGATTTTCTTTGTCTTAATTTTTGTATCTAAATAAAAGCAAAGGTCAACACTGGCAGGAAACCTTTCAATTCACAACACAAGCAGACAATGTGGAGCCCAGCGTACAAAAACAAAAAAAAACAAAAAATATACAAAAATTTAAAAACAAAAACAGAGCAAGACCGACGAGCAGCAGATACGCCGGAAATGGCTTCAATTGTGTAGATATGCAGATACAAATGTATCTATTTTTTTTTTTTTTGTAGTAAAGTGAAAGTAGTAAATGATGCGACTGAAAGGTGTTTGTCTGTTGTATCTAAATATTTTTTTCGGCATCGTTTGAAACATCGTTTGAAACAAGTGCGCGACTCATGCTGTTCGCTGAGTATACACGGTTTTAAGCTCATATTACCGATGCGGGCACAATTTTCACTCAACTGAGAATTTTTACACTTGTTGCAGTTGAAATTTTTTTGTTTTTTTTTTTTTTTTTTGTTTTGTGTGCCGTGGGGCACTTGATTGAGCGCTTGACTACCTTCCTGTGTTTAATTTTTGCTGCCATGTGACAAAATGTGTTGCTAAAAATAAACAAAATGAAAAACGTGAGCGCCACCTTTTACAAATACAAAAAAAAAACACAAAATATTCAAACAAAAAACAGCTGATTAAACGTAAGCTGTGCAAAAAAAAAATTTAAACAAAGGAAACCCTTCAGTTTGAATTTATGCCCTACACATGTACGTGCATTCATAAATAACAATTTTTCGTAATGAGAAGGTCATCAGCTGTTTAAATGGAAAGTTAGGCATTATTACAATCTCTTACAGGTCTAAAAATGAACAGTGTCGCATGTGACAGCATCTATCAACATCCAATTCTGATAAATATGTCATGACAGCGAACTCAATTAATCGTAAGATGGCAATTCTTTTCATCGACGATTAAATATGTTCCAATCACTCCTGCCAGCATTAAATTCACAGTAAAAGGTCAATTTTTGTGGATGCAATTAAGTCTCTAGAAGCACATCTCGATCTGTTGCTGTCCAAAAACTTGTATTATGCCTATTGACAAAGCCTAAAAAGAGATTCATGGCTGAATATAATTAGGCCCTGTACCGAAGGTACAAGAGCCTATTGGTTTTGTGCAAATGTATGTAACAGGAAGAACTAATTGTCGGAGACCCCCCAAAGTTACCCCCATTATGGTCAGGAGTGATAGAGGAGTCGATATAGACATGTCCGTCTGTCCGTCCGTCTGTATGAACGAAAGGATCTCAGAAACGGTAATAGATAGAGACTTCGTGTTTTTTGCATTCGACTAGGACTGCTCCGGAATTTTACAAGTTTATTTTAAAAGTTTGCCCCTCCCACCCCTTCCCCATAAAATCACCCCTTAGGGTAAAAATTTCTTCGGCACAAAAAAAATACATGAGTATACATGAGTATACAGTATAAATTTAACGTCCTCCTTAGCCCAAATCAAAAAAGTTCATCAAAATCGGATAATAAATGACGATTTTATAGGCAATTGAATTTGAACGACCCCCCTTTTCTTTTCATTCATATTCGCGCAGTGAGAAGTGGTCATGTGTTTGGTCATATGCTCGGGAAACATTTAATGTGTTTGTTAGGCGACCCGAACTGGTACAGGGTCGGTTGCGCCCGACTGAAATTTCCTTACTTGTTTTTCGTTGAAGTTCAGAGTTTTATTCAAAGTTTTGGGGAGTCCAATCGGAGAAGATAAGGTGCTACAAATTATTAAGAGGCTTTAATTCTTAAATAAATTCGATCTTGTATGCGAAATATGGCCACAATATGGTTTTACAAACTTCCAATTTCTGTAGACTTCATGATGAACAGACTTGGTTAATTTTGAGTTAAAGCACTTACATCTGCTAAATTTGTCGGTAATTCGACCCGCGGGTATTCCTAATGGCATAGGAACATACAATATGTGAATATGTTGATTGAAACTTATGAAAATTGGAGTAGTCACTCTTAAAGTTGCTCAGAACTTATTTCTTTCATGAATTTCACCATGAAAAAAAATTTTAATGTTAATTTTGACTGAAACTGAAACCAGTTTAAGGCTATTATCAAAAAAAGATAATTCTCCCTACTGAAAATCCCGTTAAAAAACTGTTGTATGACCACTGGAACATATTGCCTTTATATAAACTCGCCACCCACGAATTTCGGATTTTCTATGAACATTTTTTTGTTTACATTTTCGTTGTTGAACACAGCGATGTCTTGAAAGGAGATCCAATTCCCAACAGCATCTTCTTTCATCATTTCAAATGGTTTGGCTTACGTTTTTTCGAGTTTAAAACAGAAGTTTTCGAAGTTTGAACACTATAACTCGAATTTAAGTGAACCAAATTTCATGAAGAAATTAAGAAAAGAGACGAAATATTTAAGAGAACTTTAGGAGAATGTTTCTTTTACTATTGGAGACAGCTTATATTATGATAAAGTAATTGAAATGGAACAGATTGTACTAATATTTATTCAAACATATTGAAAAACTATAAAACCGCAAAAGCATTGAAAAATACATGGCCCAACGTGCACACAGGCGGCCCAACATACAAAGATTTGCTCTATAAATTTACCAAACAAAAATTCAGAGGGTACAAGCGGTCATCAATAAAAAATGGGGCAAAATCTTTATTGTAGAATGAAATTGAATATGTTTCTTTAAAGAACTCAAAGCATTTTGATCGACAATTTATATGCCAGGAAGGTGTTTACACGATAATATTAAAATTCTTGATCTAACTGAACTGCAGGCTAGTGAACGCAGACTGGCGAAATTACTAGCCACAAGTGGT
This sequence comes from Leucophenga maculata, assembly GCA_035044805.1. Lineage (NCBI taxonomy): Eukaryota > Metazoa > Arthropoda > Insecta > Diptera > Drosophilidae > Leucophenga > Leucophenga maculata. Next base: position 3,765,597 of record JAWNNP010003455.1, on the reverse strand, counting down.
CGGTGAATTCGTCAATGCAGCTAAAACCAAAAATTTTATTACATTTCGATTTCGAAGTTTTGGAGTAGAGAAAGAATGCAAAAGTACTTGAGAGCAGAGTATAGCTAAGATCAATAGATGATTCTCAATAATTTTGCAAATTAATACAAAATTTAAAAGTATCTTTAAAATGTATCTTTTAAACATTCTGCTTCAATTTAAACACACTTTTAAGCAAACTGACAAACAGCTCTACAATATATATTCAGATTATAAACTAAACCAGCTGTCAGCTAGCTACATACATACATAAAGTCGCTCCACTGTCTCTAATTGCGGCAATATTTTTTATGTCATAATTATGTCAGCGGTATGGTGGTGCATATACATACGAGTATCTACACACAGTACCTGTGCTGTATTATGACACATTTAGCGAGCTATTGTATTATATACGCATAAAAGCTGTTGTTTTTTTTAACTTTTTTGTATGCCTTTAATTGCATTTCAACTTAATTATAAACAATTTAACACAGAAAACCAGCGAGTGTTAAGTAAATGCAAAAATGAGTTTAAAAAAATAAAATTAAAAAAAAAAAAAAACAGGAACTGCAAAAAAATGCAAAAAATTCACAAAAGGAAATTGCTTTGATTTTTTTTTTTTCTATGTTAGCAATTATATTTTCTTTGGTTTTTCCATTTTTAAGAAAAATATTAAAACAAAAATCCATCTCAAAATTGAGAGCGAAATGTTGTATAACAAATGGCGGCAAACTTTTTTTTTTTTTGAAAAAGTTACAGTTTTGCATTTATTGCAAAATACATGTACGAACCAGTTTGGAATTTCAAATAGTTAATAATTTCCTATAAAGTGTTTCTTTGTCATTTTAAGTTGTGCCAAAAACTTGTTGTCTATTTTTATAAGCAAACATACAAACTTTTTTTTCTGTCTTTGTTCAGAAAAGTTGTTTGCCATTCACTTTAGTCAAATAAGCATATTTCGTATTATTTTTTGGTTTGTTTTTATTTTTATGTAGTAGCAACCAAACACAAATGGCAACAATAAAGAGCAGCTCTCAACGGAAATTAAAATTGATAAACATTATTGACAAATAATGGGCGACTGGAAGTAGACGAACTATTTATAAAGAAGAAGAAGAAGAAGACAACAGCAGATTGTCCGGGTTTTTGTTGTTGTTGTTGTATATATTTAATGCTGATAAGCGTTGTTTTAATAGATGAGCGCTTGCTAGAAGATATTTTAGTTCCGTTTTGGTTCCGGAACAAAAAATCAATTCCTTGAATTTGATATTTGATTTGCCTCAATGTTATGTCAATCATGCCAATCACATTGAAGTATGTACTAAATAATACCAAATAACAGAGTTTAGTTTTTTTTTTTTTTTTTAATTCTTTCTTGTTAGAACAACTTTGCAAAAAATAAAGAAATTTAATAATTTTTAATTTTGATAAAACACGCAAAAAACTACAAATATTTCTTTACTCTATTGATGACCGCTTGTGCAAGTATACTGCCTATAGACTCCGAAACCGTTCAACCGATTGAGCTGAAATTTAATTCGAGTAGCTCACGAAAATAATCCGGTTAAGTTTGGTTAATATTGGAGCAGACCCCTCATAGAAGCGATAAAGAAATGATGAAATTTGGTAAATTTGTTAGTGGAACTGAGATGTGTAAGATTCATTGAAAAAGTGGGAAGGGTTTAGGTGTCTATAAGGAACATATATATATATAAATGGCCATTATTATTTAAGCTAGATTTCTAGATAAATCTAAGATCTCGGTGTATATAATAATAATTTTTTACAGGGCACCGCAAAGTGTACTGGGTATCACTTATGTGACTTATCGAACTGATGTTAAGCATATTAACTGAGCATAGACATACTTCTATCTATTATTTCTATTTCTAAATAATATTTACACAAGTCAAAAGACAAATTTAAAGAAATTCAATTCTACTGCTTAATTGTATGAAAGACAATTAAACAAAAGCTAAGTGCAACACTTAAGTTCTGTGCAACAATAATTGCAAGCATGTGTGCTGCTGCTGCATTTAATTGTTGTTGTTGTTGTTGGCAGCCAATAAAAGCTAAAGTGAGTGAAGCAGTTCTAATAATAATAATAATAATAATACCCAACAAGCATGCTGAGATATCTATTGCAATCAATTGCAGCAAAAGTGCAAATAAAATGCAGAAAAAGATATATTTCTGTATATATGTAGTATATACGAGGTTAAGCACAGAAGTAACTGATAGAAACATAAACTGAATAACACAAAATGTATCTAAAACATACGCGTACTTTTGTAATAACCCTCGTACATTTTGCAAATCGCATGTGCAACATATGTGCAGCAGATTGCTTGCAGTTTTCATTTAGTTTTGTTGTTTCGGTTGCTTTTGCAATCAAAGTGGCCAATAAACTTGATTTGGTCAAAACTGTTTGCGTACAACACGAAGACAACGAAGATGTGGCTGCTGTTGCTGCTGCTGCTGCTGCCAGCAGTTTCTAATAAATATCTTTAAGATACATGGAAATGTAACTGCAAGCAACTTTACGTACAAACGAAAAGCGAAACTTGTCTATATCAATTACAAAGTTGTTTGCACAAGTCGACAACGGAGACTGAAAGGCAAAAGTTGTTGCAATTTTGCGTTGCGCTTGTATAGATACATAGATACTTTTTGCCAAGTAATGTGGTCAACATGTGTGCACAAATATTGATTTAACATGTGCAACCACGACTGCAAAAAGCCAAGAAGTAAAACACAGCAGCAGTTAAAGTTTGTCGTTAAAAAAAAAAAATATATCTAAAACTTTTATTTGCGGTTGCTTGCAGTTTGCTACTATTTGCTTTTAATAAATTGAAACTTTCTGATTGAAATATTGTTTGTTTGCAAAGTTTTCTTAACATTACATTAGAGAGAGCACAACAAAAAGAAAAAGAAAAGAAAAAACTGCGCAGCATAAGATACACAGATACAAAAGTATCTTTTATGTGTATTTGTCTTTTAATACAATTAAATAATACTTAAGCGCATGCATTTAGCTAACGGCACGCTCGTGCGATTTAAAGGTGCATTTTTTTTTGAAAAGAAATGTTACTTTGGACTGCAAATTTGTTTAAATAAATCGAAATTAAGCTATAACAAGAACGATTTAAATATATATATTTATAAAGCAAGCATGCTGAAATATATTTCATAAAAATAAAATTCAAACGGAAATTGCATTTTTCAGCTGCTCAGTTGTATATATATATATACTTCCTATATTATATCTTGTATCTGTTGCAAGCGCGGAAGTGTGCCTGCTCGCTTGACATCGCAGCCCAACAACCAAATGCATTTAATGTATTTATAATGCTTTTCTTCTACAATATATATATATATATATAGAAGGCAAAGCTTATCAGCTACAGATACTGCCATATATAACGCTAGAGGAAGTGATAAATGCATAAAATTTTTTTTTTTTTGTATATAGACGACTCTTTGCATTGACATATGAAGAACATACGCCAGACAGACGACACATCATGAATTATGTATGTATCTGCATATTAACATACAATGTCAGTCAAAGTCGTCTAGCGTATTTGACACTTATTACAACAAAATATGCAAATTAAGCTACAAAATACAAATCGTGCCCAAAATAGTTAGCTGTACAAATTTTTCAAAAATGTTTTAAATATGCCTAAAATTATTTACAGATACATTTCAAATTTATTTATAAAAGAGCTACTCTATTCATTCATGCAAAGCTTGCAAAAGTTAGTTTAAGTTACTCAACGTCTGTCAGTCAGTCAGTCAGTCAGTCAGCGCATTCATTCAGCTACTGTATCAAACCATTACGGCTTATTGCGTCTCAGACATGTAGCGGAGCAGAGTGGAGGCATCGTTAAGAAATCCATTGACTATATAAATATACTATTTATATATATATGTTTGCTATACAGAAAATATTTATAAATATAATTGATTCATGTTATCAGTTGCCAGCCCATTCGACTTTGTCCGTCTGTCTGTTGGACAGATATCATTCATTGAATTCGTGCTTATACGTATATAGGCTTTAAAAAAAAAAAAATCTCTAAATGTATCTGTAAATCTTTTTATTTTTAACTAAAAATAATAAAAAATAAAACGTGCTGAGGAATAAAATTGAGTATTGTTGTCTTGCATAAGTTTTTTTCTATAAGTCATACTCAACAGACTCACCACAGCTTATTAATATAGAAATCTTGAGGTGAAACATTTATTTTGAAATAAATTTAAATAAAAGCCATGAAATAACTGTTGATATCAAAGCTGGTTAAGTTAATAGATGATACATCATTCTATCACCCAAACTGTCTACAAGACTACATAAGAGAAATTCTAGTATAAATACGAAGAAGTATAGAAAATGTTGTCCAAATTAACTAAAATTCCAGCATAGATGCCTTATCTCTCAGTCTGCTGCATAACATAAGCAGTACTGCTTGGAAAATGCCATACAATTGACAAACTGGTGCATCATATACATCACATAGCAGAAGCCTTTCTGATTTTTTATATAAACAACTTTTTATTTCAACTAGAAAAGGCCCATTTGAAGTATTTTTCATAATTCCTAAGAAAATATGCCATAGATCAGACCGCTAGAAAGGGGTAGCCGTTATACAAAGCGTTAGAAACAGCGTATATTGCACTCGAGTACTCGACTGCAGTGCTATTTCTTTCCTTTTATGTTTAAATTCAAGAAAAAATCGTGGTAAAATATTTTTTGTGTTGAATATAAAGTTTTTGTGGTTTGATACGCAAATAAATATCAGTCATGTTCATGAAGACTCTACTTCCGATAGTTATTCATGCTAGTTCTATCATATATGTGTACAGTATACCCCTTAGTATATAATAAAAGAAAATTTTTAAAACATTCTGCAGAGTTTGAAAGCTGCGTCTCTGGCATAGTAGTTCAATTACACCAACACACAGCGCCATAATTAAGCGTGCTATTATTAATTAGTTTAATCCATTTCTATTTATATTCTGGCAGAAACTTTTTAATGAGCACATTAATCATTCCACAGACAGACTTCAGACTTTGTATGACAAAATGTTTATTTTTAACTGGTATTATTTAACAATTGACTGTCTAAACAGATGAGTAACAACTGTTTGTTTGCCAATGAAAAAAAATTATTAAGTTTAAATTAAGCTTTAATTGCAGCGTAACCTGCCAACTTGTACAAATATGCTTTTTGACTTATATAACAGCTGAAGAAAAGCGTGTAGTGAAAGAACTTGGTTTTGCTGTTTTGGCTTCTTGACTTCTTGCTGGCCGGCTGGCGGCCTAACTGGTTTACTGGCTGACTGACTTGGGTGGCTTGACTTTGCCACGCTCTTGCCGAGCTATGCTAATTACTTTTAATACCAGTTACTAGGTCAGTCAGCAGTTTCTTCTTTTAAAAGTATACACAGTGAAATACTTCCGTAACTGTTTCAAGTCGCACTTGCCGCGAAGCGCTTTACGAGCTTCAACGGCAAAGTCAGCAGAAAAACCAGCAAAGCACAAAAGTTCATTGTTCGCGTAGCGTTCGAGTAGCAAGTTATGGCGACGGACGGACGGTGCTGCAAGAAAGAAAATTGTTTACACTTTACACGTTTGCCGTTTTGTTTTTCTTTTTAGTTGCTTTTCAAATTGTTAATCGCCCGTGGAAAGAAAAAAAAAAAAAAAAAATTAAAACAAATGGCTGTCAACACGTACAATTTATGTACAAGAAGAAGTCGCTTAGTGGGCAGTGACGTAGCAGAATGGGGTGCTGTATGTGAGGAATGTTTTTGCAAACTCTTAACTTGAAAGAAGTTTTAACATTGGGTCTAAAAAATAGATTATTAACTACTAAAACGTGTGGAAGGTGCTAACTCACCAGCTGACCAGGCCAATATGCCACAGCATAGAAATAATAAACGCAAAAAATTACCAAATTACCTGCCAATATGCCACTGCAAAAAAATCTTGTGGAAGGTGCTGATGACCTCCCTAATACGCCACTGCTTAGCACTAATGCAAGTAACTACTTAATATATGCATTGGCCAATAAGTTTTGGTTTTTCTTATTGTTAGCAAGCAGCTTATTAGATATGCCAAACACAGCGTAAAGTAATAGAAAATGTGCATGAAATCCAATTGAACTCTGTCTCTTGTCTCTCATTGCAAAAGTTTTATATGCTTAAATTACAAAATCCAACTCAATGATTGGCTAACTGACTGACTGACTGATTGACAAGCAACTTAGTGCAATAAGCGTTCATGTTGTACGTGCTTCCCCAACGCTGCTGATTAGTAACGGTCAACAGCAAATCCGACTTGGCATAAATTGATAAGAACTTCGCAGTAAAATTCTTTAATGTCATGCATAACAAATTTTAAAACTCACAGTCGAAAATGTCAAACTAATAATTTCAATAAAATATATGCCAACGCTCAACGATGCTTCTTTATTGGCACTTGCTTCTTTGCAGGTGCTTGCTTTTTTTTCTTTGGTGCAGCTTTCGTTGTAGGCTTTTTAGTCGGCTTTTTAGTCGTCTTCTTGGCTCTAGCACCACCAATCTTGCCGTCTTTATAGATTTTATACCCAGCACCACATCCTGGACGTTTGCGTATCTTACGCAAAGGTATGTCACAGCGTGAAGGATAATATTTGCGCAAAGATTCTAGCAGGCGCTTTATACAAGAAACCAAATTTTTACCTGTATCAATTTTTTTAAACTTTTCTACTCACCTTTCGCTCGAATTGACGCTTCTCCTGCAAAGTCAGTTTACACCAATTAATCGATGCCGACTGCAGCAGTTTACGCATTCCAAACTTCGGATGCAGTCTCTTATAGTATCTCAAGAAATTAATATATGAATTAGTGCATACCATCTCGGGATGATCTATTATTGGTACGGTCAACATTGTTTAGCGATTTTTTTGAGGGTCTATTATTTACGAATTATTTCCAAGATCTTAAAATAAAACGCAGCAAAAATGCCTTAAACTGATTGCGTATGTTTTCGTAGATAATAATGGAAAATATAAGCAGCAATTGATGCATTGCCGACTGTGTGAGAATACATTTTTTTTTAATTATTTGAAGGGTATATTTTTACAAATTGAAAGAAAGCTCGTCGCATACTTAAAGTGTCTGAAAAATTCTAACTAAAATGCTGCTTTCATAAAGAATATTTGCTATTTATAGCAGGAGCTCTTTTAGAAAGTTATCTGGAGACAGTGCATCATTAAAAAAAAAATTGTTATTCATTTATAAAATTATTTCAGAATCAAATGAAGCAACATGTCAGTAATTGCTTCTACTTAATACAATCTTCAGGGAGAATATTTTTATTGTTCTTTTACTATTTGGCTAGCAACATGAAAGACAGACCTCTTAGTGACCGGCAGTAGACAGGCTTTCTACACTTAAATAGTTACACAGAGTACAACTCTGCATCAGTGGAGATCTACGCAGCACTACTTCGGAATAACTAAACGTGCCTTCTGGAATTTATTTCAAGACATAGAAAGAGAGAGAAAGATAGTGCTACATCCAAAGCCTTCAGCTTGAGATAAAAAGCATCTAAAAACCATGTCTCCTTCGGTTACTCAAGAATATTAAAACTGCTAGAGTGACTTCCGATTACTACAATTGATAAAAAGTAAATAGACTCAAACCTTTCTAGAAACACCGTATCGATATTTGATAGGACCGTCATCAATATTTATAGTGATAGTTCAAAGCTCGAAGGGCAAGTTGGATGAGTCAGTGTAGTATCTAATCACCAGAACTTTTAGCGATCCAGGAGGCTACTCATTCATGCAACCAAGAGCAGGCATAAAAATGTTTTGGTAGTCAAGCAGCTTCCAACTGCCGCAAATCTCTTAACATTTCTCATCTGGTTACCTGTTTCGATATCGGAACATTGAGAAAAGTTGAGAAGCGCATAAGATAGGCAGAGAGGGTACTACTATCGATGTCAATGAAATCTTCAAGCCAATCGAGATGATCCCTTACACTAGTGATGCGTTCCAAAGCATTGATGCATAGAACTTAACTTCTTATGACTATGAAGTTCAAGCACGTTATGACACGACATGATAGGGTTTGCTATATATACTTGTGATACTATTGAACAATAGATGGAATTAATTTAACGCATATACGGCCCGCAAATGTACTTCGCCAAAATATAACCCTATTGCCTTATTATTCTGATCTGCAGATAGATAGAAGAGATAGAAATAGAAACAATACAGCATTTGCTATGATATTTCCCAGTTCACAGTAGGATGAGGCGCACCTTGGTTAGGAGTCCCTTCCAAAGATCACAAAGATATATTAATATATCTATGATGATATTATGAACGAACCCCGCAGAGCAGAAGATATTATATGGTATCACATGGCCAACAGAGACATAGTCATGGTACGAGTATACCACAGAGCCTTGTGGTATCCTCGTACCATGATTTAGTCATCATCATAGGAACTTATCTACACAAATTTAAGAAGTTCACACATGATAGTCGCTGTATCGTCGTTTACAGCTTTCCAAACTTCCTCCAGAATCTGTTTTAATTTTGTGAGTAAGCCTCTAGTTGAACTGGCATCTGTATAAGTAGCTTCGGAACCACTTGTGGTTACTTAGTTTAGCTTTGTCAGTTTGAAGTTTGTCGTTCCAAGTTTCCTTACCACACTACTCGATCTGTTTTATCGAGTTTCTGACTTTAAGATACTTCGTTCTCCCGCATGTTTTGCTAATTTTCTAGTTTTTGGTTAAGTCATATCGATTATATTTCGGTCACTTCTTTGGTTAACTCATCAGATTTGGTTTCATACCTTTTATGAAAACTTATCAGAAATTTTTTTTTACGATACTTCACAACATCATGGGGCAGAGTCGTTACAATCAAAACCGCTTCCCTTTAGCCACATTTTCATTCTTCTCCTTCTAGTCTCGATTCCTGTTTAGAGCTTCGCTCCTTCAACTGTATATATGAAAGAGTACTATTGAGCTGTGCCGTTCCATATTAATGTACTCCATGTACTACCTGTAGCAGAGTCTAGCATCTATTCTAAGCTATTTAATTTATCACTCTTCGACTTTATTGCATGCATCTTCTACATTGCTTCGCTGTGTACCGACTACTACTAAGAAGATAGAGAAACTTAGTCGGAGAATGACATCATGCATGTTATTGTCCACCCATGAACTGATATTTGCGGGACGTCACCGTCACCCCTTAACTTAATGCGTCCTAACGCGGCTGTCTAACTCATATATCAGTAGTTTATAGTGTAGGTAGGTTACGACCTTTAGTTAATGGATGACCGAGATTTGCAGGTGCTTCCAAAATAGGTCGTTAGTTCGCTGCATTGATTGTGTTCTTGTTGTCGAGCACCTTCTATGACTTTGGAAACTATCTTTGCAACAGAGGCATTTTTCTGGTTATGCCATAAGCTTTTGATGATCCCTAGAGTATAGTTATATATTATTTTTCAGATATATTACTCAATATAAATTATAACTAATATTAGAAAACATCTTTTTTTCTTTACAGGTTAGTTCAACTTCAACACTTTCATCAACAGCTCATCAATAGCGCATAAATGTCAAAAAAATCCTGATTAATGGTTAGTAAAAGATTGTAATAAAATTTAAAACATTTTCTTTTAGCTTTTCTTTTAAACTTTTTATGGTTTTTGTAGACATTTAAGCATTTACTGCGCACATTAAATATGCAAATTTTCAATCAAGCAAAAGTGTTTGAACTTGCAGATACATTGCTGAGTACTCGTACTAAGCGAAAAAAAACCAAACCAAGCGAACGAATGAACAAAATTTTTACAAGTGAAATTTGCATATTTTCGTCATGCCAATCGAATTTTTAGTCATTAAACAGAAACTCGATTGGCATGACGAAAATATGTAAAAATTCACTGGTTAAAGTTTCGTTTTTTAATAGCTTAATTTTTTGCTATTCAAAAGAAAAAATTTTTATGTTGCAAAACTGTAGAAGAAGAAGAAGAAAGAAAATGTAATTGCACGCAAAATGAAAATTATGCGCTTGAAATAAGATAAACTTTGCATAATTAAAACAAATATTTATGCAAGCAAATTGCATAAAGTGTTGTAGACTTTTCAACGACACCCTCGCTCGCTGCATGATTACATAACAACTTTCGCCGAAAAGAAATTTTACTCAATGTGTTTTACTGCGCTGTAAAGATACAATTTCATTTAAGATTGTAACTGCTTACATGCCAGCTTTAATTGACTAATTACAAAAAAAAAAAAAATAAAAAAAATAGAAAGCTTACAATATTATGCGCTTGGTGACCCCGACATAAAACTACATATTTATGAAGTCAATATTTCGAATAGTTACCACCACCACGCCCCAAAAACTATTAAAGCACACTTCATACATGCTATAATGGAGATGACCTCTGTAATGTTCAGTGTCAGCTACAGCGTCCAGACAGTTTCACTTAATCACTGAGAAAACAAAATGCTGTGACTGATGTCTGCCACAACCCCGAAAAAAAAAAGAACAAGCAAAATAATTTGTTAAAGTTTATGTTCGTTCGTCTCTGACCATTAAAATGTCTGTCTGAGTGCTTTTCCATTTTTTAATTTTCTTCGCTTGCATATTTTGTGTCAGTTTGAAGATCAAAGCATTGCAGTATCTAACATCCATTACAGCCAAGTGACTGACGCCAGTCAGCTAGCCGCCCTGCTGTCTATTCACAACTATTGTTTGAGAGCGTTTTCCAATTGTCCAATTTTTGTTCGTCCGTCTGCCTGTCTTATTGTCGTCTGCAGTCGCGCTACGCGTACAAAAGATGAATGGCAGCTGCTGTCGTTTATTTGCTACAAGCTGCGGAGTATCTTGTACTTGAATTGAGTTGAAATGTATTTCGTTTTTTTTTTTTTTTTTTTCAAGTACTTACAGCCAACAAGTCATGTTACAATAATCGTAGTTGTTGCTTGGTGTATCTTTAGGTAAGACTTCGTTACAACGTTGCTGCTTGTTTGTTTGATTCAATGTCTGCCCTCATGTTGACCGTTCGTTTGTTGTTCATAATAAATACTTAGTTGAGTTATTTTTTTTATTTTATTTTCGTGGTCTCAACATTCCAGAGTTCATTATGTTTAAATTAAAATTGAAGTTTATTTTTTTTTTTTTTTGTTGCCTCCTATTGTTGCAATTGTTGCATATAAATTGAAGAGTTAGATGCTTTGTAAGGTATATGTGTACGTAGGGTATTATTTGTTCTTTAAAGTATTTAACTGAAGTCTGTTTAGTGAACAGCATCGGCTCTGACGTGAAGAATGGAGGACTTAACTTAAAAATTCATACGAAAGTGGCGCCCAACGTGGGGCTTTAATTTTAATTTTTAATGTTAACAAATTTTTGAAGGTACAATTTTATTACTTCTTTATCTAAGATTTAATTTGAAGAAAAAATTGTCCATTCGGTGCATTCTAACCATATACAAAAGTGGCGCCCAACATAGGGCTATAATTTTACAATGTTAACAAATACTTCAATTTAGCGTTTTATTTCTTCTTTATCGTAGATTAAAATCGAAGAAAAAATTCACCATTCGTTGATTCCTAAGCCTAAACAAAAGTGGCGCCCAACGTGGAGAACCAATTTTATAATTTTATTAAACTATTTAAGATAGAGATGTAGTTCTTCTTTAATTCGAAGTAAAAATTCACCATCCTGTGATTCCCAACCGATTACAAAATGGCGCCCAACGTGGTGAACCAATTTTATGGTGCTAAAAAATTTTAGAATGTAGAAATTTTATTTAGTTTTAATCGTAAATTTAATTCGAAGTAAAAATTCACCAGCCGTTGAACCCCATCCGAATAAGAAAATGGCGCCCAACGTGGAGCTTCATTTTTATAATGTTAACAAATACTTAAAGAAAGAGTTTTATTTCTTCGTAGATTTATTTTGAAGCAAAAATTCGCCATTCTGTGAGCCCCAAACGAATAAAAAAAAATGGCGCCCAAAGTGGGGAACCAATTTTATAATGCTACCATATATTTGTAGGTAGAGTTTTATTTAGTTCTTATTGTAGATTTAATTCGAAGCAAAAATTCACCATCCGGTGAGCCCCAACCAAATACATATGGCGCCCAACATGGGGCACCATTTTTATTTTGATCTCATGAAATATTAGCTGTACTACACGCATGGACAATCTCTTAAATTAGTTTTTAATGAATAATCACTCGTGATTATTTCTGAGCCAACCATATCTATGGTATAAGACATCGTAAAACCAAAATTCGTTGGGGAATCTATATTGAATTATAATCTATATAAAGAATTACAAACGACTGATTAATAGCTGCATGCATGTGCCGCACTGTAAATGATAAATTTATGAATCTTTTTTAAATTACAACAATTTATTAGCGCACTTGAGTGAATCATAAATATATTTTGTTGATTATTTTTATTATGTTGGCTCTGATAAAAACTTTGGCCGGTTGGTTGAACTCAAATTTAGGCGCCATTGTTGAAGAGTTTTATTTTGATTTCGCTCTATAAATGAAGTATTAAAAATCGAATTTCAAGACAATCGGTCGATAACAACATTTTGCTCCATATGTATTTAAACCTCCATATTTTGCACCTGAACCAGAAGCTTTTCAAAATTGATGAAACACGTGTCTAATTACTTCTTATGTAGAGTATAAACAATTAAATTCCAAGAAAATCGGAGGATAACATTTTTTTGCTCCATATGTATCTAAACCTCCATTTTCCCCACTTGAACCAGAAGCTTTTCAAAATTGCTGAAACACGTGTCTATTTATTTCTTGTTTAGAGTCTTAAAAATTGAGTTTCAAGACAAACGGAGCTTTAAAAAAATATTGCTCCATATGTATCTTGAACTTCATTGTCCCCACTTGAACCTTCTGCTTATCTAAATTGCTGAAAATTCAAAACTTCATTGAACGCAGGGTATACAAAAAATGCAAACTTCACCAAAAAATCTTGCTGACCGTTACAAAAATTCCATTCCATTTCAACAATAACAACTTGAGGCAATTGTAAGAAAATTATGTGGGAGCCAACAAATAAGCTTCACTAATCTACAATGTTGCTTCTGTTGCTGGTGAGGCTGCTGCTGCTGCTACTGCTGATGTACTCCATTTATGTACTGCAATAATTTGTTATGGCTTAAGAAAAAAAAAAAAACAATGTATCTACAAGAGCAATCTATAACTTTAATAACTTTAAGTGCCTTGGAATGCAAGCAAACAAAACATGCACGCATGCCCATCCCTCGTATACGATCTAGCTTGCACCATACTTTCAATCTCTGAGTTACTGTGCGAAATTAAAGAAAAAATGGCTACATGAAAGCCATTTTGTGCAAAAAAAAAAAAAAAAAAAAAAAAAAATTTTAAATGCTTTAGGCGTGTATATATGACTTGATAATACACTACTTTCTTATATAGACCTAATCATATACAAATACTTCTTACTATATACTCTGCTTTAGTCTTTAATATGTTGCTTAAACCAAGAGAAACCAGTAGACGATATTAAATTAGAAGTTCAATAGGTGCAGCAGTAAAATTGACAGCTGTCGATAATGCAGGTTCGTGTTAATACAGTTTAAGACAGTACAATTTAGCGTTAATGCAGTTTAAAATAATAAAATTTTGTGGTAATACAGTTTAAGACAATACAATTTAGTGGTAATACAGTTCAACAGTCATACAGTTTGGCAGTAATGCAGCTAAGAGGTAATGCAGACCGCACTGCTTGAAAATTTTACATATTTCAAAATTTTTTTTCTTTCTAAACTTCAGCTTCAATTCTAATAGCTCTATATTGTATAGTCTCCCACGTCTCAAAGTTCATAGATACGAAGAGACAGACGGACATACATAGCTATACGACCTTCTTCTAACTGTTACATTCGTTGCCTTAAAATTAGTATACCCTAGATCTTCTAAATTAAAGAGTACATTAAGTTTCTTATGGCACATGTACGCGTTGCATGTTGTGTTGTACAATTGTTCTTGTGTTCTCGTTTTTTGCAGCTCATTAAGTAAGAACAGCAACAGCAGCAACAGCAACGCTTGTATAAGACTACGCCAAGCAAGAAAGCAATCTACAAAGTGTGCCATAAGCATGACTTTTGCAATCAATGAAATTTACTGTATATACTAGTAGCTAGATACGCGCGTGCACACACACACACAGACACAGATACAAAACAAGTAAGACGAATGTTTCTTAATTGTTAAATGTATCGCAAAAATTATTTTTGCATTAAATGGCATTCAAAGAATTTCTAAAAAAACGAAACACAAAAAAGAATATAAAACAAAACAAAAAATACAACAAAAAAAAAAGTTATATCAATTATATTGTTGCACTACATGGTGCCATATAGATACAAGTTTGTTTTTTTTTATACATACGAGGGTAGTCTTTAAAGTAAGATACAGTTGTGCGCACAATTTTTGTAAAAGGTACTTTTTTTTAGCTTTCAGAGTGTTGTTTACAATTGATGTGCGCATCGATTAAAGTCAACAATTTCCTCCAATTTTCTACTTGAACCAGAAGCTTTCCAGAATTGGTGACATACATATGTGTCCAATGGTTTCTTGTGTAGTACTTTTATATACAAATCGATTTTAAATCCAATCGGTGGAAATAAAATGTTTCTTCATACAACCTTAAGGACCTCTTTTTGGGAAATGGAGAAAATAAAAAAATATTTTTATACTTGGTAGGCAAAGATTGATTTTTCTGACTGCATTACATTAGCGAGGGAGACTTCCTCTTTGAATTATTACCCGCAAAACGCTCAAATTACGGAGCTTCATCACTTTAACCTGCTGCGGAACGTCACCTGACATAATCAGAATAAGTTTCAGGTCTGTTGAATGAGGCAAACAGTTCAGCACATCAATATTGCTTTGATTCAAGGTACTTTTAACGAAGTTTGAAGTCAATTTCGGAGCATTTTCGTGCTTTCCCCTCCATTTTTGGAGACATGTTCCTTTTTGCCTATGTTATCCTAAAGGGTATACGACTATATTATGTATTATTCCCACAGCGTGTCAGTCAAATGATGCCCACACCATAAATATACCACCATCATGGTTTGAGGTTTTTTTTTATCGATATCCTAAGATCATTACAATTGCTCTGAGATCGCCAAAGGTACTACTTACCATCAGATCGAAGGGACAGAACTTAAACTTATTGTTTCAACGCTTCAGAGAACCTTTTTAAAAAAACTTGACGTTGTTCCTTTGAAAACACCTTTCGATGCCTTTAATTTTTTGACACAAAACCTTGCTTTTGACAGTTCAGCCATTTAAATTTCATTTATTCAGTCGTCTTATATCTTTGGAAACGACACTGATGCCAAATGTAGGGGAGTTTTCGCTCCAGATAACGCTGGAGATCGGCATAAAATTAATTTTCGAGAAGCTGTATGACTAGAAAGCGTGCAAAAAATTCTCTATGCTATTTATAAGAAACTTTTTTTCGGGTGTGATTAAGTCGATTATACGATTCAAGGGCTTCCTCGCATATCCTATCGATTAGAAGCGAATTGTGAATTATATCTACGTAATGGATTTAGATTACATGTATTGAGGAAGGCTTGTAATAACACGTGTATTCCTGAAAAAAGAAGTTTGAGAAGCAACATCTAGCAGCGGGCAGAATATTCTGGCTGTATAGCCATTTGGAACCAAGAGACCCTTTCTCATACACTGTTCCCAGAGGGAAAAAGGTTATATTAACCATGCACACCTACACCTCATTCTGAGCTTTTCTTCTTTACATAAATACTTATAAAATGTTCTATTTAGATCCAGAAAGGGTGGGACGCATACAAAGCTGTGCCAACTTTTAGAGTTTCTATATGAAACAAGTAAGGAAATTTCAGTCGGGCGTAACCAACTGTAAGAGGCCCTGCACCAGTTCAGGTCGCCTAACAAACACATTAAATGTTTCCCGAGCTTATGACCAAACACATGACCACTTCTCACTGCGCGAATATGAATGAAAAGAGAAAGGGGGGTCGTTCAAATTCAATTGCTTATAAAATCGTCATTTATTATCCGATTTTGATGAACTTTTTGGATTTTGGCGGCTTAGAGAGGCGTTAACTCTATATTGGTGCACTAAATTTTGTTTGTGTCGAAGAAATTTTTAGGGGGTGATTTTATGGTGGAGGGGGGGGGGGGTGTTTGGTGAGGGGCAAAATTTTAAAATAAACTTGTAAAATTCCGGAGCAGTACTAGTCGAAGTCGAAGTCAAAAAACACGAAGTCTCTATCTATTACTGTTTCCGAGATCCTTTCGTTCATACAGACGGACGGACAGATGGACATGTCTATATCGACTACTCTATCGCTCCCCACCATAATGGGGATAACTTTGGGTGGTCTCCGATTATTATTTCTACCTGTTACATACATTTGCACAAAACCAATAGGCTCTTGTACCTTCGGTACAGGGCCTAAAAAGGATGTTATTGTTCCTACTTCAGCTAGATATTCCGACTTTAGTGTATTTTGCGTCAATTCTTAAAATATGTTCCATTAGGATTAAGAGGTGGCCCTTCTACAAAAACTAGTCAATATAGAAATCTCCGTCTGTCTGGAGACTATAAAATATAGCGTCTTCAACTTTGGACTTTTAATGCACTCTATTTCCTCTTTCCGGATTGTTTGTATTTAATGAATGTGCCAAGCTCTCTCAAAGGGATATTACCCATAAAAATCTGCACCTCTTTTCTAAGATTTTGAATGAAAAATTTTTTGTTTTTTTTTTTTTTTAAATTTAGCTAAATATGCGAAACTTGGTGTATCTTACTTTAGTTTTAATAAAATATTTCATATAGATCCATATCAGAACACTAGAAGGGACTTCTCCCATACAAATCTGTGTTCTCTCCTGTTTTTTTTTTTTTTAATTGTTATTCTTGTGATTGAGCTAAGCTTCAAAAGTCAAATTTGGTGTATTTGATAATAATTCTAATAAAATATTTCCCACGTATTCAGATAGGAATATATTCTGTAAATTAATTTAAGTTTCAATGGGGGGTACAGTATAGCTTTGAACAGTTTCACGAACCTGCCAATTTTTTTTTTTTTTTGGATTCTATATGAAATATGTATGTTGAATGTGTTCAAATTGTATAAATTGTGAACAGTCTATATTGATATAACTGTATCTTAGCTGATTTAGACTTAATTAGTTTGAGGCAGTTCATCATAGTCGAACTTCAGTCAATACAAATTCCAAAATAATATTTCGTAAAGCCAAGCCTTCTTCTAAAAAGTGAGCCAAAGCTTTCTCAGTTGTGATTGAACTTAAATTGTCAGAATCTTCTTTAATGGTCTTAACACTTAAAGAGAAATGTTAACAGTTTCGGTTGTACTTTGATTTATTTGCGCAGAGTTGAAACATTCAATTAGCGACTAAAATTAATTTCTGTCTTAACCTCATTTGATACGAATTTTACTTCTATAGTAATTAGAATTTGAGCTTTGCACTTGTTATATTATAATATTATACTACAATAAAATTGAGGTTAAAAAGTATCTCACATACGTTGCAAACTTCAAACACTAATTATGCCTTTAAAGTTTAAAAGTCACAAATTAAAATACTTTAGTTTTTTTTGTTTTTTTTTTGTCAATCAAACATTAATTGGCATTTATTTTGTATCAAATAAAAACTCTGTAGATACATTCACTTGTATCAGCGCTTAATATGTATCTTTAATAGAAGTTTAAGTTGTTAGCCTTGTCATATAGACGCACTTGAACTTAAATAACAACAATGTCAATGCCCCGCAGCATATGTGCAAACGATTATGTTAATTTCACAGCTATTAAGCGTTTAAAGATACAAATTTAACTAAATTGAAAGTAACAATGGATATCAACTAAGTTACTAACTAACTAACTTTCTAGTAGCTGACAAATAAAAGTATCTATGGCAAATTTGAAGTTGTTTTCGCTATTGAAACAAGTGTTATTCAGTGGTATTATAAAGCTATAAGTATTCTCGATGACAAACGATTTTCTTGCTATTACGCATGTCGACATGTTACGTTGCTTCAAATTACGGTATCTATATAGACAATCCATAAACAAACACTAATGAGCATTTGGCATAACAAAATTAAGTATCTTTTACAGTAAGTACGTTGTGGATGATGTATCTCATGTATGTACATACATTATCAACGCTTTCTAAGCGCTGACAACAACAACAACAACAACGACGACGACGAAGGAAATATTAAATTATATTTAAACAATAAATAAACGTTTATGCTGTGTGCTTGCTGCTATGCTTGTCTATGTTTACGTTTGTGCAGCACCGGAAGCATTTGTAGCTAATGAAAATTTAAAAATGTATCTCACAGCTAGATTTCCATGGTCGTGACTTGCATTGTTTGTCGCTTTTCACGTTGTAGTTGTGTATGTTCTCAAGTGATTTGCACTTGATTAACAAACAATGCAGTTGAATTTAATAATAATTCATAATTTATTATGCTAATGTGTGTGTGTGTGTGTATGTGGCAAGAAGTATCTACTTATATAAAAAGTATCTATGTATATATTTTTTCAATTAAATAACAATGCATTGATTTTTTTCTTTGGGTATTACATATAATAGCGGTATTTTGTGCGCAATAAAAATTTATGAGTTATAATTTCTTTTTGGTTGCAGCTTTAGATACATGCGATATAGCTATATAGCATGGCGCCCGCATGTCAGCTGTAACAATAAAAAACACATCACTTATAAGTATAAAAAATAGCACACATGTATATAAAAAAATAAAAAAAAAAATTTAATCAATTAACACTGCCAACTACAATCTCTGAAAATTTATCTGTTTATTTATATGCGAGGGTTATGCTAGAAGTACTAGTCGAAAGGCACTTTTATATTTTAAAAATTAATTTACAATCAAATTTTAAGCAAACTGCATCATTAGTTTAATGTTTAATTGTCATTGAAAGCAGTTTTGTTAGGCAGACAGACGGACAGATATCAAAGGCTTGCAATGTGGTCGACACGGCTTAACTCTAGCAGCGAGTAAATGAAAAAATAAAATATTTAAACGAGCCAATCTTAGTTTTTTTTTTAGTTTCCGTTATGGGGACTCCTGCCAATTATTTTACTTCACAGCTCTTTGTCGCTTATACTCCGTCCAGTAATATATTTCTTCCATTGAAAAGCTTAGCTTTACGTTCCAAGGTTTAAAAAAATTTTATAAATATTTTGCATTGCTTGTTTTTTGTAAGAGACTTCAGCTGACTTAACTACAGTTTTCGCTGCTTTTATATAACTCTTAGCTTTTATTGACCACGCCTTACACTGACTGCTCAGCAGCCTATAAATTAGTTAAATTACAAGTATGTACTACATATCAAAAGGGGCTCCGCTGTAGTAACCAAACCAATCAACACTTTTCAATTTCAATAGATTTTACGACATAAACACAAGGCGTTCTTATGTGCCTTCGATAAAAATTATATAGAAACAAGAGGCTAAGATACGAATTACTTTTTAATAATACGGCCAACGAGTGTATACAAACTCATTGACACCTTTATGTGCACACCGGCTAGACTAGACGTATTGCGCTTGAAATTGACAGCAGCAGTGCACGTGTTTTATTTAGCTTCAAGTACAATTTTATCTTATAGATACATCTTGCTGCCAGCAATTATTAGTAGTTCGTTAAAATGTTATTGAAAAGTTATTCAACCTGTGTAATTTGCAATTTAACCTTGATTGCTGTGCAAAAGCAGCTGCAGTTATATATTGACATTGCGCGAAAAAAGATACTTTATCTCTAATAATAGCGCAGTTGTGTACTTATAGCTTACATGCTAGCTACTACTTACTGTGGTTTTTTTCGGTAGTAGCGGCGGCAGCAGCATCATTTCTTTGTAGGAAAGTTCTTTGCGGTTTCATATTGAAAAAGATACTTTTTATAGCTGTATCTTATAGGTTGTAAAAAGATATGCCAGATAATATTATTATAGCGCTTGTATATGATATTATTTTCTTTGTGCAAATTATACGTAATTAGGCTGTAATAAATTGCTTTTTGCGCAGTCGACAAAAGTATCTTAACTAAGTACATATATATGTACTGAAAATATTTTTGGCTAGTAATAAGCTATAATTGTACATAATTAATGGTTTATACAGATTGCTATGCGATAGTAATAGAATTTTGCTAGCATGCGACAAAAGTATCTAAAAAAAAACACAAAACTCGTAGAAAACGGAAATAACTCATTTATCAAAAATTCATTGAGTACAGTGCAAACTTTTTTTGTTTTTGTTTTTGTTTTCTCGTTTCCAAACTTTATATAGCACTCAATTTAAGTTTTCCGCTAAGCGACTTCAAAGTGAAATTTGATGCGCTAACTGAGCATGTCGCATCGTTGCAGAGTTATTTGCGCTGAGTATCTAATACAAAAAAAAAAAAAACGAAAAAAAAAATATAAATCGTGAAACCAAAAAGTCAAGTAGTAGTCTACGCTGCATTTCAATGATTGCCACATGCAGCTTTAGTTGTATCTGCAATTCAGACGTCAGCTAGCTAGTTAGTCTACTCACATATAGCTGCACATTCCAATTGATTACCAGTTTCAGACGCGTGCTGCATACGTTGAATGTTGGCGAAAACAAGACTTTGCCATTTAAGCTTACAGAGTTGTTGCTTTTAGCATTGAACTGATTGACTTTTTTTGCACAGAGTATCTATCTATCTATCTATCTATCGACAACGTCATCGTCTTGAAAGAGAATTTGTTTTGCAAAAATGCGGATATAGTGCAGCTCTCACTTGTCGAAAATGTCAATTGGCAAACAGCAGAAGATACAAAAGTATCTCATATATAACTTTCGTTGAGTTGCCATTTTGATTAGGCATGTTGTGTGTGTTTATCAGTCAGCAGTCAGCATTTTGACACGTTAAACAATGCAAAAAAATATTTGAGATAAAACCTACACAGCGATAAGATACAAAAGTATCTGCTGAGACTTGACTGACTGACTTGACTAGCTGAAACTCGTTCAATGCAAATCTGTTTGGCTAAAAATTTTTAGAAGGCGGTATTTTCAATGTCAACTGTTGCGACGACGACAACTTCTTTCACCTACTCAACTTGAACTCATAAAAAAAAAAAAATATAAAAAACGAAGGCGTCGCTCCAGTCGTGACTATGACTTCATATCCGTTGCTGTTGAATTATTAACAATCTACAGCTATCTGTTATAGTATTATAAATAAATGGCTGACTAGCTATAACTAACTGCTTAAGCTATTTAGCTAATTATTGTATAAGTCATAGCGTTTAATTTATGCATAGCATTTAATTATAAAAAAAGCTTAGAAAGAGTGTTTAGAAAGATAAATAGATATAATATCTCTGACAGTAAGACAAAACCATGAATGAAAGATGAAACTTTTGAAAGTCTGCATATGAATTTTTTTTTTTTTCACACAATATAAATCACAATTCATATGGCTCTAGGTCAAATATTTTATGAATTTCTTTGGAAGTTGATTTTTAACGGCTTGTATATGATTTCTATTAAAAGAAAATATTTATACTCTACATACAAAGCGTGTGTATAGTATATTAATTTTATTATAATCTTTGCAACGTCTTAAAAGAAGTCAATTGTAGCTTAACAAAGCAATACGTGCTAGCTATGTCCGTCTGTCTGTATATCATATGCAACCTATTACCATAATATTTGACTTATTGCCTTAAAATTTATTATAAATCGACATATTGTGGCCGTATAAAGGTACAGCTCATATTTAAAACGCACTGCATTTATTAAATATGAGTTATTTTATTAAAAACTAGCTTTCTAAGCAGTTTTTACCCATTTTTCTAGTGGAACATATATTATCTAGTCCACTCCCATATAACAAAGCTTATTCATAACTGTTTTTAGAGAAATCAGCTCACTATTTAATTTAAAATTAACACAATTACCTAGTTTATTTAAAATAGTCTGAAGATTGTCCAAAAAAATTTTGTTGTGCAGGTTGGGACACTCATTATGTTTCGCATTATTATGCATTTTGGCATATTTTCTTGAGATCTGCATTTGTGTACTATATTTTGGAAAATTTTATAACAGCATTCGTATTATGACTGCATTTTTGCTACTTTAACGGTGTAAATTTAACTTGACCAACAAAAATAAATATAATATATGAGCACTAACATGAGACTAGAGATTGGAGACCCGAAAAAGTTTTGTCGTGCAGGTTGGGACACTCATAATTTTTTAATTACTATGCTCTTATGAACTTTACTGTACTTTACAACCGCAATGCTGTTTTGAATATGACGTAAAATTACAATTTTTCAACATTCTTTGACACTTCTTCACGAATTTTTCACGTTTATTCCTTAACGGTCCAGTTTTATCTTGCTAAACCAAAATGAATATGTTATATGTCCACTAATATAAGACGAGTGGTTTGAAGCCCGAAACAAAGGCTGCCGTGCAGGTTGGAACACTAATTATTTTTCGTATTAGTATGTTCTTTGGCATTTTCCCTTATCGTCTGTACTGTATTTTACGTTGCGTAGCTAGTTTAACGATGTAAATACAAATTTTCAATAGTTCTTCCCGAATTTTAAACTTTTGCGTCTTTAACGATGTAATTTTAACTATGACTTCTAATTTTAGACAGTTGTTTTGAAGCAAGAAAAATATATTGTCGTGCAGGTTGGGACACTCATTTTTTTTTTTCGTATAAGTATACTTTTTGAAACTTTTCCTTGAATTCCTTGATCTGAATTGTATTTAACGACCACAATACTCTCTTGCCTATGTTGTAGCTTTCTGCGGCAGTTCTCTCCAAATTTGTCACTTTGGCCGGTCCTTTTCCAAATTTTTTTTTCCGTAGAACTCTATTTTTTTTTAAACAATCTAGTTGAAACGATCCACCAGTTCTCAAGATGGAACAAGCTGCTATTCCCCGATATTATATACGCCTATTCCCAATACGTTAAGGAAATAAAAAATTGAATCTAAACCATTCAGCCACACAGAAAATATATCATCAAAATCGGTCCACAGCTAATTTGCTTCAAAAACTTCTGCCAAGTATTTCATGATTCTATGAAAATCTTATAATCGGAATCCGGAATACTTTTAAACTTGAGAACTTTAGAAAGTCTGCCGGGTTCAATTTAGACCAATTCTAATACCTTTTAGATCCATTGTGGCTTATCAAAAAGTAGTTAGAACTTGGTGCATTATTCTGTTGGATAGTCTCATACTATTGAGCCTTCCTACAGACCTTTTTTCTAATTCCTGGTAGCTCACATCAAAATCGGCAATGAACAAGGCTTTCATATTTGAGTGACGTGGAAATGCAGTTTACTATTTGGTACTACCGAACATTCGCTGTATCATACTCACCTACCGGGTACAAATGTGAACCTGAATAATACAGGGACTCACTCAAATACACAAATATTTCATCGAAATCGGTTCCGCCGTTTGAAGAAGGATTTTATATATAGATATAGAGATGAAAGAAGTCAAGCTTCTTGCAATAATTTCTTTAGTTTTGCTCTTCATTAGATTTTTTGAACCAATTTTAAGCTTTTTTAGTAAATAAAAATCGGTGAAGGACAAGTGGAAAGCGTATTTAAGCTTCGTTTTCCACGAAGCTAAAATATTTTTCTTGATTATTTGTTGTTGTTTATATTTTATTTTTATTCAGACATTTTAATGATGTCTATTATAATTTAACATACTATATATATATATATATATATATATATATATATATATATATATATATATATATATATTCACTAATGCATAGTACACTGTGCATGTATCTGTATAATAGAGGTGGGTATCTCTATATCTTCGAATGCAATGAAGCATTAAAATGTTCAACATGAGTACACATGCATTCACTGTGCGACGTTGTTGATTACTCTGAGAGGTTACAAAAATAAATTATAATATTTTTCTTTTTTCTTTTTTTTTCCCCCATTAAGTGTTTTGAATTAAAAATTTACATATATGCATTTAATATTTAGCCAAGGGGGAGGGCTAAAGTTTGAAAAGAGAATTTGTTAATTATATAAAAAATATTTTTGAAGCGTAGACTAAATTGGTTTCTTCTTTTTTTATTACAGGTAAGCATTGGCTTTGGTTTATGTGGAAGTATTATTGTGAGTACTATAAAAAGTTTATTAAAAAATTGCTGTAGCATACCAATAGATGGCGCTTCATAGAACTAATAGATGGTGCTACCTTATGTCATGAGCCAACACCTTCATTCTGTACAAACTTTGTAATTAGTTTTATTTGGCAGATGGTAGCGTGTAAATTAATGAATTAATGAATCCAACTTACTTGAATGACCTTCAACCGTATCCTTATAAATCCGGGGAACTTAAAAATCCATGGCTCTATATTTTAAAGTTGTTTAGAACTCATTGCTCAGAAATATGAAGAACGGACGCACATAACTATAAAGATTCGATTCTGTTGCTAATCAAGACATACTTTGTTGCTATTACATTGGTGGATCTCCATGAAAGCAGTTCCTTTCAGTCTATATCCAAAGTACTAGCGCAACAGCTCTAATAATGGATATCTTCTTTAAATACTTGCACTCAAGTTTTGGAAACATGAAACTAATATCTATACAATCCGATAAGCTTGAAAGACTATTACGATTTTAGAATTGTTATCTTGAGACTTCTCTATCTTTACGAACAGCTAAGCAGCAATTAATGGGGAAATATGATAGACGCAAGCAATTAGGTGCAATTTAATATATGTACTCAAAAGTTAGTACTCGTAACTGTAGAATATATATTTGTGCAGTAGACTTTTTGTTTATATCTAAATTAGCTGTTGGCGCAAAATACAAATTCTACGCTGTTCCCGTCAAATAGATTGTCAAGAAGTAATATCACAACTCTGCGAAGATCACCAAATAGAAAATACTGGCACATTTAAGTGTCAATTTGGGAGTGACTTACTTATATTTATCGGTCAGTTATACTGTCGGTTATTTAATATAATATTGGTGAAATAATGTATTGGTAGATCGTCCCGTGCTGGTAAGGTCGAAAAAAGTGAAAACGTAGGCTTCACGTCATCGATATGCAGTGAGCAAATAGCGTTCATGATACGAGTATAAAGCCTTTACCAATTACTTCAAGGGAGGTAATGGTCGCGCCTAGGAATTACTGACCGCAACATAGACAACTAAAAAAAAATGAATTAGAACAACTTGCGATGCTATGAGTAACTCTCCAGTGATGGACCGAACCCAGCTCAAAGTACAAGTGCTGATTAACACATGAAAGGTTCAACCGAAATTGAAGCATAATCTTTACTCATCGAAGGCAGTTAAGGCATCAAGGACAGGAACATAACACTCTAAGCAGCGGCATCTCCAGTTGCTTTGTCAATCACTTTCTCGCAAAAGAAGAGAACGTGTGGCAAGAAGAAAACACGCCTGTTGCCAATATACAAAAATTCCGATGACTTGACCAATGCTTCCAAAACCAAAAACTCTCTCCGGCTTAAAGCTCGAACTCCAGGTGGTTATTATCGAACGGAGCAATCCAGAAGGGAAGGTCACAAACCATAACTTTTTATCTCTTAAATAGGTTATCAGCAGGTTAAGCATGATACCATGTTTCTGACCAAGAATTGTTTCTTCTAACCGAGTTTATTTGTGTCAGTTAGTATAAGAGCGACAAGATATTTGTGGCGTATATGTAAATTGATATCAGTCTCTTGTAACAGGTACCTGATCGAACGATCACTAGGACTAAATATCAGTATTTTCGAACGTCAGACTGACGTATTGATGGTACTGAAGACTGGATTATTTTGAGAGCGCTGACGCGTTCTAAGGCAAGAACCTCTGGATCAGTATTAGTAGTCAGGGCTCTAAAGTCCACATTATAGAAAAGCAAATACAGTACAAACTAGCAATAGGACGCCTTCGAGAAACTATCGCTTAAAACAATGTAAGATCTGTAAAAAATACTCAAAGTAGTGCAAATTAATGTGCATCAGTCTAGAATGCTATCGAAATATAGAACTATGAACATGGAAGAATAAATGGTCGATATGGTCCTCATTTGGAACTTAGCTTGAGCTCCTGTGTGCACCTCGGCCTACCTGCTTGATTAGGTATAGTGTTAAAAATTTCAATTACCATGGAAATGGTTTCAAACCACGAGCCGAACTACTTTATAAATTGAAGAAGGTTTCCAGCTTTGGTAAACGGTCGTCGCTTTTAACCATCTGGAGTTGTTTCAAACCGTGTCTAGACTTTATTCTAAAGCTATTTGAGAGCCTAAGTGGATGATAATACCATTTTAGTGGACTACCATAAATTGCAAACCTGCTGAGGCTTGATAGTGTTTTCTTTTCAAAGTACTCGACCTTGTTTTTTAAAAGTTTTCAATTCTCAAAAATTGGTTGTTCTTAGAACACACATATTCCTTGGATATTAATTAATTCTTAAAGAAGCCAATTATTGACTTTACGAATATGTTACAGATAAGTCTCTTTTTTTCCGAAATTTAAAGTTCTCAGGAATAGGATCTTCACAGCACATATTTCTCCTTTCGATATGAAGATTGTTTTTTCACTGTAAAGAAGTTAAAATTTGAGATCTTTTCGGATATATATTAGGTAGATGTCACTTATACTATTAGGCTAAGCATGATTTTTGAAAGAATCTGTAAATAAAGCGAAGACCAGTGAAGGAACTTCATCTGTCATATTTCTCTCCCATTTTGTATAAAAGAAGATTTAAACATTTGGAAAATATACTTCTTTCGACTACCTCTAAATAGCTTTGCATATAGTCTATATTATAGACTATATGAAATATATAGACTTTGAATAAAGACTTCATGAGATGTTCTCATTTTGAACGTTCTCTGAAATATCTGCACGAGTTATAGATGTACAACCAAGAAAGTCCTTTTTTAAACGATATCTTCAAAGTCTTGCAGTTTCCCAACAGCAACATTCGAACAAAAATGCATTTGTTGTCCACAGAAGTCATTTTGTGACTAAATATTTAAATGGAGATTCTGCGGTATTTGATCAATGATGTTTTATTGCCAAACCGACTAATCGAAATTTTTGCATTGTGCACATTTATAAATTCCGCAAACTCGTGCCAACCACCACAGCCTTCATTATAAATAATTTTCAAATTTTCCGAAAAACTTTTTTGCTGTCAAAATGCCTTCACAGAAGACCGAGTTTTTGAACATTCCATACATATCTAACTTGTGCAATGCTGCTGCCTGCTGCTGCTGTTGCTGTCACAAGAAAATTTAAACAACAACAACAACAGAAAATGCCACACGCCGTCAGTTCACATTTCCAAAAAGCGCATGCAATAAAAATGAAAAATCCAAATATTTTTGTACGCGTTTAAAATTTCAATTACGCAAGTGATGAGCTTAAATAACATGGATCCATCCATCCATCCGACTATCCATGCAACCATTCAACGCCCCATTCATGCATTTTATCCTTTTTGGCAGCTGGGTGGCAATGGTGGCCGGCGTACGTCGGTCGTCATGCTTTGCTGCTGTGCAATGCGAGTAGATGTTTTCGTCAGATAAAAACTTTAGAGATGGAGCAGAAGCAGATGCGGCATGATGAGTGAAGCAAGCGATTGGACAATTGACCAAAATTGTTGCACGCATTTTCACAGATAAACGCTTCGTCAGCGAAGCATAAACGAATGGACAGACGCATAACAGGCAGGCAGGCTGGATGGCAGGCCTGCCAACTGTAGCTGCTCGTAAATTGGCAGGATGCGTGCCAGTTTCTCGTTGTTGTTTTTGGCTCAAAGCCGAATGTTGTACACGCAAGTTACAAGCTTTAAAATACACAGATACATATATACACAGCAGAGCAGTTGCACAAACAAATAAACAGATGGACGGACGGACGGACAAAGAACATAAAAAAGCCTCCTGCTGCCTGTTTTTCTATCTGCTCTGTGTTATCCTTTTTGGATGTTGTTTTTATTGTTGCTTTTACTGCTGCTGCTGCTGCTCAACTCAAGGATAATATTCAAGCAAGCAAGCAAGCAGTTATTCATGCTTCTTTTATACTTTTTTCATTTTATTATGGTGAGGCTTTATATATTCATTTTTACAGACAATTTTTCAACTCGCTCGTTTGCTCGTTCACTTGTTTGTTGGCTGCTAACTCGTATTTCAAAACTTTTGACTTTGCATGCCACGCCCTTGTACGTACGTATATGCAGAGAGATAGCATATCTGTACCGACACACACCGACACACACACACACACACACACATTGAGTCCTCGATACTTGACTCAACTCCTTGCTTTTGTTTAATACGCTTTTAATTTGCGTAAGTTCGTTATGCGCACTTTTAAGCGGCGTTTGTATTCAAGGCGCTTCACAAAAGTATCTGCAAATGTATACAATTGTATCTGCGGCTTTTTAGCTGCTTGAAATGCGCTCGCTGCTGTATCGTTTTCAATTGCGCAAAACTTTTTTTATTTCTTTATTATTTGCTCTTAACTCTTCCACAATATATATTTTACTATTTTCATATTTGCGGTTTTTCGCCGCGTTTTGCGCCTCGGTTTCATTTTCAAGTTTGCTGTGTGCCACCCGCACCGCACAAAGCGCAAAGTTGCAGATACTTTTCTCTAGATTCGCAATTTGACTAGCATAGTTTTTAGTTTTTTGCGCATTCAATTTAGCGTTGCTTGTTTAATATTTATGCCTTATATAAGCAGTTTTAAGTTCTCTTTTCAAATTTTTATACGCTGAGGCATTAAACGCTCTTGAATTTTATTAAAAGTCAAGTGTGCTGGCGGCTGGCTGTTGGCAGGAAGCTGTTGCAAAACGCTTGTTTCTAAAGTTTAATTGAAAAGTTTTTAATCGGAAGTATGCAAAAAAAATTTGAATTTTTTTAGGTTTTCTTTCTTATTTTTTTTTGGAAAACTTGAAAGACTTAACTCAAATTGCTGTTCAATTAAGCTATTACATATGCATGGGGCAGAGTGAAGGAGCTGTGTTGGAATATTTCATAAAGTAAAATAAATGAATCTTAAGAAGTAGTGAAGCTAGGAGAAGAGTAGTTTATACATATTAAAAATTGATGCTTCTAAGTTTCTTTTTCTGGCTGTTTTCTTTATGAAAATTGAGATCTTGGCGACTACAGTAAATAAATCCTTCAAATTTACATATTGCGATTCTCTTATTCCTTCTTCAGATAACTTGTATACAATGAGCACCCTAACACTCCCTCTCTAAAGAAGGCTCGGCACTTACCAAGCAAACCTACTCCTCCTGCTAAGTTTTTGTATGAACAAAACTTTTATTGCTGTTTTTGGGCTTGCTAGTGACACCACATATCGATTGCCTTACGTTATCCTTAGCAATTATTTCATTTAAATTTAGACTGGACCATTAAAAGGGGTTGCCTCCATACTGTCAATCTGTCTAATTTTTGTATGACAAATGTTTTATTGTTGTTTTTGTTTATTTAGCTAAAAACGCCAAATTTGGAGTATCTTGCATGCAATATCTTGCGGCAATGTCTGGTAATTTCAGCGGATGATATAGTAGTTGGTATAGGCCTATCTTCCTCATCCTTTCCAAGTTGGTTTTCACTTTTTATAGAATATAGGACCTAGAACTGTCGTGTAGTAAAGAGCATCAGTTGAGTTTATTATCGATGAGGGTTTCATTCTACTTCATACAACTCATAATACACAACACCATAATAGAATATTTGCAAGGATGTCGCCAGCTGTGCTCGAAGGGTGGTGCTGATTTTTTTTTTTTTTTTTTTGTTTAATGTAGTGTGATAAGGACCCTTAGGACCCATCTTCTAATAATAGCCACTATTTAAGTACATCAAAAATATTTCAATAAAACATAATAAAATTTAATATAATATAATCATAATTGATTTTATCCAGCTTGGAGCTGCAGCAGTTTATCCAAGGTTTTTTTTTTGAATGGAAAATCAAAAAATCGATTTAATACACCGATTACTTCATCACCGAAGATTTTAGTTATCGATTATGAAATGATCAATTTTTTTCGAGTTCTATCGCAAATGTTCCACTTTTCATAGCCAGTCACAATTCAATGCAAAACTATTTCTTTTAAGTCCTTCTATAAGTTCTTCAAAGATCTTCACATCTCTTAGCATAAATTTAAAGCGAACACAATTTTCTTGCTTCTTTAATTTCACTTGGTGGAGACTATTGGATAAACACCCAATGAATTCGCGAGTTTTGCTTGGGCTTTAAAAATACTGAAGACCTATCTCAAAAGCAAAAACAAACTTCTTCAGCTGACCGTTCAGACCTTATCCTTGTCTTTAATGCCAAAATAAGCTTAGTAATATGGCCTGTACAGCTCACAACCCCACTGCGCCAAGCTTGAGCAAAAAGTCCAGCAACCCCAAAGGCAATTGTATTATACAATCTTCCTACTTCTGTTAGTTCTATTAAACGAACATCAAAATTTAATGATTCGTCACATAAAATGAAGAAAAAATCTTAGCACTACAGGCAAAGTCTATGATTAGTTTAAAGTGACAGTTGGCGAGTTCCTTTCGTAGACCTTAAAAATTTATCTATTTTGTTTTCCTTACTTCAAACAATTTGTGTAGTCGTTACAACTAAGAAATCTCTAATCTTGACGTTAGCTAGCGTGGTTAAGTACTCTAAAAGAAGAAAAAGAACCGACTATCAATTGTTTTTTTTTTCTTCATTGTGCGTGGTTCATTATAGGTGGTTCCTATCGATAAGCTTTTCTCCCGTTTAGAACATACCAGTTTTTGATAGTTCATTTATGGCTGGAAACGCATATGAAATATATCGACTATGTGGTTCCTGTCGATAAATTTTCCTCCCGTTCAGAAATTATCAGTTCTTGATAGTTCATGTATGGCCGGAAACGCATATAAAATATATATTATTTCAAACTACACAGTCATCTGTGCAGTCTGAACTTCTTGACCATCTTTGATTTTATGGTGACTAAGTCTAGGCATCATTTCGAGAAGTTGAGTGTCTCCTTTAGTTCAGAAATCGCCGCTTGAAATACGTTGGAATAATCTAGAAGATTAAAGGATGATTCAAAATCTAGATTTTTTGAGAGTGTGCCTTCACCGACATTGATGTACAATTTGTGACCTAACGGTAAAAGCGCCATAGACTTTGTGGAGCCTGCGATGTTTTTCTTACAGCCTTTACTCGTTACAGAGATTATGTACTCAGCTATGTATCGATTTCTTTATATTATGTCGCTATTTGGTTTGTTGAACAATTTCTCAATCAAATGGGTGCCTTGTTTCTCTAAGAAACATCCCATTTTTTGATATCAAGTACGTATTGCACCTGCAAAAGGGTACTTCTACTAGCAAAATTACTGGATTTGAGACAATACCAATTCAAACGATGTCCTTGAAGTTGTATGCATTATCGGTTTGTACATTTTAAAACAATGGCAATGCCTTTACCGTCCACGGAGAGAGCAAACCATGTATGATAACATGATTGATGTGGGCGACCTTTTTAAAGGACGATCACTCAGTTCAAAAATTCTAAGTGGTCACAACTTTAAGAGCGCTTACTCCAATTTTCCGTCGAAATATGCCGATTCCAAGGCTTGGTTAATTACAAGATCCAATTAACACAAGAACTGATGCGTGATACAAATTCCGAATATGTTCCATAAAAAGTGACTGAGTGGTATGGATTTCATGCCAGAGGTGTAAAATAAGAAATTTATCTGACGATGATAATTAACGCCATTTTATGGTCAATGAAGATCCACCTGCTGAATTTATTTTTGGTATACCAGCACTCCTTGGCATCTTTTGTAACGTGACGTATCTATTTAGAAAAATGTGACAATTAAACTGCTTCAGTTAAAGTGATTTAAACTTTATTAACACGGGTTATAGCTGATGTACTTCCTTAGTCAATATGTCACATTGGCCATTAGAGTACTTACACTTTGAACAGGTGTTCCAATAATTCAAGTTGAAATATTTGGATGAACTTCATACTTGTGATAATTATAAACTCATTGCGGTATACAGGTCTTCTCTTTTCGATTTTCGTTTATTGCTTAACCCATACAGATCATGAAATCAAGATTCCACAATGGGAGTATGCCTCTGCTGATGTACTGGCATAATGCCTTGTCTCTCAGTGCAGCCCTAACGACCAATGGGGTCATTATTTTGGCATATGAAACGCACTAATTAGTTGTCTGTGTTCCAACCTATAAGACTTCGAAACATATTCTCGATTTTTTAAAGCATTCTATTCAAGCTGAAAGCACCTTTTTAATTCATGAAGTCTCTGTTCCCTTATAATATGCATAATACTCTTCTATTTTGTCTTTCCAATTACTTCTATGAAAATATGTTCTAAATGTTCTACAAATGACATCAGTCTGCGGTGCATACTTTTGAAGAGATCTACTGAAAAGTCCTGCTGGGATGTTTCTATATCTTTTTCATATATATTAAGTTTTAATGTAGAAAATACACAAATAGTTTTCTAATAAATTATGCAGATATATAGATTAACTGTATAATTTTTAAAATTTTTAAAATATTAAAATATTTTCGAAATTTCAAACTAAATTGATTATCTATGCACGCCGCTGCACATCTAATAATTCTGCAACAGTTACCAACACTGCTTAGCAATGAAGTTGAAGTTGGTGAAACATAATTTATAAACTTTCTAATTAGAAACAATTATAACTTCAAATACTCAAATGCTAAAACATGCAATTTAATGTTTTCGTTGACTTTTTGCTGCTCCTGCTGCTGCTGCTCTATCTAACTCCACTAGATACTGCTCTGCTCTCTAATAAAATAGCTGGTACCTACAGATTGCAATTATTTTTAATGAAACTAATGAAGTGAGTAACAGCAGCAGCAGAGCAGCAGTGCAGCATAAATGAAATTCTTCAGTTTCAATTTGTGCATTTCATTTTTGCTTTTCGTTAACTGGCAACGAACTCTAATTATTATTTTGCATTCTGTCAGCCCTCGTGCCAGCCATCCCTTGCATACTACTCGTAGTACACTAGTCGTCTTCCACTTCATTGCAATTGCAATGTGCAGCATTTGTGCTAATTTCATAAATTCTGCTGCTGCTGCTGCAACCAACATCAACATCTTCTTCTTTCACATCACTCACAACATACAAATTAGAAAATTTTACTTCAAGTAGCTGAGCAATTGAGTTGGCTTCCGAATGATGCACTGAAGTGCAAAGAAGGAGGAGTGAGGTGCTGTTAAAAAGAGGTCGCTATGCGCGCAATTTTATGCAGCTTTTGCTGGATGGATGGATGGAGGAGCAACTTGAAAAAACACAGAAGCATAAAATTATGCTCCATATTAGAACAAGACGATGACGACGACGACAACGAAATGATGAAAAGAGTTGTTGATGCTTAACTCTGTTGAATTCATGTTGTTCTTCATTACTAACTCTACTGCATTTGACATGAAATAGAAATACATACAAGTATTTATTGAGTGGGTTGATTGATAAGTTATGTGGCAGAATATATTTTTGAATAATAATTTAATTAATTATTTATCAAACGTTCTTAGTTTTTGTATGAAATTGTTTGCTAGAAATGCTAAATATTTCATTTATATGCAGTTCATAACACTAGCAGGTGCTGGTCACATACAAATCTGTTGCACCTTTCTGTGTTTTTGTATGAAAACATTTTTTTTTTTTGTTATTGTTAATTCAGCTAGAAACGCCAAATTTAGTGTATTTTGCTTAAATCTTCATAAAATATTTCCACTAAAAATGTGGTTCTCTAAAGTCAATATAGACATGTCCGTCTGTCTGGCAATAAGAACTTGCAGACTATAAAAGATAAAGTCTTCAAGTTTTAAAATATATTTTATTATTTATATTTTATTAAATTTAATATTAATTCAAACCACCCTCTCTCTCTGTCTTATATTCTATATAAAATTATGAAAATGAGTTTAGCTGTCGTACGTTCGTTTAAACTGCTTTTATTCTTTTTTAGAGCGCATACACAACTTTTCGCTTCACAGTAAGTTTTACTTCTAATATGACTTCTTCGACTTGAAGTTTTTGGAGTGGAGATAGTTTTGCAGTGTTTTTGTTTTCAACTCGCGTTCTAAATTCTTCTTTTTTCTTACTAAACTTCTGTAGAGACTTTAACACTAAACATAGCAAAGCCACTTGCAGGTTCTTTTTTTCTTATTATTATATTTTTTTTTTTTTTTTTTAGAGCACACTACTCACTCTAACAATGGAAATATTTTGCATAGAAAAAATTTTTAGTGAAAATAGTTGTTTGTGGCGTTGAGTTTTCCACACATATTCGTATGTGAGTGCATGCAATGGAAAAGCGCAAACACTTCAGGCAAAAATTTTACGCTTTTATATGAAGTTTTTTTTTTACTTTTTCGTTGCGGGTTTTTCTATTTTATCTGCAAAACAATTGCAGCCAAAAAATGAAATGTATTCACACATCCAACAAATTGAAGTGCTACAACTGCTGCTCGAGTAAGTGTTGAATGCGGAGACTAAAGTTGCACAGAATCCAGTTAGTGCAAAGTTTTCAAGTACCATTTTGTTAAAAAAATAAATAAATAAATTTTAGAAAAAAAAAGTACCTTTGAAATGGTTAGTTAGTATATTTCAAAAGAAATTCAGCTAATCAAGGTGCGTATAAAACATGAAAGCTAAAAGCTCTTTTGTGTTGCGCTGATTGGTTGCTTTGTTGGGAACTTTCAAAAATGTTATGCAAACTGCAAGGCTTATGTAGTTTATACGGTTTATACGAGGTTTATACTTGTCAATTAAAAAAAAAATGAAAATTGAAATAAAAAGTACTTGCTTTACTTATTTTATTGAAAATAATAAATGTGTAAAATAAATATTCTTGAAAGCCAACTTTTTTAAAATATGATTTACTTAAAAGAAACTATTCAAAAGTGTTGTACCAAATTTTGCTTTCAATTGAACTACAATGAACTACTCAAGATCTTCATAACAGCATCTTTTTGCTCATAAACAAAAATCTAGATGAACTATAGTTCCAATTAGACCCAGGTCAAATGGAAACTTCTGATTTTATTTTAATAAAAAATATGCTGTAATGCTGAATACCTCTCCATTAATTTCGAGTATCATGGGCGATATTGTGGCTGGTTTATATATATCTGGAGAATCACAAAAAGTAAATCTGGTTATGCAGATTGTCAGTCAGTTTCACCATTTTTCGACATCAAAGAGAATTTTTACTGTCAAAATTTTATTGTTTGGTCTGCAATTTAGCAGTAAAATTTGACAACATCCAACGTTATGGTTCAATAAAAATGTTTCATTAATGAATTGTGAGCAAATGCTGGTCCGTAAAGTAAACTTTTGAACCTGCAATGTTGTTTCATGAATTAGATGAGGATTTGTAAGCACCGATATGAGACAATTTTGCTTGATGGTATTAATCCTGCTAACACGTCAATAAAAATTAGGGTCCACTTTTAACCAAACGACGTCGCCTGTTTATAAGCAATATTCTTTGAGTCATTTAAACTTCATATGGAAACAAATCAAGCTCGATCTATAAAATTTGAGTGACTCCATTAACGTTTACCTGCTGAGATCAGTGGCTACACGAGGCAATTGGAATTTCAGCTGCACTCTCTCTCTCTCTGTCTCTTACAGCTTCAATAAACTCAATAGAACGACTTGGGCATTGATAAACAAGTTGTCCATGATTAGCCACTGATCTGTCTCAAACAGATTTACGACGAAACGAAGATTTTCATACCAGATCATATCTCTTCAGATCCATATAGCATCAAAACTTGACATTAACTTGTAGCGAAAAGTTTAACTTTTCCAAAAAAAAGAAGAACAAACAGAAAAAACCCGCGATTGAAAACAAAGAGCAGCGAATAAGCGCGCGAAGCGCTCCGCAAGAGCAGCGCAGACTCTCACTGCAAAGTGCCGATGGGAGAAACGCGTACTTTACATACAACGCAACAGAAGACACCATCAAACATAAATTGCCCTCCACTTCCCTCCCTGCCCAAAACAAAAGCAACGAAACAGGTAAAATGCATAACCAAATGGATGCGGTGAGTACAAGTTCTCAACCTAACGGATTACTAAAATCCACGGCTTCCACTTCAGTCCCCCCTACTAGCATTGTTAATGTATTGTCATTAACTATACCGACGCAGCAAAACCTTACGCTCTCTACCCACGGCCCAACACGGCCACTCACTTGGGCTGAAGAGTGTCCAACACCCACCCTCTTAAATGAAAATTTCGTCAATTGTTCTCTTCCCTACGCTGCGAGCACACAAACAATCACTTATGTGTCTCCGGCTATAACAACAGCAACAGTCTCAACATCAACAAACACAACAACAACTACAGCCACAACATCTTCTGCAATGATTAAAAATAATATTTTACCGCAATCTCAAAGCGGACTGCAGCAAAAGAATAATACAAAAACTCCAGCGATACAGACAGGCTTAGATCGCTACATTCAAATAAAGCGAAAGCTGAGCCCACAAATGTCGAACAAAGGAAATAAACCTAAGCTGAATCGACGAAACAATGCTAGCGAAACCGAATCGCCACTTAGTCGCAACAGATTCTCAATTCTAAGCGACAAAGCATCCAACTCACAAAACAGCGCAGATGAAGGGGCTACAAAAGCGAGTGTCAAACCACCGCCAATATATGTCCGTGAGCAAAGCTCTAATAATATTGTAAACACAATAGCAAAACTCATTGGGAGCAATAACTTCCACATAACTGCTATTAGGAAGGGTACAATATACGAGACCAGGGTTCAAATTTACTCTGAACAACATTATCGTTTAGTTTCAAAACATTTCACAGATTTGAAAATAAACTTCTACACATACCAACTGAAAAGCTCTAAAGGACTTCAAGTCGTGCTCAAAGGCATTGAACCAACTGTCACTCCAAGCGAAGTGGTAAGCGCACTACAAGAAAATGGCTTTAACCCAAAAGTAGCCATAAATATAATAAATAAAAATAAAATTCCGCAGCCCATGTTTAAAGTAGAGCTTGAACCCGAAAGTAGGCCACTTAAAAAAAACGAGGTACACCCAATCTACAATCTAAAATACCTGCTGCACCGCAGAATTTCAGTAGAAGAACCTCACAAGCGCAACAACCCGGTCCAATGCACCAACTGTCAGGAGTTTGGCCACACGAAGACTTACTGCACTCTACGTTCTGTCTGCGTCGCCTGTGGAGAACTCCACAATACCGCTACATGCACAGCAAACAAGTTGGATTCCAACGCGAAAAAATGTAGCAACTGTGGAGGAAATCACACGGCTAATTACAGAGGATGCCCTGTGTACAAAGAGCTGAAAAACCGCCTTCATCGGCGAACTGCCTCTGCTCGCTCTCACCCCGTAGAGTCATTTGCACGCACTCCAACGTATACTTTTGACACAACCACCCCTGGTGTGTCTTTTGCCAATGCCTTGAAATCAGGGCTAAAGCCAGCTGATGCAAAGTCATATGGCCAAACCGTTTCCCACACGGTACCCGTGGGCCCCTCCACACAAAACCCACAACAACAAAGCATTCCCCAAAATGCTAATACACCACTCAATGGCATCGAATCAATGATTGCTTCAATGCAACAAAGCATGATGAATTTCATGACATTCATGCAAAACACAATGCAAGAAATGATGCGGAATCAAAACACTCTGATTCAGATGCTTGCAGCCCAACAAAGCAAATAATGTCTTGCTTAAAAATAAATATATGTCTCTGGAATGCCAATGGTGTTTCCCGGCACAAAAACGAGCTCGTAAATTTTCTCGAAGTAAGAGACATTGATGTATTGCTTCTCGCAGAAACACATCTTACGAATAAATACAACTTCAAAATTCCAGGGTATGCGTTCTATTCCACGAACCACCCAGATGGCAAAGCCCACGGCGGAACTGGTATACTCATAAGAAGTCGTATTAAACACCATTCTCTACAGATATTTGCAACCAATTATCTCCAAGCCACCTCAATAAATGTTCAAACAAAGTTTGGTAGTGTAACACTATCGGCAATTTATTGCCCTCCAAGGTTTACGGTATCTGAAAAACAGTTTCTTGAATTCTTCGACACTCTAGGTGATCGCTTTATAGCCGCGGGAGATTATAATGCCAAGCATACACATTGGGGCTCAAGGCTTTCAAACCCCAAAGGAAAGCAGCTCTACAAAGCAATTATAAACACCAAAAACAAGCTTAACTATGTCTCGCCCTGTACTCCAACATATTGGCCTACAGATTCGATGAAAATCCCAGATCTCATTGATTTTGCAATAACACGAAGAATTTCAAGTCATCTAGTATCTGCTGAATCTCTTGCAGATCTCTCATCGGATCATTCTCCAGTTCTTTTTAGTTTACTGGAAAAACCTCAACTGAAAGAGTATCCCAATAAACTCACCTCACAAAAAACCAACTGGCTCAAATATAAAAAGTATATAAGCAGTCATATCGAGCTGAACCCAGCAATAAGTAACGAAATCGATATTGAAAACTCTGTCAGTGCCCTGAGTTCTGTTCTCACTGCTGCAGCTCAACACTCCACACCACAACCATCCACAGCCAATTCGATGAACCACAGTATAACCAACAGTCACATTGAACTGTTAGTTATGACGAAACGGCACTTAAGAAGGGAATGGCAGTGTCATAGATCTCCAACCTCCAAGCACAATCTAAGAATTGCTTCACGTGAGCTAAGCAAAGCTCTTAAACTCGAGGAAAAACTCACTCAGAGACGATACATCGAACGTCTTTCCCCAACAAGCTCAAAGTTTCCCCTGTGGAAAGCGCGTGCAGACATTAAACCACCGGCTATAGTCTCTACACCCATAAGAGACCACACTGGAAAGTGGGCACGCACGGACATAGAAAAAGCGGAAGTTTTTGCAAACCACTTAAGAACTGTTTTTCAGCCAAATCCGTCAACAAACGCTTTTGTTCTTCCCTCTCCCTCGAACACGAACTACTCTGAACCTCTCAGAGTTCACACCCACGAAGTTCATAAAGTGATAAAAGCCCAGCTCAATCCCAAGAAGGCTGCAGGTCATGATTTAATTTCCCCAAAAATGATCATGGAGCTTCCCAGTCCAGCTGTGACATATATCACAAAATTGTATAACGCGATTTTTAAATGCGGATATTTTCCAACTCAGTGGAAGAAATCGGTCATAGTCATGATACCGAAACCCGGAAAGGACAAAACACAGGCTGCGTCATATAGACCCATAAGCCTACTATCCTGCCTATCCAAACTGTTCGAAAAGTTGGTTCTTTTAAAAATCAACTCACACATGCAGAACGTTATTCCCACCCACCAATTTGGTTTTCGTGAAAACCATGGCACTATCGAACAAGTAAACCGAATAACCTCGGAGATTAGAACAGCGTTCGAATTTCGCGAATACTGTTCCGCAATCTTTCTCGATGTAGCCCAAGCATTCGACCGCGTGTGGCTTGATGGACTTAAGTATAAAATAAAAGTATTGCTTCCCCAAAATACTCACAAAACTCTAGAATCATACCTCAGCAATAGAGTATTCACGGTACGTCAGAATGACTACATAACACAGGAGTCTGAAATCAAAGCTGGAGTACCCCAAGGCAGCGTTCTCGGTCCTATGTTATATGTTCTATACACATCAGACATACCAACGGATCACAGACTTACAATATCCACATTTGCTGATGACACAGCCATATTAAGTAGATCTAGATGCCCAATACGAGCAACCAGACTACTAGCAGATCATCTCATTCTTCTCGAGGAGTGGCTAGCTAACTGGCGTATAAAAGTTAATGAGCAAAAAAGCAAACACGTCACATTCACTCTAAACAGAGGTACTTGTCCATCACTGACTCTAAACAACATTGTGATCCCACAGGCCAATGACATCGTGCATCTCGGTATTCATCTCGAAAGACGGCTCACTTATCGTAAACATATTGAAGCCAAAAAAACACAGATAAAGCTAAAAGCCAACTCCCTACACTGGCTCATAAATCCGCGGTCCCCCTTAAGCTTGGACTACAAATTGCTTCTTTACAACTCCGTAATAAAGCCTATTTGGACGTACGGCTCACAGTTATGGGGCAATGCGAGTTCCAGTAACGTGGATATAATACAAAGAGCTCAATCAAAAATACTTAGAACTCTCACCGGAGCACCTTGGTATATTCGCAATGCTAACATTCACAATGATCTTAACATCCCAACTGTTAAAACTGAAATAGATCGATTCAAGCAGACCTATGAATGTAAACTCAATTCTCACCCTAATCCACTCGCACGATCTCTAACACTACTACATATACAAACACGACTCAGGAGAAATGACCTCCCAGCCCTGTGATGTGCTCTTAGGGCCGCTGTAACTACATAAGTCTCCAACCGGGGGGCTTTGTGTAATACACAACTAGATTTAAGATTTGATAAATTATTGTTAGTCTCTTATCAAGAGAAGATCCAATAAAAAAAAAACACATTTAAAAAAAAAAAAAAAAAAAACTTGTAGAGTTTGAAGTTGACTTGTTAGTGTGAAAGAGGCGAAAAATTTTGCTAGCAGATGGCAACTCAGTTTAATCCTAAACTGAAAATATTATGGGTAGTCGTGCAATTGATTTTTAGATTCGGATTCTAAAGAGAGATGCAGAACTTCATATTAAAAAAATCTCCACCGAAACAAACTTCACATTCTGAGTTTATGAGTATAAATTTGACTAATTTACGTTAATCCTTATAAACTATTCCATTTAAGTTTTACATCTCTGGGACTTTGAATGAACTAAGTTTTCTTATTGGTATTAATTCAGCAAAACTTTGAATATGGTCTATTTTGTGTTTGTGTAAATCCTTATAAAATATTTCAATTGGGTTCACTAGAAGAGGTGGCTCCCTACAAAAAGTCTAGTCGATATGTCCGTCTGTCTGGCTATCCGTATGAACACCAAGAACTTGGAGGCTATAAAAGATAAATGCTTTGAGTATTTAGTCAGCTAACTTGTCTTAAAAAGGGTCAACTCCTGCCCCTTCTTTCAGAATGTTTGAATGAAAAATTGGTTTGTTTCTTATTATAGTAAAAGAACGTAAAAAGAAGGCCGAGTGTGTTCGAATACGCTGAATAGAAAAATTAATGGAATAAGAAAAACTTCCATTTGAGGCGATTCGTGGATAGTCTTAAAAAATAAAGCAAGCTTCCGACTTTCTCTCTCTCTCTCTCTCTCTCTCTTTTTTCTATAATGTTCTCTATTGCTAAATGCCGCTTTCTGTATATTGTACAGTGTTGCGCACACTAACACTAGTGCATTTCCTGTTCATTGTAGTGCTTGGATGTTTCGCATTTAAATTCAGAGCAAAAAAAAAAAACAATAAAACAGCAAATAGTAATTTCTCTAATTAAATTTCGTACAGTGTAATTTATCTGCTTGCATCGAGGAGAGAAATAAAAAAATAAAAAAAAAGGAAAGTGCACCAAATTCAAAGCTGCTTAATCCGTTAGCGTTCCCACAAAGATATTCACAGTCAAATTTATGCCACACCTTGTAGCGGTTTTCCCAAGCAAATCTCAAGACACTACTTTTAGATCTTACTTAAATCCAAAGCCAGCCGCCAGCCACAGAAACACAAAGAAATACTCGTAGATAATACTTGCTTGTAGTAGATACAAAATAGTGCGCTGCGCTAATTCGCTTGCTGCAGCTGCACGGCTTGCAACTTGAAGCAGCAGCAGCAGCTGTGTGCAGTTAATTAAAGAAAATCACATGCAAAAAGCTTTTATTTTGCTTTATTATTATTTTGACAATTATTATCAAACTTTTCCGCAATGATTAATGACAACGACTGCATAATTTTTATTTAAATTGGCTTTCTATATTAAAAAATAAAATATTTTATTTTTAGTTTTTAACTTGTATGGCTTTTGTTACTTAAATAACTCCAAATGGCATTGTTTATTTATTTATTTATTGAATACTTGCGGCAGCTTCAATGCTTAAATGTCATGCGGCGGAGCTATAAAACAGATGCGCCACTGAATGTCATCTGTAGGCAGTCTGTCTGTC
This sequence comes from Leucophenga maculata, assembly GCA_035044805.1. Classification (NCBI taxonomy): domain Eukaryota; kingdom Metazoa; phylum Arthropoda; class Insecta; order Diptera; family Drosophilidae; genus Leucophenga; species Leucophenga maculata. Next base: position 3,723,264 of record JAWNNP010003455.1, on the reverse strand, counting down.
TGTCTGTCAAGTCTACCCACACACCATTGCGCACTGAAATGTCTTTGGCAAATTTTCGCATGCTAAAACAAGAAACTTTTATACAGAGATATTGCAGTATATATTGCTCGTTTAAGAGACCTTGGAGACTTTTTACATAGTTATCGAAGCGACAGCAGCTGTTGACTTTTCGCATTTACATTTTTTTTCTTTTGCAAGAAATGCAAAAATGGTCAACCCACTATTTTCAGTTGAAATGCTTTAAAAATTAAAACAATTCCAGACATTGAAAATGCATAAATCAATTTTTTAAAAGTGCATTTCACCGTAAAAAAAAACAAAAACCTATTACCCTGTACCTCTGGTGTAGGCTAGTGGGTTATACAAAAAGTTGATATGGAGGCTTCTTTTGGACTGGACAAAGAGCATATCCCCTTATTCATTTGGGTAGCTCCCATTCAAATCCATCGTCCAAATAGAAAAGTTTATAATGAAAATGTATTTTTTTTTTTTACGATTTCGGCCAGAAAGTTGATATGAAGTCTTTATTTTAACTGGAAGTTTACATATTTAAACCAAAGCGTATGTCTCGTTATTTTTCTGGGTAGCTCCCATAAGAATCCAACGTCTAAATAGCAAAATTTAAAAAGAAAATTTATATTTTTATGACGAAATCTGCCGAAAATTTGATATGAAGGCTTCTTTTGGTCTGAAGATGCACATATATATATACCAAAGGGATGGTCACCTTATTTTTTGGGATAGCTGACATAAAATCCATCGACCAAATAAAAACATTTATGACAAAAATTTAATTTTTTTTTTTATAACGAAGTTGTTATGAAGGCCTCTTTTGGGCTGGAGGTTCCCAAAAGTCATGTCCTCCTATATCTTTGTGTAGTTTCCACACAAATCCATCGTCCAAATAAAAAAAATAAAATATTTTTTATGACTTTATCAGCCAAAAAGTTGATATGGCGGCTTCTTTTGGAATGGAGGTGAAAATATATAATAACAAAGGATATGTCCTCTTATTCTTTTAGGTAGCACCGATACGAATCCATCGTACAAACAGAAAAAATTAAAAGGAAAATTTATATTTTTATGACAATATCAGCCGAAAAGTGGATATGGAGACTTTATTTTAACTGGAGGTTTACATATATATACAAAAGGGAATATCCTCCATATTTTTTTTTTTTGGCTCCCATAGAAATTCATTGTCCAATTAAAAAAAAATTTAAGCAACGATTATATTTGTATGAAAATATCAGCCGGTAAGTTTATTTGGAGGCTTCTCTTGGATTGGAGGTTTACATATATACCAAAGGGCTTGTCTTGTTATACTTTTATGTACCTCCCATACAAATCCATCAACTAATTATAGAATTCTGTAAAGAAAAATTTGTGTATATTAAAATATCAACAAAAAATTTAATACTGGGGTTTCTCTTGGAGGAATGCTTCAAATACATATACCAATGGGCATGCCTTCTTATTTTTTGGGCTAGCTTCCATGCAAACCCAACGATCAATTATAAGATTTTGTAAAAAAAAAAATTTAATTTAACGATATTAAAAAAAAAAGTCGATTTGATGGCTTCTCTTTTGCGGATGCTTCATATACATATTCCAATGGCTTTATCTCTCCTTTTTTTGGGGAAAGCTTCCATACATACCCATCGATCAGTTATCTGATTTTGTAAGGAAATAATTTGCATTCGGCTTGATATGAGCTTAAAATGAGTATATGATGCTTCTTTTGGACGGAAGCTTTACATACATATTCCAATGGGCATGTCACCCCACTTTTTTGGGGTAGCTCCCATACAAACCCAGCAATCAATTATAAGATTTTGTGAAGAAAATTTTTGTTTTTTAAAGATATAAACAAAAAAGTCAATATAGTAGCTTCTCTTGGAGTGATGCTTTATATACTTATATCAATGGGCATGTCTACCCATTTTATTTTTTTCTTTTGGTGGGTAGCTTCTATACAAACCCTTCAATCAATTATAAGAAATTGTTAAAAAAAAAATTTCTATTTAAAGATATTAACAAAAAATTCGATTTGATGGCTTTCTTGGAGCATCCCATATGGGCATATCTCCCCATTTTTTGGAATAGCTGCCATACAAAGCCTTCGACCAATTTTAAGAATATGTGAGGAAAACTTTTTATATATTGGTATCAACAAAAAATTGAATATATTAGTTTCTCTTGAGCGGATGTTTCACATACATATACCAATGAGCATGTCTCACCATTGTTTGGGATAGCTCCCATACATACCCATCAAGCAAATACGATTTTAAAAAAAAAATTTTATTTTTATATAAGGATATCAGCAAAAAGAAGTGTAGATGGTAGCTTCTCTTGAACGGAAGCATCATACATATGTACCTCTAACTTTTTTGGTACCGCCATACTAACCCATCGCTTTATTACAATATTTTATGAGAGAATCGATATTATTTGATTTGATATAAGTCTAAAAGTCGATATGGTATCTTCTCTTGGAAGTATGCTTCACATAGATATACCAAGAGGCATGTCTCCTCATTTGTTGGGGTAGCTTTCATATAAAACCTATCGATAAGTTAACTGATTTCATACGAAAATCATTTTTATATGGGTTCATATGAGCTTAAAAGTCGACATGGTTAGACGATTAGGTTTCCTACATAGTTGTCCTCTAAGCATAATGAATTGATACATACTATATTTTTTCACCATAGGCTTAATTCCAACATGCAGTGGTAGGTATTTAATAGGTATTCTCAGGAACACCATTTAGTATACTGTTTCACCAATTTACATGGTAAATTGTTTTAAATGTGCAGTCAGCTGTACTGGCGAAGTACAAAATTACTTTTTTTTTATCTTTTTTCTCTCCTTATGGCTTATACACATGTCATACTCCAGAACGTGCCAAGATCAGCTAGGAGAGTGATTGCAAAAATGTAAAAAATGTTTCTAACTATCAGCCAAGTGCAATTAAGAGCTCTTATTTGATATACACTGATATGTGTAGGTGTATATGGGTGTTTAGAGGGAGAGATAGAAAGAAAGTAAAAATTAGAAAAAGAAGTTTTGTGAATATCGTGCGTCACTTGAATTCTGTCAGCACAGCTGTTTGAATATTTGCCAAAGTAACCAAAATACAATACGTTAACAAATCAAATATAAAAAACAGTACAAGCAAGTGTGCGTGAAAATACGAATTAACAACTCACCATAGCATGGTGAAATAAGCATGCAAATGTCTAATTCACCTATATCATACTCAAATGAAAGACTTACAAACAAAACGCTTTCGTATGTAACGCCTTTCACTTAGATTTTAACTTGTTTAGCAAAGATTTAAGTTTTTTGCACATTACTTTAGAATATAATTTTTTTTTTTATATTCTTAACCTTTTGCACTGCTTGCTGGCTGGTAATTGAGCTACAACAAAAACTGCTTCATTACTGCTTTTATAAAATATAATTTGTTCCACTTATTTCTTGCTTGAACTTGGCTCTTTTCTTTGCGTTTGCAGTCGTGCATGATTTTTGCTCTTTACTGCTTGCTTGCAGCATTAATAAAAAATGAACAATGATGACTTTATTTTTTTTTTTTTTTTTGTTCAGTTTTTCTAGGTATACATAATTCAGACTGTATACACTCTCCTACTACTTGAACCTTTGTCTGTGCGCTACCATCTAACGCATTTGTTGTGTTGAGAGAATTTTATGGTTGCAAGTATTTTTGCTTGTTAATATTGTAGTACGTAGTAGTTGCAATTGCTGCTGCTGCTGTTATTATTGTTGCCTGTTGTCATACAATACTACTAGAAGGAACATAGACAGGGACAGTGAAGATTTTTGCTCTTGAAAAAATATACTTCGCCTGACGTTGCACTCCAGCTTTCGACGCCTGATGCGCTTGTTAGGTTTTTTTTTTTTTTTTTGTCGTATGAAAAATTGTTGCACAAGGTAAGTGCAGCATTTTTTTTTTTTTATTTACAATGCTGTACAGCATCAAGTAGAATTGAAGTACAAAAGTAGAGAAAGGTATTACATATCTACGCTATAAATGAAAGAAAATGTAAAGCAAATTGCAATGAAATAATAGTAGAGCCAGCGCCATTGTAACTAGTTGCCAGAGTTGCACTTGGAGTCTTGCTGTAATGCAATCCACTGCTCGAATGCAACATTTCATTTGTGGCAATTTTACAACACAGCATAGCACAGCAGCGTTCGAGCTGGGTGGGCGGTTGTTTGGTTGCTTATGCTGAGCTACCGTCACTGCTCGGGTATAAATCAATTTGTGGTTTTATGCCCGCTTCAGTTGCATACTTCTAAGCCATGTGGGCGATGGCGATACACCACAGTGGCTGCTGCTGCCGATGAGTCTGTGCAGCTGGCTAAACGCTTGAATGCTTCTTGGACATGATGACATAGAGTGCTATAATTTGCCTTAACGAGCGGAGTGCAGCAATCGTTATGACGATGATGTGTACAATGATGTGTGCGCCGCTGTGGTATTGCGTTGAGCACATTAAAATTGTATACGGTAGCACACAGGGATCTATTTGCCTTTAACGAGCATTAAAGCGTAGGTACAGAAAGAACAGTGTAGGCACTGAAAGTGCTCATTAAAAAAGGGACTCTCATTTATAATTGTAACTGGAGACTTATAGCTAAGTTTTGATTAAGCAATTCGAAGTTTGTTAAAGTAAGAATTTTACTAACAAATGGTATTAAAGAGTGCCTTCAGTGCTTCATTAGAGCCTAAGAAATAGTGAGCACGAGCATACTGTTGAAATACTCAACACATCTCGGTGACAATAAATACAACTACAATACTTTTTTTGGAGACACAACCACAAGAAGACTTTGTACTCTTAAACAGGAAATCTTTAAGAATTTTTAAATGTTGGTGATTTTTCACATAATTCATTTCCAAGCGTAGGTTTAATTATGAATATCTGGGAAGCTTTTGAAAAAAAAACCTTCTGTATACATTTTTGTGTTCTAAGTTCTCCAATTTCAATTGAAGGACTAAGACCACACGTAAACGCTTCTGTGGGAGCAGCAGTTCCTACCCTAAAGTTCTTTCATCAAATTAAAAGTTTTGATAGAAGTTTTTCCGCACTTAAACAGAAACTAATTTATTGAATAAAATGTTTCGAACAGTGTCACAAATACACTGTCATTTTCAGCACCATATCTCTATTTTCAGTGAAACAATTGTCATAAAATTTAGTCGGAAAAAAAAAAATAAAATAAAAAACATTAAAGTTTCGATTGTATAGGGTCTCACATTTAGTTAAATGTGCAAGTTACACGATGACTTCAGGATGTTTAGGGAGGGAGGTTCAGGAAATCCTGGACGATGAACCTCGCTCTGGACGATAAAAAATTTGATGATATCAGAAAGTGATATTTATTCTAAATATGGGCAATACTCATTGGTAAGTGAGTGTGCTCCGAGCTTTTTCCCATATCACTTTCCACTCTTCTTTGTGCGTCCATGAAATTGTGGAAACATTGCCACAGGCAGTCCCGACCTTATTTAAATTGGGATAGACTTGACTTAAGCTACAAGTGGTCTAATCTGATACCAGATATCACCCATTCACTGGCTGACATCTTTCTCGTTTACTCTTAAGTATAATGCAAAAGTGCGAGTGAGATAGCGAAATTAAGTGCCCTGTATTGTTTTTTTTTTAAATTAAATTATTTTTGTTTATATTCTTTTATAATTAAACTAAATTTGTATACTTATATAAATTGGAATATGCGAGGGTGACTCCTAACATTACAAATAAGTAATAAATATATTATTACATATTAGTGACTGATTTGAAATATCAAAAAAAAAAAACATAAATTTTTTAGTGTTAAAATAATTTGGTTTTATTTTGAATTAAATCTTTGTCTATATATAAAATTTTAAGTTCATAATTTTGTTATCAAATATTCATTTCTTAATTTATTTCTATTAAAATAGTCAATGATTATTTTTTATAGATTAATATTAGATAATACATTCATTCATTCATTACTACTAATAACAATAGAGGGTCCAGTAGTGTTCACGCATTTCCAATCATTAGGAATAAACAAGCCCTTCTCCATGTAAGACTCTTGCTTTGTTATGCCATACCAGGCATGATTGAATTTATTTATTGTTAGGGGTAAACAATTTTCATAGACCTGTACGAAGTCTTGATGTAATTGGTCTATGGTAAAGTCGCGACCACAATTCAGTTGCTTATGTAAGACTAAATTGACGCGTTGGCCAAACGAAGCACCGCAGCGTTCGCAATGCAACGATTCAGCTACATCTGCCATATTCGATTCCGATGTTGGAGGATCTATCTCATAGAGTTGCAGATAGTCGCCCATTATGTCTTCAACAATGAGAATACTTTTATTGCGTTCCTTCGTCTCCGTCGCCTTCCTTTCACTTAGGTGATAGGGCACCACGAACAAATCTCTGGTCATCTGACACTGCTGAAAGCAGTATAAATCGGCACGGACTGTTCTCGCCAAATAACTTTTATGTTTGCGCTGCAAATTATGCTTCACATAGCTGTCGCATATTTCGGCCATTTCGTGTGGAGTAATCGATAATGGCTTGTGTTGCTTCTGTGCAACTTGGTACTGCAGCGGCATCTTCATGACCTGTTGGGTGTAGTCGTCCTTCATGACGTGCCAGGGTGTACGCCGAACAGTGATCTTTATACGTTTTATGTTGCATGCCATCAGACGCATTTGATGATTATAGCTGAGATATTTTTCGATACGTTCTAGTAGCATGCCATGCACCATGCTGACACATGTATCGATGTCCAGATGGTTGTCTATGTTGAGACTGCTGCTCTCAAAGACGACAACCCTCTGGCAGACGTGCACATAAATAGCCAAACGGAAGTCCAGCTTTGGCACAGTGCGGAAGAAGCAACGGAATATATCTGGGATGCTTTGTGTGCATGAGATGCGCAGAAAATGGCCTGTGTCATTGGTGGCACTCTCATCGCAGAGAAAGTAGTTGTCCATTTGACAAAATTTGATCGTCTTCATAGCCGGCGTCATCTGCATGAAAAGCTTTCCACGGAATGCTTTATTTTTGCGAATCCAATGTTCGCTGATTGGCTTACTGCGGTTCAATCGGGAGAAACAGGCTTTGCACTCCTTAAAAGAGCCATCATCGGCTAAGCCCCTGTGGTGAAAGGTGTGTGTGTACTCCTCGTTGCTGAAGCCGTAGATTGATGAAATTTTATTCATTTTGATTTTAGTTTTAAATGAAGTTTAAAATTCGAGAAATATTTAATATTTAATTTTTTAAGTTACGACGAAACCACTTTGAAGTGCTCAACTCAGGATTTGATGTTGTACTGATTGATTACTGGCTGTGCACGCCCAATTTATAGTTGCAGGACTGTGCGAAGATCCTAAGGATGACAGGTAGCTTAATGAGGGACGCCATTTTATTTTCTACCTGCTCAACCCACTAAAGGGGACAGATGTGCTGTCATAAAAAACGATAATTCGCGGTTTTACCTGAAAATTCGCAGCTGTGTGGATTAGTTGTGCAGATGACGCCGGATTATGACTTTCCGCCGGATTATGATTAAAGTAATTAAATTTCATAATTAGCGAACAGATTCGTACATGTGTGGAATAATTATGCAAATATAAGAAATTCTAAAGCAACAAAATAGGAAATAATACAATAATAAGTAATTTATTTCATTTTCTCTTAAATTCGATTTTGGCTTAATATGAAGATGCTCTAAAATAATCCGAAAGATGGACTAGATGGACAGTATATCGAATGCTAAGAGTTGATAACTGATTTGCTAGAGTTCGGTTTTGTAATAGGTATGGAATTTCGAGGATTGGTGGCATCAAATATAAATTAAAAAAATTAAATAATATTTTAATCCGGACGTGCTTGAGCATTGGGTTAGGCTTTGAGTTCGCGTACCCGAGCAGTATTACTTCTTTTTGGAAGATCGAACCCGACATATTCTGCTTGTACGGGCACAGGTGTAAGATGTAATCCAAAATAGGATGCAGATATCGCACGACAGCGTAGTGTGTATCTTTGTTAAACTCGCAGATCTTTTCCGGGATTTGCAGTAATGTGAAGCCACACAGATTTTGTCCTATCAGTGAAACCGAATACGGCTTCAGCCTATTACACAATACGCGCAACAGAATCTTATGTCGGATGGAATGGAGACTTATTCCACGGTAGATGGCGCAAACAGTGGGATCTCCTTTCTTAAATATAGAACAGAGAACAATGAGATTCCAGTCATTGGGTACGCGTTCATTGGTGTATAATTCTTATAACTCAGATGGGAGCCCATCTTTTTAATACACGAATCGACCTCGGTATAGTCCGGTGGCTCTACAATTGTGTCATAATTAACTAATGGTTCCGATGTCATGTCACTATCGGCGGTATGGTGCGCTTCATCGTCTACAAATCTCGTATTTACAGAAAGATACTTCGGGTGTAAAACCTTCAGTCAGACCCTTGACCTTTTGACTAAATTTTTGAGCTTCATTTCTGTCACATAACCTCTCAACATCCTCAAACTCACGCTTTTGGTGCTCCTTTTTTCCGTAGAAAAGGAATTCCTCCTCTCTCCGTTTCCCTTGATATTGCTCTCTATTAGTTATGCCCGGTGCTCTAGACTATAAATATGTAGGGGAAGGTAAATCGGTTCCCATATGACACAACACAAAGGACTTTTAACAAAAATAAAATAATCAACTCGTTATGTGAGAAATAATCAATTTCAATACAAAATAATATCTTTTAACCAATCAACACAAGGTAACTATAAACCACAGCATTCCGTACTTCTTCCGCATCACAATATATTGAATAGACCATATAAGCTACCCCTTGGTAAGTCTCCCAGTTTATTCCTTAAAACTATCGCTGCGTTGCTTTAAATTCCTTTCCCCGTATAAATCATAAAATAAAAATCATAAACGAAATATTTGCATAATTATTCCACACATGTACGAATCTGTTCGCTAATTATGAAATTTAATTACTTTACTAAGCCTAAATAGTTAATCACAATAAAAGGATGGAAAGTCATAATCCGGCGTCATCTGCGAATTTTCAGGTAAAACCGCGAATTATCGTTTTTTATGACAGCACATCTGTCCCCTTTAGTGGGTTGAGCAGGTAGAAAATAAAATGGCGTCCCTCATTAAGCTACCTGTCATCCTTAGGATCTTCGCACAGTCCTGCAACTATAAATTGGGCGTGCACAGCCAGTAATCAATCAGTACAACATCAAATCCTGAGTTGAGCACTTCAAAGTGGTTTCGTCGTAACTTAAAAAATTAAATATTAAATATTTCTCGAATTTTAAACTTCATTTAAAACTAAAATCAAAATGAATAAAATTTCATCAATCTACGGCTTCAGCAACGAGGAGTACACACACACCTTTCACCACAGGGGCTTAGCCGATGATGGCTCTTTTAAGGAGTGCAAAGCCTGTTTCTCCCGATTGAACCGCAGTAAGCCAATCAGCGAACATTGGATTCGCAAAAATAAAGCATTCCGTGGAAAGCTTTTCATGCAGATGACGCCGGCTATGAAGACGATCAAATTTTGTCAAATGGACAACTACTTTCTCTGCGATGAGAGTGCCACCAATGACACTGGACATTTTCTGCGCATCTCATGCACACAAAGCATCCCAGATATGTTCCGTTGCTTCTTCCGCACTGTGCCAAAGCTGGACTTCCGTTTGGCTATTTATGTGCACGTCTGCCAGAGGGTTGTCGTCTTTGAGAGCAGCAGTCTCAACATAGACAACCATCTGGACATCGATACATGTGTCAGCATGGTGCATGGCATGCTACTAGAACGTATCGAAAAATATCTCAGCTATAATCATCAAATGCGTTTGATGGCATGCAACATAAAACGTATAAAGATCACTGTTCGGCGTACACCCTGGCACGTCATGAAGGACGACTACACCCAGCAGGTCATGAAGATGCCGCTGCAGTACCAAGTTGCACAGAAGCAACACAAGCCATTATCGATTACTCCACACGAAATGGCCGAAATATGCGACAGCTATGTGAAGCATAATTTGCAGCGCAAACATAAAAGTTATTTGGCGAGAACAGTCCGTGCCGATTTATACTGCTTTCAGCAGTGTCAGATGACCAGAGATTTGTTCGTGGTGCCCTATCACCTAAGTGAAAGGAAGGCGACGGAGACGAAGGAACGCAATAAAAGTATTCTCATTGTTGAAGACATAATGGGCGACTATCTGCAACTCTATGAGATAGATCCTCCAACATCGGAATCGAATATGGCAGATGTAGCTGAATCGTTGCATTGCGAACGCTGCGGTGCGTCGTTTGGCCAACGCGTCAATTTAGTCTTACATAAGCAACTGAATTGTGGTCGCGACTTTACCATAGACCAATTACATCAAGACTTCGTACAGGTCTATGAAAATTGTTTACCCCTAACAATAAATAAATTCAATCATGCCTGGTATGGCATAACAAAGCAAGAGTCTTACATGGAGAAGGGCTTGTTTATTCCTAATGATTGGAAATGCGTGAACACTACTGGACCCTCTATTGTTATTAGTAGTAATGAATGAATGAATGTATTATCTAATATTAATCTATAAAAAATAATCATTGACTATTTTAATAGAAATAAATTAAAAATTTTGTATTATATAACATAACTAATTAATTAATTTATATTTCTAAATAGGCAAAGATTTTAATCAAAATATAAACAATTATGGCTAAGCACAAAAATATTCATCCTTTATTTTCCTTTATACAAAATATTAGGGAGGACAATAGTTCCGCCTGTGCTTTATGAAGTATCTTATTGTTGTTGCTGTGTTACCAAAGGTTTTTTTCTGGAAACTGGAAATATAATGCTGCATTAAAATCTCAATAAAAAAATTTTATTGAGTACTTCATAGTAAGAACTTGCAAAGATCTGTTATAGCTATTAATTTTCATGCTTGAAACTGGATAGTAATATTCTTTATAAGTAATGTTGTGCCTCGATCCGTATAAAAATGTTGATTGTAACTATTTTGGTACTTCGAGCCGGATAATAATATTATATTTCATTATTTTGATACGTCACGCCGTATAATAATACTAATTAATATTTTGGTACTACAAAACGAATAATTTTGTATTATATTATGTATTAATATTTTAGTGCTTCGAGCAGGATATTAATATTGCGCCTACTTACTAAGCTTTTGCTCCTTCGAGCTGAATATTAGTATTCGAAATTTATTCTATGGACCTTCGAATCGGATAATAATATAATTTATTAATATTTTGAAACTTTCGGCCTTCTTGTAATATTATTTACTAATTTTTTGTTCCTTCGAGCCGGATACTAATATTAGTTACACACATTTCTAAAGTGTTTTACCGATTTTTGCAGACAAAAATTCTTTTGGAATATTTTCTATCTAATCAAACGTACTGAAACATGATTTGTATAAATTCTACGCTAAATTCTAAGCATTATTCATTCTTCATCAGCGTCATCCAGTCATGACGCACTGAAGAAGAAAATAAATTTTATGCTTCTTTAATTTTCAGCAGCTTTTTATAAATCACACACTCCTCTGTCAGAACAAATCTTTAAGCATATACAAAAAAAAAAAAAAAAATCCAATTTAATTCTCAGCTTCACTGTTAATTTTTTTTAGCCAAAATCAAATGCAGTTGACCGACGACGTCGACGACCATTCCATTCATTATACAAAGTATTTTGCAACACTGGCTGGCGACTGCCACTTAAAATTTCACAGAGCGTAACTTATTGCAAACCGTAATCTCATTTAACGCTGACAGCTTTTCAACGGTTTGGTCACTGAATTCTACGCTCCTGTCGTGTGCACACCAACCACTCTACGCAAAAGCTTCGTGGGAAAACTTCTTCTTTTTTTCGTTTTGTTAGAGAAAAGGTGCAGCAGCAGTCAAAGACTTGCCCAGTTTTACTTGCTTACGTTGGCTGCTTATCAACTACTGCTGCTGACATGAAGGTGTACCATAAAAATTTTCCACCATTTGCTCCATTTCACTGGCACGTTCGGTACATAAAAATAAAGAAAAGAAAAGAATAGAATTACAAAATCTTGGCACTATTTCTTTATTTTTCAGCGCAAGGAAGTTATTTAACGCGATAAACATGCGAATAAGCATTCATAAAGTAGCTACCGCTGCTGCTGCTGTTATCCTTTTTATTTTTCTTAGACAAACAAACAGTCTGTTCTGGAAAAACCTTTTTCGCCTGAACTGGACATTCGTTATGCAAAACTTATTTTCTACAAAGTGCTGCAACATCAGTTTTTCCTTTTACAAAAGTTCTTTGCATATTTTGTTGTTTTTTTTTTGAGAGGTGTGCGCTGAAAGTTTTTAATGGTGAGGCGAATATACGAGATATGTTCTTTGCTAGATTCTATTTAAGTCGGCAGCGTTTTAAGCTTCTTTGGCTCTTGAAGTTGTTTTGTTTATATTTTCACACATTCTTCATTTAAACTTATTCGAAAAAATTTAAAAAGATTTGCCAAATCTTCCCACCTTCAAAAAATTTTTTTTATGGTGACTCTTTATTTTTTTAAAGAAATGTGTATTCCCTTTGAATTGCACCATGCCTTTTTTTTGCAAATTTTTCACGATTTTCGTTTGTGTAAATTTTTCCTTTTCCCCTTTTTTTTCCTCGCTTGTGCCTTGAACCCAAAAAACATTTTCCTTCTCATATTTATGGCGCCTGTCAACGCATGTCTCTGTGTCTTTGTCGTAAGTTGAAATGCTTGCGTAAAAATTTCTGTGTTTCTTAAATTTTCTTTTTATTTGTTTCGCTTTGTCAGTGGTGGAAAAGTGAAAAAGATTTCCCAGAATATTGTTGACACTTTCATAATCTCTTTTTCTTTATTTCTTCTCATTTTAGGTAAGAAAAATTGCAACCATTGCGGACTTGGACTGAAGTTATTTATGAAAAAAAAGGCAACATGAGATTTGTGAGTTATGTTTCCTTTTTTTCCCCCTAAATTATATCTGACAAGTTTGTTTGAAATTTTTTAAACATTATGGATTTATGTACGTACATTTTTTTTGGTTTAATTTAAGCATAAAATTGCGTAATTTATTTAAAAAGTCTCTGGAGACTTAAAAGAGGAAATATTTGAAGTTAAATGAAGCATTTAGTTCGAAGAAGAGATGTTTGAGGTTTATGGAAGGTGCTAGAAATAAGAAGTTAAATAATGAACATACAACACTAGGCAGTCAAAGAATTGGCGGAGCAGGGTTCATGGCGGGAAATGATGCTTTTTGGTATAAAATTGGTTGACGAAGTATCTGAGGAACTAAGTGTAACACTTCAAATCAATGAATTACTTTAATGGTATTCCAATGGTTATTACATTTTATCCATGCTTTAAGCAGACATAGATTTCCGTCATAAGTTTGCGCCGCTCTGTTGGTCTAAAAAAGTTCTTCCACCTTAAAATATCTTCCACTCACACTTTCATCAATTAATTAAACTTTCATTTGAACTCGTTTTGCAAAAGCAATCAAACTGTCAAACATTTCATACAACATTGATCGTCTAATTATCAAAGGAACAACTCATTGCCAACTTCACACCAAACCTTCATAAATGCCAACACCCCACAGACAGACAGACAGACAAACTACCAACAACAGAAACTTTTGCTGCCAACCAATGTTGTTGAATCATAAATTCTATAAATTCAAGTTAATAATTCATAAGCAAGTTTTTGGCAAACATTTAAGGTAATAATCAAGGCACCAGAAATAATAATTCGCCAACCAGCTGCCTTTTAAAATGATTACAATAAGGATATAGCAGGACGAAGTTTCAAATGCCACCTGTTCAAAGGAAGAAAAAAAAAAATACAGATACTAAGCAGAAACAATTCATATAAATCAAACACACATGAGCGCAGTTGACAGTGTGTGCCAGTAGTATAGCACAAAGTAACACCATAATCTCCTACCAACATACTACATGCCAGCTGCATGATATAACATAAAATTTTGTTTTCTTTTTTCTTTTTTTTTTTTAAATAGCTTTGCCAATTTCAAATGCCTTGCAGACATTTCCCAAAACTTTTCCTTTTTTTGTTATATTTTTTTTCCAAACCATACAAACTAAAAATGAAAATAATTGAAAGTTTGATTATTTTGCTTTCATTTACATAAAATGAAATAAAATAATATCCTAATAAAAAGAAACTTTTGATTAAATATTTAATTAATAAACGTTTTTAACTTTTTTACGGGGAAATGGGGTATAAAAATATGTTAATTTTTGTGCAACCGTAGCATTTATATGCTTGAGATGTGCTACAAATGTGTAACAGTTAAATGGGTGTTTCTTTTGTTTGGTGGCCTATTTTTTTTTTAATCTAATTCAAGGCAATCAGCTGCTTTCAAAGTTTTCAAACTTTTTATGTATCACAAAATCTAATGGCTTGAAATTATTGAAAGGTTATTGTAACATGATACAAGTGGCGCCCGAGTGGGGACGCTGACATTAAAAAAATCGAAGGAGAAGAGGAATTGTCAGCTATGTGATGAAATCGAATGGTGAAATTGCTGAAAAATATATTTTAACCCGACACATATGGCGCCTGAGCAGGGATTCTTACATTCAGAAAAACAAAGAAGTGATTCCAGTATCCAAAAAACAGTGGATGGCGCCCTGTCAGCTCTGCTATAGAATGTAGAAGTAATATTGTTTAAAAATGTATTGTAACACGACACAATTGGCGCCCGAACAGCGACTCTAACATTTAGAAAAACAAACTACTATCAGCTCTGTTATATAATCTAGTGGTGAACTATATGATACATTTATTTTAACGCAACATAAATGGCGCCCGAGCAGGAACCCTTTCATTCAGAAAAGTAAAAAGGGAGTGGATCTGTCAGCTTTGCAATGGAGTCTAGTGGTAAAATTGATGTAAAGTAAATTTTAACAAGACACAAGTAGCGCAAGCAGGGACTCTGACATTCTAAAAAACAACAAAGAAGCTCTTTTTTGCCGACACAATTGGCGCCCGAAAAGGGACCCTGGCAAGCAGAAAAACAAATGAGATGGTACGTCAAGCCCGGGCATGTTATCAAAAGAAAAGAAAAAAAACAATAACGATGGGTTGAGTCCTGTTAGCTCTGCTAAGAAATCTAGTGGCTAAATTGATAAGAATTTATTTAAACACGGGACAGATGACTATCGAGCAGGGTCTCTGACATTAAAAAAAAAAAAACAAAGAACAAGGGTTACTGTCAACTTTGCATTGTAATCCATTGAAATTGATAAAAATTTTATTTTACAACGACAAAGGTGGTGCCCGAGCAGGGAGAATTGTATAGAAAACAAGGTGTGCGACGCCTGTCATCTTACAATATAATCTAGTCTTGAAATTGATGAAACGTTCATTTAAACAGGACACAGTTGGCGCCCGGGCAGGTGCTCTGGTATTCAGAAAAAACCAAGGTAAGCGGAGTATTGTCAGCTTTTCATTATAATCAAGCGAAATACTGAAAAAATATAAAAAAATTCTCCAAAGATACTTGCTTATGCCAACGACATAAGATCACAGATCAAAGATATATGTTTCTCAACTTCTATATGTTCCTCAACTACTGACTAGACTACATAATTCAGATTTAGTATCAATTCGAACAAGTTGAAGTTTATTCTCTTCACAAAAATGATCCACACCCAAAAACATTGTAAATTATATTGGCGTAATATTCAGCAGCAAGCTGACTTGTAGATCCAATGTGGGAACGCAGCCAATGTGTTCTAGGCATTGCAACAGATGGTGTGCAGCAGATGGAACCTTTCAAAAAGGCTGGTGGATTGGATCTACACTACAAGTTTTTTTTGGAGACAAGGCACATATAGAAGAGCACATATATAAGGCTTATGGAGAGAAACCAAAGGCAGTCATTAGTCTTTACCACTGGTGTGTTGAGGTCCATCCCCACAAGAGTACTTTGAAATGATGCTCAAGTTCTATTGGTTGGACATTTTTGCGCGTATGCTCGCACAGAAGTCCACTCAACGCATCTACCATAGCACCTCAAAGCTAGGAACATAGCTCAGTTAGCATGGAATTCAGTAAAAGCTTGAACTACATGTCTCATAAAGCACAGAATTGGACCAGCGCGCAATACATATATTCACATACGGATCCAACTGGTTTCAACTACTGCGCAGATCTAAGCCTCTCGTACAATTGAAACGCCTAACACTGCATACTCCAAGCAGAAGTCTTCAGAATAATAAGAGGCGCAAAAATAGCCTAGAGAACTTCCTCAACCACCTTTGAAAAATTAATGAACATATTCGTTAACCATCAAGCTGCAAAGAAATGTTTCATGCGACTTCCAAATCTTACAGAAAGATGTTGAGGAGTAGAACAGCAGTTTATGCTCTTAGCACTTCAGAAACGAGGTAGAACTTCAGAATTCTCAGTCACCGGGGCATAGGCCAAGGTAACGAATTGGTGTACGGTCTAACGAATTAATGCATCGGTCTATCTTAAGAGAATAGAACAGATACACCAATCTTACTAGAGACAGCATACAGCAAACTAGTGAAAATCTTCTAGACTTAAACTAGAAAGAAGTATAGGAACAGAATCAAAAAATTCAGAACAATATGTAAAAAACTAAGCAACAAATTCTCGCACTACTTGTTGTAGCTCCAGAAGAGAGAATTTGAATTGTTTGTAGGCCTTTTAAATGGTCATTGTCTAGCAGGTGTTCACATGGGACATAACAAAGCTAGACATCACTAACATGGGTGGTTACAGTAAATGTATGGAGCCGAAATTCAATGAAACAACTTATTTGCAGCTGTCCAGCAATCGGCCGAGCAATATAAAAAATCTTCACACCTACTAGTTCGCTTCTGGCATCACTGAAAAAGGACCACGCAGCAGCTATTGGCTTTTGCCAATACTTCCAGAATGCTACAGTACTTCCAAGCTTCTTTACGAACGGCCTTATTATTTACCGAATAGTTCCTAAGTATGACCTCACCCAAGCGCTCTGTTGGCATAACCTTAGCTAAGCCTGTTCCGCTATTCTCGTTCGTTTAAACTTTGTGAAATCGAATTCGTTAAATTGGTCATCTTTTGTCAATAATCTGCCTCATAAGTGTATACAGAAGCTGGAATTACTTTTTCCATACCACAAAACTAACTAAACCTTCACTGAAATACCTTATAAAAGCACATTTTTACTACCTAAAAGACAGACACACATACAGAAAGACGAGATGACTATAAAACTTATCAAATGATGCCTCTCATTTTCATTAAGCCCAACCAATCAACGTTCCTAACTCATAATACCCTCATTCAAACTCCATATAAAGTGTAAACTAGAGAAAAAGAAAACTTTTCATTTATTTATTTTATTATTGTATTTCACTCACTCACTCACTCTCCACTTTTATTTATTTTTAATGAAATTCTTGCGGTTCTGTCATGTTTTTCGCTCACTTTTACGCCATTTGTCTTCATTAGAGCGCGCTCGGATGGTTGGTTGGATGGATGGATGGTCTTCTTAACAAACTTCATTTCGTGTTTATTACTTGACTGCTCATTATGGGCGAAAGTTGGCAAAATAAGCAAAATTAAGAGTTGATTGTATTGGCTGCTACAACACCACGCAATTTTATAACACCTTGCAACACTTTCTTTTTTTAGTTCAATGGCAACTCATTACATCTTTTTTCTTAACAGTTTGTGGTTTTGCTTTAAATAGTTGAAAAGTTAAGCTTAATTTTTTTCGGGCAGAAAAGTTTTACCGCAAATCAAAAACAATTTCAAAGTTTTACAACACTGATTTCCGCAATCCTGCCTTAAGCATTTTAAGCAGCTGCGTCAAACTATTATAAAAACTGTTATACTTAGCTGGGGTAATATTATTTTAGTATTAAACCTTTTCTTTTTGCCTTTTTTTTTTTTTGTTTAGTTAGGCATTTGGTAGGAAGAAAAATAACAGCAACTGCCTAGGGCAACACTTTAAACTTATGGCCTTTTGCTTGTATCTGAAGTAAAAGCAATCTATAAAGAAAAATAAACTTAATAGTTAAGCTGAAAAATTTGCCGACTCATTGCGCTTAAGAACTGCCATGAACTCCCCCAACAGAATAAAAAAAAAAATAGCAGCAGGAAGTACTACATAATCAAGTTGAAATAATACTCATTAGTTAGGCTGTGCCCCATTCATTTTCAATTTTTTGTAGCAGGAGCTTTTTTTCAGTTGGACTTGAAACACTTCTTGGACTACTTGTTTTCTTTTGCTCATTGTTTGTTGTGCCGTGTGAACAATTCGCTTTTGAACTTGGGCCATTGTGCGCATGCAATCTTATATACATATGTGTCCCAAAGCTCTCCATGCATGTCTGCCTGATTTCATATGAGATTTTTTTTTTTCGTATCCGTTGGGGTGCCAACTGCCTGCCTGCTCTACATCTGACGCATGTTTCCGCAGTAGCCGACATTGGACAGACAGACCGACAACCATACATTTGGAACGTCAATCATTCATCATGCCCTCCGATTGTTCAGTTGCTGCCTTGCATTTTATGAAAATTTTCACTCGCAACCTAGAGCAAAATAGTTCTTCACACTCGATAAAAATAAATGCAAATTATTGTTGAAATTTATATATTTTTTTTTTGTTCTGCCGATTTTTTATTGCAGTGTGGCACGTTCAGAGAGGGTCTATGTGGGGCAGGTTCAACGTCGCCAGTTGTTGTTCTGGTTGTCGTTGTTAGCAGCGGCAACAAAAGTTCGCCGCGTCATCATCATTTATAGTTGAGGGAGTTGTTGTTGGTTGTTGTTGGTGTTCTTGCAAATTGGGAAATGACCGGGGAAAAAAAATGGTGGAGAAAATTTAAGTGAAGTGCAATTTTGTGATGATGCACTACACTGCAGAGATGAGGTATTTTAAGTGGTAGAGAATGTTTTATAAATAAGAAATATACATCATTTGCTTTTAATCGGTAGAGCAGTAAGAGGAAAATAGAAGAAAATTAAAAACCTAATTGGATTTTCTTAGAAGTTATTCCTGGAAATGGTTGGTGCAAGCCCATTTGCTTTGAATCGGTAGAGCAGTAAAAGGATAGTAAAGATTTTTGAAATTAAAAACTTTATTGGACTTTCTTGGGAGTTATTCCTGCAAATGGTTGGTGCAAGCCCATTAATTTCAATTTTGATAGAAGTCATATTAAATGTTCCACAAGCAATTATTTTCCTATATGAAACATAATTTTCTTAAGAAGGATTAGGATCCCAGTCAATTTCCAGTCGCACTATACCGATGTTGTTGGGTATATCTATAAAATTTTTACCATATTCAAACCTTATACTATAGACCTACTATATATGCAAGCTCTACTAACTTATCAAACATTATAGTGTACCCATAGAACCATCAAAAACATATTAAAAACTTTAGGCAGTTCTGATTTATAACTTACCAAGTCAGTCGCACTCACTGAAATTCAGGCTATATCTCTGTCCGTCCGTCTGTCTTTCTGTTTGGCTTTTACGAAATGCACTCGTCCTAGACATTATCATCAAGATAAGCGGGTGTGCAACGAAGCATGCAACAGTGGCAGAGCAGAACACAGAGTGATATACCACTTACACATATATTTTTTATATATATATACCACCTAAATGACTAAGAGACTCTAAGAGTCGCGAGACTTAGACTTGAAATACATGCAGACGACTCGACTGTGTTGCAGTGACGCCACTAGAGGCGGAGTTGTTGTTGTTGTTGTTGTTGTTACTGTTGATGGCATGATTTACAAATTACACTCGATGCGGCATGCAACCAGTTGAAGAAAGAAAAAAAAACACATGAAATGTAGGAGAAGAAAAATAAGCAAATGAGAACAAGTCGTATACAAAGTCAAGAGCAATATTAAAATGAGACAACATGCAGAAACACCCTGTAATGCAACACCCTTTTATATGCAAATTTTTTCTGTAAAGTTTTGTGACTTGCATTTTGTAAGACTTATATATTTCTGTTCAGCAGATTGTGATCAGGAATCACTTATCATTGATTAGTAAGCAGAGGGTTCAAGTGAGTGCGCTTGGTGTTGGAGAGGCAAATGGTGTTGAAGAGGAGTATAAAGGAGAATTGTAAATGGATGCTTTTTATCAATTTGTTCTTAATTTTAATTAACAGTGAAATATTGTGCTAACAGCAGTTTTAAGAGCGATTAAACATTATTTTAACATAATGATAACAGCGTAGTGTAGCATTAATAGCCTCAACAGCGGCGTTACAACGTAACAGTGCCATAACAGTAGCACGACAGCGACTGAACAGAAGCATGTCGTAGCAACGACGCCACACGAAAGTTTATAATGTACGTGTGCAGGCAGCGATGCAAAATCAATACCAGTGATTGTAAGAGCTATCAATAATAGTTTTCACTGTTATTAAAAAAAAAATTTCCTAAAGTGTATTAAAGCCTACGATTTACTATAATTTTTTAAAAAATGGAAAACATTTATTATTTCCTTATAACAGTGGAAATTCTTAGCGGTTGTCACTGCTATTTTGTTTCAAAATCATTGTTAGTCACTGTTAAAATCACTGCTATTTCTGTTAATGATAATCTATTTGTATTTGCATTTCGAAAAAAAATAGCAGTGAGTTTAACAGCTATTTTAACAGAAAGTAACCAAATAGCAGTTTGAACTGTCATTGGAAAAATGTATTTAAACGGAATTATTTAGTTGAGATGAGCAAAACTATTTAAATTTCAATAACAGTGAAAACTGCTATTACTGTTAATGTTATTCTATGTTTAATTGCACTCAAATAACAGTAGTGAAACAAACATTTATTTTAACATAAACTGCTTGAAAAAAAATGTATTCAAACTGAAATATTTTCAGTTGACATGAGTATAATAAGTTTAATTTGAATAGCAGTCAAAACTGCTCATGCAAATTACTGCTACTTTGTATTTAAAGCATTGATAATCGCTATTAAAATCTGTGATATTACTGTTAATGCTTGTTAAAACTATTTGCGTATACAGAAATAGTTGAAAATAAAATTTAAAAATTTTATTTAAAAATAAGTAGCAGTTTACATAGCAGCTTTTACTGTTATTGAAAAAAATAATTTACCTTATTTTTTACTAATACGACTATTCGTAACTTTTCTCCTTTAATAGAACATTTGAAAGAACGCGAAAAATATTTCATATTCTCATAACAGTGAAAATTGCAATTGTCGGTTAAAGTCACTGTTACTCTCACTGCTTTTTCTGTTAATGCTACTGCAAACTGTTTGTGATAATATAAACAGCAGAAAATAACTGAAACGTTGAAACTGAAATTTCAATAGAATATTACAATGTTACAGTTTCACTGTTAATGAAAAAAAATCACTTATTTTATTTTTTATTATTACGCGCTCATGAAACTTATGTGAAGTGCATATGGGCATCAGTTTTAATACAACAAAAACCCAAAATAATAAAAGAATGAATAACAGTATAAACTGTTATTGTGAATTACTGCTTTTTTGTGTAACAGTCGCTGTTAAAATCACAGCTATTTCTGCTTATGTTTTTGGAATTGTTTGAATCAACCAAAATTTTAAACATTTTCAACAGCATTTTAACATAGCATAACAGTGACTCATAATAGCAGTTTCCACTGTTAATGAAAAAAAAATGTTTACCGTTTTTTTACTTATACACCTATTTGTAGCTTATGTGAAGGGCATATAGTGTCAGGAGTAATACAGCAATTTCAAAATCAAGAGAAAAAAATCGTTCGTGTTTCAATAACAGTAGAAACTGCTATTGTATATTACTGCTTTTTTCTGTAGTTCAAATCACAGTTATTTCTGACATTATTATTTGAAACAGTTTGACTGTTAACAAAAAATAACAGTGATTCACACTAGCTGTTCTCACCATTATTGAAAAAAATCAATATTTCTCTATTTTTATTAAACTCTTTGCATCAACAGAAATAGATATAATTTTAAAGCCGATTTAACAGACTATATCAGTTACGCGGCATAGCAGTTTTCACTGTTAATGAACAAAATATTGAACTTATTATCACTAATACGTCTATTTTATTAGAATAATTTCAAAAAGGAGCAAACAACATTTTATCAGTGAATAACAGTGAAAATTGTTATTCTATATTACTGCTACTTTCTGTTAAGTTTGCTGTTAAAATAACTTCTATTGCTGTTAATGTTTTTTAAAATTGTTTGCAGCAACCGTTTGTAGAAGATAATATGTTAACAACAATTTTACAGTGACTTTAACAGAGTAATAACAGTGCTTAACAGTAATAGTTTTCACTGTTAATACATAAAAAAAATAGTGTAAAAAAGCTTCGGTTTTACTAAAACAATTTATTATTTTGTTAATTTTTACTGCAGATTTTTTTTTATTATTTTTACTGGAACTGCAATATATTTTTCATCATTTTTCCAACTCTCCCATGTTCATTCTCATGTTATACACCCTTTTATTGTTTTCAACTCTTCAGTTCGGTTGCGTTTTTTTTTTTTTTTCTTTTCTTCATCCAACTCTGGTTTCTGTTTCGTTGCATGAGCTTTGATTGATTGAGTCTCGCCTCGTCTGCTGCATTTCATCTGCATATTCAACGAGTATGCGACACACTGGATGGAGTCTATCCATTTTCACTGATATTGAAATGAAAAACAGGAATTGATAGCAAGTTGAATTTTTTATTGTATTCCAAAGCGTTTTTCTTTCTTTTTTTTTTTTTTTTTGTTTTTACACTCGCTAAAGGAAATACAAAAACAAGAGAAATAAATGTTGCGTCCGGCATTAAAGTGTCCGTCCAAGTCCATTTGCTGTCAGAATTGTGACAGCTACTACTCGTTCGTATACTAAGCTGCTGCTGGCTGGCTGGCTGCTGTGGTTGAGTCAACTTTTTTCACCATTTAAAGTAGTGACTAGACAGACTAAAATCGACGACGCCAATTTTGTTGTGGGAAACATTTTTGGAAAAGTTGTTGAAACTGGTTTAAACTGGTGGCGCGTATTTTTTTCTTTCTTTTTTTCTTTCCCACTTGGGAAATGCTTTAAATGCGTGGGTTCAAAGTATCTTCTATTTTAGTTGCGCCGTGCTATAAATAGCAACAGTGAAGCATCGCACTTTGAAGCTGTCATTTTCGTTGATTGCATCTAATTTATTTTAGACTTTTATTTTTTTTTTGTTGGAAAATGAGTCACATAAATCATCAAACGCATCATTTTTGCTTTCATAAGAAAACACCAAAATTATTTTTATATATTTTTTGTTTGTATTAGTTTTATTTCTTGAGATGTCTCGTCGTGACGACTAATTTTCTTGAAAATAAAACAAATAAAAACAAAATGAGATGTTTCTAAAAAATTTCAGCTGTCATTTGCTTATCTAATTGTTATTGAACTTTCCGACTTTTAAATGGTTCAAGTTCAGTTTGGTAAAAAATTTAACAAAATTAAATTTCAAATTGTTTGCATTGCATATAGCCGGTCGTATTTGGAAAAAATATTTTAATTGAGTTGTTTTTCATGATTTTTTTCTTCGTTTTAGTGCAATGTGTGAAACTATGCGAAAACACTTTAATCAATCAAACTAACTGAACTAATTAAATGTAAATCGAATGCATTGAACTCGTTTTGTGGGTTTTTATTCATTTTATATTAAAATATTTTGTTTTTTTTTTTAAAAAAAACCTCATTGAAGTTTTCACAGTACTTGGTTGAGCTTATTTCTATGGAGAAACCCGTATAGTTACATGATTAATATGTACAATCTGTGCTATTCATAGTTGATTAGAAACACCAACTTTTGAGCAACTTAGCAACATTTCTTGATAGCAAATGGGAGGTGTTGATGCTTAGCTCTTTAAACAGGCTTTTATTAAATTGAAAATGGAATCTTCCAAATTAACTTTACACACTTCCAGTCTTCTGAATAATTTCTGAATAATCTTGCATTCATATAAAAAGTCAAAGACCTAAATTAATCAGACTTCATACAAATTTTCTGTCCACTTATATGATTTTGTATGAAAAACTTCTTTTTTCTTCTTCTTTAGTTTATCCAATATTACCTACTTATGGACGGCTTCTTCACATACATATACCTGTGAGCGTGTTTTTGTGATAGCCGCCGATATAAACACTCTTCCGCTTTATGGTTTTGTATGAATTATTGTCATTTGAACTTAAAAACATTTAGAATTCACATCTAGTTTTACGTTTTAGTTTACATTGCTATATTAGCCTGTTTTAACAATATTTGGTACAACCTGTAACGACACGCTTCGCTTTCCTATACACAGCCAAACCACCCCAGTTTTCCAATAGATCTTACTTCTCCTGAACCCATTAACATGTACATCAAATATAATTCCTGTAGCTAAAATAGATACAAAGACATGACGAATTTTGTTTATCGCTTATATGGTGGGCGGGGCATTGCCACTCATAATGTGATCTTCCCCCGGTCTCATTAGCATGTATACCAAATATAATCGCTCTGCCTAAAATAGATGCAAAGATGTGACGAATTGCTAAGAAATTGTATCAAAACTAGAAAACATTTGAGTTTCCAAAGAATATTCTCCAAAAAAGTTTATTTTCAAACAAAACAGTTTTTGGAACTACAAAATTCTTCAATAAAACCCGAAACACTAATCTCGTATCACTGAAGTCAATAAATAATTTTATTTTATTCCAACGGTGCAACGGTGGAACAATGGAGTACGCTTCAGGCCTATATATTCTAGTCGCCATATAATTAGAGGTAATGTGAAGCAATATGCAGTGGACTTACATTAAAGGTGCTGTCATCTCTATATGCTTGCCTTACTAGCTTCATATATTAATGTGTCTCTTCTTAAATTTTTGCGATTCCGTTCGGCTTTCAATTTGAATATTCTCTGGGACCTATTATAGTCAGCTTCTTTGGCTGCTTGAAGTTTAATTCACCAAGGGGCCAAGCCGACTTCTCAAGGCATTAAGTAAAGTCTATTGATCTCCCAAGCAGTCAAGTCCATTTACCTTCCAAGGGCCACGTCCACAGGTTGAAGTCCATTAAGCCCCAGTGGGTCAAGTCCTTCCTCTGGAGATGTCATTAACCTTAGCCAGAAGTCGATAGTCTTGGTCGTAGGTGATAATAATAAGGCATCAAGTCCATTGACGCCCCAAGGAGTCAAATTCAATAGGTCAATTCCATTGATCCTCCATGGGGAAAGTCCACTTACCTCCCAAGGTGCCAAGTCTATTGAACCCCATAGGGACAAGTCCATTAAGTTACATGGGGGTAAAGTCTTCCGTCTGAGGAGTTCCTTGGGTCGATGACAGAGATCGATAGACTTTGTCAAAGGAGATAATTTAGTTCGGTGACATTCGCCAGAAGTAATTTTGTTTGAATTCAAAATTTTAAATCAAAACCTAATCTATTTAATCAAAATTAGGACCGTGACCGGAGGTCCTCGTCTGGGGATTTCTCTGTCTGTGGATTTCTCCGTCTACGGATTCCCTCGACTAAGTATTCATCCATCTGGGGAATCCTCCGAATTGTAATATCTTTGTCTAGAGAACACTTACGAAAGCATTAAAATGACCCATTAGTTATGATGCTACAACTGTTCACCACTTGGACAAAAAAAAACTCAATTTTATGCCACTTTTTTTTATCACATATAAAATGTGGCTTGCATATGGCATTTAGAAAAGATCTTTTCGATTTTGCAAGTCCCAGTCGAACATGTTCACACTTGTAGACTATTCTATACAACATTATTTCGTCGATGATAATTCATAGCAGTTAATTCCATTCAGATTTTAATTTTTATTACCAACAAATAATTAATTTAACCCGAGCTAAACCAAGTCAGCACATTCTTATGTAACCCAATACTAGTTTCTGAAACTGTTCTCAAGCACAGCACCAGCAGACCATAGCCGAAATGGCCTTGAGGACAAGTAAATAAGTATGAAAAATCTAAAACGACAAAAAAAAAAAAAAAATAAACACAATCTTCAATGAAAAACTGGCTTTGCAAAGACAAGTGCAGAACAAGTTTTCTATACAATACGATCTATGCTTGCGCAATCAGCACAGTTAAAGCGCACTGTAGGGTGTAAAAAAATCATAAAAAAAAAGAAAGAAAAAAAATTATAACTACGCGACAATAAGACACGCAAACTTAATATAGAGGCTCAAAATATTGCAAGCAAAATATGCCAAACCATGACCAAAACAACTAAAGCGTTAAGTGTGAAAAACCAGCTATGGAGTGTATGGAGCGTACGATGGAGTCTATTGCTAAATATCAAACATGAGTTGTAAAAAACTTACGAAACCGTTTTAGAATTTGTCGCGCTTCAATTTGGCTACGCTTCGAACTTAATATAAAAAATTTGAAACAAACGAAATTTAAAATGTTTTAAAAAATTTTTAGTTTAATGATAGATTTTTATTTCCGACTTGGTTGTACGTTTATTGAAGTATTTATCAATAAATTCTTTTTGCGTCTATTATTGTAATCTATGATAAAAACTTTTAGTATTGTCTAGACATAAGTGCTTTGAAAGTATTTAGATAATGGGTAACTTGGATAACGAAAGTTGCAGACAGAATTCTCATAAACCATATATGTTCCTACAATTTATATTATTTAACATCATTTAACCGTCTTCGGTATTTAAAATACTTAATCGACAAAATCCTTCTGCCAATAAGCATCCAATTTATTGCTCATATTCATATTTAAACTGGCTCCCTGCAGCTAGTTTACTTGGTATGGCTCTTTTTACAGACTAACGAACAGTGGCTAGCTAAATCGTTAAACGCCTTGACCAATATCTAGTAAATTGGAAGCTTGAGCCACCAAGTAAACAGTAGGCAATAGAGTACTAACTCGCCTAAAAAAATGTTATGCAAAATGGGCTATTGAAATCTTCCACATATATCACCCAAGTAATAACTCATCACAAGAACTCCGAAACTATATGGCATAATATTTTGAATGGATGCCTATTTTGCTGAGTAGAGATCCACAAATAACGAGTTCTTTAAAAGTCCTATTATATACTCTATAGCTTTGATAAATATTGCTTGGGATAGGCTTTTGTCAGCACACTTTCAAAGCATTAGTCCAAATAGATTTATACCATGGAGCATTCAATCCATTGCCATCTGAACGTGCCCCTATTGTACAACTTTATATTCAAAATAATGTTATATGTTGAGAATTTATTATGAGTAAAACGTAGCCATGAGCAAGCAAAATGATCGATTGCATGCCGGTAAAAACCGTCAAGAAATTACTGAGGTCAGTATTTGTGGCGGAATCCATGCAGAATGACTCAAAAGACGGTTTTTCTTCAAAGATAACACTTCAGCGACGACCATCGTCAATACGGACTGTTATCACGCCATTATAACTGATTTTTTAATGCTAATCGTGACTGATAATGGCATAGAAAGCTTTATGTTTCAACAACACGGCACCACAGTACATACAGGCTTTATCATCAGTGCATTTTTCCCGTGCACCTCACTTCCAAAAATGGTGTTTTTGACTTAGGTGATCAGATTTTACGCCAACAGACTTCTTACTATGGTAAGCAGGAAAATTAATGGAAAAGGGAACATAATTAGATACGTTATATAAAGGGTGTTCCAAATAAGGTGTTACGCAAGATTTTAATTAAATTGTAAAAAAGTTTTTGATTTCTTCAATTGTACTTTTTTTTTAATGAAACATAAAGATAGAATAGACTTGTATATGGAATACCACATAGAGCAAATGATCGTGCTTTACTATATTATCGAAATTAGTATAATTGAGTTAGGCAGGAGCTAATTCTACCCTGTTTCCATAGGGAAAAAATGTGTACAATGTTTGCAACAGGCAGATGGAGGCGAGACAGACCATATAATGTATACTGAAGGATGAGCATCAAAAGTCGAGTCGATATAGACATGTCGATCTCTCTGTCCGTATGAAAATCGAGATCTTGGAGAATTGAATAGATACAAATTTTACTATTTAGTTACTCCTATTTATTCTTCAGATAACTTGTATTCAATGCTTACCCTGCCCCTCCCTAAAGGATAATTGGGACTCACCATGCAAACATACTACAAATTCTTAGTTTTTGTATTAAAATTTTTTATTCATTAGGCCCTGTACCGAAGGCACAAGAGCCTATTGGGTTTGTGCAAATGTATGTAACAGGTAGAAATAATGGTCGGAGACCCCCCAAAGTTACCACCATTATGGTCAGGAATGAAAGAGGAGTCGATATAGCCATGTCCGTCTGTCCGTCCGTCCGTCTGTATGAACGAAAGGATCTCGGAAACGGTAATAGATAGAGACTTCGTGTTTTTTGCATTCAACTAGGATTGCTCCGGAATTTCACAAGTTTATTTTGAAATTTTGCCCCTCCCCCCCTTCCCCATAAAATCACCCCTTAGGGTGAAAATTTCTTCGGCACAAAAAAAATTGAGTGTACCAATATAGAGATAACGTCTCTCTAAGCAAAAATCCAAAAAGTTCATCAAAATCGGATAATAAATGGCGATTTTATAAGCAATTGAATTTGAACAACCCCCCTTTTCTTTTCATTCATATTCGCGCAGTGAGAAGTGGTCATGTGTTTGGTCATAAGCTCGGGAAACATTTAATATGTTTGTTAGGCGACCTGAACTGGTACAGGGCCTCTTACAGTCGGTTACGCCCGACTGTATTTCCTTACTTGTTTTTTTTAAATTTGCTAGAAACACCAAGTTTGGATTACCTTAAGTTATTAATGCTTATAAATTATTCATTCTATTTATCTTCAGATCGGACCACTAAAATGTGTAGCCCCCACACAAATTTGTTCAACCTTTCTGGTTTTTTTTTTTTTTTTTTTGCATGAAAAACTGTTTATTGTTGTTGTTTATTTAGCTAAAAACGTTCAATTTGGTTATCTTGCTTGATTTCGAAGGAAATATTTCATATAGAAGGGATAAACCTTCTACAAATTGTTAAAAACAGGCAAGGGTCCTTCTTGTTTTCGATTATGAGTTCATTTAGTCGCCTTCAAACTTCCGGTGAACTAGAAAAGCCTTTCCATACTTTTTCCGTGTAAGTTACAATAGCTGATTCATAGGTGTCAACTGCCTAGAGACCCGAGATATTCTGCATACATTTTTTTTTTCTTTTTTTAAGTGCTTCAAAACAATTATGAAATAATATCAATTTATCAATTTTATTTTCTTATATTTATATTCTTTTTATTTATATTTAATATTCTTTAAATGGTCGGGCGGAACTGGCTGGGACCACGCTACGTTTTATATCCACTTCACAATTGAGTCACTGACATTATTTTCCCTTTAGCAATCTCAATTGATTCCTGAATTTCCCAAAATCTTTGAATTACTCTTCACAGTAGATGAAGTTAAATCAATATTCCGACTATAATGTCTGTGAAATTTGGGAACTTTTGCGGTCAAATTTTCATTAGTTTTAAAATGTATCGTTCTGCGTGTAGTGCTCCATTTGTACTAACCCTTTTTTGCTTTACTAAGTCTATGTCTGATATTATGTTTCAAAGCTAATATTTATTCAAAATAGGAGCCATTTAGCTCAATACAACGTTTGGAACCATTTTATCCATAGACTTTTTAAACTCGCCTTTTGGGATCTTCTTTAACTGCTGCGTCACGGCTGCTTGTATGGCTGGAATGTCATCTTAAAAACCTCCTTTCATTGCAGTTTTCATTTTTGGGAATAGAAAATAATCGCACGGTGTTAGATTATGCGAATACGGAGGGTGTTCGATAAGACAAATCTGTTTCTTTGTCAAAAAATCATTGATTTTTTAGTCTTGTGAGGTGGTGCATTATTATGCAATAAAAACAGCTGTTTTCATTTAGAATATTCGTAGAACTATAGAGTACAAACGATGTAAAGCTTATAAATAATATTCTCCATCGACAGTTTGACTTTCTGGAATGAATTAATTGTAAACAATAACCTTGGAATCATATAAAAGTTAGCAACATTATGTTAATTCTTGATTTTTCTAAACGAAGTTTTTTAGGTTGTGGTTTGTCTTCCATGTTTTTGACTTCCATGTTGCAGTTTGTTGCTTATTTTCAGGATCATATTTAATACACAATGAATCAATAAAATCTAAATCGTCTTCAGCTTTTGAAATGATGTGTTTGCAATGCTCGACCCGAACGATTTTTTTTATCATTATTTAACTGATGTAGAACTTTTACCCAAATCTGCAAATAATATTTTGTAGATTGTACAATAAGTTGAATTAAATTCCTCTGCCAGAATTTTCACGGTAAAATTTCCATCGATTTCGATTGATTCACTTACTAACTCAGCACGATTAGAATTTTCAGGTCCTCCAGAAATTGGATCATCACGACCCTGTTTAAAGCGTGTGAACTTGAGTACGACTAAAATAATCCTCAACATAATTTTTTTTTAATCGGTGCTAAATGTTCTTTGTTTTACATTAAAAGTTCGGTTATTTTTAGATCACACCGTGTACTAGCCCCACGTATAAATATTTTTTGAAGTGGGTAGAAGATAGGCCTAAGTCGAGCACACTCCATTGTAGCATTATTTCTTATTTTCTTCAGGGAGTTGTTAATTTCTTGAGAAAAAAGTAAGAGTTATTCGAGATGCTTGACTATTTTATATCATGCAATCCATATTTTTTCATATTAAGCCTAGAATTGCCTTCTAATTTAGTTTCATCATCGAAATTTGATGATAAACTTGTAGCAGTGCGCCACCTAAAGAATCTTCTTACTTGAGTTTAGTTCGTCCAAGTTTTCATTACTGATTTATCTTGGGCAGACCAACATTTCGATTAAAAAAATTATACCCTACTTGAAATAATATTTATGTAGGGTATAATTATAAGCGTTTAGATGCCTTTTGTGTAAATAAATAGCTTAAAATTTTTTTTTTTTAAATAGTTTTTATGTCTGATTATTTTTTCGCCTTTTTTTTTTTAATGCTTATCAAAACTCATTGTTCATAAACTAATCAAAATGAAAATTTAACAAATATTAATGATGCAGTAACTGAGTTATCGCTTGCTATAAACTGTCTCAAGTATGTATGTTATAGTACATAATATCTCACTCAAGCATCTCTTTTTACGGTGCAGACATCTAATGACTTACTTTAGGCTTGAATGGTTTTCCCTTTCAGTTTAATTTACCAATTCGTCTTAACTGCTGCTAGAATTCCAATAATTTATGCATCCAAATAACATAAATTTTTATTGAAAATGTAAAATGTTCGATAACAAAATTTGAGTATACATTCTGAGAGGGTTTTGCGCCATGCCAGCGGAGCTGCTTCCCACGGCTTATATAATAGCACGCATGAAGGCGAGATGTGTGCATTTGAAGTGCCTGCAACAACTCATATTACAGAGACTACAGATGCGTCTTAGATATATGAGAAATGCTGCATAAAAACTACATATTTTAAAAGAACAATTTTTCTACGCATTAAACAATCTCTTATTTTCACTTTAATTTTGATAATTTTTTTCGTTAGATAGGCGTAAAATCTGAAGTACTTTATTTCAAGTGTGCTTCCTTTGAATAGGAACGCTTATCAGTTGGTGAAGTTTTTATTATGAAGGTTGTTGTGTGATGATATGCGGGTGGCATGCTTGAAAACCAACAAAATTTTGGATTCGATAAGATACTAAGAAATCTGTATTGCATGTTAAGAAGAAGATTTTTAAAAGTATTTATTAATAAATAATTTAATAATATTTTGTTTATCATTTCAAAAATTAAGATAAATAAAATTTATAAAAAAAAAATTCCGATCCTGCCAGGAGTCGAACCTGGAATCTTCTGATCCGTAGTCAGACGCGTTATCCATTGCGCCACAGGACCGATATATCAAACGATAGCTAAAGCTAAACATAACTTGAGATAATTTTAATCCGAAACTATTTTTAAAACCACAAAACGCACTGAAATCGAAATAATTAATTCGTAAAGCTGTCAGTTGAACTCATTAACAACTGAAAACTTGCCAAACCTCATTCAGTCAACACTCTAAAATACAACAAATTAAAATAATTTATGCTTTTTTTTATTTAAGAATTTCAGAAAATATTCCGACTGACTGAGTTTGAGAAGGTGGGAAACAAAAAAAAACCTAAATAAATAAATAAAAAATGATTTTATTTATTTTTCTAAATTATTTATTACACCATCGCACAAAGCATAGAAAACGCCGAAACTTTTATTTTTTATCGGACATCAGCCTAAATTATTATGGCATGAAATGTAGCAATAAAATTCTGTCATTCAGACATTGCATGAACAGACAGACAGTTGGACAGATGGACAGCGCGCAAAGTCATCGGTCAAGCGTGCTTAGAGAACAGTTGGCAACACCTTTTTTTTTCCTCTTTTTATGTTTTTGCTATTTTTGCACGGCAGCTGCTATAAAACAAATCGGAAGAAGTATTTTTTTTAGTGTTTGCACGTGTGGTGCTATAAACAGCAAAGAATGCGAGAGAGAAAAAGAAAAACAAATTAAATAGAAATAAAAAATGAAAAATAGTAAACACAAAAACGATTTGTATGCATAGATACTTTTTTCTATCTCTTTCACACGCACTATACACACACACACACACCCACAAGCACTTTCGCACACTCATCAACATCAACAACAACATTTCAATTCATTTTAGTTTTCTATTAAAAATTTCAAAATAGTCAAACATTTTTTTGCGTTCATTTGTACTGAAAAAAAAAGCATTGAGAAGGTCTTTATGCGCTACAACTATTTAGGTTTGAAGTGGGTATTGTTGGTTTTTAAAGGATTTTGTAGCGAAATATTGTGTAAAACGGCATAAATTTAAAGTCGGTAGTAGTGACTATTCCCAACAGTGATAGAGAGTAGTATTTAGTAGCTAACTCTTAGCGAAGGGGTTAACTACTCACTAGTACTAGAGAGTTAGCTTTTTCGTTAGGGAAAAAAAGTATACATTTAAATTAAAAAACCAAAGGAAACAAACATTTTTTCTTATTTTCTTCGCAGTGAATTCAGCAATGTGAACTGAATGACGTCTCATCGATTTGATTAAATGTATAAATCTTCTCCTAAACAGTATCCGCAAAGACCAAAATTTTTTATTTGTTTCTTATTTTTAAATTCCTACCACTTGTCTTTTCACTAACTAAGAGTTAACGACAAATAGCTACCTAATTTTTATATTTTAACGACCAGTAGTTAGTGAATCGTTAGTACAATAAAACTTTTAGCCACTGGCCGAGCGACAGTGTGTCATCAAGGTAGTTTTTTCTATAAAAAATATTTTTTTCCCACAAATACGCGTTTTTCCCCAACTTCGATACATTAAAACACATGTTTTTTAATTTTTTTTTTAATCCTTCCAAATACTAGATTTTCTCTAGGCGCTTCTTTGATGATCTCTTCATTCGACCCACATATCTTAACAAATAGCCACTTCTCCATGGTTTAGAAAAAGCAAATTTTCAAGGGTGCTAAAACTGGAGAATATGCAGGATGGTAGCTGTACGTAGCACAATTTATTTCACTTTAGTTACGGACGCCAATTTTATGAATAAATTAATAAAAATTTGTCAATTGTAAAGATTAAATTGATCTAAACTCGGAATTTCATAAAGTACATAGATCGAATAAACTTAAAAATTAAATAAATAAAATTAATAATTTTTTTTTTTCTTTGTTTCTTTTCAGGTAAATTTACGCTTTGCCATGGTGACTACACACGTCCACGCACAATCTTGATAGAACATATTTTTCTTCACCAAATACGGTAGGCTTCAAATAAATAACAAATCTGTCCAAAAGCTTTAAATAATATTCGCCGGTTTTACACTTTTAAAAAAAATCAATGTGAATGACACAAAAAAAATTTTAGACATGATCTTATCGGCCAACAGACCTTTTTTAGTGCACATTTAACCGGAGAAACACACTTTCTTGTTTGTTTTTTGTCACTGGTGTGGATCCATGTTTTATCTATGGTAACGTAACGGTGTAAACACTTGTTCGGTTTGCAGCTAAGCATCACCAAAACCTACTTTAAAGTGCTCACAGCAGTTGCGCTTATGGTGAGCAATCGGGACAACCATGGCGCGAATAGCTTTTTAATTTCTAAATATTCATACAAAATAAGATGTACTCCCTCAGTTGAGATATCTACAGCCTCAGCTAACAATATTTAATATTTTATCTCGTACTTCTTCAAGATATAAAGCTGCATATAAAGTACTTCGTGACGGATTTTTTTTTTTAGAAGATCTCATTTTGGTGATATGAGTCATTGTTTCTACGAACATAGGTTATATCGATATAGGGAAATCAGACAATAAATTTATCTGCTTCAGTATTAGGGTCACACGTCTTTCTTTGATTTGTCATCCAGTGACTCAGTTTATTGAGATCTACTAAAAGTTGCATTAAACTCCTCTAAAAATTGTACATTCGCATGTTTGAAAAAAAAAAATTAAATATAAATTGTGCATCCTACGGAGGATCCACGATTATGCACGATTACTATATGCACCTTAAGGATGGTCAGCAGAACATATATGATGGCTAAACTGTTGGTCCATTAATATAATCGTTGATAATCGATGAGATCAGCTTATAAAAAATCATATAAAATCTTCATTAAAATTATTGGATTTGAAAATAATCACAATATTTATTTCTGCATTTGAATCGTACATTTTCGACACCAAATGGTCTGAGCATCCTTTTTAGGCCCTGTACCGAAGGTACAAGAGCCTATTGGTTTTGTGCAAATGTATGTAACAGGTAGAAATAATAATCGGAGACCCCCCAAAGTTACCCCCATTATGGTCAGGAGCGATAGAGGAGTCGATATAGACATGTCCGTCCGTCCGTCTGGCCGTTCGTATGAACGAAAGGATCTCGGAAACGGTAATAGATAGAGACTTCGTGTTTTTTGCATTCAACTAGGACTGCTCCGGAATTTTACAAGTTTATTTTAAAAACTTGCCCCTCCTCCCCTTCCCCATAAAATCACCCCCAAGGGTAAAAATTTCTTCGGCACAAAAAAAAGTAAGTATGCCAGTATAGAGATATCGTCCTTCTTAGCCAAAATCCGAAAAGTTCATCAAAATCGGATAATAAATGATGATTTTATAAGCAATTGAATTTGAGCGACCCCCCTTTTCGTTTCATACATAAAAAAATGTTTTAAAAGGCACTTAGTCGTGCAGTGAGAAGTGGTCATGTGTTTGGTCATAAGCTAGAGGAACATTTAATGTGTTTGTTAGGCGACCTGCACTGGTACAGGGCCTCTAACAGTCGGTTACGCCCTACTGTGATTTTCTTACTTGTTTTTTTTTTTGTACCAGTTGACTGATGCAAATAAAATCTCAGACTTGGACGAAACTTGTGAGTGACTCCTAGTAAAATATTTGAATTTTAATCGATAATCACTCATCATATGCGCTGCCACAAATCAACTCCGTGAAGTCGTTGCATGTTCCTCCTATCTTAATGTCAAAACAAATGTGGTTTTTCACGTGTTTTCACTTCTTATTATACTAAAATCTTCGCCAATATACCATGAAGTATAGAGTAAAACAGATATATCACTTAATATTTATTAAATTAAGCCAATATTTTGCCCATGAGTTACCATTACATCATATACCTAATATAAAACGTTCATACAAGCTGAAGATGGAGTTGGTTAAACGGCAATACCAAACTGTGTGCGCTGAGAAGTCGCTGTAAATTGTTTTCAATCATGAATTCAAAGTTCCTTTTTATTAGGCCGTGTACCGAAGGTACAAGAGCCTATTGGTTTTGTGCAAATGTATGTAACAGGTAGAAATAATGGTCGGAGACCCCCCCAAAGTTATCCCCATTATGGTCAGGAGTGTTAGAGAAGTCGATATAGCCATGTCCGTCTGTATGAACGAAAGGATCTCGAAAACGGTAATATATAGAGACTTTGTGTTTTTTGCATTCAACTAGGACTGCTCCGGAATTTTATAAGTTTATTTTAAAATTTTGCACCTCCCCTTCTTCGGCACAAAATTATGCCAGTATAGAGATAACGTCCCTCTAAGCCAAAATCCAAAAAGTATATCAAAATCGGATAATAAATGACGATTTTATAAGCAATTGAATTTGAACGACCTATAATACTTCCGTCCGCCCTTTTCTTTTCATACATATAAAAAAATGCTGCATAATGCACTTCAATAGTAAAATGTTTTGCATATAGATACAATGTGCTCAAGCTGTGCAGTTCTGATCTGTAAGCATTTCAAATTAGTTATGAATTTTTAGGACTTTTTGCTTATATATTCTTGTTATTAATGTTTCACTGCATAGGGATTCCAAAACGTTTCAGTAGCAAGTAAGAAAGTTTCAGCTAAAGCAACAAATGCGTTTTATTTATATTTCTTGCTCTGTATTTGTTGTTGTTGGTTGTTAATTTGCTTACCACTAAAAACTTTTCGCACTTAAATGTCCTAAGAGATTTTACAATACATATTCAAATATTTCTTCCTTTGATTTGTCAGTTTTAATTAACAAGCAACAAGCTTAATAGTAGCCGTTGAAGCATATTTCTCTCTGCCTGTAATTTGTCTATTTCGCTTAAGTTTAGTTAATATTTAGTTTGCTATTTTATTTCATAAACTTTCACAATTTACTTTGTTTGTTTGTTTGTGTGAGTTTCAAATGCTAAAGGATAGACGTTTAATTAAATTTGTTTATGCTGCGCTGCTGTATTTGTGATTTTAAGTTGAAATAAACTTTATAAGACTCTGCTACAGCAAAAACAACAAGTTTTAAGTTTAAAGTGCACAAAGTGTACATAATTAAGCAGACATGCAGATTAGCTTAATATCAACTTTATGCCATAAATAAGCTTTAAACCAAGTGCAAAAGTTGTCTCATTAAAAGTACAAAATAAAAAAAATGCGAAGATAACTAAAGCAAATATGTATCTGCTATATTTAACGCCTCTTCCTTAGCTCAGTACAACTCAGCAGCATTGAAGATTACAGCTTCCGGTTACAAGATGGAAAAACTCAGCGTATAAATTTATCCAAGAAAAGTACAAGTCAGAACCTGATAAGCTCGAAGACCAATGGTCGACTATGTTGAACGCTATTATTTTTTTTTTTTTTTTTTGCTGATTCATTACTCATTCATTCATTAAAAAATTAATCCATCAGTTTTTTTTCTTTCTTGTTTATTAAACTCAAAGTTATGCAGACTCTATAAACAAATTTTTTAAACAAACATAAAAATGTGCTATGGAACAATTAAAAAGATTAGCAGCTGCCACTAAAAATAACACAAAAATCCTCTAAAAAAAAACAGACTACATAATTAAATTTTATCTGCCACATTGTTCTCGTTGTCCAACCTTCTAGAACTCAATGACCTAAACAAGTACGCAAAAGTTGAACGAAACCCGCAAAAAAATTAAAAAACTTTTTATAAAAGCAACCGTAGTGCCCCCTAAAAAAAGAGAACTATGCGCTAAATGAAGCGAGGCATTGTATAATATATTTTAGTAATTTTTTTTTTTTAGGTAGCTCGTGGCGCTTGGGGGTCGCACGCTCGCTCAGGTTGCCTATTAAACTTAACTACACTTCCTCCTCACTGTAGTTGCCTTAGCTTCTTTTCTTTCAATTAATTTAAGTGCAAATTCTTTAACATGAAATACTTTTTTTTGCCCAAATTTTTATAGTTCGTGCGTAAGTGACGGACGGACGGACGTTGTTGCCGGTGCGGGCGTTTAAAAAGCATCGGGTGCGCTTGGCAACCTTGAAATAGTATAGCAGGCACCAAAAGTAAAAAAGTGCTGCTATTGATATGAGTACCTATAAATAATAGAATATCAAATTGATTACAGTTAAACCGAAGTTTATATACGCTACATGATTTAATAGAAATTATTTTGAGGGTCGTGTATAGCAGCGTCCTAACTATTGCTTTAACGGCATGATTTGCAAGTGAAATAATTTCTATCAAAGCATGTAAAAGACCGTCAAAGAAGTAGATAACAGTAGATACACCTTCATGATGAACATTAGATGACTCGTGAGCTATTTCACTCTCAGTAGCCGTGTATACAGAAAACGAATTTCATTAAGTAGACATTGAAGCAGGCAGAACCACAACGCTTCGCTTTTTATTTTATACTAGCTAGGATAGCTTCGGCCGCGCACAGTAAAGCCCAAGTGTTTACAGTTGTCAAATGTATGTACCTCAATTAAATGCAAAGATACATATGTCAAATTTTGTTTGTCGCTTATATTGGGAGAGTGGGGAAGGAGGTGTTTTGGGAGGAGTATCGCCTTGTTCGAGCTTAACAAAAAGTAGCCTATGTTCTTTTCCAAAGTCTCATCTATTTCTATATCAAAATTCATACAAATTGGTGAAGCGGTTTAGGTGTGATGCATGCACAAACAAACAAATAAAAATTTGTTTACGATTTTATTATATGTATGCATAGATATATGTACATACTATGCAGATTTACAATATGCAGTACTACTCCCTTTTTATGTGGTTTAATTTTTAAACTTTTACTCTTATCAATCATACACAGACACGTTGCTATTTGCGACGAATTGGAGAATAAAATGGAATGAAACATGTAGAGTATCATTATTCTGTGAGTGTTATATGCAATATATAACAGTCTGAATTTTTTTTTTTTTTTTTCAAATTAAAGAGGAAGCATAAATGAGTATAACGAATTGAAAGTGTCTTTTTTTTCTACTGGTTGACAATTGGCGGCCATTTTAGTTTTTTTTTTTAGAATATTCTAGAAATTTCAATTAAATTTAGTATCGAAATAAAAATTGTTTTGTTGGCACAAAAGGTCGAATTTTGACCGAATTTTTTTGTATAATCTATTTATGACTCGAGTGAAGACAAATAAAATGACAACAAAAACAGAAAGAGAGCAAATATTTAAGGTACACAGTTACAGCACATGTAACTGCTCACATGCTCACTTCTGTTGTTCTTTTTCTAGTGGAACCTTGTAGTATAATGAAAGATAATCTGTGCGTAAGGCACTCAAATTTTGCAATAGTATGTGTGTGCCTTACGCTGCTGTATGCAACGGTTGAAGAAAAAAAGTATTTTCGCGGGAGAATGGGCAGTTATACCATTTGCTCGCTGCTGATTTACGCTTTTTGTGTGTTTGTAGTTTACTGCTTTGTCACTTTTCCTCTTCAAAATCGTACTTGCTGCTCTGTCGAGACGATTTACTAGATTTACTAGACAAACTCCTCATGATGAGTTTTATTCTAGTAATATTATATGTGTTTGAACCAACTGAACTGAAGTAAATAAGCTGTTCCATTAAACTTAATGCAACTACCGAAACGAAACACTGCAAATTTTATAGTTTTTTTTATGACTGGCTTAAAGGATTAATATATAAAGGAATAGTTTGATCATTTTATTTGCTGGTAAAATACTAGTTTAGATCTCTGCTTTGAAAGATCTAAAATCAGCTGAGCATTCTGAACATTCTAATTGATTCTGAATCTAGTTACCGAAAGTATTAAAACAGCCCTGTAAATGCAATTTCGGAACCATTTCGTACATAAATAATTACTATCTTCCAGCAGTTTCCAATATATTCTTTCCCTTTCAGTTGGTTTTATTTTGAGATAAGTTTCAAAAGGCAGAAGTGTAAATTGTTAAATTGCTTTTGTTACGATTCCATTGTTTCGTGCTAATAAATACCAAACTGAACGTGCCAACTTGTCGTAAGATCGATTAGTTTTGCCTATATTGTTGTTGCAAATTTTCATATTGCCTTTATATCCTTATACATATCCTAATTAAATCTTTATTACTGCACATCACTTATTTACAATAGACTTATAAACAAATTTTGCAACCAATTACGGTACATTTTAGCGCTATTTCACTGTAGCATATACAATAAGCAAAAAAAAGCAAAAAAATAAATTGTCAAATAACTTGTTTAACTTAAGTTGGCAGCAACTTATTTCTATTCTTCTTCTTATTATTCTTTGTATATATTTTTCAATTTGCTTTACGCTATTAGTTATAACTGTTTTCGGTAATTTTATTGTTGTTGTGTCTAGTTGATTTTTTTTTTTTTTTATTCTTCTTGTTGTAGTTTGTAACTGTTTAAAAGTTTGTCTTGCCAACTTGCTGTAGACAACAAATAACTGTTGTTTAAGCATTGTCAGGCAAAATACATATACAAACGCAAATAACAACAGCACCATAAGCTACACCATACTGCACACACCCCGCCCGCTTCCATTAATTGGATTTAATTACTTAATTGAATTAAGAATGACGTAGTCAACATCGTCTTCAACGTTGTTCGAATAGTCATCGTCTTTAGCTACTGTTTCTATTTGTCTGTGATAATTCCCCATCTATATACTCCTGTTATTCGTTACTATTTTTGTGTTGTAGTTTTTTTCTCATTTGCTGTTTCTCTCTCTCTCTCTCTCTCTCTCTCTCTGCTGTCTGCCATTGCTGCTAATTTTATAAATGTCTGCGCGACTAATTGCAATTTAAGTAATTTACACTCGCTAACGCT
This sequence comes from Leucophenga maculata, assembly GCA_035044805.1. Taxonomy (NCBI): domain Eukaryota; kingdom Metazoa; phylum Arthropoda; class Insecta; order Diptera; family Drosophilidae; genus Leucophenga; species Leucophenga maculata. The sequence continues at coordinate 3,682,511 of JAWNNP010003455.1, read as the reverse complement.
GTTCTAGCTGTCAGTCGCCCTTTCTCGCTCTCACTCTCCATCTATTGAAGTATTTTTCTTATAGTTTCTACCAGCTCTTTCTTACGTATCAAATGCGTCTTGACACTTATTCGTTTTGTCCGCGAAAGAAAAAGCAAATTGTTTAAAAATAGTAGAAAAAAATCTACACTGCACAATTAATTATAAATTTTAACACTTATAAGCTGTAAAGCCTGATGCAGTCTTGGGAGGAATACTTCGGAAACTGAACAATCTCCATAAATAGATAATATGCATTCATGTACTAGGTGAGGTGAGAAGATAACCTCCTTGGGAGTGAAAATGTCCTCGTTTGATACACTTATTCCAGCGATTTTCCAAATTTTTGTTCACATCAGAAAAGTAATTTTTCGGAAGTTCTTCAAGATACTCTTCCGTTGAGTCGATAAACTCCTCGCGCGAGCTAAATTTGTTAAATTTGCTGAACCAACTTTTAAAGCTTGGAAAGAGATAATAGTCAGAGGAAGCCATATCGGGCGAATAAGTTGGATGAGAAAGCAACTGAAGCACTAAATCTTTTTTTTTTTTTTTTGGCCATGGTTGCGATGCTCTTGTATACCGGTGTATTGTCTCGCAAAGCCCAAACTTTTTTTTTCGCTTCATAAGAGGCTTTTTTGAAGCGATTTCGGCCTTCAATCACTTCAATAATGCGCAGTAATACTCGTTGTTGATGGTTTTTCCTTTTTTCGAGGTCTTCCACGAAGAGTATGCAATGATAATCCCAGAAAATGAAAGCCATGTGCATTTCTGACCCATTGAGCCTGCCTTAGAGCACACGTCTCGGCTTCAGTCCATTGCCGGGCACTCATTCTGTTCTCTGGCTTGTAATAGGGGATCCAAGTTTCATTAACTGTTACCAATCGACGCCAAAAGTCCACCGGATTCCGAATCATCATGGGTACTATGTATTTTTTTGACATTTTCCTTTGGAACCGCATAGGAGGGCCACCACGGAACTCCCGAAACCAATATTTTACGGTGTAATCTGAAGCAGCATTATCCCCATAATATTTATCCAATTTTTCTTTTGTTTCCTTCGCCGTTTTGACTCTCAAAAAATAATCTTTAATGGGAGAACGAAAACATCAGCTTTCAAAAAACAAAACTAAGGGCTATATCGTGCTGAAATTTGGTTTGTCTGCCTAGATATGAATGAACTATGAGGCACCATAATCTTTTTTGCTACTCCAACGCGTTCTGGCAGTCAAAGAGGTTACTTTTCATTCCACCTAGTATAAAGAAAGTAACACTAGGTAGCAAGACCTAGTAAAGCAGCTAATTCGATTGGCAAAGTCATTACATTCATGGGAAACCATGTACGAAAAGAATGAGTAATTATCGAAATGTAGTAGCGAGGCTACCACTGCGCACAGTTGCATCGGGTGAGTCGCACAATTATAGTGGTGAATCGTATTATGCGGTAATTGAACATACTCGGGACAGCTATTATTTCTTTTGATCCCGATTCATGCCCTATGAGAACCGTGCATTTCAAACTCATCAATAGATAGCGGCATGCATTGTCCCTGATTGATTCTTTCACAAAACTTGATTTGGTAATTGCATAAGTCTCAATTATCGTAGTTGGACAAGTCTCAAATCGGTGCACCCCAAAATTCGTGTATTCTTTTCCATATCGTTCCGTCTAATCTTGAGACATACTGTGACAAATTAAGAAGCCCATTTTTACACAAAGCATAAAGTGTAAACAAATGACGCTCTTGACGTCACAACTAATTAGTTGGCAATTGCTGTTGAGTTTTTCTTTATATTTCAATAATATTTCTTTTCTTTTTTTTTTGTCATTGGCATTGATTGAGTATTAGTAGTTGAAAATCAAATAAAAAAGTCAATGATAAAACCCATTAAGCCGGTAAACATGAACTGAACGAATATAAACCGCAAACAGTGCTGACTAATGTGTAAAAATTATAGATAGCAAGGTAAAGCACCTGCATGAATCAACCTGTTATACGATCGTGTTTTCTTTTAATTACCCATTTAAGGAAATAATTTAAAGAAAATATGTTTGCTATTAGTGTGTGTGTGTGTACTACAGTTGATGCATATCCTTAATGTCCGTGTACGGTCGAAGAGGATGTAGCAAAGAGCACTATTGAAATCAAAGTAAGTGTAATGCCATATGTGGTCACATGAGTGGGTGGTGAACTACTGTGAATGCTATATATTTCGGTGGTAGAGTGTTGGTAAATGCAAGCTGCTACTGCTGCTGTTTATAATTGGGGTCATGCCGAGCATAAATAATAAATGCACTTGTAGTATAGTAGTAGTAGTTGTAGTGTGCGGAAGACTGCAAGATAGTGGTGTGTGTGTGTGTGTGTGTGCGAGTGTAAATCAACGGCAACAGTTTGCAAGTTAAACATTTAACACTCCAAAGGCAGCAGCAGCAGCAACCAACCAAGCAGCAACAACTGCTGTCGTCGACGCAGTGTACAACACCGTTCTGACAGTCAGCGACAGGAAATGAGGGCAAGGTAGCTTTTGAGTGTGCAAGCAGGCACACACACACATATATATATATACACATTCAAAGTGCAATATACTCGACATTACTACAGATTTTTAGTTATACATATATGTATTTTTTTTGGAAGAGCTGTTATAAAAGTTTATAAAGGAACTTCTTTAAAATGTTAAATCAGTTAAACCCCTACACAGATCCCCTAATGAAGTCGTAAAATCAAGTGCAACATTATCCATAGAACCATAGTTGTTCTAGGACCATTATAGTTGTTCTAGAAAATGGAATGTGAAGTAAGAAGGTAATACATACAGCAAATCCGTATGCTATAAAGCCTTTTTTGTCTCAATCACACATGTATTTTAGATTCTAGTTAAGTTCTTTATTAATTTAAAGCTTATATCTGCTAGAGTGACAACATAAAAGAGCACTGCTCAAAAACTGTCTAAATAAAAAATGTTCCATTCCATATGTTCCACATATAAACAATGTTATACTTCGTTTTTTTTTTGCAAATAAAAATACAAATTTTCATTTCTTATTGTTCCATTCCATTTCGTGCCATGCAGTTAAAAGTCAATGATCACCAAAATGGTTTGTAAAATTATGTTTTTCAAAGTCCTATCCTCCCAATTTAAATACATCCATTATATGATACTAAAATAATATTCAATTCCTTTTATTTTTAAATATTTTTACTGTCGAACCTCTAAAGCAGACCTTTCCATATGCACTTACAATATTCATGAATGAACGAGAGTAATTGTGTGTATCTGTGTGTGTGTATATTTTTTTTTTTAAGTTTTGTGCAAAAATAAAAACTATAGAACAAGTGTGCCATAGAAAAAAGTTTAACACGTACGGCTCCCTGCTTTTTCATCCTCATACAAAGTGCTACTGCCTAGGTATACAGCACTACTCGACTTTTTGACTATGCCGTGCTACTGCGTGACTGAATAAGTGCAAACAATATAGCATTGTCTTCTATTATAATAGTTTATAACAGTAAAAATACTCGGTGAATGGAAATTTATAAAAAAAAAATTTTTTTGATTGTTTATACATCATCTAAGATAAAAGTTTATACAAAAATATTCTGGTATACTTTCCTATCTAACACAATTATTGTGATTTATTTTTTTATTTAATTTCATGCCATTTTGTTTCATTAGCACATTTTTCAAAAGCGAAAAACTTCATATGTGGTACTGGTTCTACCATTCTAAAGCACCAAAAATTTATTTCAAGTGCGTTTAAATAAAATTTAACAAACATAAAACCACCTATTTTTTTTATTTAAACTCTTCACAATTGTGCCGATGCCGTTTTTACACAGTTTTACAACACTACTAAGCATTACCGTTATTGCTACGCGGCTTCGTGGCATGCCGTGCTATTTGTGTACAGTTATGTACGCATTAAATCAAAAATGCATAAATCCCAATTGGATGTGAGTTGAAGGTGAAACGTTTTGCATTGTTGCACTTTTTCTTCGCACCCATTTCGCTTCTCTCTTTCTTTCTCTCACTGTGTTTGTGGCTATGTAGTTGCTGTCAAATTTACATGTTGAGCTATAAATAATAATGCAACGTTTAGAGTGACCATTGTGACAGTTTTATGTAACGAAACGATATTAAGTGATGTATGTGTAGGGTAAGGAGCAATGCTGCAGTACTATAGCCAGTGATGTAAAGAATTATGACATGAGTATCCGGAGTTAAACTAAACAAGTAGAACTGAACTTTGTTTTTCGGCAAACTTGTAAAAGGATTTATTGGAACCAAAAAGTTTACTGGTTCACAAAATAAAATAAAATCTAGAAAAGATTAGTTTTTTCTATAAATTTTAAAGTTTTACATCATCAAATAATCTTGTTGAGTACGTATATCCTGTAAGCGCCACGTCACAAAATGTATCCAGTGAGGCTAGATTCCCTGATATATGCTTTTACCTTCTACTCAAAGTTTTATGAATTGTAATACATAACCTTAAACCTCTTATAGGTTAGATTAAGAAGAAAGTCAAGTAATATAGCAAAGCATAATTCCCTCAACAGGTTCTGCCCACTCTTCCCTCAACAGTGCTGTCCTGTTAGCCCTCGAATCATAAACGCGAATTATAAGTGCTTATATTTAAAAATAATAAAAAAAAAATCCCATCAATCTCACCTACTCATCAGTCTCTCTCGGGCATTCACCCTGCCGTGGCACACCTCTTAGGCAACCACCTATCATCCAACATTACACAACGAAACCTAACGCATAAATATTACTCAGGAGACTGATTTGATACTCTTACGAGGTGCACTATTTATATTTCGGGAAAAATATTCTCCATGAAAGTTTTTGCACTTTTGCATTCACTCAAACCAATTTTCGAATCACTTTTCACACTCCGATTGAAGCACCTTCCACAACAGGGGTTGTAAACGCAACAACAACTTCTTTGTGCTTAGAAAAACGTTCAACACGCAGTTTATTTTTGATGTTTGGGAATAAAAAGAATTCATTGGGTGATAAATCAGGGCTGTACGATGAATGATCCATCAATTCGATATTTTGTGTGCTCAAAAACTCTCTTGTGTGAGAGCTTGCATTGTCATGGTGAAGGGTGTTGATTTTACGAATATCTCCGAAGAGTTCAGACTACCACACAGAATTGGCGGTCTTGTGTTGCTCAAGCGAAACAGTGGGCACATGACTCATTCGGACGAAGAGATAGGCAACCATTTACTACACAGTGTTTCTTGTGCGAAGAACTTTTGTGGAATTTGCCTCGTCTTGGAACATCCAAACGCTCGATTGCTGTTTTCTTTTCGACTCATACGCATGTATCGATGATTCCTCACATCTTTTGAAGCACCGTGTTCGTATTTTCTCAGCATCCATTATTGGTGGCACAACAATCGATTTTAGGCGACCTTCACTGAATTCATCGATGAGCGAACTACGATCATCACCATATCCGCGGTATGCAGGCGTTTTTGATGGTGCTTCATCGTCATACAAAAAACTAAGTTCATCAAAAAACTCTTATTGAGATAATCCACGTCGAAAGTTGTTATCTTAGTATTGCCAGATTTTACCTGTCCCTCGTATTTATAGAAGTTATTCCTGAGACATTATTTTACCCAAATAAAAAAAATAACTTGTAGAGCCAATCTCAGCCCACATTTTTTTTGCCATATTAGTCATAGTTCATAGTTTTCGACATGCCTGAATACATTTTATAATCTACAATCTCCACCAAAGATTATCCGACATATTTTCTGTTCCTGTTTTCAATGTCGTTTGTTAAAAAGTTAAGTTTTTTTCCATTTGACCCAGCTGAGATAAAAGTTTTTTATTTCATGCTCATGTCTACAATGCCTGGCGACCTGAATTCGACCGATTTTTATAAAAAAAAAAAATTTTTCGAACTGTCGAATGCTATGTAGCAGCTTTGTCTGTGCAAGCGCTCCAAGGAGAAGGCATGCTAAAAGAAGTAAAGTTCGAATAAGTTTTTACGCCCGAAATATTCAACCGATTTTGATATACTAAATGCAAATGGAAACGTTTCAGCATATATTTACTTTTTAAAATCTGTAGTACGAGTATAGTATGAGCGTAAAAGGTCCGGAGTCGCTATGTCAATTGTGTCTGGAGAAGCAGAAGACTTCGTATAGCTTTTTTTGTCGGTATGCAGCTAATAATCCTTTATTTAATTCTAGCTTTCAAGCGTAACAACTGTCTACACTTTCTTCAATTATTCCATGGGTTTAGCTGCTAACTCCTATAAATATTTCCAATCTTTGTTTCTAGAAATTGAAGCTTCACCTCTTTATTTGATTGGATTAAATCTTTTTTTGTAGTTCTTGAACTAAATTTTAATCTTAATTAAATTGAAGTAAATTATATTTTACTGCATTTCATCTGCAACTAACATGGTCACCCTTTCACACAGCACACCACATTGCCACAAAGCCGCAGCACAGTGTTGTAATACAGCTTAAAAAAATATGATCAAAAAAGATCAACTGCACAACATGGCGTTTAAACAATCTCATATCTGTTATTTGGTTTTTCCCTCGATGCATTTGCTGCAATTTTTAATTTATTATTTATTTTAACGTTTTTTTATTTATTTATATAAAAAAAATAAAATTTTTTGTATACTATTTTTGGCTGCCAAAGTGGAATTGTTGCAGCATAAAGCGAAGTTAATGATGTCAATTCATTTTAATTGAACTTTTTTTATATATATATATATATAGACGAGTATATTGTACAATATTTGTTATTGTTTACTTGACTTGCAACAATTTGGCTTTCGATAAAAAAAAAAAACAACAAATATTTCAGTGCGTAAATGGTTGCTTTTTTTGGACATGAATAATCAAAAGTTTGCCAAAATATATATAAAAAAAAGATAATTAGTTCAGTTTAAAAGTAACAACACGCAAAAAAATTTGATTCATAAATCAATGCGGCGAAAAAATATTGCGTGATAATGTATATAGTGTATATATATACAAGCAGATATAGTGCTGAAATATTTTTTTAAATTTAAAATAACATGCAGTCATTAAGTGCACAGTTTGTCATTGCGACTAAATATATTTTTTTGGGCAATTTAACTTTAAAATAATAAATATTATTTGTACAAAAAGTACTTAAATTTTCAGGACAGTCAGTCGTACATTTTCACATAATTTTCAAGAAATAATCAATAATTTAATAAGAAAAATAAAAAAGCCCAACGAAAACCAAAAAAAAAAAATGGGTCAAGGTAAAAAACAAACGAATAAGCAGTTGTGATAAGCGTTTGTACAAATATTGGCTTGGTTCATTGTCCTAGTACAATTGTACTACGACAGACAATAAACCGAGCTGCACCGAACTCTTTCTTTTCTTTCATGCCTTGGCACACATTTCAGGGAGGCAATTAACCCGCATATGTTCAAAAAGACAAATTTTTTTGTATGATACGAAGGAGAGATACCAACGAAGTGTCAACGAGTGACATTTAAATTGAGTCACACTTTTATAAGTTTTCTGCTGCCTACTCTTGTCTCTTTTTTCTCTCCGCACATAAAGCAAATATTTTTCAAAATATGTGATATGACGACAAATTTTCTGCTTACTTTTGTACACTTCGAAATATAGTTTGGTGTGGACTTTAATAGTTTCCATACTAGTTTGTCATTACTTAGGGTGGCCATTTTTGAGTATAGGTGCTACTTTAGCAAAATTCAGCCTAAAAAATGCAGAATAAAACCTACCAATTTGTTAGTTTTTTTAGCACCTTCCACATGTTACAATATGCAACTCTATTAAACAATTTTGTAGAATTTAACATTTCGCATGTGAAGGGTATAAAAGGCGTCACTTTCGCTTTAATTAATAAAAAAAATTTTCTTAATTTCCACGAAATTTATGCCGTCCAACGTCAGCTGCTCTAATATTATTATATTCTTTCGTATTATATATAATTCATATAGTTTCCTTGTTACTCGCATTCATATTCATGGCCACTTGAGCGATACGTCTGGCGTCATTGATACGTTTATATTTTGGTAATTTGCCAAAAAAAATTAAATTTTAATAAATTTTCTTTGCATAGTCTCACGCGTTGTATGTGTGTCTATTAGAAATATGCGATTTTTTTTTTTTTGTGCTTCATCCATTAATTGCTATAGTTAGATGAATGCATAAATCACAGCAGCAGCAGCAGCAACACATCTTACAGCATCAACACTTGAGGCTGTGTATTATTTGCCAACGGATTTCTAGGCTGCGTTGAAGATGCCTCCTCAGCTGATGCGTATGATAGCATTGTGGCAGGCAGCTGTATTATTTCATTCACTTACAAACCTCAATTCAATGTTGACATGGCATAGTTTCTGCTTGCACAAGGCACGCAGGCAGGCAGGCATGCGTTGTTTTTGAGTAGATTGGAATACGTAGCCCAGTTTTTCTTTCTTTCTAAGTGCTTCGGTTGGCGTTGTAAAACAGACATTAAATCTGTGTAAAATTGGTGTTGAATTTTATGAAATTTGTGACAAGGACATGGAAATTTATAGACAACTTGTAGCTGCTGACATGGATACTTTGTTTGCTTTTAATAGTTTTAAATTGGCGAATAAAGTCAATTAGTTGAGAGCAATTGAATAGAAAGAACTTGGATTTTGTTATGAGGAAGTTTGTTGTTTTTTTTCTTAGATTGCTTTCAAATTTTATAGAACTGTAGCGTATGCATTTGTTTTAATTTACTAAAATAAGCAAATAGAGGCGTTTGAAATGTTTGCTTTGATTGCTCAATTAATTATTTAAAGTAAATTTGTCCGTCAAAATGAATAAATTGTTGTTTCTTCGATTTTACATTCTATTTCAGCTCAATCGAATTATTCGAATTTTGTTGAAATTGAGTTTCGAACTGATTAGATTCTCTTATATAAATATTATAACATATAACACTCCCAAGACGGAATGTTGCATATATTTAAATCCATCAAATATCTAAGACTAAAAATTATGTCAAAGATATAGAAAACACGTCTACAAACTAAAACTATGGAATTATGACATAAAGAAAGATGCAGCCATGCATACATTCACTCATAAAACTTAATTTAAATCCCTATCTCAGGCAGTTGGGTAGAAATAGTCTCAATTGAAGTCCTACTTCATTTAAATTTTTTATAATTTCTTGGAATCGATTTGAAAATTTCTGATTTTCATACGAAGTAGAAGGAAACCAAACCAAGAGAAGCCATTACTTTGATCGAAGAATTGCGCCACAAACCATTCTGAACGATGAAGAACTTAATAGAATTTAATGTGAAGCAAAGCACTTTATGTGCAGAATTTCAAAAAGGTATAGAACAGCCAACGGCGGAACTAAGTTATAAATAAGGTTTTTTTTTTTCTCGAAGACCGAAAATTTCACGGTATTAAATTGCATGAATGAGCTGGGCATACCATCGGACCATTTCTTAAAATTACATGGTTACCGAACTCCGCCTTGAATAGATCAATTTTTTGTACAGCTGTTTGGCCTGTGGAAACATCTGTTTGGAATTACATACCACTGATGTTAAGTCCAACCAATTCTAGTCTAAAATAGTCTTCCAACATAGTAAGATAGCGAACTCCATTGATATTAACGCTTTCATCAATTTTAATTAAGAAGATAATATGATATATGTATATCCATACTTATGTAAGATAGTCTTCTCTTAGTCCCAGCACCTTGAAAAATGCATCTTGCTTAATTTTTTACCAATTTTATTTTCCTCCTTGGATGAAGTGTCTTCGTCAACAGTTTCTCCATCTTGCGCAATCTTCAAAATTAACTCCATACATCTATAATACTTCTGGCATAAAGGGGAAAAATTCCATATTCGCAGTCTGGCATGAAATCCCTCCCACACGGTCGCCTTTTGTGAATGCAATGGATTCTCATTAAGCCAAATATGAGCTGCATCGCTTTTGCCGAGCCTCTTCGTAGAGTCTGCTCTCGACACGACCAAAAATAGACTTAGAAGTTTCTCCATTTCCCTAGTCGAATCGATCTTTCCAACTCGGAAGTACACTTCTAGGACATAGAGGAAGGGATCCAAGGGCTTAAATTAAGCTTTTTAAAAATATATTTAATAGTTGCCAAAAGCTTGGCTACTTCCCTCTCAGTGGCAATGTCCCGAAGTTGTACTTATACGAAAGTTATAGGTTTCGAACGAGTTATAAAACTTTCGCCAATATTCTCCAAAATATACGTAAAAATTATTTTTATGAAGACAATTGTCAATTCTGAAGGGAGAAAGGCTGTTTTCCGACTGTTTTTCTCCAGTTCGGATTCCTCAGAGCAATGTCAATGACTTGTTGGGAGCATCGTAACGCATTTGAAGAAAACTTATATTATACAGTGGCATTCTTCGATGTGAGATAAGCATTCGGTCGAATCTAGCCTCCTCTACAATCTCCAATTAAAACGGACAACACCGTTTTACCAGTTTCTGAGGGTCTTACTTGGAGTCGTTAACGTTTTTGGTTCGATGGATGTCCCTCATGGTAGAGTCCTGGGCCTCATACTTTTCACTATCTACACAAAAGATATGCCGATCTAGGAGGAAGAATCTCTAGTAGTACCGACCTATGCTGACAAAATAGCTTTTCTTGCAACTTCCAGCAGCTTGATGACTTCAGTCTATGGTTTGACAGATGAAACATATCGTTCAACCATAAAAAGTCGTTGCAAATCACATTTGCTCTAAGGATAGACAATTGTCCCCCTGTGAGACTTAAGAACGTCTTAATCCTTGTTGTCAAAATGCCTGAAAATTTAGAAAGAGAAAATGTTTCTGGAGATTTACCTGAGAAGGTTTAGCGAAAGAGTTCACAGGGTACAAAATGTATCTTTTTAAGTGAATAAACCATTGGTTCCGTCATTTTAACTCTAAGCCCATCGAAGATGATGTGAAGATTATATTAAATTTTTCTTTTCCAATTTTACTAATTCTACTTTCTTCTTCTAATCTCTTTACAGTTCCAAAAAACAAAATCAATAAAAATGATAAATCAAGCAAACAGAGCCTGCTAAGCTATAGAAGTTGAGCCGATTTAACGCCAAATCCAAAGAAATTCAATAAAATGACGACACGAAATCAACGAAATACTCAAAGAGCCACAGACAAAATGCAGCAAACTAAAAGCAATTTAAAGGTTGTGAATCAGAAATCAAACTAAAAAGCCACAACAAAATGGCAAAATTTTGTTAAACAACAACAAAAGAAAGAAAAAAAAGGAAAACAAAATCAAAAATCAAATTATTCGCACCTAAACGAAGAAACTCAAAACGAAACTCACACAGCAAACATTAATGCACTGATAATACACACATCCCCTACACCGTACTGAATACCCTACGTAAGGCAAAGAAATCAAAATGAATTCTGTCATTTCTGCATTTAAAACCAAAAAGAACTCCAGCACTAATGGCGTCAGTGGAGGAGCTGTTGTCGGTGCTGCTGCCATTGGTATGGCCGGTGCACATGGCTTAGTGGATAATAATATCAAACAAAATGGCTGCAGCATAACCACAAGCAATGGCAGTAATCATGTAAGCATTATAAAGAAAAAAGGACCTGCTGCTAGTATCAATGCACAGGACAATGGATATCAATATCTGCGACATATACGTGAAATAGAGACAAATAAGATGCTGTCGCCTGTAGCGGTGGTAGCGGATGATCTGAGTGAGAGTGAGTTGCTCAATTTCCGTCCACCAGTAGCAACAGCGGCGGCAGCAGCAACAGCAAGCGCAGGCGGTGCTGATGTGGTCGATCATTGTGCACCGGCAACTGTCAGATTAACAACAACAACAACAACCACAACCGATATGGCCGACTTTAATATGAATGGCAAAGTTGGTGGACAGCAACAACAGGTTGTTGCATTAGCTGCTGCCATGGAGAATGGTAATCTGGATATGTGCTGCACTGATGTGACAGCAGCAGCAGCAGCGGCGCATACGAATGGCATTGCAAGTCCAACGCCAACACTTGATGTGGATGATGATGAAATATCTGAGCATAGCAATGCAGCATGCACAAGTAGCTCCAGTGAGCATAGCAATAGCACCGTGGTGCACAGTCCAACAGTTGTTGGAGGCATTGCACAACAACAACAACAACACCAAACAAATCCACCCAGTCCAGCTAGAAGTCTGAGTTTGAGTCTGAGTAGTAATTCATCAGCAGCATTGTCATCGAATTTGAATGGTATTGGTGTTGGCACATCATCCACAACTTCATCATGCTGTTCGGTTGCCATTACCTGCGAGCCACATTCATCTGCTTCAACAACAACTTTATCCTCGCTTGGCAGTGATGTGTTACACTCCTCCCTGTCGCTGCCTCTGACGATTTCAACAACACAACTCAATGGCACATCATCGCCGGCATTATCACCCACAGCAGCCATCAGCAGTAATGCCGCTGCTGATGATTATGTACCCGCGTTTCTTAAGAGCGCGCCCATCACGCTGCCCATTATAATGCCGAACGGCAATAGTAGTCTCTCGACGACGACAACACCTGTCATCAGCTCGGCAGCAAATACGCCGAAACATGGACGTTACTTGTCAAAGCCACGCTTAAGTCTGAGTCGCTTCATTAATCACTCAATGCCATCGGTGCACGGGCGTGGACCCAATCTCAGTATGCTACCGAATGGTGTTAATGGCTGCAATGGTGCAGCAGCAGGCGTTACTGCAAATGGAGGTGGCGTCGGTGCAAATGGCACAAATCCACCGAAACGCATTTCAACGCATCAAAGAAATCTGAGCTTGGATTTTAGGTAAGCGCAAAATTTTCCATAATAATAATCTTCTTTGTCTAGTAATAGCAAAGCATTATAGAACAACTGATAAAAAAATTTTACTCTTTACGTCTTTGCAATTAATTGAAAGCTAATTAATTGTCTAGCGTAGGGCCTGGCAACTCTAAGCGCTTTGTCGTAAATGCAACGCTGCAAATAGTAGTTGAGGCTGCTCTCCAACTTCGTCGTCGTCGTCAGCATCGTCATCAATAGCTTATAAATCTAGCCTGCGGAAAAGTGCTGCTTCACTTTAGGGAAATGAAACGACAGACAGACAGACGGACGGACGGACGGACAAACGTATCGATTGCAAATGTTGTGCTCTGCGAGTTGCATAAATTAAATGCTGTTACTAGGCGCCTTTGGGCCAGAGTTATTGCTTGCCAATGCAAAAAGTAGAAGAAGAAGAAGTTCATTTGCATTACGTAATTAAAATAGAGGAAACACAGGCTATTGACGCATTGCAAAAAAACAGAAATAGTATTCAGAGAGTTTGTTCATTAAGCTGCTGGCCCGGCCGTAATATATAGCTCTGTGCCATGTTGTTCGAAGTCGTTTGCTGTGCGAACAATTCCCAATTTGGTCACTTAATAAAATCTCACTCTGTAGTGTCGTTGGTCATTGGCAACTCGATTTCCAGTGTTGTATAGCGCTGTAAAACGTGCTAGCAATGGCATATTTTTTTTCTGCTGTCTTCTTACTCGCTCGTTAGCTACATAATTTAACTGTACTAGGTGTAGCTGTACTTTGGCGGTTGCAAATAGGGCCGCGGGATATATATGAAAAACTCTTAATTACGAAAAATGAAATAAGATTGAGTCCGGTTAAAATGATGGTTAAATAAATTTAATCAGCCAACTATAAAATAGACTTCTCTCGTATGACAGCTAAACTTTTATGTTCCAAATGTGTGAATGGCAAAACCCGCTCAACATGTGTCAACAATGTGACAAATTATGGTGAAGAACGGTCAAACAAATCTATCCTTAGAGGTTCTTTGTGTTACCTCAAATCTTGTATTTATTTAGAGAGAGATAAAACCTCCATCTATGTGCATCCAGTAGGACGATTTAATGACCATCAATGGCCAGCAGTTGCTCCCTAAAAACTAATTCCAATTTTTTTTTGCTGGATTATTATTTAAGCCTGCTATGAGTCTACATTTCCATCCATTTTCGAAAGAATTTAAATATTTTTGGTGTTCTGAGTTCCAGTTTTGATAGAGTTTCCATGAAATCGTACAGAATTTAAATTTTCGATGGAAATTCGTCATTAACGACGGATTTTTTTATGTTTATGGAACGGTTAGAGTTATATATAAAAAAAAAACTTCGAAATAGCAAACTTAAGTACATTCACCATCTATGGATTTATTGGGCGAAGTGTTACAAATATACTTTACAGAGTAATTTAATAGGCTCCGCTAGCTTCCGCCATATTATTACAGCAGAGCTCTGGAATTACAAATCGATATGTCAACGGCATATCGTATATCATTTAGATGTCTCTAAGATGTTATAATTTGATGTCGTTTTAGCTTACACCAATAGATTTCTTGATTAAAATCATATTCTTTTAAATTCTCGTTCACAAATTTCTAATAACCCCTAATTAGTGTTAAGACTTCTGGATGTCTGGTGCCTTTCTAGTAATAATATGTAGCTATTGGACTCTGACTCGACTATCGACAAAAATATGATGTTCCTATCCTTTCATATAGCCACAATTATTCAAAATTGGTCATCCTCATTGACATCAGTTTCTTTGTTCCATTTCAATATTCTAGATGTCTTGTAGTCTCGGCAACTAGCTACCGATTGCTCAGTCTTCGAAACGTTTCATCGAGATATTATCTTTCGCTATAAAGCGTATGGCCATCTTCTTGGTTACTACATTGTTGTCTAATTATATTCAAGAGGGTCCAGATTTCGTAGATGCACAGTTTTAGGAGTAGAAGGCGCGCCAACTTCTGTAATATTGTTCGCGCTGACACCAGTTGTTTTGAATACCCAGTACGAAGAGATCTCTCCATTCCTGGACATTCCGCGTGCCCGGTCTTCCTCTATTTCGGTATCCTCCAATCATGTTTGGGCACCCTATGTAAGCCATGCGTGCTGGAGCTCTTTCATCCATTCGAAAGAGGTGCCCAGCCCAGTATTGCCGCTGGAATTTTATACGTTGGACTATGTCAACCTCATCGAATAGCTCGTACAGCTCGGAGTTCATACGTGACCTAAATTCGTTGCCGACTCTAATACGACCAAAAAGCCTGCGGAGAATCTTCCTCTCAAAGACTTCAAACGCTGTTTCATCTGACTCAATCACGGTGAATGCCTCTCCGCCATACAGTAAGACCGGGAGTATCAGCGTTTTATAGATCTTAATTATCGTCTCTTGAGAGAGGGCGCCATATAGTACAACCGGGAGTATCACCGTTTTTTAGATCTAGATTGACGTCTCTCGAGAGAGGACGCCATGCAGTAGGACCGGGAGTATAAGCATTTTTTAGATCTAAATTGACGTCTCTCGAGAGAAGGCTTTTTTGCTTGCTCAGCCCAATTGGAGGTCACAAATATTTCGAATAAAGGTTTTTGACCTTGATGTTCACGTAATGGCGTCATACGTACACCGGGATCGTAATTAGCGACCCCTAAAACATAAAGGTCGCCTAGGCATAGAACATATCCACCTCAACTTCACTTTATGGTCCTGTATTATTCTCGTAGGCTTCATCTTTCACATTAAATCGCTTGATAACAATAATGCAGTGTACAGTCGATAACAAAGTATGACACATCTAATTGGAACACTCTTTGTGTATAAACCTTCATTACAGCGTCTCCAATATTACCAGAGCTTCCGTACACATTGTGAATTGAAGCAGCTTTTAGAAGTCTCCAAAGACTTAAGAACTCAATAAAATTAAAAATGGCCCCAAAAATTTTCAACATAGACTTCAGATTACTTTAAGAATTAATCGGTTAAAATTTAGTCAATTTTCCGCGCCCCCTGTATATCCTTTCGCGGTAGCCTTGTACTTGAAAATTACTTTCTCTCAAATCCAGGTTTTCAATTTCTGCTTGGTTCCGATGTCATTGTTCCGCCCTTCGTTCTAGTTTAAATTGCAGGTGTTTTTGAAAACCCGTTTTATTGGCCCCATTTCTAACTCTGGCCCAATTTGGTGCAGTTAAATTACACTCTTACATACAAAAGTATTTACATACAAATGTACAAGTACACTGTATGAATATATTTCTGTGTGCTCTCAATGAAGAACATTTATAGCCAAACGCAATTATGCAAATTTGTCAACTTGTCAAGTGTTGCATGGACTCCAACAGAGATAGAAACACACAACACAACACACTCACACACACACACTGTCACAGTAAGAGAAATGCCAGTGCATACTTTGTGGCTGCAACAACTAGCGGCATGTTAAATGGTAACAACAACAACAACAAGGACGAAATGTTGGTTTTGTTAATGGCTTACAGACTGTCTAAATGTATGTGTGTTGTATCTACATCTATATGACAGCAACAAGGCTAGATCTAAAGGTTGTTAAATTAAAAGCGTTTAAAGAAATTTTAAAGTGAAATTAAATAGTGGTGAAGAGACAAAACGCATAGAAAATAGAGTAACAGGCAACAGCAAGCAGTGGAAAAAAAGAGGAGAAAAAAAATTTAAAAAAAATTTTACTATTCAAAAATCCCTACCCTTCTCACAAAGAAAAAAGAGAGTAATAAACAGCAGCAAGCAGTGAAAAATGAGTAGGAAAAAAAGCAACAAATTTTTTACTTTTAAAAAGTTTTCCTTTCCCTTTCTCTCTACCTTTTTTCTTACTTATTTAACTAATAATCTGTATATCTCTCTGTTCAATGCATATTCCTTCTAAACAGAGCTACATTCAAGCAGAAAACGGTGGGCAGAGGCAGCATGGATCACTGTCAGTGGCTAATAACAATATTTCTTTCTCTGTATTCTTCGCTGATGTTCATTAAAGTATGCGAGCTGCATTGTTCCTTTGGCTGAATTATAAAAATTCACCAATATTCAAATCAAAGTTGTATGAGTGTTCACTACTCACAGGTTTCTTTTTATTAATTTTATTTTATTAAGAGTACTCACCACTCTTAAGAAAAATAGCTATTAGCATATATTTCCCAAAAAACTATAACTTTTATAGCAGTTTGACATGGATGCACGCACTTGCATGCATTTGCGGTTTTTAAAATGAATTTTTGCATTAATTATGCAAACTTCAGATGCACATCGTTCATCATGGTGACTCGTCTGTCACACATGCCAATGCTACATAATTGATTTCCGTGTTTTACGTGAATAGTTCGGCATTGGTCAGTCAGTCAGAGTCACCGCGCGCAAACATTGATTGAGTTAAACGCAACCAATGAGGTTAACAACGCTGATTGCATTTCCGATTTGGCTGTGGCAACGTATCAAATGAATGAAGCAAATAGCTTAGCCTAGCCAAAGCAATTTGTGTCCAAAACAAACATTTTTGGCAGAAGTGTTTAAGCTGGCGTTAAATTAGCACTTAAATTAGAAGAGCTGCGCTCATTTCATGCGCTGCCAAATTGCCAATTTTACAAGGAAGTTCATTTTAATACAAGGATAGGATTTTCAAGAAAACTGCTTCATTAGCTGAGTTAGAATCAATGAACTTTATATACTACGAATGAACTACTTAAAATGTGAAGCTGAAGCTGCCGGCGTAATTTTCAAAGGAATTATTTCGTATTATTTTGCATAACAACAACAACAAATAATTTGCATTCATAAAATAATTTCCAACGTAAACCAAAACGAAAATTCCACTTACGCATGAAAGCTTATTGAAGTATGCGTTCTTCTGTAATATACACGTCCGTCCGTCCGTCTGTCCGTCCGTTCATCTGCTTAAGCGCACCTACACCTACAAGTATTATACGCTGCTGCAACAAACAAAATTTTGCACTAATTTGGTTGGCTTCTGCTTCGTTTGCCACAGAAAATGCCGCACAAACACCACAAGCGCCCCCTCATGTACTACGTGCAAAAAGCCAAGCTAAGCGGGCAAGCGACCGTCCAACCGACATATATAACCGGCTTAGTTTACCAATTACCTTTGAATCGTTGTCGACGACATGCTCATAACCTTTTGCACCACCAACACCAATACAAATAGATACACGCACACACACACACACACACACCAATATAAGTACAAACCACAATATCGCCTGATACACTTGGAGAAAATTACAATTGGAACTTTCTTGAAATAACAAGAAAAGCTATTGTAGGAGCAAACGATGCTTTCATTGAGCCTTTTTTGGTGCCGAAAATCGAATAAACAAGAATTTTTTAATGTTTCTGGATATAGTAGTGTTCGGTTAGTCGAATATACTTATTATTAAGAACCCTTGAAGATTAGAAAGAAGATCAAAAGTTCTTAGAAATTAATACCAATATTTTCAGAAACATTCAAAACTTCGTGTTGATTTGACTTTCTTACAACTTATTGGAGATGGTTCAAAAAACAGTGATGTCTTGATTATGAACTGCACTCAAGTAAGTTTGCCAGAAACTCACATAACAAATGGAGAATGTTCGTAATGTTCTGAGTGTCACTTAATAATAAAACACTCATTCGATGAAAATAATTCCACAAATCACACATAAGACACACAATTTCATTGGTTTGACTTTCGGATGATCGTCCAGAGCGGAGTTTATCATTCACAATTTATTAGCCTAACTTAAGCTTCTTCACCTTCATAATATCTTGCATATACGAGTCCGTAGGCTTGAGTAAACAATCCGAAAATTTCGGTAATGGTTATATACCAGTTGAAACATGCAAAAAAAAGTATTTTAATATATTTTTTCTTATGCTCAGAAGTATGAAAACCATTTAAAGTTATATAGTGAACTAACGATTTACTAACTACTGGTGACGATTTAGCAACAGACAGGTCAGCTCTTAGCTAGTGAAAAAGCTTACTGCGTTACCCCACATAAAATAGTTATAACAATAACCAATTCGTATGACTTATCTAACAAATCAAGTATACCGTTAGAGTCCAAATTACACTACTAACAGAAGTTGCTCCCTACCAAAAGTTAAGTCGTTAAAGACAAGCCTACCTATAAAAGATAGAGCCTCCCAGTTCGGACATTTAATGTCTCTTATTCACTCTTCAGCTCAGTAGTGTTTAATAAACATGCCAATCTCATTCTAAGGGTAATACCCATAGAAACCATGCATTCTTTCTGAGTTTTTGATAGCAAAAATGGTTGCCTTTTTTTTTTTTGTTTAACTTGATTTAGTTCTTCTGAAATATAGCTCCTTATCGGACTACTGGAAGG
This sequence comes from Leucophenga maculata, assembly GCA_035044805.1. Lineage (NCBI taxonomy): Eukaryota > Metazoa > Arthropoda > Insecta > Diptera > Drosophilidae > Leucophenga > Leucophenga maculata. The sequence goes on along the minus strand of JAWNNP010003455.1, from coordinate 3,663,263 downwards.
TGTAAACTCATAAAAATCTTTCCCCTTCCCTTAGACTATGTAGAAAAATCATTTTGCTGTGGCTTAGCTTAGCTGTCAACGTTGAATTTGGTGTATCTGATCTATGGGTCTGATCTATGGGCAAAATTTTAAAAAAAAACTTGTAAAATTCCGGAGCAGTCCTAGTCGAATGCAAAAAACACGAAGTCTCTATCTATTACCGTTTCCGAGATCCTTTTGTTCATACGGACGGACAGATGGACATGTCTATATTGACTCCTCTATCACTCCTGACCATAATGGGGGTAACTTTGGGGGGTCTCCGACCATTATTTCTACCTGTTACATACATTTGCACAAAACCAAAAGGCTCTTGTACCTTCGGTACAGGGCCTAAAAAGCGTGAGCATAAATCTTTCTCCTTAATATTTGTTGGCAATACCTGCAGCTTCATCAGCTTTCTTCATAATCTTCACCATTTGTGCCGTTTCGTACAACCCTTTATCTACTTAAGCTTCAATACCTAATCTACATTCGCATTCTACTCCTCCGATGCTGGCTGTTTGTAGTTCTTCGTCGGTAATGACTGTGAAGGATTAGGATTCTTTTGGAAATGTCTTACATTTCTCATCATAATTCTACCTCCTCCTCATATCTTTTCTATATGTCCTTTCTTTGTTCAACCTCATTTTCATGGCAACAGAGTTCGGTGGATGTTTATATGGCCAGACTAAATTTTTAAGAAAAAAACCGACTCCATCCTTTATATTAATGTATTTTATTCATTTGTTTATATTCGCGACTTCTTTCCCCTACTGATGCCTTTACTATAACTCCCTTCTTTGTTCCTCCTCAAATTCATGTGGGAAGACAACATTTTTAAGAAAAACATTATCTCTTATCTCTATATATATTAATGCCCCTCTCTTTATATCCGAGACATCGACATTCTACTCCTCATGATATGAGGTGGTACAAAGGAGGGAGATGCCGTAGGCCCTCCTTTGTTCCACCTCATATTCGAGAGTATCAAAGTTCGGTGTACATTTTTTTTGGAAAGAATATATTTTTAAGAAAAAAAACCTCCAACTGGATGGATCTATCTGGAAAGTAATGCCTTTTGCCCTTCTCCCTCTGCCCTCTGCCCTGAGCCCTCTTTTCCTTTTGTTATCGAATAGAATTCTTCTAATAAGTTCTGAATTCCTTGGATTTTAACCCTAAAAAGATTAATACAACTAAAGCCGTGCCTGTAGCTCCATACGGCGTGACATTGTACATAAGTACGAAGTTTTGGATATCTTTTTTAACCTTCTTCTTATCCAGTATAGGCTATTTAAAGTCTTTTTATGAGGGGTCTATTCATATTTTCAACTTCCCTGTTGGCTTGCAGCCAGTAAGGTGGAAAGATTGTCTGTTCTATTCCACATTCTTGACAATATTCCTGGAAATTTTAACTTACAAACTGTCTCACATTGTCTTTTCTCAAAACTTCTTTTAAAAATTTCTTTTAACGTGTCAGTTAGAGTCTCAGCTAAGATTCTACACAGGAATTTAAATTCCATATAACTTGAATATATATAGAACATATTCGTTCTAGAACCTTATAGGTCACTAGCCACTGAAAGCTATGGGTTACTTCTAAAAAAATTCTGTTTTTAGGTGAAGTATTAGTTTAAGTTGCCATTTTAAAAAAATTTTTCTACATCTCGATCTATATTGCAAATTTTTAGCAACAATTTTTTTGTCAGTGTATCTTAAGGCATATACAAATCGTATCATAATAGTTCTTCTTGCTTTCTTCGCATTTGGGTTTGTTGCAGGCTTTTTTTAACTGACTTGTTCTTTTGGGCTTTTGTGGTTTCACAGGAAGTTGGCAATGCTCATGTCGTCTTCTATGGGGGCTTTTTTACGACTAAAATTGCCACCACAAAATGCTAGCCTATGCCTACCCAATGCCCCTCCCTACCTACCCCCATTTCATTTGCCAATTTGTTGCGAGTTCCGTTCAAAAGCAGTGCGATGGGAGGAGGTGTGTAGTAGAAAATATTTTAAAATGGTTTTCATTCGTTTTGCCTGTTGTTGTTTGTAACTCTTATTGATTATTAAGTCAGCGTACAGAAATTAACCTCGAATATAACGACGACAACGACCACGACGTTGGCAAAGGCAGTTTAACCCTTACCTTGCTCTAAATTTAATGCCAACGACAACGACTTTTTGTGTGCACTCACTCATGTAGACTCATTCGCGCGTGTTTAGCGTTCAGCTGATGTAATTTCGCGCAGATTTGTTGCTACATGCTAATGAGACTTACAAAAAATGTTTAATGGCAAATCGTTAACAACAAACAAAAGCAAAAAAGTGTAATAAAATAAAATTTAAAGCGTTACGTTTCATTACTTTGTGTGTTTTTTTTTTTGTATGCGGCAAATAAATTAATAATAAATGTCTTGTTTAAGTGTTGTCGCTGTTTTTTTGTTTGGCGGGCGGAGTTGGTATTTTTTAGGTGTTTGACAATCTTTGATAAAAAAATTCGCTTAAAATCTTATTACTTATTGCATTATTGATTAGCAGGTGCTATAAATATCAAAACATTTTGACGACACAGTGCTAAATTTTTGTCAATTTGCCAATTTGGCGCACGCACATTCAATAAACATTTAAATTTCTGCTAAACATTTACGAATTTCTAGCGTTTCCACGTAATTTCTAGTTACTCCTTGGCTATATGCAGTTTATTTATTGTACGAGTACGTACCACAAACCGGAAGCCACTGACGCCTTTGGCACGCAAACAGCCACAGAGTGCGGAGTGCAATTGCCTGCTGCACGTGTTTCAGTAGACGCTATATACATGGGTGCAGCATACTATTTTGCTGTCGCTCACTCCTTTGATTACTGTGACTGGCAGATATTGCCACAATGGCGTCAAAACTTTCAGCCATGTCGCGTCGCACATCATTAATGCCTTACTAGGAATACTAGCAAGTATTGGCGCAGCCGCAACGCCGCCACACTGTCAGTCAGTTCGTCTGTCCTCAAACTGTTGGTGTCGGGCGTCAGTCGTTTGACAGTTGTGCAGACGCCTGCCTGACTACATTGCATTCTCGTCACCTCTCCTGCAAATGCAAAATTATTATTGAAAAAGATTCATTCACATTTCTGTACGAGTATAATGCTTTGCTGGCATGCAAGTTGGGTGCTTGTGTGGTTATGGCTGTTCTATGTGTTAGCTAGGAATGGTCTTGCATTAAATTGAATCGTGCGTTGTTGTTGTTGTTGTGGGAATCAGAAATGGTTATGGCTTGGTTTGATTTGATTTCACTTGAATGGTTTTGCATTTTCATAACATTTTGGCGTGACTTTTGTTAGACTCTTAACGGAAATTGCACAATTATGTAGCTACAAGCTGTGGTTTTTAGCCAAGTATATGTGTATTAAATTGGCTTAAATTTAAGGAATTACTTTCTACAGTTTAAAACATGCCACATTGATTTATGTTGCTGCTGAAATCTTTGCGGATTAAAATATCTTGTTTTAGTTCAAAGTTTTAAATCACTTGAGAAGAAGTATTTAAAGCCGGCTTGGTAGATTTTCTTTAAATCAAATTTGAAGTAGAATAATTCTTTATATATCGACGCAGATTGATTTATATATGATTCATATATGGGCCACGTAGTATGGCTACGTTCCTTAAGTTTCTGATAAAATCAAAAGGCAGAGAAAGAAATGTGTGAGCTATTCGATAAGTTTGACATAGTCCAAGGCATAAAATTAAGATGGAATAACCAGATATAAAGTCTCTGTGTACTTGAAATTCACATCAACTGGAGTCATAGCCAGATTAATGCAGCTGGAGCTCCTTTGAAGGCCATTTAAATAAATAAATAAAAGAAAGAAATACGTCAGGCGCTAATGTAACAATTGTCGTCTACCCCCATCTCCTCGTCTCTCACATCTGAATGACGTAATAAAGTTGAAATAGAACGCGTTCAAGTTGAAGTTAAAACTTTTAAAGTTTCAATAATTCATAGTATATATTCTGTGTGTCAAAAATTCACTCCATAAGTTTTATAAGAAGCTCGACTGTCCGACTGTGTGCATATATAGCCTGGAGGGCAGTTCTCAGTTGCACTCCTGCCCAATGCAGGGATATGTATTCATGTACAAACAATGAAATACAGACCCATTAACCTGAACACATTCTTATTAAAGACGTTTGAAAAACTGTTGTCTCTCCATATAAAGGAAGATGGAAATATAAACATGTTTCCCAACCAACTACACGAAGGAGAAATTGATAGAAACCGCGCTATATTCCCTAATAGCAGCCAATGAGAATGTACTACACCACAAAGAATATAAATAGGAAGCATTTCTACTTGACTCAAAAATCGGAATTGGGAATCCTTAGAGCACTAGCATCTTATAAAGCAATATGCTTTGGATGCATATCCTGCTGAGCTGCAGAATACTCTTAGCCGCGTGTAGAGCCACAATCATGACGTGAGATGCACACCGAGGCATGACTCAGGATCTTGTCACTTCTGTTATGAAATATAGGGGTAAATGAAGTACTTAATTTCGAAACCCCCAAGATAACTACACATGCCGACAACATAATCATATATAAAACAGGTAGATATATCCATCGACACTCAACTCTATCGTGGGTTATGCCATGAAAGTGCTACAAAAATGTGCTTATTAATGTGAATAAGACATATATCATTCTCTTCATTAAAATACAAGGTTTAATGGTTTAATGGTCCTCACTCCAAATACTGAAAAATTTATTAAAATTTAAGAAGAAGTTGTCTTGGAACCTCTATGTGCGAAAAAGAGGTAAAAACCACCATGACTGATGCATTGGAACAATATTGCATTACTAGAAACTTTATTAAAGGTGAAATCTCCAAAGTCTTAGGTTTTCTAACACTTAAAAACGGCATCAAAACATTTTTGAACCACTTGTAAAATATGCTTCGTTGCGAGCGTTTGTGTGGGGAACTCTTTCTTATTTACATCAAATAAGACTTCTAAACTCAGGTGTCTTTTAGGAATCCTACATGTAGTAATGAAAATCGCTTAGCTTTAGTAGCACAAAAAAAATGTGAAATTCTCTGAAGTTGGAGTCTCGAAGGACTCTTTTACTGTTCTGAGTAGTGCTTGGGCTTATGAAAATCAAATAAAAACCGCTTAGTATGGGGAGCATAAAAAACTGTCAAACTCTCTGAAGTAAGATTCTCGAAGAACTTTCTTGATTTACTTAATATGTAGTACTTGGGCCAAATAAAGATTTATTTGCACGTACATACTTCCTTGTATTAATGTCTGTGTTTGTCAAGTACTTGAACACATATTAACCTCATGCCGCATTAGATTATTACTGCGTGCAAAAGAGAGACATACATGATTGATGCTTGCACGAATGTATTTGATTTGATTTTTTGTAACGAATACATTTGTGCGCGGCTCTATTTAAGTGCCGCTGTAAGATGAAAAATTGTGAAGAGCCTATTCTAAATTAAGCGAGTGTAATACTCGATAATGTTTGGTTGAATGTACAGATCCCACGAAGAGATACATTACTCTACTTGCCCCGTCAAGCTTGTTAGCATCAATGAGTACAATAAATATGTTCCTTTTTTTTTTTTTTTTTTTTTGAAAGACTTTAACACAGTTTGAAGCTATAATACTGAAACGTAAAATATGAAACGATACAAAAGGAGCACAAGCGAATGAGTAAAAATGGTGATGTGTGATTAACGTAGAGATGAGATGGATTGACATTCCTAATAAGTTGTAATCTAAGTAGCGAAACTTTTATATAAACATCCCCCACTATAGGAAAATTTCAGCACAAGCTTACATTTGCTAAAGAAGTAGATGAAATGGGAGAACTATGTTATTGGAAATGTACTGCAAAGCACGGTGCAAAAGCCTCTAAGCTAAGATTGACAGTTTATGAAACTAAAGAAACGCTTCTCGAAACACTTTTAAGTTTGGTCAAAATCTGAGAAGCTGATATACCGACAATTTTTTCTGAAATTTTTTTTCTCTTATTTTTTAAATATTTCTTACACAAAATCTGTTGCCTTCAATTACAAATCTTAAAACTTCTAGCAATTCATATAAACTGCCATATAAACTTCTTATAAAACAAAATGGCGTCATTTAGCGTGTCAACTAAGTTCTAATAACCTATACAGCAAAATATTACATATTGCGTGTACCCTACCTACCTAAAAATGTTTATTATTATAAAAAGCAACAATTTCCTACAGAAAGTGGCGCCCAACCTGTAGTAAGTTGGGCGCCAACATAAAGACACGCCCAATTGTAAAATAAACACGCATACACATGCACACAACGAACAATAACAGCAGCACTCAAAAGTAGCCTTAAAACTTACTAATTACTTTATGCCATACACATGCAACAGCACATACACTTATAATCCCTGCCTGACTGTCCGTCTGTATCTGTATGACTGACCCTCGAGCGTTATTTGAACCTAAGTAGTATAATTGTTGTTGGTTTTTAAGTTAAACTTGCATATGTGTACGTGTAAATGGCAGGCCATCGATGTCATGCCGTGGCGTTGTTGTGTCATGTAGTTGATTTTAATTAACCTGCAACAGAAGTGTGGCGCCCACTTTGGCTCAACCGCTCACTCACTCGCTCTCTCTCTCTCATGGCATTAAATTTTCATTTTGATGTCCTTTTGTGTAAAGCCATGTATATGTGCATTATGGCTGCTTATTTCCTGCCTGCCTGCCTGCCTCTCGCTTTCATTTCCTGTCTTAAAACTTTGACATTAAACGATTTTTTAACTTTGACACTGTAAACTGGAAAATTATTGCAGCAGCAGCAACAGCAGTTGTTGCATATAAATTTCATTGATTTTCAATTAAAAAATATTTAGAAAAATGGTTTTGCAAATTGACTTTCAACTTGCATAGAGTGAACCACACAAGTCCTTAGAATTTTATTGTACGTCGGAAAGTATGTAAAGCAGCTTTGCCACAAAATACTTTAAAGTATCAAGTTTTTATTTAGTCTGTTTTTTTTTTTTTTTTTTGATGTAAATGTGCCACATAAAGCAAAAAACCAGCAGAAAATGCAAAATGTGCACTTGACTCTTGACTGCAATGGGGAAGTACTGCAACGTAGGGGAATGACTGCCTGATTTGTGAAGGTACATGTTTTCCGGCAAAGCGGATTTTCTATTTAATAGGCCAAGCTAAATATATGAACTTATAATATTTGAACATGCACAAGTTGGAAGATATTCTATGCATGCATGTCTGTATGTGTAAGTAACATGAGCTACATTGTTATGAAAATTCACAAAATAAATATATGATAACAGCAAAAATAATATTAAGTATGAAAAAGTACTAGTAAAATTTTTATGTACATACCATGCATGCATGCACTTTTAGTAAACGATATGGCTTTGCTAGGAGCGTAGCTGACGGGAGGGATTTTTGAGCTGTGCAAGTAAACTTAGTGGTTTTCCAATTTCCCAACTTTCTTTAAAAATTAAAATTTTATTCCCTTAAAATTCAGGCTCATAGAGAACCAAAGAATTACACACATCCATGGTTCGCATTCTGAGTTATAGTCTTGAGTTCATACAAAAATCCCATACCTTTTTTTTGACTGCTTCCCAAATATTCAATTTGTGCTACTTTTGCAGATTTTCTTTCACTAGCAAACTTTTACGAACTATTAGTAATATTAAAAAAAAACAAAATGGGCAAATCAATTCAGCCGTTCTCAAGTTAAGTGAGGCTGTTAGCGTTCAGAGACACAAAAATATTTGAGCCATTTCATAAGGAACTTTCATGTAGCTGCTGCTCCCAATTGTTATATGCGTCTATACTCACAAATCAAAGAATATAGAGTATCAGTCTATTTTATCAATAAAGTTTTTCTCTTATTTTATCCCATGGTTCCATCGATCTGCGCTAAAATGTTCATAATATACGATGTGTTGTTACTCTTCCAATATTTATCGAATCTCAGACCTCTACATTAAAATCTTTCTACGATATGTCGAAATTTTGTTTTTGTTTTACATGACGTCGTGACTATAAAATTATATTATTACTCTCTGAACAGTGCTCGAGTTGCCAATAATAGTTCCATCCAACTTGGAACAGCTTGTTCGAAGATTTAGTGTGGATTTTCTCAAAATCGCTTAATTATTGGTTATGGAGAGTATAATATTTAAACCTAGTGCAAAAGTGATTGGATATGATCCCATATAAATTTTTCAACCATATTTTTCACGTAGTAGAGGGAGATTTAAACAAAGCCGAAAAACACTTGTCTAAATATTCTTGAAGAGTACAAGAAAACGTGTTCGATTTTACTCCATAAATCATTTTGAACACCTCTTTACATTCCTTTGCGTTAGCATTTCTCAAATAGAGGGGTTTGGGATCAAAATTACGATCCAAATTTTTGTATAAACAGTTATATGATATGTAAAAGATTTGGTGAGCTTTTGAATTCTATCAAAGCAACCAAATTAACAGCATAGGTGGTCCCACAAACAACAGAAAGCAGTAAAAACATTATGTTCCAATGTTTTTTCTTGCTCTGCCGTGGCTCTATTAAATCAAAAGAGTGTACTGCATCGTATATCAAGCCGATCATGCAATGAACTCAAGAAGACCGCATATATAAGTGCTGAGAATAAACTTAAGAAATTATTATATGATATCAAAACTAAATACTTGGACGAGCTGCTCCATAATGATGACTCAAATAGTCTTTGGAAGTCATATGGCCTATTAAACCGAAGAATCTCTTTGGATATAAATCAATAAATTTTTGTTTTATATTCAAAATATTTTAAACAATTTGTTTTGATTAATTTTCCAGTTGTGCGAAGTGACTATATTGACCATCAATTTAGTGTCAGACAACACCATGGTACTGTAGAAATGGTATAAGATGATCTTCAGTTTCTTGTCGGTGATTTTGTGAGCAAGCATTTTATGTTTTATTCAAAGTAATGTCCATCGCTTGGCTATAGTTTTTCCCAACATAGACATAACGCTTTGGGAAAATCTTCATCTTTTGGGACTGTCCACAAATCGGTCAAATTTTTTGTGAATTTTATCTTTTGTGTATGAAGTGATGTGGAGTTCAGACATGTCATGTATCTTCGATCTAAACAAGTAAAAAGTAGTAGGAGCAATGTTGGCTGATTAAGGCGGGGGAAGTAAAACTTCCCAATTTAGTATTTAGGCCCTGTACCGAAGGTACAAGAGCCTATTGGGTTTGTGCAAATGTATGTAACAGGTAGAAATAATAGTCGGAGACCCCCCAAAGTTACCACCATTATGGTCAGGAGTGATAGAGGAGTCGATATAGCCATGTCCGTCTGTCCGTCTGGCCGTCCGTATGAACGAAAGGATCTCGGAAACGGTAATAGATAGAGACTTCGTGTTTTTTGCATTCGACTAGGACTGCTCCGGAATTTCACAAGTTTATTTTGAAATCTTGCCCCTCCCCCCCCTTCCCCATAAAATCACCCCCAAGGCTAAAAATTTCCTCGGCACAAAAAAAAGTAACTATGCCAGTATAAAGATATCGTCTTTCTAAGCCAAAATCCAAAAAGTTCATCAAAATCGGATAATAAATAACGATTTTATAAGCAATTGAATTTGAGCGACCCCCCTTTTCGTTTCATACATAAAAAAATGTTTTATAAGGCACTTAGTGGTGCAGTGAGAAGTGGTCATGTGTTTGGTCATAAGCTAGGGGAACATTTAGTGTGTTTGTTAGGTGACCTGTGCTGGTACAGGGCCTCTTACAGTCGGTTACGCCCGACTGTGATTTTCTTACTTGTTTATAATTTGTTTTGACCGACGCCGCTACATATGGACAAGCATTATCTTGCAGGAGAATAACTTTGTCGTGTCTGGAGTAGTACTAGGTTAGTGTTTGACTCAGGCTTATCAACTCATAACACACGACTCCAAGCTGATCCCACCAAATACAGAGTGTTTGTTCCAAGAATACTTGGCATAGCTGTGTTGAAACATGACTTGGTGGGACGCATAGTTTCTTTCATAGTGGCGTAATTTTTCATCACCAGTGATGCTCAGAACCCTTCAGTTTATGCCTTTCAAGCAGCATTTCATATGACAAAACTTTCAAGAAATTTTAGCATCAGCGTGGAACCTAATTTTCTTGTCTTTGAATCATTCCCAGAGATGTAAAACATTGTGAAATGGTTTGTCAAGTCTCTCCTAATGTAAGTGCAAGATCTTCTTACGTTTGAATCTTGCTTCAAAAATGCTTTCAATTTTGCATCTACATATACTTTCGACCTTCCCCTACGTTCTTTGTCTTCAATGTGAAATAAAGCCATCTTAAACTTTTGGAAGCACTCTTGACTACTTATCTTATAAGAAATCGATACGCCTGAGCTGCAGACGGCTACAAATTGAAGAACTAAATCCAATATTCCAGAAATGATGCTTATTCGACTTGATATTTGCCAAATATATTTCCGATAAGATATTCGTTAATATTTCAAGATTTGTTGATAGTAGTTCAAACTTATGTTTTACATCTGAAAATCTCTACCATAACTTAATACATCGAAGAAAAATTTAAATAAACATTCTAAGCTTGAAAGTGATGTGTTAAATAAAAAGTCCCCTCCAACCACCGCCACTGTTCCTACAGAATGTAGTATGCACAAAATGTTGGAAATTTAAGTCAAGTAGTCTTGTGGAAAAACTGCAGATGCAAGTTGGCCACACACACACACACACACAGAGAGACACATAGCTGCAAGACCGATTTATGGCAAGACCTTTCACATTTTTCATTGCTTCTGAGCTTAAACTAAATTTAATAGAAATGTACTGACTTATTTGAATAAACCAAAAGCAATTTAAAAGACAATATTTTGTGGTACAAGTATATATTTTTAAAAAAAAATTATAGCAAAATAACTAGAGTTGTCTAGTCACTAATAGAGAGACGACAGCACAAATTAATGTATGGCGCCCAAGTTAAATCGAGACAGAAATTGTTGCACATACTACTCCGTACTATACTATATTCTATAGCATGCAGCATTATATTTTAATGTGTGAGATGTGTTGGCAAACGACAATCTCTCTATTATGGCATGGCGAGTTCAATTTTTATAGCAAATCATCAAATCAATTGCGTTGCGGTGCAAATACTTTCTTTAAGAGACTTCCGCAATGTCTGCCAAGGCGCCAAGCCTTGTCTGAATTGCCATTCACAAGTAGCAGCAACTGCCTGCGTCTCGCTCGGTGAATGCCTGCCTATATAACAAATTGTACGCCATTATGGTTAAACATAAAAATTTAAATGCATTTCGTACGTGTTTTTCTTTTATTTCATTTTATCATTGTACGAATTCGTTGCGGCGACGAGCTAACCACTTTATAAAGTATTTTATGCAGATTTGTGACTTTGACAGCATAGAATTTTATGCGCTATGCATGAACTACAGTTATAAAGGCTTGTTAATGCTAATTTTCTTCATAGTAAGCTCAAGTTTCACAGTCAATTAAGGTGCAAAATTTGCCATTCACACACACCTCACACACACATCACTCACAGCCAGCCAGCCAGCCAGCCAGCATAATAATCTGCCACAACATGCTACACTTGGGAGGTACACGTGCAAAAATTACCTACTAAATAAAACATAACTCAAAAGTTTCTAGACTTGTTGTGTTGGCTGGCTTCCTTCCCACACACATAAATTGCTTTGACGTTGCTACAGCTTCATAGACCAAAGACAGCAAACTCACTTTGTAGTCAGTCGATAGGAAACCAGACAATATTGTCGTGAAAACTACAAGCAGCTGACATTTGACCTTTGTTGCGGCAGCAACATCGACGGCAACGTGTTGCAGCCAAAGCAACTCATTCGCATAAATACTAAGTGGCACAACATTAAATTTGCATGAAATATGACATATACTTTCTCTCTCTCTCTCTCTCTCTCACACACACACTTAGCTTAGTCGGGCAACCGGAAAATATGTTTCAAGCAATAATGTCCGAAAAGGAAATGTGCCAAATCATGGCTGCCACTTTACACAAGTTGTTTCTCGGCAGCAGAAACAAAATAAAAGAAAACATCGAGTTCCAAAAATAATTGCCTAAAATGCCATCGGTTTAGCAACATAAATATTCGTTAAAGGAAATCCGACAAAGAAATTGCCATAAAGAAAAGTTTAACCATTTTATTTATTACATGCTAAGTCTCGATGCGTTCGAAGACGATTGATTTAAGTGTTTTGGGAATTTGGTAGCAAAATAGGGCCGCACACTTGTACGTGGGAGTTTGTTTTAAGGGAGTAGGCGTAAGTGATTCTGACGCACTTCAAAGTTAATGTAACTTGTTGTCGAGTAATATACTTAATTGAAAGCTATGTTTAGATTAGATTCCTGCGGGATTTAATGCCGAATTAATACTGTTTTATAGATTTTTCATTAGTTGCTATCAAATTCAAAAAGCTATGTTGGTAAGGTTTAAATAACGTAACGAGCACAAAGGGTCACTGAGTGCTCACCGTTAGTAGATATTTTTGAAGTACTGACCTAATTATACCAATTAGTGTTGATTTTAATCATAGCTTACCAAGGAACAGTATGCAAATTTTCAGTTCGAATCATTCATCACAATGAAAATGTAATAAAATGTGTGCTAAAACCATAGAGTTTTGACATATATGTATATGCATATATAATATATAATATATAATATATAATATAGCTGGATCAGCAAAAGATTGTTTTTAATAATTGTAAAATTTTTAACTTATTATAAATTTTCTCTTTTTTTCTTTACAGGTAAGCAATGAAACGTAGTAAAAACGAACCATATACAAGTTACACAGTGATTTGAAGCACACAGTTCGGTATCGCCGTTACTGCTTCGTCTCCTTCAATGCGTACGAACCTTTTATATGATGATAACAGGTACTTCGACTATACTATTCCAATGATCTATTTTTCTACAATTATAGAACTAGCAAACCCCGCGAACTTTATAACCCATAAAAGTCAACGAAAGCAGCGATTTAAGATTAGTTGCCAGCCCTAGCCAAATAGCCCCCAATTTCTTAGTCTACACTTACAACATCCTGGGAAATTAGGAGATTAATACTGACCATTGAATTGGCTTAACATCAGCGGATATTGCAGCTGGCCAGTATTTCGCCCTTTTTTTCGCGCTGATCACGACTCTATAGCAGAGCTCGCAAAAAGTGGTGCCACTTTGTATTGGTATTGGTAGTGTCTGCAAAATACCTGTCGCTCGCAGACATAATTCGAAACGGTCTTGAAAAAACACTCAAACATTGTTTTTGCTCGGCTTGCTCTTTGCTCAATCAACAAGCGGTTTGGCTTGCTGTCTCTGCTCATGGGTCCACTAAAGACCGTTTGCTACGTAAAAAATCGGCAAACGGTCTTTTGCGCATGTATGGCTATTGCGTGCGTGGATAAGTAAACAGCAAGTATGCATGAGATTATGTCTATCCCTCAGTCCCTTCCTCTAGCATGGTTTGCCAGTGATGAAATATCTAAGGCAACAACAGACCTTTTTCGCGGATACTTTGCTTGTTTGGGTCAGTAGCTGAGCGACGAACGAGTCTGTTCGTTTTGCACGGTCAACACAAGACCGATCTTGTGTTTCGCTCAACACGAAACACGAGAGCAAGGACACCAACGAAACGAAAAAGACGGTTGCAGTTGAGACCCTGAGCGATAGAGTTTAATTTGTTTCGATCTTTTGAGTGAGCAGACCGCGCAGAAAAATTTGGTTGAGCATATTTGCGAGCTCTGCTCTATAGTCATCATTTGGCATGCGCTCCAATGCAGTCTCGAACAGCGTGGTCAATGCCGGATTTAATCCATGTTCTGCGATAATCTCTGCGCCAAATGAAGTCATTTCAAAGCAGATGGCGGAGTCAGTGATGTCAATCTCACTTTGCCAGCATTTGATTAATGCGAGCGAAAGGATGCGAGGCGTAATCAATCAAGCAATCGCATAATAAAGCTGAACGGCACAAATCAGCACTTGATCCATTTATACTTGCGCATCAAATATTATCTTATTTTAGATTTCTGCGTTAAGCTCGAAGTTTCTGCGCAATCCTCTCTTGATTTGAAAAGCACGAAGTCTGGCCATACGAACGCGATGATCTTCTCGTTCGATTTCTCGTTCTACTTCATTGCATTGGTTCTCAATTCGTTTTTAGCTGGGCAAAACCCATGAATTTTTGCGCATGGATTTGTCGTAAAGGATTCACTTTTCATCGGCAGGTACAATGCGATGCAATAAACTCTTCATTTTTGGCGTCCGAGGATCTGTACCCAGGCAAAAAATCGACTTTCGCGCACCTTCAACTCGTTTGGCACCCAGTTTCTTGGCTTTTGAAGTAATTCCATGACTTTTAAGCATTTGCTGACTGTCAACACATCCACTCCCTATAATGCTGACAACTTCTAAAACGTTTGGCATTGGTCCACATAGAGCAATGATTCCAATGGCTTCTTCCAATGATTCCTTGTCTTCGATTCATCTCTGACACGATTGTTCAAATAGAGCATGGATGCCGTAAACTTTCACTAAGATCCTTAGTCCTACATTTTTTTTCTTTATATTAAAGTAATGAAGAACTTCCCGAAAAAAAACCCGTTATCTGGTACGAAATTCGAGCGCAAGCTGCCAAATAAGCTGCTTCACAATAAGCTTATTTCTAATAGATGCTCATTCACACAATACTGGTTCATACACTACTAGCGACTTCTTGTTTTAAACGACCATTATTAATTAAAGGTCCCAATAGATTCTCTGTTTATCTTACAATAACTAGGTATTAAAATTCTGAGAACTTTATTCGTTTAGGATCTCGAGTTCGATAATCACTGGAAATTAACATCGAAAGACTGGATCAACCCTATTCGGCTGTATAAATCATGAGTGATAGATTGGTGAAAGCTAAAAACATTCTCAAAGTGGTTTGGTTTTCTTCAGTTGATTACTGATTTGAGGATTTTTTTCTATAGAGGTCTAGGCAATAGTTTTCGCTATCTTTTGTCTTTATATCCAGCTTTTATATCTTGCTTCTTTATTAGTTCCTTGAAGTTTTCTGAATCTATAAAGCGTGCGGTTGTTCTCCTTGCTAGCCAATTTCACAGCCACTTCCATCCGCATTACAAGCTATACAGTACAATGTTAGCATATCAAGTTTTCCTAAGGTGTTAAATAAGTACCGCTATGTAGTCTACTAAATTATTTGTCAATAAATCCAAACCTAATCCAGCCCTGCATTTGTAAACGATTTACCGGATAACATTAATGTGAATCAAATCGTTAGGCAAATCAAAATTGCCTCATTTGATGCATAAATTTTAATGGGTGTTGTTGCGCGCGTGCCTTGTCGATACACGATTGGGTTATACATATAGCGTCGTCGACGTAGTCTCGTTGTAAAATGCCGTTATAATTGCTTTGCGATTTTTCGCACCAGAGCGCACACAAACATAGTTACACACACACACTGAAATACACAGATACCGGTAAGCTGCGCATGTATGTATTGTTGTGTATCCTGTAAGTTACGTTTATGGCTGGCAGAAACACCAGCAGCATCGTTGCCGTCGCTTAGTGCCACACCCTGTGCTGTGCGCCGCGCAGCATTTTTGTGGTTGCTATACACGGCTTATTGTTGTGGCTGTGTGTCTCTATGCATGTTTGTGTGTGTGTGTGTGTGTGTGCACCCAAACACAACTCTTCTCAATTTTTGTTCGCCATTGAAGAGCAGCGCTTGGCACGGCAACACTTTAACACCTTTAAACAATGCCAACAAACGGCACTGGCACTTGTTGTGTTGGTTGGGGGTATGCATTACTGTACGAGAGTATGTATCGCTCTTTCGCTATGCTTATGCTTTGCTTGCTTGCGCACCACTCCGCAGCTTGCGGTAGGTAAACGCCGCTCTCACTCTACTCAATTACCTGCATACCACCACAACTGCCACCCACCCACTCACTCATTGAGCAGCATTCAGTGTGCTTCTTCTTCTTCTTCGTATTCTACTGTTAACTGTAGATATCTCTTGCTCTTGCTTACCCTGCTTAACCGCATAGCCTGCTTTCGACCCCTTTTTAACATCGTTTCTATTGTGGCATGATGCTGCTTTGCAATTTGTAAGTTTATTTCTTCTTTTTGTTTTTCTTTCTTTTTTTTTTGCGCTTCTGCTTTATTTTTTTTAACTAATGTTTTATGCTGCTTACGCTTTAGTTGTATTTTTTTGTTTTTTTCTTGTTGTTGCTACATGTATGTACATATTTCTTCCATTAATGTTTCATTTCATTAATTTACTGCTTGTTTACTACACACAAATACATACAAGTACACACACACACCTACGCATATAATATAGCGTATACGCTGTTATTTTTTTTTTTTTTGCTTGTAACATACGCACCCATACTCTCTTAACAGTAGCAGTAACAGCATCCGTATGAAAG
The DNA here is from genome assembly GCA_035044805.1 of Leucophenga maculata. Taxonomy (NCBI): domain Eukaryota; kingdom Metazoa; phylum Arthropoda; class Insecta; order Diptera; family Drosophilidae; genus Leucophenga; species Leucophenga maculata. The sequence continues at coordinate 3,646,724 of JAWNNP010003455.1, read as the reverse complement.
GCAGTCATAACCGCCCACTGTTAACTCGCTGCTTTTAAGCATTTCTTACAAGGTTTGATTTATAAGTATAAAAAATTTATGTTCTTGCACTGTACACCACATAAATAAATAAATTATAATAAATTATGAAAAAATTGTTAATCATTTTAATAAAACAAACTTCTAAATCAGAAGATTATGGCTTTAAATTTCAAAATTGTTAACAAAAAAAAATTTGATCAAATAAATAAAGTTTACAAGTACGTAAAACTCCTTTTAAACATTTGTGCTGCTAAAAAATACCATCCATCTGGTGAAGATTTATCTTCTTACTTTCACTTAATCTTTCAGTAGTTCTATTAGAAATGACAGAACTATTTTCTATTTAAAGTATTTGCGAGTATTGCCAGATGCCTTTGAAAACATCAGGGAGATTTTATTTATTTTTAAGTCCTGTACCGAAGGTACAAGAGCCTATTGGCTTTGTGCAAATGTATATAGCAGGTAGAAATAATGGTCGGAGACCCCCCATTATGTTCAGGAGCGATAGAGAAGTCGATTTAGCCATATCCCTATAGATAGAAATTTCGTTCTTTTAGCATTCGACTAGGACTTCACCGGAATTTTACGAGCTCATTTTAAATGTGGCGTGGCCAGAGATGATACCCATAAACCTTTTGCATTGAAATAAAGTATTTTTATCTTAGGATCTCATGACAAGCAATAAGCGATGGGTCTGCTAGACAACATTCTATGCTAGGGTATTCATCCAAACACCCTCTCCTCCTTTAGATATGAAGAAACTGAAGATTTCTCAATCCAGCTTGTTGCCTTCAGAATCCCAGAGGATTGGCTTTTACTATTCTGAGCGGACACCTTTTATAATATTTTTCATGTGCTTTATTTTTTTGGTAAGAAAAATGGATTATTGTCCTAATTTGACCAGTAACACTTTCTTTACTAGGGTATTCATCCAAACACCCCCTCACCCTTTATGAAACAGAACATTTCTTAATCCTGCTTGTCGGTGAGCCTCATCTTATAATATTTTTCATGTAATTTTTTTCTTCGTTAAAAAAATTGATTATTGTCGTAATCCGACAAGAAAGATTTACTTGGTTAGATGGTAACAAAATCAACAACCCGTGGTCTACCCAGAGAATAATACACCTATCCCAAAGAATTTTCTAACATTGAGTCCTTCAAGGGATCTTAACTTAATTTCTGACTGAGCCGCAGTTGCTGTGGCAGTATTGTAGAATAATTTTAAACTAACGAGACTTTGGTGTGGACTCCCCATCAGTAAAACATGGTTCAACGTTTTTCAAAATTCGAAGCTCAAGTCTGGAAATTTTGGCTCGGAATAGACTCCAAATCTGCCAGATGTGAGTAGTATATTGTAAGTTCCAAATGCAAAAGGTGAACACAAGTATAGGGCGACCCAAAGAAGTAAACAATAGTTTAGTGATGCATAAATCGTTATCCTTTACGACCATCCTTAAAAAAAACCAGCATCTGGTGTGAAGTGGAACATATGTATAGCAAAATTTATTTTACATCATCAGCCTACATCAATATGTTTCAGTCATATTATATATCAGAGATCGGAGAGATCGGTATTGAACATGATAATAAATAGAGGTCCAAGGTGACGAGAATGCCAAAAATAAGTCATAAAAACGCTAGAAATTCGCAGACTAACAAATCTTAGTAGTTATCAAAAAAAAATGTGACTCACTTAGTGAGGAGTGAAGAAGAAGAAGTGAAACAGCTGAACAAAATTGTATAAATCAAGTTTTTTAATGATTCTGTGCTTCTCGTGTAGGACATAAACACAAATGAAGAGCATAAATGAATTTCGCTCGCTCCATAACCACCAAATATGATTCAAGAGAAGAGCGAACAGCAGCAACAATAGCATCTCTCACTTTTTAACTCACGCATAAACATTCATTCGCTACGCTTCAGACGCACAAGCCAATGCTTAACCCCCCTACGTATCTCAAGCATTATCAACTTGAATTCCGTTTCACTTTTTTTGGACTTACACCTACAACGCCAAAGAAGTCTCACTTTAAAAAATATTTCTGAGTCACGCTTTATTTCAGAATATATAAAACAGAAATGGTTGCAGAAATAATAAAATCACTAAGAAAAGTGTGCGCGTATGTGTGTGCTTCGCATGTTTTCATTTAAGCAGACTTTGGCAAGCATATAAAAGACTACCAAGCAAATATTTTAACTATTCCTAAACTTTCAAATCACATCTTTGCTCATTGTTTGTTACTTGCTGATTTTATCTACTTATTGGCAGATTTCAAGGTTTATTTCCCTTTTGTTTTTTTTTTTTCTTATTTTCTTTAAGCATTTAAGTATTCATTCATTCGTTGTGCTTTTATTTTTATTATCGCTGCTTAAGGATTAACTATGATTTAAAAGATTTTCTCGAACTGATGTAACCGAGACAGACGAATGTCAATGGCTTTATAGCTCTCTTGTTGTATGTTTCCTTAAGCTTTTCCTTGCATAAGAAATGCTTATTGCGGATTTCGGTATGCTAACTGCATATTTAACAGTTACTCGTATATGAAGTACCCTGCATTGAATTGAATATTTTATTTTAATAAAATATGCTTTGATTTTATGCAACTTCACCTTAACGAAGAAGAACTCCACCTTTTAGTAGCTGCTGCTTCAGCTAAGCACTTTGCAAATATTGATTATTCGCTTACCACTGTCCTGCGTTGCACTGCCCACATTAAGCCCAAAGGCAGCAGCAGCAGCATATACATATGGCTTACCTCAAACTCTCAACTGTACAATGCAACAACGTCCTCTGGCCTTTCAGCGCTCTCTCTCCCTCTGACCACTTTGTGGCTTTCATTGGAAAGTTTCATTTTGCAGCAACTTTACGCAGCGGAAGGGAAAAGACAGCTCGAGGGGATATAACGCCTAACTAAATGCAACAACTCGTCTGCATATTGAATAAGTTGCGTTTATGTGTCTGTATGTGTCTGTGTGTGTGTGTGTGTTTGTGCGAAGTTTGTGGCAATAGGCCTCATGCAGGCCCATAGATACAGTCACCTAGTAGAGTTCAATGGCACCTACATAGCAACTATCATAGCGCTGTCATTTGTGCTGCTTTTTGTTGGTATTTTTGTTGTTGTTGGTGTTGCTGTAGTCTAAAACTAACTAATGCGCGCGAAACTAATGCATTTTGTTTCAAGTATTTAAATACAGGGTGCGCTAGTAAATGCACTCGGTGTCTAATGCATTTAATTCATTTGAAAGAGAGTTCAGTGCAGAGCTTAGCACCTGCAACTAAGAGCTGAACAATGACATAAGAAGTGTTTAGACGTTTCTTCTTCATCTTCCGCATGCTTATAACTTGGGGAGTAATGGAGGAAATAAGCTTCTAGATTGTGACGTGTCTGGTAAGGACTTGTAGCTGTATGGAAATATCATGAGACTTTTTCACTCAAGTTTTGCTTTAAGTTTCTAGTTTCAAAATATAATTTAAAGGTTTTGCAGGTGTTTAAGTTACGCCATCTATTGCTCCTTAAACGGATTATGTGCAGAATGATTCATGATTCAAAGTTATCCCTACCGTATTCTTACCTGCCAGTAGTCTACACTCTTTGACTCTCATCTTTATCTGCTTCAAAATTTTGCTTCTATATCTATAGACAACCAGATGAGTTGGGTTTGGTAGTATGGCCCATCTGATTAAGGGTGTGGCGCTTGGTAGTGCTTTTCATATAGCTGCTGAATGAGTTAAGCGCTTTTAGAGGTTTTTTAGTCTATTCGAGAAAATTTACACCAATAAAGGTCGGGTAGGTTAGTCTTGTCCCATTCCGTAACTGAGAGTGTCAGCTTAAGGTGTCCTCAGCGTTAATGTTGTGGTTCTAAGTCTTTATCTCTAGCTTTCTCGTAATGAGATCAAGAAGGAGTACATTTACAAAATAATCCGCCAAGCTGATTTATGTTCATGATCGGATTGTAGCATAACAGGTGCTAAACATACACCTTCTCTTCGATATTTTTACAGCTTCTACATGGACTCCTAGGCAGACATCATTTGAATCTATTACACAAAATTCAGCTTCGCGGTTATAAGAGTCATAATATCTGTTCTGCTTAACTGTACAATTGATAAACGTCCTTTTTTGTCATAAACCCACTTTGTTTGTCTGGAACATCGTCTTTACTGTTTCTCAGCTCGTTTCTGTGTGTTGACGAGAGTTTTAATTTCATACCACGGTGGTCAGGGGCCCTGGCCATTGGAGGGGTCCTTCGGGGAGTAACGTGGTGGATGTGGTTGTCTCCTAAATGCGATAAAAGTTTCTACGGAAGCTTGCATTCACAAGCAGGTGTTGGGACCCATAATGCGAGAGGGCTTTAAAATAGACCTCGACTCCACTTATCAAGGTGCAAAGGTGACTTCAGTTTGGTACCTTTAGAAGCAAAACTATGGAGGTGTTGATTGACGCTAACTAATCCTTAAGCCACGTTAAACCACATGGCCATTCTGTCTGCATATTGATCTAAAGTTACCTTATTTGATGCTTTTTCGATGCTAGATGTTTAATTATGAGCACCTTCCATATTGATTTAGACAACTAAGTCGTTTCTAGGGAGGATATTGTTCGAGGCAGCGTTTTTCGCAAGTTTGACCCACAATTTTTCTAATCTGGATCATCTTATTGGGAGATCTGTTCTATTCGATTCTAAATGTGTCTAGTGGAATCTTCATGCAATTGCTGTGATAGCTTGCTGTTTGGCTGAAACTTCGGCTTGTTAGACGTTGTAGAAGTCTAAATGATGCTTCTTACACCAATTCTGTGGCCTACATACCTACTTCGACAAGGTTTTTCAACTTAAAACCTTTCGTGTAAAAGTTTATATAGTCTGTCACGCCATGTGGCTGACTATGCCGTGACTTTATTTAAGTGTTTTCTTAAAGCAAACACTTTTCTCCACAATAGCTTTGTATTGCTTTGTACATATTATGCAACACCCTGTATTTCCTTTGTTATGCTTGCCGACGCAGCCTTGATTCCTGTCTGCATCAAAGCGATTTTAATTTAATGCGAGAAAGGAGAGAAAAAAGCTTAGAAAAACGTTGCGAAAATAGTTTGCATATAAAGCTATCTCGCTCTTACGCATTGTATCTTTTGCTCAACTAAGCGCATTTGAGTGCATTTGTATATTTATCTGTCCGTCTATCTGACTGTCTGCCGTTCGTGTGGTTGGCAACGCCATCACTCTTGAACACTTTGGCACGCGTCGCTGCACTATACAAACTGCATGCATGCAACCCTGCTGCACCCTTTAGTTTTTTTTTTTATTTTCTGTTAGGTGCACTTGCGCGCGCCTAACTCCTAACTATGTTGCCTGCCTCTAGGCTAGGAAAAAAAATCCCTACCAATATTTTCACTGCATATCAGCTTGCAGTTGCCTTTGTTCGCCAACTACTTTGTTTGTTGCTGCACTCGTCCGGTCTGGCCTTTGTCTGCTGCTGCTGCTGCTACTGCTCCAACTAATTCCCACTCCTTGCTTTGTAGTCTATTAAATTAAAAAAAAAAAAAAAAAAAAAAAACACAAAATGGGGGAGTCTGCAATATGTCGTACTTGTGGGAATCTGTTGCTGTTGCACTGACTGTTGATATTTCGCGTTAAAAATCAAAGTTCCATCTTTGTGCGCTGCCCTTTGTTTAACTTTGCGCACTCGCTTCTCAGCTCCATGATGTTCCATGAGTTCTATGAGTAATGGTTTCCATGTGTTGTAGTGCTTTTCCATGGATTTTGTTTGTTTAATTTCACAGCCTGCATGCTCCGTCGACCTTTTTTTCCGGCTTTGTCTGCAGTATGTTTTTTCCGTTTTTTTTTTTTTTGGTGCTAAGGTCAATGTTTCGATGTCGCCTTTGTTCCTTGTTGAAGTTTTCTATAAAACTGTTTTTTGTTTTTCCTTTAAGTTTTAATTTTTATGCAGCTGCAATTTTTAAAGCACGAAAATAAATATAAAAAAAAATCGAGTGCAGCAGGCTTATAAAAAATTCACTTCACCTGTTTTTTTAGCACGCTTAACACGAACGTTCTAAATTTATTTTGCTGCAGATTTGTGCGCCCTATACTTATTTATTTAAGGGATTTTAGGCTGAGTATGTTGTTGGTTACAGTGTGGAGAATAGAGTCAAGAAACTGCAAAATTAACTAAAGTCTTTAAAAGTCTCCATCGCGCATTTATAACTAATAAAAAAGTTTCTCTACAAAACTCAGATATATGGTGAAAATTTGTACAGGTATAATCCCTACAAGTAAGCTTAGCATAAAGACTTGGAGATCCTGAAAATTTTCACAGAAAGTGTCCACATTTTTTTTTGCAATATTTCGATTAAAACTGAGGAATTACTTCGCAGCCAGTCGGACTATTAATTAATTTGTTGGGTAAAGCCGTTGAAGCTTTATGGAAGGTGCTATCAATTTTTGTATTTCCCATTCCATTTGAATTTTTAAGCACTTTTCCGCTTAACTATCTTCTAACAATAGAAAACTCTCAAATTTTGCGCATTTTACAACCTTGGAATGGGAAAGGCAAACATTATGCATGTGCCTGCCGAGCATATTCGTCGGCTTAAGTCATTGATACGGTTGTACTCTGCTACATACACTGTCACAAAATGCCTTCTCAGTTCATTATTAGCTTGAATAACACCAAACACTCCTATGAAGTGTTCAGAACTAATTTTTGATATATATGATATTGTCTTTGATATATTATGTGAAGAACTATAAAACATCAACTTTATGATGAAAATCTTCAAACCTCTGACCGGAAAGGTCAACAAAGTATAGTTCTGTGTTTTACTTTTGACCTTAGCGTATTTAAGTATTTTGAAATATAAAAATTTTTCTGAATTAAAAGTGGAACTACAGCCAAACATTTGATGCAGAAAACTCCGAATTATTATTTTTTCTTTCCTTTCTCTCCCTCCGTGTATACACTATTGATAAAGGTTCTCTGAATTTAATTGAGCAGTAAATTTGTTAGGTTCCAATTATGGATATTAATCCAAATGATTTAAAATGGGTTCGATTCAGTATTCATATCTATAATCTCACACACACTTACTCTGGGATTAAATCCCGCCAGCTTAAAGATATTTGCATCGCTTTGAACCTCTTTGAATTGTTTCACATTGGCAGCACCTCTTAGGAACTAGTTAACTTCTTGATTATTTTGAGAAATAAATGTTTTGGAAACAAAACTTATTAGCGTTTAAATCTAAAACTAACTGAAACGTAAAATATGAAACAATAAGATGTACCGCTTTCCCATCGTTTTAAAGAGAGAGAAGAAAATAGAAAAACTAACCAAAAGCCTAAGATCTTAGCAGAACTCGACAGTTTTCTTTATGCTTGGTATTCATTTGGAACCGCAAAACGGCTTTAAAATCGATCGCAATACAAATCAATCTGTGCACATATTAACACCTTCCATAGAGATGAACGTTCAGCACCTGCTTGCATTTAGTGAAGAAATAATTGAAATAGAAGAATATTAGGATATTAGGAGCTTTTTCTATATCTTCGAATCCAAAAGTACTCATAGGTTTCTCTCCATGTTCATCTGAAGTATTTAGAAGCCTCAATTTAGGATTAGAAATAATAATGAAAACTCTTAGCAGAGATTTTAATTTAAATTTTGTAAACAGTACTTTTATTTTTTAGTGTAGGATTTTTGTTCCTCTTTTCCAAAATTTTTTCATTGGAGAAGGTTTTTTTCTCAGCTTGGTATGCTCTTTGATCCACTAAGTTCGTCCATGTAGCGCATTTAAGTTTCATTATCAACTCATACCTCACTTATGCTGCACTGTTACACTGTTAACTGTTCCGCCTGAATTTGTGTGTGCCATCTTCTGCAACACTACACCGCGTTTTCATCTCCATTGATGTACGTACACACTTATCTTGCTGCTGCTGCTTTTGCCGATGTTCGTTTTTGCGTTTCTTTTTTCTTCTTGGCCTCGAGCTGTCAAAGTTCTTTTGGCTGTTTTGACATAAAAAATTACGTTTATTTTGCTGTTTGCTCCTTTTCGCTCTTATGTCGACAGATAACTGACTTATTTACCTCGGCTGCCGCTTTTTTTGCTGGGTCTTGATTTCTGGCTACATCTTCTTTTAGTCAAAATGTGCTGCTTCGCCTCTTCTCCCGCTCTATAACTTTTATGTATGTACTTTGCTGTCACAGGTTTCATTTTGTTTGCTGATTTACGCTTGGCTGCATGTTCTGACTTTTAGATTTAGTTCCATTTTTTTTTTTTTTTTGTTGTTTTTGGTAGAAAATTAAAGCTTCTTTGCTCCAATACTCGGTTTCTGTTTTTGTGCGCAGGCAAAAAAAAAAAAAAAACTTTGGGTTTGAAACTTTTATAAGTTACTGCTCGAAGATCCTGCGTCCTACGCGCACAAATTGACATCTAGCCGAGTGTGCTAAGAGTTTATCAACAAATGAACAAGATGTGATGCTAAAGTTTTTGAAATTAGTATAAAATAAAGAGAAAGTCGACGAGAAATTTCTTTTTGAGGAACTTTGAAATCTGATTTTTATTTTAACTGCTGTCTTAAGTATTTGTTGTCTCATATCGTGTTGCATGAGTTGCTAACTTTTCGCGTTTTATTTCTTCCTTTTTTGTACTTTTTTTCTTCTTTGCAGGTGCTTTACCTTTTCAAAACTTTTGCAACACTGTTGTTTGTTACCGTTTTTTTTTTCGTCTTTGTGCACTCAGTTCAACATGCTTGAGGCGTATTTTCTCTTCACAACAGCTCGTCACTTGTCAAAGTTTGTTAATAGTTTTGAATGAATGAATGAATGAGTGAGTGAGTGCATGAAAGCAGTTATCTCTTGCAAAATAAACATTTCAATATGATGTAAGCGCCATCCAAAAAAAAAATAAAAAAAAAACATAAATAAAGCTAAAAGGAAAAGTATAAACAAAACACATTTTTCTCGTCGTCACACATTGTCAACAAAATCATTCATTCGCGTTTGTCAGTCAGTCACTCAGTCGTTCAATTCATTCATTCATCACCGAGAGTCCGAACGAGTCGTTCATTGGACTCTTGAACTGTCAACGTCGCTCTTGTAAATATTGTAGCATAAATGTATTTGGCTTTGGGCTTGAAAAAAAATGTCATTAACCGCCAAGCAAATGAATTGGAAATGTCCATTGACCAGCAATGCAACTGGAATTATGCTACGAAAAATGATATGCTATAAAAAAGCATCGGGGGGTGAAAAAACTGCATACGCAAATATTTGGTAACCAAATAACTTTGCATTACTCGTCAAAAAAAATATATCACAAAGAGGGAAACCTGTCATTTGAGCTTGTTTCAATATAAATTGTAGCACAAAGTATTTATTTATTTGAACTCTTTTTTTTTTTTTAAATAAATAAAATTTGTATATATTGCTATGATCGTGTGTGTTCGTTCGTTGAGTATGTTAACTCAATAAACTGTGTAAATAAATCAAAACTAAAATATTATTTTAAGCAAGAAATTCTAAAATAAATACATTTGTTTTTTATCACAGTGATATGAAATGTATCATATTGATATTAAAAAATATCACTTTGATATATTAGAAAAAACCAACGAAACATTTATTTATTTAAGTGTTTCTTGTGATGACAAGCATGGCATAAACTTACATTAAAATAATTAATTTCTTTTAAATGGTGAAGTCAGATTCGTGAGCTTGGGATTGTATGTGCAGTAAATAAGGCTTTCGAAATGTTAACGTTTGAGCCTTGTAATAGAAACAGTAGTTGCCAAAGGTTTAGCCAGAAGTCGCTCCCTGTATGTGGTAGAATATTAAGAGATTTTCTCAACAACTGTGTTCAAACTGGACTTACAGTACAAGGACAAACCTCGAACATAGTAGTCACAACTAGTGTGGAGACGTAAGTCTTTGTTCTGAAGTGTCTGAAACATATTTCGTTTGGACCTTTTGAAGAGCAACAGATAGTACAGATAGAGCAACAGATAGCAACAGATAGAAGTCTATTGGATATTCCCTAATACTTCGCCTTTCTTGCTTACCGCAGCACAGTGCCTTTGAATGTAATAACAAAAAAGGCTACTCCTTAATTCATAGAAGCAGACAACGTTAACCCTAACCCTCTTTGGCCTGGCCATGTCTCAAAATCATCCGACTTTTCCTGAAATACATTTGCTGCCACATACTTACACTCTGAACAATACAATGTTAAGAAGTCATCAGTGTATGACGTAAACAGCATTTTTTATGGAGGCGTTGGGGAAGTGTATGTGATCCGGTTCACTGCCCTGCGGCACCCCCTAAATACTCAAATGAGTGAACGAAGTCTTCGAGGATGTAGTTCACTAAGCAGTGGAGTTGTTCGGTCGTTCTCTGGTTTACCTGGCTTGAGAATAATATAGAAAATTACAAACTTTCACTGGAAGAGACGTAGTGGTGGACGAAGCCGTTGTGGGGTAGAAATATGAGAGTGTTGAGAAGATGCGAAAGGGGAAATGGGTGGAAAACAAGTATAACGGAAATAAACGTTTTATACATCCCATGAGGGAGATCAAGCAGATGATACCTTTTGAGCCATCTAGTAGTCGAGCTATTACCAAGTAAATTGATAACAAACGTGTTGGTATGCATTTTTAGGCCCTGTACCGAAGGTATAAGAGCCTTTTGGTTTTGTGCAAATGTATGTAACAGGTAGAAATAATGGTCGGAGACCCCCCAAAGTTACCCCCATTAAGGTCAGGAGTGATAGAGGAGTCGATATAGACATGTCCGTCTGTCCGTCCGTCCGTCCGTCCATATGAACGAAAGGATCTCGGAAACGGTAATAGATAGAGACTTCGTGTTTTTTGCATTCGACTAGGACTGCTCCGGAATTTCACAAGTTTATTTTAAAAACTTGCAACTGGTACAGGGCCTCTTACAGTCGGTTACGCCCGACTGAAATTTCCTTACTTGTTAGCCTTGTATTGAGTTGAGTTATTTTAGTGAGCAGATAAGGGCGCCATGAACCCCTTCTATCCAGCACCATGTCCAGATACTTGTCTATAACGGTGCTTGGTATGGCTGTGCCGTCGGTATACATAGCTTATCTTCCTCGATGATCGACATATGAGCTGTATAGATCATATAAAGGACGAATCCAAGTACTCTGCCCTGTAGAACACCGGCGCTGGCTTCTATTATTTCAGATTTTCTCTCTCAAAGAAGCTTCTGCGCTCAATGTAGGACCTGATGAAGTGGCAGTACGATGCTGGCAGAGTTGTCTTTAGCTTGTGAAGCAGACCGGCATGCTACACCCTGTCGAAGGCTTGCCTTACATCCAGAAAGACGACCGAACAATATTTTTTCTCTTTAAATGCGTTTAGTAACCTCTAGACTAATCTATGGCATTGTTAAGGCGTGTCATGAAGCCAAACTGATGATCAGGAATTGTAGCAGCCTCTTCCAATATTAGTCGGATTCTACTGCCGTCTATAATTAATGCTGAGAAAGTTCCGACATTTGTACGCAGAAGTTGTCAAGAATATCAAATCTTAACAGATATGGGCTCATAGTCATACTATAAAATATTGAGAAAGAGTTCATCTCATAGCTTTAGATATTACTTGCTTTTATAATGAAATTCATAGCATATCAACTGAAGTCTTTTGCTCTGAGCTGATTTTCAAAGAACTTCTCCAAACTTAAAGACTATCAGACTGTCAGTGTTGATGAGACTGAGAGACCTCAAAGGTTATAGTATAAGTAATAACTTTTCCTCCAGATCTGTAGTGTTCCTTTGACTATTGCAGCTCTACACTCAACTTCACATAATATCTTTCAAAGCTATATTTCTATGCCGAACTGAGGGGAATAATAACTCTAATACAATTAAATTTCTATTAACCACTTTGATTAGGTAATCAATGAACAAACATTTTAATTGTTTTCAAATATGAATCATTTATAATGTATTAAGAATTTTTGTTTTATCTCAAGCTGTTTGGAGCGAAGGGATGAGAAATCGTTCTGTAGCCAACACTTAAATTGCTTGTTAGCTATGTTGAAGAACACATACGAAGCGAAGACTTTAGTCTGGTCTTTAACGGAACGATACCATCTACCTTTGGTGTTAGTGATTAAAAATTAATATGCTTAATATATTTTTTTCTTTCTACATCTTTAAGTTGTCTAATACTTTCACCTGAAATTACATCCGCTTTGAAGTGGTTTTCTATAGAAACATGACTAATTTTCCATGTCGAACTAAGTATTTATTTCTAATTCGATTACATTGGTAAATTTTAGTTATTAAGCAGGAATTTGTTAATAAGATGCTTATAGCTTCATAAATACTCAATTGCTTTCTAATAGCTTTACACTTTGGTAGAAAATTATTTCTCATTTAATTGGTTTTTTAGAAGTTTAAACGAAACTTTTAAAACTCACAACAGCGGTTTACGTTGAAAGCACCTGCAAATAGCTCTTCTTAAGTAAGCAACATACTCAACACACTTTAATAGGCTTAAGGCAGGTTCAGACATTGCCAGATCATATTGAGCTGATATTAAGAAAAACTATTATTCAAAGCTACTAATTTAATAAAGCATTTAAAGTTATTAAAATGTTTTATTTTCATGTGCTTTCGCTATATTTTTCAATTAATATTCCTTTCTTTGCGTTCAATAATTATTAATTAATTAGTTGCATATGACGCAACAATTAAATATTGCAATATTTTATTATTATTATTATTTGTTGTTTGCATTAAATTGCAATTAACAATAATAATAATTTTTTGCCATATTTTTTATTTTTATTTTCAATTAATTCTCGACAACATTTTTCGCTCCATACACAGCGCTACATTGGCAATTAATAGCATATTTTCTACAATAATAATAAAGTAACTTTATTATAATTATATTTTACAGTTATTTTCATAGTTTATTACATAATTTTACATGCCAAGTACAAGTATTTTTTTTTTTAAATTTTATTTCGCTGTCAATTGCAACGAAATGTTTCATTAGTTTTAATTAACAAGAAGAAGCGCGCGCTACATATGTATAAACATAAAACTAGACAACCCTACAACACTGCGTTGTAAAGTTAACAGAATTTTGTGTTTTGATTAGTGTTGGAAATGTTTCTTTTTTTTTTGTTTTCTTATTTATCTCCCATTGCGCAGCGGTTGCAGGTGATTTGAAAAATTACTCGTAATTACGCGTAACTTGCAGCAGCAGCATGAAGTGTGCAATAAGAAATACTTGCTTGTGGCGAAAGTCTTTTTCACAGCAGGTAGTAAAATAGAGCTGCTGCACTTGTTTTCCACTCTTTTGTTGTTGTTATTGGCTGCACGCGCGCTTCAAGCAGGAAATTGATTTATTATGTTAATTATTAATTACACCGGATTTGATTAATTAAATGCTTGTCTGCATTTCGGCAATACAAAGTAGTGTTGTAAGTGGCTGGCAAGCATTTAGTTTTTTAGAAATTATGTTGTGTGATTATAAAATTAGCATTTCACAGCTAATTAACAAGCTCTAATGAAGATTTCCTTTTTATACAATACTAGAAACTTTATAGTACTCAATCTACAACATGAACATCAAATAATCTCATTAACTCAACTGCTGCATTAAGTTTCTAGCTAACTAGCTCTAGGGTGTGCTTCCGTCTTGCACTTATTTTGTGCACCGCAAGAAATCCTATCAAGTTTTAATGACCTTCAACTGTCACGAAATAGAGCACTACGTCGTCGCATCTTTTCACAAGTCAACAACACTTTAATTACCACCCACAACGTCGTAAAGTGTACTGCATGCTGCATTTCAACTTAAAAGCGCTGCTCAAGTAGCTTAATTACATAAAAAGTGTGCACTAAACTTAATGCGAATGAATGTACGTGCGTTGATTTTTAATTAGTTGGAATGTTCCCGTAATGGCAACGTTTCGTAACACAATTTTTTTTTTTTTTATTTTTTGGCCAATACTCGAACTCTTTCACATGCAAATTATGACAACTACTATTCAAAACGCATTCAAACGCAAATCAACAAAACACAATCAAAAAAAGTCAGCGTCTCCGTCGTCGTCGTCGTTGATGAGTTTGACATGCTTGAAATTCCAGCTTTGTGACATGGCATGCTTAACTGGGCTGGGCTGGGTAGCCAGTCAACGCAGCCTAGCCTACATCTATGTATATGCAGCAGAGACCGCTGAACTGTTGTACGCTCAAAGGCAACCTAAATGTAATCTCATCATTGCATTCGACGCTGCCGATGGGTTTGCTATTGTTGTTGTTGTTGTTGTTGTAACTGTTGTTGCATGTTTTGCATGCGAAATGAAAGTGCGAATATTGACACATATCAACATCAGCGATGGCTGCCGGCAGTAGTAACAACATACACGAGGGCTGTTTGATGTATAATATACTCGAGTATATTGTTGTCGATAGTTTATTTCAAACTAGCAGCTCCCATGCCATGAAAAATACAAGCAATCAGTGGGTGAAACTTGTGTAAATTACTATGCCAGGCATACTCTTATATTGGAAGGTCGTGCTGATAATTTTTCTTATGATATTTCTATTTGAAGCAAAATTTGATCATTTTTTGTCAAATAATTGCAGATTTGTGACGAATCTTAGAAGAGAAAACTTCTTTAGCATTTCAAACACAGCGGTAAAATCGATGAAACGAAAAAGCGACACTAAAAATAGACAAATATGTACATCTATAGGATTTAATCTGCAAGTGAATGAGATATAATATACAAATATACAGTATCTCCTTTTAACTTTGTCGCCTCCTTTTGCAATGCTTCGTAGTTTTGCTCCAAGCGCTCTACTTGTGTTAGTAGGTGTGTGTTAGTAGGTGTGTGTTCGTTTGTGTATGACAAAGCCTTGGGAGAATCGAGCTAATTTTTGATAACTTGTTCTGAAATGAAGCGTATTCCGGTGAGGGCATTTTGCATTAATCTGAACTAGTAATCAGAAGGGGCTATAAGCCGGTTTTTCAAATAGTTTTTCGTGTCTGGTTGCATATTCTGGTCATTTTTCCGCGATCGCTCTCTTCAAAAGAATCAATTGTATTCGTTAGAGGTGCCCTTTGATCGTCTGACCCAAATTTAAGAGCTCATATTACAACACACCCTTGTGAACCCAGCAAATATAGAGCGTTACCATGGCGCCGCAAATGTTGATGGCTTCGGTTCGGGCTTCACATACGATTTCTTGCGCTTGGGGTTAACGTAATGTTTCCAATTTTCATCAACAGTGACAATCCGATGCAAAAATGACTTCTTTTTGTGGCATTCAAGCCACATTTCCGACAAGCTGAATCAGCGTTCGAGGTCTCTAGGTTTCAATGGATATGACACCCAATTTCCAAGCTTTTGTATGAATCCTAATGCTTTTAAATGTCTGAAAATGGTTGCTTGATCAACTCCCAAAGCTTTTGCAAGTTCTTTTTGCGTTTGGCTTACATCTTCATCGAACAATGCCACCAATTCTTCATCTTCAAACCATTTTGGCTGTCTGGATCGTTCTTCGTCTTCTAAGTCGAAATTTAAACCGTGCAAACAACTTCAAGCACGTTCGTTTAGCTAGAGCATGGTCATCATAAACTTCCACTAAAATACGATGACTTTCGGTAGCACTTTTCTTCATTTTACAGTAATGAAAAGGAAGAACTTCCCGCAAAATCACTTCAAATAAATAAAAAAAAAATTATTGTTTACACTTCTACCAAATGACATATACTAAAAAATACCAGCAATGACAGTAGCTTCCAAATGAATATAGCCATGGATGTAAACGACGTGAAGTACTAGTAATGGCCTCTCTTAGTAAACCGCACACAATAAAATTTTTAAATTCGATTTATTTTAAATCCATTTATTTTATAGCTCCTTATACTTATCAAACAGCCCTCTTACAGCATTTGAACACATTACTAACTGATATCACCATATACGCCCACTGCAACATGCATTCTGTCTCTATCGTTCTCACTCTCTTCTCTCTCTCCCTTTTTTTTTTCTACCATATCATTTCTTATTTTGCGCTGAACTGCTGCAGTTCATTGTTGTTGTTTGTTGTTGTTTGCCATATTTTGCAAATTTATGCTTGTCAATCTGACAGACATGTTGGAATGTATATCTCTTTTGTATTGTCTTTTGTGGTCGTCCACAGTATTATTGTTGTTGTTGTTGTTTGTTTATTTACTTGTTTTTATATAAAAAAAAAAAAGCATTGGCGAAAATAAAAACAACTTGTTTACACTTAACTCTCTACTCAGTCTTTCTTATTTGTACGCACTTTTTTTTTTTACAGTTTTTTTTTAAATGTTTACATAAATGTTAAACAATTTTTTTTTTAAACATATTTATTTATGCGTTGACATTTGAACAACAGCAACAACAACAAAATGCTGCCTACGCGTAGCATTGAATACAGCTAACAGGCTCTCTCTCTGCCTGGATGCTGCTCAGGCATACTCGGAGTCGTATTGAAACTTCTCTGTTAAAATCTGCATTATGCTGTAATGTAAACATTTTGTTTAACAGTGACTTAAATGCAACTTAACAGTGCAGCTTTAAAAGTGTTGCAAATGACAATTTTTTTGCAATTATTCAATTGACAAACATTTTAATTAAAACTTAAATGCATTTTGCACATAAATTTATACAATTCGATTGCACTTAAGACTACTTTAGACTTGCAAAATTAATTTGTGCTAGTTTAATTGCCACACTTAGTACCGCTATATATGTAGATCTTAAGATTTAAAGCTTTAAGAAGACAATTTGTTGCAGCTTTCCCTCCCCCCAAGCAAATTTCAAATGACTTATTTGAACTTAATTTCGCTGTCTTTCTTTCTTTTTTTTCTTTTGATGTCTAATTAAGCTGCACACTGTAGGCGTTCAGTTTAAAACGCTTTCATTTCATGATACATTTGCGTGCGTCACTTTTATACGCGGTGACAACACTTGCTAAAAATACATACAACACACAATTTAATGTGTTTTAATGAATGAAATATGCGCATATAATGTTTAAGCACGCTAAAATAATAAATTCGTTTGACAACGGTGCTCATGTCATCGTTATATGTTTGTGCAAAATTACATACAATATATGTAGACGTTGACAGCAGCGACAACCCTAAAACACATACATTTGTGCACACAAAAGTTACGACATACAATTTACAATTACAAAGGCACGCACATAGCTTATCACAAATCTGAACTTTTCACTTTTTATAAGCCTACATTTACACGCATTTGAGGGGTTTCACTTATATGTAATATGTATAGTAAGGGTATTACAAGTAAGGGTAGCAAAAAATGGCAAAAAGTTTTATTTCTGTTAAATCTAGCGGAAACAGTTTAGACACGCACAAACATTCCTTTGCACTGCACCTTAAGGAAGTATTATTGCTTACACCTGCTTAGCTCTTACTTTGACTTTTTAAATGTTGTCACTTGACTAAACTAACTAAGAAGAAGAAAAAAAGGTTATGTGTGACGAGGTGTCTAAGGAAAGTTTGCTTTAACAAGCATAAAAGTTGTAATTAGCAACTGTGATAGTCGACTAAGGACTTCGAGCCACTTATTTGGCGCCCAACGTGGGACATGAAATTATTTTTATTAATATTAAAGTATCTTATTAAATTTTTTTAACAACTTTTATTAATCTCATCGCTCTCACAGCTCTGGAATGCGTTTCGTTGTCATACTTTAAGTTCAAATAACTTAAATTTCATGCAATTTAAACTGACACGTTTCACGTTCAAGTGGTTTCAATGTACAGAAATCTTTTGAGAATCTCTACTATTGATCGAACCCTGCCAAAGGATGCCAAATAGACAACACTTTATGCACATATATATACAGTGTAGCATCTTAATGCATGTGCTACAATATACTCGTATATAAGTAGCGTTTTTTCGCTTTTCCGTTGCTTACCTCTTCCGGCATATTTTTTTTTTTTATATTTTTTTGTGCCTGCATGCGCCCCCAACTTGGCTGAAATAGTACGTACTTGTATTTGCCCGCTTTTGTTGTCTGCCTGCCAACACGCTTCACGGCCAATCAACTCGTACAATTCACAGAAAGAGAAGAGAGTACGAGAAACATAATACAATGGCAACAATTTCTACTCGGACGATGCGCCATGCCAGCCAGCCAGTCAGCCAGCCAGCCAGTCATCCAGTCATACTAGACAAAGGACAACAATGTCGGAGTACAATGAACGACTACAAATGCATTTTTAACTACAATACGATATATAAATATCGTATATATATAAAATCGTAGTATCGTATATTATATAGTAGTAGGCTATAGTACGTACGAGTATGTTGTGTAGTAGCGTTGCATACTCACAACTGCAACGTAGTATTTTCCGCAACACTTGTAGTATTTTTCTTACTCCGTTACTCTTTATATATATTATATATAGATATATTACTATATGATTCACGTTACTATATATACACGTACACTTCCTGCTTATGCCAATATGGCGTAGTCGCCATTTTGTTTGACATATGTTGGCCACATGATTTCCTTGCTGCTACCAGCTGCTCTCTTCCGTACGTTAGAGACTTGCTTGCTTACTTGAATAAAAGTTTAATAAGCTACGACGAGGACTACATCGAATACGTGACAACTTTTGCATCTCTTAAACGTACGTTAGTAGCAGGAAACTTAAACAAACACACAGACACATATATACAATTCCTGTATAAAATGATAAAAGGCAGCCATTTCCTTTTTTATTTTAAAGTTACTCTTTTGATGTGTATTTATACAAAAAAAAAAAAAAACATATTTACAAAGTAGAAAGTGGTTAACTTTGCATTAAAAATTCTTTTATACACGTACATACATGTCTACAAAATATGTGCCCCACGTTGGGCGCCAAATAATATAACTCAACATTAAATTATTGCTGACATATAATGGAATTTGGTTGAAATTTAGAGATTATATGTCATATTAGAATATGCAAAAATTATAACAGAAATAAGAAGAAATGTTTCTCAAACTATAAAAAAAAAAAGTTCGAAAAATTTCATCAAAATCGGTCCAGTGAATTCCAAGGGCTCAAGTCCATGCTCAAAATCTTAAAGAAATATAAACATGTGTGGCTAAATATTAATAAAGAATTCTAGAACCCGATTGCAGCTCTACCTACTAAGTGTAAACCATTCAGAGGCCCTCTCAAACACTCACAAAACATTCATGATTTTAAGAAGAGTTCAGTGATATATCCAGACTGGACATAATGCCACAAGGAGTTAAGTTCATTGATGCCAAGGAGTTAAGTTCATTGATCTCCAAGGAGTCAAGTCCATTGAGCACCAGGAGGTAAGTCTATTGAGCCACAGGAGGTCAAGATCATTGAGGGGCAGCGGGTCAAGTACATTAAACCGCATGGCGTCATTGAGCTTCAAGAGTCAACTCGTTTGATCCCAAGGTTTAAGTCCCATGATTCAAGTTCATTGAGCGTCAAGGGTCGAGACCATTTAGCACCAAGGGGCCAAGTCCATTGAACTCCAGGCGGTCAAATTTATTGAGCCTTAGTGGTCGAATCCATTGAGTCTTAGGGGTCGAGTCCAGTGAGTCCCAGGGGATCAACTACATTAAGCCCCATGATTCAAGTCCAGTGAGTCCCAGGGGGTCAACTCCATTAAGCCCAATGATTCAAGTCCATTGAGCCTCAAGGGGCGAGTCCATCTTGAGAGGTCAATGCCCTTAGCTAAAGGTCGACAATTTTGACCAGTTGTTCATATTCTAATATGCTCTCCTCGGCGATTCTCAAAAGTTGATATAACCAAGGCCTACGACCATGGCCGACATTTTCTTCTTGGGATTCTTCCGTCTGGAGATTCATCCATCTATGATAAACCCGCCCTCTCATGGTATTTCTGATTCAGAGCTATCGCCTATCTAGGGATTTCTCCGTCAAAGGTATCCCCCACCATCGGACTTCTTCCGTTTGGGGTAGCCTCCGCCTGGGAAATACTCCATTCACTTCCTGGGGATTCCTCTGTATGAGGTATCTTCCGCCTGCGGTTGGAATCCTACGCTTGGAGATTCCTCCATCTTGGGAATCCCCACCTTTGAATTTCTCCTTCTAGGGAATCACCTGCCTGGGGATTACTCCGTCTGGGATATCCTCCGCCTGGAGTATACGCTTCCTGGATTATCCTCCGCCTGGGCATTCCTCCGTCTGAGGTATCCCTGCCTTGCATTTGCTCTATCTATATAATCCCCCGCTTGGAGAATCCCCACCTATGAATTCCTTCGTCTGGGGAATCACCTGCCTGGGTATTACTCCGTTTGAGGTATCCCTTCCCTGGGGTATCTTCCGCATGGGTTATCCTCCACCTGTGGTACTCCCCGCCTTGAGGAATCCCCGCCTGAGGTTTCCTCTATCTTTGGATTCCAACGCCTGTGGATTCCTCCTGTCTGGTGAATCATTCATCCTGGGAATTCCTCTTTCTGGGGTATCTCCCTCCTTGGGATTCCGTCTGGTTCCATCTGATTTGGCTACAGATGGTCAAGGCCATTGAGCCGTATGAGTTCAAGTCCTTCATATGGCTATACAAGCTCTCATGAATGTGTGATAAACGTTAAGCTACGCACAAAACACGTCTTAAACTGGAGGACACCTCAAAAACCACGTTCGTAATTTTTTATTTAAATTTATGTGCTTTTTTTTAATGTGATAATTGTTTTTAACTGTTATAATTATAACACTTAGATGTTATATGTAGAGTAGCAATCTAACTAATCAGATTAAAAGCACAATTTTTACCGCCAAGGTCTTAATATCATAAAATATTAATGCAAACACCCTCCGCTCTTGCTATTAACTTATGTATATCGTATTTAATGCTGTCTGCTCGTACTACACAGCTTTATATATTTATTTATCTACAAAATATAGTTTTATATTTATTCCACTTCATTTGCTTTTGGCAAACAAACGTCACAAGGCATTCCTTTGAGTTCACACCCATTTCGGTCTCACACCAAATAAATTCAAATGCCAGCATTCGGCAGCAACTTGTTTAGTTTACTACGCGTATATATGTACTCATATATATTAAGTTTACTTTTGTACCGTACAAATATTTGTAGCAGGGTATATTGGTTTTGTTTAGATGTTTAAATGGAAACATTGGAGATACCATATAAACATGTTTAACGTGACGTTATGAAACGATTCCTCAGAAAGCTTATTGGAGTAATGAAAACTCAGCGAAACTAATGTCTGTGTATGTCATTCTCTTAGTGCTGCACTGTTACAAGTTTTTCGTGTTTAACATGAAAAATTAATCGAACTAGCTATGTTCCTCCGTTCGTCCATTTGTAAGTCTGTTTGGTTAAAAACTTTTATGACTCGTGAAGACTTAGAATACATACATTGCGCTTTTTTTTTTTTAGGAAAAGAAGGCCTTCTATACAAAAATATGTAGGGTATAAATTATTCGAGCATCTTTTATATGTTTTTACCCATTTTATTTCGCTTCAGTTTACTCTCTCTCCTTTGAACTAACTGTCTTGTATCTCTTGGCAAAGACTTGACAACAGAAATAAATATATGAAAATTTATGCTGTGGTCGCTATTACAAAAACGAACGAACTAAAGCGAAATAGCGAACAGGACTACTTAGTCCCCTTAGTCCTTGTATGTGCTATGTGGACGGACAGCACACTACACTGTTTGTCATTGCGCGCTTCACTTGCTGCTGCTTCTGCTAATGCTGTTACTTTCTATTGGAAGGAGCACTTTATACAACTCGCTGTGCAAAGTTCTTTGCCAACGCCTTGGCCGTTGTTTGCAGCTCCTTCTTAGAGTTGGCCATCGACTCCATTTTATTTTTGGCTTTATACAATGCTGACGACGTCATTGTGGTCAACATTGTCGTCGTCGTCCTTTCATACAACATTTCATTTTGTTGCGTCTACTTTAGATTAGTCACGTGTAGCCACATCCTTCGCTGCGCTCGTATCCTTGTGCTTCTTGTCGTTTGCTATTTTATTGTTTGTGCAATAGATTTTCGTTTACTTTGGATGGAATTTACTTTAGTAGCGTATACAACAAACTTAAAAAAATATACATTTTATATTTATGCACTTTTAATAATAATAATCAAAATAAAAAGATATATTTTTCGTGAGGCTCTCCTCTTTTTGTAAAGCATTAATTTATTTCCATTTAAATGAGTTAACACAAAGAATGCAGTTTGTCTGTGTGTGTGTGTGTGTGTGTGTTTGTCAATATTTAAATAAAGCATGGAATTTATTAAACTTTTTTTTTTATATAAATTTACGCTCAAAGTGCTTGCTTTGAGCAAAGTGCAATAAAAATTTAATAAATTAAAAAAAAATGCCGCAAAATAACTACGAATATGAAGCATTGCTGTCAGCGTTGCATTGCAAAACGTGATTACGGCTTCCATTGAATGCGTTGAATGCATAAAAAGCGAACTCATTGAATTTTAGTGAAACCGAAATTTTAATACGCTCCAACTGGCATGCAAAGCGAAACTAATAGCATATACAAGTGCTAGGATAGGCAGTATACAAAGGGAATGTGGCATAGTAATTTGAAATATAAAAAAAATACAACATTTGAATGGTAGTCCTTAGCAGTTATCATTTGAATATTCTGCGCGTTAAAAGGTTTGATATCTGGAATCATATAATCAAACAAAATACAATCAAAGAAATAACATTTCATAACTATTTTCATTTCCTTTGCTTGATATCGTTGGGTCTATAGTGGACTTTCATCACCTTTGTAGAAGTCTTGAAGTAAAGTTTTTAATCGGAGGAGAATTCAACGCCAAATATCAGCTTTGGTGGAGCTACAGAGCGGACTTGAGAGGTACGAGAATGCAGAAAACTTTAGCCACCTCCTTTGCTCAAATTCAAGCTACTCCGCTTCCCTGCGCTAAGCGCCATCAATTTTGTCTCCCGCTCGTGGTTAAACTAGCAAGTTAGCCACAGTCCAGGGTGGCAAAAAAACGATTGATGTCACAACGAACCTAGTGGATTTCCGCAAGGAATTAGAAATTAGAAATCAGGCTGGTCTTGAACCTCGAGATTATATGGCCTGAAGACTTAAAGGACACTTTTCTTCAATAGAGTGCACTCGGCTGCCATCAATGCATCTCCAGTGTTCCAGAGTTCAACAAAGTCAATAAACTGCTTATCAGGCAAAATCAGCAAAATACGTCCGGTTGCTAAAGAAGATTACTCCGAACGCTAGTACGAACTATTCCTTGTGTTCTCTAACGAAGCAATATAAGAGACAAACACCACCAAAGTTCCCTATTCGCAAAACAGATAGAAGCTGAGTCAGATCCCCCTAAGAGCATGCTGAAACTTTTGTCGTACATTTTGAGGCTAGGTTCCAACCTTTCGACTCCACATCCGGTAGTCGTAGAAAACAGTTTCAAAGGGTACTGGACAGCGCTGGCCAGTTTTATTTTCCAGGCCGATCCGATCAAGGCACACGGCACCCCTGAACAGTTCAATAGAGTGCTAAACTTTAGGGTTTCATGGCTGTTTACCTGGACATCCGTCAGGCTTTCAACTCTGTAAATTAAAAGGCATCTTCCCACCATAGCTGTTTTTTTTTTTTTTTTTTGTTATTGTGTAGTTTTTTTAACTAAAAGGAGCTTTTAGGTGGTTCAGGATGGTCAAGAGTCAAGCACGATAAGAACCCGTGCAGGTGTTCAACAGGGAAGTTTACTAAGTCCCACCTTGTATACTCTCTTTACTTGGGACATAGCCACTGGGCGTGCCATCCTGATGGTAGATACCCTGGTCTTCCTCACTGCTACATTTGCTGACTATACGGTCATCCTTGTCAGATACGAGTACTTATAAAAAGCCACTGAAAGGCTAATTACGCGTTCTGCAGGCGAAGTTCCTCAGTGGTTTACATGTCTGTCCTGGTATATGCACAGCAAATATAGAAAAGCATCTAAAAGTCGCTAAAATCGAAGATATCATTAATAAGCAGACCGCAGACTATATAGAAAGACTTAATAGTCACACAAATCAGCTAATTTTTTTTATTTTTATTATTTTTTTTTTAAATAAATTTTTTTTTTTTGTATGTTTTTGTTCTTCTTTTGTAATCAGAGTGTTAAACGCTTTTCCAATCACTGCTACTTGCTGTTAAATAATTTTTATTTCTGTTAAGTTCAAACTTATCGTTAGACATTTAATAACCCTTCTTAAAACTAAATTTAAAGGGTATATAAAACCCATTGAACCAAACTACGCTGCTAGCTATAGCGCAGTCACGCTACCGCGCTCTGCTCTAACCATGTTGCAGGTGCCGCGTGCTGCATCTGTAGGGAATCCATAGTTTATCGCTTACAATGACTGTCGGCAGTCAACATTATCATCGTCATCATCATCATGATCATGATGATGCTATTGTCAACATCATTATTTACAGCATCATCATGATGATAATCGTAGTTGTTATTGCTATTGCTTGCTGCTGAATATTACCGGCGACACAATTAAATTGAATAAAATGCCGCATTTAAAATTTGTATTTTTATTTTATATTAAAATAATACATTTTTTTTTGTTCATTTTATTACACAGCAAATTGTCAGTAAATAGAATTTGGTTTGCATTTTATTATTTTTTTTAGCATTTATTTGGTTTGCCTACCTTTTTTATAACATTAACTTTTTAACTATATTTTAATGTACACTTCATGTGCATAATTTTTAATGTGTATTTGAAGTTTGTAAGGTAATATGTTACCGATTGATTATATATGTATTTGTGTGTCTTTCTGATTTAATTTGAAACTTTTGAAATAATGTTGTATAACTACCAATTGGCTATATTTAAATCTATCAAATCTATCAAATCGACTCTAGTGCAAACATCTATTGCTATGGAGTCGTCTCTCATTTCATTGCGTATCAATAAATATTTTATCGCTTGTGTTCCACAAAAAAAATAGGCTTTGTTTGTAAATATAGAAAATCGAGTCGTACCAATCCGCGTGACTATTCTAATATTTACTCTGTGGGTGGATGTCAAATATGTACTAGTTAGTACCAGGCACTTGTTTATATAGACACTGATAGGCTTATTAGTAAAAAATCTTACAATAGTGGAGATTTTTTTATGTAATTTTGGCTCCAAAGACTGCTGCGGTATATTCATAAAAATATATATCATACGCGGCTTGCGCGGCCTGTCCCTTCTTTGTCTTCCTTTTGTATATTATGTGAGCCTTTCCCGAGAATGAAATTTTTAAGTTAAATTTTTACAAAATTTGACCCACCATCCGATACACCGAAACCTAACGCAGAAATATTATTCAGAAGAGTGATAAATTACATATTATAGCGAGGCTACTTATATCAAGATGCCTCTCAAACAAAGAGTTTCAGTTCGAGCAGTTTTCGGTTGTTTTGCACGCAGCTTAGAGGCTTGCATTGTGAAGGTTTTTGAAACTTCGTTAACATTCACAAAACACTTTTTGAGACGGTTTCAGAGTAATTATTTTTAAATTCTTCAAAAAAAGACTCCTCTATACACTAAAATAAGAACTACTAATTGAGTTTCATTTTAGTGTACCCGTATCTAACGGAAATTCGCATTTAAAGAATCTTTTATGAAGACATACAAGATCCAAACACTTCGAAATGGAGAGTCTTTAAAATCTTGCATGATTCATTGCTGGGTGATAAGAGACAAACAAGTAGGGCAAAAACCAACAACAAAATAGAAGGTGCTGATGAAAAAACTTCCTTCTGTCTCTCTTTTTGACTGCCTTCAATACATTAACTTCATAGCAACGATCATCGAAGAAGAAGAAAACGAATATAATCGGCTAATAACACATACACAAGCCTTTCTGCTTGAAGGATATTAAAGGCTAAATAATTAATATTTTTACTAGCGGAGCCGACATGCGCTGCTACGTACCACCTTTGTCTTCCTTTTGTATTAGTGAAGCACCGCGCAGAATGTGTGTAACCTTATATTTGAAAAGGGATCTACATGCTAAAATCAGTTTTGTAGACAGCTATTAAGGTAAACAACTTGCTTGCGCAGACAGTGAGGACGTAGACTTGTCATCTTCTATCAATAAACTCTATTATGAAAGAGCGCCTCAAAGTGGAAAACAATTTTCTGATAACTTAGCCTCTTTTTCATAGATCAGATCACATATATTATATAGAAATATTTTGATGCAATTTTTTTACCACATGCAGTTTGAAAAGCGCTATCAAACAGTTTGAATAGCGTTGGTGTTTACCATTTTATAAGCTTAGAAATTTAATTTATATTTTAACAATAATATCTTTTGACTTTGTGGCCCTATTTTGATGAAAGAAACGCTAGATGTTACTCATAATAAAGCTGCTTCCCTTTCAGTTATTCAATTTGGATATCAATGATGTGTTTTTATGTAATATGCGCAATTACAATATATCGTCTACGATTTTCTAAACAAAATTTTTTTTTTTGTTTTAAATCTGTATAAAAAAAATTGACATACGAAGTCTATTTATACAAATGAAGAGTAAAAGGGTCCTTCTTTGGAATGTTCATCTATTTCCGAATCTAGAAAGCATTTACGTGCTAAGAAAATACTCAGGGTCTGACGTTCAACTGCCAAATCCATTAATGCTTGTAACTAATCGGTTTTATCCTAATTATCTCCAAAATATGAATGGCTTGACTATCAGCAGTGTTTTCGATTAGATCGCTGCTTCATGTCACTATGCAGCCTAACGACTATTTATGCAGCAGAAGGATTAGCTGCAGAGTCTCTCATCCATTATTGGTGTGTCATCAGTGATGTCCCTGTTTAACTTAGGTCCATTCTAGCCATCAGTGTGCATATTTAGTTAATATTGACTGGAATTCTAAAGCTTTTAAAACTAATTCTATAACATGGGCCTCACACGATTGTATGGTTGCATACCCTTAAAATTGATTGTGATATTAAAAGTGATTGAGTAAACTTAACGAATGCCAATCCTAGAGAATCCTAGTAATATGTAGTGTATTTAAGTGTCGCCTTTGCCATAGTTAATTTTTATCTTTAGTGCAATTGTAGTATGTATAAATGTATTAGTTTAGCTTTTAACTAAATTAATTTCATCACTGACTGCGCTTTTATTTTGTGCAAATTGGCGTTCACTATTTGAATTTTATTTTAATGTTTATTACTATATATAATATTTTTATTGTAATCATTTATATATATATATATATATGCAATTTGAACTGCGCAATTTCACAATTTTTTACGCTAAATTTAATTTAATTTAAATTTTCACTACTAATGCAATTTTCTTGCATTTATCGACTATATCACTCTACTATTCTCGACATATTACTCATACGACACATTGCCTTTGCGGCTTGGCTCATTGCATTTTGTATTCTGTTGCTCTGTGTGGTTTTTCCTATTATTTTGTACATTTTTCGCAATTTATGCTAAAAATAAACACTAAATTGTTAATCAATATTGATTTTTTTTTTTGTGTGTTTAGAAAATAAAGATTTTCTTAAGTAGCTAGAAACAAAAGCGTTCCAACTATATAAAAGCTTATCAGTTGCGATAGTTTTTTTTTATCTATTTGTATATAAATTCGTATAAAAAATTTATAGCCACTTAATGAATGGAAATAACGCATTTCAATTAGTTTGCATGCTCTCTCCCGCTGTTTCGCTTTGTGTTCAATTTAATTCAGCGTGGTCTCAAGACCTCAACCCTTAGCATAATTAGCAGAAATGTTTGCTTACTCATTTTGGCTAGCGGCACATTGACTTTGCAGCACAACTTTTACTTTTCACCTGCTTTTGCTAAGACGACCGCCGCCCACTTTCCGTGCCATGGCAGCACATTGAACCCGCTCAAGGTCGCTGTTTAGCAAAAGTTACTTAATCGCTTACTACAGCAGCAGCAGCAGTCGACGAAGCAGGCAGCAACGATTTATTTATACAATTTAAAAATTTTTTTTCTTGCTAGTATTTATCACTTTTTGACGTCTGATAAGCGTTACCGGCTAGAAAAAGTCAAACCCGTGTGTACCTGTCAAAGTATTTTTTATTTAAACGTAATTATCAGCGCTTGGCAGAAAGAACTTAAAAGTATGCGTAAATGTATGCGTGAAACACGAGGGCAACTCTTTAAGTACACAAAGGATATTAGTATATAATAATTAGTGCATCTTTTAATAATCTAGGACGGCATAGGATCTATATTTCGCCGTTTTTTGTACAGCAATCACTTTTAATTTCTCAGTAATTACTCTGGATGAGTACCACTTTCAGTCATAGCTACTATCCTATTTTCGGTGTACATGTTGATTTTCTTCATTTTTCCGCTTTATTTTGTTATGAAAAAGTGTTATCACTGATAACAAACAATAAAAAAACCAACGCATATAACAAGAGTATAAACTAAATGCGAATTATAAGCCACATATAACGGTAAATTTGGATTTGCACAGAACAGTAGTAATAAAATTTTCTTAATGAGTTTGTTGTAATACATAAAAATTGTTCCCGACTGCCCGACTGTCTGTCTGTACTTTGAGCATAAGTTCCAATAGCTAAACGCAAGGAATCAGAGACCTAACACTATATGAACTCATTATTAGTAATTTTTATGTAAATTCCAAATATTTCTGGTTTTTATTTCACCTCTTATAGCTCGTTCGTGTGCTAGTTTTTACTTTCATTTACTTTTATGCGATGACACATTTGCTAATTTGAGAATAAGACAAAACAAAAAAAAAACAACAAAAAAATTATAATTTTATGCGATTTCTGCTTTTGTTTAGTGCTTTTGCACTAATTTTCTTTGTTTTTATTATTTTTTCACAATATTTTTTAGTCTTATTTCTTCTTATTTTTTTTTATTTTCGCAATTGCTTTTGCTTATGGCATGGTGGCATGTTAATGTGTGGGGGGTTGTGGGTGTTTTTTTTTTTTTAGTTGTATAAATTGCCGCGGCAAGTGTTTGTGTGGTGAATATACAAATTTTTAGCTTTTAAGTTTTGTCGCGCTCTCAGCTGCCTGCTAAATGCTCTTCTCAACTCATCTCAAGCAGCAGCAGCACATGTGAAAAACGCGATTTGAAGAAAACATGTTCTAGACTTGCCACCGCCGCACACCGTCCGCATCTAACAATGCAAACCAGTGTCATGTTGAATTTTTATTTAATTTTTTTTTTTTTCGAAATGCCAAACCAGCTGCATGGCATTGCCAGCTGCAAGATAAATCTGCATATTTAATGGCGATTCCATTGAATTTCAATAATTAATATTTCGCGGAATTTTTAAAGGTAAATATTACGTATACGCCATACATATATATTTTTTAATGCTTTATTTTAATTTGTTTCACTCAATTTACTATTTTATCGTACACATGCATTCAACATCATCAACATATTGTTTGCATAATGAGCTCATTAAATGCGAACGTAAATATTTTGCTGCAATTAAGCGTAGTAATTATAAAATCACTCATACGCACGGTTATACAAATGTATAAAATAAATTAACACTTTTAATTGGCGAAAGAAATAAATTGACAATGCAGCCATTGCAGAGGTACATAGTTCACCTGTAATTATAAACATTTTCATTCACCGCATGCTGCCGCTTAAGCAAATAATGCGCACATGCAACGGTGTTGTGCTCGATATGCGTGCATGGAACATGCGGCTGTGGTCAGCAGTTGTTTTTTTCTATTTTTTTAATTTTGCAAAACTTGTATTTGGAATTCCAAATTCAAACACAATTCGTATACACCATGCAAAGACAAAAAAACTAGTTACTAGTAGACAGTCTGCTGCATTTTGTAAGGGGAAGCGCACTGCATTTGTTTGGGTTTGCTTTGCTTTGCACTTTTTTCGCATGCCACAACTCAAAAACAAACAAACGTCATCAATTGCGTGTAGCTTGCTCACTCTCTCTCTCTCTCTCTCGGTATTTTATGTTAGCAAGAGATTACTCCTACACATACATTGTAGTTGTACATTCACATATATTATTTACGTTCAATTTGAAATAGTACGCAGTATGCTCCCAGTGAGAAATTAATAGCAGAAATCAGGCATTGGTGCGTAGCGAAAAATTAGAGAATAGAATATATACAAGGTGTTTCCTAAAATATCCCGAACTTTTGAAACAAAATAAAAACTATAGATTTTTGAGTACTTGCTTTTTTATTATTCAAAGTAATCTCCCTCCGACTGAATACACTTATTAGCTCGATCCAATAACGTTTGAAATAAGTGTTTTAGTTCGTTGGCCGGATTGACCTTTACGACGTCGGTATACGCCTCTTGGCCTACTTATCAGCATAGCGCCGTTCTTTCATGGATAATTTCAGCTTGCCGAACAGAAAAAAAACATATGGTGCCAAATCAGGTGATTTTTTTGGGTTTTGGCTCACCAAACCCCATTCCATTCGGCACTTTGACGCTCGGTTTCAGGATCGTATTGAAAACACCATATTTCGTCTCCACTAACAATGTTGAAATGGAAGTTTTGAGCCTTTTTGGCATCTTTAATGATGTTTTTCGTATGTTGAATCCGAAGCGCATTTTCCTCGTCTTCAAATGATCAACCAAAATGCGATGGATTGAGTCTTTGGACAATTTTGAGAACTCCCACTAAAATAGAAATTTCTCCCTTTTGAATATGGTGGTTCTTTAGTCAGCTTGTCTGCTTTAGATGTGATATATTACAGAACAGCCTGAAGGCTGCCACCTCAGCTTGATAGACGCTGCAATCATCAGCGATCCACATAACATAACTCTTCTAATTTAATGATGATGGCGCTTAAATTTTTTCAAAGAATCGATTTTCAAAACGATTTTCAAAATTTTTTCGCTACAAAGCGCTGTATTATAATTGTATTTGTATTTCTATAACTTAAATATTCAATAACAATTTAGATTTTATTTTCAATTAACATAAAATCCAGCTATACCGTAATACAACTCGTGTGCCTTTAGTTCCGCCAATTTCTCACAGGGCTTTTGTTTATTATTTTTACGTTTTGTTCTCAATGCGCTTGCTCTCTCACTCTTTCTCTCTCGCTGGTACGCTCTTAGGCAATATGTAAACTTTTCATGGGGCATTAGTCAGCGTTAGTTGCTTGTTGGCGGCGCTCGCGTCTTGTGATTTGTTTTTCCACGCGCAACGAGTTTCCTTGCAATAGGTTTTTCCATTTTTTCACAACGTTTCATTTTGTAAAAATTGTTAAAATTAAGAACTAATTTAATGTTACTAAATGTCTAAGAAGTTGTCAACATTGACATTGTTTTGTTTGTGGCTTAAATTGGCTTTGTACGTCGATTTCAACATGTTAAACAGCTGACTGTGATGAAGTTCTACGTTTGTATAAAACGAGTAATTAAAATGTTTTTTACTAAATTTTACACTTTTTTTCACGCTAATTTATCTGTACATATGTGTATTTGTGACGTCTTCGTATGAATTCGAACATATTGTACAGTGAAACTACGCGTGCAAACTGGACTTGACCCGCCACACTGTCCCGCCCGCACTCTTCTTCCTTCGGCTACTATGCTATGTATTTAATAGTAGTCGTGAACTTCAACACATTCTCGTGCGCATTGATTTTTTTCTGTTTTTTTTGTTTTTTATTTTTAAATATGAATAAATCTCCATTGAATGGCATGCTAATTGGTGTCTCCATTATTTTCTCTCTCATTACAGATCTATGGGCATATTTCTACCACCCGTCTCACAGGTGACCAATACACGTATAAATCCTACACAACATCATCGAAATCGTAGTCTCGACAGCGCTTTACAGCGCATTCCAGAGGTGAGTAATTGTGCAAAATATAAATAAAAAAAGTATTTTTCGCTAGAAATTTGCCCACCACCCACTTTTGGGGGTCGTTGGGTTGCTTTGCTTGTGTGCCAAATCGCGCATCTCTGCACTTAAGTGCAATGCAAAAAAAAAAATAGATAATATTTTTTTTATCTATTTCAGTCTGTTTTCTGCTGATAGCAAAAGTTATTATTGCGTCTAATCTGCAGCTAAAATAGATTTTTTTTATTAAATTTTGTTTTATCTGTTACGTGTTTTTGTTTAATTTTGTTTTCGTTTTAAACTTTTATAAAACTAAAACGGTTTTAAATATCTTCTAAATATAAATATGTATTAAATTCGAAATAATTTGCAGAAGACCGTATTTAGTTTGCTCTGAATTATGTACTTTGCGCGCTCTTAACCAAAGGTCAATATCTTTCCAAAAATTATCACATGAGCTCATCTCATTGTCAGATTAAAGCTTATTAAGTTCTGTGAAATTTATTTATTTAGTAAATTAAATTTGCGTCCTAACTTTTGTGTCTGGCTGGAGAATCGATTCATAAAATCTCGAGAAAAATTGGCAGTCAGCTTAATATTATGTCTGTATTTAAATTTCCCAGAAATATTGTGCTTTCAACTGCTTATAATCAAGTTCCTCATGACTTACCAGTCAATATCAGTTCAAACTAGTGTTCCAACAGTCCAACAAAAAATATTGTTCAGCCATCAACTTCAATACTTATTTCAAACTGCCAGTTCTGTTCAGGAACTAAGCTGCTAGGCACTTAACTGCCAAATGAAGCTCAATAAAATATATCAAAATACATATTAAATAAATTTTATAGTTTTATTTTATATCTTTTAATATGCTTTCAAAATTTCTTCATTGAATTATATTTTTAAATACATATTTTAAAATTTGTAGCCCACTGTAGCCACCGCACACATGCATGTGTTTGAAAACTTGTTCTCTTTGTTTTTGACATTTGCACCAGAGCGAGAGAGAGCGTGTTCAAAGCTTTCAATAAACACGCTCACTCATATGGTGTCTTGCTCTCTCGCATTGTTATCGTTGTTTCATTTTGTGCTTAGTTTGATGTTTTATTTTTTTCTCCTTTTACGTATTTTTATTAGTTCTGAGTTTTATCGTTTTATTGACGCAAATACTTTAAATTTTGTTGTTAACTTTTCAATACATAAAAATAAATAAAATATAATAAAAAATATATACAATAGCGCGCAGCTTTGAGTAAGTTTCTTTGTTCTTGATTTGTTTTGCTTAGGGCAGCTGTGTCATTTACATATTTATATATTTTTTTTATTTTTTTTGGGGTTTGCATTTGCATTGAATAATTTGTTGTTATTGCTCTGCAGGTTGAAGTTTCCTCGCCCAATGCTGAGAGTGAGAACACCTTTTGTTCGCCATCGATACTCGGCACGAATATGTGTTCGAAAATGATAACTACAGCGGCGAATATGACCGCAGCGCTGTCCACAACAACAACGCCCGCATTGACCTCGGCAGCGGTGCCGACGACAACGAGTGTAGAAGCACCCACCGCAACGTACTTGGAGCCAGCTGGTACGCATACACCAGGCGGCTCGACATCGCTAGCGCAGCCACAGCTGCAGCAGCAGAGCCAATATCATGCGCCCAACGTTGTTGTTGGTAAGCACAGCGAAATCATTTTTAATTAATTTTTTTTATATTAATAGCAATATCTTTTAATTACAGTTGAAGCCTGTCCCACATTGCGTACGCGTCCCAAATCCAGTGAGTCTACAACGGCACGCATGCCGGATATGCCTGCCGGTATAAATGGCACTGGTAACAGCTGCAGCGCCACAAGCAGTAACAGTTGCAGCAGCAACGGCAGCAGCAAGAAACGTGAAGATCTCACCAGTCTTGGTTCGGATGATTCAGGTTTGTTGGCATTAAATGTGACAGCTAGATTATGTGTTTTTATCAATTTGATATATTTTATTTTCTTATCAATATTCTGTCTGTTTTAATTTCAGGAATCATTTGTGGCTCGGAGTCGGATCAAATCTCATTGAATCGCATACGCCACTCGCATGAATCACTCGATTCTGGTGAGATGGACGCTGAGGAGGAGTGCATCGATATGCTCGAAACAACATCAATGGATGAGGAATATAATCTATTGCAATCGGATCTTTGTTTCTACCCACCACTAACAACAACGGAAACAGATTGCCGCACATTGCGACCGTCGCGTAAACAGAAACAGAAGCAGCGTTTGCAAGAACATGAACAGGAACATGAAGCCAATGCTAGTGGCTCAATGGATGATCGTATACGTTATCGTGTCATGAATATGTCACAGGCAGCTATCAATATGGAACTTGGTGCAGTACCCAATGAAATTGAACCGGTTTTGGATGATGTTGATGATGATGACGTTAATGTTTGTGATTTACAAACGGAAATGCAAGGCATTGATGCTGTAGATGCAGCGCCAACACCCACAAACAGCACGCCAACCATAGCAGCAACTGCTGCAACTATAGCTACAACTCCAGCAACGCCCACACAAGCAACAGTTGCAGCAGCAACGCCCACCAGTACCGGTGAATCTACTAAAAACGATCAAGTACTTTTTAAGAACTTTTTCGGTGCCACTAAGAATGCCATTTTCCGTACAGCGCAGAGCATAATTGAGAATCATGAGAAGAAGAATGCCGCAAAGCAAAAGGGTGAAGAAAATGGCTTAAATATTAATGCCAACGCAGGCAATACAACGCCACAGGATCAGGTGAAATCTCCTACGGATATATCGAAGAAAAAGGAATTCTTTAGTTTATTAACATCGAATTCGAGTAAGAAAGCGGCCGCTGCTGCTGCCGCAGCAGCAGCATCTGCAAATGCTTCGGCAGCCAATACTCCTGCTGCTACGCCAACGGTAGAGTTGTGCGTTGAACTGAAATCACCCACTTTGGATGCTGCTGTAGATGCCGCCATTAAACGCTCTGAAAGCAATGAGCGCACACTAAATCTGCGTCTGCCTGGTGGTGCTACAGAAAATACACTCGCCGTTGTCGACATTAATGCCACTACTCTTGCAACACATGCTTCCCTCGCCAAGTCTGCTTCCATCAATTCATTGAACAAGCTCAAGGTGCCCGGTGTCGTCAAGTACTTCATCAGCGAGCGTACTCAAGCGAATGATTCGCTACAAAAGACTGAAAAAGGGCCCAGCGGCCTTTTGCGCTTCTTTGAGTCGCCCGTCTTCAACATACACTTCGCAGTGCACTATCTCTTCTACTCGAAGGAGCCTGGCGTGCTCAGCTTCATTGGCAATAAGATATTCAGCTTCCCCGATCAAGAGGTGGATCTCTATATACCACAATTGATTGTCATGTACATACAAATGGATGAACTAGCCGAGGTGCTTGATCCATATTTGACAATACGTTGTCGCAAGTCGGTTGATTTCTCGCTCAAGTGTCTCTGGCTGCTGGAGGCCTACAACTATCAAGTGGATTCACTCGGTATGAGTGCACGCAAATCAAAATTGGCGCTCATGAAGGAAATATTCTCAAAGAAGGAGAATAAAATACTAAACAAAACTGATGTAAAGGACGCTGCACCCGCCGTTGCGCTTGTCAAGAAGACGCATCACCGTTCACAATCCGATGCAACTGTACTGCTCACCGACTCACGTTCACAGCACACGCTGAGCATATCGAATCGCCTCTATCAACAGCCGCCGTACACTACACAGACCTTGCCCGCAGTACCTGCCAAACTCTGCCTAGGTGATCTAACATCCGGACGCGCATTCGACAACGGTTGCACATGTTTCGAGTCCGTGCGCGGACAGGTGAATGGACTGCTCGGACAGAAGACCTTCTGCTCATGTGGTGCACCGAAAACTGCGCCGCAAAAGGAGTTCATGAAGGCGCTCATTAATGTGGGCAAAAATCTTACTTCGCTGCCGTCGAAGGCGGAGAAAACATCCGCGTTGCGCATGTTTCTCAATTTAATAAACAAGAATTTGCCCGCGCGTGTTTGGTTGCCACTCTATTCAGACATTCCGCATCATGTGGTGCGCATAACAGAGGAAAAGACTGCCGTACTAAATTCAAAGGACAAAACGCCGTACATCATTTATGTAGAAGTGCTTGAAGTGCCCGATATCTACTCCTCACCGGTAATACCGAAAATGATGCCATCGCTAAGGCATACAAAAAGTGAGGAGCATCTCGAAGGTACTTGCGGTCAACTTAATCATGCCAGCTGTAGTCGTACATCGAGTTGCAGCAGTAATCATGGCGCTGCTGGTTCAAGTTGTCGTCGCAAAAAGGAGAAACTTGTCTCGGAATCATCATCAATTGTATCCGGTGAACCACATACGCAACAGCATCAGAACAACAGCGGTGCTTGTGGCGATACAATGCACAGCAATGGCTGCTGCAATGCCAATCTGCTCACACTTGGTGGGCTACATCTAACAGAGGATGATGTGTGGTCACAGGAAGATGATGAGATTACGGCACAATATCTACATATGCGTAAACTGAGCGAGCGAGATGCCATATCGCAAATGTCACTCGACTCTTGTGATTCGCGGGATCAAGGTTCGTTAGCTATTGACTTGTGCGTAATTTACAGTATTATAAATTATATTATTTTTTTTACATTTGCAGGTCCACCTATTGTCTTCAACATTGGTGATGTGCGTACGCGTCACTGCAACAATTTAAGTTGCGAAAATACGAAATCATTTAGCAATGATCCAGAAGATCCATCTGCTGCGGCGCTCAAGGTGAGTTTAACCTTTACAATTATTTTTTATAGGAATATGTAATAAAAATTATTTTCCTTTAGGAACCATGGCATGAAAAGGAGAAACAAATACGCGAATCTTCACCCTATGGACATCTCACCAATTGGCGTCTACTTTCCGCCATAGTTAAATGCGGCGATGATTTACGTCAGGAACTGATGGCGACGCAACTACTACAGGTTTGTTATATACAAGAATAAACAATTATTGAAGACTTATTATTTATTTTTTTTATACATTACAGATGTTCAAGATCATTTGGCAGGAAGAGGATGTAGATCTTTGGGTGCGCCCCTATAAAATTGTTTGTTTATCCAACGATAGTGGTTTGATTGAGCCTATTTTGAACACCGTCTCACTACACCAAATTAAAAAGAATTCCAATAAATCATTGCGTGACTATTTCATCGATGAGTACGGCGCTGCCAATGAAGACAATTTCCGACGCGCGCAGAAAAACTTTGTACAAAGTTGCGCGGCATATTGTCTGATATCGTATTTATTGCAAGTGAAAGATAGGTAGGTAACATCAACGGTGGAGGAACGTAGAATGCATTATTAATTGTGTTTATGAACATTTTTACAGGCATAATGGCAATATACTGCTGCACTCCGATGGCCATATCATACATATAGATTTTGGTTTTATATTGAGCATATCACCGAAGAATTTGGGTAAGTTAATAAGGCCAAACAAAAAAAAAACCGTCTTAATTAATTTAAATTTTATTTGATTTTTGCAGGTTTCGAACAATCGCCCTTTAAACTAACGCCCGAATTCGTCGATGTCATGGGCGGCACCAGCTCCGAACATTGGCGTGAATTCAATCGTTTGCTGCTCGTTGGCATGATGTCCGCACGCAAGCATATGGATCGCATTATCAACTTTGTTGAAATCATGCGCAGCAGTAAGTTTTAATTGTCTTTTTTCATAGAATATTATTTATTTACAATACATTTTTTTTCCTTTCAGATGCTCAATTGCCCTGCTTCAAGAATGGCTGCTCCGGCACCGTACAGAATCTCCGCAAACGTTTCCACATGAATTTAACCGAACAGGAAATGGAACGCAAAGTCGAGCAACTTGTACAAGATTCGCTTAAGAGTCTGTCGACAAAACTTTACGATGGTTATCAGTACTATACGAATGGCATATTGTGAGAAAGGTTTTTCATGAAGATTTAAATGCGTACGCGCGTTGTTTAGTTGTAGTGGAAAAAAGTTTAAGCAAGAAA
Organism: Leucophenga maculata; assembly: GCA_035044805.1. NCBI lineage: Eukaryota > Metazoa > Arthropoda > Insecta > Diptera > Drosophilidae > Leucophenga > Leucophenga maculata. The sequence goes on along the minus strand of JAWNNP010003455.1, from coordinate 3,608,763 downwards.
ACTCCCCTAAAACATGGACTGATTTTTTCAAAAAAAAAAAACAAAAAAACAAAACAATTTATTTAAAAAACAGAAAAAAACATAAAATCGCTTAGCATCATTAGTAGAAAACATAAAACTAAAGTAAACTCTTTGCCCCTGTTATTAGCGTAGCCAAAATGTTCGTTGCGTTTGCATTGTTAGTACGATAAGATTGATAAGAATGATTAATAGGATATGCGCAGATATGCATGCTGCATATCCTTTGTCAATAAAACGTCGTCGTCGTTGTAATTGTGTGTTTTTAGCTTTAGGAATTTATATATATATATATAGTGTATATGTATGTACGTGAGCGTCTGTGTGCATTTGTTAGTTTGTATATAAATATGAATATAAAAAAAAACAATATTGTATAACTTATAAATATATTTCTATTACCAACCACTAAATACTACTCAAAAATATTCATACAACTAACAATATTTTTAAACAATTTGTCCATTCTCTATGTCTGCGTTGTAATTCGTATTTAACACGCCATGCCAATCTTAAAAAAGTGTAATTATTTTTAAGTATATAAATATTTTACAATAGTTTTAGTGTAATTATTTTCCTTTTTGTTTTTCTCTTTTTTTTTTACTTGAATTGTTTAATAAGGATTCAAGTGTTCAAAAACAAAACTTTCTGCTTCAAACGGACTACATTTAAATTATTCGTGTAAATTATAAAACATAAAAAATGAGCATTAAAACATAAATTGTATAAGATACGCGCAACATACTCGTTAGAAACGTAATCGCTTCAAAAATATATAAATACAAATTTAAGTATTTAAAAGAATATTAAAGAAAAAGCTTAAATTTGTATAAATGTAAAAATTTATAAAGAAAAAAATTAAATAAAACAGAATTGCAAACATCTTTAAGCATCTATGCATATATAAATATTTCCAAACTATCGTCGTCGTTATATATATATAAACAATTTTTTATATTACATACTACTAATTAATTAATGAATTAAATTGCCTGTTAAAAAAAATCAAATCTATTGCAAAAGTTAGTTATACCATATTGAATTAAAATCAATAAATAAATATGTAGTGCAACACTCAAAGTGTTTAAATATTTTGTAAAATAGTAAACGAAATTATTTAGCTTATATACGAAAAAAGAAAAAAAAAACAAAAACTTACAATTTAAACATTTACAACTATTTTTAATAAGTGCATTTTTCTACAATTTATTTAACTGATATTAAAAAAAAAAATAAAAATAATAAGAAAACTAAATTCACATTAAAAATATTTATATATGCAAGTAAAACAACAGAGAAAATGTAAGCCAATATCATTTTTAACAAAATGTTTACTAAAACAGCAAATTTTTCACTTGTTCAAAATAAATAAACATAATTGCATAATAATATTCAAAGCAAATATTAATAGTGCAAAAAGAAAATAAAATAAAAATAATAAATATGAAAAGAAAATGAAAATCTGAAGAAACGGCAACCATTTTGCATAATTCGACTACCTATTAAAGTTATAAAGTTATATATAATATATTATTATTAATTAAAGGAATATTTGTGTATATTTTAAGCGCGAAATAAAATTTAAAAATATTAATTTTTAATGCTAAACAAATGATAATTTTTTTCAATATCAATGTAATGAAATAATGCATTCGGATTAACAAAAACCGCAGTAATATGGATATATGTGGACTGTGGCATCAAAATGCTGCTATCAAATGCATGCTATACCATTATAAGCCACAATTGGCATCAAGCAAATCTTTTATAATGAGTCTATAAACGACACTTTAATTGTTAATGGTTGATTATTTGCAAAAGAACGGTTCGATGTGTTTTTCCGCATAAATTCAAGCTCAAACTATGATTCGTTCTTCATAATTTTCTTGAAGATTTTCAATGACGCTTGTGCAGTTTTATGTTTAAGTTTACACAATTGCGAAGTTGTTTGCATGTAGAAGTGTGCAATAACAGCGCATTCGCGTTTCGTGTACTGCTCCTTGGTAGAAATCTTGAATAAGCAGTCCGTTGCGTAAAGTTTAAATGTGCCGCGCGTTGATTACGATTTGTGTGCGTTTTTAGCGCGTTTTTCTACTTGAGTGCGATTTTGAAGCTGCCATTCATTTTTAAAAACAACATTAACAAAGGTGGAAATGACCCACCGATTTGAGCATACTGGACGAATGCCAGCCCCAAAAAGTCTCCATAGCGATTTTTAATAATACATATTGGTTTTCCGTATTCCTGTATACTCCAACGCGCATGGCTGCTAGAGCGACTTGTTTGCCTAAAATGGAATTGGATTAATCAAAGGATCAATGTATGCCATTATGCTGATAATTCCATTTTAATATTGGTCGCATCAACGAAGTAAATTTTTCAATAAATCTCAAACAAAATAGGCTGGAATAAAGCGTGTAATTTCGGTTTTTAAGGCTATAATGGAAGCTAGCAAAATTGAGAAGACTTTTGACTTCGCTCACACAGAAAAAGTCAAAAAGTGTAATACCAGATATCAACTGGGATCTGTAAAATAAATCTTTGGCGATTTACCGAAAGTCAAGACCAAAATTTTGTGCTACTACTTGTAAGAATGTGTGGTGAGCTTAGGAATTTTTTGGGACTTATTATATACTATTCTGTAAAAATTCTACAAACTCATATAAAGCATCGCAAACAATAGATTATGATTTTTTTTAGTCTGCCTCAGGCAATCTTTTAAGCAGTGATGTGTACCCATTTTGACTTCTGTTTATCAAACTTTTGGCCAGACAGCAGAACGAACGTGGCTAGAGCGACACGCTTTGTCCAACTGATATGGAACAAATAATATATACGATATTAGGTCTCCGGAACATTCTTTAAGGCGTTTACACACATTGTGAATCAATGGTTTGCCTCTCTTTGCTATGGCAACTTTTTATTTATATTTTCTTCCTTTTCCAACGAATTTTTATAAAATTGTTTATAGCGCAACAATACCGCGTTGTCATGGGCTGCTTTTCGATGCTCTCAAACTAAAAACTTCAATTAAATTATATTACAAGCACAGAATGGATCATACAAAATATATTGGCAAGACGTTAAGTATTTTAAAAATATATTAAATTTATTAACTTCATTTTTATTTAATATTTTATAAAGTAAAACTTTAACAATTATGCTTTCTTCTTTTACTTAACACAGCAAGGAGCAAGTGCGCATGGAACACAAGGCGCGCAGAAATTATCCTGTGGTGTGGAATAAAATTGCCGATAACGAAACGAATCGTTTCTATCATCCAGATGAGATCAATAACTATTTGAAGGACAATCTGAAATTAAAAGGTTGGTGCATTAAATTAAAAGTTTTATATGCTTAGAGCATGTTTTTTTTTTTGTTTAATTTGAACTGCAGATTTATGCCCCTACAAGCACAATAAAAGCGGTGAATCATTTTTCGTTTCACCGGATATGCATAAAGCCTTGCTGGCCACTTGTCGCTGTGGACGTCCACGTACTGGTGTGCATTTAAGCAAGTGTCTACAAAAAGCTATCAATCCATATTTAATGCAAAATTCTGAGGTGGATAATAAAACAGAGGATACTGCTACTAAGGCAAAGCTGCCAAATGTGCCGCCAACTTCAAATTGTTTGTTAAATTTATATTAAAAAAAAAAAAAACGAAAATAATTTAAATAATTATTACAGCTTATATCGGTTGGCAGCAGTCCAAACCAGCATATTACAAATTAGAGCAGTCTATGCGTTATGTATCACCTTTGTATTCCATGCCGGGTCCACGTATAACCGATGCTCCTTATCATACTATTATAATTGGTTAGGTTTGGACATACCCAACTCTTATTTAGTGATATACATATAAGTCACAAAAAATTTTAACATATTAAAATAACATACTTTTAATATCTTCAACGCTAATATATAACTTTGCACCCTGCTTATCTAGACATATGCAAACAAATATTTTTAAGCCAAATAAACATAAAAACAATATTTTTAATTAATAAATAATTAACAATAAACGATGCCATAGTTCACTGTTGTCAGTCAATTTCGCAAATAATATTTGATTAAAATTTTCTATTATTGACATACAATAGGCAGCCCTCGTATAAACTATGTAATTGCATTTCTGTAGACATTGCTGCGTAGTTCAGATAAATACTTGGGTTTCCCCACGCTCGGCTTACATATTATTAATACAAATTCCATAAAATGCATTTTATATATGTATATGTATTATATAATACTTATTGATATCCGCAAACACATCAATACATCAGTTACATTGATCGTCACTTATTGCTGCTCATCTGCATAGCTAAGCGTCATCCACGCTTGAAGAGTATACAAACTTGTCGTACCTGTCGCTCTTGAGAACGACGCGAAATAGTTGTTGCTTTTTATACACTTTAGTCATATAGTAAAGTTGTATATTAATTTTGTGCAATTATATGTAACAGCTAAAAGAAAGTGTAGCAGATTAGATCTACATATATAATATAGAGTCTTAATTAGCAGCCAAAGCCCATGTCCATACGTTAGTCTGTATGAACGCTGAGATCTATTAGAAGAAAATATATAAAGTAAAAAAATTTAAATTATATATCCACTATATTATATTTATTGTAGACAGATCTTACAACAGTTCTAGGAAAATATATCTTATAGCTATTTACAGTGTATCTCAAAGTCGTGCACACTCGTTTACAGCGTCTTTTGTTCTTTCTTGTTTTGTATAAAACCTGTCCCAGTCACACATTATATAGCAAAGCACTGACCAGGCGCGACATTTATGTGATCTAGAATAGTTAATAAACAACGTTCAAGCGACTAACATCGCCTCTTCGCCGCATATCAAAACTTCGCGAATATGGCCCAACGTAGACTACTGTTAGTCTTCAGTGTTATCTGCTGCCAACTGCATATGCAATGTACTGCACAGAATGTTCTAATCTTTGGCACTACACCGCCTCCACCGCCGCTTTTGCCAGCTACACCATCCAGCGCACCAGCTACACAAACTGAACGTTTTGTGCTGGTCAACAATGAACCGGTAAACGCTAATATGGCGCCATTTGTAACGCTGCCACCACCAACGCCGCAGTTCCTTGATTGCATTGCACGTTGTCCGACTACTTCGCAATATAATCCAATTTGTGGCAGTAATATGCAACTCTATCAGAATGAGCAAAAGTTTAATTGTGCGCGTTTTTGTGGCTTAGGTGAGTCATTCCGGTATTTTCTGAATACATATTATAATTTTTGTTTACATATATGTATGCTTGATTACAGATATACAAATCGTGCGTAGAGGCAGCTGTGAGGGCCTCTTTCAGATGCAAAGAGGTTAATACGTGATATACATACTCATAAAAAAAAAAAAAAAAAACAATAAACAAACTAGTTTAACGGGACAAATATGTTAATAAATTATTTTATACGACAATTTACTTGGTGATTGTGCACACACACTCTAAAGAAATTAAGTGTTTTTTTTTATTTTTATTTTAATATGTTTCTATTAGCAATTATTCAGCCCTAGCAGAAAATATCCCCCAAACCTTATCAGCCGAGAGCCGCAATTTAACAAATACTGATAAGAATTCTTGGAAAAGTAAAATTAAATTACTTACGACTTTAGAAATGAGATGCTGTGATTTAGTTTAATTGCGAACACGAAGCGTTCTCGACGTACCGTAGAGCATCTTGTTCCGTTATATTTACTAATTTAAAGCAAAATGTTGAACACAACAAAATCTTATCAGTTGTCGCTGATTGGTAAGTTGTTTACTTCATCTTACTTTTGAAATAAAATAAGAAAAATGTGACGCATATCTGTTTAAAAAGAAAAATCAGAATTACTAGAAAAACATTAATTTTGTTGGAACCGAAACTTTAAAACACTTCAAAAAAATTTCGCTACGAAGCTACGACTTAAAGTGACAAAAAAAAAAAAAAAAAAAAAAACAAGAACAAGAACAAGAACAATATCAAGTTCAATTGAAAACACAAACGAGTGCCAGCTTTTGTATGGGTGGCGGCTGCCCCTGAAAGTTGGATATCATACTCATTGATTACATATGTATATGAAGCGTCCTTCTAAAAGAAGCCAACATGTCTAAGTATAGCTTAGTATTGACAGTTTTTCATACAAAAATCGACAGCTGTGCGTGGCAAGTTAACATAGAGATAATACTTTAGAATATATAATACAACCATCAAACAAATGATACATTAATATTTGCTAAAGCTCTAAATGAAGCGTTTATAGCATCCAAAATGTATAACGGAAGAAAGTCATCAAGCCCCAGGGGTCAAGTCCATTAAACCATTGGAAGTTCAAGTCAACAAATTTGACCGGAAACTTTCTACATATTTTGAAATGCTCTTCTCGTCGATTTTTATAAGGTTATATGGTTTAGGCCGGCAACTTTGGCCGGAGGTAAATGACCTTGGCCGGAAAATTTAATATTTTGAATCGCTCTCCTCGGGGATTCTCAAAAGTTAATATACCTAAGCTGATTTGAGAGGTCAAATACCTTCGACGGTGGTCGATTTTCCCACATCTGGGGAATTCCTCCACCTATGTGAGGATTCTGCGACCTGGGGGGATTAATCCAACTGGGAGTATTTTGCGACCTGGGGGATTGCGCGACCTAGGGGATTTAATCACCTGGGAGGATTCTGTGACCTGGAGGATTCATCCACCAGGGGCGATTCATCCACCCGGGAGGATACCTCTATCAATTGGATTTCCCCACCTTGAAGAATCATCTATATTCTATCTATTCCGTCACCTGGTGTTTTCCTCCACCTGGGCGATTTCTCCTCCTGGGAGGATTCATTCTCCTGGGAGTAATACTCCCAGGAGGAGAAATCCTACGAGATTCTTACACCTAGGGATCTTCCTTCTCCTAGAAGTATCCGAGGATTTTTCACCTGGGACGATTCCTCCACCTGGTAGAATCCTCTAGCTGGTCGATTCCACCACCTGGGACGATTCCCCCACCTAGGAAATTCCTCTACTTTGAGGATTCCTTAGCCTGGGAACTCCCCCAATTGGTAATTCCGTCGCCTGGAGCTTTCCTCACCTGAGCTGAGCACTCCCCACCTGCGAACTCGTTTGTGGCCGGTCACGCTCTCCTTGGACATTCTCAAAAGTTGATTTGATTGAAACTTCGACCGCAGCCGGAGGTTGATTCCCCGTCTGGGGATTCCTCAGTCTAAAAATTTCTCCGTCCAATTAATCTCCCATCTTGGGCTTCATTAAATAACAAGAACAGTTTGACCACTTTTAAAATATATATCTTGGTAAACCTTTTACGTATATGCGCATATATACTTTATGGAATCTTTGATGTCTCCTTCCAGCACTCATGCTCTGCTGTCTTACGCTTGGTATTACGGCGCGTTCATTTGTGGGACACCATCGTCCAAATGCTACATATGTACAGCCGGCACAGAACTTCCATGGGGCACAACCTGTGCGTTATAATCAAACCTGGAACGGACCGCAACAAGTGCAACACTATCCAAGTGCTCCAGCACATGTACCAGTTTATACACCATTGGCACAACCGCAGAAACCGGTGAGCGGTTGGTATCCACATGGAAATGCTACATATCCCACCGGCAACGGTTGGCAACAATATCCCGGCGCACCTACCTACAACCTGACACGCTTTTAATAACATTTAGCATGAACTGGCAGCAGCGGCCGTGTAAAATAAATGGGAGGCTATCTAGCGAGATTGTCTGCGATGTTAATCCTTTAAAACAAATAAAGAAAAGGAAGCACATCCTTCCATTTACAAGTATTTTTTCTATATTTTAATCTCTTTTTTGTTTTTATGCAAAGCACCCGTAGAAGTATGCTACAAAATATGAAGTTTGGTCACTTTCTAATCATTTCTGCGCTGCTAGTACATTCGGCCAAATTTTGTTTAAATTTTTCCAAATAAATTTTGCTTGAAAATACCAGGAGCGCAGAAGCGCATAGAAAGTGAATATACAAAATATGCGTCCGTTCGATCGCCGATATCTCGGAAACTATAAGAGCTAGATTCGTCAAATTTGGACATGAGATCGAGTATATTGAATGATATTGAATGGATCCCTAAACCTAATATTAGAGGCCTTTGCCCAAAAGCTAACGAAACCTAACCTTTTTTTCAATTCTTAAGCATTGAATAAATCTTTAAACTATTCATTTTAACTCTCAACAAAATAAGAAGTCCATAGTAATTTAATTTTTTCAAAAACATTTTATTTTCGAGTACCAGACTCGAATACTTTTTTTTGATCATCGTTAATGACTTTTTTGGTATTCCCATTTCTGGGTTTAATGTATATTTATATATGTATATTAAAATTGATAATATTTTTGATAAGTTTGATATAAAATGTGTAGTTATAATGAGGGGGTGGTGGGTCTTGTTGATTATGATGGTCGGTCGAACGGATTATTTCTTTCCAACTCTACACATTTTGTTGCCAAATTGCGAAATAGTTGATAGTTTGTATTGCGTGTAATTAAAAGCATTCAGTTGCAGTAATAGCCCCTCAAGGATCGCAGCGATATTAAAAAAATTGCTGCAGAATACCAGCGATGATCAAATACCCAGATATAAAACTCAAACCCGTAGAGGTTATCCCACGCCGCCGTCAAACAGAACATGGTATCCCACGCCGCAGTCAATACTTGGATTCCCACGCCGCAGTCAAAACTTGGATTCCCACGCCGCAGTCAATACTTGGTTTCCCTCGCCGCAGTCAATACATGGATTCCCACGCCGCAGTCAATTCTTGGATTCCCACGCCGCAGTCAATTCTTGGATTCCCGCGCCGCAGTCCGCATATAAAAATATCCCACGCCGCCGTCATCAGTAGAAATCATAATAATCCCACGCCGCCGTCATCAATAGAATTTCCCTCGCCGCAGTCACCACTTGATAAAATCCCACGCCGCCGTCAAAATAAAATTCCCACGATGTTGACAATTAAATTTCGAAGCCAAAAGGAAGAAAAATTCCCTAACGCCCTGACGTCGCCTAACCAAAACCCTAACAAAAAGAGTCCCACGCCGCAGTCCTTTTTGCCGAAAATCCCGCGCCGCCGTCAATTTATGGTATCCCTCGCTGCCGTCAATTTGCGGAATCCCGCGCTGCCGTCAATTTAATGGTATCCCTCGCTGCCGTCAATCTGTGGTATCCCACGCTGCCGTCAATTCGTGGTATCCCTCGCTGCCGTCAATTTGTGGTATCCCACGCCGCATTCAATACTTGGTAATTCCCACGCTGCAGTCGATTTTTAAACTCTCAAAAGTCTAACAAAATATTCTGAACTAATTGCCTCTCAAATCCGTTTCACAAGAACTATCTCTCTCTCAAAGCCGAAGAAAATAGCGAAAATCCATATAAAAAACAAAGTGAAGATGGTCCCAGAATGTTTGATGCCTCGTACAACTTAGAAGATTTTGTCTATTCACGTAGAACTCAGGGTAATAGTAGAAATAACGAAGTTCAAGTAGAAAAGTCGAAATTATTGAAGAATCAGAAGTACCAGAAGAAGATCGGCTACAGCAAAGCACTTTGCTCGAAGAATGATAGCCGTCCGTCAATTAAAAGAGAAGACTCGAGTACGCGGTCGGTAGCAGACAAATGCGTTGGACAATTGGATGTGTGATTGGTGCGCTTTCCCTGACGCGTGGTGCACAAAGCATTTTAACAAATACAGGCAGCAGGAAGAGGAATGCTCATTCAGATGCCGCTCGAAACTAATATGCATTTAGATATAGCGATGGTTGGTGATGATGTTTTGTCGAATTGTTCTTGATGTTAGTAGCAATATTTGTAGTAATAGTTCTTGTTGTTTGTGTACGGTACGGATGATTAACAGTAGAAAAGTTGGTGCTGGCGTATCTCGCCTTGATTACAGGAGTAAATGAGCGGACGTTGCAGAAAAGCCGAACGAAGAAAAAAGCGTTGCCAAACGCTGTATTTCTGTCTACCTGTCTGCCTGCCTGCCATGTTGGATGAAGTGTTGTGAGGTAGAAGACACCAATCATTGTCAAAGGACGTAGCAAACCCAAAAATTGCTGATGAACTCTGTGCAAACGATGTTCGATTGGCAGACATCCTATATACTTGGTGTTATTAACTTGAAACTTCTTTTTCGTCGTCTCTAAGCAGAACATGAAACATATGCTCACAATCTTGACTGTCTGGTATGTGTAGCCCCTCTCAAGGATTTTTGAAGTATGCGTAACCCGCCTTCACGGGTAGATGATCTCACTATGTGTGTGTCAATGAGCAGCTCAACGCCTAATTGGTCCAATTTGTGTCTCAAGCTTAAGATCCTCTTGCTATGCCCTGGCGCCACCAGGTGACGTCGCCCAAAAATGTCTCATCAACTCAGCTCAAAAAGGTTGACCTATTTCTGTAGAACGTGCCTCAGGAGAATTTTCAGTGCTTCGGAAATGAGTGTCATCACAAGTGTCGTGCATTTGCCTCATTGTCGTTCACGGAAGTTGGTGCTAACTTAATTTAAATTTACAAAGGAGTTTCAAAAATTGTACATGTCACGGATAACATTAAATTATGGGAGATATTACAATAGATTCGCATTTGTAGGTGGTTTTACAAGAATATTGTGAATTACATGAAGTTTAAAATTAACCAATAACAAAAAATAACATTGTAGTAAAAAGAAAATCATAATAAATTCTACTATACAAAAGAATTTGTGTTGGAATTACATGAAGTTTCGAGAAAATATGTTCACAAAGTGTGATAGAAACAATTTTGGAGCGCAATAAAGTTAACAACAAATTTAAATAAATCATAATTTTTGTTTTAAGTTTCTATGGTCCTGTTGGGATATGGTATGTTTGCTGTGCGCTTCTGGTGCTACTTCATTAACCCCTGTGAAAAGGGCGGCTTGAAACGACCCCACAAAATGGAGTCGCAAAAGTTAATCTTCGTCATCTGCAGTATTGGTCAAAAATTCTGAAGCTGCTGTAAGTAAAACGTTAATGCAAAAAACATTTTGCCGCAAACCTTGATTGATTGTGCTCGCGTGTTTCTTGGATTCCCTTGTAGAAACTTCGCTGGAGCCAATTAAAATAGAGTTCTTCCGTAATCACGCTCGATAAACAAGCGGCGGCATGCTCAAGAGATGATCCACACAATTCGAGAAACAATGCAGCACAGCAAATGCTCTGCTGGTAGCTGGTGCTGTATATCGTATTTGATTCCCTTTACGATAGGAGCAAAAAGCTAAAGAAAAGTCCATGGCCTTTGGAAAGAACGGACGCGGAGAAATTCAGCTGCGGCTTGCAAGCGAGCGGTAACAGAAAATAACAACAAACGGCAATCAGTCAGTGTGCAAACTAGAAAAGCGCAGAAACTTTCCCTCGACTTGGCGTTGTTGGAGCACAGCACGAACACGTATCGCATTTGATTCCCTTTGCGATTTACTGGCGCTGGATGTATATGGATATACACACACTTCGACATACGTTGCGTATTCGGTACGTTTAACACTTTCGTTCGTTCGATCGATCGATCCGCCGGTCGTTCAAGCGGGCGCCAACGCCCAAGCGAGCGAGTGGGCAGGCATGCATACAACTTCGAGTTGAGACGGCGACAACGAAGACACGACGATTGCGTGCTGTAAAGAATAGAACGAGCATTTTTAAACCGACGACATATACCATACCGCTGGCATCTCTCGCTCACGAGCAGGCGTATGAACTATCGAGCAGCTCATTGGTTTCTGCGGTTGCGGCGGGCGTTCGTGCGTATATCGTAAATCGAGTCCCGTTTACGATGCACCAAGTCGGTAGCGATGCACACTGGCCGCTGCGTCATGAAATTGATTGAGCAAGTGAAACAAAAATCGGATATGCGCTGTTGCGTGGCCGATGGATTGCTTTTCTTTGCCGCTGCCACCAACGCTGCTGTTACTGCTGCTATGAAGAGGACACTCTATCGCGTTTGATTCCCTTTGCGATACTAGCAGCGCTTAAGTTCGTCTTGCTTTCTTTTACGTGCAGGAAAACTAGGGTGGTAGAACGCATTTGATTCCCATTGCGTTGATGACGCTCAAGCTCAACCAAAGCGAGCGAGCGATAGGAGCGAGCTAATGTTGCTTAAGCAGGCGGCTGAAGAAACAGCGTTTACACAAGAGAGCTAGCTGTGGGAAAATAGAACTCTGTAAAACAAGAGAATAGCCAATACGGATGTTGGCACAGCGTAGCCAACAAATCTGTGCGGTTGACAGCTATTCAGCGGTAGAATTATAAATTCTGAGCATTTTAATAACCAGCCGAACTGTTTCTAACAATTCACGAGTAGCACCCAGTGATTGTATTGTGTTGTGTGTTTTCATACAGTTAAGACACTGCTTAACTTTCAATAATTGTTGCTGCATGGAGCCTTTTGGGCAAGTCTCCGAAACATACTGTAAGAACAAAGTTTGTGATTTAAGTTCATCATTGGTGAGGTGAAACTATACAAATTTGACAATTGTTATAACTCATAGTCTTAAGTATCTTGTATTATTTCTTTTTTCTTTATGTTATTGCTCTCAATGGTGCAATTCATTTGGCCAAACATATCTCGTATTTGATTCCCTTTACGAGCTTCTGTTGATAAAGTTTTTGAAACATTATATAATTTTTTTTTTTTACGACTATGGCAATTCATAGTCTTACATAGTATATTTCGTATTTGATTCCCATTACGAGCTTCTGTTATTAAAGGTGTGGCTGTGCATCATCTGTAAATTCACTTCAATAAGTTTTGTAGTTTATAAATGATACTATCAACGCTAATAATCGTTAAAGCGTTATCCTCGTATTTGATTCCCTTTACGAGTGTTGCAGATGAGCATCATACATGTAGAGATAGAGAAAGAGTGAAATAAACAACCATGTTAAATGTGAATCCAATTGTGCAGTGTACACCAGGAGCTAAGAATGACCATCGAAGAAATGAGCTTTAAAAATGCGCTAGCAGCAAAACTTTTCATGTATCCCTGCAAATAGTAAGTTAATGGTAGAGAACTAACGCAGCATTTAGCTTACGTGCAACTTCTGTTTGCATATGAATGTCGTACAAGTCGAAATGGCTCCATCACATGTCGTCGTTATTTACTTTGCATGTCTGTCGCTTAAAGGATATACGCAGGCACATATCAACTGCGCTCATATCCGCTGTGAAAAATATTCCACTACACAGAGAAACTGCATTGAATTATTAGCGCCGCGAACGGCGAACGAACGTTTAAATTTCGTGTAGTATTTGCGAAAAGCGATGTAACTTTTCGATTAACATTTTCTCAAACTTCAGCTGTACATACCAAAATCGTGATCTATCTGTCTGTGTTTCTCCCTAAAGTGTGTGTGATGATGATTGGGTGAGAGTTAAGAGTTAAAAAAGTTGTTTTGTTTTTAATGTGCTTGCTGGTGTTGCTGCTTTGCAAAACTTGAAGCCTGCTCGGATATGCGCAGGCACAGTTCAACTGCGGACATATCTCACTGAAAATATATGCGAGAACAAAATTGAACGAAAAAAAAACAAAGGCAACAAACGCCATGCCAATTTGCTTCTGGATTGAAGTGAACCGGTCCCTTAAGTAGGATGTATCCGTCGTCAAGTTCAGTCGCATTATTCTCTCTTCCAAGTATGTATATGTTATATATGTTAATATCTGCAAAACAGGTTTAAGTGCTCAAGTTGAAACAACATTAAGCTGACCTTGTCTTCTTTGTAGTGTTTAAAATTGGCATTGATTCCCATAGCCAAATAGAGTAAGTAGTGCGTTCAATTTATTAGCTCGAAAAAAAACTTTCAATGGAACTGCTTTGTTGTTTTCTGTAATAAATACGAAGAGTATAAAACTGTCGCTTTGTTTTAGAGTATACAAAATTAAATGCATCTTGCTCATTTGGAAAATCCTTTGTCCGTATTTATGACGAGTAGCGTACATTTTGTTGCTGAAGTTTTGTGGCATTCAACTGACGGCTGAGACTCACACAAGAGCAAAAAAACAGTGAAGTTATATAGAAGACAAGTGTCGACTGATGCATGCAGGTACATTCAACTGCAAAACAACGCTAAAAGATACGAAAACAAAACGCATTTCGTGCAATTTTTGTTAAAGTTCAGAGTATTACGTGCAACCTTAGTCAAACGACTTTTTGTTTTGAGCTTCCACCAACATTTGGATATTAAGTAAAGGCAAGACCTCATCATCATCTATAGAAAAAGTATAAGCGCAGGTACCGTTCAACTGCGTCATATAGCTATAATACACAAGAAATAAAAACAAAAAGCTTCCGATTGTTGCCACCACCCATTAGGTTATAGACATTATTCGCTGTTCATTCAAGCCCGATTTCATAACTGCACGCAGGCACCGTTCAACTACGTCGCAGCGCTCTAGAAAATACGAAACAAATATTTCTTTTGCTCGATTTTAAATAACAATTTACGCGTCTTGATTATCCTTTTTTGAAAAACTGTTGTGGTTTCTTCAACATCTCACTTGGCTTTCATTGTGTCATACGATTCCTCAAACTTTGTAGGTTTTAAACTAATTGTAGAGCTATCTAACACATAGCTGGAGGATGCACACAGGCACCGTTCAACTGTGTCGCATTGCTAAAAAAAAATATTAAAAAAAAAAAGGGAAAACAGAAAACGCGTACTGCTGTATGTCGATCAAACGATTAAATCCTAGTGAAGCTATTTTGCTTTATGACCTTCTCTGCCTCGCTGATGCACACAGGCACTGTTCAACTGCGTCGCATCGCTAGAAAAATAAACGAAAAACTTGTTTCTTCGCATAATGTTTAAACGTTTACGTGACAAAGCTGGGCCGCCGCAACATCCACGGCTCAAGTTGTTTCTGAACTCGCTAGATTCCGAATAAACTGCATAGGTTCATCAACTTCGGTTGCCATAAACGAAGAAGCGGAACACCTTCCACAAGAGTTAGACACACGCACACAGGCACCGCTCAACTGTGTTGCATAGTTAATCTCTAAAATGGCAATTTAAAAGCGAAACAAGAGCCAAAAATGCATTGTTGTTATGATTTAAAAAAAAATTTCAAAACTTTTTCCTATGATACATTGCATAATGCGGCTGCTCAGCTCCACAATAAGTAAAGTAGTCTCCGCAATTAATGTGTTGGAACAATAGTGAAGAAACGCTTCATGACGTGACCACAAATTACGTTTAAAAGCCCGATATGTGCAGGCACAGTTCAACTGCAGACATATCGCTAAAATATGTAGAAAAAACATTTTTTTTGTCGAAATTTCAACGGGTACATTACGGTCTATTTAGTGTAAGACAACATCCGATACGAGTGAAGTTTGGTAAGCGAATCATTCCTAATAATGGCCCAATTCAAAAGATGTGTGCTCATAAGGTCCGAGTATATCCTAGCATAGAAGTTGTTGTATAGATAGGTAGTTCTTTCGAACATTAAGTTATGTACGTAATCGAGCGGATCACGTTCTGGAAATAACTATTAATTATGGGAGAAAATTTCATTATACGCTTACGCTAGTCGTTCAAGGTGTGGCTCGCGTAGAAACAACGTTATGTGTACTAGAAGCAAATCGAAGTAAAGTCGACGCTATTGATTTAATTCTTTTCGTTGATGTTGCGCTTGATGATGACGTTGATTGTTGTTGCAAATACTGTTGTTGTTATAGATGATGTTGTTGTTATCGTTGCTACATCGCAGGCACATTCAACTGCGATGTAGTTTTTTTTTTTTTTTTTTTCACTTTTTCGTTGATTTTTTTCTCTAAACGCTGTAAATTTCAAAAGCAATATTTTTCGTTCGCAGGGGAAATTCAAATACCGTGAAAGAAGAACGGGTTAAGTGTAGTACAATATGGGTGAAAGTTCTCTCCCAGCTGCGACGAAACTAGTTTGTTATTGTATATGATGGATGGACGACACCAATGTAGTTATTCAGCAGCATCAAAGAAGAAGCACGTCTGAATCATCGCCATGTCCGAGAAGCGTGCACCGTCCAATACAGCCGACGCTACGACTCGACTTCACTTTTTGTGTTGATTATGACAAAGCGTAGCAGCAGGTGCACAAAGTAGTTTTGCATGTACTTGCCCCCCGTCGTCGTCGTCGTTGGTGTTACGCGTTCGCGTTGCTGGTTGTTGGACATGATGCGCGCGCTTGGCGACTGGGTGATTCGGCATGCGTTGCATTCTGAACTGACGGCTGATTCACCTCACTGAATGTGCAGAAGAATTGCTTGTTGTTGTACATGGAATTGTACTTTGTTGCAGTGGCAATATATTGTATGTGTGTAGTAGAGGTAGTAGTAGTTGGAAGGATGGTACTTTTTTTTTTTTTTGTAGATACACGGACGGAAGAACGGAAGACTCACTCAGTATACCAAATTACGTAATGAAGCATCTTTACTCTCGTCTCGCAGTTATTCGCTCTGCTTCGTCATGACGTCATCATTTTTTGTGTGTATTACAGTTGTTGCATCGGTGTGGTTGCATTTTTTGCCACTCCACAGTGCCGAAAGTGTACAGTGCGAGGAGCAAACTGTAAAACAAAATCGATTATAGAAAATTGTGACATAAAAATATGAAATGAAGAGCAAAATTTTGGTTTCTTTTCTTTCAAATTACATATAGTAAGTTTTTATTACAAATAATTTTCAGTTCTTTCTCTGTTTTATATACATACAAAGTTATTTTCTTTTTTAACTAAATACTAACTAGTAGAGCAATTAAAGCATTTCTGGTTTGCGATTCAATATGAACCAAGTAGAAAAACTAAATATTTTCTTCTATTGAGGTTACTTTACAAAAACAACTACAAAAACAAAACAAACTGTAACAAAGGAAAATATAAAATAGCCCACAAAACGATTACTCATGCTTTCGAAATTGGAAACAAGTCACAACACAACAACCACTTCGAAGATGAAGACAAAGAAAAAACTACAATATTTCAAAATGGCGTCGTCGTTTTCGCTTTGCCTTGAGCAACGTCGCTGTATTGTGTATGTGTATAACATATGGATGTATGCATGAATAAGTTGCACGTTTTTTTCAGGGCGTTCAATTTTTCCTATTGCGTTGTGAAATTACTAGTAATATACATAAATACGTAGTTACTCATTTTGTAAATATAATTTTCATAGAAAAAAATATTAGTAAGGAAAAAAGATAATTTTTTAAATAAATTACAAACCGAGTGTGAATGTCGTGCACAATCCCAATCCACACCTCACAGTCATGTTGGCTTGCTAGTATGTTGGTAGTGGTCCTGGGCAGAGCAGCACAGCATAGCATATGCGTATGTATATCTCACACTCTCTATCATCTTGATCACCTTTTGTATTTTACACAAATTACATCTTGACTGCAAATGAGAAACTTTGCATAATAAAAAAAAACTATTTTTTGTTTTTTACATAAATTTTCTACACTAATAACTAGAGTCTATATGTTTGTCTCGCTTGCGCTAACTGTTCACAGCTATGGCTCTTTGATTATTACTACTCAAACTGCGCATAAAATCATCGAGCTCACTAAGTTCACTTTTCCACAAATTATTCGCCATTTCATGTTGTCTTTTGAATTCTGCTGCCTTTAATGTCTGCTCCAGTACTTCAGGCTCCATAAAATCTTCTTCGCAATGCAGATCTTGTTGGTGCTGGTGATGTTGCGGGGTTATTGGTGTTTGTCTATTAGTGTAATTTGGCACAAATTTTGCTTGCATATCCAGCCAACGGCTGAAACGCTCTTGTTGCTTACGTCGCAATTCTTGCTCAGCGCTCAGTAGCGCTGTCGACAAAATGGCAGTCACGCGTAGGTCACTGCCTGCACCGCGCAGCTTACGACGCATTTGTACTTTTTTCAAGCGAAAATTACGCACCCACTCAGAAAGAGTTTTAGGGTTTTTTGCATCATCGTAGATATCGACAAAAGCAACCATTTTTTTTTTTATAAATTTATTTTCTTATGCTTGATATATAGATTGCTTTTAAATTTTTGACTAGGCAGCAACAAATTTTTTTTTTGTCTGCTTTGTACTATTTATAACTAGCACACACACACCTTCACTTGGCCTTTGGTGGACGTCAGCTGCGTTGCTAGCACTTTTTATTCTCTTCCGTAGCACAATAAATTTATTTTACTTTTTCACTAGCGGTCCGCTTACTTTAATATTTGCCAAACGACTGTGCTCAATTATTTCGGGCGCTGCCTTTTATACTTTCTGGCTTCGGAGTGCACTTTCTGCTCTCTCCACTCCGAAAATTGTCAAATTTGGCTCTCTTTTCCGCCATATTTGTGCAGCTGCTTATTTTCAATTGCATATAATGACGAAAATCGTGTACCTGAACGCAATTTAATTAGTTCCCTAAGAAATCTGGACATTTTTTAGGTAGCGAGACATAAAAAGCAATTGAAATTTCCAGACGTCTTTGTACAAAACAAAGAAATTGTTTTGTCTACCTAAATATGTATGTATGCATATGTAAGTAAAATTGAGTAAGGGTGATGTGGCAGAGTTGTCGTCGCATGTTGTTGTTTCTTCGGAAGGTTTAAGCTGACCATTTTCTTGTTTCGGAAAGGCAAAGCGTGAGAAAAATATTTGTACTAAAATAAAAAAAACAGCATGGTTTTTGCCTTTAACTGCTTGAAGTTTGTTAGACGAAGGGTTGAAATCTTTGCAAAAAATAAAAAGAAACTAGTTCATTTTCTCATACCCTCTAAAACATTTTAACACAGAAAATGGTATATGTTTTATGTATCCTTTTGGCTTTTTATATGGAAATAAACACGTGTGTATGTTTGTTATACATACATATGTATGTTCAGAAATAAATCAATAATATTAAACGAATTTGTATAATAGCATAGCATATGTTTGTAAAATTAATTTAGGTTTAATGTTTAAATTTAAGTTGATCCTAGAACCATAGTTTTATTTGAGGGCTATAAGCTCTATTGGGTCTATTATATGTGGCATATTTTTCAGATTGACCTAAATTACAGAATAATTTAGCATTTTTAACTAAATTAACAAACCCTTAAAATAGAGGGCACTTTTGTTCATTTAATACAAATAATCTTCAGAAAGAGCAGGATTTGAAGGTCACTAAGTTCTTGCTTTTCAAACACTACTTCGAAATCGTGCTTGGCGATTTCAACGCCGAAATTGAGAAAAGAAGGAATTTTTGGCCCAAACTTCAGAACAATAGGCCCAACATACAACGAAAGCTACACTACGGCATGCTACAATCATAACACACCGCCGAAACCTTCTCAAACACACTACTTCGACTACTTCGGGAGAACTCTATCAAAATATATGTGAACAGTGGAGACATATTACCCACTCCATGGATAGGACTACCAAATGGGTCATTAGGTATACAAACTAACCTCCTATCAGCGAACTCTGCAGTTGGGAGCAACGCGAGCAGCTATAGAGCAATATGGAGAGAAACGAAAATTATGGAAAAACCATTTTTCTAACCAACTGGAGGCGATGAAGCGCACAACAATGCCGATAGAGAAATGACATCGGAACCACCAGTTAATGATAGCACTATTGTAGAGCAACCGGACTAGAACGAGGTCGATTCGGTTATCCAAAATCTGAAACATAACAAAGCGACAGTCTCTGAAGTGCTGCCAGCAGAATTATTCAAGACCGATGGCGCAGAGTTGGTTAGGAGTATGCATCAACTTTTATTATATATATGGTCCGATGATCGCATATCCAAAGACTGAAATCTCAGTGTTCTCCGTCCTATCTTTAAGAAAGGATACTATAAAGCCGCTTTCGATACATGTCATCAGAACGCCAATATCCGTACAACAAAATATGTCGGGCTCGATCTGTCAAAAGTAAAGAATGTTGCTCGCGTACACGGATGCTATCGGTACACAGGAACGCCGAGTCAGCAAAGGGATTGAAAAACAGTCTCGGCTCATTGATCTAGCGTTGAGTGAGGCCAAAAAGTACTTGGTGTCTTTTCGTCGCACGTCATCGCGTCTTGGACGGTCAATGACGAAGAATATCAACTTAAATGTTGTAGAAAGTTCATCTATCTTGGATCCGAAATGACCAGCAATAACTACGTCAGTCTGGAGATAAGTCGAAGAATGATGTTTGCAAATAGATGCTAATTTGGGCGGAGCAAGCAAATTAGATGAAAAGCCCCCTCTCGAAAGATGAAAATCAAAATCGAAATGGCGCTGTTACTCCCGGTCCTACTGTATTGCACAGAGGCGTGTACCGTGATTTAGTTAGACGAAACGCCGTTGGAAGTCTTTTAGAGAAAGATTCTCCGTAGGATTTTTGGTCTTTTTATAGTCTTTTTTCAAGACTTCTTTTTAAAAATCGGTATAGAAATTCGTTGCGTCCATCGTTCATAATTTTTATAGTAATAGATTTATTTTTTATTTGTATATAAGTATAATCGTGAATTAAATTACATGCAAAAATATTGAAACTGCTAAACTTTAACCTCCGCTCTACTGAGGAGTTTTTGTCAACCATTTGTCATTGTTTTGGTTCCAAAGCAAAGTGTCCTCAGCCGGTTGTGGATCGCCTTTCTTGAGCAAAGTCCAAGTTTTCGATTGTGCATCATAGCTGAAGGTTTTTGAGTTTGGATCCGTTGGCGGTGGGGTATTTATAACAACCGGCGGACGTGTAACAGGTATAATATTTGGCTTTGGATCGTCATTATGTATAGCGCCGTTGCTTATATACTCCACTTGCGACTTGGGATTCGAGTATTCTAGCTTCTGACCTTGCGTATATGCAACGTAAACGCAAAACAAAAGAGCTAAACATATTTAATAGATTTAGATAATAATTAATATAATTAGGTGAATGTGTCGCCTTGTATGAGCGTAAATTACCAAAAATTAGCACTGAATGCGTTTTAGCCATTCTACAAGAGTATAAAAAAAAAAAACAATATTTTTGCAAATATAGCGTAAAACTGGTTTCGTTTCTGCTTTGTAACGCGTCTTTGCTAGTCAAACGTTGGATTTAATACTGAGAAAAATAAAAAACAAAAATTTTAAATCAGATGAGATAAGCAGTGTCGTAGTTTACTGCCATTCAAGAACAAATGTGTATTTAGTATAGATTTTTATTAATCAGCATCAATTAAGTTTATTTAGTATAAGCGTTTATGCTCTTAAAATCTTAGATTGAAGAGTGTGTCTGAGATGAGAGAGATTTGGCTGACAGCAGCAACAATATGTGCCAAAATATAGAGTTTATGCGAGAGCTATAATTGTGATTTTAAATTTACGATCGAATAATGTATATACAATATATACGCAGCATCAAAAGTAGAGTCTTTATAGACATATCTGTCTGTCCGACTGCATTCACGAAGAGATCTTGAAGAATCTTTCTGGCCAGCTCTGGTTTAAAATCACAATTAGCACGCATAAACAGAGATAACCTACGTATTTAAAGTTCACATTGTATCTTCGAAATTAAATTTTATTCAGTACAATTAAAATGCTATATACTAGACTTAGCTCAATTTATAAACCATTACATGTGCCCGAACGTACAGCAACAACATCTGTGAACATAAAAAAATAATTTGTTTAAAGCAAATCATTAAATTATTTCAAAAGACTTACTCTGTCCACAACGCACAGCACAACTAAGTCGCCCATTATTATGATAATTTATATTATCGCTACCACAGATCGGATTATATTCACTTGTAGTTGGACAAGCCTGTAGGCAAGCCAGATACTGAGGCGAAGCGGTAGTAGGCGTGGTTGGACGTGCTGTTGTACTGCTGCCGCCGCCATTTAAGTTTTGATTGTTTGAAGGACGCTGTTGTTGCGGTTGATTAAGTGGAAACTGCTGCTGCCCATTATTTTGTTGAACGAACGGATAGAATTGTTGCGGAAAGGCTGCTACTGCAGTAATGCCTAAGGCTGTAATTATTAACAAAGGTTAACATACTATATTAAAAAATACAAAACAAATACAAAAACCTTACCCAAAACAAGTATAAAACACTTCATGTTTTGTATTCTTTAAATATGCCTACACCGGAACTAAACACTTCGAACTGCAAATAAAATCTAAAGCAACATTTCATCTGCGAGCTCAATTTATATAGCAACCAAATTGTATTTTCGGCTGTACTTGCGCTTCTCCAACATGCTCAGTCAGTGGTCAATGCTCTCTGCGGGTTATCTTAGGCCAGTCCGGTTTGCCGTGTTCTCTTTTTGCCTTCTTTTGTGCTCTTGAATTGTCACAAAAAATTAAAACCCCAAAGCATCGACGTCATGGAGTTTATTGGGAATTGTCATTAACTTGCGAAGCAAGCAGCGGCAGTAGGTACTTCACTTGACAAGCACGCTAAGTTGCATTAAAAAATGTTTTTTTTTTTTTTTTTTTGTGGTTTTAAGAACTACTTCAACTTTATTATTAAAATTTATAAGTAAAAGGATGTCCTTCATAAATGATTAAAGCCTTAGCGACTACTTGAACATTGTACAGTGCAAAGTTAGCATAATATTAATAATATTACAGTGTCTTTTAAACCATTTTGACAGTCTTTATGTATGTTAATATTTACATGTATTTAATTGCTGCACAAGATTAAATCTAAAAGTTTTTCACTAACATTTTATGTTTTTTTATCATCTTTATTCTTCATCACATTGAATTAACTTAATTTTGTTATTTATTTATATATATATGTATATATATATATATATATATATGTATTAAAGCTAGCCGATTTCTATTATTCTATTGCTTAAATATTTGATGTTGTGTGTACATTAATTGTTTTTGTTAATTAAAGAAATAAGGCTTATAATAAATTTCGGCAGTTAATAGTTTTACATATTTTCTTTTGTTTTGCTGCTATTATTTTGCAATCCAAACGTTATAAAATTATTTGCACTTAAATTAATTCACATATGTAATTTTGTTGTTAGGAATATGAAAAAAGATTACGAAAAGGTTTAAAAAAAAATATTTCCGGTTACTATTCATTCATTGTTTCGTTGAGAAAACATAAAAACCACGTTAAAACGTTTTTAAGCAGTTGCATGGACATCATTCAAAACAAAATTTACTGCATCCGATCTCAATTTCTGACCATGTAATGTATGGAAGAGTCTCTTATTTTAATATACATTGATCATCTCGTTAAGTACTGTCATTCGTTACAGGCTATTTTGTCGTACCGCATAAGCACCCTGATGTGTGATTTGACGTAATTGCTGTTGCTGTTGATGAAAAGCAACCAATGCCGGATTGGAGTTCATTGGTTGTGCCCTAGTCTTAACCTGCATTTGTTTCGGCGCATTCTTTTGATTTTTATTTACGTTTCTCATGTTAGCATGGCCGGCAGTGTTCTGATTTGCATTTCCGTTTTGTGGCCTATTCGTGCCAGTTGAATCACTATTGTGTCTATTTCGTGTAACGTTTTGCGGTTGACTAGCTGGTAGCACCAGTTTCTTCTTGGAAGACTCTATACAGTTCAAATGTCGTTGCGTTAGATCGGGCGATACAAAGAAGCCACACAGTTTGTTATCCCACACTACCAGCTTAATATCGACGGTGGAGAGTAGCTGCAATTTACGCGGTGGCAACTTGGAATTGCGCTCCACTATGTGTATGCTATTTGGTGCATTGGTGGTGTCGACAAAAACTTTTTGCATTTTATAGTTGATGCTCAGTACATGTCCCGTCTCGAGTGTAACCACATTTAGCATATGGTTAAATATCTCCATGACAACACCGCGCACTTGTACACTCTGCTTCGCTTGTACGTAACGTTTGAAGAATAAATTCACCGAATCATCGCCAGCCAATTTAGCACTATATTTACGCTCGTTGGCAATTTTAGTTAGTTGATGTAGTTCGTCAACGGTTCGCATTGGTTCTGGACAGTAATCAAGTGCTGCGGCAAGCAAACGATGCACCAAGATATCTGGATACCGTCGAATGGGACTAGTAAAATGCGTATATATTGGTATATTAAGCGCATAATGCCAGAGATCGGCGCCCTCGGTTTTGCCCTCGCTGCAGAAGTATCTGAAAATAGCAAATTGATATTTTGATTACATTCTAAATTAAATCAAATACACTATAAAAATACATACTTTGCACGTGCCATTGGTTTCATTAGCAGCTGACTCAAACATGCACTCATAGCCACAGGATCAGAGGCTTCGCTGCACATACGTTGCATACTCTCCTGTACAGCATGCGACGAACTGTAGTCCAATTCTAAACCTATTGCACTCAATTTTTCACGCAACGATTTCATGGATTTCGATAACGGTGGCGCATGATTTCTTAGTATAGCCGTGTCTGGAAAATTATCGTAGATGAAACGTGCCACCGCCTGGTTCGCCAGTAACATGAATTCTTCTATCATGTGATTTGCTTCAAGCAATTTTTCTACTTCAAAATTTTGTGGTTCGCCCGTTACAGGATCCATAACGAAACGCAACTTGGGATTATTAATCGACAATGAGCCATTAGCATATCGGCGCCTACGCATTTCGCGTGCCATAGCATGCAGTAGTTGTACTCGGTATTGAATGTCCTTGGGGCTGTAGCCATTAGCAATAGTAGGAAAATCGTCAACACCGAACTGCTCATCAGGATTGTCTATAATTTTCTGCGCATGCTCATAAGCAAACTGCGTACAAGAATTTATTATGGTGCGTGAGAACCGTGGCTTGCCAATCACCTTGCCAAAAGCGTTCATTGTCCAAAACACGGAGAATGCAAATTTATCTTCGCCCGGTAATAAAGAGCACTTAAAACAAAGTGGTTTCGGCAGCATATGTATAACCTCGTTCACCAGATAGATCGATGTAGCACGATCCTTGACAATGTTATCGAGTTCTGAATTCTCCTGCAGATAGTATGCTACATCGGAAATGTGTACGCCAACTTCAAATTCTCCATTGTTGTTGAGCCGCTCCACTGATACGGCATCATCCAAATCGCGCGCAGTTAGAGGATCGATCGTAAATACGCATTTGTTACGTAAATCCATGCGTTGGCGTAAAGCGTCTGCATCAATTTTCGGATCTGGCTGTGCAAACATTTTATTGAAGCGCTCTTCGAAGGGTACAATATCGCGTAAACCATTGTGCAACAAAATGGCTTTAATTTCGGCTTCCAAATTTCCGACGCGACCCACTGGCTGCAATAGCTCAGCAATACAGTGCCCGTTAGGATCAGTTTCAAGGACATGTGCTAAATACAAAAGACCACATATATCCGTATTTTTATCCTTTGTAATGTGTGCTTTGCAGGACTCCACTGGAACATAAGCCATTGGTACACGCATATCGTACGGCTTTAATTTATAGAACAGTTTGTCTCCGAACAGCTTTGTAGGATTTGTAAAGGAGATTATTCCAACAATTTGGCGTAGTTCCGTTTGTTTTACTACTGTGATAACGAACGCCTTAGGACAGTTATCTGAGGCTATTATAACGGACGAGTCAGGATCGATGTCAGAGTCCTGCGATTCAGTCTCCTCAGAAAGATCTTCATCATCAGCTACAAGTTAATAATAAACACAATCAAGCATTAATGGAGCGAGATACTTATATTATTAAAATATTACTTTCAAAAATTAAAGAGTCCCATAGACACTGTACCCGTACATTTGGCGTTCTCATATAAAAACTCAGAAAATTGGGACTGGTTGGGGATTGGTATGGGGACTATCCCTTCTAGTGGTCCGTTCGAGACGTATGTAGAATAATATAATATAGAATTTACTAGAATGAATATAAGATCAAGTTTAGCGTTTGTATACTCAGAAAACATAAGTATATTCGCATGGAAGGCTTTATGTGTATTTATTGTTCATATGGAAAGCTACGTGCGTAAATGTATAAATGTAAAAGTCTGTAGTAGCAAACTGAACACTGAAAATAAAAACCACTGAGTTTATTTACTTCCGCACCGATGTCTACAGGGCCGATCGTTATTTTATTTTTTTCATTGTTATGTAAATAATTGACGACTATCACAATCACTATGCAGAAAAAAGTGAAATACTGAAATTAAAATGCTTACCTAATGAAATCGATTCCTTTCCCCCTGTGATTGTTTTTCGCTTTACTTTTGGTTTTTCATCACTCGCTGACGATAAGCCCGGATTCAAAACAAACGCACGTACAATGTCGCCCTCGAAAGCATAACGTCGAGCAACCGGCAGCAATACCATGCCATCACGTTCCAGACCTTCTCTGTCCGTTGACATTGTGATAAACGATTGTCGATTATTCTTTTTATTCACACGTATTTCGTCTTCAACAATGCGCCCAAGCCCAGCGGTAGCTAAAAGTTTGGCATGCGCTTCCAAATCGCCAAAATCTCCTGCAAACACCATGTCCGTTGGCAGCTTAGCCAGTCCCATGTAATCACGCACAATTTTATTGATATAAGTTCGCAGCGCGACCAACTCGCCATTTTGTGTTGAGTTATCGCTCTTGTTTTTTTTATTGCGTTTTCGTGCTTTGCGCGTGGCAGCGACACCATCGTCGAAAGCCCCAGGCCCAGGTGTATCCTTCTTAGCATTTCGCTCGTGATGCTTATCGCTAGCAGCATTTGAAACCTCAGCCACGTGTATCTTTTTACCATTGTGCAAATGAGTCTGCTGCTGTTGTTGTGGAGCACGAGCACTCGTGGCTGTTCCACAAAAAATGTCCATTTGTGAAAGCACTTCGTTCTTGTGTGCCAACTGTTGTATGTGTGTTCTTACGTCGGGTCTTTGCACAGTCAACTTTTTGATTAGATCCTGCAAAGCCTCTACTTCCTGAAGGAGTGCGCGTCGCGGTTTGCGTGGCTTACGCTGTGCAGCTGTCGTGCCTGGTTGGGTCGCAGTCGTCGTGGTCGAAGCTTTTGACGGTTGTTGCACTGATATTGCCGGCGACGTTGCCTTTGCTTTAACATCCTGTCTTTTTGCTGCAACTGGTACTGTTTTCTCCGCTGACTTTTGCGCATCAAACATACGCATTAGCTGCTCCGCATTCTGGTCGATTAGACGAGCTTTCTCCGGCGTTGTTGGTACGTCAGACATTGCACGACAACGCGTTTCTTCAAGCCGTTCGCGTACTGCAATTTAGAATAACACGGATTACTTGTTTATTTACCCAGCATATACAGCAGTAGTTATACTACCAGCACGACTCCTTGTCTTCAAATTTTCCACCAGCTCTAAATATTCCTTATGTATTTCAGCTTCGTTCTTCGTAGCAGACATTTCAGTCAAATCAGATTCTGTGTCAATTGGGTCTGACATTTTTGAAATTTTGTACAGTATTATCTTAGTCCCAAATAAAGTAAAAAAATAAAATAAATGAAATTAAGAGTAAAACTTTGATTCTAATCTGTGCTTTTGATTTCGTGGTAATATGAAATTAATTTATCTTGAACGACTACTTGTATCCGCTTGTAACGAGTACTCGGTTCAGCTGAAAAAGTTATCGTTGAAAATTCTACAGTTTCACGTCGTGACTCACGGCACGTCTAAGGGCGGCAACTTATGATTACAAAAGACATGAGCAAAAATACTGGAAGTTAAAGTACTTTCGGTTTATTTTCAAAACTCTCTAATTTTCTTAACATTTTAGGAGTTCAAATACTTAAAAATCTATGTATACAGTAGTATTTCTGTCTGTAACTAGTTCAAAGGATTCGGTGTTTTTGCACTTTCTTGACGTATAGCGTTGATTAGTTCATAATTAACAAGAAAGGCGAAACTTAAACCTGCTATCTCGACGGTACAATTGTGTGCCAGACGCGTCTTGTTGCCCTGTAGTAATGGGTGGCTATCAATGAAAATAGCGCGTTTGCCTTCGTTCGAAATGAAGAAATCGCCATTGCTGCGCAGCTTTATTGTACCCTGACGACGGGAAATTTTTGCTGCTGCACCTTCAAGAGATAGATCTACATCTACAACGCAATCCTTAGCTTCACGGCCAAATGTGATTTCTTTCGAGCGCATCAGATAGCGCACGAGACGTCCACGCAGACAAGCCAGCGTTTGATTGTCAAACTCAATGGTAGCCGTCGGCCCCAGCACCGAATCAACTAGCACACCCCAGCGCGATAGCTCATTTTCAATCAGACGTATCTCACGCTTATTCTGGCGATCAGCTAATGCTAGCTCAATCTCCAATGCCTCTTCGCGTTGCTCATGCAATTCGGCATCGAAGATTTGCTCTTCTGCGTCGGAGAAACTCATTGGTGATTCAGCTGACTGTGCTGGCTTGACAGACTGATCAGGTAGCAAACTATATTGCTTCATTAACATCCAATGGTTGTGGAGAGTCTTGGCATCACGTGCAGAATAGAACACCGAGGAGTTTTTGTCAAGCAGCTCTTGAAAGTGCTCAAGCTTGGGTGTTTCCACCTAAAAAAGAAGATAATAATTATTTAATTTAGTATAAAAAAAAAGTTATTTACAACTATTACTCACACTCTTTATAGTACCCAGCAACTCTTCTTCCTGCACGCTGAAAAGTGCCTTTCTTTGTACGGACTCAATTAGCTCTGGATGTAGATTTTTCATAGCGGAGACAGCAATACGAGATAAGGACGGCTCAAAGAGTAAAGAATACCAGCGAGTTTGCAGTTCTTGCACTGTGAATTTGCACGAGAATTTAACACCACGATGTACTAAACGTAAATCATTAGTCTGCTGTACGCCAATAACCAGCGCCAGATCGTCAATAGGTTTCCAGCGTCCCAGATCTTTTGTGGTTATCTGTGTAGGCTGACGCGCGTTACGACGTGCACGCTTACTACTATTACTATTATGCGTACGTTGAGCCCGTCGTCGTTCCGTGGTATTATTGTTTACACGTTCTATTGTATGTATAATTGGTGGTGGAGCGGCTGCTGCTGGTTGTGTTACTGGTGGTAAAGCCGTAACAGTGGCGCTGTTGATGCTGGCATTATTATTGATAAGCGCGCTGCTACTCAACATATTTGTGCTTGTTGTTGCTGATGTCGCTGCAATAGTCATTTGTAGTCCACTCGCAGGTACTGGCGTGTCTGTTGTAATACTAGCAGCGCTGATTGAAACGTTTGTATTTACAGGTTCCGATGTTGACATATTCGCTGTCGTTTGTAGTAACTGCGGTGGCACAGTGGCAGGAGCTGGTACAATGGCTGTGTACAACTGTGCACGTTGTCTGGCGTTTCGATGGCTTTGATCACTACCTCCTGCGCTGCGTTGTGGAAAAGTGGTACTATATTCGACAATCTCGTCGTCAAATCGTTTACGTTTAATGGAGCGCGAGGAACTGTTGCAAATGTGTGAAAATTTATATAATTAATATTTGACAGATCTCTCTGCATAACGACTTACACACCTTCTACGCTTCTGGTCGGAGTTTTGAATATGTTGGATTGGCAAAATTTTTGAAGTTTGTCTGGGTGTTGTTGTTGTTTTTGTTGCAAGGGCTACCGGGACTGACATATTTGTCAGAGGCAAGTTTGATGCCGTTGCTATTGTTGTTGCTGTTGTAGTAGTAGCATTAATAATCGTAGCGGGTAGATTTGGTGACACTGCTATTGTCTCATCCGAATTTACTGCCTGCGGCAGCGCTGGCATTACATCCATATTGGTAAAATGTATTTTTTGTCAATTTATTGCAAATAATGCTTGACTAACAACACAAACACGCACTAAAAGAGATGTAACATTGCAACGAATACAAGTAGTACAATGGGTACTCGTTATATCCACAGTTGAATTAATCGTTATTCGCGCATTGTTTCCACTTTTTTTCGCAAAATTTTGATGCTCGTTGCACAGGAATATATTTCATTTTTATTCACTTTGTTATGCTGCATTAAATTAAAAAATCGAACAAAAACTTGTCAAAGGATAAAGAGCAGAGCATGAGGTATGTACCGGGGCTAAGGAACGCTGGAGTATTATTATGACTAATCGATTTGTATATACAATTCAAATTCGTAGTTTACAATTTGAGGGGAGCTGCAGCCCGCTGGTTTCTTCCCCAGTTTCAGAGACCAAAATGGATATATCAGAGACAACGCCGACTACAGACTCGACTGGCGTTTCACCATTAGCAGAAGACGAAGTTCAAGAACATGCAGCGGTGGTAATCATAAAGCAGAATGCTAGTGTAGTGCAACAGAAATACAACGAGCCTATGAATTGTGTAGAGAACAATGAAAACGGAGCAGCAACCGCGATACACAAGATTACTGGATCAGTCATTCCAATACTCGATAACCGAATTATCAGACCGGAAATATTGACACTGGAAACATTGCCACAACGACAAATAATTGCTCGCACGCTCGCCAACAGTCACCCGCTTATGTCGCCCACGAACACAGACTCTGACTCGGAACAGCAACATCATAATGCGCATCAGAGCAAGAACTGCAAAAACTTTCCGGATGTTGTACCGCGCAATGAACATATGCAGCAGCAGCAGGAATCTATAGCACAACCCAAGGATGTGCACGCACGCAATACGCTCAACAATCAAATACGCGTCACGAAGCCACAGTCTGCCAAAATGGGATTGCTGCGTGCCAGTAGCCCAGATTTGCTAAGTAGCGAGTCCGATGCTGATGTTTCACAATATTTAGCCGCTGTCGAGTCCAATTTTCAATCTGTTGCACTTATATCAAATGTCAGTAACAATGGCGCAACGAAACCCAATGTGACAGCTGCAGGGCGCAAAATAAAACACATTGGTGTGGCTGGCTGTGAAGATATATCAAGCCTTGATTCAATATCGAATCATAGCTTCGATGATGATGAGGATATTGAACACAATTTGGCCTCGCTGAGTCCTTCAAGTTCACTTATTGATGGCTTGGAAGAGGACGATGATGATGATGACGACGATGATGATGACGATTGCGAAGGACCCGAAATATTGCCTGATGATGATTTGGATGAGTTTGGCATTGCAACAACGCCCACACCAAATTTGCAACAGCAGCACGTTGGCGTAGGTAGCGGCAGTGACACATTGCCACAATATACAGCAGCTGAAGAGCGACGCGACTCGCGTAATTGGCAGAAAATAACGCTTCAGGATGGACGCACACGGGAGATTGATATGCGAGTTATTGAGCCATACAAACGTGTATTATCGCATGGTGGCTATTTAAAGGCTGGCGGACAAAATGCAATTGTGATTTTCTGCGCTTGCCATCTGCCGGACAGATCACGCGCTGATTACAGCTACGTAATGGACAATCTATTTCTGTATGTCGTAAAAACACTGGAGCAACTTGTAACAGATGACTATGTACTCATTTATTTACATGGCGGCTCTAATCGACGTAACGTACCGCCATTTCCATGGCTCAAACGGTAAGTAAACGAAGCTAAACTCAATTTTAAAAATTTTAAATATTTGTACTTTTTTGTGACTTAGTTGCTATCAATTGCTGGATCGCCGTCTACGCAAAAGTCTTAAGCATATGTATCTGGTGCATCCGACATTTTGGATAAAATCGATCGTTTGGATGGCACGGCCCTTTGTTAGGTATGTATATGAATTTAATTTTTTTTTTTTTATATATATAATGATTATTTCACTACACTACAGCACAAAATTTTGGCGCAAATTGGTATACGTAAAATCGCTTGAGGAACTAGGCTCACATGTTGTCGTTGAAAAGGCTGCTATACCGGAAAAAGTGAAACAATATGACGCTAAACGTCACTAAAACATTCCGGCCTCAATATCTCTACCTAACTGCTTTACACAATCTCGTTTACGCTTAACATTCCTGAAATTTGAGTTGCTTTTAAAACTATTTACTTTCATTGCTCCTAATTCGACGACGACTCGGGGCTCTGTCTATATCTTCTCTGCTGAGATCTCAATCTTTGTGATATGTTTTTATTACTCGCTACTTCGATATTTTAGTTGCTCATTTCTCGCCTTCTAATTTAGTTTTTTCTATTTTTAATGACTCTAAAGCAATATATATAGATACATAATACTTATAGCCAAGTTAATAGCAAGCACTCTTATATCGATACAGGAGAATATTCCACAAGTACGATACAAGTGCTCCTCTATATAAAATAAGGGACATCGAATATTTGTAGACTTTGTAGTAATGAACAAAAAATAAATGACAAAAAGTCAGGTAGATTTCTATATACACACACACACACACACACAGAAGAAAAAACAATTTATAGATAAAAGCACGCCAAGCTTAGTGCAATGAAGCCAATTGTGCTTCAAAACTGTAGGATAACTATTAATGTAGCTTCCACTTTCATCTATATTTACCTGTTACAATTTATCCGAAAAACCAGATTTATGCAACTAAATACCACCAACTTCCGAACATTGTTACCTTGAACACAACAAAAAAGCAACGACAACAGTCTTGCTTTTGTATCAAATTTTCCTGATTATTTGTATTCATCTAGTTAAGTAAATTAAATATTTAGCTGAATTTATTGTGAAATGTGCTTTTATAAGTGTAGTTAAAGAGCTATGTCGGAGCATTTACGCTTTGGCTATTTGAAACGTTTTGTACACAAAAAACAAAAAAAAATCAACCATTGAGAACAAAAGAAATGTATAACAAAAAGTCTTAAACATCATTGTCATTCGAATCAATGTTTTTCGTCTCTAACATTTTAAGTTATTTTTATAAGATAGCGACCATTATTGAATATTTGAAAAGAAGCATGGAAAAACTTATTTATAAATTGTTTATAGAAGCAAACTAAATAAAAGTCTTTCAGTGGGCCGCTAATACATGAATCTGTCTTTCCGGAATGTACATAAGCGCTTCATACATTGGCTTTTCCATGCGCTGTATTTGATATATACAAAACTATATATATACCATATATACATACATAAATAACACTTACAAATAAATAGAAGAAAAACAACTGATATTATTGTAACTGCGAGAATGAGAAGTGAAATTAAATACACAACCGTAGCTGATTGATATTCTGTACATTATTGCGGTTGCTTTGCTTTAAATATTTAATTAAAAACAAAGAGTAAATAACAATACACATTTTCATTATAATTTCTTTTTATTTATTTCTTTTGTCAGTTGGTTTTGGCATAACAACCGTCGTAGCAGCTACGCCAAAGCAAGAATAATGATAACTTAGAGCTCTGTTTTCGAGTAGATCATGTATTGTTGGATTTATTTCTTAATAATATTTTGAATAGTTTAATTTTTTATTTAACACTCTTTACACTTTGTATGAATTAATTATACAATTTTTTATTGAAGATATTATACCCCCAGAGAAATAGAAGCACATTGGTATCAAATAAAAAAAAAACTGCTCAAAAGCGCAAATGATATAAAGAAAAAAATGTATATATTAATGGGCATGTTGTCTTCTTTTAAACGTACTCTAGGGTACAGGGTAGTTCGAAGTTGAGCACATTTAAGTGGAGCGGTATTTAATGTTTTGAATGAAAGTTTCATTCATTACTTTAGCTATTTATATGAAACTCGATGCTGCACATTTTAAGGAGTAAAGCTTTAAATAAGCATTATCAACTTCTCTAACCGTTTCAAAGGGTAGACCTGTTCTTAAGGACATTTGCATCAGACACTAAAAAAAAAATAATATAATTGTACATTTACTACAACAAACAATTATCAACTTTAACTTTCATGTAAAGAGTATTAAAGCTTCGACCATGCCGAAATTTTGTCTATTTTTCGCCACAGGACAAACTTGTACAACAATACATGATCACTTAAATATGGCTTAACACGAAATGTACTTAATTTTTAATAGTTTACAATTTGGATAAAATCAATAACACTAAAAAAAAAACAATTTAAAAAAATAATTATATATATATGCAGTTGACTGTTCTTTTTTCTTTTGTTTTTTGTTTAAACTACTTTTTTATGTAGATTATTTTACCTGTACCAGTGAAATCGTTTTCAAGACAGTGGTATAAAAGCTGGCAATGGTCCAAGTTTAGCTCTGTTTTTGTACTTTGGTAACATAGCGACATCATCGTCTTCAGTATCCGATGCACTATCCATCGGTTCTTCTTCTTCATTTGCAGAGATATGTGCTGCTTCATTGGTTGTTTTACTTTGTACTATTTCATTTGTTTCCTTGCTTTGTGCATCAAAGTAACGCGCAATTTGTTCAGCATCATTATCCATACCACTGCTCATTTTAATTTCATTATTCTCCAAGCTTTCGACTGGTTGTGCTTTTTCACGCTTAGGTTTGCTCCGCATTTTTTGTCTTTTTGCTTGTTGTCGCATTTGGACACATGGCATGCAGTTCGTGATATCACATTTTCCTTTGCGCTCAAACTCGGGACACAGGAATTCGTGACGCTTATTGCACTTAATGAATTATATGGTCCAAAAAATAATTTTTGTTAATAATTCGAAAAATATATTATCAAAATGTATTAGGAACTTTGTATTATTTACCTTATCTGCCAGAGGACAGTAGCCACGCAAAAACTCAACACAAATCTCGGCACCATCACTCAGTTTCTTGTGTAAGTATGGACAGTCATCACGCACGCAGAGCGCCTGCAAATAAAACTTGCAAACGGGCATCTTTGCCAGTGAAATATTATGGGAAAGCAAACAATTGGTTTTATCGCATTCACCGCGCAGAAAACTTGGGCATATAGCAACTTGACGCCTGTCGTGCACCTTACGACATTTTCCACGTACATGGGCCGCACATTTGCCCAAACGTTGGAAAATGGCACATGGTACATTAGTTTTAGCAAGCGTGCGATTTAACAGCTGTAAACTGCGCTGTTTGGCGCTCAATAGATGAGCACGCGATACATGATTTGTGGTACGCACAAATACATTCTGCGTTGGTGAGGCAACGTAGGTTAAACCACCAATATCGATACGTTGTCGTTTGGCTTTTGTTGGAGTTGGAGGCAAATTTGAAACGGTACTATGGCCGGGCATACGCGTTAGCCTAAACCCTTTAGGGTCCATAACAAATTTAGTGCCGCGCACAAAAAGTGTACGTCCCGAGATGCCGCCAATTTTCGCAGGTGATTTTATATTCGTATGGAACTTTTTGCTAGATTTATTTGCCATTGT
The DNA here is from genome assembly GCA_035044805.1 of Leucophenga maculata. Taxonomy (NCBI): domain Eukaryota; kingdom Metazoa; phylum Arthropoda; class Insecta; order Diptera; family Drosophilidae; genus Leucophenga; species Leucophenga maculata. Next base: position 3,573,581 of record JAWNNP010003455.1, on the reverse strand, counting down.
GCTGCCGCTTACTTTACGTTGCAACTTGTTGCGCGTTGATTTATACAGCACACCATTGATATTCAACAGCTGCAGCTTTTTATTTGAAGATGGTTTACTCGTGTCAAAACTCGTTACACCACTGAAAAAAGAAAAATATATATGAGTTTAAATATAACAAATAAATTAATTGTTTTTATAAAATATTAAGTGACAATGTAATTGAAATTTATTGTTTTCCGAAACAAGTTAGCCAATTTGTAAAGGAGGTACTCATAAGCTTCGAGGACAAGCAATTCTGCTGACCGTTCTATCCGACGCAATAAACGCTGTCGAGGAAATTTCGTTTCTAGAACTTGAACCTAGGGTTACATTTTACATGGTTATTTTATAATTTTATATAATAAATGTATGTAGCTGCACATCTACAAAAAGAATATTGTGTTTGGTAGCAAGGTACAACCTGCTGATGAGAGTAATAAACATCTTCTTCCCATTACCAAGACAAGGTGTAGGAAGCTAAACGAAAATCAACACCAATGATGTCCCGAGTGTGGTTAATCACAACAGAAATAATCCAAACAATCAATGTCCATTCCGCACGACTCAATTGTGTATTATGGATTTTTGCGCTCTATAATATAATACCAACACGAAAAATCAGTAAAATATCTAATAAGAACGAAGTGAAAAGATCGCACAGCAGTAGACAAATGGATATTTGTAATTCTTTGGTTGATCTGATTGATATAATCATTTTATGGCTCTGCATAACTACCAAAATATCGGGGAGAAAAAAATTGTGTTATACTTCAATCTTATATTTTAATTATAGTATCAAATGCGTACTTACCGCAATTTCTTGTTGATAACATGATCGGTAACGCGACGTAATGCATACCTTCTAACGAATGTACGCTTCCGACAAATTTTAACTAATGGGGGAGTCGACGGAACCTTTGCTACACGACGTACCCGATCTATTTTGTACTTACAATCATCTGTGGAGGATTTTGTAATGGCAGTTGTATGTGAAGTTGCGCCTTTATGGCAAATTTTATTGTTTGCACTAAGTACAGACGCTATTGTATTTGGCTGACGCACAAGTTTTCTTTTGCTTATGCTTATCAATGGCGCAGCAGCAGCAGATTTGGGTGCGGTGGAGGCATTTTGGATTGCATTTGCAGCTTTAAACTCTGTTTTAGGAGACGTTGTATTACGTACAAGTTTTGTGCATGCTTTACTAATGATTTTAGCTGTGTTAGTTGGAATCACAACCTCCGGCTGCGGGAGTTCTAACTGACTGCTGGCAACTGCTTGTTCCCATGCTTCATACTGCTGCTCCAAATATCTTTTTCGTTGCAGCTCATTTTCAAGCATAATTCGACTTTGCTCTTGTTGTTGTTCTTGCAGTTTACGCTTCAGAAAATGAGGATTTATATGAATAGATGAAGGTTGCGCTTGTACATAGTACTGCTGCTGCTGTGTCGCCTGCTGCTGATAAAACATAATTTGCATTTGCTGCTGTTGGCTACTTAATTGCGAAATAGCTGGATTAAAATTGGGATTAATGTATACTTTACGCGAAGGAGACGAAGCACTATCTGAACCAATATGAGGTAACATAATTTTCTAATCGATTTCGTTCACTTTAATATTTTAAATAATTATTTTCCAGATTTTTTCCTGATTCTTTGTGTAATTGTTGCTATGTTCAGTATGAGTCATGCCAACTTATAGCATTATGAAACGAGTTGGTAGCCCTTCTAAAACAACTGTTTCAGAAGTAAAAAACAACAACAACAATCACTACTGAAACGTGGTTGAGTTTGTTTGATTTTAGCCGCATTACTACTTCATTTCATTTAAAATGGGAAAAGATACTAAACATAGACACTTTAATAATAAGAGAGGACCGAGCAAAGACCACCGGAATAACAAATGGGAACACAAAAAGCCAAAAAACAATTATACGCAGGACAAAAAAGGCAACAGGTAAGATTTTTTCAGATTTGTGTTATAGTTAAATCTCTAATGATATAAATATTATTTCTGTAGCCAAACATACACACCTAAAGTAACGCTGCGTGAAGATCAGGTGGCCATTACGGAGTTTACCAGTGATTCTACACGAGGCTTTACCGGCATTTTAAAATCTCGTTTCTCCGATTTTCAAGTCAATGAGATCGATACAAATGGTAAAGTTTTAATACTAAATGATATCTCAGTGCCGGTCTTGGATGAACCAGCTGGTAAGAAGCCTATTATGCAAACTTTAATATGAGTTAAATGATTTTTCTTTTATTGTAACACACACAGCTATTAGTGAGGAGGAAGTTAAGACAGCACGCGAACAACTTGAAGGTGTAATTACTGAAGCAGTGTGGAAGCAGATTGATGAATTAGCTGCTGCTAAGCCTAATGCGCAAACCGAACAGAAGATTGAGATAGAGGTAACCACACTGGATAAGGAAAAACGTACCCAGATACATAATTTGTTGAAGAAGTTGTACAAGGGCAAATTAGTTAGCAACACAGCGGCACAGCAAAATGCGGAAGACACTGATGCTGCAGAAGAAAAGAAATTTATACGTATTATGAAGCCAAAAGGCGGACGTGGAGGTACGTTGTCTATAGTCAGCTTTAGTAAAACTTGATTATATTTAATAAACGATGTTTATATTTTTTTAGATAAACGTTCTAACTGGTCTGTTACCGGCGAGTATGTACATTTTCTAGTGCACAAAGAGAATATGGATACAAGTGAAGTTGCTGTAGCGCTTGCTGATCGTCTGGGGTAGGAGTTAATATTTATAAAAACTATTAGATTTCCAATTATTTATATGTCGCCTTTTTGCAGCATGCGTCCATCACAAGTGAACTATTGTGGCACAAAAGATAAGCGCGCTAAGACAACGCAGAAATTCTGTATTAAGAGACGCACTCCAAAACAAATTTCTAACGCCTTTCATGCTGTGCGCAATGCACACGTTGGCAATTTTGAGTTTAGCAAAGATGTACTCAAGCTTGGTAACCTAAAGGGCAATCGTTTTCGCATTGCACTGCGCCACATAGATACCGGACTATGCGAGCATATCGAAGCATCGCTTAAAGCGTTGCAAGAACGCGGATTCATAAACTATTACGGTCTGCAACGTTTCGGTAATTGTGCATCTGTACCCACATATGAGGTAGGTGTGGCACTGCTCAAAAGCGACTACAAACTAGCAAGTGAGTTGATACTTAAGCCACGCGAAAACGACGTACACTTTCTGCGTGAAATACGCGAAAATTGGTGGACAAACCGCGATTCAGCTGCTGCAGCGGCTATGTTCCGTAATGATAAATTTATTGAAAAGAAGTTGCTCGATGGTTTAGCTAAATATGGTGAGAATGATTATGCAGCAGCTTTGCGTAGAATTCCGCGTAATATGTTGCTACTATATCCGCATGCATATCAGAGTTTAATATTTAATCGTATTGCATCGCGACGCATAAAAGACTATGGACTTAAGTTGATACCTGGTGATTTAGTTTATCGTAACAAGGAAGAGGATGGACACGAACAAGAAGAAATCGATGCAGTAATTGATGTAAATGAATGCGAAACGTCGGAAGAATTAGTGAATACGGAAACCGACTTAGATAATAATATTGAAATAGCAAATGAGTCCAATGCAAATGAGTCGATCTTTAAGCGTAAAGTTAAACCGTTAACTGAAGCTGATATCGAAAGTGGTAACTATAACATTTTTGATATAGTACTACCATTGCCTGGCTATGATGTCACATATCCATCAAATGCTGTCGGTACTTGGTACGAAGAGATATTGGCCGAATCCGAATTAAGTTCAGAAAAGCTGAAACATAATGTGAAGACTTTTGCATTAGCGGGTGCCTATCGTAAAATGCTCATACAACCGGCAGAATTGAAATGGCATTTCCGTAAATATGCAAGCAATGAAGATGCGCTTATTGCATCCGATTGGGAACAATTAAAAAATATAGCATTGCCAAAAGAACCGGAAACTGATGATAACAATCTATCGACGGCATTGATAATGGAGTTTTCATTACCAACAGCTGCCTATGCTACAATGTTGCTGCGTGAGCTATTAAAACAAGATACATCTGCTATGCATCAGACAAAGCTAGAACAAAGCATGTCAAGCGAACAAACAGTTAATGCAAAGAATGAGGATGAGGAGAAGAAAACTGAATATGTGGTTGTAGGTGAAAAGCGTAAAAGTGAAGAAGCAGCAGAAAACGTTGAGGAGTCCACCGAATGCAAGAAGTTAAAAGAAGAATAAAGCACGTTTTCAAAACGAACTAACTAATTGCTTAAGTATATAATTTACGATAGTTTGTAGTTGTAAGTTATGAATGAAAGAAACATTAATTCATAAAATCGTGTAGCATACTTCTTTAACAAAGAAAGCATACATACATACATATATGTATATACGATATTATAATGCAAAAACAACAACAAAAATCAATAAGCACAAAAATCAATTTTGCGCGCGCTTCAAAAAGACATTGCTTTACACGCAGACACACTCAGACAGCCGTCCCGTGTATTTAACCACTATACAACCACCCGTAACACCACCTACGAGAGCAACAACAACAAACGCCACGTGAAATTCGCGCGCACTCATTTCCCAAACGAGCAACGGCGGCGTCATTCACTCTCAGAGAGCTTTTATGCTGTTGTTTGTTGAATTTGCTCTTCAGCGTCAGTTCAGTCGTCGATTGACTTTGGCTTCGAAGGACTAACAAAAAAGGACCTATCTAGCATTTCAATCGACTGCGTTACTTCTTTTTTTAATGCATTATTTTATTCAGTAATTGTTTATTGAAACAATCTGCTAAAACAAAAAAAAAAAAGAAGAAAGTGCTAAATTAATTTGCCCCCAGAAAATAAAAGTGAAGTAAAAGAAATAAAGTGTTAATTGTAACAGGTGAATTTTTTATTAACATTTACAAAGCATTTATAAACAAGTCATTGCCCATTGGCATTGCTTAATAATTAATTAAATATCTAAGCTTAATAGAATAATTATGGAAAAACATTGTTTGTCACAGAGAAAACCGAAATAACCAAAACATATTTAATTTTTCTTAAACGGATATCGATTTTTTAGCTTTAGTTGTTGAAATCAATCGATAATTCGGTGTTAATACGCTTCATGTGAAACTGGTTGGCTGTTGAAGGTGGGCCATGGGCGGGCGTTTGTTCATTTGAAGAGTTTGTAGTTGGCTTTCACGCCCGTACGTTCTAGGAGTGTCAGCGCTCCCTACCCATGTGCTTATGGCTTGCTTTGTGTGTATTGTTTTTTTTTTTTTTACCTTGCTTTTTTTGGCTGTAGTTCATTACACTAATCAAACAAATTGACTTTTGTTTGTGGTTATTTCGTTTAGTGTTGAATATCTTTATTATTTTTGTTTTGCACAAAAGCAAAACAATAACAAATCATATAAACAAAAAAATCAACCCCTTTGCTTGTAACCAGTATTTCTCGACGTGAGAATGGTTTTGACTATGGCGCCCCACAATTTGCGTCGTCACAGACCAAAATTAGGCACGCAGCGGTCGGGATTGGCTGCTGTTGGCCAATAGTGTAATAAAGTTAAGAGTTGTGGTGTGATAGAATTCGATTTTTTGTACGCTATAGTGTAAACCAAAGTGTATATAGGCATTTGTAGTTGGTTTTGTATATCAGTTTTTTTTTTTATTGAGATACTTTTTTAAATATAAGTTTTTTGCATAATATATACGCATAAGGTAAAATTGATTGATTTGTTTGGCGCTGTAAGTTGTTAAGCTTTGGGTTAAGTATTTGCACCATTTAAAGTCAAAAACATAAAACAATAGAAAATGCAATCGGTAGACTGTGTAGATAAATTTCTATGGCAGATATATTTGTATTCCGATCTTGTTATGTTTTGTAAGTTTTATTAAAGAAAAACAATAAAAACAGTCAACTTCGTTGGAATACCCTTTACGGATTATAAAATTGTGAACTAAGCAGCTGTAAAGAAAGAAAAAATATTTGCAAACCTAAACGTGAATATTGGGGTGTTGGGATCGACATTGAGAAGTCCTTGATGTGATACTTATATTAGGTTGTCTTTAATAAAGGCTTTCTATAGGGCTTCATGGTAAAAATAGTACAGGTTTTTTTTTTTTGAACGTGCTATTGTAACAGTTGACTTACATTTTATTTTAACATCGAGTTCAACTAAAAGAAATGCATTGTTCTCGTTAATTCCTAACACTATACTAGACAGAAATGTGACAATTGTTAAAAAATCAACTTATTTTCTAATAATTATTATTGAATTATAAAAAAGTTTACTGTAATGTAAATTAAGCTCTCACAAAAGTTAAACATTGGTACTAGTTGGCAATTTGTGCAAATATTGCTTGACTTATACCTAATTAAATTACGATTATAAATTATCAAACACAGTTCGATTAGTTAGCAATGAATATTTAGAAAAATTTTAAAGATATTCTTATTGTGCGTGCAATTAAAACTACGTTTATATAATCTTTTAATGTCTATATTGTAACATCATCCATTCGTTCATTATTTATTGTACGCAGATTACACTTGCACAGATAGGCAAGTATACGTTTCTCAGCCATTGTACGATTTGCTTCACCCAAACCACCCAGTAATGTTTCGATACGCTTCATGTGCTCTTCGCGTGCAGCATCTACGACTATAGTTACGGGTGTTGGCGCCATAACTGCCGTTGTGCTTGTAGCAGCGACACTGGCAACGGAGGAGCTGATGTACATTGGTACTGCTGCATCTTGTTGTACAAAGCTATCTGATGCACTAACTTCGCGTAACATTAGTTCTTTGTTTTGATTTTCAATGCTTTGTTGTTCGTCCATTGCTTCTTGTAGGGGATCATCCTCATCATCGTTGACCTCTTCAATTAAGAGCGCAGCATTCATTTCATCAAGCGATACATTGTCATTACGCGCTTGTACGCGTAATTGTCTTTCATTGTGGTATTTTATGTGGCTCTCGACAAAACGCATCTTGTCCAGTAATTTCCAATCGGAGCCACCATTACCTGGCACTTCTTTCGCAAGTTCACGCCGTAATTTATCGCGTAAATTCTTCCAGCGCATAATGCATGATTTAGCTGCGGAAGAACAGAAAATGGTTTAGATTTAAAATTATATAAAAAGTTCCATAGATATTATTTATGTACATACACATACATATATGTATGTATGTATGTATACATAAATATTATTTTACTTACCGTCGACTTTAAGTGAAGTAGCAATCGAGTGCCAGAGCTCATTTTTACGTTTCATGGAGTCATACGGTGAATTACGCAGTTCACGCTCGTAAAGTAAAGGATGTGCACGCACCAATTCAATTAATCGCGCGTCGAAGTTTGTCATTTTTAGTGCAGAAATAGTTTTTTTTATATATGTATGTATACCAAAAAGCACAACATAAACAAAACATTCTGCCTCTTACTTCAAGTGCCATTCACCGCGAAAAGATTTTAACATTTTTTTGCAGAGAATGTTGCAAAACGGGTGGCATATCCATATGAACCCCCGTACGAATAAATTTTCAATCTGAAATTGGAATGTTTAAATAAAAACGTTTTATTTGAATACTTATCTTATATATGCAAACACACATAACTTTTTCTCCACCACCGTTTAGTGCCACCATTTATAAGTTATTGGTAGCTTGGCACATCTTCACAATTTTTATATACATATCAGAAACTATTCGAAGAAGAAAGCCTGCACACACGATAGTTTGTCCGGGAACGAAGAGCCTTAGAATTTAATGTGTGAAGCAAGTTTAGTTTTTGTAATTTTTTTTTTAACTGAATGATTAGGAAGATTTTGTAATAAACTGATGTACGTTTTCGCCTTTACAGTTCTATTAATTAACTTTTTATGTAAAGCTTTGCTACATCTTTTGCCGACATGCGTCTTCACACCAAAATGATTGATTTATGTAGTCTTTATTGTATGCATTCACTTTATCTGTATGACTCTTTTAGGAGTATCTACCATTCATTAATTGACTGAAAATTTGAACTGTAAATTTACTTCGTTTCTTTAATGAATTGATTTTGCATTTGTTAAATATTTTCCGAAATAAAAATACTAAATGATAAAAAAAAAAACTGAAATTGTGTGTCATTAAATGGTCACTACCCAACGCCACCCACAATCCAAATCAAGGACAACGTTTTCGTGCACCCGAATGTGTATCTGAGTGTTTATGTGTTTGTGTGCGTTGCTGTAACTTGTCGATTTATTGATTTATTTATTGATTACAAAAAACTTAAACAATAAATGAATGGTCTGTTTTGCAGTTAAACGACGGCAACGTAGACGACGGGGTAGGCACATTGTTTGGTGTCTAATCCTTAAACAATGACTGCTGAAAATTATCATTTAAAGTGGGATTCCCACCTATCCTATTTGAATTCTTCCGTTGCAACTTTGTACAAGTGAGTATTCTATTTACATACATGCATAAGTTTTTTTTTATAAATAATACAAATTCTCTTTCATATAGAAATGAAAAATTCGCCGATGTGGTGCTTTACAGCTCAAATAGTAACACCAACGGCAACTCCGACATACCCACAGTTGGCATTTCTGCGCACAAATTCATACTTAGCTCCTGTAGCCAGTTCTTTGCCACAATGTTCGAAACGGCGCCAATCACTTCGCCGAATGGTGTTATATACGTTGTGCTTCCACCCGATCTAAGCCACCGAGCCATACAGATTTTGGTGCAATATATGTATAGTGGTGAGGCTACTGTCTCCAATGATATACTCAATGAGGTCTTACGAGGCGGTGAAATATTAAAAATCCGCGGGCTTTGTCGCACAAATTCAACATCTTCAACGCATCACCACAGTCACGGACATGTGCACAGTCGTGAGCCGAATAGTGCTGGACATTACAGCACGAATGGTACACGTGCTGCACCGCTCGCTCCATTGTCAGCAGCAGTACCACACACACAGCTAACGCATGACGTTTATGGCGGCAGTGGCGGCGTTGCCAATAAGTGTCATTCAACGAATAGTAATTGTACTACGAGCACTTCACGCTATGCACTTGAACACACAACGCATCATCAGCAGTTTCGTGGTTTAGGTGCCTCGGTCATGCCTAAGGACAGTCCAGTTGTTGTTAAGTCACCCAAATTGACGCATACGGGCTTGTTAAGCATAGCTGCCAGCAGCAAGCATCATAGTGGCATTTCTATAAACAAAGAAGTTGCTATAGATCCGGAAGATAAATGCTGCTATCAAGCAACTTCATTAGCACAGCAGGAAGTTTTACACGCAGCAACACATCCAGCACCACCGCCGGCACCACCACCGCAAGCAATGTCCATTTGCACCGAAGTAGGATGTCGCAGCTGTCCAATGACAGCCGAATCAGACAATGATTCAATGCGCCAGCGAAGAGGACAACGCAACAGTCGCAGTGATGATCGCGACTATGTGGAGCCACGTCCACCGGATGAACATATGCTCAACGAACGCGAAGAGTTGCCCGGTAGCATGGTATTTAGTAGTCGACTGCGCAGAGAGAGCGCCGGCGAACGTGGTAAGTGGTTGAGCAGTAACGTTAGTTAAATTGATATCAATTAATATTTTAATTTATGACATTAGTACGCGACTATTTTGCACCGGAACACTTTGAAAGCGCACAAATGAATACGAAACCATTTGTTGAAACGAATATGTCGTCTGCCGTTGGTGCAGCGCGTTTACCAACTCCACCGCAACAGCACAACTATTTGGCCATAAAACAAGAGCCTACGGACTGGTCCAATAGTATGACCAACACAAATGACAGCAGCAGCGATACTATTATGCAGCATCGTCCGCCCACGCCTACATTGCACTCACCGAAGCTCCCGTTAGATTTTAAGATGCCACTTGGCAGTGCTGCCGTGAAACTAGAGGCCAACAGCGCAACGTGTGGCACGCCAGTGGATGATCAAGAGCCAGACAGTAAACACTACAACAATTTCAAGCTTATGATATGCGATATATGTCAAAAGTCTTTTGATGATACGAAGATGCTAGTGCGGCATCTTGAGACGCATACTGGGGATGGATTGGAGCGGAATCATGTAGGGCCCGGTAGCAGTAGCTGTAGTACACTGGTGGCTTCCAATGGTGCTGGCAGCGCTGTTGGTGCTAGTGTTGATGGAGCGCTGTCCAAGCCTTATGTGCCAAAGAAACGACGGCGCATATCGGTAAGTGTATTGAGACAATAATTTGATGCAAAATGCAACAAATTAATTTGTTTTGCTTACTACAGCAACAGGAGAACAACATGGATCATGTTACACTACTCTGTGATTTGTGTTCCACGTAAGTTGTTTAGGTTTGAGAACTAAATAGACAAATTTTAATTTTAATGCTGCATTGTAGATCCTTTGAAACGCCTGCCGAGTGGGTGCGCCACATGAACAATCAACATACCGAAATTGAGCTAGCCATGTTCAATAGCAAAAAGGATGGTGAACATAAGAAGTTAGCACATTAAGCATGTTTCCATTCAAGAAATTTTGCATGTAACTAACTTCTTTTGCAGCAATGTGAGCAATACCACCAATAATAACAGCAGCGGAGGCGTCAGTAGTAGCAGCAGCGGTAGCAACGCCACTATTTCTAGCACACAAATGCAACAGCAGCAACAGTCCAGCAACACAATACACAAAAAGTATACCACCATCAGTTCGAACACCACCACTACCACCACCACCACTAATAACAACAACAATAGCAACAACACAAGTCGTCAATCGTTAATGCTGCACAAACGCACCAACAATGACAATCCCGCCGTAAGTTCCAATCTGAATACTTCCCATATGGCTACATCTCCTGACATTAGAAGCGGCGGCGGTGGTGACGCATTAAATGACACATCCTCGCATGCATGATTCAACACGGAATACCAACATATTAATGCATACCAACAGCAGCAACAACATGCACCACATTAAAAGCTGAACACTGAAAAATAACTGAGTAATGAATTAGGCTAACGCAACTAAATCGAACCGAGTGAGAAACAATTCAACCAAGTCGTTCCAGATCAAATGCAGTAAATGCAAAATTGTCAAAATCAAAAGAATCAAGCACCGTCACGCCTGGCGTAAACGAAATCAATGAAATTATATGTAATAAAGGCATAAGTTTACTTTTAACGAATACGTATTTACTTAAACTCAAGAAGTGAATAGAAACGCAATGCATCGATTCAAGACGGATTTTAAAATTTACTATTTTAGAAAACAACAACAACAACGCGCAATTTATAAAAAAAAAATAACTAAGGAAAAACATAAAAAAAAAATGGATGAAATAACATACAATTTATTAGTTTGTAAATGTAAATAGGCTAAGTATTTTTCCGGCTCTCATTCTCTATATGTCTGTGTGTACGTACGTATGTAGTTGATTTATCACAAAAGTATTCCTCCAATTTAAAGATATATTTACAATTCAACGTGATTATGTATATTTAAAAAAAAAAAAAAAAAAAAAATTCTAGTCTGTATACAAGTATATATATATATTAAAAGAAACTGGTGAGCATGACGTAGCGATTTACGCGTAAATAAAAAAATGAATTTTAACGATTAATCTACAAAATATTGTTTGCTTTTTTCATACATATATACGAGAGACTACCAGCCAAACCAGAGACAAACTTAATCGAAATGTAACTGACGCATTGATACGCTTCAAACAAAAAATAAAAGGTCATGTTTGATTGGTAGACAGAGATTTCTAGACACAGATATTTAGAAACTACGTTCGATTTGTAGACATAGATATTTAGAAACTAAGTACCCTAGAGCATAGTGTAGTAATATCATTCATTAATAGATTAGCACGTTGACTGAGGACAGATACATTTTTTTTATACCATACAGAAATGGTATTAACAGTTTGTTTTAAAGTTTGTAACGCATTAAATAGGGTATCAATTAAAGTCTATATATTCTGAATCTGCTGGTCGAGACGATTCAATCTAGCAATTTTACCAAGCATCTCTCTCTCTCTCGGCTCGAGCATCAACAGCGTTATGAAATTGCACGTTGAATGTAGAAAGGACCTAGCTGATGTCACTACCTTATATAAGTGTACTTTGAATCTAGCTATGTCAGTCGGACAAATTATAGAAAGCCATTGCCCAATTATGTGATTTTATATGAACAACTTCTTTAATTGGCTCAAGAATCGATATGCTTATGGATGTTTGCTCTTTGCACATGACTGATCTAATATTAGGTGGCAAATATGAACGCTACTCTAAGTCTGCAGGAAGTCAGGAATATTTATTACCCAGAACAATGACTAATGTAAGGTACATGTTTAAGATTCATTGGCTCCAAATATTACCATTTCATGTACAAATTAGTAAAAAAAAAAAAAGTAATTACGTCGAAAGAGGAAACAGAAGTAACATTAATTTTATTAATAATTCACCGTATAATTATTTTTCATAATTTTTGTGTATGACTTTGAATTTTCTAGGAGGTTTAGTTATATCGACTCCCCTTAAATATTACACTTTTCACCACAATGTAGAATTATATGGTTCGAATAAAAAGGATTTTTTCTTACTTAAAGAAAGGTGCTACTATAGTCACCATGATGGAACTTATTTTGTTTTTCGTTTTCGATAATAAATATGCGCGTTTGCTCACTCAAATCATCATTCAATTGTGAACAGCCATTGAAGTTGGTTAGAAGTGGTCAAGTTCTATAAAAAAACTTATCAAAAAAAAAAAAAACTTCTCCCAAAATGACTGACGGCAAACATCTAACTAAAGGTGCATAAACATAACATATACACAAACATTACAAACTAAAATCCATTTCTATTGTACATGAAAATATTTATTGATTTTCTGATTTTTTAGGTTCACCGAAACCCGTTCTACCCGACGATGGCGTGCTACGCTTATACTCTATGCGTTTCTGTCCTTATGCACACCGTGCACATCTCGTGCTGAATGCCAAGAAGATACCACACCATACAATTTATATCAATCTTACCGAGAAACCGGAGTGGTTTCACGAAGTAAGCAAAACGACTAAGGTGCCTGCTTTGGAATTAGTTACAGAGCCAGATAGTCCAGCAATTATTGAATCACTTATTATCTCTGAATATTTGGATGAAAAATATCCAGAAAATCCATTACTGCCCAAGGATCCATTGAAGCGTGCACAAGATAAGATATTGATTGAAAGTTTCGGCGAATTAGCCACTGCCTTCTTCAAAGTTGTTCTAAGTGGTGCAGACAGTACAGCAGTATGGGATCATACAGATGTGTTTGAAAAAGAATTAATTAGACGTGGTGGCAAATACTTTGGAGGTGATAAGCCTGGCTTTGTAGATTACATGATCTGGCCATGGTTCGAACGTTTTGAGGCTGTCGAAATTTTAGTAGGCGCACAGTTTCACTTTGATAAGAATCGTTTTGTGGAATTGGTAAGTTTAAATATTTTTTATTTAAAAATTTTTATATTTTATTTTATGTTTTTTTTTAAGGCTAAATGGAGTGACTTGATGTTGCAAGATGAAGCAGTTAAAGCCTTTTATGTCAGCCCGGAAGTGCACGCGGAATATGTACGCTCACGTAAAGCGGGCAAAGCCAATTATAATATATTAGCACAGTAATAAAATTTAATATCAGCAAACTAGATTGATTTTGTATTTGTTTTGCTGCTAGCAGAATACAAAATCTTCAATGCATATTATTATTGCACAATACACGCAGATAGACACCCAACACAAAGTGTAGCTAGCAATGGTATATTAAGGAACACAGAAGAGTAGTGTGCAGCCAAGTACATTACACTCTATTATTACGCCCTGCTTTAGAGTAGAGGTGTTTGCAAACAAAGCACAATAAAACTGTAAAAGTATGTATGCTCTGGATATTTGTGTGTACTACTTCATCTATATTTCTGAGTCAATACCGAGACCGGTGATATCTTTTATTATATTGAGAGAAACAGCTGATTCTAAATGGAAGATGAATAAATAAAATTGTTGTAACCAAATTAAAAAATGAGTTTTGCTGCAGTTACTGTATTTTTAACGTTAGTAAACGCTTGCAGTAAGTTTTTCTTATTTTTAATGTAAAGGAGCTACCAAAGTCTGCTTGACCGAAATTCTTTGGGTTTGGTTTTCGACATTAAATTAGCATGTTGCTCACTCAACTCAACATTCTAGTGTGAGCAGCCATTGGAGTTGTTAGAAGTGGTTTAACTACTGTAAAAATAAATTAATTATTCTCCAAAAAAAAAAGAAAGAATCTCTCGACATGACTGATGGCAAGCATTTAACTAAAGGTAAATAAACACAATTGGAACAACAATTTAATATTTGTAAACACAAATTCTAAGTGCAAGTCATGCCATCGTCTGGCACATAATCTTATCACCGCGTGCGCATTAATACTGTATAATTACTACTTATTAAAATATTTATCAAATATTTATGGTATAGGTTCACCGAAACCCGTCCTGCCCAATGATGGTGTGTTACGCATTTACTCTATGCGTTTCTGTCCTTATGCACAACGTGCACACCACGTGCTGGATGCTAAGAAGGTACCCTATCACTCAATATTTATCAATCTTACCGAAAAGCCGGAATGGTTACACGAAGTAAGCCGTACGCTTAAGGTACCTGCTTTGGAATTAGTTACAGAGCCAGATAGTCCGACAATAATTGAATCACTTATTATCTCTGAATATTTGGATGAAAAATACCCACAAAATCCATTGCTGCCCAAAGATCCGCTGAAGCGTGCACAAGATAAGATACTACTTGAGCGATTCAGCGAATTATCTGCTGCCTTCTTCCGAGCATTACGTGGTGCAGACGATTTAGATATATGGGATCATACCGAAGTGTTTGAACAAGAATTGGTTAGACGTGGTGGCAAATACTTTGGCGGCGATTAGGTTGGCTTTGTAGATTACATGATTTGGCCGTGGTTTGAACGTATGGAGGCTGCCGAAATTATTGCGGGCGAAAAGTTTCACTTTGATAAAAATCGTTTCGCGCAATTGGTGAGTGTAATGCATAAATATTTTAGAAAAACTGTAATTTTTTATTTTCCGCTTTTTAGGCTAAATGGACTGATTTGATGCTGCAAGATGAAGCAGTTAAGGTCTTCTATGTAACTCCGAAAGTGCACGCGGATTTTATACGCTCACGAAAATTGGGCAAAGCCAATTATAATCTATTAGCAAAGTAATAAAATATTATATCAACAAACTTCACTGCATAAGAATATTATTATTGTTGGATCCTCAAAGACAAACTCTCGCCACAGAGTGTAGCTGCCTATTGTAATATATTAAGGCGCACAAATGAGAAGTGAGCCATGAAATACATTACACTATATTATTATATATTATTAAGGGCAGGGATGTTGGCAAGAAGAATTATAAAACTGTAAGCGTATGCTCTGATTCGTCTATATTTCTGAATCTTTACAAATAACACGACTGGAGGAATCTTCTGTCTTCTGATCAGTTCGTATAAATAGAATAAAACATTTCCATTAGTTCAAGCAGAACTTTTAAAAAGTGAAATAAATAAAGCAGCTACAACAGTCATCATGACCGAAATGCTTTGTACTTTGCTTTCGACAATAAATTGGCACGTCGCTCACTCAACTTATCATTCCAGTGTGAACAGTCATTGCAGTTGGTTAGAGTGGCCTAATATAGAAATAAGTAGCCTATTCTCGAAAAAACCCACGACATGACTGACGCCAAGCACTTAGCTAAAGGTAAGTAAACATAATAATTTAATATTTGTAAAAGCTAAGTGAAAGTCATGTCACTTAATCTTATCAGCGCGAACATTACTACGGCATAAATACTACTAATTAAAATCTATTTATATTTGCACACTAAAATATTTATCAATAATACGCTTTAGGTTCACCAAAACCCGTTCTACCCGATGATGGCATACTACGCCTTTACTCTATGCGTTTCTGCCCTTATGCACACCGTGCACATCTAGTGTTGGATGCCAAGAACATACCATACCATACAATTTTCATCAATCTTAGCGAGAAACCGGAATGGTTACACGAAGTAAGCCGTACGACGAAGGTGCCTGCTTTGGAATTGGTTAGAGAGCCAAATAAACCGACAATCATTGAATCACTTATTATTGCACAATATTTGGATGAAACATATACACAAAATCCATTGCTGTCCAAGCATCCGTTGAGGCGTGCAGAAGATAAGCTACTGCTTGAACGTTTTGGTGAATTTGCCGCTGTCTTCTACAAAGTTGTAATTCATGGTGCAGATGTAGCTATATGGCATCATATTGATGTTTTTGAAAAAGAATTGATTAGACGTGGTGGCAAATATTTTGGCGGCGATAAGATTGGCTTTGTAGATTATATGATTTGGCCGTGGTTTGAACGTATGGAAGCACTCGAAATTTTAATGAACGAAAAGTTTCGCTTTGATAAAAAACGTTTCGTACAATTGGTGAGTGTAATAGACAAATATTTTTAAAACAATTTTTAACAATAAATTTTTTTTCTAGACTAAATGGGCTGATTTGATGCTACAGGATGAAGCAGTTAAGCTCTTCTACGTAACTCCGGCAGTGCATGCAGAATATATACGCTCACGACAATTAGGCAAATCAAATTATGATATATTAGCAAAGTTATAAACTGCTTTAAATACTTTAACATAAAATAAAACGTCTATTGCTTTTATAATATGCAGTTCAAACCGCAAAACCTTGCGCTAGCGCTAAACATGTACATCAAACCTATTCCAAGTTCAGACGAACACAATACTCTACATGAAGGGCACAAATTGCTTCACATTTTCGCTATATAAAGTGCGCATCTTTTGCGCACTTGCACATTAGTCCTATACTTCTTTACAAACATAGAACTTTAATAAATATATATAATGAGCGGCGGCAAACATTTGGCTAAAGGTAAATAATAGCGAAGTATATGCCATTAAAAGTATATTTATGCACGCACAACTTAAATAGGATCTCAGCAGCCTGAACTACCGGATGATGGCATACTGCGCTTATATTCCATGCGTTTTTGTCCATTTGCACAGCGCGCACATTTAGTACTCGATGCTAAGAAGATACCCTACCATACAATATACATAAATCTAAGCGATAAGCCTGATTGGCTATACGAAGTCAATGCACAGGGTAAAGTTCCTGCACTTGAATTGCCCACGGAGAAAGTGACGCTGACCGAATCGCTTGTTATATGTGAATATTTGGATGAGCAATACGCTGAAAATCCGCTTTATCCAAGAAATCCATTAAAGAAGGCACTGGATAAGATATTAATTGAACGCATGGGTCCGCTAATTGGTGGTTTCTTTAAAGCTTCAGATGGTGGTGCTATTGAGCCATTTTGGGCAGCTTTAGATAGCTACGAGTTGGAGTTACGTGCACGTGACAGTATATATTACGGCGGTGAACAGCCAGGCATACTCGATTATATGTTGTGGCCATGGTGTGAACGTTTGGATTTGTTGCGTGTACAGCGCGGCGACGATTATAACTTCGATGCAGTGCGTTTTGAGAAATTGGTGAGAGTTGGGCATATTTATTACTTTTGGTTTGCAATTCTTATGTACTCCGATATATAGGCACAATGGCTGGAACTGATGAAAAATGATGTAGCAGTGCAAGCTTTCTTTGTCGATGCAGAAGTACAGGCAGAATTTTTAAGCACACGCGAGGCCGGCACACCGCAATATGATTTACTAGTGAAAGACTAAATTTGAAGGGCTTCAAAAAATATCTCATTGCAACATGTTTATAACATATTCAAAGTAAATAAATTCAATTACATTGTGTACAATTAAGTTCACTTTTAGTTGTGTATTAAATACGCCAACACGCCTTAAAAAGCCATATCGAAATCGGGATGTCCAGCACGACGTGTTTTCATGAAATTCGCATGTACTTCGCCGGATATAAGATTTTTCTTGACGGCTTCATCCTGCAGCAACAAAGCGCCCCATTTAAGCTGAAAAAATAAAAAAGTAGCAAAATAATTTTTAAATTATTTTAAATATTCTTTTAGTCTGTGCACTACATACCACTTCCGGGAAACGTGCTTTATCTAACTCATACTTTGCAGGCAATAGATGCTTGAGCATAGCAACACGTTCCATCCACGGCCAGATCATATAGTCCAACATGCCGGGCTTAGCACCGCTAAAGTATGGTGTGCCACGCTTCTTTAGCTCTTGCTCAAAAATTGTCAAACCATTTTCAAAATCATTCAACGAATTTTCTGGTGGATTGTCGGTGGTGAAAACTGGATAAAGTCCACCAACGCATGCATTGAAACGTTCAATAAGTATTCTGTCTTCTGCCTTCTGCAAGGCATCCTTAGGCATCAATTTCGGCTCAGCATACTGCTCATCCAGATAGTCGGCAATAACAAGTGATTCAACAAGTGTTGGTTTGCCTGGTAAAGCCGGTAATTGCAAGGCGGGCACTTTGCCCAGTGGGCTGTAGTCGTTGTACCACTCGGGTTTTTCATGCAGATCAATGTAGATCTGATGATGTGGTATATTCTTGGCATCCAATACTAAATGCGCGCGTTGCGAATAGGGACAGAAGCGCATCGAGTACAAACGCAATACACCATCATCCGGCAGTTCTGGTTTCTCGGAACCTGTTTATGACGCATAAGTATTACTTTCGATACAAAAAATAATTTGCGAAGCTTATCGCGGCATAAATTTTATATTTAGAACGCATTAAATCATTTAACATGTTTGACTGGCTGTGTTTTTATGTTGCACGATAAAATATTTTCAATGGTACATATTCGAAAGCATTTTTATATGCAAGCGTTGTTGACCTTCACCGGCTTATTGAATAACCAATGCAACTCGTACACTTGACAATGATTTTCCAAACAGCTAATAATGTGTACTTACCTTTTTTAAAGTGTTTCTTTGGAATGCTCATGTTGAGACGTTTGATTGCCTCAGTTATTGGACGTAGTAACTTGGTGGTCTCCGTTGATAAACTGACTTTGATTTCTTGGTAGTAGAACCACGCAATGCACTAGCGTAGCTGAGCGGTACTGAATCGCGAATGAGCAACTTCAAAAATTTACTCGCACTGATTGTAGTCGGCAAATATTTACAGACTTAGCGAATGTTGTGGGGTTTAACGTGCATTTATATACCCTTCACTTATGAGCTTGTTGGTGTTGCTGAAGTGGAGTGCATAGTTTTCAAATGAAAACCGACATCAAATAAATTTTCGATGTTTAAGTATTTTTTGTACTTATTCCGTATTATATTTTTGTTATATATATATTATAGTAATCTTATTAACAATACAAATTCAAATCGTATGCGGCTAAAATTTAGCTAAATTTTTGCCAATCACAGCATGTAAATTTGATATTCACTTTGACATTCAATTTATTCAATGCATAAAGTGTAAGGCAACTTTTTTTTACGATGGAATCCACCAAAGCGCGTTTCAATAATTTTCAAATACAGATTTACTTTCTTTTGCAAAATTATTTTACGAGACAAGAATTATGCCATATTAATATCCTCTAAGTTGTTATTAAAATAATAACCTTTATAAATAACATTTGTAGCTTTAACAAGAAAGTAATAAAAAGTGATTAAGATGCGCCGAATTTCAATCTAGTTGATTAGTTTTCTTTTGCAATTGGAAAAAAGCTACCAAGTAAGAAAGCAGCATCCCGGTGCGTAGCTGGAGGAGGTTTAACCGTGCTGATCTAGAGCCCTTCTCGAAACCAGAAAGCGCGACACTATATCTTCAGGCAAGTATGAATATAGCAGTAAAATATCCGTATGGTCGACTTACGATCAAACGTGAGAGTCGAAACATTCAAAGTTGGTTTGGTTATGAATGCTGGCAGCTTGGTATTCATTTTATAAAATAGATAGGCCTACAAGGCTATACCTAGTCAAATGGGCATATAAATCACGAATATATACTTCAGCTGCTTTTTTTTTACAAACATTTGAACAAACTTAGTAGAGAAGTAAATTAGATCTCTTTCAAAAGCTTACAAGCAGCTAAACATCCAGAAATTTCAATAATAAACAAAACCTTTGATGTTGTAACACTGTTTTAATTTTTAAAACCAAAAATATACAAAAAAAAAATTTTTTTTTTTAAATCTCAAAATATGTCTTTAAAAGAATGTAAGCGATTTATGTGGTTTTTGTTCTTAACAAAGCTTCTGACGTTTGGCGTCGTTGCTGTAAATAAAATTAATAAATTAATATAAATTTGCTATATTTTTAAAGGCTTTATTTACATGCTTACACCAGCATATCATAATCGGCTTTGCCGGCACGTCTGGAACTCATATACTTGGCATGCGTTTCGCCATCCAAGAAGAAACATTTGACAGCGTGATCGTTTAGCATAAGATCGCGCCACTTAATCTGCCAAAAAAAAAAAAAAAAAAAAAAAATTATGAATGAATATATATATACAAATATAAGCGTTCACTTACCAAGTGTGCAAAGCGTTGCGCATCCAATTCAATTTGTTTACCCAATTGAAATTTCAAAGCGGCAAAACGTTCACACCACGGCCAGATCATATAGTCCAACATGCCAGGCTGTTCGCCACCAAAATATGCTGTTTGGCGCTCCTTCAATTCCAGCTCGTAAATATCTAAACCGGCAAATAGATCTTTACCAGCAAGATCTGTGGGTTTATCGTTCAATAGCAGCTTATAAATAGCATCAATAAATGCGCCAAAACGTTCAATGAGTATGCGTTCCTGTGCCTTCTTCAATGGATCCTTTGGATAGAGCAATTTCTCGGGATATTTCTCATCCAGATAATCGCAAATAATTAGAGATTCAATCAATGTAGGACGTGCCGCTTCCTTGACTAGTTGCAGTGCCGGCACTTTGCCAGTGGCGCTCACTTGTGCAGTAAACCATTCCGGTTTCTCGCGTAGATTTATGTAAATGCTGTGATAGGGTATAGCTTTGGCATCCAGCACCAAATGTACACGATGTGCATAGGGACAAAAACGCATAGAGTATAGACGCAAGACACCATCATCGGGTAGTTCAGGGCGTTGCGAACCTGTGCAGCAAAGAAAAGAACAAAGAAAGTTGAGAGTGTGAAATGCAAAATAAATAAAAGAAATGCATATATTATGTACATAGATGATCTCATTGTGTTTGCATATAGCGCGCGGAGTGTTGAAATTGTAGGCTGTTGAACTTACCTGCACTTAAATGTTTGCCGTTGCTCATTTTAGCTAATTGGCTTAATAGAACGGAAATGAATTTTATTTACTTTTTTATTTTTCCTTTTTTTTTTTTTTTAATAGCTTTGACGAGATAAACAAATGCTTTGCGTATATGAAATAAAAAAGAAGAAGCATTGATCATGCACAGTGTTTTAAAGCACGCAATGTTGCTAGTGCGCTATTGTGAATGCTCGCTTAGCTTAATTCAAATAAAAACGTTACTAAACAAACCTTCAAGGTCGTTTTAGTTCATTTGTATTAATATTTGCAAATAATAAATTCAAATTGTGCTATTAGCATTAAACAAGTTCTTAGTGCTTTAATTTCAAATCATAACGCCTACTGTGACTTCAGTTTTCAAGCACAATTACAAAGAATGATGAAGCAACGCCCTCACAGCGGAGACAAACGTATCGGAAGCAAGCAACAATTGTGGTTCTTAACGCCCAAATAGCATTTATGCGGAATTTATTACTAATATTAAAAAGCAAATAAAATTGAGCTGTGTGGTTTAATATTTAACAATTTATAACGCAAGTAAAGCGACACTTTTAAATAGAAATTGAATGAACTGTAAGCAGACTTTGGGTTTGTCTGCATGTACGCCTACGCTGACGTTGTTTTAATTAAGATCCGGAGTTCTAAGTTTTTGTTTGCAAAATATTATGCATAGAGAAAGCTTTAGCAAATGTTGTAGGTGGCTTTAGTGTTTCTTAAGTTGTTGTGCTAATTTTCTGCAACATAATAAATTATAATGCCCAAAATTTGTTTAGTTTGAAAGTTCGTTTGCATGTCAGCACATAAATTGAAGCTATTAAGTTGGTTGGTTTTCTGCATGGGAGATTCACATAATTTTCATATGTTCTTTATTGTTCTGTCTGTCCCACGTAATTACATTTTAGTAAAATCTACAATTAGCAAATTAAAAAAAAATAAATTGTTATTTATTGTTTTAATAGCAAAATTTCTCAGTATTGAAGTTGTGTCATATGAGTAACACTTTATGCAAAGAACTTAAACAACTGGCGCCGCGTAAATCAATATAAATATATTTTATATTATATACCATTCTATTCCCCATTGACCTTGCTCGAGGTCTAGCTTAAAATTCCGCATATATTATATAAGTCAAGTCTGCACGCTATAAAAGATTTGGTTTTCTAATTACAAAAATATTCGTAAAATTCCAACAAATTATTATTTAAAAGCGCAGAAGTCAAAAAATAACTGCAACATCATGCCCGCGGTACCATTCGGCGCAAAAATACCAAGCGTAATTAATTATTAAATAGATATTCCTAAGTTTTGTTTAACAATCTTCGAACAAAGAGAAAGTTCGATGACTTTCTTGGCAAAATTAGCCGAAAAGAAGTTCTTTATCTGCACAAATGTTCAGGAAACAGCGCATAACTTTGCCTTCTCAGTCAATAACGCAGTCCATTTAATTTTAGTTGTTGACACTATAAACTAATACCTTGCCGGGCTATGTTAGAAGTTCCAGCGCTCTAATCGGTTCGTATACAACTTGGGGCACCATTTCAAAGCATTTCTTTTTGTTGCGTTCTTTCTTCTTTTCTATTTTTTTATTCTATTTATTTTTTGGAATGCTTTGTTAATTTCTTACATATTAAAATATAATTAATAGTGATGCGTATTGATGAGTTATCGCATAACTGCGATTAAGTCTTAAGTTATCTAATCGATTTTTAAGCTTTAATTTAGAATAAATTGCTTTCATTGGGTTTTTGTATCTATTGTGGCTCATCTCTAATAATATGTTTACTAATGTCCGTGTTACTTGGAAGCAGGTGAAGAAAAAAAATAAAAACAATTTGACTTTTGGTTATTTAATAATTTATTTCGGTGTTTAGCATTTCTAAAGAAAGAATTTCACAGTCTTCAAGGTAATATTTAATGATTATTGCTATTGTTAGTTGACAGGGACGTTCTATAAGTTTAAGGGTAAAGAAAGTTGCTGGTGAATATCTGAATATCTGACACATTTAATATATTGCAGAATAGTTTCGAATATCTATAAATTTTAACTAAAAGTGACAGCAAATGAAAATGATTAAAATTGAAAATATAAATCATGCTTTAACATGATTTATTTATATTAGATAATGAGGAGGAGTGAGTAGGTAGCAGAGTTCAAAAGGATTGAATATGCAACAAATTAAAATTAAAAATTAAAATAATTTCCTTAATATAATTCAGGCATAATTTTTTATTTTGTTTTGAATGTTGAAGTCTGGAAACTACTTATAAAGCCCACTTCAACTTATCAGATTCGGCTAAAATACTATGTAAAATGGTGGTACACAGGAAGTGGCTTGGGAATTTCCGAGGTTTATGGTTTTTTCTTTTATACTTTCACACATAGTGTTCCAATCACATAATATTTAATTTAAGAACTAGTTTGTAAAACCCATAGGTGATGCCTGAGACCCATTGCTCTGTTCGATGAGACGAGTCGAGTTAACAATGTCCATCTGCCTGTCTGCGTGTATGGTATTATGTGAACTAGTTCCTTAGTTTTCAGATGAAGTCATACATATCACATTTTTGAGTTATTATAGGAGTGTGGTTTGATTAGTCCCGGAATTTTTAATATTCCTGAGCAGTTATTTTAAACACTGCTCGCGGAAACTGCTATATACTGTATTTTGAGCAAGCTGCATCATTTATTTTGTATTTGACCTGTTGAATTTTAAAGAAAATAGGAAAAATGAATTTGTGAACAAAAATTATTTTTTGCGTACAGAAACCATCACCGAAAGCAAGGAAAGGCTTCATAAATTATATGAGGGTTCTACACCATAAATTTCAATGGTTAAAAAGTGTTTTATTGTGTTTTTAGGTTGCTCAAAAGAGGTTGTCAAACCTGAAATCTTCCATAAAATCCATGGAATAATATTGGATGATCAGAAAATGAAAGTGCAGGAGGTGGCTGTGGCTGTCGACAACTCATCTGAACCGGTACATCACATTTTACATCAATTTTTTGACATGAAAAAGCTATCCGCGCGATGGGTGCCGCGATTGCTTACACTTCACCATAAGAGCAACCGTGGGACCATAGACGAAATATAGATTCATCACACCACACTAAGGACCAAGGAACAATAAAGATAATAGGTTTCGCCGAACGAACGGGCATCAAGGTGAGTTTTGTGATACAGGCGGTGTATTTCACATCGATTACCTTGAGAAGATTTTAGTAATCCGAGCTTTTGGACAGATTCGATATTGATCCATAAACTGGGCTACGAAGTGCTACCCTATACAGCACATTCTTTAGATTTACTATTTTCTGTTTCCAAATCTGCCCCAATGGCTGGGCAGTAAGAGATTTGAGTCAAATTAAGAGGTTATGACTACAACAAACGACTATTTTGAGGGGTTTGAGAAACCCCTTCTTTGGAAAGAATAAAAAATTTAAAAATACTGGACTTAATATATTCAGCTAAACTAAATGCATCCTAAAATATATTTTATTAAAAAAAGTCACTGATTTATCGAACTAACTTCTTATTAAATTTTTTTTTTAATGTATATCAAGCTATATCGCCTGAGGCATTGTTTAAATCAAAGAAATAATTTTTAGGTGGCTAAACTGCTCCATAAGCAAAGTCTTCTAAACAGTTGATGACAGTAGCGGAAAACTCCTTCTTTTCACGTGATTCTCAGAATGATAATTGATGCATTAAAATATTTTGTAAATATTAATTTGGAATTTAATTTTGAGAAAAGTGTACCTAAAGAGGCAATAGATGTAATAAGTTTGATTAAATATGTACAAAAGACAGAATAAGACGTGAAAGTCTCCATCAAGTACATCAGCATCAAAAACTTCTTATGCTTCAAAGTATGAAAAAACAAATCTCAAAAAATATAGAGACTGTTCGTCGACCAGCTTACTGGTTTCGTACCAATCAGGACCATCAGTTTGAATTTTGTGGTTGACATGGAACTCCCGGAATGCTCCATCGTATACTTAACCATTTACTCACTGCTTTTAAGGCAAAGTAATACTGCAATACTGTGTGAGACCACGTACGTTTGAGCGTAAAACAAAAATATATATTTCTCAACGGAACAGCTATGCATTAAACCATCAAGGAAAAACTTCTATGTCTCTAACGAGACAAAAGACTAACCCTATTGTACCATATCACTACGATTGTAGGTTCATGCCTCATAAAACAGTAATAGCTGTCCTGACTGCGTTACAAAAGAACTGTCTACCAGCAAATTAGTGCACCAACATGGAGACATATGGACCTTAATTTGGCTTTCATCGAGGATCAAATATACTTCTCTCCAGCATAAAGAATGACCGACAATTGGACAAAAGAAATAACCTGAACAAACCCTTGGTGACCGATTAGATCATGATGTGTTTTTGTTCCTTACGTGTCCTTATGTGTTTTTGTTTATAAGTTTTCGCTGTGCATAGCCTAATAAATACGTAGTCTCTAACGGCCCCCATTTGCACACAGGCCCAATTAACTGCGCTGCGCTACTGTGCACAGCCGCATGATTTGCGTTTAGATGTGCATTATTTCAAAGCTGCTTTCTTTTTGGCACCGCACGGAGAAGGTATCTAATGGATTGACTTTGTCATCGACGTCGACGGCATCGTCGCTGCTTTTGTATCTGCGTTCTATTCAACTATTTGTTGTTTCGTTTGACGCTTTTTTTTGTGCAGTTCAGCGAACTTTGTTGTTATTTGCTTGCCGAACGCTTTTCGAATGTCGCAACTGCTAAAATTAGTCGCAGCTACTAAACTTTGTTTTTGTTTTCGATTTTGATTTTGATTATATTTTTTTTTTATATTTTTACACTATTAGCGTAGGTCAAGCTGTGACAAAAAAAAAAAAAAAACTAAATAAAAGAAGTTCTTTGCAACATATGGCCAGCCAGCTAATCTAGAGCATTGAACGTGTAGGCGTAGGTGCTGTTTCTAGCATTTGATAGAAATCTTTTATTTTACATGGTCATGTGACACAGTTTCTATGAAAGTTGTTAAAGGCATACAATTATGAAGTCATCTCTCGTTTCAGCAGGAAATATTTTTTCTCAAAGGTGCCAAGAAAATATACGTAATAAACTGCCGCCACAGCCGCTCCTTTTTGCTATGTTTTCCTCTAACACTCGTGGCTGATCTTGTCACCTCTTTGAATGTGATGTTTTTTTTTTTTTACCATTTGGTCATAAACAGGTTACATAAAAAGTGTCACTCAATGTTGACTTCGTGACCGATAAGCGGTTAAAAAAATTCGATCGTTAAAATTGACAGTGACCAAAATGCGAATCGTAGCCAAATTAATTGTGTCTATACACTCCCCCACTTGGAAAGGTTTAGGCTTTGTGCTACACCAATGACCAACTTGGCTCATGTAATTTCCTGTGGTTGATGATGCTACACTTGACGACTGCGAGGTTGGTTGGAAAAGTTTCTGGAAGTCATTTTAAATGACCTCTTATAATAGAGCGAAAACTTATATAGGCTTTGTAGTATTCAGTCATGAAGCCTTATCCTTGCTTTAAAGGTGCGAGCTTTGCTCTTCAGTGGCTGGCGGATGTCAGTCTTCTTTCAAGGATGATACCAATATGTATATGACTGTGACTGCTGGAGAAACTTCGATAGCTTGATTCACAAAAAAACAACGAATATCGAGCAAAGTTCGGTCGCTACTATTTTATTAGCTCAAAACTTTTTCATTAGTTCAAAACTTCTCGAATCACCGTCGCACAACTATTATTTGATTATACAATGCACACCCGCTATTAACATTGTTGTTGTTGTTTCTATTATAAATAACTATTTTAAATATTACTAAACGCATTTCAATCAATTAAATTTCAATTGTCAATTGTCAGGTCTCACTACCCAACTCAGCAGGGTCGCAGCGGTTTCGGAAGCATTTCGATACACCAATTGATTGACAGTGAGTGACATTATTAACGATGCGTCATTATCGGCGCGGCTTCAAGAAATATTTCAACTTTGATTGGAAATAAAGTATTTAATGTAAAGAAAAAACAAATCGAAAAACATTTTTCCGTGTTCGACGCTTTTGGGGCGTGCAGCAAATGCTTTGCATATTAATTTCAATTTGCGTGTACAATTATTTATTTGTTTTTTTTGTTTTTTTTTGTTTCTTATTTGTTGTACACTATTTATTATTGAGCATTGCAAATATATTTTATTTTGTTTTATTTCGTTTGGTTTTTGCTTTAATTTATTTTATGTTTTTCGGTTTAAGCATTTTTTTCTTACGCGTTTTTCTATGATTTATTTGAAAATTCGAGTGCAACTTGTTTGACATTAGGAATTGTTGTCTTTTTTTTTTTTTTTTAATTTTTTAGTTTATGCGTCAATCGTTTCTATGGCCGCAACGTGCATGTATTTGAAAATCAACGTGAGACCAAATGATATAATTTCTAAAAATAGCTGATATGATAACAGTTCGCCCCTGGGTGCAAATTGGTGGTTCACAGATAATTACGGAGAAAACAATTTGAGAAACCAATTTTAAAAAAACACTAAAAATGTCAATTTAAATATAAAGTGCATTATTATGAAAGGTGGAAAGAAAAATGAAGATTGATATTGAAAACGAATCTTTAATACACTACACTAAATATGTCAAATTTTACATATAACTCAATTTGAAGTATGTACCTGTATAGTTTCACTTATAGTCCGAATGTCTATCTGTCTAAAGACCTATCACTCTATGCAAGTCCCAAAGTGGAGAACACATGTAAGGATGCCTAAGAAATAGATGAGAACCACTGCTCTTGATGGCCATTAACAAGTGAAACTGATGAAAAACTGAGTAGTGTGTGTGATTTGTTGAATTCTGACTGTTAAATGAGTGTTCGGTCATGGAGGAATAATTTCGTAATACTCCGAGTTATGAGTAAATTGCACATTGGTCGAGGGAACGTTACGTGGTCCCAACGGTCGAAACGCATCACCAACTTGTCGCAGCCAAGGTTTGCACTAGGCTCAGTGTGAAGCATATCACACGAACCAATATACAACTAAACCTAGACGTCGACAAGCTGTAATTAAAACATACCACCGAAACCTTCTCAGCCACACTCTTCCGACTGAGCTGGGAAAACCACTACGTCTTCTAAAACTATATCTCAGCACTGGAGACATATCACTCGATATGGTTGCCAAGGAGGTCATTTGTTATACAGCAGAACCTGTGACTTTTAATATGACGAGGTGTGTGGCAATGCTACTGCGGAGAAGAACTCCTACTATCAACGAACTCTGCAGTCGGAAGCAATGCGAGCTGTTAGAGAGCAATATTGATAGAAGCGTTGATATTAGAAACGTCTTTTTAGAAAATGTTGAGAGGTTATATGACAGAAATGAAGCTAAAAAATTTTATAAATGGGTCAAGCGGCAAAGCGTAAATACGAAAATGGAAATCTGGTTACAGGTGCACAGGAATTATTGATAATATAGAGGAGACATTTTTGTAAACTGCTGGGCAGCGAAGATGCGCACAGTACCGCCGATAGAGAAATGATTCCGGAACCATCCGTTAATAATGGATATATTGTAGAGCCGACGGAATATAACGAGAGGGATTTGGTTATTATATAGTTGTCCGCTTTTGACTCTCTGATACGAATGAAGTTTTTGGAAGCCCTGTTTGTGCTAGATGTCCTAGCAAACATCGTACTGCATCGTAAGTCAATGCCCGTACATACAGAACATTGCGGGCTTGAGTTTCCAAAATGAAGTGATGCTTCCTAGCGGTGAGGTATTCTCCTAAGGTATTCTCAGAAATTGTGAAACACTCTCGACTCATGGGCTTAGTGGTGAATGAAGACAAGATGAAGTACTTGGTATCTTCACGCACACACCGTCATCGCGTCTAAGACAGTCTATGATGATGGAGAATTTCAATTTCAATGTTGTTAAAAACTTTATCTATCCTGAATCCGAAATAACCAGCAACAACAATGTCAGCCTGAAGATCAAGCGAAGAATCAAGATCTACAAGAAGCAGATAGTCCACGTACTACTTTATGGTGCCGAAGCATGGACCGTGATTGAGTCAGACGAAACGACGTTGATTGCTGACAGTTGCAGATGTAAGTCTTCCGAATTGTTTCATTAGATTTTTCGCTTGGACAGCAGCTGGAGAGTGAACTATAACAATGCCGTCTAGCAGTCTCTCCTCTGGAATTACAGTTTATTGCTCGGGTCTGTATACATTCTCTGGATATTCTGCATCTAGTTGACCCGTCGACTTTCTTCGCACCAGTGGTCTTACGGCTGCTATGGTGGAGATCGCATTAACTAAAGTTGGAGAGAAGTGGAAGAACACAATCAGCTGCATAATATCTAGATTCTTATTTTTTCCTTACTAGACTGTCCGCCATTTTTCTACCGTCAATGCTTGATGGCTGTGAACCCAGTAGATGTACTTCGTATTTAAGGTTCTAAGGCCATCAACTGCTTTTCTACTCGGCAGAACTTTTCTAAAAGAATTGGAGGCCATCTGTAAGGTCTCGACTGTTCGGGCTCTGTTCAGAATACTGTTGCTCGATGCTATATAATCCCAGTAAGGTTTCTATTTGTATGCAATTTTTTTTTGGGAGTCATGTAGTCGGTGCTAGGGTTGAACCAACTGATCTGTGCCCATAGCTTTGTGCTGTCTAAATGCCTGATGCATAGAGGACTTGAGTGAATATCTGTGCGAGATGTGCGAATGAATGTCCAGGATTTAAGTGCGTTTTTGATGGTGGACCTCTTCATAAGCTATATGTATGTAGACTTCTTTGTGCTTTGTCACCATATCCAAACTGTATGAAGCAGTATCAACCTTATACTATTGTAGGTTAGATCCCATACATCAGTTTGGTGAAAGTCTTAATAGATGGTTGTATTTTTTTTACCCTTTCTCGAATTTTTTTAATATGAATAAGTGAAACAATTTGGGGTGGTGTCCATTGCAGCCCTTTACTTCTCCAGCATATCCGCTTAGATTGTATGCCCGGCTTCTGTGGCCCGTATTATATCTGAAACTGCTAACATTGCTAACATCTTGCCAAACAAAAAATACCCTACACCGAAGTGTGTATGAAGGGCAATAAAAAAAAACTAAACTTTTAATCAAGTGCCACAAAGTTATTTCGAAGTACATACAAACGCACAAACAAGCTCGAAAACAACAAAAAATAAAAACAATGCGTTTACAGTCAACGCTAAACATTTGCATACACGTGCCCCCGCTTTCAGCTGTGTCTTGAGGCAGAAAGATCAATAAGATCGTACGCTAGAGACAAGCAACTACCGAGAGATAGACATAAAGACAGAACAGACAACCACTTGACACTTTGAATCATTTCGATTCGAATCGATTCGAAGCCGATTCGTTTCATTTCATCAAGCCTGAGATTGCGCTTGAAACAGCCTTGAAAATGCGACGCCATCGACGCTGACGCCGACGCCATTTTGCGCCTCCACATGGCGCGCACAGAGTGAATGGCGCCAAAAACTATTGACAACGCACAACAATTTGCAACTCGACTTCACTTTACTCCACTCCACTCCACACCACTTTATACTCTATAATACTTCACTTGCGGATTATATGACTTAGATACGATACAATATAGTCGCATAAAGAAATACTTCCAGTTCAGATCTGTATCTACAAATAATTACAAAAACATTGACTTTTTTTAATTATAAAATTGCCAAAAAATTGTTTAATGCTTTTATTGTGGGCGGCGCTTTATGCTAAAATCCTCAAAAATCATAGTTGGCTTTGTTTTTCTAATAAGATTTGCTTTTATTTACTTATTTTTTTTCATCTGTTTTGCAAATTTTCGATTAGTGTAGCAAATGCAAATATGGCGCTTAGTAAAAGTTCAAATAGTTTTAATAAAATTATGGCAGAAATTATTAATCTCAAGGTTCTTCATTGGCAGCAATCCCTTTCGAAAAGTGACGACATTGCTAAAGGTTGCTCGCTCCCTGCAGCAAAATATGGCATGACTTACGCATTTTGGGATTGGTTGGCTGCGATTATTATAAGCCAAAGTTGTCATGAACTCATAAAAGCTGTCAAAGATTCTATTGTGTATAGGGGGAGATGTGATGTAATATTTTATTATAGAGTGCTCGGGTAAATAGGTTTATTATTTTTGCTTTTAATAAAATTTTTACACGTAATATATTTTGATTACAATAATTGAGTCAAGCATTATAACTCGTATTACGCAATGATTGTTCTAGCTTAAGCGAGAGTACCATTGTCGTTTAATTTTTGATTAATGGTTGCGAGTTGGTTTTTGGGCCAATTAACTCATGATCTAATAATAAATTGCGTTTCAAGATCAATTGAATTTGTAGCAACGCGACAGTATAAGCCCGAAACTCTTATTTTTGCTTAATGATGAATAATAATAGAAAATAAAATATAAAATACAAATGCATATAGAAGGACTATTTCTTGTCTAATCCTAATTTCCTAATGCGACAGAATGGTCATTGCTAGGCTTGTGATCCCGCTCTGGCCTTGGCATGGTAGAGCAACTCCACTTCCACTCATATTGCGAGCATTCGACCAGCGGCAGTATTGCAATGCCATCTTCGTAAACACCGAGCAGGCATTCGATCGAGTTCGAAACCCAGGCTTTGTCCAGTTTCGGTCCTACTTGGAGAGCTGCTCCTTAAGGGTCAAAGCTAGGGCGAGTCTGATCTCTCCTTTAGCAACAATCGCAGGAGTGTCACAAGCAAGCATCCTCGGTCCTTTTCTATTCAGTTAATTTGCTGCAGATATACTTAGTCTTGATGCCGCTACGCTTAGAGATCCAGATACATCCCTGTTCTAGGCCTTCTATGCACATGATATGTGCATGATGACCGCCATTATTGTTCATTCGAACCTAGGTGGGAGGACATTTTATTTGTGAAATTCAGGGCTCGGCCAACTGACTGTAAGACGTGCTCCCAAAATTGAACGTCTATGTTTCTTCAATGGCACCGGTCAGACCAGTGATGGAAGCAATTCCTATATAAGGCATAAAAGGCTACACTTTGCTTCTCAGCTGCAAAGCAGGCGAAAGCGTTTAAGACAGCTACACAGCCTACCCAGGCCTTGAGCAACCACGTTCATAATTAATAAATTTAATAACATTATATAAAGTCAAACTTAAAATATTGCCAACCATTTCTCACATTTAAATTTGGCACATTTTTAAGTTTAATTAAAGTTTATTAAATCTTTAAATTGGCGCACATGACGACCGATTTAGCAAAATAAATGCTTGCCACATCAATCTTATCTAATCTAAGACCTGCCAATATAATAGAAAACTCAATAAAAGCCGCTAAATGGCAGCATTAAAAAATTATGGTTGGTACTCGTACAATTCCATAAATTTTCTTTCCGTATTTAAAAAGTCTTTACAGTAGGTGCCACTGATTTGTCATCTTCAATACCAGGCGGCGGGTGTGTCTTAAACTATTGGCAGAAAACAAAAATAAAAAACTGTTTGCAAATTATAACCTTATAAGACAAATGCTTTATGCGATTGTTCTAGCTGAGTTTAATTGCTTCATAAACATAGGTTGACGACAAATTAAGACGACAATACGCGCAGCTGAAGACGTACAGAACGCTCACACACCATTCATTGTTGAGTACATCTCAGATACTATAAGTAGCTACAATAATATATGCATCTAATATGCTATACTAGTAGCTCATGCATGCATTCCATCATGCCATCATTCACGCATTGGCAAATACATTTATAAGCTACAGCAGAGTTTGTCATTCATTCAAGCAGTCATGCACACATTCAATCAAACTGCGACTGCTTGGCATACTACGAAGCTGCCTTGCCACAGACAAAAGCAAAATACGCTCGTATCGTATTGAAAAAAAAAAAGCGCTGCCTCGAGTCGAGCCGATTTGAATTTTCAAAGTTTTTAAACTAAAAACAAAACGCTTCGATTTCAGTGGCGACTCAGCCAGCTTCGCAAACAGACGTCTCCGGTCTTGTATCTCTATGAGTGAGTGCGCGTGCGCAACAGTCCCCGAAAAACCAAAACCAAATGTAAACCGAACCGAACAAAAACTCAAATAAAAACGAATACGAAACTTGTTGGAAAAAAAATCCAACGAAAAGCGGAAAATCCGACAGTGTGCAGTGTGCAACTGAATAATTTTCACAACGCTTTAAATTGAAAAACGTTTGCAGTGCACCTCGCCGCTCCTCCGGTTGGCTACGCTTATGTGCAGCGGAAGTGTTTTATCGTACAAGATTTTGGTTTTTCGTTGTATTTGTTTAAACGCTCGATTTGGAAAATTCGCAAAAAAGAAAAACTAAAATCGAAAAAACAAAAAAGAAAAAAATTGTTCGAGATACTGAAAATAATATCTTTTTTTTCGCAGCTCGTTTGAAGTTTTTACTTAGTACGATTTTTCCATTGAATATCGAAATTCGGCAGCGGAACTAATTTATTTGCAGCAAAAAAGCATCGCGAATTTTTGCACTTTTTTTCTGTATAAATTTTAATTGTTTCTGTTGGTGTTTTTTAACTTGTTGCATGTTCATTCAATGTGCGTGAGTTTTTATATTTGTAAAACTTTGTTTTTTCTATACTATATTGTCTATATATGAAGATATATATAATTAAATCGAATTTTTACGCATTCGTAATTTGCAATTTTAAGTGTTTTCTGCTTTAAGTGCCGCCTAATAAATGCGATAATAGTGACGACGCGAAAAGCGAGGCTATAAATAAATTTAAAGTTCAATAATTCAACAAATTCAAAAGTGTAGAAAAGAAGAAAGAAAAGATTTTAAAAGCCTTTAAATACTTAAAATAGAATACTCTGTAATTAATATTCAATTAAGTTAGAAAAGCTTGAAAATGCGTCAAAATTTTTGGATATTTGCAATTTGGATGGTAAGTTTTTTTTAATTTATTATATTTTATTTAGATATATATAAAAATATATATGCTAATTTAGATGCTCTATTAAAGTCACTGATTTATATGGTTCTAAGTTCTGTTACACAGTGCTGGAATATGGGATTTAGAAATCGTTCTAAGAAGTCTCCTTAGTAATACATATGTCCTTTAGAAATTGAGTACGAATCGAGTCAATTTATTATACGGAAAAGTTCTTCAGATATAATACTAATACATATAACTGCCATAAAACAAATTAATCTTAAAAAAAATGTTATGGTAGAAATAAGCAGATTTCGATTTGTAGAAACAAATAAATAGTGTTTTAGTTCAAAAAGGACCATTAAATTTTTCACCAATTATTGTAAAAGGTTCGAAAATTTTAAATTGATAAACATTTTTTTTTTGTAAAATTTGGTTTTGTGCAAATTTGATTTTTGTACTTTCCCAGCTTTATATTATTTTAAATGGATATTAATTATTCTAAAAAATTGTTAAGAGAAACCTTATTTATAAGCATATTGCTTCTGTGAAATGTGGAGAACGTATGTATGTGAAGTAAGAAGTGTATACATGTTATTAATGCTTATTTCTTCTATATCAGCAACAAGGATCTTAACATAAATCGATTCTATGTTGCTGTTCATTTGTCAATTAGATGTAATTCATTTTGTAAGCCGATAATGATTATAATTTGGGAAACCTTCATTAAAGAAAAGAAGGAGTACAAAAATTAATCAAGTCGAGAAAAATAAAAACAGAAAAAATCACTGCAGTTGAGAGTATTTTATATTGATACACCCATAGATTTATATGGGGATTAAATTCTTGTGGATTAATCAGGATCGACATAAATTATACCAAACACTGCCTTTCTAGCTAAATTAAGAAGAACAAAAGAAAAATATTTATAGAAAAACAAGTAAGAAAATTACCGACTGTTAGTTGTGGGGCGTTTTCAAACATATTGAGAATCTAAATCATTTTCGAGTTCCTTTCGTTCATACAGACGGACAGACGGACATGGCTATTTTGAATTCTATATCGCTTCTGACCATAATGGGGTAACTTTGGGGTAACTTTAGGGGTTGTCGAACTATTATTTCTATCTGTTACATATACCCATTAATATACCCATTTACTGTATGTGTTTAGCGTATAATGACTCATGTGTGTGTTTCAATGCTAATGTGAATCCTTCATTCCGTTTTTGAAGTGATCAACTTAATTTAGAAAAAGGGCATTGGATCTTTAATGGAGCCTTCTATTAAAAGAGACGGGCCACGATGTTTAGAATATATGTAAATCATTCGTATATAAGAAGTAACCATATCGAATTTCAAGACAAAAAGTAGATGGTTGGTTCGTAGAGGGTCTAATCCAGGAAGTAGGAGCCTATTGATATTATATACAACTATTTTTGTATATTACAGCTAGCGGACCCGGCTTGCGTTGCTTATTCCCCTCAGAATTAGACTAAAAAGAATTGAGTTACATCTGCCGATCCCATAAATACGTACACCAAACATCACATCCCATTACCTTAAAAAGATGGAAAGATACTTAGATTTTTGTTTATCGCTTGCCGTCTCCTTCGACTTTAATTTAAAATAAAACTTACCCTAAATTTCAAGTTGGAATAAATCATCAAAATCGGTCGAGTAGTTTCGGAGTGCATATATATATATGGTTATATAATATGGTTAAAGGATATATGAAGAAATTTATTTCAAGAAATACTAGAATTAATTAAAATTTCTCCAACAATGGCTTAAGCGCAGGGAAAGTATCATAGAATATATGGGACAAGATTGATTCTTAAACTGCTTATACTCAAATACACTTTTTATAGACTTAAGAAAAAATTACCAGGGGGTCAGGTCAAATTTAAATGGAACGAATTTGTGGTTGGGAAGTTCTATCTGATACTTAGTTTTTATTCAAATATCTTTAAACTTCATTTATGTAAATTTTACGTCGGACAAAGGAAGCATGTTGTAGGACGTTGTAGGAACTATTTACCAATCATTAAGAAACCCTTCAACTTGGAAACTTGGAAGCACATTCGTTGTAAAAAATATCTTAGGAAAGTAGTAAGTCTTAAAAATTTGAAGTAATTCTTCTGTTGCAATTTTCACTTCGGAATATATTCTCTGGAAGATAAATTTAAATTCGTTCACATATATCATACATCTTTTTTATTCTGATCCAAATATATATTCTTAATCGGCTCTAATAAAAATCAATCGATTTCGAAATTTCCGGCTGCATATTGTTTTGATGTGAACTAATTTATCAGTTTATGAGATATCAATCTGACTTTGACTGTTTCGGATTAATATTTCAAACCAATTACTTTTTCCTGTTGTACAGTGAGACTCCTTGAACCATAGCTTTATTTGTTTACAATTTATTTTTTTTAGAATAATTTTAATTCTTTTTAAATATGGATAATTGTCGAACACCTCGCTAAAATGTTGAATGTATTCCTAGTCCGGTTTTCACTTGCGAGTTTTAGAAATTCTGGAAGAGCATATATGTACTAAGTTTGTGCGAATGTCCTTTTCTGTAGGAAGCAGGCGAGGCAGTCTATATAAATCATGTATATATATCTTGTTTAACATCGGAAACCGACTCGCTTTTTGCTCTACTATTTCACTCATAGAATATTTAATTAGATTTTTTATGTTATCCAATGACGCAATTTATATAATTTTGTTAAACTTTTTTTTATCTAAACCATAGCATAATCCAATTTTAGTTACTCTCAACAATCAGTTTTAATAGTTTAATTAGCCAAGATTTTATTCTTTCAAAAAGTTCATTTCAGCACGTTTGCAACAAATCTTAAACTATTTCTCACACTTTTATTTGTGCACATTTGCGGAAGTCGAAACTACTAATAGTCTATAGAATCCATAATATACGATAGTAAATATTTTTGCGTTTGTTATACAAATTAGAACACCAAAAAAGAAACAAATTTCAGCACAATCTCTCAATCAGTTAAACAAATGTGGCTGTCAACTGTGCTGTTCGCTGTGAGCTGTGCTCATGTATTGCAATTATATTCTATTCTTTTGCATTAGTTTCACTCGAATAAAGTTGATAATGAAGCCCGCTTAACTACAAATGCAAATAATACATCCAGCTGCGCATAATTAATGTTCAACTTATTTAGTTAGTTAACTAAACTCGGCCACTAATTTATGGTTGAAGCAAAATTTTAACTGCATGTCGTTGGCTGACGCCGCTTTGACTATTTTAATTATTTGTCAATTTGTTATGGGGTAGTAAAGTTTAGCTTCTTGCTTAATAAAGATACTTTATGGGTGACATAAAGTACTCAAGTGTTAGTTGAAAAAAAAAAATTTAAATTGTTGAATATTAAGTAGATAATAATTGTTACTTAATGACGAATTGTTGATACGCTTACAAACTGCTATAGAATATTTGAATTTTAGGAAGTTTTTGCACAATCTGTCTTCAGTTTCGCAAGCCAATAAAAAAAAAAAAAAACAAAGGCGCCATTTAGAGGACATCATTTAGTATCATTAAATCTAAATTCATATTCGGAATCAACATGATTAAAATTTCCTAGGACGCGTTTCGGAACTAGTTCAAGAACATTTATAAAAAGCCCGCCCTTTTGAATCCAACATTTCACTTGAAAAATTTAACAATATTTGGAATCAGTGATCCCGAAGACTTCGTAGGATACTAATTGAAACTGATCCAAGTAAACTGAAACAAAAGTTAAGCTTTTTAAATCCGACATACAGTTTTCGAAATAAACGATCCAAAAACAACCTGAAGCAAAATGTTTCTATGTCTTAAATTAATGAATGAATATTTTTTGAAGAAAATTTTTTTTCGTTTATAGTTTACACATTTAAAAAAAGTCAAATCTTTCATCGATTTGGCCGTCAATTAACGCTTTTTCTGTAGCAGCATAATCGATGTCGTGCTGTGTAAGCATTAACCGCTTGGTGTGGGGTAAAATGTGAGAACATCATTTGTGATAAAAATTCATAGATTAAAATATTTTTGAATATATCACCACATTGAAAACATAATTAGGACAAAGCTGGAAATATTTATTATTTATTGTTTGTATTGACATCATTTACTCGACCTATATTGAATGATATTTCACATCTCCATTGTTTATTTGAAATCCATGGCTTTTATATTGGGATATAAGATGCTTCTAGTATTATTTTTGTCCTGTATCCGTTGGATAATAGTGTGTAATGGGCAGAAGGAGACGAGAGAGACTCAATAAAATATATATACTCTTGATCACTATTAAAAATCGAGTCGGTATAGGCATGTCCTTGTAGCTGGTATTGAAGAGTTTCCGGATGCACAGCGAGATCTTGGTGACTACAAGAGGTAAAGCTATTAAGTTTGGATATTCGGACTCTCCTATTCCATCATAATATAAATTTTTAATAAACATTTCAATACCTTTATAAGGGATGGTCCTTACAAGTTTTTATATGAACAATGTTTTGATTATTTTATATTAAATATTCCATATAGGCCAAGTTCGGACGACTAAGATCGGTAGCATCTATGCAAATCTGGCATTCGTTTTTGAGATTTGTATGATAAAATTTGGTTAATTTAACTAGAAACGCCAAATTTAGTTTACCTTTCATACACAATTAAGGTTTAAGGAGCCACAGAGTATTCCGAAGTTGATCATACTCGATGGCAGCGGACATCTATAATTCTTTATCTATATATTTTGTATGTATGCCTGCATGTTCTTTATAGTAAGCCAAACCATCCATCCAATTGAGCAGAAATTCACAGACGAACTTCAGTTCATTTAGAAGAGTATTCAAGTGAAGTTTGGGCAAAATCGGATCAACAGATTTTTGCATCCATTTATGGTACGGGTACGTTACTCGGGAAAAGTAATCGTGCTAAATTTGGTCAAACTTGGAGGGGGCTATACTCCACCACTGATACAAGCTATACAAAAAATTCGTTCGTTATATCTTTGCATCCATTTGAGGTACCTGCAATGGGCTCAGGTGAAGCCTGTTAAGTTTCATCAAAATCGAACGGGGGTGATGTTCCAACCATCATATAAGCGAAAAACAAAAATGTGTCATATCTCTGAATCTATTTGAGGTACAGAGATGAAGTTTGGTATACATGTTAATGGGATCGGATGAAGTAATCAAGTTAAGAAAATAGAATAAAGTTTCATGGTTTAAAAGTTAAAAAAAATTGTTTGATTTTTCTATTTTGAATACTGCTGGAAGGAGGAGAGAAGTACTTGGTATCGAATAGAAGGAGAAAATGTTGTCTAATGAACATAATTTTTATTGGGCGTAGCAAAGCGTGTCGGGTACAGCCTGTCTCTAATGAAAGTACATCTCCCATCATCGTACATACAAATATTTCCAAGACAAAGGTTTAAGATTTATAAACAAAAGAAACACTGATCAGATTCCATAAACTGATTTAAAGTCCAAAATTCGTATATTAGAGAAAGAAAAAAATTCTTATTTAAGGATGAATTTCGAACAATTTTAGACGTAAATTCTTACTCTGATTGTAGTTTCCGATATATTTCAGAATCAATGGGCTTAATTTAAGTTTCGAAATACATATTTAAAGATTTTATTATAAAAAATCGTTGGGTTGATTTTTGGTAAACTTATATTTCAATATTTTGGTTTTCCAAGCTCGAGGTTCAATCGATATAAAAGCGAAATTTTGTATTATTAGTTCCGATATATTTCGATTTTTTCAATGATTGCCGTTAGTGGGTCATACTCAGAGAGTCGTCTTCTGAGTGTCATCTTCAGAGGGTCGTCTTCAAAGAATCATCTTCACAGAGTCGTCTTCAGAGAATCATTTTCAGTTTGTCACTTCACGTCAAGATTATTTAGACTCGTCGTTCTTCAAAGACGTTCTTTAATGATGTCCAAAATGTATAGGAATTAAAAATAAAAACCTTTACAAAATATTTTTATATTAAATCTTCATTTTGGATACAACACATTGCCAAGAAAATATGCCTAATTAAATGTTTCTATTATGATTAACAAGTGCTGAATGGTAATTATTTTTAAATTAGAAAAGCGTTCATTCTAGACTAGGCAAACTTGATAGTACCGAATAGCCACGAATCAAATTCAATCCAATCCAACTAATTCCATAAATTTTTCGTTGACTGTTTATACTTTTGACTTATCTCAGGTTTTTAAATTTAAATTTTTTAGTTTGGCTAAGGGCTTCTGCTTTAGAACAAGAGAAATCTTAAACACGAGCCAGCCTTTTTTTAATATATATAAAACGATTAGTAAGATCTACTAGAGTTCATACAAAATAAAGTTCTTATCTTGGGATTGCATAAATTTTAATTCTTATCTTAAGAGACTAATTTTTGTTTTGAAAATATTATTTTTTTTTGTATGCTATTCTAATTTTAAGTTTCAAACTATAAAAAGCATAAAGCAAAATTTTAAGTTCAGAAATAATTGAATAATTTCTGAGTTTCTTTTATAATCTTGATTAAACTTCATTCTACTTGTAAGAAATTAATTTCTCACAGTCATTTGTGTAGCGTATTTTTGGTTAAGTAAAGCCTAATATATACAAAAATTCATTACAAAGTATCAACTTAAATTCTGCGTAAAATATTCAAAGCGGTTTACACTTAACTACTTAGGCACCTGACTTCAGTTGGTACAGCTACTCTATTTATAATAATTTAAGCTGCACAATTTCAACATTAAATTAAATGCAGTTTATATATTATTGCCAATAAAAACTTATTACGCATTATTCGCTTTAATGGTCTTTTATAAAATACGAAAGACCTAAGCGATAAACTTGTTATACAACAAATTTAGACAGCAGCTACCGACAGCACAGAAATCAAAAGATACAAACAACTGCATATTATCTTGTATAAATATTTATTAAAGTTGATAATTTTCAATAATTCAAAGAACATGTTTAGCGCATACGATTAGCACAATTCTAAATGATCGCAGATTTACTTTCACAAAAAGGCGCAAAAACAAACGACCTCAGATACAATAAATAGAAATATTTGTAACACTTAACA
The DNA here is from genome assembly GCA_035044805.1 of Leucophenga maculata. Taxonomy (NCBI): domain Eukaryota; kingdom Metazoa; phylum Arthropoda; class Insecta; order Diptera; family Drosophilidae; genus Leucophenga; species Leucophenga maculata. Next base: position 3,532,156 of record JAWNNP010003455.1, on the reverse strand, counting down.
AAATGTTTTGACTGTTTTCGAAAATTAAACACATAATAAAAAAAAAAAAAGTGAACAATAGAAGAAAATTATACAAAAAAAAAAAAAAAAAATATGAAATTTGTGTTAATAATATTTTGATATTTTGCACTAAAACGTTAAATTGTCAGCCACTTGAATTGTTTGCTATAAAAAAAGTATCTATTGAATAATTCATAGACGTAATATATTAACACATTTTTAATACTTTTTTGTTGTCATTGTTTTTTTTTTTTTTAATTTATGTGCGCATAAAGCACAGTACAACAACAACAACAACAAGAAGAAGAACAATAATAATAATAACTGAAACCTGTAGTTTTTGACCCATATTAGTTTAGAACCGGCTGCACAGCTGATCCAATCAATATACTGACTCATATAGAAAGAACTTTTGCCAAAAAAGAATTTTTCATTAATTTATGCATGTTTCTAGTTTTTTTTTTTTATTTGTCTTTCTGTCTAACGTTTCTTGTTGTTATTTTTTTTATTTTTTTTATTTTTAACAGTTTTTAAGTTTTGATTGATTAATAAATTTTATTTTCTTGTTGAAATATTTGAACTGTAATGCGCTAATTTTGACAGCATTTGTTTGTCGCTGTTTTTTATTTTATAAATTTTTTTAATTTAGTGTTTAATATAAAAATCGTGCATTGCTGAAATCTTAACCATTATCTGACTTTGATATTGATCGCGTAATGTTTTCTTTCGGTTGATGTTGAAAAACGTATAATTTACATATTTTCTTTGAATGAAGTAAAAAGAAGGGAGGCAAAGAAATAGTGGCAAAGGTCACTGGCATCGTGCTTTGTTGTTTTGTATATACCCTGCAATTATTATGTGAAATGTTGTATTATTTGTTTCTTGGTAAGATTGAAATAAAGCAATGAGAAATTTTATTTAGTTATTCAGAAAATTGTGTTAACTGATAGAAGCGTGTATTAATGATAAGCTCGCTTAGAAGTGTTGAAAACAATGTTTTTTAGAGGTGCAAGATCTTCACAGAAGGCCGAGAAGATGCTAATAATGATGCCCGCCCTGGCGTGTCAACAACCCATGAAGACGTTGAAGCAGCGAAGAATATGGGAAATTGTGCAATCACTTTTAGAGAAGTTACTGAGAATGAATTTGGCTAGAAACGTTTATCAGTGAAGTTTTCCAGTAATTATTAAATTTTTACCGAAGGAATCATCGCATGTGCATCACCCAGGAGCTGTTGAATAATTTCAAGGACGATGCAGATCCGCTTAAAAGGGTTCTGACTTGCCTCTACTCGCGGCCAATCAGCCATTCGTTGAACCTGCTGGATGAAATACAAATTTAGTAGTCAGAAGTGATTATGCTTTATTCTGAAGGGTCTAAAACCATTTGCGATTCAACCTTGCAGCGATGCATCTGTTAATACATTCAAGCAGTTAGCGTCCTTGAGTTTGATTCCATCTTTTCGACCAGCACTTCAAAGACGTTTAGCTTTTCATGAGGTTGGTCTATTATTTATTTAGATAGAATATTAGAAGCTATCTGTTAAAATTCCTTCTCATAATCGATTATTCTATGTAATACAAATCTAATTCCAAATATTTATAGTGTATAAAAGTTTCAGTTAAGCCAAACTTAAGATTTCATCAACTTCAACGTTTAAACAATTGCTACCGCATAATACAATAAGCTGTGAAGTCTGTGTGTTTAATAGTAGCAAGTTGTAAGCTTCAGATACAAATGTAGATACATTTCTACAACGAATAAAACAATACGTATCTACCGCTTTATATCTCCAGACATGCAAATTAGTTGTATGACACATGCAGTGCAAAGAAAATTTGTGGATTTTCCCCCAAAGCTTGCAGTGAAAAGCAATTCGAACAAACAAATAAATTAGTATCTTATAGCTGGCGTCCGTTTGCAGTTATCAAAGCACAATTGCGCAAAGCCAAATGAAAATAGATATAAACAAAAAAAAGATTTAAATGCAAATGAACTATAAACAAAAAATAGACTGCACATGGCAAGAAAAGAAACCACAGTCCAGCTAACCAACTAACAAAATTAGCGCAACTGACTTAATTAGCATTTATTTGTGTATATGTATCTCAACGGATTCGCAGTTGTATCTGTAGCTGTTCATTTTACACTACCTACTTTAAGCTACTTTGTAACGCAAACTTCGCCAGATCTGAAGCTGTGAAATTGTCAATTGACCTTGAAATGATAGCGAATAAAAAAGTGAACAACAGTTGTTGATAATGTGGATGATAATGATGATGGTGATGATGTTGTATCTTGTATCTTGTATCTTAATGCCGCTGATGACAATAAATAAAAACGTGATTTCATTTCTTTATTTTATTTTATTTTATTTTGTATATATTTTTTTTTTTAATTTCGCGCATTGAATTGTAACATTTTTTTGTTGTTTAGCTGCGGTTTGTGGCGGTCCAACTTGAAGCGTCTATTATTATTTCTTATTTTTATTTTTATTGTTTTTTTTGCATCAATAAATTTATTTTATTTTTAATGAATTTCTTTGACCAACTTTGGGTCGAGGCGGTGGCATATTGACCAATACCGGCAGGCAGACAGACCGACCGACACCTGATGCCTAATGATGTAATAGATGCGAAACATGCTTAAATGGATTAATTCGGTTTAGACATCAACAATTCGTAGGCAGGTTTACAATTTGCGCATGTTGCGCCCTCAGGCGAAAATATTTTGTTTGATTTGTGCGATATTTATGCATAAAAATAACGATTACAAATGTAGCAAACGGCAGGGCACTGTGCAAAGTGATGCGGAATGCTGTATGTAGGGTTGGTCAGTATAATATTTTGGCTTGAATTATATAATACCAACTTAAGTTGAGCCATCGAGCAATAATTAAACTTTGACAGCTGATTAAAAGAGCTCTTTTTCAATGTGTCAGTTCATGAATATTTTTGGCATGGAGCATTAGATGCCATTTAACTGGAGGCCTAGATTCGAAAAATGGTGATTTTGACACGCATAATTTGATGCAGTTACATCGTTTCATTTACACCATAAAATTATAGACCTTGGATTAAATGCGTTGTAATTTACAATACTAGATGAATTAAATCGATCATTCAATCCAGTTAAGATTGTGAAAAGATCGCAAAAAGTAATATTTGATTACCGAAACTAATACAAATCTCCAGATCATATATCCATAAACAATTTGTTCTTGAAAATTGTGTGCCAAATGCATCAATTTTATTTTGATTGAATAATAGTTAGAACCTCCGGTTTCAATAGAAATGAAAAGCGTTCTGGCACTCATGGTCCATAGCTGAGATTTCATTGTCAACTCAATACTACAAATTGTGATTTAATAGACCTTGATATATAATTCTACATGTACATCTTTAGAAACAGATTGTTGTAACTTTTCTTGGCAATATGGATCCCAAAAGAACTGACAGTGAAGTACATAGTGTATAGTGTAGCAAGCGCTCTTGAGTTCCGTGAACGAATTGTACTGGAAGGTGATGAGTTTTGTGTTCGGTTATCATTGGAGAAAAAACTTCGATTCTAGGAATAAGAGAGGTGGCACAAAAGTTATCCATTTGCATATTTTTGCACAAACTGACTCTAGAAGATAAGTTTTCAATCCAATCTAAGCTGTCGCGCCCATGAGTTGAAAGTGCATTTGAATTGTTTATTGCTTTTGTACCAATAAATTTTCATCAAACCAGTAAGGCAGGTAGGAGGACTTGTAAGTACCATCGCTTATCGTGCTCACAGAAAGCAAGTCAAGCAAGTAAGGGAAGGAAAAAAGGTAAAAGCTGTTCATTTGGATTTGTACCATAGTGGTAAGACTCCCTTAAACCTACAACTTCTTTCTATGGTGACTCTAAGCTTCTACTAACTTGCACCATCAGGCTTGTCAGGCATGTCTGTGCATGACAGAATTCGATAATTGGGATGCCCCTTCCAAACATTTTCGTACAAACCTCAGTGTGACTTAGGTTCCATATTATCTCTGGTTTCATACTTGGGAATCTGTGTGTAACTGGTTTCTTAAAACTTATTTGTTGTATTCGATATCTGCAACTTAACGGATAGTACTTTATTTTACTTTGAGAAACGTTTTCCAATTCTCTTTTCAACCCTTAAGTACTAGCAGTACGGCACTCAAAGATATTGGATCATCTACTAATAAGTAGTTGACTGATAGTGCCTAACCGAAACGGGCACAAGTTCGGGTATTTTCGAACCAAATTCCAGAATTTCTTTTGAATTGATTCTTACTGTGTTTCATTCTGATAAACATGCCATCGATTTTTGCTCCCAAAACGTATATAATTAGTTTTTTACAACTGAAACTTCTTTATTGGAGTTAGTACTATAAAAGATCGTATAATTTGAATACTTGGACGATAGGCACATAAGCAAACAATGGTCATTAAGTGGTTCCTCATGCGCTCGTGAATTTCAGTATACGATTAATGTTCCTCACCAATATAGTAAATCAAATTTCAGAGATATTGAAAGTTCTATAGTTAACATTGCACAAGGATCTCTGAAGAAGAGTTATTTGAATCAAATCTCTTACCTCCTAGCAACTCCTCTCCAAGTTGCTTAAACAATGTTTCGATATTCTTGTCGATTGTCTTTCTTTTTGGCACTCGCTTGCTCTGCTTGCCAAGTCATCCGGCTTTCACAAATTGCTTGATTCGCTTGTTTAAATGATTAGCCACTGGCAAATCGTGACAGTTCGTTCAAATATGATTGACTCTGTTGGCAAATTCCAATTCATTTATGCATGACTAGTACACATTAAAGACAAATAACTTGCGTAGAGATATGAAGATCGTATTCAAAAAAATTTGATAACAAATAGTTTGATCCCAAAAAATACCGTTCTCATTTGAACAAATAATACTCACTAGTTCTGCATTCAGAGGGCCGAATTAAATGAGTTCTTTTTTTATTTCTATAAAATAACGTGCAGAACCTTCTAATCCTACAATAGGCGGACAGAGACACACTTAGACGAGGAAGACATAATAGTGGCAGGAAGTCTTACTTCAACAATCGAGTAAGAGATCTTTCTACTCTATACTGGGTACAAAGAAATGCAGGTGTTTGAAAAAAGAAGCTGGAAATTATAAGTGCTCCAGAGCTAAGCGGAGCTAAGTACTTGTAAAAGCGGAATATAATAGGGCCATAGACATTTTCCGAGAAAAACTTGAGGGTGTATTATTATTATATATTTCCTTAAGAGTCAAGTACATGTTTCAAATACCATACATCATTTTTAATGGATATATAACAGCATATATGATTTACTAAACTTGAAGAATGTTTGTAGAAGACATCATCGACAACATACAGATGTCATTAAGACACAAGCACAGATGCTTGCCAACGAAATCATCCACAAAAACCATATTTTTGTAACACGGTACCAAAAATTTTTAATGACTGTAGCAGACTCTATTAAAAAATAAATCCGATATGCAGTGTTAAAAACTTTGAAGTGAGCTAAAGTGGGCAATGCGTAAGCGGCAGAGAGAGAGACAATAAAATATTATTGACTGCTGCTGCGATCAAAATCGGCAACCTTCTGCTTTGACTTTATTATATGCTTATTTTTTTATTATTTTTATTTTTTACAAATAATAAAATTTATGAATTAGCGTTTTTTCGTTGGAGTTGTTTGCTATTACAATTTCTTTTATTAATAGTTTATGCTTTTGTTAAAAATTAAGCATTTTGCTCTATGAACTAATGCTGTTGTTGAAGACGATGATGAAGATGATGTTGCAGGATGCTGACCTAATTCGTGTTTGTTGCAAATTGTTGGCTTGTCTAAAAAAATTATATTTGTTAAGAATCATAAATACGTATGTTGATTTGTTTAACAATTTTCTTTTACGGAATTTTTTCAGTTTCGGTTAATGGTTTCTATTTCTTCGTTTTTTTATGGAGGCATGACTTCTAACAGTTCAATGCTGCGTATGCGTAATATATATTCAAAACAAAGCTAATCAACTTCATTAAATATTAGTAATTTGTATTAAAACGTTTTACCTTTACGAAATTCAAATTAGTGTCGATTCTTACCGAAGAGCACAATGACTTTGTCGACGTGCGTCTTTGGAAGTGCTAAAAGTTTAAGCCTAAAGCCCACTTGCGATGGAATCAGCTAAAATGCGTTCAATTTGCGACAGACAGGCAGACAGACAGACAATTTGACAGCAGTAGCAACAGACACAACATATACTCATTTGGTTATTCCAACCTACGCACGCTCGGCATGTGTCAACATATGAAATAGATAAAGTATCTTAAGATTTATTTTGCGCGCTTTTTATGACAATAGTACAAGAAGGCAGCAGCAGCAGCAGCGGCAGCGGCATCGACAGTAGACCTACAAGACAAAAAGCCTACGCAATGAAATAATTTCAACATTTTATATTACTTCTATCTATTATGTATATCATTTGTCGCAAGCGAGCTATCCGCTTGCCATAAACTTCAAATGAGTTCATTTGGATTTTTTTATTTTCAGAAAAATGTGAAATTCTTTACTTTGATGTTTGATTTATTTAATGGTTTTTATAGACTGTACTGCAAAGGAGAGTGGTATGAATGTAGAATAAGGCGTAATCGACCCCATGAAGAATATATTCAAATTCTTCATCATCAAAGTCGAGTCTATATATCTGTTAATATCGCTTTTCAAAGTAGCTAAACGAAATAACAAAGGTTTCCTATGGCCATCCTAACAGCCCATCGCTCAATGAGTAACCATTAAATAAGCCACCCCAAATGGACCACCACTAAGAGACTTATTTCGCAGCTACTTAAAATCGAAATATGTCACCACTAAATAAATTTGTATTTAAATTAATTAGAATTTTGAAATCTATCTATCTGTAACTTAAGCCCAGTCTAGACAACATTCGAATTTAAGTTTGCTTTTAGAGGCTTATGGCATTAAGTATTTCAATATTCGCAATATTTATTTACATAAAATAAAAGTTCTGAGCCGGAATTCACGCAGCTATCGAATTTCTGCAATGAAATATAAACATTTTTATATACCAAATCAAATCGCAATTCAGTTGCTGTTCTTTTTAATCCACTTAACGCACAACGCTTGCGGCCACAACTTGACAACATGTCAAGCTTTTTAATAAGCCGCAACATAAGGTGATATATGACAGAAAGACTGTCCATTCGTCTATCTGTCTGTCAGCCAACGACACACATAAGTCAACAAGTCGACAAGTTTTAATGCCTTGCTATGGGTGAATTATGTTGCTGCTATTGTATGCGGGAGATTACCAACAACAATAAAAATAATATTAACAAATCTACAACAAATTGTAGCAATCACATAGAAGAAATGTAAAAAATGGGCGACGCTCGAACGCGCAAGTTTGTTGCTTAAGTCTTTCGTTTTGTGAAGAAGCCGCTCTTGTTGACTGCGCGCTGCAATTACAATTGTAACAAATGGTAAAAACTTTCCGCAATTTATGTGCAATTTTGTAGTTGCAGCTAGCAACAACCGATTCGATGACAATTTGTTGTCTTAATTTGTCACAGTTTTGCTTTGTTTTTATCGAAAAAACCTTTTATATATGTTTTTTTTTTATTTATTATTTTACTGGGTTATCAATGTTTTCACATCGTTTGAATTTGAGTCGTTGAAGTCGCTGACAGTAGCCAACAATGAAATCAAAGCGTGACATATTTCGAACAGCAAAAACTGCCTACACAAACAAACCTCAGCAATGGAGTAAGTCATGCGCGCAATTGATTAACTATTTTGCATTTGTTTGCATGCCGCGCTTTGGTTTGACTTGGTTTGGTTGCACGAACGCTTGTCGCACGTTTGACATTCAAAGCCCAACAACAACAGCGGCAATGAGGTGCGATGCGCACCCGAAAACGTCAAAAGAGAGTGAAAGTTGCAATTGACTTCACAGGCACGAATACTGAGCGCTGCTGAATGCAGTCCAAAAATGAATAAACTTTGTATAAATAAATTTTTGAGCTATGCACAAAAAAGTATCTCAAACGCGCCAACGAACACCAATGCCAATGTTCGTGTTTGAATTTTATATAATTTTTTTTTTTTTTTATAGACTTTACATGAAATGGTGTTTGTATGTTTGTTTGGATTTATGGGTGTTGTATGGAAATGGTATTTTTTTTTAAAAGATCTGAGTCAAATTAAGAATGAAGTTAGTCATTTAGAGGCTTGTATTATGTTGTTTATAAATAATATTAATTTTAATATAATGGAAGAAACTCTGTCATGAGATACACTGAATTTTGGGACACAGACTGAGCAATAAATGATAGGAGATAATACCAACTTCTGCTTAACTATAATTATTCTCAAATAAACGACTAAATAGATACATTTAAACCATCAATAAAGAAAAGATATCTATACAGCAGTAAAGACTATGTTGCATAAGTGGCAGCTGGTATGTTTGAGGTTATGGTATTTAAGGCAAAAATTTAAATTGAATTCCAATTCAATTCAATATAATTCAAAACTTCTTGTAAGATAAAGTTGAGTCCTTTAAACTGGCTCGCATTGAGTCCTAATTTAAAAACAAAGGTTAGACTTCCAATTATGCCATGATATGATTTGCCTTAAGGGCTATGGGGCTATCCATTTTAGTAGTCCGATACGAACCTGCGTGGGATATTTCATTAGTATTGACGTAATATGATCAAAGAAAACTTAAATAGAACGAAAAAAAGTGTAATGTTAAGTGAGAGGCTCGATAATAATAGTTCACATTAACATATTTGTTGGCACATCAAACGTATGATTGACAGATTATCAATATATAGTAAATCTTTAAGCATGTTCTCGGTGAGTACATGTTATCTGAAGTGATAATAGAAGAATCTAAATATCTAAACTTGATTGGTTTATCTTTTATAGACTCCAAGTTGTCGATTTTCAAACTGACATACATATAGAAAGATGGACATGTCTACATCGCCTCGAAATATGATGTTGATGAAGAATCTACGAGTATAAGGCTTATATGAGTCTGTTATGCACAACGAGGTTTGCTACATATATTTCTAGCCTAACCATGAAAGACCCGTAATTAATATGCAAAAATCGTGTTAATGTTTTTCAAAATATTTACCATTAAGATCGATACACTTTTGCCTCCAAAACATGTGTTTTGAAGGCATTAACAGCTTCTTCGGGTGTTGACAACCGCTGTCCGCGCAGGTTATTTTTGATGTGAGGGAATAGAAAGAAGTAATTTGGTGTCAATTCGGGGCTGTACGCCAGATGACCCATTAATTCAATGTTTTAAGCGTTCAAAGTGTGAGAGCTTGCATTATCGTGATCTCAGTTCATCGAACACTTCAGGCAAATAAATGATTGTATACCATTCCGAATTCTTTCTGACCTTCATTCCACACATGTCACAAGACGATCCTGCTGTATGAGTTCACACACAGCATCGATGTTTTCTGGCACAACGTAATTCGTCGGTGACCGAACTGTGGATGATTGCATTCTTTATACCAGTTTTCCACAGTGGCCAAGAATAGAGCTTCATCACCAAAATTTGATTTAAGTTGATTGGTGATTTTCAGTTGCCTGTAAAGAAACCAAATTACGCTCATATGTCAAAGTTTTCACAGTAAGTTAGCCAGATTGCATCTGGGAACATGTTTTGTTGCTCAGGCTAGATATATGTGTTGCAAACCTCCTAATTAGGATAGAGCTCTACTCGACTTAAAGTTACCCTGTACCTCCATGAACCTTCCATTTGTATTGGTGATATATTTCTATCATCGAATACTATTTATCTAAAGAGAAAATAGAGGAGTCCAATTATTTTCCAATTTTTTGATGCCATAAAATAATAAGACTATGAAGGTCTTTAAGCGGAAATTTTCCATTTAAATTCCTTATTTGATAAAATTTTCTTCATAATAATCGAAGGATGCCAAGCCTGGAAATTACGGAAGATTGGAAAGTAATTCGAAGAGCAATTCATTCAGTTTTGTCATGGTTTTTTAGTGAAGTGTAGGTTTGTGCAATGTCATGATGGACGATAGTTTTTTTTTACTCAAATGAGATCTGTTTCTCTCGATTATATCCTTTGATTGATACCAAATTGCTAAATTTTTCATGATAGTAAATTATAATTACTTCATTTAAATTCCAAAGCTCTAGGTTGCTTCTATCCAGCTTTCTGATGTTTAGTGATGGTTTAATGATTCGTTAAAGATTATGATTCGAAACAGAAAAATTGTGTGATTGTGATGAAATATGTCCAATCACAGCTTGGGAGTGTTCATCCATTCGCAGTTTTTCATGACTATCAGCACACATGGCACCTATCTCAGTTAACATTTTCACCTTCTCAGCTATCTCACGCACTTTCAATCTTCTTCTTCACTCTTTTATACTTCCAATTGAAACTATTAATTTTGATTAAACGTTACTTCTTTCGGATCGTCAGTTCCAAGTTGTCCGTGTGCTTGGTAAATAGCATTTAGTTCGGTTTTGATCTTATCAATCGGTTCTTCGTTCCGAGAAATGTCAGCAGCATAATTTTTAAAAATATTATTTTTTTTTTTATTATTTGAAAGTTTATATCCTTCAAATCATTAATGTTAAAGGTTTGTGATTTTTCATTCAATTGTTTCCATGTGATAGCCATGCGAAGCAAACAACTTTGGTGTGTTCTGGAAAATGGATCAAATCAAATAAGAACTAATGACAATATTCTTCAAATAAATTTTAAATTTAAATAATTTGAAATTTAATTTAAAAAAAAAGAATGTTGTCACTAATCGTTATTCAATTTTGTACATTTTCCAGAAATCGAAAAGTTGTTTGCTTGAGATGGGTGTCACAAAGAAACAAATGAAATATCATAACTTTGACAAAGAATTGAAGAGCTCTACCTATCAAATATAAGCCTTGTAAAAACAATAGGGCTGCACTACATAGAGTTTTCTTCCCAGATCGGTACGCATCGTCCGTGGGAACTGCTATTGCTTGGCAAGATTAATTACTGTTGAAACTACGCTTTAAAATGTTTCTCATACAATTCATGAGATATGAAGATTATTCGAACAACATAAGACTAATCGAGTTTTTTTTTATAAATGTTATTGAAAATGCATTTTCATGGAAATTAAAAAATCTCTTTTCAACTTCAAATCAAAGCGCAGACAAACTTGCTTAACAATTATTTATAAACATTTTTAAATGAATTTCAATGTGCGTTCGCTGAGTGAAGAAATGTTTAAAATGCTGAAGCGCGTATTTCATAATTATTTTGTTTAGGCTTGTGTTTAGCTTTCATAGCATAAAACTATATAAGTTTGCATTTTGATGACTTGATGTAAAACTTCTCCATTCACCCGCGCTTTCTGCCTCAATAATTCACTTCTTCACTTCACTGTAATCGACGCCAACAGGCGAAATTAATCATTATAATTGGTCGCTGCTGGCGTTTGGTGTTTGAGTTTTTGTTGTTGTTGTTGTCGATTTGGATTTAGCTGCACATGAGTTGCGTGTAAATGAACTTCGAGCGTTTTTTTTTTTTTTATTTTTTCTTATATGAAAAATGTATTTTGTTGTTTTGTAGAAGTTGGCAACAGAATGCAACATGTGGGAAAAACATTTTTTGGCAGCGCCAGCATTTTCTTTTGTCGTAGGTGGGAAGGGCATGACAACCTCGATGCCGTGAATTGTGTCACAGCGTTCCAAGTTTGTCGCCGCAGTCTTTTGTTTGCTGACGCCCTTTTTTCTCACATTTGAAACTATTTAAAAAATGCCATAAACTGCGGGTTTTTTTTTTTTTTTTGGTTTTATTTCTTTTGTTCACAAAATTGTTTTTAATGTCTTGATTTGATGACTTTCGAAAAGTAACAGCGAAATAAATATTATTTAATTAAGAAATATAGCAAAAACTATAATAATACGAGTAATTGGCAAAATTTTTGATTTAAATGACGCGATTACGCGGTTTTATAGCTATATACGTGTTGCTTTAATAGAAAAAACGAACGCGACAAAATTTAAATTGGATTTCTTTTTATTTTTATTATTTTCGTTTGGCGTATTTAATTTTGACAGTTGATCATTATCGCATTTTGTCGAGTCATAATATCATGAGTGAAAAATAAAAGAAATTTTGCATAAATTAGCTTGCGAAATGTAGTTGCAATTATAATGGAGTACTTATAAGTATATATCGTCTACATACGAATATATATATTGTTAGAAAGGTTAGAAAAATACTTTAAAAATGATGGAGCCTGGCAATGTGTTAGTGTAGTGTATCTAAACTTCATTGAAAATAGAATACATGTTTTTAAGCATAATAATATAAATATATGCTAGGGACTTTAGTGTCCTCCGAAATGCTCTCGAAAGTATATCTTCAATGGAGGACGAATTGGAACCTATATAAATATATCATAGCTATCTAGAGTGGACGCTCTGTCGTGCTACATAAATTCAAACAGTGAGCTAGAGTTGATTGCAGAAGTGTCCAATGAGGTTCTACTAAGCTCTTATCATGAGGGCACAACCATTTAAAATGTAGGATCCCATGGTGGACCGAAAAGCTAGAATATATACTTGTATATAGAAAGATAAATTAGAAGGTTAGCTCTTCAATTCAACAGAAGACGTTTTAGTATGTCTGGTGTCATTCTAGATGACGGCAAATCCTTCCATTCTTAAAAATCTTGAGCTCTGCTACAGAACTAAAACGTTTTGATCGAACACATCATATGGCTTATGAGTGTAAGTTTCAATATGGGTTACATATCACAATCATGGGGGAAGGTGATCAACATTTTCATTCCCAAACAGCGCAAAAAGCTTAAGGAACTAGCAAAATCTTATAGACCTGTCAGTCGTCCTTCATTTTGAAGGCAATCGAGCCTAATATCTCGTCCCCATTCATAAAAACCAATTCGCCCATATGAAGGACAGGTCAACGTATTTCATCACTTAGTCAGCCAAATCCAAATGTCATACTGGACATAAAGGGTTTTTTTTTTAAACAGTGGCTACAGCTCCAATACACGTGCACATACCGGAAGAGAGCTAAATCAGCGTGACATTCCGTCCTCTCTACGCAAAGTGCCTGTTAATATCAAAATGCCATCAAAGGGTGCGGTCATTTTTCAATTTTTGGCCTCTTATTATCGATGATATCCTTAGCGAACTCAGCGAACTAGTAATCACTATCTTAGCATAATTTGGCGGTATCGTCTCTGATGTGATGTGCTCAGTTCTTTGAATGAGTGACCGATTGGTATACCAACGAAGCCCTCACCATTAATCCTCAGAAGGCTGTACTAGTGCCCTTTCCAGAGAAATACAGACTTCTGTCCAGTTCAAATCATTTTTCAAATTCTTCGGTGAATTCTTGGGGACTATCCTATAAAAAAAATGCTTAGCTGGAACTTTCACCAACAATTGATGCTTAATAGGGCTACTAGAGCCCCTTGGATCTGTGAACGTCTATGACCGGACTTGTCGTCCCTGCTAAGAGATGTACTATTTATTGCAGGATCTGCCAACTGATTTCGGGCTTCATTGGCTTGATAATGTAGGCAAGCTATCATTGCAATTGTTACAGGCCAAAATCTATGAACTCTTTAAAGCGACGCAGTCTAAATAAAGTAGAACCCAAGTTTAAATGTATATATTAGCTTTTCAATAGCAAAGTGGCATTGCGCGTAGCAACGACTGAGTCATAATTTATGCAGTGTATGAATTCACAGCAAACACGAAAATGATCGGCTCGTTGATGCTGGCTGGACTGCGTGGTTTTAGATCCATAAATCAGCACTGAGTTAACTGTGGTATTAAAAATATATATAGGGACTTTAAGTTAATAATGAGCAATTACGCAAGAGGCCGCCACTGGTAGATGAACTAATATTTTGAATGAGTGTCTATTATGAATAAGCGCCTTTGCCAGCTTCTGTTCTTAGGTGGAAAAGTGGACAATAATTCTAAATATTGCCTCGAACATGTCGAATTTTTTATTACTTTAATTTAAAGAAAGTGCGGCCGAAGGTCGTTTCAACTTAGTGAAATTTTACGGCGAGCATATTTTCTCTGAACACTCGTATCTGAGGTGGTTTGGTTCCTTTAAAGGTGGTGCTTTTGAACTCGAAAATAAGGAACGGCTGAGTCAACCCAAAACGTTTGAAGACGAAGAATTGGTAGCATTGCTCTATGGGAGCAATGCCAATCATTTCAGAAGTTTTCAGCATCATTGGGTGTAGATAAGTCGACTGTCAGTAAACGACTAAATGCAATGGCATTGATTTAAAAGCAAGAAAACTGGGTGCCATAAGAGTTGATGATTGTGAACAGCTCCTCGAACCTAAAAATAGAAGGAGGTCCAAACTGATCTCCCAGCATGATAACGCTCGGCCACATATTGCAAAACCAGTCAAGACCTACTTGGAAATGATGAAATGGGAAGTTCTACACCACCCGTCGTATTCTCCACACATCGCTCCTTCCGACACCTACTTATTTCGGTCGATGGCACATGGCCTGTCCCAACTGAAGCTCACTTATTATGAAACTCTTACTCTTACTCTTAGCAGCATACAGCTCTACTTTAGTAAAACTAAATTTTTTGCTTAAGAAACTATTTTTTAAAGTCTCTTATTCTATTTTTGTTCTTCGTTGTCAAAACTATTCTAATTCCAAGTCTCAGCACATACAAAAGTGTAAATAAAAATTTTTCCTAGAACTCTTTACATGAAACAAATAATTTGTCATTATTATTCAGCACATCCAAACCTCATGACTAAGTAGAAATTTCCCCTGAAGATGAATCATGCTGCTCATTACTAAAAATGTATTTCAAATGACCACATAACAACAAAGTTTTCCAAATACTACAAACAAATTTAAGTCATAAACCTATTTTAAATTCAAATCCATTTGACACGATGCACAATAATGTCAAAGTCATACCTCATTAATTGACATCTCATTACAATCAGAATTATTGCAATAATATGCATATAGTCCGCCATAAAAAGACTTTCCATTTTTAGTAGCGCGTGCTGCGCCTCTTCACCTTTCATAGAACATTTCTGCTGCTGCCATCTCGAACACTTCTACCTCGAATTAATTATGCAATTGGCATGCATGCGTGTGGCTTCATAAAAACAATAAAAAAAAATAAAAATAAAAATTCAATTCGAATTCGAATTCAATTAGAATATTATTGTATGCGTATGAATATTTACAATATGAATAATGAATTGAATTAAGTGTGCATTCAAGGTCATAAATCGTTGGCAGTGGCACGTAACACCATCAAACACCATCCGCCAGGGTTACGTTGTCACTTCCGACACTTTCGTTTTTTATGGGCTTATTAAATTATTAAAAGTTAATTTTTTTATTGTAGGTTTTCCATTGTTTCATGAATTCATGCACAGAATTATGTAATACATAATAATAAGCGTGAAAATTCGTGGCGTCGTCATATGTGTGTATACTCGTAGATTTTCTTTGCTGTTTTTCTTAAAGAATGACTTCTTGTCGCTTGGCTTGACTGTAGTCTTTTTTTGGGTGCGCTGTGCGTCAAGGCGTGAATGGTTTTACAAGCTTGGCATTATTTTGCCGACTTAAGTCTGTATGCTGCGTTTAATTTTTTTTTATTTTGCACCCTACATTTTTTGTAAATTACATTTTGAAGGTTATTTATAAATGAATAAATATATTCATATAGATTTAAATGATTGTTAGTTTTGCGTTTGTAATTTAATTTAGATGAGTTTAAGTTTTTCACGGAATTTTATATCAATTGGAGCTAAGTGGACCGTATTATGCGCATATATAAGATACATGTTGAGAAGATGGAGGTGATGTACCAAACTGTTTAAAGCGCACAGAAAAGAAAATCTTTAAGAAACATTTACAGTTCATGGGCAAACTTGCGATATACAGCTTCGATTAACATGTGCAAATGTGGATTATATAGTAAGCCGGATATATAATATCGGTGCGTACTTCTTCATCATCTTTTGTTAACTCTTCCGATTGATAATAACCAATTTCAATTCACCCAAATTGGGTGCTATGTAGGAGGTGGACAATATGTGGTTTCAACAGGACAGTGCTACGTGCCAACCAGCTCATGTCACAATAATCATTCAACATGAGCAAATTGAAAGAATGGCGAAAAGGCGTAGCACTACTATAAAAAGTCAAGTATATCCTATGAACAACAAGAAATCGGAGACTATAAGAGGGTTTGGATATTGAGTGTCTCCTATACCCTCTTCAGACTATTTCTCGCCAACCAAATCGTTCAACATTGACAGGAAGAGATGGAAATCCGATTGTGCCAGACCCGGACTATAAGGTGGATGCATAAGGACCTTCCATCCGAACTCTCGGAGCTTCTGGCGCATTACAATCGAAGTGTGTTGTCTGGGGTTGTTCTGATGGAACACAATTCCTCTCCTATTGGCCAAAGCTGGTTGTTTCTGGACGATTGCTGCCTTCAAGCGGTCCAGTTGTTTACAGCAGAGGACCAAATTGAGCGTTTGGTCATAGGGGAGCAGCTCATTGTAAATGATTCCCTGTCAATCCCACCGAACACACAGCAAAAGCTTCCTGACCACTTTTCATCGCCAGTCACCATTTACTATAGCAACGGTTCGTTTTTGTTGCGATTCAGCAGCGATTCGCAGATGGAAATTCGGTCCATGAGGTTTTTTGGTGGCAATTCGTGTGGCACCCAAATATCGATTTTTTTTTTGTGTAGCCAAGTTTCTTCAAATGCCATATGACTGATATTCAGCTCCCGGGCGATGGTACGGCTGCTAATATGGCAGTCTATCTCGATCACTTCCTTGATTTTATCGACTTCTTCGACGACAGGTCTTCCGGAGCGTGGTGCATCTTTCACTTCATCCACAGCAGAACGGAATCGAATGAATCACTGTTGTGCTACGCGAATTGAACATCACACATTAGGTGCTTGCGATGCGTTTTTGCTTTTCAGTTAGTAAAAATTTAAAATACGGCGAATTTCTTCATTCGAGACGTCCATGTTCTACGCATTGTCGCTCACAACTGAATTATCCATGCGCAATGCTGGCAAAAAAGACGTAGTACTAGAAACTCACACCTTTCAAACGCCGTAAATTATGCCCCCATAGGACAAATACTTAACGAGATATACCTAATTGGAAATTGTATAAGAAACAAATGGAGAGAATCGGATATAGTCGTAATCATGGGGCTCCCGAAACATTCATTTCTTTTGGATTCATTTCAGATCTTATGCCAAAAATTATTATCAAATGAAATTTTATTATTTAATTATTTGAAATATTATTTGCAACGAATCTCGAGTCTTGTTTCATTTAATTTTTAGCGTATTAGGATTTCTAATCATTGCCGGACGGTTGAGGTTCTTTCAATAAAGTTACTTATAATAATTTATGCATGAGAGAAATGCAGAATGAACTAGAAAACATGGTCTGATACTTCTTGTTTTTTATATATTCCGCCTTAAAATCTCCACACTTAGTGCAACTGCTTGAATTTTTGTGTCTTCTATCTTTTTGATACTTTTTGTCATAATACAGCTGGAACCATTGTGCAATATTCGAAAAATATATTTTCAAGTACATTCCATTAGTTTTTAATAATAATACATAAAGCTTAAATAACTGTTATGTAAAAAAATATATATATATTTCACAAATTTGCATAATAATACTCGAAACCTACAAATTAAATCAAAAGACTTAGGAAACAAACTCAAATATGAACATGCAAACTGCAAATTATTTGCATACGAATATTTTTTTTAAACCAAAAATATTTTGCAACACTTTCCGCTGTTGCATATGGCTCTAACTATAACTAGTTGAGCAACTAAATATAATTATTAATATTAACTAGTATTAGAATCTCATTTTGCACACTAAATGCGGCATCAAAGTCAAAGCTAAGTAAAGCAGCAATCGCACCATACAATCCGGTGCAATCAAGCTTATAATAATTTCTAATTGCTCAAATTCCATTTGATGGCAAATAAAGTATTGAATTCACTCGAACAACATGTTGTAGCATCGATCAAAGTGAAACATTTGACTAAGCACATTGTATGCCAAGAATTTGCGCCGCGTCAAATCGAACAGGCGGTGGTGAGCTACAAATATTGAATTACAAACACACATGTTCCACTACGAGTGTACAATATAATATCTAATAACCGAAACATTTCTGCAAAATAAATTGAATTCTTTTGCCCACATGCGTTGAATTTTTAGCGCTGTCAAATTTCGCACAAATCTTTTGTGGGAGCAGCAGCGCCTTTTGTGGTAAGAGGCAATCAGACAAGCGGCATAACAAAAAGTGCTTAGTTAGATACGAATGTATCTAGATACTTATTAGTTTCGTTATTTTTTTGGCGTTTCCTGTTTCGTTGATTTCTCAAGTGCCGCATTGACAAAATGTTAAAATGTTTAAGTGACTGACTGACGGAATGACTGCCGAGTTACTTGTTGTCAAACAAAACCAATTCATATTGCTACTGCGCCTTTAATTGATTTTACTAACAAATAATAATAATAATTTTTTTTTGTTCTTTTATTTCATTTGTATATTGGGCGTTATAGTCTATGTAGCTGCCAACGCGAAACTTGTCTTGTTTTAGTTCTTGAATAGATAAATCTCAATTGAGCCAGCGTCCAACTGCTAGTTTTCAATTTCAACGGAGGAACGCCTTATACTCAAAGCGGCTGTTGCTGCTGCTGCTGCTGCTGCATGGTAACCCAGTTTTCTGGTTTTCCTTCGAGATAGCAGCAAGCTAGCCACCAACTTTGCTAAGTAATATCTAAAAATATTTCATTCTAGCAAAATGCAAATGTTGATTGCTCTAATCGTTTGATCTGTTCGGTGGCAGCAGGTTGGAAACAACTACAAATTACAAGTTGTTAAAAATGTTTTCGTTTTTATTGCCGTAGATATTGCGTCATTGAATGAGGTTTTTTTTTTTTTCAATGAGTAAAGTTCAAAAAGTTGTAGAAACAAAGTTCTTTACTCTGCTTAATATTTGCTTTAGAAATGAATCAATCAATCGATATTGATTTATGAATTAGAAAATCAATATCAAAGCTGGATTATTTTTAGCCTGATTAGTAAGAAATAAATAGTAATATTTCGCAGCTTTATCAACAAATAATTTGCTATTCCAACTAATAATAAATTCACTTAAACATTATTAATAAGAATCTAGCAAATGTGAGTGTATGACTTTGCAATAACCTGCCACCTTTCTTATGTAGACTTAAGAATGTGCTATATATTCTAAATCTTATATACATAAACTGTGGATATGCTAAGCTGTCTTCTACCTAAATTTACACAAAACTATATGAACTCCAAATCCTAAGCCTTAGAAACTACAAAAGCCATGCAACATTTGCTCAGCTTCTTCTCCATCCATCTTCAAAAATGATTTATAAGCCAAATTAAATACGAATTAGTTCGTAACTAAAAACTTGATTTTTTTACTACATATTAAATCAAATTTTCTATTTCACTCGTCCTACTTTCATGCGCCTTTTAAAATTGGCAACTTTCCTTTCACGCGATTCACGGCAGCTACTTACATAATTCATCGTCAATGCCATCCATCCATCCATGTTGTGGAGTGCGGAAAAACGACTTCTGCCCAAAAAGTATTTGTCTACTTTCTACTAAATAATAATTGGATAATTGATTTACAATCAGCAACAAATCAAACAATTTATTTCACATTTCAAAAAAATTTATTTAAATATTTTTTTTTTTTTTATTTACATCGGTTTTTGCGAGTTTATACAAATGAAGTCTATAATATACTTTTATATGGGTTGGAATTTTTTGAACAGAAAATTGCTATTACTTAATTTAAACAAGAGTAAAAGCATGGAAAGCATTTATTACGCATTACAAAGCTGCAAAAAAACGAGAGTTGTAAAAGCGTTTAAGGAAATTGCAAAAAATAATTCACATCGTATTATTTTTTTTGTTACTTAATCGATTGGAACTGGAACTGAGAAATACATTAAATCATAAACAGAACTGCTTAGTAGCATTAAGTATTAGTACTACAGTAGTACATCCATTAATGTTAAACTAGCTTAAAATAAATGGTTTCAAAATCATGCTAAAAATTGCCTCATGAAGTGAACGATGGGCAGATGGAGCGAGGAAAAACGCACACGAGAAATCTTGTCCACCAGATTAAAAATAAAGTCTATTCTGAAAAAGAAATATTTTTTTAGTATCTTAAACAATTCCATCCAGTTAAGCGTCTGTAAAACAGCCGTCTCACCTATATGTACCCTAATGCGCAGAAGCTACTTCAAATATCAACTCTATTTGACATTATTTTATTTTTTCGGGATCAACACGATGAGACAAGTGGTTCTTACTATGTCCGGCCGTCTGTAAGTCTGAGAAAAAACTTCTTATTCGCTGTAAAGGCTCTGCCATTCTGTTACTAGTTGATTCTAAAGGTGCATAGACCCGGTAGGAAAAATCGGCTGATTGAAAACGCAGACCGAGACGAAAACGGAGACGGATTTGGTGTGGAGAGAATCGAAAAGAGGGAGGGTTACCAAGACAATGATAAGCTACTCTAATCTTATTCCTCTCGCGTCGCACCACAATATAGACACCAGAGAAAGAATTCCTTTCGGCAACACCGGATCTCATTCATTCACCATGAGATCGGGCTGTGCGAAACGAAGTAAATTCTTTCAGTGCAGCGACTGTACTTTATATGTGGGAGCTAGCAATGGTGTTTTTTTTTTGCTCAAATGCTTTTGATGGGCTTTCTTATTACCGATTATGATGGAATTTCGAGTGAATGTATACTGGTGGTAAGAAGAGATTAGCTTCGGGTCTGCCGCCAAAAAATTTCCTCCAATAATCTGCAGTAGTTTGTATGCACCGGGCATCCTTTTTTGTATGTAGTCTGCCAACAGCATAACCAGGAGGTAACTCAAGGTCTGTTAAAAAAAAAATGGTGTATTGTATAAATAGTTGAGAGCGTCGAAAATAGGTCTTCCTTGACATGCTTTAATCCTTGTGAAAAAGGAGGAAAAAAGGCCAAGTATGAGTTTAGGGTAAAATCGAGGGCACCAGCCAGTGTAAAAAACTGTTAGATCGCGTTAATAGGATAATAATAGACTTGCATGGGAATGAAAAAAAAAAAACCGGACATTGTGGGCTCAAAATACATAAAGCTTTAGAAAGATACAGCATTTGTAGATTTTATTTAGAAGCTGAGAAGTCCCCGGAACATATATTGCAAGACTGGCTAGCCTTGACTAAGTTAAGCTTTTTATATTTGGAACAGTACAAATTGTGAGAGAGGAAGTTGCAAAAACTAACTCCGAGGGAAGTTTGTGGCTGTTTTTTGAAACGTTGAAGTGTTTTAGCTTCAATTACAGTATGAACGTAGTATAATAAAACTTACCTACATTGACTTCCAATCGTATTTCAAACATGAACTGGCGACAGGTTGCTTTGATGCCAATTGCACAGATATCTCTCCATATGTGGTCATTCCAATACGTGTCCGGTCGTTCTCTATAACGTCTAACACAAATTTAGCTTGGTTTCATCATGTGTGCTGCTGTTCTCTCGTCCATTCGAGTAAGATGAGCAGTCCCTTGTAGTAGGTAGGTTTTTATATGCTGGATGAAGTTCACCTTATCGAATAACTCATACAGCTAATGGGTCATATGGGGCGTAAACTAGCGCTAACTCCAGTAGGTCCAATAATCTTGCGATAAATCTCCTTTAAATTTCCTAAGCTTTTTTAATCGATTCTATCAAGGCTCATGTTTCTGCTATCTATCTGCGTCTAATTATCTTCAATTTTCATCATTCAATAGAGGGCTGAGCTAGCATGACTCTTCCCCTGATCTTTAGGTAGGTTGTCGTTACTGTGGTTCTTATGTAGACAAATTTTTCTACAACACTGAAGTAAAAATTATTCTTTATTACAGACCGTTCGAGACACAATGATGGTGCCTGAGAAAATACCACGCAGTTTGTATTCATTTCCCACTGATCCCATGAGTCTTGCTTAGGTTTCAATTACCAAAAATGCCTTTCCAACTTGCCATTCTTGTGTGATGATGATGTTAATGTTAAGGAACCTTGTTGTGCGGTAACTGGCGGATATAGCAAGGTGTCCTTTCTTAAAGACAGTCAAAGAACACAGAGATTCCAACTTACTCCTCGAACTAAACCTTGCATGATTTGGTGCACTCACTTTTGCCGACGATCTTGAACTACTTAGCTGGAATTATAGTATGGTGACTCTACAATAAAAGCATCATTTACCGGTAGTTCCGGCATCACTGCTCTATCGCCTTCATGTAATAATAATATTACTTATATGCAGAACTCACTGATGTCGGTTAAATAGGTTGCATAATCCCAGCTTTATACAAATTGTGCAAAAAGTCGTATTGTGGTTATAGTGGGCATCCAAAAAACTTCGCATGCAGACATATCAGGCGAATCTCTAAGTCCAAGTTTTTATCTTTTTGTTCGGTTACACGAAAGACGGATTTGTTTATTTAGACACTACTTTGGACATTGATCGTGAATAAATATTTGTACTTCAAATTTAGTCTACACTTGATTCTTCAGGGCAGGCTATTAAATCGAATACTTCATAGTTTAACAATTTTAAAATCTTTATGGAGGCGTAGTATAATTAGAGCAGACTCTAAATTAAGTGTTGTCATTTTTTCTTATTATTATTAATATATTGTGTAATATTTAATGAGTTACTACTGTAGTTGGTGGTCTTTTTTTTATTTTTTTTGTGGCTATTTCTATTTTTAATGGCGTTGGCGTCGTTGTTGGCGATTTGTTGCTCTACTCATTGCGTCTGCTGTGGCGGTTGCTGCAACATGCATGTATAATACTTATTATGTTGCATGCTACAGCATGCTGCTCCTGCTTTGGCCAGCCTCTGATGCATGCTGTGACTTTCCAACACGGTGTGTTACGTGAGAATAGCAGTCTGTTTTTGGAGCAGTCTGACAGACCGACCGACCGACCGACCGACCGACAGACGGACACGAGTGGAAAATCACGTTTTAAGTGCAATTTTGGTTGCGCTGATTTTGATGTTTCGTTTTTTTTTCTTGTTTTTGGTTTCATAAATTTTCTGCGCAACAAAATCTGTTCAAATCGGTAACGATATACAAAATATATATTGTCTGATTGCCATTTTGTTATTGTTCAACTCGCATTGCGCAATTTAAGCTGTTTTCTTTGTATGGCCGGCGCAGCAAAATAAATTCAGAATCATAAAATTTTAGAAAAAACAATAACAGAAAAATATTTATTAAGTCTCTGAACTGAAATTGGCGCATGACCTCATAAATAACTAACAAATCGTATGAGTCGCAGCATGATTTGGAATTTGGCATTGTTTTGCATTGCAATTGAAATTGGAATTTAGAAAAACATAAAAATTCACAGATATTGTATAATAAAAAGAAAAAATAATCGATAGATAGATTTGCCTGTGGCGCTTTATGGCTGACCTTCATTTATAATTCATTAAATATGAATTTATTTGTATCTCCCGGTTTTTTTTCGCCTTTTTCTAAGCCATTGTTTGCTTAGCAGCTGCTCCAGTTTTGTAATTGTGCTAGCGGAAATGATAAATGAGCTAAAAATCATGTATATTTTGGCATCGATTTAATTACATTAAATGCTGCGCGGTGAAAGAGCTGCGCGCTCTTTCATTTTTTAAAAAATTTTGCATTAAAACTTTTTTCTTTTGTATTTTTTGTAAAGCCACACAACACGCATTCGTCTGTTCGTGCAGTCAATTATTAAATAAAAAATGGTTTTGTTACGCTTTGTTTGCAATGATTTAATAAAAATATTTTATTCGATTTTATATGGCAACTATTTAGACTCACAGTGATCGGCACTAGTTAAACTTTTTAATTAATTTATATTTATAATCTTTACCAAATATTCAAGGTTTTTTTCTTAAGCTCATTTAACCTCAAATGTTCTTATTTAATAAGGCTTCATGCTGTTATAAATGTTTTATTTTTAAGCTTTAAAAAAAAAATCATTAATTTAATTCAAAATTCTGATTTAAAAGGCAATTTTTGGCAATATTTCATAAGCCCAAAAATTCACAAATGTCTCACCCACAATTGCGTTCTTAATTAGTATTTTTGTGTGACTTTTTAAGTGTAAACTCCCACAGGACCTTAATATACATTAATCAATCAATCATCAATCAATCAAACCATATACACTGCTGATGATGCAATCTCGAATTCCATCAAATTAAATGATTTATTAGTGCAAATTAATGAGCAATATTCATGACAAAAGCGCAGCTCGCAGCTAAATTATAATTAATCAATGAAACAAACAAAATTAATAACTAGATGACAACAATAAAACAACCGAGAGAAGAAATTTCAGCGAAAAAAAAAATCATTAAAGAAATTCTTTCGCCAAAAGGGGCAACAAAGATCGATGTGTATAAATTAAAATATTGAATAAAATTTGAGATATTATAAACAAAATTCTGTTTAAAAAATACTAAAAGAATTTCTCAATACGCTGTAATCAAATCGAAACACTCCCACAGTGCAAAAAATAAAATTAAACAAATTATAATCAAGTAAAAAATTATTAGCGCAGTAAGACCGAATATCGAAGTTTGAATACGCTTCAATGTTTTTCAGTACCCAAAAGCTGTATTTATGTCTTCACGTCTTGTTTCGAGATCATATAATCAAGAGGCTACTGTTCTATAGTTAATCTTAATTTTGTGAGGGGGTTCGCCAAGAGCATTATGTAAAATTCACCACAATGTGGATTTAGAGTTTCACAATTCATGCGAACGGCATATAATCAACAGATTTGGGTCATTTGGAACTTTGCGACCACCGACTTAGATATCCGGTAATCATTTTTAATAACTTCCAAATGTTGCTCGTTCATGAACTTCACCATAGTACAAACAAAAGTGTTGTCTGAAGGTCACATATCCTAAAAATTGTTAACGGGGATTAATATTAAAATTTTAGTTTCTACTAGGAAACGCTTTAAGCCAGCCTCCATAAGCGAAGATCAAAATAAATTTTTTTTTCAATTTCGTTAGAGCCTAATAATGTTATGCTAGCTCCCCAGTTGTACGATCAGCAACTTGAGGTCCCAATGCACTAACGATTCTCTAACTACTGGTCGTTAGTTTTAGCAATTTAGCCACTACTGGTTCTTAACTCTTAGCTAGCGAAAATGTTTGCAGCGCTGCACCACCTGACACAGTTGTAGCAACAACAATCGGCATCAATACAAATCGTTTGTTTCACGGTTCAGTGAAGATCTAACTCCTTCTTTCTAGCAAATGGTGATGCAACGCCGTACCACTCGGACCCGAAAGATATGCCTATGCTAAATTCGTTTCGCAATTTCTTTTGGCAACCAAAATATATAATATTCTACGACAGTCATCTAGCCGAACACTTTACCTCATTTTATTTGGCAACATCTGAACAAGTTTGTCCGATCAATTGCTCTGTGGACTCCTCTCTATAAATACCCATACACATGAAACCATTCACATTTTCTGAAGTGAGAAGTTCAATCAAAGACCTAAGGAGGAACAAAAGTTCTGGCTATGATAGTATATGTAAAAGCACCTTTAAGGTTCTAGTCGAGCAAGCACATCTTTTTATAGTACTTCTGCTCACAGTGGTAGCATGTTATCATATCCATGATCTACAAGCGTGGCTAACCGAAAAATTAACTCGAAGTCCTGGGAAATACTAATTGTCACTCATATTGGCTTTTTGGATGTCCGTAGTATTATTCGGGACCATAAATTTGGCTTTAGAACTGGTCATGGTACCTTGGAGCAACTACACCGAGTCACCAACCGTCCATACCGGTTTTCTGGCTAAGATTAAAGACGTTCTCCCGGCTTAGTGTTGTGGGGCGCACATTCGCTGTAAAAGTTCGCAGTCTCACCTAAAGTTCCACAAGGTAGCGTATTGAGGACTATCCTATACACAATTTTTAAATCGGATGATCCAGTTACTCACACAGAGGCAATGAGCTCAACTTCGGATCAGATTCTTATCGCATTGTTGGCTGATGACGTTCGTATGTTCAATTCTTCAAAATGTGAATACAAGGCTCCAGACATACTCCACCAATAATATTCCTCAACCACAGGACATCAAGGGTAAACTCTTAAGGCTCTTGCTTGATCGAACCTTGCTTGAAGGAACCTTAAGGATCATATCTCTACTGTCGTCAGTACCTGTAGTGCAAAATTAGAAAAGCTTTACTGGCTCTTAAATTGCGTAACAGAAGGTTCATATACTGACAAATCATCGTTCCCACATGGAGCTACGGCATTCAAATTTAGGGTTTTGCTGCATAGTCTATATCCAAACGGGTTCAAACCCGTAAAACCGCAACTGGCAGCGAATGGTATGTTCACAGCGCCAAATATGGAGGAGCATATCTGTTGGTAGTCTAGTAGACCATGTTAATCGTCTGGCTACCGAGAACCCAATAAGAAAGCTAATACGTCATCAATTCAGTGACAAATTGTTTACAGTTCAACCGACAAATTGAATCCTTTTTAATGAATTAAATTTAAATGTGATCTAGTGAGTTAGTATTAAACTGCATTGTTAAATTAAATAAGTTAGGAAGATTTAACAAGGAATTTTCTGGGTGCATAAGATTGGGAAAACTGCTGCTAGGCTTCAAATTTTCATTGAACTAAAAAAGAACGCTCTAAGAATGATATAAAGTTTTTTCTTACCGGACACTGCAGGCCTGGAAGCCAATTATGTAAAATTGGGTTGCTCTTTGGAAATTGACTTAACTCTCAAACATA
Organism: Leucophenga maculata; assembly: GCA_035044805.1. NCBI lineage: Eukaryota > Metazoa > Arthropoda > Insecta > Diptera > Drosophilidae > Leucophenga > Leucophenga maculata. The sequence continues at coordinate 3,505,178 of JAWNNP010003455.1, read as the reverse complement.
TCACAGCTTTATCCCTAACCAGGCACAAATATCTTGGCAATTAAAACTTAGGCCACATATAAACGAGGTAATAGACAGTAAAGTAGAAAGACATACATGGCTAGAAGACTTCGCTCTTTCGAGTCAAATTTCTCAACTTTGTTACAAATTGCATAATAAAATCAATATAGAATGCAGAGCGTGAGCTTCACACTACACTTGAAACGATTAATGAGTAGCATTAGCATTAAACTCATAAACGCCTACGGGTGTCAATTGCGCTGCTGCTATATGCTATATGAATGAGAAGTCATTGCTACTAAACGCTGCGCATAGTTGAAGTTAATTCCATAAATTATGACAGCAGCAAAGTTGTTTATTATATCATTGCGCTATTCGTTGATTATAGTTGAATCATTCATTAAAGCTAATCGATGAGGCGTGTGGGCGTTGGAAAAACAACAGCCAAATAAAGTCACACACTGTAATCAGCTGCTCGGGCATTTTAATGCACAAATTAACCTTGCTAGTTCAACGTTCTTCTGCCGCAACGCATATAGACTAATCTATTATTAAAATTTATTACGCATACGCAGCGTTCTGCGGCAGTGAAAACAAAAATAAAATTGCGAATGTGCAGACAAAAACAAAACGCATAAAATTGCGCGCCAAAAATTACGCACAAGTGAAACCGGTTCAACACTTTCACATTCGCATCATTTCCGTTTTTTGTTTTAGTTTCGCGTGCAAAATAAAAATTAAATACATACTAAAAAGTGAAATAAAAAGTGAAATAAAAAGCGAAATAAAAAGCAAGAAAAGCAAATTATTTAAATGCTTGCAATGAAAACGAAGCCAAAAATGTTGCGCAATATTGCAAGCCACGATGAATGATGTAGTAGGAACGTGTTGTGGCGTGGCGTTGCGGTTGTCACTCTTGCAGCATCAGCAAACATAATAAGAAAGAAAGAAAAAAAAAAAAACGCATGCACACCAAAATGTATCTAGATGCACGAGCCAAACCGATCCATGCTTACCTTGACTGTGAAATAACAAAAGCAGTAGCGGCAACAGCAACAGCAGCGCCAGCAGAAAACCACTCGAACTGCAAAACCAGTCATCTTTTTGTTGCTCTTCACCAACATCACCGGAAAGCCACATTGAACAACGTCGCCGGTTGCAGTTTGTCATGTTTGCGCTGCGTTTTCTTCTTTTGGTAGCCACAACTCACAATTTCACACAAATCGCGCCAAATGGTCAAACGGATGCAATAAATTGCACATGAGTTGCATGAGCGCATGATTGAACGCCGATTCAACGAACAAATGTTCGATGTATCGAAATGTATCTATGCGAAAGCGAAAGTACTCTGCGTTTGTAAGATAAAAATTTAGCTGTTTAGTGTTTATTAAGGAAATGCCTTGTCAGCAATTCGTTAAGTTCCCTTTGCTCAGATGCCAGTGAGTAAATATCCTAAACATTGATATTAATTATAAGCTAAATGACAAGATTAATTGTCACGCAATGCTATCAATTGAACGTAATCAGTAATAATCATATGTATACAGTAATTATATATGAGAGAAATGCAATCGATTTGTGTTTTTGTTTGGCTTATAAATCAAACATATTAAATGTTTGATATGAGTTAATTAAAGTAAAACTCTTTTTACAAAAGCCGATTTTCGTGTTTCATAAATGATACTCAAGTTATTATAAAATTAAAGTTTATTATTTAGAAAATTTAATGTATATGCAACAACTAGTCATTCTCAGCAAATGCTTAAAGCATGAAGACGTAGTTAACCAGCAGCAAAGCGAAAAGCAAATTATCTTATATCCAACAAGAGAAGGCTACTCTCAAGTAAACAATGACAAACAGCTCCATAATTTTGCTAGACAGTTGACTAATCGAGTATTCAAATCATTACAATAGATCTGAATGCTATATCTCTAAATAGTCGCCATTATTTCTTAAAAAATCGTGCGCTTGTTTTGCAAAGTCAACTCCTATTGTTCAAAATCCAATGGAGCTGGCGCATTTTTACCCTGCACAGTAGCCGGGATATTATCCTTGTACGATTGACAATTATCTAGTATTAAATACTTAGTTTTTGAGTTATGCCTTGGGAAACTCCTGCGCAAGCTGGGTATTTTCGAAAGATGAGGAAACTTCTCGTAGTAAAGGACATTACTCTAAACAATATTTTGTGCACCAATAACTACAAGAATACCCTCAAGATATTACTTCAACAGGTTTATGCTTCAGTAGCCAATCAGTAGCAGATTATGTGATGCATCCAGTGTAATATTTGCAGCCAATATAAGATGAAGTAATTTGTTATGCGTATCTTGGGTCTCTAATGGTTTCTTGTTCCAAAGTTATGTGATGGGCAGTGAATTGGAGACATAATCCGAGCATCGAACTAAAAATAAATAAGATTCTAAGTAATTACCATGACAATTTATAAATGGCAAACTCGGAATAGCCTTTTTTTAACTCTAATCAAAACTCCATTAAAGATGGAAAGAAAGCTTCGGATACGACACCCTTATGTTAAGGACCCAAGCGAACGAACTTAGGACCACTTTCTACGGATGAACATTTGAAATGCTCTCAGGAAAGGTGTAGCTTTACAGCTGCAGGATGTACTCGATAAATTATAATCGTGCTTAGCGATTTCGTTGCCAAAATTGGAAAGAATAGAATCTTTGAACCAACAGTCGAATAATTTTGTCCATGCGCCATTTACTTTGGCAATGGAGAATTGTTGCAGGTCGGAACATAGTAGCAAGCAGCACCAGATTTTATCATTTTAACACCCAAAATGCTATATATTCTGCGTACCCATCAAATCACACGCAACCAAAGGGTTCATGTTATGAATCACGGAAGGCACGCATCAATCGAACGATAAGAGCACCAAACAGAGTCAAGATACATCAAACATCGATAAGCTGTACCCACAACAGACTGGCGAAACTTTCTCAGCCAGACGGCTCCGGAAAACAATTTCGGCTTTTGAAAATATATATGTGAGCAGTGGAGACAACCCAACTGCACCTTGAAAAAGGCTTAGAGTTTATTGGTTAAACCAGACCTTTTAATAATTCATGGTATGACGAAGAGCTTTGCAATGCTATTACAGAGAAGAACATCGAATACCAAAGAACTCTGCAGTCGGGAGCAATGCGAGCTCTTAGAGACGGATATTGATAGAAAAGCAAAACATAATCACATCTTTTCAGACGACTTTTCGTTGGTAGAAGAAGTTCGAGAGTATAAGAAAGAAGATACGAGACAGTTTCATCAACAGGTCAAACGCCTGACTGATTGTTTTAAGCCCTGAGTTACTGTCTGCAAATACGATATTGCAAGTCTGGTTTCAGTTAAGTGGGATGATAATATATCTTTATGGATTCTTTTGTATAGAACCTTCACATTTATATTAATGAAAGTGTTTCTGCTACTTTAATGAGAAACCCACCTTCCACTTTGTGGTTTAAAGACTTATAAAGTTTGTGTCCTTCGTGTATGAAGCCCCAATTTCACCATACACACAGTCAAATTTTATCATAATTAAATAAGACAAATTTGTGACGTCTTTTCCTTTGTGTACTAGGGTTTATACTGTTGTTTCTGCTTATTTTTATCAATATGCAAAAATTCTGGATTTTCACATTTTGGTTACATTTATTTTTTTACTAGTTATAGAAGATATATCTCTGAACAGATTTCATGTCCAATATATATTAAATAATTTTTCATTCTTTTATTACAGTTGGCACTTGTGAGCTTGGCAACCGCTTCATGGGGCGAAGCAGGACAGAGTCAATATCATATACAAACCGATGAGGGACCTGAGCGCTATTTCCGCTTTCAGACAGACAATGGACAGTTTCGCAAGGAGAAACGTTTACAGGATGGCACAGTCATAGGTAAGTGAAATCTCTTTATATATTTAAAAACAATTTAGTTTAATTTGTTAATTAAACTTTTACACGTTAGGCACCGAAGCGTGGATTGATGCTGCTGGTTACTTACGGCAAAAGGACTACATAGCAGATGATAAGGGTTATCGTATACTCAAGTCGAAGACAATCTACGTGGGTGTGGGCAGACAAATTGAGGTACGTTTCACCATTACAATAGCCTAATAACAAACATTATTTAAATATTTATATACCATTCTATGCCAGGATGCCATTAAATCAACAAAAGCAGCGCCGGCACAATCCGGTGTGCTTGTCGACGGCAGCGAGGGACTGAATAGCATTGGACATTCCAGCGGCAGTAAACATGCCTCGAGCGGTGGTTATGTCTATAGCACAACTACAACAACACCCGCACCCATTTATCATGTTGCACCAACAGTTGCACCCGTACTCTCCTCTGGTGCCGGCAAGCTTAACTATTTGTCACCAGCAGAGGCAGCGCAAATTAAACCCTCTGGTTATTTGGGTTTCGATCATTATCCTGATGAACTGCCACGTGCACATGCGCAGCTACATGGCGCTATAAATGCCGAGGATAGTGGGCACAGTTTGCAACCGCCACTACAGGTGCATATACGCACGCATGCTGCACCCTACGATGAGCAAAGCGATAATAGCATTTATGATGACCAACAGCCGCCATACGGTTACAGCAGTACATCAACAACAACGCTGCGTCCACCATCTCTAGTGGTAGCACCACCTGCGCTGTCCATGCAGCCACCTTTAGCGCGTACACATACGCGTCGCTTACGTCCAGTGGGCATTGTTTCATCTACACCGGCACCGATTAGTGCGCATGAGTCGGTAGATTACAACTCTGGTTTTGGTTACTCCTCGCCAGCACCATTTACACGTGCAAGCACTCCAGCAACCAATTATCGTTATGCACCCACAACGCCAGCTCCAACAGCTGCAACTGCCAATGGTGGTTATGGCTATTATACGCCTAGTTCACCATTCGATGTCAACGGTTTGGATGCGGGACTTTTGCCACCGCTACCGGCTAGCGCCTACAGACGTCGTCTGCGACCAGTGCATAGCAATACCATTGATGCACCGGAATATGATGGTGTCAGTGTAACGCGCAACGGTTTCCGTTACTACTTACCACGTCAATATCACGAGGAGGAGCAAGTTAGTGAACAGAAGCGCGCTGGCAGTTTCGGTTATGTCGATCCTTTCGGCATTAGACGTGTTGTCTACTATAATGCTTCACCGGAGCGTGGTTTTGTGCATCGCAATAATAATCAATTTGTTGGACTACATGGCACGCCCTATGATGCTCCTGGTCCAGCGGCGGATGTCTAGTATGAAATTACAACGAAAACGAGCCGATTGCAATAATTTTGTGTATACTAAACAGAGCATCAATTTAGCCAAAGTAGCGCGCTCAAAATTCAACGCGATTTTTGGTGCTACCTAACCTCACTTTTATTTACACTTCTTCAAATTTTCTTCTAATCATTTAAACACTGCCTAAGCAATGCTTTATTTAAACTTACTAACTTATTATCACACAAACTGCAACAATACTAGCCAAAGTGAAGAATTTTAGCATAGATTTGAAGCTTTTGTTCAATAGTTTACGCCTGTTCAATTCTAACCTTAAAAAAAAAAAACAAAAACAACCAACATAATGCTTTAGACATCAAGAATTCGACGCAAAATGTCTGTGTTAATTAATTTAATTTGTATAATTTATGTAAAATATAAAGAAAAAAAGAAAATCATCAATTAATCGCTCATAGTACGCTGTGTGCACGAGCGACAGATTCATTCATGTATTAATCTTGCCATATTAACAAAATTGACGCAACGTAATAACGTAATATAATATAACGTAACGTAACGAAACGTAACGTAACGTAGCAAGACGACGTTACGTTTAGAAAGAAGTCTCCCATTTATCCATTAGTTTAACAATTTAGATTTATTTATGTTCGTTCATCGTATGTAATTATTTTTTTAATATCTAGCAATAACTTATTTATAAAGCGAAAAAGAAACAAAAAAGAAATACTGTAAAAAGCAAGAAAAAGTTATAAAGGAGAGCGTCTAAGAAATGAGAATTTTTTATATCGAAAACTCCAATAGATTTCTTTGCTAATAGTTGTTCATTATTGGAAAAAAAATATGGTTTCAAATAAGACATTTCATAATAGTTATTTAATGAACATCCGTTGCTAAGAAGTCTGCGTTCAACGATCATCATTGTAAAGAAATTTATATGATAATAAAGAAACATTAAAATGAAGATTCGTTTATTATATGGGCGGGCTGGAAAGAAACAAATGGATATGATGCGATATGAAGCTAAATTAATCATAAAGTTAGAAAGAAATAAGTCAATACTTTTGCAACTTCTCGATTTCTACATTAATTGCATAAATAATCTCCGCATTAGGGTGGGGTCGTTTGCAGAAGATCACATGAGTGAAGAAAGTTATTGACTTTCAATCGCTTAAGAATAGCAAACAACGATTATTTTGCTTTGACCCAAGCAGCTCTCAAACGTGCGCTTGAACCCTTATCCCCTGGGTATATATTGAACAGTCGCTGTTTCGATGCCAAACTTGGGATAGAATAGATCTTTGGCACAACATGTGGAAAATTGAGCTTTCATGGCATTAATTCCAAAAATGGTGAAAGGTTAATCGATTTCGTCAAAGGTTGGAACATGATAGTTGGCAGCACTATTTTTAAAGCATCTTAACATACATGGCCTTCATTGTTACTTACGGAAGGGACGCATATAACGTGTTGGACTTGCGCCCGTTTCGTGGTTCCAATATCCACTCGAATTACTAGCTTGTTGCAGTCAAGCCTAAACTTAGTGTGGTGGGGCAATCAGCAATTACAATAGACCGCCTAAGCCCTCTCAGCTACACTTTCTCGACTGCTCCAGAAACCTTCTCCGTCTTCTGAAAATATAGATGCGCAGTGGAGATACATCAACGGCTTCATGGATATGGCTGCCAAGGAGGTCATGGCTATTCCAGACCAGTGACTAACTCTTGGTACGACGAGCAGTGTCACTATGCTATTACAGTGCAGAACATCGCCTATCAAAGAACTTTGAAGTCGGGAGCAACTCGAACTGTTAGAGAGCGAAATCGAGATAAACGGAGAGAAGAAGCCTTTTTCAGACACAAGAGTATGAAACAAGGTTGTCGGAAATTCTAACAAAAAGTCTGATCGAAGATTTTAAGCCCGGAGTTAATTTTTTTTTTTTTTTTTTTTTTTTTTGGGTGATTCACTTTGGATGATTCACTTTGGGTGATTCACTTTAAATGATTCAGTTTGACGGATTCCTCAGGGGGATTGATCTTGACCCCTGGGGTCAAAGGTCATTGACCCGAGGGGTCAAGGTTACTTTGGGTGATTCACTTTGGGTGATTCTCGCTTGCAGCTGTTCCTCTAATTGAATCTTTTTAAGCGACTGCGCAACGCAAAGAAGTATAATGTGTTTACCAGACTATGTATGCTTGTGATTTTGTTCCACTCTAGAGACCAAATGCGTGAATGGGAAATCAGACTCGAATCATGGGCTTAGAAGGGAGTAAGTATCTTCACGCCGTCGTCGCATATTGCTTGGTCTGTGACGGAAAGTTGTAGAAAACTACGTCTACTTAGGAATAATAATGTTAGCCTGGACATAGAATCTTGCTTACTAATAGAGGTTACCGTCGCATCAGCATGCAAATTCTGCTAGCTGCTGCTACCGATTTGCTACGATGAAGAGAATAGATATCAATACGTTTATAGCTGACTTTTGTTGACTTGCTATAATATGTAGATTGGTTCCATATATGCTCTTTGTGTGCTTCATCACTTGTTACAATTTAAGCCATATTGGCATCTTTTTAGGAAATAATGAACAAACAAAATTCGAGTTTATTTTTGAACAGCGATATTCTTGAAACTCAACTGCCAATCGAGAATATTTTTCAACTTTATCCTTTATCAGTGCTATATTTCTCTCGTCGGTAGAAGTCTTCTCGGTGCTATTCTCTAACCAAACAAATAAACAGTTCTATCGTACGGCATCATCAAGTCTTGAATGGTCTGTGATGATGGAGAACTTCAACTGCATTATTGCAGAAAACATTGTCTAACAGCAACAAGATAAGCGTGGAGATCAATCGAAGAATCATGTTACTACTTTGGGTTCAGCGTTTCACGAAAGCTAAAACCTGTAACGCTTTAATTATCTCGACACTGACGTATGGTGCAGCAACCAATAGAACCAATAGAACCAGATGAAAAAGCTTTGGGCGTTTTCGACAGAAAGTTTCTTTGTAATATTTTTGGACTTAGAAGACTCAGTTTTGGTTCCGTTAGAACCATGAGATGTGTATGAGTTATTGTAAGAGTTTGATAAAGCCCAACGCATAAAATTCTAGCGGCTGCTTCAGGTTGGTAATCTTTCTCGAATGATCGATAGAGCTTCAGCATACATGGTTTACACAGGGATCCAAACTTAATTGGTGTAAGACGAAATAAGAGAAAGTTAGGTTATCAGCTAATCGATGTACCTGTTGGAAAAGATTATAAGTGGAGATTCCAATATGAATTATGAGTTGGATGCAGCACTTCCTGTGAATGAGTTTCTCAACACTAACTAAATCTTAAAAATGTCCACTGCTGATACTATATTCTGAAGTCTAGTCTGAAGGTTTCACTTCTAACTGCTTCAAGATAAATAGCATATAAATTCCGATCAAAACATCGCTGTTTATAGGCTTGTGTTGATTTATATATCATTTAATGGAATATTTTTCACTATTTCATCACAGCGTGCGCAGCTTTCGAACACATGAATTTGTCATTCACAGTTATTGAAAAATAAATCTGACATCAACGACTGATTCTGGAAAATATTTGAAACGAAGTAACTTTTTGACTTTCAATCAGTATAGACAATCCAAATACTTTTGAAATTGCTGTTTATCCAGTCGCATTTTCTCTATGTTTATATTCGACTGAATATTGTTAAAATAAAAATACTGAAAAAACACGAATATTTTTGTACGAAAATTATGAGAAAATTTACTAAAGTGTGAACGTGAACTAAATTTTATTATATAAAGATTTTGCACCATCCCTGACTTGGTAAGTCTTATTAAAAAAAAAAAAAATAGCTTATCACAACCGGCTTTTTTTCGACACTGATAAGATAAACTTATCGGGCGTTAGTGCAGCTGGCAGTCGTTGCGTTGCGTTCAAAATATTTCAAATTGAGTCTGATGAGTCAGTAGTGTATGGAACCGCAAAGACTGAGCAACAAAATAGCTTTAGAACATGAATTTGGGACTGAAGTCATTGGCGCTGCTGTTGATCTGCGCAATTGTTGCAACGGAATGCGCGGATATACTCTGCCTGGTGGGCACCGCGGCACACAGTAAACCCGAATGGTAAGTAGCTATTTTTATTGTGCTGTAAAGTTTAAATGAAAACCCAATGCATTAACACAGGACACAGCCACTGTTCGAAGCGTTGGCTGCGCGTGGTCATCATCTGACCATTATATCTACTGGTACATATGAGAACGACTTGATTTCGAGCGCCAAATATGTTGAGGTAGAAAATATATTTGACGTTGTCAGCAAACAATATATTGATCCGGAGACGCATAGATACAAATCACTCTGGAATATAAAGCACATGCTCATCTGGCATGAAGCGCAACTGGCTTCCTGTACGGAACTACTCGCCTCAGCAGGCTTCAAGAAAGCGATCAAATTAGTGCGCGATCCGAAGAAGCCTTTCGATTTGGTTATCTATGATGCTACCTACGGCATGGATTGCCTGCTTGGACTGGCACAAACCCAACCAGATGCACCGATTTTGGCTTTGAGCGCAGGAAAATTGACAACAGGTGTACTCGAGCTGATGAAGGCCTATGATACACTAAATCCAGCTGCTATACCCTTCTTTACAAGTGATCTACCGTTGGAGATGAACTACTGGCATCGTCTGAAGAATCATGCGTACTACAGCGCAGAGCTAATGTGAGTAATATTTGCATAATCATATTGGATATATCTATTGCTAAACTGTATGACTTCAAGGCTGAAACACTTCGTTGTTGCGCCTATGCAGCGCAGTTTGATGCCACGCATGGCACAGGATATTGAAAGCTTAGAAAAACGTTTTAAAATTATGCTCTTGAATACACATCCATCGCTGGACTATGTGCAGAATCTGCCACCGAATATCATAGAAGTAGGCGGTTTGCATATGGCAACACAGAATAAGACACTGCCTGAGCGACTGCTCAATTTTGAGGAGGAACACGAAGAGGGTCTGATTTATATATCACTGCCATATGTGAAATTGTTGGGCGCCAACAGATTGCACATACTTTTAAATGTCATTGAGCTCTTCAATGATTATGGCTTCGTTTGGCATCTTGCTGCTGAAGAGAGACTTCCGCGAAACCCCAAGAATCTGATGAGGATTGATAAGCAGATAAGGCAACAGGATGTGTTGTGTGAGTAACTGAAATATCAATTTTTTATTTAAGTTTTTATAAAGCATAATTTTCTTACAGCAAAGCTTCCCAACATAAAAGCCTTTGTAACACATGCGGATAGCTTCAGTGTACAAGAGGCCATCTTTAATGGTGTACCAGTGCTGGCTATACCTGTTATTTTGGAACAGTTCAATGTAAGTGTATACAATTCTTAAAAGCTTACACTTTCACATCAACTCCACTCTATTACAGAATGCGCAACGTCTCAAGGAACGCCATATGGGTTTGGTGCTGGAACCTAGCACTTTTACACAGCAGCAATTTCAAGTAGCACTCAACGATTTAATAAAAGTTGAAGTTTACTTATCCGAAGCCTCGGAACAGAAAAATCGTCTCGTTGCACCTGTTAATACCGCAGTCTGGTATGCTGAACAACTCATTGCATCGCCGGATGTTTTCGATCATCTGATATCAAAAACAGGCGGCGACAAACTCAACTATTTTGTTTGGCATTCCTTGGATGTGCTGTTGCTTCCTTTCACCTTCACAATTGTCTTCATTCTAAATGCTTACATCATTATCTCACAGTCTATAAAAAGCTTAAAGAATGCCAAGAAGGGATTAAAACTCAGGCCGAAAAATGTCGAAGCACGTGAGAAGTTAGAAACAAAACAAGAAAAGCAGGAGCGAAAGAAGTCGAAGGAGCTTAAGAAGGATTAAATTTTAATGCTTTGTAAATAGAGATAAACCGAATGACTGCATAAGTATATGAAATAGTTATTAATTAATTAATTATGTGAAATTTGCAAAAATGTTTAAAAGGGTTGAATAAAATTATGTGAGAATGTTAAATTTTTGTACATTTTATGTTGTATAGCAGAAAATAATACATCAAATCGTAGGTGCTACATGTCATTGGGATAAAGTCGCTTCAGTGTTCTACGGCAGCAATTGGTTGTTAATACCCCAGCCAAGTGATGGGCATGTGCTATAAGGCGCTGAATGTAGACGTTGTTCTGTCGGTTGGTTGGGATTCTAAACATAGCCACTCGCAGATATCGCCACAAACTGTTTCTTATTTATAATGGAGGGTGTAGCAGTGCCACAGAATGGCAATCTATATGACCAGGAAGGATCAACTAAAGATCGGAAACGCTAAACTGAACTGACTCTGTAATAATTCCTAAACTTGGCCAACCGGAGATAGCCATTGGATTCTATCGGCTATATAGAGTCCTGACTTCGGTTTATGAAAGACTGGTAATTGCTATGCTTGCGACCTTTGCGTATTCGCGGAGCCGGATTCCAGACCATCAGTTCCGCTTCCACTCTGGTCATGGCATGGTAGAGCAACTTCACAGAGTCACAGACTGTATATTGTGAGCCGGTGGCAGTATTCGTGGACATTGAGCAGATAATCAATGGATTTGGGCACCCTGACCCTCTGCATTAAAATGCGGAGACTGAAGGTCCGTTCCTTCAAGGCCAAAGTTAAAGCGAGTCTGTCATATGCAGGATGATCTCTGGAAAATCTTCACAAGGGGTCACAGTTATCGTGCAGACGTACGCAGACGCTTTCGCTTAATAGGTGGAAAGCTTTAACATGAGCTTTACCCTCTATCGGCAGCAGACACCACCTATGTGTATTCACGGTACCCCCTTGGAATAGTCAGTTATGGTAATTTACCTAGGCCTGAATCTGGATAGAAGGATCACGTTAAAACGCCATATCTAAGGCAAGTTGGCGACGTGACGAAGCATGATGCATAGCTTGAACTGGTTCTAGTGCAGCAGAAGCAAGCTCTCCTAGCAGAATAAACACACCGTAATTGACAAGATAATTACTCCAATCTGGTGTAACGGAAAACATATCTGGAGCACTGCTTCAATGTCAAATCGATTAAAGGTGCAGAAGCTACCGAACCAAGCCATGCGGATAATCACTGGTTGTACCTGGCTCTTCAGCTGCTTCTCATTTCAGTGTCCACCACGTTGTGAGTGGACAGTGAATCATACTTCACTTCACTCAACATATTTATTTTTACACGAAAATATCTTGAAATTGGAGGCTAACTTAGAAATTTATTTATTCACCTCTTTTCCATTTTTCTAAAGAGCAATTAAAAGATATTTAAGAATAATAAATATTTTATGTCCAAAATAGTCAAATGTTTTCTTTGTATTAAAAAGCTCGAAAAAGCTTCAACTTTTCCCCCGAAACCTCGTCTTTTCAGAAAAGCCTCAGCTTTTTAGATCTTTTTGGAGCTTTTTTGAACTTTACTAATACAGGTGCAAGTACCGCTCACTCTTGCTGGCTCTGCCTCGGCTGTACAGAAAGATCATTTTCTGTTAACTGAAGAACTGTTAACAGTTAACAGACTGTTCACAGTTGTTTAACAGTTATTATGAAAATAAAAGTTAAAAAGAAGAAAACAAAAAAAAAACACTAACAGCGACGATCAACAATTTACGCGGCATGGCTTTCAGTTGTGACCATTGTTTCGTGCTGTGCCGACGTAGTTGCGCTAGAATTTCTTGCCGCGATGTTGACACAATTGCCCAAATTGAGATTGTTTGCAGCTGTCGGCGGTGGTGGCAAAGCATCCGGCCGGCCACAGCGTTGCCAAAGCACACAACAGTATATAAAAAGTGATGGCAGCCCAATGGAATTTGCTAAACCCTTTAGCGCCATGCCCGGACCACGCGGACCCTTCGGCTTGGGTAATCTCTATAAATATTTACCCGTAATTGGCGCATATTCATGGTTGGAGCTGCATAAAGCGGGGCGTGATAAATACGAAAAGTATGGCAATATTGTACGTGAAACTATGGCGCCGGGTGAGGATATAGTCTGGTTGTATGATCCAAAAGATATAGCAACACTACTGAATGAGCGTGAATGTCCACAGCGACGTAGTCATTTGGCTTTGGCAAAATATCGACGTGATCGGCCGCATGTCTATCGTTCAGCTGGACTGCTACCAACGTAAGTTGTTTGTGTGTGTATTTATTATAATTCTAAATCTAAAAAATTGTTTCGAAACAGTAATGGTCCAGAGTGGTGGCGCTTGCGTTCCGAGCTGCAAAAAGATTTAAGCGCGCCAAAGAATGTGCGCAGTTTTCTGCCTGCCGTGGATGAAGTTACACAGGAGTTTATAGACTATCTACAGCGTGGCGTGCGCATTGATATGTTGCCGGAGTTGACGCGTTTGAATCTTGAATGTAAGTCGTATACAAACGAGTGTAGTGCCAGTGGAATAAGATTGAGGTACTGCCTTCTATTAGATTATGGTAAAATTACGAAAGATCTGCATCAAGAAGTTTTTATTTGATAGCCATCGAGCGCGGTCTAATAGGCAGACAGACGGACATAAAGTTTTTTTTTTTACCACAATATGGTCAAAAGTCAGACAATTTTGTCTGACTGTCATAACTGCTTTCAATGACTGTTAAACAAATATTTCATTATGCAGATTACTTTAACGAGAGTTCAATGACGCACATAGCTGATAACTCAAACTTTTTGCCAAATGCTTCTGGTACTACCTTTCCTATACAAAACATGTATTAACATACTAAATCTCCACTCAAACGCTACAGTAACCTGCCTGCTAACTTTCGGTGAACGTCTTAACTCCTTCTCACCCGATGAGCAAGCGCCCAACTCACGTTCCTCGCGGCTGATGCACGCTGCAGAGACTACCAATAGCTGTATATTACCAACCGATCAAGGTCTACAATTATGGCGTCGCTTTGAAACACCACACTATAGAAAACTGAGACGTGCACAACAATATATGGAATCGGTGGCTGTAGAATTTGTGCAGGAGCGACTCTTCTACTACAATGAACGTAGCACGGATAATAATAATAATACTAATAATAACTCCATTGAAACAAAGCACTGTAAAAATGCGCATATGTCACGCAATTCACTAATCGAAGAGTATTTAAAGAATCCGAATCTTGATCTCTATGATGTGGTAGGCACTGCAGCAGATTTACTACTTGCCGGCATTGATACTACTTCATACGCCTCTGCTTTTCTACTCTATCATGTGGCACGTAATGCTGAGGTGCAACAGCGCCTACATCAGGAAGCAGTGCGTATACTACCGCTGGCTGATGGCGTGCTAAGTGCCGATGCAATTCGTACGGATATTACATATACGCGTGCCGTGTTAAAGGAATCGCTGCGCTTAAATCCGATATCCATTGGTGTTGGACGCATATTAAATCATGATACTGTGCTTGGTGGCTATCATGTGCCAAAGGGTGTAAGTATTTGCTGGAGCTGTGTATTCCTGATACTATTAATTTTTTTATTGCTTTGCAGACCACTGTGGTTACACAGAATATGGTTGCCTGTCGCCTACCGCAACATTTTCCGGAACCTTTGCGCTTTCAGCCCGAACGTTGGTTACAGCATCGTAATGCCCTGAATCCGTATCTAGTGCTGCCCTTTGGACATGGCATGCGCGCTTGTATAGCACGTCGTCTTGCCGAACAGAATATGTTGGTTTTGCTATTACGCGTAAGTTTTTTAAAAATTTTAATTTGAATTTCTAATTCAACTAATTCTGTATGCAAAGCTACTGCGTTCCTATGAGCTGATCTGGCGCGGTGCAGAAGATGCTGATATGGATGTGCTAACATTGCTGATCAATAAACCCAGTCTGCCTGTTTACGTAGAGCTAAAACGTCGCTGGAATTAAATTGCATACATTTGAAAGTCAAAAGCGTTGTTTAACCAAAAAAACACAAATCTTCTTCGAATACAATTTCCAAAATTCTTTTTTCTTTCAATCAGCATATGACAATACATACAAAATCAGTTGTTTTCGTTAGATTTAAGTTTGGTTAGAACTAAAAGTGTTAAATTAGCTTAAATTATACTGCATATTTTATTTGTTATATATGTATATATCGTTTGCTTGTTTCTTTTCTATGCTTTGTATACATACAATAATAATTAAGTTATAAAGAAGTCTACTCGAAAAGGCTGCATTTTGGTTGCTACACTTCATATTTTTTTATAATTATATAGTAGGTAATGAAATACATGTTGCTTAATGTTTAAGAATCCTGTAATTCTTTATCATAAGTGACTGGTGCATCTTGAATACCATCGCATTTAAATTAATTATTAATTATAAAATATGTTTAATATATATATAAGTATAATTATGTGTGTAATGTAAAAGGCATTTGGAAAAATTCATATCTCTTCTTGCTAAACTAAATGTACTCGATTCATAATTTTTATTTTTTGTTCACTAAATTTAAGTTTTCTCTCTTTAATACATATACTAATGTTCAATGAAGTTTCTAATTATTTAATATAAGTAATATTAACTCTAAAGTAGGGTGTAGTGTTGGGTTGTCCTTGAATGGAGAACAAACTAAAGTGAAAAAAATCATATTTTTCATTCAGTCAATGTTAGGGTTTATAAAAAAAAAGTATATGACACAATAAAAAAGGGGTTCAAAGTGTAGAAGATCAGCTACAAATTTATTTTTGGAGCACTTTGCTCCAAATAAAACTGAAAACCGAACTGTTCGTACTTGTCCAATGGTCCTTACTTCTCCTGATACCATGTATATCAAATTTCATCTCTGCACTTTAATTGGATGCACATATATAATAAATTTTTTATAAAGCTTATATGGGAGCGGGGCATCATCCTCTTCCCTTTTGACCAAACTAAATAAAAATATTTTCCCTGGTCCCATTGACATGTTTACCAAATTTCATCTCTTTACCTCAAATGGATGCAAAGATATGACAAATTTTGTTTAACGCTTTTTGGCGGTAGAAAACGTAAAGGATATACAGCTTTAGTTTTCCAGGAATTTTAATAAACAATTAAAATAAACAAACTAGTTCAACCCAACACTAATAGAGTGGTAGAGGTAAGTTAATATGACTAAATATCGTTGCTACAACACACACACACATACATTTACCATACACATACATTATATAGCCAATCGTCTACAATTAGTTTAAAAAAATAAAATAAAATAAAATAAAACTGAAAACCAATTGTATAATATGTAATATCATTTCATCTAATATCTATATACTGATCTACAACATTCTAGTACAAAAATTTACTCTTCTCGTATTGTATTGTATTACAAAAAATAGAGTGTTGCATGTGTGTTCGTTCTATACTATAAGGACTTTGGTTGCTTGCACATATCCCTTTCTACATACATACATATATATTGCGGAATATGTTTCCCTAACAACTAACACTGGTCGGTGAAAAAATACATTTTGTATCTTCTCTAAGTCATCTGACTACAAAAATGCTAAGTTTAACTTATTTGTTAACCATGTACGGAGACAGAGAAATCAATGGCTGCTCGTTTGATGTTGAACTTTTCGTTTATAACACGGTATGAGATATGAGTCGAGGGGGAAGTAGTAGTTTTGGTTGATTGGTTGGTTGGTTGAATGTTTCATGTTCTGCCGCCGCCGCTGTTGCCACAGCTAGCGTTCTACAATTCCAGCAGCAGAACCTCCTCATGCTAGAGTATATTAAGCATAGATGATTCCATCATACGATCATCGTATAAACTTAAAGTTTTTGAAGCGCGCACTTTACGCACCGATGCCGGTACATCGCCAGGCGTCTTGACACGCTGACTGGGATCGCGCAAACGTTCACTGCTGCCGCGTCCACTAAAAACTTCACGGAAGACCTCGAGGCTATGTTGACGTCGTATTTGTTGCTGCAGTGCAGCTTCTTCGGTTGCTTGTGCCTTGTTGCTGCTCATGGAGGCCATCATCGAATTGGTACGATGATGTCCATTGTTGCGTGGTTTAGTCGGCAGCGTTTTCAGCTCGTTTTCATGACTAAAGTAGATGTGATTATTGTTGTGATTGCTGTTGCTGTTGCTGCTACTACCACTGCCACTAGCGCTGTTACTTTGATTGATGTGCTTAATGAGGCTGGTGGACAGTGAACGTGGTACAATGTGCGCGGGTGTAGCGCTACGTTGCTCTGTGCTCTGCAACTGCGGATGTCGTTTAGTTTGTGCGCACTCCGACAGATTGGGTATGGGATGTGTTTGTGCATTCAGACTCGGCTGCATGGCGGACATGGGACTAAGATCGAGATTATTTGGACGCTTGACGCTGTGCGTGCGCATCGTTATTGTCGCCGAAGTTGATGCTGTTGGTATGCAGCCATTGATGCGTTGCAAATTGTCCGGCACATAATGGCACTGTCCATTGGCTGTGGCAGTGCTTGTGCCCACAATGTTATTATCCAAACCCTTAAGCACTGCTGCATAACGATTGTCCATTAGATTGCACTTCTCATCACCATAGCTTAGCGATCTGATTGTATGCGTATTATTGCTGCCGCCTGCAGCACCAACTTCAATGTCCTCTTTACGAAAGAGTTTCTTGTGTATCAGCGCACGCACACCATGCCAACCGCGCAGCTTGTGATCGGTATTCTGTTGTTTGGGAAAGCCCTGTCCCAGATTCGAAGCGTTTTTACTGCTACCGCCTGCGATTAGCTCCTCAACGCTTACATCGTCCTCGAGACAGGAGAAACTATGCTCTTGCGGTGTCTGAAAACTGTGTTTTTTACTCTTCTCCACCAGCACTTGTGGCGTGCGTACAGGCAAAGGTGCCAGATTGCGCTCCTGACAGGGATTGCGTCCTTGATAGGGCTGCAACTGTTGCTGTACATAGCTCATGTGATTCTTTTCTGTGGGTATTTGTTGATTCGGCGGCGGTTGCAACATACTGGAAGTCTCTGCATTGCTGCTACTTGCAGCCCCCGCACTTGTTTGCAACACTTGCACCTGCTGTTCCACCTGATTTATCACAACATGCGTTGGCAAATCGCCTGTTAAGTTGTTCGTATTTAACAAAGGACTTGCCGGTTGCGCATGTAATCTTGGTCTTAAACCTGACATTTCCTGCATACGCTCCTCTGCACATAGTGAAGTCAAACGCGCCTCAGCATCATGATCCCAACAATCCTCACAAGTATCCTTAATCAATTTTGCCGCAGCGCTGCAACACCAACTTGCAGGAAAGAGTGGACGCGCCTTGTGCCGCACCACCAGCGCCTGCATTTGATCAAAACTAGGATGTGGTCCAACTTCGAGTTCATACGGTGCTTTGTAGGGCGGCGTTGTTTGACCAGGCGCATAAAATTCAGTGCAACGTGTTGACACTTCCCAGAGCACTAGACCCAAAGCATAGACATCCATTTGCTTGAGCGATGTCTCACAATCGCGCAAATTCACGGCACCCTCGAGTAACTCGGGCGCCATATAACGCAACGTGCCCACTTCATTGATGCTTTTTGTCTCCGCCATAGCCACCTCACCCTTGTATTCATACTTAGAGCCAAATACCTTTAAGGCAAAACCAAAATCGGCAATGCAACAGGTGAGATCCGCTTTTACAAGAATATTACGCGAGTTGAGATCACGATGTGCAATGCACGGTTTATGCTCCTCACCATTCCGTAGCTCCGTGTGTAGATGTGATAAACCGCGTGTTATGGTCTTCAACATGCCGCAGCATTTCTCAAAGTCCAACGTATTAGCTATAAGCCAATCCTGCAGACAACCAAAGGGCGCAAGCGACAGCACAATTTGATATTCTTTGCTACCCTCCATGGTGTGCCGTTCATCGTAACCTAAAAGTAAATAGTTTTAGCAGTTATTACATATTTATGGTAAAACAATTTTAAATACCGAAATACGTCAGCAAAGCCGGACAATCCATCAATGGCAGCGAATATATATTACGCTCATTTATATAGTACTGATGATGTGCTTCAGGAAAGATCTTCACCGCTACCTCTTGATCGTGCAGTAAACCCTTCATTACTGTGCCATATTTACCGCTACCCAACATGCCAATCAGATTCATATTATCGACATTTCGCAAGTTTGAGCTATAACCTGGACCAGAAGGTGCCAGCGGTGACTGCTCGGGTTCAGCTTTCTCCTTATAGCTAGGACAATAGTAAAATGCCAGAAAAACGGCAATGATTATAGTCGTGGCCAAGCCAGTGCACCAAAGTAAAATGGTGGTCCAGATTGTTTTGCGTTGTTTTGATTCAGCCAACTCCGAAGCCTCTGAACGCATATTCTTAGCCAGCTCCATTGGTGCCGGCTCCACGACGGCAACATTTTGATTACAAGCATCGCCCGAACAGCAGCAATAATAAAGCGAATTGTTACGCGTTGTGGGCGCTGAACTGGTGCACTCCGATTGGCTGCAGGTGGCATTGCGTTCGGTGCTTTCCTTCCAGCAACCTGTACGACAGTTAAGATTAGTCAAGTTTTTTAAACATTAATTGCAAATTACTCACCCTGCTTCTCGATGTGCGTGCCATTTGCGGTTTGACGCCAGAGCGAAAAACAGAAGGTATAATCTGCTTGACAGACGCGACGATGTGGCAGATTTGACAAATCATTGGCTATAGTTGTCGGCTCAACGCTATATGGATTCTCTATGCTATTCTGATTACCATAATCCTCAAAGTCATCATTATCCTGTGCAGATTTATCATCTTCCATGTAACTCATGCAGCTAAATTGGCGTGGAGCTGCAAGTTAAAAAAGGGAAATTAATTTAGGAAGTTTCAAAAATAATTGAAATAGTTGACTCACCTGCTTCCAGACAGTTGGCCCAATAGGCAAATAATACCAAGCCAAAAATTAAGGAACGCATTTTGCTTGAATTCCCCGCCGATGACGAATTATTTATCAACTCTCCTTACAATTAGTTTATAAAAGAAGTTTTTGTTTATTTTCAAGCAAATCTACGACATCTTCAAGCACAGCTGCAAAATGCAAACAAAATAAATATTATTGAAACCATTCTGTCTGGAACAATCTAATCAAAATATCGTATGTCTCTTGTAGGCAACGTTGGTTGTCTGTTCTGTTCTCTGAGAGATCGGATTCTATAGTTTATGGAGATAGCAAGAGAACAGAACGCAGCCGAATCTAATTTGCAAGCACAGAACTTATCAACAAGTAGCAACGCAACAGCGACAATCGTTATAAAACAACAACAAACCGGAGACCTATATACGTGCTCAATTAACTATCACAACCGACGTCGCCACCACTGACTACGGACAGAAATAACAACAAACCAGAATATATATTATGTATATATGTACTTACTATATATATGTGTGTACTAAAGTAAGGAACGAATGCTTATCGTGCATATACCCTGTACACAAAGAGTATTTTAAATTTATGAAATTGTGTGTAACAGTCCAAATAGGGCCCATAAAATATTTTAGCATTGAATGTTTAGGTTCAAATAAGTTCCATTGGACAACGGTACTGCTTCATAAAAACCGAACCTATTTCTTGTTCTTTATTCGAAGTTTAGACTTCGCCTGATGCCAGAAGCATATTATCACTTTGAGCGCGATAACTTCGCTTCTAGTGGACTAAATGTAATTGGACGTTCACCCAGTTTATCCGAAGCAAAAAATTTGACCGATTTCCTTTGGACACACGTGGCACCATGATATAATATAATTCCCATACAAATTTATTCTTCAAACAGGGTATCTCGCAGTCGAAGAAACTTAACTGCAGAGACATTACTGATTTAGTTTATTCTGTGCACAATCGCAGACATTTGTTAGTTGACACCCACATTAACTGACAGACTTAAGGCAACTTGATCGGGAGCGAACAAACACGAGGATCGGTGCGCACTTTGAAGCCTATATAAAATTTAAGTATTTGTTTGTACAGCGTTGGGCAATGACGCGGGGTTAAAGATGGATGTCACTTAAAATGCATCAAATTATTGTTAAGAACGTTGTGTGAATAGATTTGCATTAATCTATATATTATGTACGAGTATATAAAATAAGTAACTACTGTCTGGTGTTTTTTTTTTATTATAAGGCGACAACCACAGCACAGGTTTCTCTATAGGACACCTAGTAACTATGTATATATGCCCTGTGGTACCTCGGCTAGTACTGCATGAGTGTCTCTGTTAACATTTTGACAGAGAACTGTCTCTCCTCTAAGTAAGAATGCAGCATTATAAAAAAAAGGGCGTTGGATCCAATTTTTTGATTTTCACCAGGGTCGAAAGCCTGTTGAACGGCAATAAATGCACCATTACAGTATTCCTTGTATCCAAAAGCACAAAGGATGTGGTTCACTACTCGGTGTAGCTGTGTGGGAGTGCCAAATCAAGCACGGAACCCAAAATGATGATCCGCGATAATATCTCGGGCTTCCATAAGCCAGCAAGCGGGGCCACAAAGTCGATAAAGAAGACTGGTCGGCCGGTAGGAGTCAGGGACATTTTCCAGCTTGCGAGGATTGTGGATCATGGAAATTATGGCGAACTTCCACTGGGTTGGAAAGCGTTGCAGCCTTATTATAGCGTGAAAAATTAACACCATAAAAAGATGGGCTTGCTTTGGTAACGCTTTCACCGTTGTGTATCCAATAAAAATTTTTAAAAAAGTTCGGCTAGCTGTTCGCTAGTTCTTTGTCAGACTATAGGAACATGCCGAATCAACTGGCTTTTAATTCTCCTTGTATCCTTCCATAATGAGAAGGAATCACCGCTGTAGTCCATGTTTCCAAGAACCTTGCGCGTTGCTCCCGAAGCGCTTCTTTCAGTTTTTGAGCAGCACTTTGTCACTCGGCTTTATTGCGCAAATATTGCGTTCGCTTAAAAAACTTTCGCAATTTTCTCTTTATTCTTAAAAGATCTCCTAACTTTGAGGTTAACGTGAGAGCCTCTAAGGACGCGACGATGCCGTTTGATGTGGTAGAACTCGCTTCATATGCAGCGTTCTAAATCTTGCGCAGAATAACTCCATAACAAAATCAATATCCTGACTGGAATTGAGCTCCATATTGAGACAAATGGGGTTTGTGAGATTCCTTTGGAAAACGTCGATTTCTGTGTTCCTATTTATCAGTCTTACAGCTGTAGGAATGATAAGAGGCAGGTGTTCTGAGTTCAGATGAAGGCCCACCTCTATGCTGACCTTAACATGTGGAATACCTTGGTATAAAGCGAAGTCGATGCAATTAGGCAAATTGTTTATACGGTAAGGGTACCTTGTGGAGGCATAACAGTAGCTCAGGAGCTCGTTTCCAAGGGGTGGCTTCTTTTTGATTTTTAATCTTTTTATATGTTCAGTTTTGGAGCAAGTGAGCTCCAAGTGGAGTAGTGTCTATTCGTGCTCAAAAACTAAAACAAATCACAAAGTAAAATAAACCATTTCGCTATATCTTTCGTGTATATAGTTTCTAATAAACTGGTACCTGATGCATTGCATATACAAAATATGGACGTGAACTGGATTTATCGTGTATTTGGGTCCTTCTAAAGAGTCCTCGTCCGGTTATTGGAAGTGTAATACAGGGTAATACAGCAAAACATTTCGAGCAAGTAGGATGCCTGCTTATTAAAAGTGGACCCCTAAGAGACAATCCACATACGCTGACACTTTTCCCCACTCCTCCACTAACGGAATGTCACGTTATTTGCTCGTTATGATGCTCAATAATCTAGCACTGCGCATTATACCTCTATCAATAATATTTTTGCAATACCCTTTATTATTGTGTTATGCTTTTTGTACTGCATTAATACAAGCAAAAACTCATTGATTAATTCAGTAATTTTTGGCACAACGCGCGACCTTTGCACACTCTGGATGTATTTAAAAGCTAATAAATTGTTAAGTTTTATAATGAATAAATTTTTCATTGATAAGAAACAAAGTTGTTTTACTTTGAAAAATCAATTGTTTTTTTTTCACTTGTTTACTTTTTGCCTTTGCAATACAAAAGCAAATATCAGATAGCCAAAAGAGAACAAACGCAAACTTGTGAAAGAGAGCGCAAAAGCAAAGAACTGGTTTTTGTTAGTACTTTACTGCATGCTTCCCTGCTCCAAATTATACAAGAAAAAAAAAAACAAACACACTTGGCGCCAGTTAATTGCAAATATTTTTCTTTGCTTATTGTGTGTGTTTAGTGCTTTATTACTTTTTTTTCTTGTTTAAATGCATTCCTTTATTTTGCGCCTTTTTTTTTTTATTTTGCATTTTGCGTTTTGCATGCAGACGATGCTCATTAAAGTGCAAGTCAATGCATTTTTGCTCTCTATCTATTCTTCGTTGTTTTTGCAACAGCCACAAGCAGCGTCGTCTGCAGGGTGGGTGGGCGCCAGTGCGCTTTGCATTTGTGTGTGTGTTTGCAAAGTAAAAATTGATTTTTCAAAGTTGTTTGTAGAAAAGTTTTTTTTTCGTATTATTTGATTTAATATTCATTGCACATTTAATGAAACATTTTATAATTATTTATATCATTTAGTTTTATTAAGCATTTTCACTTTATATTTTTAATAAATTAACCAAAACAGCGACACAACACAAAAATCAATATTATTTTCCAACTTTTCATCACTTACACAAAACTGAAAAGTTTTTCTATTTCAAAATTTCTTACAGCTTCGCACAGAAAAAACTTCGCATTTGTTTACGCATTAATTGTTTAATTTTATTTTTATTACTATTTATTTATACGCAAGAACAAATGGACTATAAATTATTATAACCGGCGCCAGTCTCGAGTACTTTTCTTTTTCTTTTACTGTTCAAGTGCTTTTGTTTTTTTTTTTTCTTTGCTTTTTATTTTGTTTCTCTTCTTTTTGAGCGCACGCCGAGCTATTTACTTTCGCTGTTGACTGCTCAAATCAAAGTGTTTGATTTGACACTTGTTTTGCATTATTTACACATATTTACAGAATAATTGCGGAATGTTTACCTATTTAAATATAATCCCGCATTTTTAATTAATTATTTTTAACCTGCTCCGACCAACACCAGACAGTTAATGCAATATTTATGCCAAAATATCTGTTAAATATCGAGCAGCTTGGTTGCTCGATACACTGTTTTAAATAAAAACGTCGAGCAGCTTGTTTGCAAACGGTTTTTGTTCGGTTCGCTCAGCAAGAGAATAGAAAAACAGGGAGAGTGAATGAGCAGAGAGCGCGCTCCGAAATATAATGGAACTAAACGCAATATTTTACTTACATATTAAAAATTATTAATTGTCTTTTAAAATATCAACTAAGTCGGTTTGAGTCTTGGACAAAAAATTGGAACATATATTATTTACTCTTTATAAAGGCTCGAGTTCCAGGATAACTTTTAACAATGTATTGATACCTATATGTAATGCTATTAAGAATCTAGGCGTTACATTAGATAAAAGGCTTACATGGAAGAGTCACATACTTGTGAAGAAAAAGCAATTAAAATTGGTTCCCGGTCCAAACTAAGCCTTGACAACAAAATAAGGCTTTATAAAGCAATTATTAAACCAGTGTGGACATATGGAATTCAGTTGTAGGGAACTGGAGCACCCTGGTATATTCGCAATAACAATATTCACAGAGATCTTGGTCTGCTCACGGTTGTAGAAGAAATCGCTCGGTATAGTAACACTTATGTACATTGAAAGACTGAACTCACATCCCAACAATCTCGTTTCACATCTACTCAACGCAAATACTCCGCACAGACTCAAAAGGTTTCATCCTTTGGATCTGCCAAACCGCCGTCCTACATAAATATAACTTTTTGGTTACTGTGAAAAATACACTTGTTTATAATCCATTCTTTTCATTATGCATTTTATGCGTTTACATATACATATATTGTGACGAGGTCCTCCGGCCCTCGCACAACGCAATGGCCAAGACTACATCGGCCACAGACAGTTACGGTTATACATACACAAAAGCAACGATACGCTACACAAGAATACAAAACACCTTACAAGACGAACATACCGAACACAATATTAACGATACGCTACACTTGGGCATAATATAAAACAAACGCACGAAAGAAACCAACAACACTGAGGTAACGCAAACGAGAAGGCGCACAGAAACGTCCAAAAGTCCCACAAGCAACGGCACCCGCAACAACAATCATACACGGTAAAACGGTACGCACATTGGACGAATTTACAAGTTCGACGGCAACAAGAACAAGGTGTTCAGCGCATTGAACCGGTGCAGTTGGAAGGAGCCAATAGACAACGGGCGTTTGCTGATTGCCGTTAATCGGTTAAATGGAAGGAGCCAATAGACAACGGGCATTTGATCGATCGACGCGAGGACAGCGAAAATATTCTGGGAGTCCAACTCGGATAGCGAAGCTGAACGGATGTGTTCGCGGACAACAGCAGCTGGGACAAGACAAAACCAGAGACAGCGACAGCAGACATAGCAACGACAGCAGCGGTGAATACAACGGCGGTGACAGCATACGAAACAACAGCAACGCCAGTAGTAGCATCAGCGGAGGCAGCGGGGCAACGGCAGAAATGAATTTAGTTATTAAATTTACCTAATAAAAGCTGCGCTCAGATCCGAGTTAGGCCATAAGCATCCGTTTGTACAAATAGAAATAATAAATTTGAATTAAAAAACAAAACTAAGTCGTGGTCATTCCTGGAAATTTCTAACTGCCAGTGGTTACTGAAATAATAAAAATTTCTGTAACGAACGCCTGGGCATCCGGCGAGCATACCTCGGCCTGTGCCTCGTTACAATATTTAAACATATATTCGTTATTTTGTTAATTTTATTTTTAATTTAATTTTTGTTCAAGATATCATTGAATTTGATTATAGTTCCTAAGTTTGGACTGATTGCAAATATAGTAAACAATAAAAAATTTTGCTAACATATTTTTTCCAATGAGATTAAAAAAAATAAATAAAGTAGCCGGAGCAGCTGTTCGAACACTTAGCGAGGGTCTACACCAGAGAATTTACTCCATTGTTCGATTTTCAAGCACTTATTCCCGCCAAAATAAAACGACGACTAATGATTTTTTTGCTTGTTGGCTTGGCTGCAATTACAAAATTAAGTGGCACAGCACATCACTATATATAGTATAAAAGCTAAGAGTAGGGGATCCAAGATCAGAGATAGTTCGCTAAACTGTACAGTTTTAAATAAATATTTATTTCAAAATATAATATAACTTATATATATATGGATATATAAAATCTCAATTAAATATCGGTGAACAGAAGCATCCTCCTTTCGATATTTATAAATTTTGTGGCAAATAATATAGAAATGATGCACTATAATATTACATATAGTAAAAAATTAAAGACCAAATCTATTTTGGTTTAATTTTTTGGGTTATTGACAGCACACCCTTTTTTTTTAAATTAATTTTTTTAATTAATTAAGTTATTGCCATAAAAGTCATGCATTTTATATAAACTGTGCTATAAGCTTTATATATGGATAAAAATTTATTCCAATGGCTTTGCGGGTAGCACCTTGCCAGCACACTCGCCAAATCCAATACGCAGTCCATTGCGTTCGCAGTGTCCGCGTATGATAA
Source organism: Leucophenga maculata (assembly GCA_035044805.1). Classification (NCBI taxonomy): domain Eukaryota; kingdom Metazoa; phylum Arthropoda; class Insecta; order Diptera; family Drosophilidae; genus Leucophenga; species Leucophenga maculata. The sequence continues at coordinate 3,478,286 of JAWNNP010003455.1, read as the reverse complement.
CCTCATCGCCATCCTGTAAAAATTTACGCGTGGCACCATCCGCCAGTTGCACAGTTTTTGTGCCGCGCCAGCTCAGTTCCAACATTGAACCATAAGAGTCATCAGTTTCGCCACTTATGGTGCCCGAAGCCATCAAATCGCCTGCACGTATATTACAGCCGGTGACGGTGTGATGTGCAATCTGTTGCAATACAGTCCAGTAGAGATTTTTATAGTTGGATTTGCAGATCAGAGACTCGCTGCTGTTTTCAGCTGGAATTAGATAATTTTTTATTAAAATTTCCTTTGAAAACTTCATTCCACTTACGTTTCAGTGAGACTTCTAGTTTTATATCAAAATTAAATGGACGCGTATGCTTCAAATACGGAAATACTTCCGGTTCCTGTGGATAGTTATCGACCACGAACGGCTCAAGCGCTGCAATGGGCACCACCCATGGTGAAATCGTAGTACCGAGATTCTTTGCGGTAAATGGACCCAACGGTATATATTCCCATTTCTGTATATCGCGTGCACTCCAATCGTTCATCAGCGTAAAACCGAAAACATTCTTCCAGGCATTCTCCGCTGAGATACGTTCGCCGAGCTCATTGCCGGGACCACCAATGAAGAAAGCCATTTCTAGCTCAAAATCCAATAGTCTGCATGGACCAAATACCGGCGGTTGGTCATCAACCGGCAGCGTTTGTCCCAGTGGACGACGTATAGGCGTACCGGAGACAACTATTGAACTAGCGCGTCCATGATAGCCCACAGGCAAGTGGCGCCAATTGGGCATTAGTGCATTGTCTTTGCCTCTGAACATAATGCCAACATTTGTGGCATGGTGTATGGATGAATAGAAATCCGTGTAGTCACCAATTTGAGCCGGTAGATGCAATTCAATGTCCTTTTGCGAAATAATGACACTCGTCGATAGTGCAGCGTTTCTCGCTAATTCAGAGTCTTTCGTAAGCAACGCTTGGGTGCGTGTACGTACTACATGCCATGCCTCATGACCCAGATTCATGAGCGCATTCAAAGCATCAGCAGCAAGCGCATCCTGTGGTTAAGTTAAAGTTAAAAAATAGATAAAACAGTTCATATTTTGTTGCATGGGTTGCTGTCTGTACTTACTTGTACTTCGGGCGGATACAATTGCGCGACAGCGGATAAATCCAAGATGTGCTCACCAATGGCAACGCAGATTCTTTTGCGAGGCTGTAATAAAAATTTAGATAATATATATTTTTTTTATATATGAATATGTAATATCTATCTAAAGTTGCTTATCAAGCCACAACTTGTAGATACACAGCAGGTGTGTGCTCTGATATATCTGAAAGAACTAGTTTGCCGCTTTGATTATGCAAATTTTTATGCAAATGCTGGATTAAATAATTTTATAATATTTTTGTTTTTTCAGTTTTTAATTAAGCGCAAGTCACTCTGGAGTTCCAGAACACGTTTTACAAGCAGTAAAGAAAAATCACATGGCGTGTTTTATATTTTTGAATATATTTTCAACATATTTTCAGTTTCTGGAACCTTTAAAAACACGCTTTTTGGTATCATTTTTATAATTTGTCACAGAGATTGCTCACTCTTTAGTTTAATATTTTATACTGCTTTTATTTATTTATAACTAAAACTTACATTTGTTGTCGTTGAAAAAACCGCATATGGCAGATTCTCCAGTGGAAAATCGCTGCCCTCGGGTACTGGAACAAAACTCTGCGTCATACTGCGTAAAATTGGAAAACTTTCTTGTACGAAAGTCGGTTGAAACTGTTTGGAAAAGTTGAACACTTTATTTGTTTGTTGTTTTTTATAAGAATTAAAAACAACAACAAAAACAAGAGTTATCAAAAGCGGTAACAGCACCGAACGGGAGGCCAGCGTCAGACAGAATAAAGCTTTTGCGTGGATCGCAGTTGCTTAAAAGGTAGAAATGTTGATTTCTAAATGAGGAGAGCGTATATGCTGAGTGATCGAGAGATAAATAAAATTATTCAACCGCACGCAATACTCTTTATTTAAGTAGACATTTATAAAGAGAAAATTTAATATATAATATTCTTCGCTTAAATTTTAAGCATAGACTTTATTAAATTATATAAATAGACAATTCGTGTTTGATATTTTGTGACGACGTCTCAGGCTGAGGTAGGCTCGCCGTATGTCCAAAGTTCGTCGCAACAGAAAATTTATTATTAATGTTGAGACCAAAGCCTATTTTGCTAGGTGAGTGAGTACTACAGAAGTTTAAAGTTAATTCCACGTTCTTTATTTACAATATAATAGCTTACGGACTAAACTTACAATCATACAATGTTCCTAACACTATTTCTATACCAGGTCGTAACCTCCTATCAGCACCTTGTATTCCAACAGTGCCTGGTGTCTGGTTGCCCACAACACCACTACTTCCTATCAGCACCTTGTATTCCAACAGTGCTTGGTGTCTGGTTGCCCTCAACACCACTAATTCCTAACATCACCTTGTATTCCAACAGTGCTTGGTGTCTGGTTGCCCTCAACACCACTAATTCCTAACAGCACCTTGTATACCAACAGTGCTTGCTGAGAATTTATCTGGTACCACCGGTCGTCTTGTTCCACAAGACTTGGACTGGTTTTCCAGCACAAAAGCGACTTTGTCTTTTAGTTGCTCCGTTTCCAGAGGCGACTGGTTTGATTGCCAGTCTAAGACGCAGAGTTGACTACACAAATGTCCCTCGCTTAAGTACAACTCTTGAGAATCGCCGAACGCAACGCGTTCCGTTAGTTCTGCTGCGGCGATTCTCCTTTCCTTGTCTCGCAAATATTCCCATGCCTGCTATAGCCTTTGCTGTCGCATTTAATATTTGCTGTACTTTTTCCTAATTCTGTTTTGCACTATTCTGATAGCGGTTTAACGTAATAATATTTGTTGTTGCTTCGATTGCAGTTCGACACAATATTATTTGTTGTTGCGCCTGGCCCTATTGCCTTTTGTAATTGTCGCTACTACCGTTGTTCGGCATTGAGCTTGTCGCTGCTATTGCTTTATACCCTACCTACTTCTATCGAGCGGGTCTTATGACATTGTCACCTGCTGTGTGACTTAATACTCCTACTTAATTATTCGTTTATTAATGATAGTAATTTCGACTTATAAACTAACAACAGTGATTCTAACTTACATACTAACAATTCTTGCCTTACCAACTAGTGTGAAAAATGAATTTAACTTATCACTAAAATTAATTTAACCTATAACTACTAATTGGCTTATAACTAATTATGATTTTAACTTATACCTAATGTCTTATTTTCCTACAAAATCCAAAAACATTCCTTACATGTCTACAAAACCTACATGTCTACAAAAATGTATGTATCGCTGTGCGTCGCTACTACAGCGGCGTCACAATTTACTTAATTAATATTTTTCGGATAACCTGATTTGTTTTAAATACCATTAAAAATACATTCAAATATTAACAAGCAAAAATCGCTCTAGAAGAATGTGTTCGACTTAGAGATACCCTGTACCACCATTAAAACGTAAATTTGTTTGGGGTATTTTATTGGGATTAGGCTAGAATGCAATAAATTTGTCTTTGCTAGCTATTCCAAACTAAACCACAACACCGATAGGACGGACAGATTTGTGTAGAGGCTACTGTTTCCAACTGTTTGTTAGGCGACCTGCACTGGTACAGGGCCTCTTACAGTCGGTTACGCCCGACTGAAATTTCCTTACTTGTTTATAATTATTTTTGTTTAAATAATTTAAAAATTTTTTTTTCATATTTTCTTTTGGAACTGAAAACAATTAAATTCATTTCGATATATACGCGGAAGGCTATACATATAGATATATATATATATATATATATAGCTTTCCTCGGTAAATGTACTATCCAACAATGAAAGAATTTTTCAAATCCTGAGATTAGCGCATTCAAGACAACTAACAAACAAACAAACTCTTTATATTAACTCTATTCAATATTTATTATACATATATTATTTTTTTTTTTACTTACACTTACTGTTTACTTAATATTACTTATTTATTATTTATTCTATTCTATCTTATGTTTACTTAATATTACTTATTTATTATTTATTCTATTCTACCTTATGTTTACTTAATTATTTATTATTTATTCTAATTTATTTAAACTAATATTTACTGTACAATTGTAAAAGTTTTGTACAATTGCACTATTGGGGAGGATTGTTGTAGGGGAGGGGGGCGGTGGTGTATTGTGGGGGAGCATTGTTGTAGGGGAGGGGGGCGGTGGTGTATTGTTGGGGAGCATTGTTGTAGGGGAGGGGGGCGGTGGTGTATTGTTGGGGAGCATTGTTGTAGGGGAGGGGGGCGGTGGTGTATTGTTATATATCGGGGAAGATTGCGGCGCCGGAAAATATACTATATCGGTTATTACCGGTTTTTCCGGTCGGCCGGAATTAAGAGGCTGTAAATAAAATAATATTAATATACATACATAAAACAAAAAAAAAGTTTCCAATAACTTACCCTAAAGTATTCCTCCTTTCTTATTCCTTTTGTTTTGAAATACTGTAAAATAATATAATTATTATAATTAGTTTAAAAAATTACTACAAATAAAAAGCTTACAAGTTCTGCAACCCATTGCAGTTTTGGAGCCAAATGCCATCTGCCCCACGTATACGTCTGCAACCTTGCAAAGCCGGCTCTTTTCAAATCTCTTACCATTAATTGTATCAATTGTATTGTTTTGTTTAGTTTATTGGCCAACATTACCATCGCTCGTCTTTTGGCGATTTTGAGTTCGAATTATTTCGAACTCAGGTGCCAAAATTGTATCAATTAAGATTTCCATCGTTCCAATACGGACGCGAATACAAAGTTTTTTGGGCCGACATCCTATAGAATAAAGAAAAGGTAATATAACTGTAATGTATTGTATATAGCATTTAAATACATTTAAATGATTATTTACGAGAGATAAATAAAATTATTCACCAGCACGCAATACTCTGTATTTAAGTAGACATTTATAAAGAGAAAATTTAATATATAATATTCTTCGCTTAAATTTTAAGCATAGACTTTATTAAATTATATAAATAGACAATTCGTGTTTGATATTTACTTAATTAATATTTTTCGGATAACCTGATTTGTTTTAAATACCATTAAAAATACATTCAAATATTAACAAGCAAAAATCGCTCTAGAAGAGTGTGTTCGACTTAGAGATACCCTGTACCACCATTTAAACGTAAATTTGTTTGGGGTATTTTATTGGGATTAGGCTAGAATGCAATAAATTTGTCTTTGCTAGCTATTCCAAACTAAACCACAACACCGATAGGACGGACAGATTTGTGTAGAGGCTACACTTTTTAGTGATCCGATGTGGATCTATATGGAATTTATGTAAATTAATTAATTATTAAGTAAAATACACCAAATTTATAATTTTTAAATAAAACCAGCCATTTGTTCATTCAAAAACTTAGAAATAAGAGCCCGGTTTTTATGGTTACTACCTCTTAGATAAAGGTTGACACGTTCATTAGGTATTATCTAACTGAAGAGTAAATATAAGATATTAAATGTTTAAATCTTTAATAGTCACAAAGTTCTTGTTGTTCATAGCCAGACAGACGGACATGTTTATATTGACTTAATTTTTTGTAGAACGTTACCTCTTTTAATGATTTGATTTAAGCCGTAATGAAATTTTATATTAGAATCGATGCAAAATACACTAAGTACGACGTTTCTAACTGAACTAAAAACAACAAAATTTTGTTCTTATAATAAACGAGACGAGATAGATAGGAGAAATAAGCACGTTCATTGAATACAAAAGATCTAAAGAATAAATAGTAATATTTAAATATCAAAACTTGAAGACTCTAACTAGAAAACCTATATTATAGTCTACCAGTTCTCGATTTTCATACGGACAATCAGGCAGACTGACGAACCTGTCTATATCGAGTCGATTTTTGATGTAGATCAGGAATTTATATACTTTGTGAGGTCTGCCTCACAAAGTTGCACCTATTAAATACATTTGCACTAACTTAATTTACTCTTATCCCCATTTACTTAATATGACTAATTTATATCCTTCATACACAATAGTTAGTCCCTTGATTTTCCTTCAATTTGGATTTCTAAAATCTTCATTAAAAGGTTATGTTTCGCTGGTTGAGCATTTGGGTGAGGTTACACATGAATCAGTTTGGTCCTTAATGAGGCCGACCGTGAAGTCCATTTAGAACCTCATATAGGCCTGTACTATTCTTGATGCATGTCAAAGACTGATCGGCGGTCTTCTTTGCCGAATATCAATAGCTGGTTGTGTGTCCAACTGGCCGCCTCTTCAAATGACTTAAGCCATGGGGTGTCCAGATCTTGTTGTAGCGTTGACTGGGCAACTGCACATAAGGTGTTCCAGCGATGACCAATTCATTACATTATCTGCAGAAGTCCGACTTGCCTATATCAAAATGTTTTTTATAGGCAGCTTCTAGAGAAGTAGTTTGAGTTTTTTATTCGGCTCTTTACACAAAATTCTGGAGCTGGCTGTGTTCTTTCCATAGTTTATAGCATTATTCCAGGGGACTTTTTGCATTTTGCAGAATAGTTTCAGTAGAGAGATTGGTATATCTGATGCTTCCTTTTGTGTTAGCCCTACGATTTCTTTTCCCAGAATATGATCCATTTGGTTACAATCCAGTCTGATACCGTCCACGTCTCTAAGCCATAGAATATGATGGAATTTAAGCTGTATTTAACGCTGCACCCCCATCTGTTGTAAAATAGCTGCCAGGAGAGTGGAGCTTGTCATCATATTTAATGGTGACAATAGTGTTTTCGCTGAGTTTGGCAGTGAGTGGTGCTGCTGAAGTTTTTTGAAGACATATCAACTTTTTTTCCAGATGTTGATTGTAAGATCGATTCCGAACAGTCAGATATCATCAGCATAGTCAAGGGCGTATCCAGCATTCGGCGAAGAGGGGGGCACTGTCTCCGAAGGGAGGCCACACTTTGTTTTTTTTTTTTTATTAGTAGGCAAAAGTGCGAAATATGTAGTAAAATACATTTTTTTTCCGAACTTTTGCCTTTAAACTGCATAATGAGAGTTGCGTCCTCATAAAGCGACCCCACACTTGCTCAGTAACGGGGATCTCATCTCGATCGATTGTTCCGTAATGATTGTATGGATATGATCTACACAAGTCTGGTTTGGTCGGAATCTATACTGTTCTCGCCGTAATTTGGTGTTTAATGAGATTCTGGCTAAGATGATGAAGGCCAGTACTTTTTGTATGGAGCTTAGAAGCGTTATGCCGCCCACATTTTTATATTGACTGACGTCACCCTTTTCGGAATAGTGACGTACACTCCCTCCTTCTAGTCATCGGGATAGTCACAGATATCTATGCCACACAAATAATGGGGTGTTGGGCGAGTGAGATGGCGTTTGTATTTAAGCAGTTAACCTGTTGTTTTCTGACTTTCCTAAGGCCACGGTTATTTCGTTCTCAGTAGACGGATCAGTGGAAATACTTCTGATTGACTGAATTTTCTGACTCAGTGCCATCGGCTTCGAAAACTCCTTCCCACGTGCCAGTTGGTTTTGATTTGCATCTAAGTTGGAGTAAAATTGCCATGAGCGAGGGCAGGGGATAGTTCTTTCTGGTACAGTTGGTGGTGTTTTCACGATCTGTTAGCTTTACTGTTGTCTTCTGAGTCCTTCTGAATGTAAACGTAACGGTCCTACAATCAGATTGTGAACTCATCCCTAAAATTGTCTGATTCGGTAAATGCATAGCACTGGTCAGTGGCCATATTGCAGCCAGAGATAGGCTTGTACTATTATTTGATCGTCTTTGATGTAATAGTGACCAGCCAGGGTGCAAGATTCGCCTTGTCCGAGCCAACTGTATTCAGAAAGTCCGAGAATTTTAATCTGATAGCAATCCATCTGCGTAATTGATTCTAAGCACACCTGCGTGAGTTTACAAGGATCAGAAAGAGAGTGGATATTCCATGTTCCTTTTTGACACCGCATAAACGGTCACAAACGTCAGTGCTCACAATTACAGCACGTACATCCTTAGGGTGGGTTGGCACTTACCATATAAACCCACCGGTTATGCAGCTTTAAAGGGTAGTACCCATAATACCAATCTTGACCCTCTTTTCTGAAATTTTTTTTATTTTTTTTTGTTATTTTAGCTCTGATTTACCAAAATTGATGTATCTTACTTTGATTCCCATACAAATTTAAGGTGCAATGCGGATTCAGGCTGTCTCGTAGTCAAATACACTCATTCATTTTTCTTAGGATATAACAAAGTATGTCGAGCACATCATTTCTTGAATGCATAACTTTCCAGACTTTAAACTATTTTTACCTATAAGGAGGAAGTCCTATAATTAAGTAAACCATTTATGTTGTTTAATTTACAATATATTTACTTGTTTTTGTTGTTGATTAATTTTATTTATAGTTTATATCATTTTCACCATATACATTTATAGATGCTGGAATAATAATTACATAAAATGCAATTTCGTTAATGTTTAAATTGTTTTTTTTTTTTGTTTTCATTGGATGTTATTGGTTGCTTTGAAGCAATTATGTATGTTCTTTATTTTTTTTCTTAAGACAATTTAAACCATTTATTTTTTTTTTTTTTTCTGTATAGATGATATATATATTATTTAAAGGATTACAACTTATTACAACAACACATTAAAATATTTATATTCGATTATTTGCTTTTGTTTAAATAATTGTATGGCGTTGTTTGTGTAAGAACGTGTCATGTCATTTTGTTGCATTTCACAAATATTTTCTTGCACTTCATTCTTCAAACGTTCGCAATTCTCATATTTTCAGAATACAATACAATTCATACAGACATTTAAATTTATTTATGCATAACAGTTCGATATATATGTTGACATATACATTTATAATTATAATATATAATATTTTTTCCTGGACATATTTTGCAGTAACTAAGCAAAGTGCAACGATTAAATTAGTTTAAAAATTATAAATGCGATTTAGAAAAGAAAATTGCATTAAAATAAAATAATTTACTAATAACTTTAATAGAATACATCTTTTACTATTTACTATAACAAGCACAGGTCGCATTTTATAGGTACACAAATTACTGTAGATACTTTTTGAACTATATATGTATGCATTTATTTGCTACTCCATTAGAAATTAAATTAAAATGCAATGCAACTGAAATAACAATTGTAATTCAGCTGATATGTACTGATAAACTTTTAAGACATTAATTGAACATTTGTTTGAATTTCAACTTTATCAACTTTTTATATATTTTTGTTCTGTACCAATTGTATCTGTATCTTATGCACAGCTTTAACTGCTTTGCTATATAGGCATACTCTACAAAAACATGCTATCAATCTTTGTTTAATTTTTTTTTGCAAATTTCTTAGCTTCACTTTTATTTGTTTTATTTTGTTTGTTTAGCAAATGCAATGCAAGCACAAAATGTATCTAAAGATATGACTGTTGCTATGTAGTATATTTTTGTATCTGTAGCTTTTGTTTACTGGGCGGGTGGTGTTATATGATGGTGGCTTATTATGTTTAGTTGTTGTAAATATATATATAGATGTCTTTAATCAGCTTGAGCGCAACTAGATTTTCATAAGTAATTAATTTTATATGTATACATAAACTTTTAACAGTCAAGAGTATATAGTTCAATCCAATAAATATTCTTATTTTTTTTTAAATCAAAAAAACAAATTTTTTTCTTGCTTAACAATTTCATATATGTATAGGTATATATATTCAAGATAATACTTTCTTTTGTGAACATTTAACAAGTCTGATTAAAACTTAATTGACACTTAGGCGTAAGATAAAATGAAGATATTAAACAAATTTTGAAATTGATAAAGGAACATTAACAATTAAAGATTTGCAATTAGTAACATTTAGATACAATTTTTTTTTTTTTTTGATTTTTTTTTGTTATGATATGCTTTTACCTTAAAGATAGTTCTTGGTTGTTTATAAGTTTTGTCATTGGTTTCTTTTTTTGTTTTCTTTGCGATTCAAATTTGTTGTTAATAATTTTTTTTTTTTTTTTTTATGTGATGTAGATACATTGACTAGGTTACACTTTCACTAGTTAATTGAACTAAATTGCATGCGCTTAGCTGCTGCAGTTTAAACCGTTTACAAATCATCACCCAAACGATGTATCTCATCCAGCATGAAGTCCACATCCTGCTCGGTTACTGCTGCCGAGGAGATAATCGAACGGAAGAAGTTGGGTCGACGATCATCGGGCTGATAGCCAACCATAAGTGTGCCCTTTTGCATCATGCGACCCTTGATAATGGGGCAGAGCTGTAAGCAAATAAAAGAAAATATTTTTATTAAGCAAATTGTTTTTCATTCATATTTCATATATGCAAAGCTACTCACGCCTGCCAACTCCTGTTCCTTTTTCTTATCATGCGGCACGCCACGCAAACGTTTTGGCACATACCAGAATGAAACATTTACGCATTCCGGTTCCAATATCAAATGGAAGCGATCAGACTGCTCGCGTATACGCTTCAGCTGATACTGCACCAGTTCCATAAGCCGATCCTGTTGCTTTTCGAAACCTTCGGTACCCTTGGAGCGCCATTGCAGCCAAAGCTTGAAGATGTCATTGTGTCGGCCACACTGTATAACCTTGTCGCCAGTATCGTATGAGATATCATATTGTTTGTCGGTCATGAAAAGATACTCGGCGGACATCTGATTGCAGCTTATAAGTAGACCCTAAAAAAACAAAATAATCAAGCATTTTCATTTTTTATTTTATGTCAATCGATAAATTTTGCTGTTCAATGAATCTTGCTTTCAGTTGCAGCTGCTACAATAGTACGTATGTACGTACGTCAGCAGCCGTCTGTCTGAGCAATAAGTTAAGGCAAAATTTTAATTAAAATTCCAGAGATTTCACAATTTTGTAGGACGCGCGCGCAGACAGCACGCCAAAAGGCGCAACTGTGACCAATGCGAACATATTGTTCAATGAGCAAACCATGCTCTGCCCTTTCTTTTGCTTCGTTTGCTTTATTGAAGTTTTTGCAGAGGACAGAAGGGTGATTTTACATATAAGTTGCACATGCAAAGCAAAGTTACAATTTAGAGTTGTCGAGTCTATTAAATTTTGCGTGTTTTAGTTTTCTCAAGGAAAAAAAAAAAGATGTGAATCAGGTAGTATCATATGACTATCAGTCGTGCTTAGAATTATTTGATGCCCTGCACAGTTTCGAAGTTCGGTGTTGAGAATTAGCTTAATTTTTCTCAAAATAACCAAGATCGTATAATCGAATATGCTAAGATCCATTTGACGCTGACAAATTAACAATTTTTTCCTTTGTATAGGGTGCTTTCAATGCAATCTGAAGTAAATCCAATGCATTTCTGTTCAGTAAAAATGTTTTCCTAAGTATTTTTTGCAGTCTTTCAGCGCATTGACAACCCTTAAAGCAGATTTGCCTTATGACAATACAAAGTTTGACTTTTATGATAACTCCATACATGAGCAACAATGTACAATGGATGTACAATGTAAAATGTTTGACAATGTAGCTTGGAATGCTTTGGATAAATGTTTTGTTGTTGTGCCAGAGCAACACTAAAGAATGTCAGTAAATGTGGGTGTTTGAGCTGGACTGAGAGTTGCCTACACCAAGTGAAAATGGCTTTAAAATGCGCATAAAAGTTGTCTTGTCTGGCATTTGAACGCATGACTTAACATTTAAGGCTTTGAATTGTTTTACAAATTTAAAATTTTTCTATAAAATATCATTTCTACTTACATCTTCCTTGAAGTGTATGGTCGAGCACTGCAGAAGTGCACCCATCAACTTATGCGGATTCCAGGTAACCGAATCAGCGCTGAAAATATATCAAATTGAAAAAATAAATAAACGCAATGAAATTTAATGACATTCAATTACAAATTACAAACAATTAACACTAATCCGCAGCGGTCGACTGCGAGGCAGGAGAGTAGGTCTGAATGGTTAGAATGAGGGTAGAATGACTCGTATGATGGCAAGTAGCAGCAGCCAAGTGCCATAAATTGTGGCAATTTTAACCCGCAACACTTTAATTGAATTCAAACGAGAATATTTTATGAAGCAAAGGAAGTATAGAAGGGGGCGGGTGTTGATGTTGACGACAAGAGCACCCGAGGGTTGAACGTTGCCGCTAAACATCCCTCGGGGAGCTATTTACGATGTCTATAAGCATTATGCGAGTGTACCATGGAGTGAGTACTTCACTTTGAGTGGCGGCATGTGGCAAACGATGATGCGAAGATGCTATCTAAACGGTGAGTGTGCTGTTTGAGATTTGAAGGAAGTTCGGAAGAACGGAAGGAAAAAAGCCAAGAAAGATAGCAGCGCACAAGATAGCAGATTCAGTGACAACGAACAGATTTTGATAGTTTGGTAGGTTTGAGTAGCGTGGGATAATTGCGATTTGCGGATAAGCTACGTATAAGAAGATTCATATTAAATGGAATTTTTTTAAAATAAGTTTTGAATAGCCTATAAGTGTAAAGGAATATTGTAGATATTAAATTGTTTGAACACTAATTAAATCAATACGATTTCATGGAGGGAATCGACCCATGTGCAATCCATTCAGCAATAGTAGCTGCCACCTAAATGATGAGATTCATTGATACTGAGGAGGTATGAAGTTCTCCGGCGGTATCAGATTATTGTTATTAATTATTTATTCTTGTCTGAATTTAAGTCTTGAACTTTAGAAAATTTCCTGAACTTCAGAACCGAGAAGCAATAAAAACGGACAAAACAGTGAGTAGATGTAGTGCTCCGAAAAAGGCTTCCAAGAAAGCTGGCAAAGAAATTTGCTAAAAGCAATTAAACTTCCTTTTCCCAAAAGCTAGAAAAAAACTTCTTAAAGAAAATTTTCAATTCACTTCGTTTAAAAGCTGAGCCACTAAAAAACTTCCTTTTGCAATGCCTAAAAAGGTTCATTAATCAAATGATTATACGATAAATTCCGCAACATGTCATGTTCACTCGATTAATGATTAATTTACACAATACACAGAGTAGCAACGACATCAATTAAAGTCTATAAAAACTAAGCAAAAGAAAAGCCATTCAGCCATGCATGCAAAACCGCACTGCTCCAACGGAAGGAGGACATCTATGCTGGGCGTACGTAACATTAGTGGCAGATTTTTGTTGCATAACATTAGGCGCACTCATTCATTACAAGGAGCATAAGTAATTGAATGGAGTTGAAGTAAAATGTCGACGGCAGCATTGTTCACTTGATGGATATGCTAATCAATTTGAAAGTGGGTTTTCTTTTAGGCCAAAGTAGGATTAGGCAAGATTTGTGTGAGCGCTTAAATGGAATGCTCACTGACCGCAAACTGTCAATATAAGTGAATGGAATATGCACAGCTGCATTGAAGCATTCCAACTAAGCCATTGCAAGATAAATGTTTTCAATAAATGCACTTTACAGCAAGTAGAAAATGTACCACCCAACCAACCACCGCCTGAAAATGTAAATTGTTTCGCATTTTAACTTTAAAATTAAAAATTCCTTAGAGTGCACAACCTGCATAAATACGTTTACAATGAGCAGTCAAAAAGGACGAAGTGACAGACGAACAACCTTTAGTCAATCATTCATGCCTGCATCGTAGGCTGCTCTAATGCTAACTGCGTTTCCGAATGGGGTGTTTGTGTACACTTCTTTTTGTTTGCCACGCGTAATTGTTCTGTAAGTAATGCCCTCATCTTGCACAACAGCCACCCCCCCAAAGATTCCATACAGCATACATATATAGCAGCGGCGTAGATACTCCTCATATACAGTAGCCCGGGTAGACACTTTGTTCATTTGTTTGTTTGCCTTTGGCATTCGACAAATGCACTTCGTCTACGACAATGCTTAATCCTTCTAAGCTCTGCTTTTACAAGTGAAACACCTGATGAGGCACTAAATGACAAATTGAGATTTTTCCCACACATGTCGAAGCAAATGCGAAGGGCTCGATTGTGCGGGCCATTTGGGAGCATTTAGTTGCAAGTTTAAAGAACAACAGATTTCCATTTGTCTTACATATTTGAAACAGCGCGCAGCAGTAAATAAAAAACAAATAAAAACCTTTAAGCTTTGAGGGATTGTGGAAAATTTATGATGAATGAGAAAGACTGTTAAGCTTATGGAACTTTTAAAGAAGTGACTTTTTGAAAAAGAAGTTTGTAATGATAAGAAATGTTTTTGCAGAAACTTTTTCCGAAATAGGAACTGGCTGTTCACCGACGGAAGAAATATTCAGCAGATCACAGCATTTGCGGGTGATGATCTGCTTGTGAGGTTGTAGTCACTAAGTCAATATTGAGACTGAATAAGCTGATACTGCACCAAATCGATATCAAAATCTCCCACCTACACCATCATACTCTCCATGGAGAAGCACAATGCAAGAACCATCGTCTCGCGCCTTCGTTCTCGGACATTAGATGTCTGGTCATCCTTCCTACATAGATAAAATTCACTTCTCTCTAATCTGGAGAAGTTCCAATACCCCATCAACTGCCATCGAACAAATTGCTGGCTTTTTTTTACGCCGCTGCATTGGACACAGTCACGCCACCCATTCCCAATTACTCTTTTCTATCTATTAGGCGGATCAGTTTATATGCTTTGCAGTTTCTTCTAATTTTCAGTGTCCAAGCACGAGTAGAGGAGCACAGTCAACTCGTCATCAGTGTTGAATGAATCCAATAGGTAATGGATTTATTATTATTGCTATTGAATGAGTACTGCTTTGATAGCTGCATTGCTTGATTGTTTGCTATTCGGAACATTGCTCCGGTAGAATATGCCGTCGGTGAAGTAATTGATGCTATTTTCTTTTTTCTGCCATATCTGATGGAACGGAATGTTGAAGTTGTATTAGCTTTTGTTATCCGAAGGTACCAAAGCAAGAAGATGAAGTTTGCCTCAGATTTAAGACTGTGGTCGTAGTTGTCTCTCGCAATGATATTAAGAGGAACTAAGTGAAATGGGAAGTTTTGTGATTCCGTCGATGATTCGTCAAGTAACATGCATTTAGATATTACCGTCTGTTTGATTTGTTCGATTCAGAAATACCGAAGAGGAACTTAGTAGGTTCATTTAGCGAGCTGAAACTAATTAATCTGAATGGCTAACTCTCTTCCGTTCCGTTGCCAGTTGTTGAGAGTTTTCAGTGATGAATCAGTGGTCTGCAATATTTGATAAAAGTCTTCTGACATATCATTTTTAGGCCCTGTACCGAAGGTACAAGAGCCTATTGGGTTTGTGCAAATGTATGTAACAGGTAGAAATAATGGTCGGAGACCCCCCAAAGTTACCCCCATTATGGTCAGGAGTGATAGAGGAGTCGATATAGACATGTCCGTCTGTCCGTCCGTCCGTCCGTCCGTATGAACGAAAGGATCTCGGAAACGGTAATAGATAGAGACTTCGTGTTTTTTGCATTCGACTAGGACTGCTCCGGAATTTCACAAGTTTATTTTAAAAACTTGCCCCTCCCCCCCTTCCCCATAAAATCACCCCCAAGGGTAAAAATTTCTTAGGCACAAAAAAAAGTAAGTATGCCAGTATAGAGATATCGTTCCTTCTTAGCCAAAATCCGAAAAGTTCATCAAAATCGGATAATAAATGACGATTTTATAAGCAATTGAATTTGAACGACCCCCCTTTTATTTTCATTCATATTCGCGCAGTGAGAAGTGGTCATGTGTTTGGTCATAAGCTAGGGAAACATTTAATGTGTTTATTAGGCGAACTGAACTGGTACAGGGCCTCTTACAGTCGGTTACGCCCGACTGAAATTTCCTTACTTGTTTTGATTGTGAACGACTCTAGCATTCATTCTACTTCAATTAGAAGTGATCCAGAAGAGCCATCAACTGTATTGTCTGTAGACCATGTTCTAGCAAATCTCTTAATTAACTTTTTGTGTCACCAGTAGCTTAATTGTAGCTCGGATTCTCAGCAAAAAGTATCACTGACCTGTTGGGGATGTCACACTATAATAGAAGATTTGAAGCTCTAATAAAGCAAGCTCGACCACCAAATAAAGAACAATCCAAAAATGGAAAATAAAAGGCTTTGCCCAACTTTACTTTGAATACATCTGCACATATGCAACAAATTATTCCATTCGAAAAATTCACTTCCAAAAAAATTTTCTTATTTATTTTTGTTTTGATTTATGAGGCACTAAATTATTCCGGACAACAGCTTGTTGCGGCATATATTTATATTACGAAACATAACTTGCGGCAACAGAAAATCATAAAATAGCTGAGGACTGCACAATGAAAATCTGAGCATCCTTTACAATCACCAAGCAGCACACACATCTCGTACACATGTGTGTGCAATCAAAGACATATAATAGCAATAAGAAAATACACTACTAAGCAAAACTTACCGCTCTACGCCAGTAAATCGGGGATGACGATGTTTACGTGACAATAGCAGACCACCGCCCCAAGCAGCCTAAAAATGAAAAAGGAAGGAAAGGAAAAATCATTTCAAATATATAAATCACTTGTAAACGAACTGCCGCCGCGCAATACTTACATCTACATGCATCCAGCAGTTGTACTTCTGACAGATATCTGCAATCTCGTTGAGATTATCGAATGCACCGAGCACCGTGGTACCCGCAGTGGCATTGACAAAGAACGGTACATGACCCTTGGCCTTGCGCTCCAATATCAAACGCTCCAATTCGGAAGTGATCATCTTGCCATGCTCATCCGATGGCACCATAATGCAATTCTCTGTACCAAGACCGCAGACAGCAGCGCACGATTTCACGGAATAATGACACTGATCCGAGGTGTACATGACCAGCTGACCAGGTAAGCCTGAAGCACCATGTTCCTTATAGTTGGGGAACATTTTGTGACGTGCCGCAAGGAATGCATACAGATTCGAAATGGAACCACCTGGAGCGAGTATAGAATCACCGCTTTGCCAGCCGATAATCTCACGCATCTTGGTGAGCACAACGGTCTCCATGAGTATGAAGACGGGCGCAATCTCGTATGTGAACATGTTGGTATTGGCAGTTGCAGTCAACCACTCGCCGGCCATGGAGATGATATCCAAGCCGCATGATAATTGATTGAAGAAATGCGGATGACCTGTGAAGAGAATAAATTTATGTTTGCAAATTTCAGACAAAATATTTTGCTTTTTTACTTTTATTAAAGTGTCGCACTCAAAAAAACAAATGACGGAAGTCTGACGGATATTGTGGCCAAGTTCAATACTTCCGCTATTTTCATGGTCTAGCAGTTAAATAGGATTTTCCTACTGTCAAAGAAACTTCAACGCTTAGCACTGCCGTCGCTCGTCTTTTTAGGCCATGCCTGTCTATCAAATTCAGCTGCAATTAGAGCTGTAGGACAAGTCTGTCAACCGTTTTGGCGGGCGGCTTCTGCTTCTGCTTAAGCTGACAGCAGATGTGCTTGGCAGCTGTGTTTCCGTTGCCGACTACAAAAAACAATTTACCATTTTTTTTCGTTTTTGAGTTGCTGTTGCTTCCCCGTTCTGCCCCAAATGTACGCAAAGATGCGTCAGTAATTCGTTCATTGAAACAATAAACGCGCTTCTGAATGCCGGAAAAATACGGATCAGCGACGTTCAATGCAACGTCCGTCACTGGCGTTTTCAAGGACTTCGACGTCAGCTGTATGCAAGGCGTATATCTACTATTGTTATTTGTTAGTCCTTTGCAATCGATTTATGAGGTTAAAGCTTTTTAGGATTTTTTTTCGTTTCTTTTCAAGTTAATCAATATACATATACATATTTGGCCTAAATTTGATAGAAGGACGAACATTTTTATTATGAAAAAAAAAAAAAAATAAAGGGATATAAAATTCGTATATGAGAGCTGAGTACATCGAGGAAACGACGATTCCTCACCAGCCGCGGAAAGCATTTAAAATTAGAAATTTTCCGACCAAAGGCGTCGGCTTCGATCATTTAAATTTTTGAGAATCGCCAATAAGACCGGTAACCTCGGCATAAAGAACGTCTGACCAAGGTCGTTGAACTCTGGCCAAGTTCAATGACCTCTTTAGACGGTGGACTACCTAGACAGTGGACTTGAACCTCTGCTGCTCATTGGACTTGTCACCCAGGGGCTTAATAGATCCGATTTTGAAATTTTTTACGAATGGCTTAAAAATGATTTACAAATATAATTGGGGCCGGAAGGTGACGATCAGGTTTTAGACTTTTTTATGTTTTACGTATTTTAGAATAAATAAACTCCGAATTTCAACCAAATTCATCATATGTCAGCAATACTTCCATTGGTTTCGGGAGCTTATTCAAACCGCCACGTCTCGTCACCAGTGACGTTGAAATATTTAAAGTTTTGGTTCACTAATGGTCCTAGTGGCACAGCTTATTTGAATCCAGTAAACAAACTTCCAAATTTATAGAACTTTTATTATTTATAAAACATTTCTCTACCACAAAAAGTTAAGTTTCAACCAACAATTCAGATTTAATCTACAAATCTACCAACAAAATAAGAAATACTCACTTCTTCTCACTACTTTCCAAAATACACAATAAATTGCTCATTTATTGTAGCTAATTGCGATCTACTTATTCGACCGAAATGTCGAAAATCACAAAATGCTTTCAGTGGGCAAACAAAAACAGCAGGAAACACCAAACTCCACACACACCAAGAGAGCAGGCAAGCAGGCAGGCAGGCAGGCAAACAAAACACAACACTAATCCCTATCAAGCAGCACTGCCAACCCTTGCAAGTTAGTCTAGCGCCTGTCAGTTCACATCTCGAGTGCCATAAGTCGTGTGATTAAAAACCCATCGCCCAAAGGCCAGAAGAAAAACTTTTCTCTTCAACTGATTCAATAGGAATTGATTCGGCAAACATTTCAATTTGCAACAGCAACAGCGCCAGCTGGGACGACATGAAAACTTCAGCTCCCTGGCAGCATTGTTTCTGCCCACTCTATATATACTGCTAGCTCTTTCGCACACAGTTGCGCAGTCAGGCGTATGCATCAAAAAGGATCAAGCGTGCAGCGAGTCAGAAAATAACAACGGATTTTGATTAAAGCTCCCTTTATAGAGTCGTCAGACAGACAGACGTCAGATGTGTGGTTGAGGGTGGCCTGTCTTTCCTAATGCTGCTGCTGTTCCTTCTGCTTCTTTGGCATATTATGTTGCCAATATGAAGTGCACGGCTTATGCAAGATTATGCCTCATAAATGGAATTCTTATCATGGCAGTTGCGAAAAATTTCTTTGCTGCAAAAATGCGGTCATAAATTTTCAGGTAAGTAGTTGGATTTTCTTTTTATATTAAAGCAAGATAGAGTATATGTTTTTTTTCCTTAAGCTAGCAAGTCATAAAATAGTTCTCCCTTACTTTTCTAAATCTATCAATCACGTCGCTGACAGAACACACAAGCACAATAGCCAGCTAAATGAAGGTTTGCCTCCCGAATGATATCAATAAATTTTACCACACTTGTGTGTTTGCGTGTTTTAATTTAATTTTTAAACAAACGAACCAAAATTGAATTCATTAAAAAAGTTTGACACCAAAAACTCTAATTTCCTAAAATAGAAAGAGATGCTCGCGCAGCTTCCGTTACAAGGCGCACACTTCCGGTGCGGTGGCGCGTGACTGCCCGGGAAATGTTGCACACTTCTTGTATAAATACGCTTATTATCGATAGATACTCTGGCAACAATTGCAGTCACGTGCCGGCAGAGATATAAAAACTTCATAGAATCTAAGCTTGTGGGCGGAGCACACTTCGTACTTAATTCAATTCAATGAAAATCAGCAACACATTCAAAATCTCGAAACGTGCAAATGACTTCTTGGCCAAAGAGAAACCAAACCCTTTCTCTCATTTATGATTGATAGCTGCCTTGCACGGCGGTTGTCATTTTTTATTGTTTATTTAGCAAAAATCGGCTTTAAAAATCAACTCAGTTGCACCCTTCCGATAGCATCTCCCTCCTAGCATTAGTCAACTCCTGTCTGTGTTTGAAAGGTGTAAACAAGTTTTATTTATTTTAGATTTTATGTTTGGTTTTAATTTTTTCTTTTTTTTCGTAGATTCAATGGGCCATAAAATGGCATTTGCCGTTGTACCACCCACTTTTGTAATGGGGGCTCGCATCGCACTAATGTGGTTATCTGCGCTGCTGCACACTTTGTATAGATCTCATGTCTTCTCATATCCTTTGTCAATCTATATTGGACGCCTGCTGCGCTGTTGTTATCCTTTAACTCTAATGCGACCACAACGCGCAGAGACACGATTTTGAGTGTCATCAACAGGAGTATGGAGTGTTGGAACATATGCTCGACGTAATTCAATGCAAATTTATGCAAAGACAAATTTGATTTTTACTCTGAAGTTTATGTGATTAGGGCACTTTAGAAAAGCAGCAGCATGCGGCGGCATTGAAGCCTGTGTAAACAATTTTTGTATTGATAAGCTTTGTAATTTTCGAGTCAAACTTTTTTAATTTTTTGTTATTGAAAAGAAAATAAAGTAAGTTAGCTGCTGCAATCGTGACTATATGAGTCCAAAATACTCATTCCAATTTTCACTTCAGCCTGTTTATGGTTTAGATGATTCTAAAAATAAATGATTAGTGGCTTCAGGTTTTATAGTCTTCAAGAAATACAGTTGTTCTAGTATTTCTATATCAAGAACGACGACATATTACTAGAGCACCATCCTAATTTGACATGAATAATGGTATTGTAGATTTTTTAAGTATTAAGTTCCTATGAAGCACAGCGACCATTGCAGATGTATTGTATTCTGACCGTAGTACTTACCTACAGCACTTCATCCAGCCCTGACGCCTTAAGATAGGCTATCAGGTTTTTAAAATTTATTGAATTCAAAGACCTCCCTGTTACTTGGAAATTAATAAGATATTTGTGCCTGGTAAGAACCAAAGGCATTTCTTTAGGATACATTTCGGAGTTTCCTCACTTTGCAAACAGAATCTACTGGAGCTCTCACTATTAATCCCAACACTATGAAGTATTCTTCAGTGTACAGTCGAAAAACCTGATATCATTCTTTTTGAGTCCATATATTTCATATGTTTTTTTATTTTAAAGGCTTAGCAGCAGTTTTCAATGTATGCCTTTCGAGTTCTCCCAGAAAATGTCTCTGGCTTTGTTTTATGTCTCTTTTAGAAGTATCCAGAGTGTACCTTAGGCTTTGTTCCTGGGCATTGCAGTTGCTATGTTGAAGTTCTTCTACAAAATTAATTCTACAGAAATTATTGAAGGTGACCACTAGCCGAATGATCCTATATGGCAATGACTCGTGAGGAGTCATTCGTGACGCAGTATAGTGTTCTCCTCCAATAATTTGGGTAAGGCTACGCAATTTTTTTCTCTCCAATCTGGCCAGCTAATCTTTAATAATAATATTTTACCCAGATTGTGCTAGTGTGCAGGTACCTAAAGGCTATAAATAACAGAGAGTTCTTCCATCTTGTTAAGAGAGATGAGTTCAGAATTCTGAGAGCTGCTCGACTTTTTTAAAAAAATTCTTGGTAATCAATTTTTAGCCTGAGTATAAAGTATATTGCTCTCTGGATCTCCTGACACTACGGCTTCATAGATTCTACAGTAATTGTGGAGTCTAAAAGTTTCGACTTTAGTAGTGCTTCGCGATTTTATAAGTGAAAATATTGATCAACGTATTTTTGTTAAATTTTAAGTTCCGAACGAAAATGTGGCAAAAGGCTTTTGGTGAATTTGCGCTGTCAAAAAACGCGCACTTAAAAGTGATTCAAAGAGTTCAAGGATTATCGAGAGACCATCGAAGACATGCCTAGTACTGGACGGCTTTTAGCAACGTCGATAAAGTGAAGAAAATCGTTGCGAAAAGTAAAAATGTGAGCTTCAGTGAGATCGATCTTGTCTAATGTCAAAATATCAGGAAATAATGTATAAATTTGTTCAAAACTCAGCACTTTTGCTTATTGCAATACTTCTTATGTACAACTATGGACTTTTACACCATAAAAAAGTTAAAAATCTTCTTCAAAAATGTGCACTCACCCGTCTTCACTTGGTATTTTAACGTCGTGGCGCAATCTTCAATAAGTTGCTGCAATGGCAATGCACGATCCGGTACATCGAGATCGAGTAAACGCTTCATATCCTCCGGATGATGGAAATCCAAAACCTTTGCATTGCGATCATTTGTCTCCTTGACAAAATCCAACAAAACTTCGATAACTTTCAGCAGAAATTCGCGTGTCTCAGGACCGCCGGACGCAGTTGTGGGAAAGAGATCTGTAAAAAGAAAATGCAAAATATTAAACAAATGCTTAAACCATTAAATAGCCACAATCTACTATTTATATATATATATATATATATATAGCTTATCGGTAGCATAAAAAATGTAGCAGCTTATTTATTTTATTGACAGGAAGCAGTAGATAACTTGCACATTTCTTGTTTTTTATCAATATTTGCTTATGATGATATATGGTTATTATGATTATTATCCCCCACAATAATAACAGCAAAGAAAAAAAGATTTCCAAGCTAAGGACTTGTAGCCATTGGAGCACATTGAAATCAGCAGCAGCTGCGCACGTAAAAAAACGACTGAGATTTAATTTTAAAGTTTATTGTTATGTCTTGTCCTTTGGAAGGTGGCTTTGTGCTGCTTGAACTACGTCTGATTGAAAATTACCCGAACCGTCTGTGTGTGTGTTTTTATGTGCACACAATATGCTTTCTTTATGTTAAAGTTATATAGCGCCATTAAACACATCCTTGCGCGAGGGTGGCACACAAGGTCATTCTGTTCGCTAGAAGGCATCGCATCCAACCACCCTCATTCACAGCACTTTTGGTTTTAATTTTCACATTTTTCGATTGCCGCAACAAATAATTACGCAAAAGTTTCTCGTGGTTCAGGACTGAAAAACATATTTTGTATTTTTTTAACTATTAAATTTGCTATTTGGAATTAATGTGGAAATTAATTCGAAAAAAAGAAAAAAGATTTTAATGAATGGTTTATGCAATATTGGAGGAATTGAAAGAGCTAAGAATTTTCGGTTGCAGTACGTGGATTACATGTAGCATAAAATGATATACGTGCTGAAAATATTGAAATTGTAAGGAAGTCCGACTATAAACTCCACGCAGCCGCTTCTAGAAACCAATTCTTAGGAGATTTTGTCTATGCTGATCAAAATTGGGTGAAGGAAAGCAAATGTCCATAAAGTATGGCAAGGAGCTGCAGAGTTCGCTCTAATCTTTTGGTGCCTACTCTGTAGTATAATTTATGTAAATCATCAAATAAAATGTCCAAATCCAAGTTAGAGCAGCATATGCCGAGGAATGTTTGGTTAGAGAGTTTACTAAACAATAGTTTGGTACTTTGGATATCAATCGTACTCCAGTTTTAATTTGACATCCAGTGACTATTCATGAAATTTAATGTGGATACTCCAACACTCAGCACAAATAAGCCAAAGGCATTTCTGATGGTTGCATCACCAGTTTCAATTCCAACGGAAAGAATAATGTATTCTCTAAACACTCCTTCTTCGATCTCGGTACTTCATGGTATCAGTGATGAAGTATTAGATGAGACCTTGTACTCTGATTCTGCTTTGAACGGATTAGTTGATGCCACTGTCATGACAGATGACAGAACTAAACAGCGCATTTTGTGCATTTCACTACGAAGAATAGGCGTAGTTCTAAGCAAGCAATTGATAAAAATTATTGGGAGCAAGACCTAGCAAAAGTTTCGGACCATTAAGAGTGCTCAATTCGAGAAAAGTTCCCCTAATGGTCGAATGGAGCAATGGATCGAACGTCATTTCTATTCGGCCGGCAACAGGAATGCGCTACTTACAACTTTTCAAATGGAACTACTTTCAAATGCTGTCGTTGATGTTACCAGTGAGCATTCGATGGACGAGTTGATGTCAGAGTTTGAAGGGTGTATTCACCGTAGGAACTGGCTGGCAGAAACAGCAAACCAGGTTGTTAACCATGCAATGAAAACTTCTGACAAACTTCAATCTGTTATATAAGTGAATGTAGGACAATTTTTTGCTCTGACATCAATGTTTCGAAGATCCAACACGAATCCAATTATTCTAAGCCTGTACAAAATATGCTACAACAAACATTTTAATAGTAAATAAATATTTAAGCATCATTTAGTCACAGTTAAGCTTGCTGGTGCAAGTCATAAAATTAATTTCAAAATTAAATTTCGCCACGCATACAAAGTGCAACGTTGCGTATGATGGCTATTAGAAAGCCATGAAAATTTCAAATGAAAGCGTTGAAAATTTTGTATTTATTTAAATGAAGCATCATCAAGACTTCTGCTCTAAAACCACCTACAGTTCAACTTTAGACTTCTATTTTGTACAATTTAACTGACAAATTGTTGCAATTTGAAAATTCTCGAAGAAATTCCTGAACTCCAACGCATGCCAAATGTCGCATAAAATGTCTACAGCAACATGTTTAGCTATGCTGTGTACGTGTGCTACGGCTTTTGGCGCTTAATGTCAATAGCCAGGACGAAAAAAAAAACATCCCCTTTCACACTCAAATCGAATTAAATGCAGCCTCTTTCTTTACTTTCCTTGTAAATAAGCCAAATTCCGCAGACATGTAAGCGAACGTAATATCCTGTGACTAAACGGTTTATGTGTTTTTACTTCTCATGTTATTTCAATTTCAGACACGCGTCCAACAGAAGAAGAAAAAAAAAGAGAAGCTGATGCACGCGGCTGGTGGTGACTTCTGTACTACTTGGTATCCCTTGCGCTCAGTTTATCTGCTTGACTGAGTGCTTCGAGAAAATCTGTTACAACGCATGGCATACAAGTTGTACGCTTCGTCGACTGCCAACAGAGCAATTTATCAAAATGCGCGAGTATCTGTCTCGGACAGCAAGTGCTCTTGAAACATATTTTGCAGTAGCTTTTCCTAGTTTTTTTTTTTTTTTTTTTTTGCTATTTATCTGTACTTAAGCACTGTACTGTATCTGTATTTGTTTGCAAAAGTCCTTTTGTGTATTTTATTTGTAACACGTTCTGTTTGTGTCAGTTTTTACACTCATTTATTATTTGCTTTGCTATTTGTTTATATGAAATACATTTGAGTATGTAAGAGTTTGGGGTTGTCTGTTCGAAATAATATGCTTAAAACTATTATAATTAATAGATACTTAATAAATATTTAATTATTGTATTTTATATTTAACTTCAGCATAGCTCTTCAATACTTACCATGTGCGGTCAGTTTACCCGTCCTTTCAGACAGTTTATACCCATTTGGATTGAGCGACATTTTCTCCTCTGTAATGATAAGGAAACGAAGAAGCAAAAATAAGCTAATTAGTAATGAAAATTTGTTTGTTAATGTGAAAACTTTATATTGAAAGCAAAAATTATATTATTGTTCAATATAAATGACATTTATATAAATATTATGGACCGTATGAGAGAAATAAAATAGCATCTAAATTAATTAATGCAATTTTGTATGCAGATGTGGAAATTTTTGGCAAGTAATGAGCATGAAAAGCATTCTGACTCCGAAATCGAATTCAACACATTGAATTGATTTGGGTATCAATTAATGTTTTAATGAAATATAAAATAAAAAAAGCGCTACTAGTATATGAATCACTATTATGAATTTTTCGAACTAGATAGAGTTTTTTTGCGCAAACTTCTTCATTGCAGACAAGACTCATCAAATTTAGTGGAAGTTTACAGCAAACATGCTCTATCTGAACAATTTTGTCAGAGTTTGTTTAGTCCCTTTAAAAGTGATGATTATTAGCTCAAACACAAGGAACGGCTGGGTTCACCTAAAACGTTTAAAGACGAAGAATTGAAAACATTGCACTATGCGGACCAATTGCAATCGCTTCAGAAGTTGTCAGAATCATTGGAAGTAGATGAGTTGACAGTCATCAAACTATTAAAAGCAATGGAATTTAGTCAAAAGCAAAAAAAACTGCCGCGTGGCATCGAAAGTCGATTTATTCGCTTGAGAGCAGCTCCTCGAACGCCAAAAAGAAAAGAGTTATTTGCATCACATTGTCACTGGCGATGGAAAGTGAATTCATTACGACAACACCAAGGACAAAAAGTCATGGAATTTATCCGGCCATCCATCAACATTCTCCGCATGACATAAAATTTATTTTCTGTATTTGGTGGGATCAGCGCGGCGTGATCTACTACATGCTGCTCAAAGCGAATGGAATGATCACGGAGGAACGCTATCAGTCAACTCATACGTTTGAGTTGCGCAAAGTGACTTTTCAGCATTACAACACTCGGCCTCATGTTTCAGAATAGGTTCAGACCTACTAAGAAACGCAGAAATGTAAAGTCCTACCCAACCCGCCGTATTAACTGAACTGTTTGGCTGCCTAACATTCATGTTTACAGTTTTAGGCAGTTGAATTGCGTACAGTTTGAATAGCGTTGGTGTCAAGCAAATTTTAAGCTTAGAAATTTTATTTATATGTTTATGTTTGGTTTCTTCAAGTCGATTTTGATTAAATAAACGCTAAATATTACTCACAATACATTAATGCCTACTCATTCCTGCTCGAAATTAATAAAAAAAAGCGTACATACACTTTGTTGAGCATGTTGGACCAACATGTCTCGATGCTTAACACAACTTTTATCGAGCCTCTCACCAAATATTACGCACTTTTGTTGATTTTATCTTTGTTTCTAAGCTTACTTTACACAATTTATTTGCAATTAATGCGCAATTAGCAAATTATTAATGAACAATGGTATTTAATAGTTAGGCCCTGTACCGAAGATACAAGAGCCTATTGGTTTTGTGCAAATGTATGTAACAGGAAGAACTAATTGTCGGAGACCCCCCAAAGTTACCCCCATTATGGTCAGGAGTGATAGAGGAGTCGATATAGCCATGTCCGTCTGTCCGTCCGTCCGTCCGTCCGTATGAACGAAAGGATCTCGGAAACGGTAATAGATAGAGACTTCGTGTTTTTTGCATTCGACTAGGACTGCTCCGGAATTTCACAAGTTTATTTTAAAAACTTGCCCCTCCCCCCCTTCCCCATAAAATCACCCCCAAGGGTAAAAATTTCTTAGGCACAAAAAAAAGTAAGTATGCCAGTATAGAGATATCGTTCCTTCTTAGCCAAAATCCGAAAAGTTCATCAAAATCGGATAATAAATGACGATTTTATAAGCAATTGAATTTGAACGACCCCCCTTTTCTTTTCATTCATATTCGCGCAGTGAGAAGTGGTCATGTGTTTGGTCATAAGCTAGGGAAACATTTAATGTGTTTATTAGGCGAACTGAACTGGTACAGGGCCTCTTACAGTCGGTTACGCCCGACTGAAATTTCCTTACTTGTTTTGTATTGTCAACCTCCAATGCTGAAATTTCTATTAAATTGCCAATTCTAGTACTTATGATAAGATATAAATTACTAACAATTTCAATAACAAAAACATATTAAGTCACTTTGGGCTAGTTTCACAATATCTTGCGAAATAGGCTATTAATTTTAACAGCATGACTAAAGAGGGAAAAGTAGACTCTGGACACGTTTGCTGAAACATCTTTTACAATCTAGGAGATTTTGGATTTATGATTATAGGAGCACATGACAGAAATTAAATCATATTCAATATCAGCAATTCTTAAAGCTGCTAGCCTTAACTATGACTAATTGTAATTGATACTCACACAATCTTAAGACTACTTAATGCTACTACTTGGACGATGTGTATTACTAAAATGGGGCGTTATACTTTTCTCGGAATTGCTTGTTGATAGTATGAATTCTATGGTTAAGCTATGATGTTTTTTTTTTCCATTGATTTATGAGGAAGTACAAGTATTAGTGTTAATGCGCAACATATCGGAAGTTACGTAAGTATGATTGATGTTGAAATATCCAAATATTTACATTGTTATGTACAACACTCAGATGCATTTATGTAGATACATATGTATTATATATATGTAACATATATAGTAAATAAACATACATATATCATATTATATACATAATATATTCTTATCAAAGCTGATAGCAACAAAAATACATTTGTCATAAGTATATAAAAAATACGTCAGAAAAGGATATAAAAGGTAGAAGGTTTTATCACAAGGACAACTGAAGGGCAAATGTGATGTGAGAGGTAGAAAATGTACGTTATGACTGTTATATATCTGTATCTATGATTTGTATATACATTATATACATCGAACTATTATATAGACATGCAGATACGTACATGCTTTGCATTTGCGCAGTTGTTAAAATAAAAGAGCGCCAAGCAGAACAAAAAAAAACACAGCAACGACGACATTGTTAAATTAATTTGCTGTGCGCGCTAAACTATAGCATTTGCCTCTCTTTGACTGTGTGTGTATCTACAGGATACAGACAACAGGAAGTAGGAGGTGCCAATATGAAAGCGAAAACCTTGAGTCTGCTTAAAATTATGTAATCGCAGAAAAATGTAAGACGCACAATACAAAATGGCGACTTATTTTGGCAAATAATTAATTAAAAAAAAAAAATTATTTAAACAAAAAAAAAAAATTAGCGCCAAATGTATCTTACCGATAATCCTGCGGATATCGTCGATGTATTGCCTTAGGAAATTCACTTTGGCTGATTTTTATTAAACAATTGTAATATGAGAACGAATGAATTGAAGAGTTTATTTTTATATTTTTGAAATGATTAACGATTCAAAGTGCAATTGTGTTTGCTGTTAGATTTGCTTGCTGCTGTATAGTTGTATAGTTGAGAGCACTTTATAGATATTATATAGGTAGATATTAGATAGATTTATGATGATTATGAATGACGCTACTGCTATTGACTTTTTAACTACAGACTTACAAAGTTCTTTTTTGTTCGTTCGTTTAATGATTCGTTTGTTTAGTTCAATTTTATTTTATTGCACGGCACAAAGTATTTTTTTGACTAACACTTTCCAAACACACGGCCTGTATGGACGGTTTAACTTTACTGTAACTGCGTATCTTTGCAAAAACTCGAAACTTGGCAACTGCTGTGCAGCTTTACTGTCTGACGATCTGCGAAGCTATGCCAACAAGCTGGTTTGCGAGTTGCCTACAGAGCTCGCAAAATGGCCAAAACGTTGCAAGGATATTTCTTTTTTGTACATATGTATCTGCACACACACGTATATAAAATTTGAGCTATATACTCGTGTATTGCGTGTGGGCTAGTAGCGCATGTTTGCGTGGGTTTGGTTGCATAACCTTCACATGGCAGCATAGGAATTTTTGGCCTCCAAACATTTGTTTGTGTCTGTGTGCTGCTGTAAACTATGACGTCATACTTTTGTGGAATTTTGGCAACCATATTTTCATATGGGCGTTGCTATACAGCGAAGCTACGCCCTTTTTGTGGATACCAAAATATCTTAAGGGTTGCTTTCTGCTTTTCGCTACTATTACTACTTGGTGCTGTTTGGGAACGTGAGAACTGTGCTATATCTATTATAAATCTTTTTGCTCTTATGTAAATTCACTTTTTTCACAGTAGTAGCAAAAAACAATAGCCTTTTGCTAATAGTTTTTACATTTAATGGCCGGAAAAAATTTGTGTAGCTAATTAGTTTCGCTGTGCTCTAAGGGAAGTAAGACAAGAAGACACTTAATGACAGCAGCAACAGCAGCTGAAATAGTAATTTTAATTTAATTTAAATACTGCCGCACATAGCAAAGAAAATTTTGTCAAAAGGCATTTACAATGTTTGCTAGATGCCAACCACTTTTCTATAAAAAAAAAACAAGTAAATATGTAGACCACAGCAGAAAAACATTTATATTTTTAGTATTTAGGTCAGCATTACAACGCAGTCAGTCTATTTTTTCTTTCCTTTTCCTTTGCCATACGGAAGGACAATTTGTATCCTTCAATACCTAATATGTACATAGGCTAACATTCTCTTGGCATTTAGCGTTCTGAAAGCGTTTTTGATGGCATTACATTATTTTCACATTGCAAACTATGCCAGCGGCTTTCATTTTTTCTTTTTTTTTTTTCTTACATTTCCTTTTTATTTTTAGGCCATTTTTTGCTTGTAGCTTGTGCCAACACTCTCTGTGTTATGTAATGCCATTATGCTGAGTGTTGGGAGAAGTCTGCCAGGCATGGAGTATAAGTTTTTCAATAAAATTTTGCCCTCACAGACTGTTGAAGGCTTAGTTTTGAGTGAGGTAAAGACAATAATGTGGAGAAAATTCTCTCGAAAAGTTTTACCAACAAGATTGAAGACAAAAGTTTGAAATTTACATAGCACATACATATATGTGAGAAAAATTGTGTGAACATCGGCGTTTCTATGAATAGTACAGAAGTAAAATTTTTTATAATAAAAAAGTTATATAAAAAAAAAAAATATATATATATAATTGGATGCACATAGTAATTCCATAATCCAAAAACATGTACGACGAGAAAAGCCTATAAATCTTTATATATCAACCATTTTTAATTAAGAAGATTAATTGAGGTCATCATCATGAATAAATCTTAGGTGGCGCGTAAAAAACTGTAATTCAGAGACTTTGTGCGTCAAAAGCAAGGTAGTGATTCCAATTTAATGGTAGAAAAATTAGTCCCACGCAAGGACGAAAAAATAGT
Organism: Leucophenga maculata; assembly: GCA_035044805.1. Taxonomy (NCBI): domain Eukaryota; kingdom Metazoa; phylum Arthropoda; class Insecta; order Diptera; family Drosophilidae; genus Leucophenga; species Leucophenga maculata. The sequence goes on along the minus strand of JAWNNP010003455.1, from coordinate 3,447,446 downwards.
AAATATTATCTGACAATGGTAAAGAAATCTCACTTATTAGTTCTTAAAGAACCAGGAAGCAAACTTTTGGGTCATATAAGAACTTTTAAGGAAAGAACACTACTGTGGAATTTACCGCGATGGAGATGCCACAAATACTGGTACCGAAAGCGGTATTTGGCGAAGGTTTGTAGTGATGTTGGATAGACCATTGCATAGGTTAGCTTGTTTGCTGCACTTCATTGAACTTCAGCTTTCACCACTTGTTCTGTGCATTGGAAGCGTCAAGTGTACCAGGTACTGTCATTGGAACTTGGACCGAGTTAATAGAAACTTATGAACATCATCTAGTAGGCCAACGATTATTGTGCCAAAGCTTTTGTTGAAGATTTTAACATTACGTTATATATTTTTTAGGTTGTAACCAATTTTGAGCCGATTTCATTGGAAAAGTTGGACTTACGAATAGAAAGTAATGATGAAGAAAATTTCTCTACCTATAGCAAAAGCAATTTCTGATGGATTCTCTACAGAAGACTTAGACAGAACAAATTTTTCATCCTCTTTGGTTAACGTAAGCAAGCAGAAGTTTGCGTTTATATGTCACAAATAACTCACCATTACTAAATTGAAAAATTAACTTATTAATGTATTTAAATGTTTAGTTCTATTGTTCAGTTGTATATATAAATTGTTATATAAGTTTATACAGTCGACAAAAAATTTGTTTTTTATTCATACTTTGCTCATCCCAAAAATATCTTTCTGACAAAGTTTTTTGATCACAGAAAATTATCAGAAATTATCTGCACTATCTTCATAAACTGTATAACCCAACCAAATTCAGTACTTATAAACAGCATAGAATGACTTTTAAATGCTCAGACTATTTTAATTTAATTGAGTTAAATGATGATAGAATTTTATCTGAACCTACATTCACAGCAAATGTTCCATACTAGCAATTTGATTTTAATGAACCACCTCTGCTTGGCTCAGAATTTTTATTATAAATTCCGGGAACTGAGCATTGCATTCAACTTATAACCAATGTTTTGAAACGTGTTCTGGCACGTCGAACACGCAGCCGAATTTAATTTAATTGTGGATTAAACAACAATTTCAAACAAAAAAAAAGGCTTTCCGTTTAGACCACCCCAGGGACTGAAACAGTTGAAAAATTTCTTTGACGACAACAGCTACATGAGCGGTTAAGCACCCAGCAAGGCTGATTTGATGGAGTCCATGATGATCATTGCACTAACGGCACCACAAAAAGGTCATTTGTGCATTTCTCCAACGAGAAATGTTAAGAATTGATATTTCATTCTATTCTAGCCAGAATAAATCCTTATATGCTTTATCAGAACTATTTTTAATAATTCAACTTTTTAACATGCCTTAGACCAGTTCTCTTACATATTTATCGCATAAAGCCGTTTTGCATGCGATATAAAAACTAGGCCAAATTTTTTTATTACGTTAATTTTTCAAAGATAAAAGAGTCTTACAGAATAGGGTAATATCAGGTAAAAATAGAACTTTACTCAGATGCCTGTCACCATTCGAAAGTAGATATAAACTCTTTTAGCCATATTTAAAGCAGATTTTAAACTGAGTATCGGATGAGTGACACATCATCAGTTAGGTTACCCAGGACCAAAATTACATCATCTCTGCTACTTATAAGATGCGTACAAGTTGTAGAAAGTATCGACGACCCAAGATGCTTTGCTTGACATACTCAAAATAAAACATAAGAATTTCTTAAATTTTGTCATAGCACAGTTTAGACCGTAAAAGCATTTCGGTCCTACAAAATGTAATGATGTACAAATCGTGGCGATTTTAATACAATTTACACCAAAACGGCCACATAACACAACAAATTATAATCTTGCTTCCAGTAAAAATTATTGCGGCGTTTTAAAGCACTTTTAAACATTTGAGTCGCTTCTAGCATCAAGAAGTCTGTTATATCAGTCCTGCCTGATTGCCAGTTTGTATGTTGATACTGGGTATCTTGGATCACCATGAAGTGTATCAAACATTGAAAATGTTGACCCGAAACCTGCATAATGACCGATGCTCTAGTTTTGAGACTGAAGATCTTCGTACGTTTTTTCAGTATTATTAAAAGGAACCATATTGTAAGCGTAGGTTCATGATTGATGCCTTCATTTCAATGGTGTAATATTAGGCTTAAGATGGCGCTGCTTATTGACAGCTAACTATGCATAAAAGAGATAATGGAATATTGTGCACGTGGTAAGCGAGGATCCATATTTACGTATAGGTTTGTCAAGTTTTATGGTTCTATCCTACACATACTTCTCGGTCTATGTGCTCAAACATACGATAGACATAGCTACAATATATCGACTTGACTTTTGATGCTGATCTAGAATATATATATATCCCATATTTGATATGCCTCCTTCAGTCTTTTACATGCTTTTGTTAAAGTTTAGTATTATTTGGGATCTCCAAAGCAGGGTATACTAAGTATATAAACAATATTTCCAAAAAAAAAAACCGAATAATTTCATTTATGATAATTCAAGAGATTACACATTTTTTGATTATGAATATTATATTGTATCTATTTCATATGCTACCAAAGATGTTCACACACTTGCACTAAATATGTCACCACAAAAGCACTTTATATCAATGACATCTCGTTAATGAAGATGGGCTTATCTCGAGAAATGCAGATGCAAGACAAGTAAAGCCGCAGAATTTTCATAGAATTGTGAAACTTTAAACCAGAAACTAAATATATAAAAATTTTGAATTGAACAAGATAAGTCAATGTAGTAATGTATTTGTTGTCATGCTAATCCTCCAACAGAAAATAAATATTTGTGTAACTAACTCAGCGTGTGTACAATCCAAAAGCGTTTGCTATCAAATTTCAACACAGCTGCCAAGCAGGCACTTCAGTTCAAAGCGCTACCAATAATAATTAGCCAACTTATCTCTAATTGAAGTCAATAGGCGCTCTGCCTATTGACAGTCAAAGTGTTCGCCACCCGCACACCTTGTAGGCAGTAATGAAGCGTGCAGACTGTTTTGCCTTACTCATGTAGCTGAATCTGTATCTACAATAAATTTATATGTATCTGTAATTGTTGAAAGGCTTTGTAGCAAAAAAAAAAAAAAAATTGTACTTTTGCCCGAGTGACCATAAGAAGATAACATTGGCATACATCAGTGATATTTTTTTTTTTTTTTTTTTTCTATTTCAAGTGTTTCACTGTCACTGATAAAATGCGCAAATCGAATATTTCACCCTTTAACAATAAAATGAATCGTACATCGATTTTGTTAGTTATTCATTAGCTTTGCATCGCTGGTGATGTGTACATCTTTTAAAACTCGTGCGCGAAATATTTTTGGAGATTGTAATTTTTATACTCAACCGTAAATTATACGCGTTAAACTTTGATTTATTTTGGAGTGATTCATTTAAGCAGTATAATTCAAATTTATGTAAGAGTGTTAACAAAAAGTTGTAACGATTTTTGTAATCTATTATCACCCGATTTCAGTATTACAAAATAATATACATAGAACTTGCAGTAGGCTCCATAGATATTATGAAGAACCCCATATAGTATTTATGAAGCCTTCCCTTGGTTTCGATGATAGTTGTTTGTTTTCAATTGTTTTCTTTAACGCTAGCTACCATGCAGTCCAATTTTTTAGATAGGGCAACCGCCCTGAAACTAATGTATAGAGTACAGAGAAGTGCAGCGGTTTATATAAGTGGAGCTCTATTGATATCCACTTCGCCTAGATTTATTCCTAAAGAAAAATCTATAAATCTAGCATAACGGTTGATGGAAACCTCTTCTTGACGCTGTAGCACATATTGTCACTCGTAAAGTCTTCAATTTTAAGAGTCATTCCCATCCAACATGGTTTATTGCATACACCCTTAAATATTTGGCAAGAAATATGCAGCTCTGATCCCAACCAGGTCACAATGCTGTTAAAATATACACCGATGACATAAAGCTTCAAGTAAGACTCGAATGAGGAAAATTTTTCTCTAATCCGAGATTCTTTTAGACTCCCAGACCACTTAAGCGTCCATTAAATAGAATCGTTAGCCACCAATGAGGTTATGCACTATCGTCGACTACACGCACTTAACCAAGTAGTAGGGTACATTTTCTGTGAAAGTCTAGCTGAGCATCAAGAGAGCCGCTGATCTCTTAACGAGATAGCAGGACACTACACTACTCCACCTTAGCTGGTTGCCTGAGTTCCAAGTCATTACGAATAATTGTGCAGCGGGTATTTTGAGCGGAGAGGTTACCTCATGCGATATTCTTGGTCCCAGATTTTGACAAAGTCATTTATGGTTTGGGACTCTGCAGATTCGAAATTCACATAAATATCACCACTTACAATCATGGGTATTCCTTGGATATATATATATATATACTTCTAGGTATATTCTCGTCTCCATGAAAATCTTCCGCTATCTCTCCATGATGCACTCAGAGAAATATCAGATATTTCATATAGCTGAAGTATTCATTTGTTATAAATCGACAGTTAAATGAGGAGTTACAATGTTGATCGAAGGGTCGAAGGGTACGTTGGCCGATCACGCTCAGAATATTTTTGTAATCGTTATAGGTCGACATTGCGGGTATGGTGTTCTTTTTCAGAGCATGACTTTAACCTATCCTCAGATTTCTTTTGTCGATTTGTGGTACTATGGTACTCAATATATCTTTCTGTGCAGGGATTAAAGCCTACAAGTCATCTCTGAACCATAATCTAGCACAATGGAGCACTATTTACCAATTTTTTTTAAAATTTTTCATCAGCAGTTTTATTTCTGAGTTAAGAACTATGTGGTGAGCTCCAATAAAGACTCAATTGAAGCACATTCGATGGCCATTGATCCCTTTGAACTGAAAATGGTGAGTTATTCTATATAAGTCCATACAGCTACCCATGCTACGCATAAAAAAGGGCAGAACACGCCACATAATAGGTATATAAGGGATGCTTCCGGTTATAAGAGTCCGTATCAAATTAATATTCCAATAGAGTGCACGTGCCGGACTCATATCTCCAAGTGTTAGGTATTTTAAGTCAAGTCTAACAGACGCCAAGTCGTACATAATTAGTTAGTCCGGTCTTGTCTGTTGGGCTGTTGGGGAATATATACACTTTATGAAGATTCTGTCGCTTTCTTTTGACTATTACATAAGTCGCGTTAAAATGAAGCAAAATGAAGTTTGCCATTTCATTTAAAACCAAACTTATATGTGAATAGCATATAAAAATAAAACCATTTTTAAATAATCCATTTGAAGCTCTTATAATTACATAATAATTTACCTTGCTGCGGTTTTACGTAGCGCAGATAGGCCTTGTAACCCAAATAGGCAAAAATATTTAATTAATTTTACTCCACAAAACACCAACAACAACAAATACAAAACTATACGCGTTTCGTTTGATTGAAATCAATCAAAGCTGCTTAAAACGCAGAAAAAAAAACACGCTGCGCAAAAAACTAGAAATACAAAATGGGCGAAGTTAATTAAAACGAAACACGCGACTTGATTTTGTCTCTGACGTTATGCAGGATATAGTATGTCCAGAAGGAACGGCAGCAGTAACAGCAGCAGCAGAGGAAGTATCGTCGCCTTGCGCTGGCGGTTGATATAGAACTGTGCACCGTCGACTATACTCTTTAAGCTGGCAACAACACCAACTCCGTTCTAGTATAGCCTAGCGCAGTGTTTGAGTTTGCGTCCATTTTTTGGTTTTTTTTTGGCAAGCAAAAAAAAAAAAATTAACGCAAACAAAATGGCTGCCAACGAAATGAAACGGATATAAGAAATGGCGTCAGCAGTGCGAACGGAAGCAGCTGTGTTTATTATTATATCTAATAAGAGAAAGGCAGCCACAAGCAGCGAAGGGAAAATGTTTAAGCGAAGTTTTAATACGCTTCACGTGGTATTTTTCTATATATATAATGCAATATATATATATAGAAAGTGTATATAGAAAATAGGTGTACATTTATTAAACAAAATGTGCGACTTCTACTATAGAAAAAGTAAATTACTCTATACAGCTACTCAGAAGTTCCGTGTGCGTTCCTGAAGCTGAAGTGAAAGTTTGGTATCGTTTGGTTAACCACGTCGATCGCTAAAATGCTCGTCAACAGGCATCTCTCAAATAGTTTCGGAATGACGACAGCAGACTTATGTGTCGGAATAAGTCAACAACCAACGAACTCTTCTAAGACTTATAAATCGTTATGAGTTGAGCCTTTAATAACGCAGCGTTGAAAGTAAATACCAGAAAGATTATCGGTAGCACTTTCAAAGGTCTGTTGTCCAGACCATCTTTAGATGTGGCCTTTTATGCGGTGCTGGATCTCATCGAGAGTGATTTGATTGGCTGGGTGGGTCAGCTGATCAAAGCAGGCCGGTACGCTTTGTACTAATCTTCTGCAACAAGCAGAGGTGAAGTCAAAAGGTTGGAACCTATTCTCTAAGATTTCGGCCAAAATTTGCAAAATTTCCTGAGGCAATCTGCCCAGCTCCCATCTGTTTTGTGAATAGGGAACTTTGGTGTGATGTAGTCTGTCTTCCAATGCCAGAGATCGGCTCTGGTACTATTAGAGGTGTTGTCGCCATTTTTTTTTTTTTTTTTTTTTTGTGTTTCGTACAGCGTTTTTATGTATCGGTATCCACAGCAGATAAATTCAGTTGCATCTTACTAAGCTCAGCTACAATAGCTTATTTTTTTATGCACAATTTTTTACTTGATGGAGTTGGATGGATGGAGTAGCCACCTCAAAATATCACCTCTACCTCGCTGAAACTGCTATACATCTAACTATGGCAAACCATTTCCGAGTGTAAGATACTTATTTATCAACCTCATAATTCCCAATGTTGTATTTTGGCGCCTACAAGCCCAATCCACTTGCTGTATTCCACTTGATGGTCTGCGGTTTTAATACGTAGGATCTCCAGGCGTCCAATATTTCTTGTTCCGATTACTTCTTTGGCATTCCACTTCTTGACATGGACATAAGAAATGCAGTTTGCATCCAATTAGAAAGATGTTTGTAACAAATCTCTGAAGTAGCTTTTTTTCTACAGACTCAACCATATTTCCTCAATAATAAATTACATTTCTAGATTTAGTGGTTTCATATATTACCTCTATGACGCATACACATGCTAGGCTTTGTAGATGGTTGACTTTATTGGTCCCTACTCCATGTAGTAGCATTGATTATTGTAGAGTCAGAGCATGTTTTTCGGATTATATTCTCAATATACCAGAACTGCCTTGGTACATTTCCTTATCATGTATTTTCCACTCCAAGTTTTATTTGTTTCATTCTGACAAGCTTGTGCTTTCTAGTATATGATTTCCCCTTATGAATAAAGAGTGCCCTGGTGCTTCTTCAAACATTGTAGTTAAGACCAAGTGCCACGTTGCTGGACATGATCTTCTGTAGTTTGAGTACAGTTACTCCGTTTTGCAGTAACATAGCATAAGCTGATAAAGCTTTGAAAAAATAGAGATAGCTCAGCACAGTTTACGCTTCTTAAACAACCTTGTTCCTAATCTATTTTATCAGGTTTACGAAGTGAGATACATACAATCGTTTGCGTCCTAGTTATTTTCTAATAAATTCGAGCAGCTGACGCAAATGCTTTGCCCTCATAGCATGCTCTAGAATATTTAAGTTCAATTCTTTATACAAACTAGTGGACTCCGCCCCTACTTATTCGTTTCGAACACTCGTCAACAACCGGGTTCAGTCGCTTCGCTCATTCCGCACTTCGGCCTTCCTAGCACCACTTCCTTCGCTCGTGGAGCTGCCAGCATGCATGCAAGCAGCTTAGGAGAGGAGTAGCGCAACAAAAAGTATGCAATAAAATATAAATGCTGACACGACGAACACGACGACGACGATACAACGATTTTTTTAAAGAAAAGCGGGATTTATCTTTTTACTTGTAATATTATACTAAAAAAGTAATCAGAGCCAAAGGCAGAAATTTCGGAGTATTCTGTGCCGGACGCAAACTTACGTGTCACGTACTAGGAAGCACCTACAGTGTACTCCAATTTCACAAAGCAATACGAACATAGAAATGCCGAACATTGACAAGAATCTGATTAAAAAGGGTAATCTGCGTGGGGTTATATTTTCTCTTGTAAAGCTGCAACTTGAGAATGTGTTTTGTCATTTCTTTAGCATTGTTTTGTTCTTCAAACTTCGTTATAAAGTATTCTATCATTTGCCTCTAGTTTTTGTAGACTCTCATTCCACCCAATTACGCCTATCCTTAACTAATGTATAATTACTATATATATATATATATATATATATATACTATCCTTAAATTCAGTTACCTTCGGCTCTAGCTCAACAGAGTGTGTAAGGACTCTGCATCTATGCCAAATCTTTGCGTCAAATATCTGTAACACATAGTTTTCTCATTAGGGCTTCCTAGTGATTTCTTGATTAGTTTACCCCATTTTATTTCGACCCTATTTACTCAATTATCGAATATATGTAGACGGTTTATGTATATCACGAAGCTTATTACTATGTTTCTACATGGAGAGATGGAGAGACAAATAGTTTAAAATATTTTACATTTACCGCCTATGCGTAGGTTAGTATGTATCGCTTCTTGATATAGATTATATTATTATCTAGTAAGGATTCTAGAAGACACTCATTAGTCATCTCAGGTATACATATTAGTAGCAACTGTAAAATAATGAGTTTCTCCATATCATAACCATGAGACTATTCATATGTCTTAGGTCGCCTCGATATAAAATTATGTTGTATAATCTATGGAAGTTGATGTTAAAAAAGCATCAGTGGAGAAATGAGCTTAAATCTTAATAAATAAAAAAGTAAAATTCATAGAATTTGTGTGTTCCATCTGTCTGCTGAATAAGAAGATTCAATAAAGTTTTCTAGCTCAAAATTTGGAAAACTAAAACGCGAGATTGACAGATGGACATGGCTAAACTACTCTCATTGAACAATTATAAATAATAAGCTTCGTTACAACCCGTCTGACAAATTAATTATACCATTTTCAAATCAAATATTTGAAGCGCATTAAAAAGGCTTATCTTTTGCATTTCAAGGCGCGCACAACATAGGCAACCAACCACCTGACACAAGCAAATGCAATTTAAGTTTAGTTTGTTTAGCAAACACAAAAAAAAATCGATTGTGCAAGCGGAGCATGAAACCATTGCAAGATTAGCCCGCCAGAATAGTTTCTCGTAGCGGAAATAGATACAAGCGTTGCATAATGCGCGCTTTGAGCTTAATAAATCAAGCGCATAAATTGCAAGCGCGGCCACAGTTGGACGGACAATATCAATTGAACAGAAATCGATTGTACGCCCACACCCCACCGTGTGCGTGTGCGTGTGTGTGTGAGTGCGCTGGGCATGGACAGCACACAATTGGCATGCAAAATAGTGCGATAATTGCATTTTAAGCGCAATTGCTTTGCTATTGTAGCGTTTTTTCTATATGCTTCGCCAACACAATTCGCTGCCATTCCACCCATTGACATTACATTACTCATACCACACGTTGTACATAGCGCCAACATGGCAGCCATGATTATTTTGCTACATGTATGTAAATGCTTCAATATATTCTATTTTATCTACTCTACAGCAAACATGTTAACGACAGGATGCCCGCAGCGTTTGCTGCTATTGGCTGTCATGCTCGGCTGCACTGCGCAGGCTCGTATTTTTGTGCCCAGTTCAAGCGTAGCACTTGATGTGACGTCATCGAACGCTGTCGCTTTGGGGGTTGCAACCAACGCAAATGCTGCAACGGAGGCTGCGTCGCAACAAAATCCTTTGGTCCTTGAGTCACTGTCGTCTGTCGCCGTTCGTCAATCGTCGAGTGTAGTTCAGGATTGGAGTTTGGTGTGCCAAGTGCTCTGCGGGTAAGTCGCGCTGTTAATGTTTTAAGAAATATTACGGATTGTGTTTTTATGTGGAAAATTAAAAAAAAATATAAAAGTGTATAATAAAATAATAAAATAAATAAATGAAAAATTATTATGCAAGTGTTAAAAATTTTGCAGTCAGTGTAGCACATTTTATTTTGACACATTTTACTGAACTTTGCACATTTTATTTGTTTTTCAAATTTTATCTGTCAAAATTTGTGAAATGCCATTTCGCGTCATTTCAAAAAAATCGCGTGTTAATATTTATTATCGCACAAAATGCCTATTTAATTGATTTACTTGTAAATAAAGTGTGTAGCTCAAGTGTCACGATTAATTCGAAATAAACCTGTAGAATTATTTCTAGTTTCATGAAAACAATGTGTACAGTCATCATCAACTAATCAGCAACTTGTCAGTCATCTTCATTTGCAATTAATCTGATTTCTAAAGTTTATTTTCTATTTTTTTTTTTTTTTTATTTTGTAGTGCGCGCCTAGGCGGTGTGCCTTGTGGCGCTAATTGCAACAGCAAAGCTGTCACTGCAGCCGCCGCCAAGGACGTTGATCAACACGCATTGACAGAGCAAAAGGCGGCTAGGATTCTGCTAACAAATGCAAGAAAGTCGCCTTTTTGTAGTGACCTGTGTAGACTGCAACTGGGTAAGTTTTATAGTTAAATAAAAATTAAAATTTTATTTCATTTAATAAAATTGAAAGCCGTCGAAAAGAATTGATACCTCATTGTGCAATAAAAAGAAAACAGAAATTTAATATGTTTAGTTTAGTTTCGAAACTTAGCGCTCAGTTCCTAAATATTGGCTCCGCTTAATTTAAATAAATAAAAAAAAATGATTATGCCTCGGTAGAAGGCTATAATAAGTTTATACAAGTATTAGTCAAAGAAATCGGTGTCCGATATCACAGCGCATACATTCCTGAACAGCAACCAAAATGTAGCCAATAAAAACATGGCCGTCTGTTCATCTGTTTAACCATCTGCCTGAGAGAAGGTTTCTTTATGTAGAGCAAATTTCGACCATGTGTTGAACTGTTATAACAATATCTTCAAATTTCACATATTTAAACTCTCCAATCCATGAAATGTATAGAATATATGTGCTTAATCTCCCATATATAATAGGTAGCCCCATAAAAACTATGCTGAAATGTTAAAATGGATGTAAAGTAGCGAAGGAAGCATCAACACGAAGAGACCAGTTGAAATAGCCATATCCGCCCGTCTGTGTGATTGAAATTAATGACTATTATCAACATAAATGTTTTATTTTTTTGTATTATTTCTTCTTATTAATTAAGCTGGCATCGCTAAATTTTGTGTGTCGTAAGATTCGTCGTAAGATGTTTTTTTGCGGTATCTTGTGGTGGATGGTATATGTTTAAAATGTAGGAGGTATATAGAACTATTCTTCAAACTAATTGAGTTATATAGAGTTTAGTATATATACCAATTGCATCAGTTAATAACAATCAAAGGCCAGTCATCATGGTAAAGTATGGACCGTCTAGCCAGTTGTAATTATGAACGTATATAATATATTTTTAGACTCTGCACACGGAATAAAGGATATATAAAAGTATAAAGTAGAAATATTACTGATCAGGTTCGACAAGGCATGTCTTTCTAGCCATTGTCACTTGTTTCGTTGTCCGTCTGTCTGTGTGCATCAATCCCTTTCAAATAATCGCAAAGCAGATTGTCAAATGGAGTTCCTCTGGTTCTGTTCTGCTTTGTTTATTTTAAGAAGACTTTTATTTCGGAAAATGAATTCTCAAACGCCATAATATTGCTTACGACAGGTCACTTAGAGGTTCACACTGAAGTCTTGAAACAAAAATGAACTGGATTAGGCATATCACCAGAATCACCTATGATCCGCAGTGCACTAGTAGATCTAGATGGAAGAGTTTTCTGATATACCTTCCACAATTCCCTTTAAATCTTGTTATCTACCTATAAGTCTCAAGAGCTTTAAGAATACATAAAAACAATCTTTCAAATATATTAGTATAGATTTTTTAGTTTTAACCCAAGTACTACAAATAAGTATTAAACTGGCTTTGCCGTCGGTATTTAATAACCAAAAATTTCAACACAATAACTTTGTGATTAAATGCAAGACAAACTCGACAATCGGTATTTTTTTTTAATTCTATTTCTAATATAAAAGTTCATTGTGAAGTAAACAAAGCACTTTAATATGGCATATAACTCATATAATTCTACTTTGAAACAAATGAAACATTCTCAAAGCATTTTACTAGAAACACTCGAATTTAACGTCATGAATCACGTCAAATAGTTACACAACATTTTTTTATACAATCTTTTTTTATACAAAGAAAAAAAAACACCCCGAAAAGAAGGTCAGCCGATAAATTTTAGCTCCATAGTTGGAAAACATTTTTGATCCCTACTTGAAATAAATAATAAGCAGTAAAGCTGCTACAATAGAAGTACTGGATTATACGACAATGACAGTCGGCATGGTGCTATGATAAGAGGATTTGTGTAACCATATAATATTTCATAATAAATACCTATAATAACTACGGCTAATATTTTATCTTTGGCGTTTTTTTTTTTTTTATTTGAGACAACTTATTATTTTGTTTTACTGTTGTGTGTCGAAAAGTGATGAGAAGAACTGGAGAAAACAATCTTGTAGACTCAATAAGTGCCGGGTTTATAAAAAGTTTATCTCAAACTGCTGCAATATTGTATCCAATCCTTTATCCAATCAGAAGATTTTTAAGTGTTGTTGAGAGAGACCTTATATGAATTTTAGTTGGTACAAGCAGCATTCATTCATACATAGATAAATTAAAACCAGGAGACATTTTTTTATAATTGTGGTGCAAATAAATTTCCATCGAGTCTACGACTTCACAACATAGAAAACACATTGCATTTATATGGTTTTAAATTTTTTTTTGGACGGATGACTAGTCATCAAGCATACAAAAACAACCCGTATATTCTTAAGGTTAATCTGCTCCAATACTTCTCCCTACATCATTACAGTTGAGACTATAGTTTAATCCTGCCTCTGAATATAAATTTGACATTAACCAGTTACAGTTCATGGTAAAAAGTATTACTTATAGAACCGAAAAACCTAAAAATATGTTGCGCGTTTGTATGAAATTTCAATGTCTTGATATTGACTTTAATCAACAACATTTTCTATGACGGGTCGTGCCAATACGACCAGGCAGCATTTGAGCTTTTTTCGCTGCTTTCTTTCATGACCAAATGGTTGTCTTCTGCCAGATTTCCGTCAGAATGTAGTAAGAAGTAATGAGAAAATAAGTGGGCAACAACATTTAGACAGACGGACATACAGATAAGTTTAGATTTACTCGAGAGTTCAGATGGCTACTAACGGTATTACAAACTATGCCTTTCACCTAAGTGAAAAATCATAAAAAATTTGTTATAAACAAGATCTACTGACAATATAGGTAGAACAAGCTTAAATAATAATTTTAAGTACTCTTCATGAGCAATATTAAATTCAGCATGCTTTTATGCCCGGTTCCCATAGCGAAAAAGGATATACTAAATTTGTGAAAATATATATAACAGGCCAAAAGAGGCTAGAGTTATAAAAGGTATACATATAATATTATTGACCATCATCAAAAGTTGAGTCGATATAGACATGTCAATCTGTCTGGCTGTACGTATAAAAATCGTAATCATGTAGACTATAAAAGATAGAGCCTACAAATCTTCATATTAAGCTGCTCTTATTCATTCTTCCGATCACTTGTATTCTTTGTAGACGCTAAAAACCAACAAGACTGACCTCCACCCTTTGGGGGTTGGCACTTCCTATGGATACCTTTTACTCATTTTGAGTTTTTGTATGAAAATGTTGTTGGTGTTGTAGAAAATTTTGTTAGAAACACTAAATTTGGACTACCATACGTTAATCCTTATATAATATTCTATTTAGATTCAGTTCGGTCCACTATAAAGGGTGGCTCCCATACATATCTGTCCTAACTTTTATGGCTTTTGTATGAAAAAAAAAGTTTGTTGTTGACATCAATTCAGCTAAAATGACCAAATTTGATGTATCTTATAACAATTCCAATAAAGTATCCTACAGGGATCTAGATAAGAAACATATCCCCCAAGTTTCATTGTAGGAACAGGCTATCTCAAAGTCGTGCAGATTCAGTGCATAGCAAAAGTGCTTTAAGTGTTTTTAATTAACGATTTTGACTTTTCTGACGAACGGAGCAATCCACTTCGGCGTGTGCTGTGAAGTAGGGTGTTCTCCACCTAAAGCAACCCACTCCGAATCGGTTAAAGGCTAATAAACAAAAATATTCAAAAAATATAATCAAAATCAAAAAATATATTCAAAAAATATAATTCATGACGCTTTATATAAATATAAATTATTAATAATCCATCCTTTTTTTTTTTTTTTTTTGTTATAGGTGATGACTTATGCGATTGCGCTCCACAACAACAAACCGCTATAGTGCTAACACACCAGGAGCAGGATCAGCTCTGTCAGAGCTATTGCATGCATACGCAACAAACGTTAAATGGTTGCAGTCTATGCGAGTTGGAGCAAATCGGTACAGGTATGCGAATGGAGCAAGTGCAGAGGCAAGCCAGTGCATACGATCCTGCACAAGGTTCCAAGCAAACAGTGGAAGTCATGTACGCTGCCGTTGCAAGTGGCGATGATACCATGGATTGGAACGAATTGTGCAAGAATTTTTGCAAGACTGGCGATGGCGGGTCATTGTGCAATTGTGATTTGTCGCCGTTCTTCTCCTAGAGCAGGAGTAGCAATTGGGAACTGCTGTATGAAGTAGTGTTTGGCGGTAGTAGTTTAGATGAGTGCAGGAAGCGTGTGCAGAAAAGGTATTGAAGGAGCTAATACACTACGACAACAAAAGTTTGGCGCGATAATATCACCAATTTTTTCTGTTTACTTATTGGCATAATTATTTTCTTAAATTAAAAAAAAAAAAAAGAATTAAAAATTTTTTCAAACTCTTTTAATTTTAAATTTTAAATTTTGTTAAAAATAACTTTAAGCAATTTAATTGCTTTAAATTAAATTGTTTTTAAAGAAAAAAAAAATAAAATTTATTATATTAAATGCTTAGTTAAATTATTTAAAAAATTAAAACATAATTTCTTTAAGGAACAAAAAAAAACCGTGGCAGCAATGCAGCGTGTAAAAACTATAAAAAAAAAATAATACAAGAAAAGGTAAAAAAAAACACATATATAAATCCCTATGCGAATCAATTAATTTGTAATTAATTTCAATTAAAACGCAGTATAAAAAAAATGAAGCAAACGAAATGCATAAAAGCAAACTAGTGTATGCAGGCGCGTATATATATAGCAAATAGGTAAAACTATAAAAGAGCAAAAGTTATATACAGTGAAACAAATAAATACAGCAAAAAAATTATTAAAAAAAAAAAAAACACAGAACACACAACACAAACAACTTAAATAAAGCACTATATATAAATACTAAAAAAAAAACTATATATATGTTGAGTTTTTTGTTTTTGTTTAATGTTAAAAAAAAAAACAAAAAAAAAAAAATTTCTGTTAAAAAATTATAAAAAATTAATTTTTGAAAAGTAAAAATCTGCAAAGATTTGAGAGATATTAAAGTCAAAAATTTAAAGAACAACAAAATCACAAAAGGGCTTCCAGTGCTGACTGCTTAAAAAAAAATATTATGGCAGCAGCACATAACCTTAAAAAAATGAGATTAGTTGTATTAAAAAAAAAAAAAAAATTCTAACAACCAAAAATATGCAAAATAAACAACATATCGTAAATCTAACACTGAAAAAAAAAATTAAACATAAAACACAATTATTTAATTCTATTTGGTTTTTAATTAATGGAATCAGCATATCAATTTTTGAAAGAAAAAAAATTGTTTATTATTTTATTAACAGCTTTTGGCTAATAACAAACAACAAAAAAAACAAAACAAAACAAACAAAAAACAACAACAACAACTGAAAAAAAGAAGCATCAAATGAAAAGTTTAAGCATTAAACAATTAAAGAACAGT
The DNA here is from genome assembly GCA_035044805.1 of Leucophenga maculata. Lineage (NCBI taxonomy): Eukaryota > Metazoa > Arthropoda > Insecta > Diptera > Drosophilidae > Leucophenga > Leucophenga maculata. The sequence continues at coordinate 3,431,360 of JAWNNP010003455.1, read as the reverse complement.
TTCAATTATTATAAACAATTATAAACGTTAACCAAGAGTTTAGTATGTTGGTTAATGTCCAACTTTCAAATATATATCTATATAAATATATATGTATTAAAATAATTAAATACAAAAAAAAAAATGGTAATAATTATTTCCCCATCAATAAAAAAAAAAATATAATAATTATATATACATATAATTAATTAAATGGTCTATTAATAATTTAAAGAAAAAAAAAAAATTGTTAAGCTCAATTAAATATATAATATATGCTATCTATTATAATAACAAACAAACAAAAAGCTATGGAAGACATTAATTAAATAAGTGTATTTAAAGAAAAAAAAAAATAATAACAACAAACAAATGCAAATGTTTTGGAAGACATTTTTAGTTATATAATACTTGTATTGTATATGGTATACCATAAACCATAAACTGAAAACAACAACAACAATTTCAGCAAACAATAACAACAACAACAACAAGCCGCATTTTGGAAGACATATAATGCATAAAAAAAAAAATTAATATTGTATTAAATACTTAGCATATAAGCAATTCTACATATATAAATATTCTCCCAAAACACTACTGACAAAACGTTGAAAATCTTGAGAAAAAAAAATAAAAAATAAATAAAGAAAAGTAAACGCGACGCTGTGACTGACAATAAAAGAAAGACACATCTCTAACACGTGATTGTTTAAAAAAAAAATATATCACCGTGCAAGAAAAAGCAGTGCATATTTAACGATCTGAACTACATAAACAAACCTTAACAAAAAAAAAAAATAATTAATATATATCATCTAAATGTTTTATGTGTGTACAATTTGCATAAAAAAAATAACAAAATAAATCAAATTATATTAGCAGAAGTTATTTAAAAACTTTATTTCGTTGCATCTCTATTAAAGCATAATATATACATATATTAATAATAAATATATACATATATATATATATCTATATACATATAAATGTTTGTATAGCACAAATCAATATAAAAATGCACTCTTTTGAAAACATTCGCTAGCGAAAATTAATATTAAATAGTAGCCACTATTAATATATATAAAAAAAAAAAAAATATGTTTTATTTAAAAAAGAAAAAATATAATGAGAGATTATCATATTTAACATATTAACACATTAGCACAAGAAAAAGTTATACAAAAAAAAATATTAAACTATTATAATACAAAAACAAAAACAGAAAGGAAAAGTAAATCAATACTAATGCACTTTACATTTATGTATATGTATATGTGTTATTGCACTTTTGTAGATGTGTGTTTGACTTATTTACTGCCATGTGTAAAGAAGCAGAGAAACAACAACAACAACAACAACTTGGAAATAGTTGAAACAACAACAACAACATTTAAATAAAAATTACAAACAAAAAAAGTTAGTTAATATACAAAAAAAAAAAAACATCATCATCAATTACATAAGAAAAGTTTAAATGAAAAGTATTAAAGTTTATTTAAAAATAAAGAAGAAGAAAAATGATACTCATCGTAAGAAGGAAGGGCGCAGTAAAAATTCAATAAGCATACATACAAAGCCAAGCAAAAACTTAAAAAGGAAGAATCTATTTAAGCTTAAGTACTATATACATATATGTATTACACGCAAAAAAAAAAACAAAAAATTAAAAAAAAAAAACAAAAACAAGTAAATAAATAAATATATATATGTGTTAAATGTTGTAAAGCCCCTCTAAAAAGGATTTGTTTGTGTTTTATTTGGAAAAGGATATAAAGCAGTAATTTGAATTTCTCTTGAAAAACTGCAACAAAAGCTAATAACAATGCAAATCTAGTCATACACCCGGTGAAATTGCAGAGAACTCAGAAGTTCATAAAGAAATTATTAAAGAACCGTTTTACGCATGTTAAGTTAATAAGCTCAAATGATGCTTGTGATATGGAGTCCTTTTTACAAGCTGAACTATCACTTTCCCCTTCCAATGAATATTCGCAGTAATTGTGATAGTTTCGAAATCTGGTAAATCGAAAAATCTTATTGTTTCTTACAGACTAATACTACTATCTCCAAAAAAATTTTTGGCAGAAATAGATGTGCAGTATTGCTATTCCGAACTAACATTTTAAAGCTTCAGGCAAAACCATGCTACTCCAGCAAAAGTTCTTCGATTTGTACAGCATTTACTCGGTTTAGTTCATTCGTTTTATATACATCTAAGTGTCAACTATAACTGAATATAACGCCCATTCCAGAGACCCATCGGAACATGTATTTATTATTTCACGCAATATGCTTTCCAGAATTGTTCAATATAATACTTTGAGTAACCGCACTGGTTCACTAAAAGGGTTGAATTTTGAATAAATTTTTTAGAAAATTCTGACCTTAAAATCCTACGAAAATATTACTATTTTTTGTTAAAATTTTTCTACATCGGGAAAAATCAAAGGTACGGCACGAGGCAGTTTAGGCAGTTAAGACTTTTCCGGGTAGGTAGCAAATATTCAAATAAGTCGGTATTATATAAGTGGTAACTCGGCTCGTCGAGCTGATAAATATTATATAAGTTCATCCAAATCCAAGATCTAGATTTTTCTAAGTACTTTTATAATGCTTGAGATTAAGGTGATAGAGGCGAAAATGGATATCAATCTTCAGCGGGTATTCTAAACATTGCCTCTATAATACATATGTCATTTGCTGAATACAGGATCTGTGGTCAGAAGCTCTCAGCGAGTTGTTGTGTATCAACATGCTCGATGTCACAGCGAGGCCACTAGTACCAATAGTATTCTCGACACTTAGTTTTTTTTTTTGAGAAGAATTTGTTAAGTTATTGCTGAAGACTTTCTCTTAGTTCAGGTATAGCTTTTTCTCAATGTTTGGGTTTCTACAGCCAAAGAAATTTTTTGGAGATTGCGTTGAAAAATTTCAGAAAGATATCGCGACTTAAATTCACTTAATGTCAAATTGTGACATCTTTCTGCAAGTAAAATTCGACCATTTTAACGAAACACTTACGAACATCTTTTTCGGATGCGTACACCGGAACGGAGGGAGGAGGTTATTTCTGGTCTCAATTTCGAAAACTTTTTAAAAAGCATTTAGAAAGTACTACCCCATGTCAGTAAACGAACAGCTTCTTCATAAGTGCAAATAAGGCTGGGAGCCTTGTCTACCGCTTGTCTGTCTGTAATACCCATGAAAATCGAAAAGGCGAGTCTCTTTAGTCTTAAAATTGAGTGAGATCTTCTTTTGTTTATACATTTAAGCAGCATCTTAGGATGCACATAGCTAAAAATGTTGTAGCTTCTGACTTATAACCGTGGGAGAGCTTCTAAGTGTAGATAGGAAGGGATCCATCAATATCGGCAATTGAAGTTATAATAAAGAAAGTCAAACGAATAATTATACATAATTCAACAAAAGGTCTCGTATTATTATTTAATAAAAGCTGTTCAATCCATCGCTTCGAGATTAATATTGTTTGTGCTTATGAACCCACAGGTTATTATATTTACTCCAACGAGAAGAAAAACAGAGAAACCTTACATGTTTCTAAAATAAATGCAGTAGTTTTCTGATGTTTCCGGATGCAAGTGAAGTGTTTCCTTACTGAAATCTAAAAGTTTAATTAAAAAAACTATTCTCCATAAAGAACAATACACGTGTAGGTGATGTGTTCGACGGGCGCTTAGGTGTTCGAATAATTGCAAATGAAATTAGAAGTAAAACTCATTCTTAGTACAAAATGAACTTCTCCATGACAGTGGATGACCAAAAACGATTACCCATCTTCTGTATTGTACCGACGTGACCACGGCATATTTTTTTTTGTTGTCCCAGAAAGTGTAAATCTTTCTGAAATGACACCGCCATGGAACCGCAATAGCCGGCAAGCAGCATTTCATGCTTAAAAGGCATTTCAGACACATTCTATTAGGGTACCTTCGAAGCGCGGAAGAGTCGATGAAGATATTGTTGCGGCGCTTAAAATCCAGATGTTCATGATTCGTACAGCGCTATCCGGATTTTAGTAATAAAACAGTTCGAAAATGTTTCAAGCAGTATTCAATCAGTAGCGCTCTCTAGCGACAATTATAAAAAGTGTCAATCAGTAACTGCTTCATACTATGACGATAGCGCAGTTTGATAGAAACTGGTGCTGCTTCACTTGCACTTAGCTGTTATGCCATCTGTACAGTTATTGTGCATGTCAACTCTGCTATTAATTAACGGCCTATAAAAAATGTCTAAGCTGTTGAATGCTGCATTTATCGCGCGGCTTTTAAAATAACACAGTTTGTTGTTTCACTGATTCCAATTAGATTTAAAAGAAATTGCTTCAAAAACAAGCCACATAACTTTTTTAGCTCTTACGTGTGTGGGATTACGTGGGGGTACTACTTTCAGCTATCTAATGGATTGCATTCCCACCTTTACATTAATAGATTGCCGAAACCGAGTTGCTATTAAGCCATGATTGATTATCTGAATTATATTCGCATATCATTTTATTAAACATAATGTTTTATGCTGCCAAATAGTTAATATAATGCCTTTGTAATTTTTTGCCTATTACGATGCAAATAAACAAATATTTATTCAAGTTAATTTTTTTATTGTTGTTAATAATTGTCATTTTATTATTTTCTCACTTCATTTTCATTTTATTCGTTTTTCATTTAAAAAAAAAATATTAACTAAATTAAATTAAAATTGGACGTTTTACTGCATTAGAGAAAATTGCGGTCAATTGTCAACACAAGTGCACACATTAAACTAATAATATATAAGTTAAGCTTAATTATTTAACAAAACAACAGTATTAAAATTGTTTAATTGTTTAGTCTAGATTAAAAACAAACGTGGAAGTTTACGATATATTGTGCTGCTTCTTTTTTAAAGTGTATATAAAGGCAAAAATCAGAACTACTAAGTACAACATATTGTTTAAAACAATTTTTAATTTAATTAGTTATAACATTTGCAACTATGTAAAAGTATTTCAACAAAATATCAGCGGTTCTTTTTTGTTTGTTTTTTAAAGCGCAAAATACAAACGAGTACTTTAAAATCAATTTCAATTATTGCTTACAAGGGGGCAGGAAGTATTTATAAAAAATGAGCTGCATTTACATATTTAATTAAGTAATAGCTGCTCTATCCTCTCTCGTTCTCTGTTCTGTTTATAATTTTTGTATATTGTATTTTTCTACAATTGGCAAGTTTGTTACAGTATTAAAATAGTTTAATTGGTAATTAAAGTTTAAGTTTATCTAACTTAACTATTGCTTACACAAAAATTTTGTTAAATATTCAAAATATTGGAAAAATTAAAACTCAAAACTGCTTTTGTGTGTTTTCGTCAGCTTGTTTGAGTTGTTGTTTTTTTTAAGTAATGAACCTGATTAATATATATATATATAAAATAAAAACAAATTTATATTCTCTAACTTTCGCTGCACTTTAGCTTAGGTATGTGCGCTATAATCTGTTATATAGAGAAGTATCTTTTGCTCGCTAGTTACATGTTTTTGTAGCATTTAAGATTAAACGACGACGCACCACAAAACAAAATTAAATAATTCGAATTTGAAAGCGTAAATCTTAGAGATTTGTTACTTTGTAGCTGTTTTTTTTTAGACGACTTGGCTTGTACTACATGCGTCTGGCGTGTGGCGCACGATTTGTTTTTAATTCGTGTATGGTGTCGCCAATGCAATGTGCGCTATTGCTACTGGCGACTCGATGCTATAGACATCATTCAGCCGCTAGCTCATCAATGCGGCAACGCACGGCATGTTCGACAACCTCCAGACTGGAATACTCGAGCTCCTTGATGAGGCAAAGTACAGCAGATAAAATATTCGAGTTCTGTAATAGAAAGATAAAATATTAATTTTATAATTTATTGTTTTAAATTTAAGTTAATTTAGAGTGTAATAAGAAAGGGTGTGTATGCAGATATGAAGAACAATAAAACAATATGCTTAGCACAGCCTAACAAAAATGGGCTATCCAAATCAAGGAATTTTTTGTAGAAATATTTATGAATTATTTTTAGACAATAGAAAGCTTATTAATATAAATTTCCATTGTCACACAGTAGACCTAGTTTAGAAATTTATGTCTAGACTATATTATTTTCTATATCAATAAATATCTTGTATACAACGCTTTCTTATCACACTCCAAATACAACTATTTTGCTTACGCGATTAATTGGTCTACGATGATATCCTGAATAATGATTCAATACAGCAGCTGAAACATTGCTTGCCGAATCACTATGACGTCCATCTGGACGCCGTGTTGCAGTACGTGGACGTTCCACTTCCTCCCAGTCGCCATTTTCACGTGCATTGCCATTACGGTAGGCATAGCGATCAGCATCACGTTCGGCAGTGCCTGCACTGCGACGCATTTGATTCAATTGTAGCTGACTGCTGTATTGGCTCTGCGGCGGTACAACATGTTGATTTTCCTCCCATTCCGTCAAATCAGTCTGGCTATGACGATAGTGCACAGGATAAGCAGGACGATCGCTCTGATAGTATTCCTATATAAAAAAAAAGATAGGAATACATAATTAGAGAGGCAATGAAATGTAGAGAATTATTAAAAAACATTATTTTAGTTTATTATTTCTGTTATGCTGAACACGTACCTTCATTGAATGTGTGGACATGCTGGGTGGTATTTGCGGCGCCGAACGTTCTCGGTAGCCGGTATGCGGACTCTCCTGATCGGAGCCCGGTGAGCGCTGTTAGTTTTTTTTTTTTTTTTAATTTTTTGCATTTGTAAGTTAGGTTTGGGTTGTGCATTTTTTTATATTAGTTTTGAATACGATTAGTGTGCAGCATATATTAAGCGTTGTTCCAGGATTAAGGGGGAAATACAAGAGAAAAGACGTACAACATTAGTGAAGCATAATTAAAAATCTTAGTTAAGCTACAAACACAGTTGTTGTTGCTGCCTAAATTTGAGCGCTTACAATACTTATAAAGTTTTAAACAAAAACAAAAAAGTGCTAAACAAATATTGTTAAAATAAATAAAAAAAGTTGTCTAGTTTTTGTACCCTGTATTCCTTGTATATAAAAGGGTAGCTTAAGTTGGTGCAAATGTTTGTAACAGTTAAAAAAATATATTCTAGATTAATATTAAAAGCTTGTCTATCCGTCCGAACGTTTGTCTAAATAGCTCGTAGACATAGAGGCTTCAAATTTGGACATATACATACACGCTACTATTCACCATACAGATGAAAGTGTATACTAGCCAACCCCACTATAAACATTTTTCCCGAATAGTATTGTAATTTGGCATCAGCGAAGCTTGAAAGAGTCGACTATTGTCTCTTCCGCTGCTATAAATGCTGCACATTAAGTATAAAGCAACATCAATTAGAGTGGGGTACGCAAAAAGCCTAACCCTTTTCTGGCTTTCTCTCTGAGAAACTAACGACCCATTGGTTGCACACACAGGCCCTATAAATTGTGTTCTAGCATTGTACATATATAAATAATACATAATACTTCTTGCCGCTAAGCTTTTTTTTGTGGTAATTATTTTCTGTTTTATTTTCTTCGAAAGTCAAATGTTGACGTCGAACACAACTTGACCCAGAAAAGTGTTGCGTATAACAGCGCAACAGCGCAACAACAACAATGAACGGAATCATGCCCAAAACTCGCGTGACGCGCCACAGTGTCAAGACCAACGCAAACTTCCTCAATGCCCCATTGTTGTCAGCTACACTCTCAACTCTAGAAATAGCGCCCAGAACGAGTCACGCGTGTCGTGTTTGGTGGGTTTGTCTGTCGTTGTCTTTGAGTGTCTTTTACGATTTAGACAACAAATCCTCGTCATCAAATAATAAGCTCTCATCAGATTTCTAGCAACAGCTAATAAATATACTAATGGCCTAAACTAGATTATCATCTTACATCATATTGATGAAAAGACATGCGATTCTCTTTCGGATTTGTGTTATACATTGGTGATGTCGGATGTATGGTTTGTTGTTCCTGTTACGATAGAAAAACGACGGTTAGATTAGTTAGTGGTTTTAAGTTTGTGTTTGCGTGTTTAACGACTATACAAGATGCTAATGATGTTATACATGATAATGATGATGATGTTAGTTAAGTTGGTAAAAAAACAAGCATTATGATGATAAAGAAATTAAGTGAATTTTACTGTGTAAGTTAGAAGCCGCAAATTGTATACCTTGGTCGGTGTTGGTGGTTTGGATTGGTTTTGATTGTACATTTGTGCAATGGAGGCAATAGCGCTGCCGATGCTGACACCTCCTCCAATACTACCAGAGGGCGCTATAGCGCTGCCAACACTGTTTTCGGCGCTTAGGGTGCCTCCACTTACCACACTTGTACCACTGCCACCACTACCACTACTACAAAGTCCATCATTGTTAGCCATTGTCGCCGTAGTTGTGAGACCGGCTAACTGTGGCTTGTTCACGAGCGAAAGAGTTAAGACAGACGACAGTAAGCAAAATGTGAAAGTAGTACAAAAGTTAGTTGAATAAAGAGATTATTTGTTAGTTAGTTAGTTAGTGTGTGCAATGCGCGCTTAGTTAATGATATTACATCGATGTATTATGTGCTAAATCTGGAAATTGTTTACCTCCTTTAGTGGACTCGAACTGCGTCTTTGTGTGTATTGTGCCTGTGCCGATTGCGGCGGTGATGAATGCTGATATTGTTGACGTGCTTCTTGTTGCTGCTGCTGTTGGCTATATTGTTGTTGTTGTTGCTGCTGCTGTTGTTGCTGTGCTAGTTGTTGCTGATAGTATTGCTGCTGCTGTTGCTGCTGCTGTGCCTGTTGTCGCTGTTGATCATAAGCATCCTCGTAGACTTCCTCTTCCGGTGCACCACTATCACCTGCGCCGCGTAGCGCTTCGTCGATTTCTTCTTGTGTCACCTCGACGTTGTCTAGTTTTTTAAGATTTGGCAAGGCGCGCAAAACCATGGCACGATAGCTGTTGTGAAAAAAGGGGGAATGCGTTGATAATTAGTCACAGTTTGAGAAACAAAAAAAAAAATTTAAAAATCCACATTCTTTTGAACAAAGCATTTTGAACAATAAAGATAATAAATTGCGCATCTCAGAAACAATAGATGGCGTTGCATAATACATATTAAAAAAAGATATGATGAAGTTATTTTAAAGCAACCGTAGCCGTGTGACCAGTTTGATTCATTCTGCATGCCGTTTGATACTACAGATCAATGCTTTGTGTTTGGAATATCTCGAATTTTTTATGAGGAATGTTCCTGTATTTTAGTTATTTATTTGGACTTTCTCTACGAAAGATAAAGCCTAATTCGCACCATTACTAGATACGAAGTTTCATCTTCTTCACAGCAATATCTTTTGTATTGGACTAAAAGTAATAACCGGACAAACTGGCTGACCCAGGTATTGGACCATCTACTAAATTGTTTATTGATGGTTCCTTTAACGAAATGGGTATAGTTGCGACTATCTTGGGACCCAATACTAGGATTGCTATTGCTAAGGGTAACAGTATTTCAAACTTAGATCGATGACATAGGGATTTGTGCCCCACACTTATTAGGCAGAAGTCCAAAAAAGCCAGATCAAATTGACATTTGTTGGGTTAATGATGCAACACTTACTTTGTAACTGCCTAGCTCGAACTAGACATCCTGTCACTAGCAGCCTGTTACTTATTAGATTACCATATTAGGCTAGGGTACCGGCTCGTATCGGTTTCTTTATCAGAATTGTCTTCTCCCGCTTCAACCTATGTTCTTTAGGCTGAGTCTTACTGTAGATCTTGAACATTGTCAATAGTATTCCACTGCATAATTTAATGTTCCTCAAGCATTTCAACGGGTATGGCAGGCTATATGCATCCTTTTTTACAAAATCAAGTCCCTTCAATAAAAAAGTCGGTACGGGTCTATGGCCCGTCTTTCTACACTAATGTGAAAATCCTGGAAACGTTTCTGTCTACTACTGAGTTTATTCGTTTAGGTATCATAATTCGGCTCTTCACTGTTAGACAACGTACACAAGAGAAAAATTAAGCATATCCATTCCCTTGATCTGTCCTTCTAAAATCAATAAAAGTAACTTTCACTGTTCGGTGCTATTTTAATTTATTTGCGTTTTCACACAGTTTCTCATATTTTATTAAATTGTGATTCTATTTTAAATTGCTTAATGGGCAATCGGACTGACTGTCAATACAAACAATTAATTCATTAACTATTTATTCTATGAGTATTTATTATGTTTCGAATATCCCACTTAGTATTTCACTTAGTATTTAAATGACAATAAAAGATTAATACTTACTTTGGTCCCGCACGGTCACAGCATGGATTCTCTTCCAGCCAGAGATACTTAAGCACCGGAAGATTCTGTAGATAGCGTATCTCATTGATATCTGTTAAGTTATTTTTGCGCAAGTATAATTCCTGTAGTTTTAGGCAGTCTTCAAAAGGCGCCAGTGTTGCAATTTTATTAACGCTGAAAAAAGAGAAAAGTGAAAAATTTTAAAAGGCGCGAAATTTTATAAAAATATACACATATATGATGAGAACTACAGAAGAAAGAAACACATCTTAATTGGCTGTTAAACTCAATGAATCATACGAGTGCTGTTTAAAAAGTTCTTCCTACAACATTGTATTCCCAACTTAGACACATAAAACTTGTCAATCTACACACTTTGCGGCTACGGCAACATACAAAGAATCAGATACTTTTCTTTCATCTGTGACACATTTAGTGGCTGCTGATAATGCTTCCCCATCTTTCTATATATGACACTTCATCTGCTGCTGCTGCTGCTGCTGCTGCTACTACGGATTCTACTTTATGAGGTCATTAACTTTACAGTCAAGGAAAAATATTGTTTTATTCAACAATGCGGAATTTCTCTTGTCGCTCTCGCATTTATTCTTCGAAATTTATGTTCACGACATGAACCGTTAAAGCTTCAAAGTGCTCAAAGATCTTTCAAAGAAATCTGCTATGAAGAAAAAATTATGCGCGTGAAGTCGTTTGTCATCATTTATCATTAATGGATTTTTTTTTTTTTTTTTTTGTTTACGCATATTCTCTCTCCAATCTGTTTGTTTTTTCTTCGTAGAATTCTTCTACAGTATTTCCTTGTCGACTAGGTCAAGGTAGATAAGCTCCATAAACGTCTATGCCGCAAGTTAATTAGCAACACACTGCCGCATGTCAATAATTTTTTTTAAGTCGTTGATGATGAGCATATAATGTTAATTAGAAATTGTCCACTTAACGTGTTTATATATTTTAAACAGTCATGTTCCGTAAAATTAGAGCAGCCTTTTGATTTTTTAAAGATTTATTATTTTTGAAGGCATTTTACTATAAAATTGATTCGAGATCTCCAACTGTTTAATAAATTAGAAAAAAAAATTCTATTGAATATATTTTTTTCATTTGAAAAACTTCAAACTCAACTTGAAAAAATTGTATGCCGGTCATATGTATATGGATAGTCGGACATATTGTTAAAATAATTCGGGTCTGTATTGAATAATCTGTTCCGGCTCACCGTTGTACTTCGATTTAAAAATACACAATTATACAGATGAACAATACCTAGCATACCCGGGATATGTTAAGAGTACATTTTGGAGTTTCGCTTCTTTTTGTGCGTGCCATCGTTCATTTTTCTAGTGGTTCTTATTTCTCCCAACGCCATTTGCATATATCTTCTTTGGTTAGAAGTATAGATTCATCGTATTTACCGATTGATTAGGTACTCCGATATTCTTTCTTAAGACATTTCGTTCGAATATAAAAAAAAATTACGCTCTGTTGTCAATAACACATATAATGAGTCACAATAAAATGAGATCAGTGGAATGGGTTGGGTGGCTATAGGAAACAAACATATAACATAAAATTTTTATACGGTGGGACTAAGAATTTGCGCTGGGTTGCTGAAATTAGTTGTTCTTAAGAAATCCAAGAACAACTGACTCACTACAATTTATTTATTTTTTTTTTTTAGGAAGGAACTACAGTTACTGATGCATCATCTTTAAAAACTTTTTCCAAATGGATTTAAAGATTCCAGTCTGAAAATTTCACGTTAGAGAACAAGCCTTGAGAAAGTCTATCAAAATCTTTAAATATAAACATGGTGAAACCTAAAACCTGACGAAAACTCACAAAATTATTACACAAGAAATTATTGCAAAATTATCTCCTGCATACGAAGAAATATTCTTCTACTTTTCGAAAAATTTAATTTGAGTAGTTTGGAAAGTAATATATAAGGAGCCAAGGATAAGAAAACTTAATAAATTATATCGTTAAACATATGTTAAAGTAAAATATCATAAGAATTTAATAAGAGGGGCGTTCGCGTAGTTCCTTCCCTATAGGCCACCCATAGTATGAATACATAAAACCAGAACTACAATGCAAGCAGAGGTCAACATCTGTACTTGAAAAAGAGAAAAAGTAGACTCTGGAAACCCTGGCATTGCACGCCTAATCTTCTTCACAAAACAGATCTTAACAGAGTAGCCAAGTAGCTGAAACAGCTCCTTCATACACTGGAAGATTACATCAGCCATCGAGCTTGAACCTAATGATATTGAACACAATTTATGGAAGGTAACACAATACGTTAAACAATCAACTAAAAGGCTGGCAGCCATCCAACGCGTGCGATGATCATCTGCAGAATTATTTTCTTCTCAACTTTAGAGCATACAGAATCAGTTGAATTCCCGATTGTCCGTAGTAGGGCAAAATTTTTAAATAAACTTGTAAAATTCCGGCTAAGTCCTAGTCGAATGCAAAGAGCGAAGTCTCTATCTATTACCGTGTCCGAGATATTTTCGTTCATACGGACGGACAGACGGACATGGCTATATCGACTCTCCTATTACTCCTGACCATAATGGAGGTAACTTTGGGGGTCTCCTACCATTATTTCTACCTGTTACAAACAGTTGCACAAAACCAATAGGCTCTTGTACCTTCAGTACAGGGCCTAAAAAAGTGCTGACAATATCAACGGCAGATGACTACGACCGCATTAATAGTGCCGCGTTGAAGGCCCTTCCATTTAACTGGTCAATAGCGACAATAGTCAATAGCTGCCCCTTGCAGTAGAAGTACGCCGAAGTTGTTCTTATCCGCAAGTCTGGCAAGTCTGAACAACACGTTGTCATACACAGCCCAAACAGCTTATTGCTTTGCTTGTACTCCCTAAGATACTCGAAAGAGTATTTTCAGGAGGTTTACATCCTATATTAGAAACGAAGAAGCTGATTCCAGATCACCAATTTCGAGTTTATGGCACCACTGAACAATGTCCCGGCTGGTCAAACGTACTACTCAACTCCATTCTTGGACGTTAAAACGGGCATTTGATCGAGTCTAGCAAGATGGGTTGTTGTACAAACTGAAAAAGAAGCTATCCAACGTCGTACTTTCTATTACTCAGGAGCTACTTATTCTGTAGCTTCTTCTATGAGACGATATGAGATGGTGAGTCGGCGATCTGCGATATTAGGGCTGGAATTTCACAGGGCAGTGTTCTTGAACCCATTTTATATAACGTATATCGGTATTTAATCAGCCGGATATACTTCTGGCAGCTTACGCTGATGACATGGCTTTATTGATGGCGTCTGCTGCAGCCAGTGAAACTTCAGCGAGGTATATAGAAATGGTTTTTTTTTCATACATTTTATTCATAACAGATAAACAACCTGCTTACATTAATACGGCTTACTTAAATACTATTTCTACTCGATATGGACGTGCACAAAAGTTATTTCAGTTAACTAAGCTGAGCTCTGGTAATTTAAAATAAGAAAACAATTATGATTCATATAAATATATTATAGAATCTATATATACTGCCTGACAATTGATTTATAAACAATTGAAACAGCTGCAGTGAAATCTGTGAAACTTTTAATAATTTTCTATATTGTCGATGGTGTCAAATGCAGTTCTCTACGTTGCATTTGAGCGCTTCTAGTCATTCCAGATGCACGCTGCAATTGAATATAATATTCTCCATAAAATATACTCGTGCTAGAATGAAATGCGAAGCTAGTGGGGGTCATTCCGCCGCCACCGCAGCTACTGTCTCCCGCACCAGCGTGTTATCGTGTAAAACATTTTGCTTTTTATTAACATTTTTATACGTTGTACACATCCATAAATTAAATGGGTATATTGAACTTCTGCTAATATATGTAACAGAATAAGATGAGGCTGATTCCATAAAGTATCTATATATATTCCTGATCAGCTTATAAAATCAAGTCAAATTAGATATGTTGGTCTATCCGTAACTCATACCCAATAAAAAAATTCAAACTGATCCAGATAGGAATATATTATATATCAGATACAAATTCAAGGTTCAATGGGGTATCTCGAAGTACAGGGTATCTCGAAGTCGACTTCCACGTTCTATCTTGTTTGCTTTACCACGAACGGTTTCATTTTACATTTTCATACTTTACGTGCAAATTTTTCTTTCGCACAAACATTTTTTCGCTATTATTATTTTTTATTGTGGTTTAGCGATTTTTCTACGTTTATTTCATATTCGCCATTTACGGCGTGCCAAGTTGAAGTTCTTAGCTTCAGAGTGAGAGCTAAATAAATCAGCACTTAATAGGCAACTATATCAGCTTGAATAGACATATTATATATACATGCCGCCTTAATGCTTAAGTATTGCTTTAATATAAATACCCGGTATTGTATGGAAATTATTTTGATTTATTAGGTAAGTTTTTCTTTATACGATTGGTAACTTAGTGATGAAAGTAAAAATCTTCAGACATATGTTCCATACTCGTAAACTAAATTTGCGCCGCTCGCTTTAATGAAGTTGATCTACAAATATTTAGAAGTCAACATGCCCAATTTGGTTTGCATCGCTTTAGATATAATATAAAGAATGTATATATTCAAACCAAATAAAATTCGTACAAACCTACACAATTTCATATAGATTTAGATACACCTCCCCGCACAAAAATATGCTTAAGTAAATCAGTAACTCGTTAATATGCAATTTCATATTCTGAAGTTTCTTCTTTTCAGCCGTTTATTGATTTCAGTTGCGTGTCTAGAAAAATTATTTTCAATGCCTCATCATCAACAGTACATCAGCGATTTATTGGTGTTGTAGTCCCTTAAGTGTTTGGTGCCTGGCAGTACTTACTTCCTACTCAACCTTGACTTGCTGCCGAGCAGACATTTACCTTTTGCAAGTTGCAAGTTTATATAATATGTCTAATTAGCATTCGCCTGCTTCAGTTATTATTATAAGCTATTGAACTATTGAACAGCAGCGCATAATGCCTTTTGAATTGTCCTAGTACTAAATATTTTTGTTTCGTTGCTATTTGTGGAATATTTATTTGATTTTTCGCTCAAAATAGACGCATCGTAAAATGTGGCAAGTACCCGCGTCGCAACGAGTGTATAGCAATGCACTCGTGTGCCATTTCGAGTGGCTATTTTTATATATGTAGATATGTAGATACATGTGTCTTATAGACGTATACGTGCCAGCAGCAGCAGCAACGCTTCTTGAGAAAATAAAACTGCTATCTATGCACACTCCTATGCATATCTTATCACCTGCCTATTAAAGTGTGAATTATATAGACAGCTGTTGTGGATATGGAAATATTTCGTAGAAATAAAGCAACATTCTGGATTAAAAATTTGATTTATAACATTTTTAACAAAGCTAAATTTAGGTTTATTGTTTACGAAGAAGTTTACTTAAAAAGAAGTCTTGATAATGACATCTCTCTGTATCTATTTTAAATTTTAAGTATTTAGTTCATATAGTTAAAAGTTGGGTAAACAAAATGACTTTCATGGAAAAGCCTGTCCTTACTATTCGAATGGTCAATTCCATATAAGCTGTCTTCGTACTCTATCGATCAAGACTCGAGATCGGTAGAGATGTATAGTGAAAATAAAACTATGTACTGTGTTTACATCATTGCGTATATAAAATTAACATATAAATTTCGGTAAATATGGGAGCTAAAGCATGATCGCCGTGTTATTTTTGGACAAAAAATCGTTAGGAAGCAACAATATGTGTGCAGGTGCATTATCGTTATGTAAAAGCCATCAATTGTTTAACCACAAATCCGACGTTTTCTTCGTAAACGGTGTATAACTTTAAGTTACATTGTGGAAAAATTCATGCACCATTGTAATTGAAGAAAACAGTGAGCGAAACCTTCACATTTGACCGAATTTAGTGCTCTTTTTCGGTCTTGGTTATTTTGTCTACTTCCATTGGAATTATTGGGTTCTGGTTTCGAAGTTATAACCATATATCGCCCTTTTATGTTCCTTTAGAGCAAATGAATATTATCTTTGACACCATTCTATAATTCTTGAACGATTCTCATGCAAAGGTTTTTTTTTTTTGGTCAATTGAAGAAAATAGTGAGCAAAACCTTGGCATTTGATCGAACTTGGTGTGCTTTCTTTCGGTCTTGGATTTTCTGACCGATTCCATTGGATTGATTGAGCTTAGGTTTCGACCCATGTATTCTGATATGGACCTTTGGATCATATATACATCATCGTTGATGCCATTCTACAACTCCTGAACGATGCTCATGCAACGGTTTTTTTGGTAAAAATTAAACAATTTCGGAGCAAACATCGCGCTGCCAAATTTGCCAACAACGTCAGCCAATTCTCTAATAATGATTTGATCATACCCCATAACCATTTTCATCACTGATTCAACGTTTTTATCGGTTATTGACATGCTGGGGCGGGCGTCGTCATTCTCTGTCTTCTGTAAGGAGCTTGAACCACTTATAACCCACATTAAAAATCGAATATACATAGCACGAAAAATTGTAAGTTAAAATTTTTTTTAGCATTGTTTATATTGAGCCATTCTTCTAAAAATATATTCTTGACCAGCATCAAAGGTAGCGTCGATATAGACAAGACCGCTTGTCGCTTATCTGCTTCTCCTTACTATAAGAGTTTAGAGCCTTCAAGTTTGGATATTAAAATGCTCGAGCTCAGTCGCCAGATAATTTATATTCAATGTACGTATCAACCGCTCTTCATGCCTGTTTTTAAAAGCTATCAAACAAAAATTTTAGGATACAGATTATTGAAATATATAATCCTATGACCATTCAAATATCAAAACGGGCAACGTACGTCATACACTTCTATGTAAGATAAAATTATTAGAGTGGCTTTTCGCTTACAAGTACACGGAATGATTGTAAACACGTTATGTGCCGTATGTTATGTGTATTCGCTATTTAAAGGCTCTCATAAAATATTTAGTCGTGAAAAAAACATACACATATTTGACTTTTGATGTATCTTGCTTTAGACAGAGATTGATTTTGTTTGACTTATTTAGTGATCATTCAATGTATTGCATATTATGGAAAATATAGGATATTTAAGATCTCAGCCGGGAGACACTGTCAGCTCTTTTAATTTTGTCCTCGGCCTCTTTGAAGACATATGGACTGCGAGGGTAAAATATCGCGTATAGCTGGTAATAATAAAAATAGATGACAGAAGCTTTGCCGATTTTCTCCTTTTGGTATTCAGCAAGCTTATCAACGACCATAGTATGTATAGATTGATGTCTGTTTTCAACTTATGGAGGTGACGTAAGTGCACCTTACCCCGTGTAATATTTGCTGAAGTTGAAGTGGTAATGGTGTAAGCCAACAGCATTAACATTTAATTGAAAGGCGTTACAGTGACACATCTTGGTATTTCAATAGATTTCGGTATAATAATAAGTGACATCACGTCGGATACTTTTGCGACCACTATCGTCTCAATGGTTCCCGAGTTCGAGCAATCATGACTGCGGAATTATTCTTGTTTCATATGAGTTCAACTAAAAGCATATTTAATTATTCTCCTTCAACTTTGAACTGCCCCAGTTTAAAGGTCCAAAATTTCCTAAGAGGGAAATTAACCATACAAGACCATACACACTTCTACTGAGATTCTGTATGAACAAATTTTCAATGTTGTTAATTTACCTAGAAACGACAATTTTGGTCTATCTTACGTTACTTATAGTAAAATATTTCATATTTTCCAGACAAATTTGGGTTTTTCTTGTTATGCCATATATAACGAATCACTGGAAGAGTTGATCTTCTTAGAAAACTATCCTGCTTACTAGGGTTTTGTACGAAAAATATTTGTGGTGGTTTATATATTAGCTAAAAAATCCAAAATTGGTGTATCTTACACTGATCGCAATTTAATATCCCATATAGAAATACACCATATAAATTTAAAGGTTTAATAGAGGTACAGAGTATCTCGAAGTCGAGCACAATAGACTGCAGCGGTCTTTTTTATTCTATTTTATTTTTTTGTTTTTCTATTGAAGTGTTCTGATTGAGTACCTTTGATAACGAAAGGGTTTCACATGCAGTACACGGTGCATAACAAAAACAAACAAAATTACAACAGAGACGGGCACATACAACATACTATCAAAGATTTTTCATATATGCGCTTTTTGCTCAGTGTACGCGAGTATGTTGAGCTGAACGTTCGCACGTTTAGCTGCAATATTGTTGCCGCTTAGCAAGCAACTAACTATGTATTTTATTGCTGCGTGCAACCAAGTATCAAGTTCATTGCTTCTATTTATGTGTGTATATATTTATATATTTTATATACTTTTAGTGTACATAAAAAATTCAAATAGTTGCTGCCGCATGGCTGTGCGCCTCTTCAATACCAAAAAAAGTATTAAAACATTTAAACAACTTTCTTGCAGCATAATGCTGCACTAAAATGACTAATGCGAAAGCCGCAGCAGGCAGCAACTGCTGTCGTTGTCGCCTCAGTGTGCTTATATACATTGCATTGTTTGTATTGCGACGAGTATATAATACCAATGACCTTGACAATCAAATTGATTTCGCCTTAAAAGGCAAAAATACACAAATAACAAAAAGCAAAAATAAAATATGTGATGAATATAAAAATCTTAAAACTGAATGCCAGTAAATATTATATCTACACAACGCAACAGGCCTACACAAGCTTCTCCTTCACTACAAGCTCTACAGAAGGCGCGAGATACGTTGGCAGCGCAGCAGCACTTGTCCAAGCGGCAACCCACATTCAATGTGACCGAGAGCAACTCGATTCGCAGAGATACTTTTTAGTTAGCAGTAGTTTTTGCCAATTTTGGCAGCGCGCCGCATACTTTTGAAAATCTTTGTAGTTGTTGTTTTTGCGCCCACGAATTTTTGCATTAATTACGCGTTTCCTCTTCCCCTCCCGATACCACTTAAATATTTAGCTCATACTGTGTACACTACAAATGCTAATGATGATGTCATTTAAGTATCTGCGCTAGCGCTACGCGTTTTGCTTGGCTTTGCGTCATTTAACAGCAAATCTTTAAGCTATGCCGCCGCCGTACACTCACCGAAATTAAATTGCGAGCAGCTAAAAGTTTTAATGAAATGTTCTAAGAGTTTTATAGGTTTCGCTCTTCAGAGGTAAGCTAAGCTTAATTAATTACATTTGACCTTCATAAACTTCCAGAAAGTGGGCCACTATTTTTAAAATTACAGGGTACACACGGTAGCCAATATTGAATTAGTGCAGTCTTTGTTCCCAGGAATTCACATTTTGAGAAATGGCGCCTTAAGTCTACTTTTTTGGGTTGCTTTTTAAAATCCCAGATGCGAGAAGCCGCAGGTGGATAAATCCCCAGGTGGATGAATCCCCAGGTGGATGAATTCCCAGGTGGATGAATTCCCAGGTGGGGAGTCCCAATTAGAGTAATGTTCAGGTGATTACCCCACCTGAACATTAAGGTGGGGAAATCGTCAAGTGGGGTAATTATCAACCATCGTTGAAGGTTTTAGGCCTGTCAAATCAGCTCAGGTATATCAACTTTTGAGAATCGCCGAGAAGAGCGCTTTAAAATATTAAATTTTCCGGCCAAAAACCGCCGGCGACTTTTGAAAACCGCCGAGGAGAACATTTTACATTAGGAAATTTTCGGGCAAAATTTGTCGACCGTCGACATTACCTCGGACTCAATGGAATTAACTCCACGGGGCTCCACCGCTTGAGGGTCAATGTGGGTAACCAAATATTCCTAAGCTTATTAGGGATATTTGTATAAATGAAGATGTAATATGTGCATGAATAATAAACCGAAAGTAATTCTTCACCTTATAAAGCGGTGGTCAAAGGAATTTAATGATGTTTATACTACTATACTTCGATACACATAAATTTTTCGTCCGATCTTGAGATTTACATTATGAGTTTGGAACCCACATTATTCTCCCAGATTTGTTCACATAAACCTCAATTGGGCTTCTAAAATACACCATATGTGGATCGAATGAAACTTATTGATGCTTCAACTCTATCTGCTCGAAGGTCAATGGTTCTCTTTCCTCTTTTTAGCTATACATTTTAAAAAATAAGATGTTCAGTGTGTAACTCACGTTTATGATCCAATCTATAGCCGATATGGTATGGTGTTATCATTTAACATAATCTCCGTTACCTGTTCTTTAATCTAGTGCACTATTCATGATTATGATCAAATGTGTAGTACCTAACCTACTACCGTGAAAAGCTTATGCTCGAAAATATTGTGTGATGAAATATAAACGGATTCATTGACTTTTCACCAATTGTAAGATCGTATGAACTATTTTTGTTGAGGTCGCTTGGGCTATGTTAGCATTCAATGAAAGTCAACTTCTAGCAAACCATTCGAGAAACAATACCTCAAACGCTCGAAAATGTTGTTGAAAATTGTACCTCCAGGTTCTACTTCCTCATAATAATAATTCACCATTATCATGAAAACATCTTCAGAAAAAAGTTCTAGTTTTCTAGTTTCATTTGCGGAATAAATATTTTACCATTGATATTATCTATAGGGTATTATATCATATTAATTTCGTTGAGTGTAACTGTAGCGAATTAATTGAATGTAATCAAAATTGTTTAATTCTGCTTGTCTTGGCTGTGATCCGCATTAAAGCTCAAACGAAGCTGCCACAGGAAATGTTGCCACAGAACGACGCTTTATATGTGTACCTCTACAAGTGTCTTAATCTATTTTTGATAGATCAATGCCAAAAATGGTTGGTGTCTTACCTCAGCGCCAATACTTCAACACCACGCATACGCTTAATTATAGAAACATCGGTGAGGTCGCTCCCCCTGTAAGAAAGAAAAAAAAAAACAAATATAAAAAGAAGTTAAATTAGAAATGTGTACAATATATTATTTTTGGATGTTTCAGTCATAAGCTTAATAATATTTTATACGCTTTTTTGGTACTGGCAGACTGTCAAAATGGCTTGATATGGCGACGTAGCAGCAGAGTGGGGAGAGCTAAACTAAAAGTAAATGAACGCTTTTGGTGGCGTCAGCGTCAGCGCATTCAGCTTCGCTTTCATATAAAAACAAAAAAAAAACTAACATAATTTATTATATTTTCTCTCATAAAGACAGATGTATGTGCAGACAAGAAGTCATCTCTCACGTTCTCTGTTTTTCTTTTCTTTTTTTTTTCTTTCTTCTCCGAGTCTATGGGAGATTGGGAATAGGTGGCAACAACAGCGCGAGTGCATTTTTATCATGCAAACTACGTCAGCGTTTAAGCGTTTTCTACTTAACCCCATGCGCGACGCACGCTATTCCAAGCGTAACGGAACTACAGCAGCGTCAAATGAAGTGGCGCCGTACTATCCGTGCATTCATTTCATACCATAAAACGCTGACTGACTACGCCTCTTTGTGTCCACAGTTAGACAGACAACCAGGCAGGCAGGCAGGCAAGTACAATGGAATAAAAACAAAAACAAAAATGAACACGATTGCAACTAAACTGGTTTACACTGTCGCCAGCTTTCTTTGTAGTTACTCGTACTCGTAGATTTTCATTTTAGTTTAGTTTATTTTATGTTGGCGCATTATTAGTCTCTAGACAACGCTCCACACTACCCATACTAGCTATCGCACCCTTGAGCTGCTGCAATTGCCTTTTTTAACTAAGCCCGTTTGTGCAGCAAAACAAAAGCTACTTAGATTTGCATAGCATAGCTAACTAGCGTCTAAGGAGGATGCCTGGTCCAGATTACAACAAAGCCTTTCTTTAAAGTGACCATGTAATCTGTAATATGCGAAATGGTTTTTGTTTAGAAATTGTGGCCTAGATTTTAAAGAGTTCTGCAATAGTTTTACAAAGTAGTAGGGTATATTGCGTTTGTAGCAATGTTTGTAACATAACGAAGAAAGCATTGGAGAAGGAAGCATCAGATGCATAATAAATGTCTTTTATCGACTTTAATATATTCATTTCAAGAGTGTCAATGAGGATGGTTCCATTAGAATAACCTCTCCGGCCGATCGAATTCTATTGAGAAGTTTACCAAACCAGCTTTCTCACGTATCTTCGCTATTCTTGGACCTTCAAATCTTTCCTTAATCCCAATGCTCGAGCACCCATCGTGTCCATCATGTCAATGATGCTAACAGATTCCAGGTCGACTTGTTTTTTGTATTACTACGCCATTCAGGTCAGTCAATATCAATTTCTAATGGTCAAATGCTTTACACAAAAGTTTAGGTTTAATAAAATACATTTTTTTGGTTTGGACAGGAAATTTCTAGTCTTTCAGATCATAAGTTGAACCGTAGGTAATATTCTCTCCCGTTTTTTTACTTTTAAATGCCGGATCACTGCTCCATATTTGATTTCCTCTAATTTCCAGAATACATAAATGGAAGGTGGTTACCGTTCCTAATCTTCTCCCCCTTGCATTCCCAACTATACATGCTAGTTAATTCACAGACCACATCTCTGTTTGCCTGTACAATGAATTGTTCTAGAAACAATTTCTGTTAAGTGCATTTAAGATGATTCATTCCAATAAAGAAGCTCTCACGAGCATTGTTCTCTCGTACTCGTGATAGCATAAAAAGTATATCCCATTTTTCTTCTAAGGTATAATTGCGCCGCGCGTCTATATATCAAGACTTAATTGAACAATGATTCAGTTGAAGATTTGTTTGAATCCTTGATAATACATTAATTCTTATGCAATTATGTATCACAAAACATCACCGGAGAATAGATCGGTTTTATCAGTTTGTCAAACAAAATGTAACGCATTAATGGAGGCATCAAAATTCTTTTAAAGAATATAAATATAAAACCATCCACAAATCTTGTATTACTAGTTTCAGTCAAAATATACCCCCCACCATTTCACTTCAGGGCACACACTCTGTTTCAAATTATGTACTTAGTAACAATAAGAAAGATTGTTTGAATGGAATACCTAAAAATAGGCGGAGCACGCCCTAGATAATGATATGAAACGTCCGTTCATTAAAAACTACAATATCTTGATTCAAGTTAATATTGCCTATAAAGTGAGTGGTTGGTTTGTATGGGAGCTAATCCATAAAATGGACTACAACTAAAATAAGTCTAGCTACCACTATTCAACTGGATATATTAAGTTTTAAGTCGCAATTGACCAAGAACGGCAGTGTGACGGACATGGTTAGATCGGGCCATCTTTTCGAGCAGAGCAAGTATATAATTGTATATATATACTAAATGGGTACTACGATGCCTCCTATAATGCGTGACACACTTTCAGAAAAACTGATAAAACTTTTGGAACTTTGAACTAATAATGACCGTTTTACACAAGAGGAAGTCACTACAATACTAAATATTACCTCTAACATGTCGAATTTCGTACCAGATACAAGTTTTTTTGTAGGGACCTCGTCATCATAGTTTAAGTTTACAGCGAGCATGGTCTACGGGAAACGCTATCGGAATTAACTCGTGATTCAACCTAAAGCAAAAACGGCTGGAATACAAAGAATGACACGTCAAAGTGATTTTGCAGCATGACAACGCTCCGGATCAAATGTTTCAAAACCAGTCAAGAACTACTCATAAAAGCTGAAATGGGAAGTCCCAACACAGCCTTTACAAATTGTTCTATTCTCTAGACTACAATTTCCTTCATACAAAGAATAATTCGATGATTGTATACCCTCAAAAAAGAACCATTATTAATTGGAGGTGCCTATATTTTACATTATGTGTGAATGGTATAAAAAAAGGCATCAAAACCTTCTATACCCAAGTTAATGATCTTCATTCGTCCCCCTCCTATCAACGACACTTATTCCACAAGTATATCGTGAAAAAGATTTGTTTACTTTGGACCTTTCAGAATCAAGGCTTTACCAGCGATGAAGATGTTTCTGTGGTGCTCAACTTTCTGTAAAGCTCTATAAAATTTCCGGTACTAAGCACGGAAATTTTAATACTCATAATTTTCAATCAACAAATAGGGGATTCAACTGTCGCTTGAGTTTTGATTATATATATCTCCGCTCTTTAACTAATCCGCATAAATCCTACAACATATTTTTTTCTGCCTGTCATGTTCTGCTGTGTCGATATATCTATGTACGTCTGTCTGTCTGTATTATCGCAGAAATCTCAGAGACTATAAAAGCTAAATATAACTTTAATCTATCTAAACTGTCTAGCTCTTATTTATCTTTAATAACATTGTTTTATAGATACGAAGACAGCTGACAAACATATTTCGAGTAAGAATCTGAAGCTATCAGCTGCACGCTGGCATCTTATGTAAGCTAACCCCTTTGCGAGATAAAATAAAAAAATAAAAGAAAAAAGGTTTGGAAATGAAGATTTCCAAACTTGATGTCCATCAATTCCACATAAGTTCAGATCAAAGAAATATAGCATATAGTCCGAATATATCAAATAATCATGTTCTTTTCTATTTCTTGTAATTTTTTCTATTAATTTTATTCTTCCTATTGGACTGCCTCTTAACAAAATTTACAGCATCAGTCTTAGAATATAAATTGTAATATGGTCACCCTATATCGTTGTAGGAAGTTAACTGTTAAATGGGTTAATAACTTACCAACAATTCAGCTTCTTGATGAGCGACAAATCCGATTGCTTTGCGCGTGCAATGACCATCTCCTCTGTTAGGCGCGACATCTTGTACGGATATAGATGTCAAGTTTCTTGCTTAAGGAAATCGAGGACGTCGAATATTTTAAATGGGCAACACAACTAGCGCTGTCCACACAGGAGTGCTGCTGCCACAATTCTATGAGACGGACGTGGCCGCAAACCAAGTAACAAATGCGAAATAATAGAAAAGCAGTCGAGCCCGGTTTTTTAGGCAGTTTGGAACGAACACAAACGAACCGAACAATTGAGCGTGCGTCGACGAAGCGGCGACAGCGGAGTACAAGCGAAGACAACAGGTTTTCCTATTGATTGCTGGCTCTATTGTTGTTGTTGTTGCTGTTCTTGTTTGTATTGTAATCGGGTTGTGGCGTAGGCGTATTATTTGTAATGATTACTATCTACATACGTATTTATGTATATTTTTTTTTTTTTTATTATTGCACCTTTAGCACTTTTAAACAACAACAACACACACACACACACCTACAAATATATAAACAAAACCAATTGCAGTTGCAAGGCTATTTGCTTTGTAACAAGAACTGTTGGCAAAGGGGAGGCAGACACGAAAGCGCGGCGTATGAAATTGTATCTCTACAGATATTCTACTATTTCAACAGCAAACGGGCGTGCGACGCAGCGCAACAACAACACGGATGACTAAGCGCCGTAAAACAACCGACTAAAGCGCGTAGTACCGCTTTATCTTCTATAGTTTTTATTTTATTTTGTACCTTTTCCCGTTTTTTGTGTTTTATCTTATTTTGTACGCTTACAGACTTTCATTTACTTTTACCTAACAAAAATTTGTATTTATTTTTTGTTTTCTATTTTTTAGACATAATTCACTTGGCCACGGCGTTTCAGTTTTGACTGTGATCGATTTTCCCAAAAAACTACACAGCTTCAATTTGCACAAAACGAATAATTGGAAAAGAATTTTACAAACTGTTAAAATGTATTAAAGAAAAAAAACTGAGTTTATTCGACGTGCACCATTACCAACACAACAACAGTAAAGTCACTACGATTTTTCCGACAATTTTCTTTCACAATTTTCTGCTTTTCTGCTGTGTGCAGTTATTTCTTGTTGTTGCTGCCGTGGCGGCATTTAAATTCGTCTAAGAGTAAGCGAGATAACGTAAAACGAGCGTGAGTAGCAGTGAAAAGTACCGACCAACAAAAACGACATGTACTTGCCTCGGAGAGTGCCAGTTTCAAACTGCGCTCCATTTGTTTACGAATGACTGTGCAAAGAGGAACAAATACTTTCTCATTTCTACCTATGGGTATTATGTAAGTTTATCTCTGTCTAACGAATCGGTTAACTATCGCATTTGCGG
This sequence comes from Leucophenga maculata, assembly GCA_035044805.1. Taxonomy (NCBI): domain Eukaryota; kingdom Metazoa; phylum Arthropoda; class Insecta; order Diptera; family Drosophilidae; genus Leucophenga; species Leucophenga maculata. Next base: position 3,404,928 of record JAWNNP010003455.1, on the reverse strand, counting down.
TTATGATATAGCGCTGGGTGTGTACTGTGAGTGGGAATGAAATGGCTGTAGTGATGAAACGATTTACTATACTGTTTTATGTGCTTTACAGCACTAAATTCTGTGGTAATTTGAAAAAGTAACTGTTTATGCTTGTTCTTCCATTGTGTTTAATAATTTTTTATTGTTAAATAGATGTTTCACGAATAAAAAGAGGAAGAATTAGATAAAATAGGCGTAAAATACGCAGGCTTGGTGCAGCTATTCCACATATCTCTTACTTCTGCGTGTTTTAACAACAAATGAAATATCGTACCGTAAGCACTTAAAAAATCATGATACATAGACCGAAACTTCGGTAACCTAGCGCTGGGAATCCACAGTACGAACTATTGCGATCAAAGGCGTCTAGACAGGAAGAATTGAATATTTCCGCAAATTGGCTGCGCAGATCGGCAAAGATCCGCAATATTAGAAAAACTGCAGACCTGCATAGGCTTATTTGGTTGTCCATTATTTGTTCTTTGCTGCTCTGTAACTTTTACGGATCGTATATGGAAGACGTTTTCAGAGATCTGGGCACATCTCTACTAAACTGCTTTTTTATGTTTGACGAAATCGAAGTCAATTTGACTGTCTATACTAAAGTCGTCGTCGGGGAACTACCGCAACGAAGTGTTCTTCGATGTGTCGAAGGAACCACGGTGTAAAACTTACGTTTTAGACAACCTTCGACACGTGGTGCTACACCAGGTGCGCTACGGTTTGAGCTAAAGCGTGTATATTATTGTGCGACAGGAAGCGAGACTGAGTAAGTATGCTAATGGACTTAAAGTTGCAAACATTAAAGTTTAAAAAATACGCAATGTCATTTCTGAAAGGATTTGGCAAACATTAAATGTCAGAAGAAATAAATATCTGCTTAAAGCTTTTATCTTTAAAAAAAATTTCCAAAGAAAAACACTTTTTTACAAATTTTTCAAATAACGATCAGCATATTCCATTTCTGAGCATTGAACTCTCCGTAAAGGTTGGCAGCTTTACTTTGAATTTAATTTTTCTATACAGTTGCATTTTAATATACGTGCGAAGAGTACAATAAATAAATGAAGGTATAACGAAACAAACGAGCAATATTGTGAGTAATGATATTTCGATGTTTGTAGTCCGCTTTACAGCAATTTAAAGCAAAAGAGGTGAGTGCGAGAGAGATAAATATCATTTCAATTTTTGTTGTTCAATAATATGTTCAATACGGGATCGGATCGCGAGTGATTAGAAGAAATTCGTGAGCGCGGACAATAATTTATTTAATAGAAATATGTTTATAATAGAAAGATATATGTGTATCTAATTAATTATTATAACTTGTATAATATTCATTTCAATTCAACTAAGGCCGATCCGCAGAAGAAAAACAGACGTCGCGATCTCTTCGATTTTGTTTGTTTTACGATCTTTTCGCTCGTTTCGTTGTACTTTAATCTAAAAATAGCACACATTTCAAGTAATTATAATTAATATAATAATAAGTAAAAAGGCAAAATCTAAATGTTTCGAGATCGTACAGTGGACGGACAATAAAAGTGGAAAAGAAAACAAAGTGAGAGCAGTTTTCAGCTGCTGCTGCTGCAAAAAAAACCATATAGGAGAAACACACACGTCGCCATTTGTTTTTAGTTGTAGTTGTTGTCATCGCCTGTGCTGATTTATGAATTAATTTTGTTGTTGGCGTATTGTATACAGGCTCATGCATACAATACATAGATACACACATACAAATGCGCGCATATATCGTTTGTATATATTTTGTATATTGCACAGTTGCTGCTCTGCTGCTTTGTTGTGTTGTTTGTGGAATTTTGCCCAGAAAAAAAGATAGACAACCTTGGACATTTATTACAACGAATAACGTACGTACAAACGAACGGACAGACAGCGAAGTGAGCGAATTAAAACAGGGAGCGCAATTAACCCGTTCAGTAGTGAACAGACAGACGGACAACGATATTTGGAGTATGTATTTCAGGCAGCATGGACATCAACATCTCACTGTAGTTGAAGTAGTTTTCATTAGAACGCGCTAACTCAGAGCTTTGCTCCACAAAGTAAACATCTGGCGTTGGCGATAAGAAGGGCGCTGCTGCTGCTGCCGCAGCCGCTGTTGCTTTTCGTTCGTTACCAGTCGAGAGTTGCGAAAATATTTCTTATTCATATTTGTGTATTGAGCGCGCCCGCGAGCGAATCGTAATCGGGCTCGGTAGTCCAAACAGCATTTAACAGCAGCAGCGGCAGCGCAATTACGTCATCGTTTGAGCAATTTTAGAATTTCAAGTGATTTGCTTTTCATTTCTAGCACATACAACATAATATCGACAGCAGCGTAAAATTGGCAACGGACATTGGGCAGCCATAATACACACATACATCAGTCCGCATCAACATCTCGCGCTGTTTAAACGTGACGACGTCTACGGTGGATTTAAACGAGAGCCTACGCAATTGAACGATGATTCATGTGGGCGAGAATACTTGGACCCTGCGGGTCTTTATCACAGATCTGCAGGTGGAGAAAACGCTACGTGTACGCGGTGACCAGCACATTGGTGGCGTTATGCTAAAAATTGTCGATCCGGAAATGCCCAAGGACTGGTCTGACCACGCGCTTTGGTGGCCCGCCAAGAACATCTGGCTAACGCGTACACGTGCCACACTTGATCAGGCAGGTGTACAAGCCGATTCTTTGCTACATTTTACGCCTATGCACAAGGTCTTACGTGTACAGCTTCCCGATTTGCGTTATCTTGACTGTCGCGTTGATTACTCCGTCAAGACGTTCGCTGCTGTAATGAGCTTGTGCAAAGATCTGGACATGCGTCATCCCGAAGAGTTATCGCTGTGCAAACCCGTTGAACATGAACATTTAAAGAAGAACTACGGAAAACTGCCGCATAAGAAGATACCCATTGCCGAATCGAATGGTACAACATATTTGCAGCCAGCGCCCGATACAAATTCATTTGTGCCAATTAATTCTACATATAAAGGTAGCAATGGTAGTTTAGATCATACACAAAATGGCAATTTGTTGTGTGCGCCTGCATCACCTTATGCGAGTACACCACGTCGTGCTGCTACTGCGCCAGGCACACCGATTAGCTCGCCAACCGGCACTTGGAAGCATAGTAGCAATGGTTATGCCACTTACGACTCTTCTTCCAGTTTGGGTGACTTCCAGGAGAACTTAGCCACTTCACCACGCTCGCCCAGTCCCGATGTACGTGCACGTCTGGTACGTCCAAAATCACTAGTCGAAAAGGCGCGTATGAACGTTGGCTGGTTGGATTCGTCGCTTTCGATTATGGAGCAAGGCATACGTGAATACGATACGCTTTGCTTACGCTTTAAATATTACACGTTCTTCGATTTGAATCCGAAATACGATCAAGTACGCATCAATCAATTGTACGAGCAGGCCAAATGGTCCATACTCAACGAAGAGCTCGACTGCACGGAAGAGGAAACCGTTATGTTTGCAGCACTTCAGTTTCAGATCAATCAACAAGCAGACGCACATCCGCCGGGCGTAGATTCCGGCATTGATACATCCAGTCAAGAGAATGGCACAGATGATGACATCGATTCGGCACTTAATGAGCTGCAAATTACACTCGAAGGACCGAATTCCAGTGGTGACACCGGTAACATTACCAGAATACCGGAATTAACAGATTATTTGCGCTTCCTAAAGCCACAGCGTTTCACATTGCGCGGCTACAAACGCTACTTTTTCACCTATCGCGATCTACACTTGCATCTTTATAAATCCGCTGAGGACGCGCGACGTGCGGCACCAGCAGTAAGCATTAATTTGCGCGGTTGCGAAGTCACGCCCGATGTCAATTTGGCACAAGCTAAGTACGCCATACGTCTCGAAGTGCCACCAGAGGGACGCAATGGTCCGAATAGCGAAGTCTGGATACGTTGCGAGAACGAAGAGCAATACGCCAAATGGATGGCTGCATGCCGTTTAGCTGCCAAAGGTCGTTCGCTTGCCGACAGTTCATACGAGAGCGAAGTCGCCAGCATACGTTCATTGTTAAGCATGCAGAAGCCCGCACATGGCGCACCGGTGAATATCAATCCACGCAGTGTTGAACCTGCAGAATATCTATCGCCAAAAATGTTAGGCAAACTTTCGCGCAAAGCTGTGCAACGCATACTCGAGTCACACGCCAATGTACAGAACCTGTCACTGATGGATGCAAAGTTAAAATACATACAAGCCTGGCAGTCATTGCCCGACTTTGGCGTCACATTCTTCGTCATCAAATTTGACGGACACAAGAAGGAGGAATTGCTTGGAGTCGCATACAATCGCATCATGCGCATGGACCTCAATTCCGGCGATCACATCAAGACCTGGCGTTACGACACAATGAAAGCCTGGAATGTCAACTGGGGCATTAAGTGCATGATGATTCAATTCCATGATGAGAATGTTATCTTCTCCTGCCTTTCGGCCGATTGTAAAGTTGTACATGAATTCATTGGCGGTTACATCTTCATGAAGATGCGTTCCAAGGAGAACAATCAAACGCTCAACGAGGAAATGTTCCACAAACTGACGGGCGGCTGGTAACAACACACATATATATATATTGAAGCAATCAGCAAACAGCCAGAGTTGGAAAAAAACAGGCGTATCAGTCTTAGTAGTGCCAAGCACAAATCGTTGTTGTCGATTAAATTTGCATGCATAAACTTTTTTTTCGTTGTCGTCGTCGTACATTGGAATGTCTTAACATTGTGCAGAAGCAAGTGAAGTGACCTTTAATGGATGATTTCCTTGTTGAGTTGTATAAAGCAATCGATTATTCAATTTAGTCTATTAAACCATTTACAAGAAATTCTAAAGTGCAGAAGTTCATAGCTGTTGAAGCTGCAGCGGCCGGCCAATCTTCGTCGTAACACATTATTGTCAAGTGAAATGTTTTACTCATTTGAACTATTTTTTTTTTTTTAATTTCGCGTCTAGACTTTTTATACTAAACAAAATATTTAATACGTTTTTGTATGTTTTTATTAATGTGAGAAATAATATTTAAAAAAAAAAGCGAAACAGGAATCGAGGAGATTAACAGACCGAACTAAGGCCTTTTGCCTTCCTTTTACCATTTTTATAAGAAATTTTGTGGCCTTTTTGCGAAAAACTTATTGCAACTAACCTGATCCTGAACATTTGTGAAGTCTTTATGTATATTTATTAAACAAATTAATAAGCAAATAAATTATTTTATATGTTTTTAATGTACAAAAAAAAAATGATTTAATTTTATTCGCAATATTGCAAATTGTTGATAGGGAAAATATGCGATTGTTTTTTTAATCGACAAAGGGGCGTTTCTTGTATAAGTGAAGTGAAGGCTTATTAGTTGGAGTAAAGCAAAGGTTTATTTAGGAATTTATATACATGATTTAAGATTTATGTAATCAGTTATATATATATATGTGTATATATATATATAACTGATTATATAAAAATTTTATATTTAAAATAAAAAAGTGAGCGAGAGATTTGTATGAAGGCAAGCTAAGCCTTTTAGTATTGAGATGGAGATCTATTTAATAAAATTATAATTCTTATGGTAGTCCCCATTTATATAATGATAAAAATTGGAACTGCTGTCGAATCGTTGAACCAACTGAGAATGCCTGTTTTATATAGACCATGACATCATTTATTTAGTATAACGAATTACGTAATAAAATAAAATATGTATATATTAATCGACTGATTATAAAAATTTAAAACAATGAACTTATATTGATAAATTATTGTCTTCATGAGACATGTTTCCGTCATTCATATTAAAAGTAACTCGTTTGTTATTGAATGCATGTATTATGTTTGGATCATCATTATAGGCATCATGGCACAATGGACATCGTTTCATATGCAATCTAATCTCTTAGGTGCTAAATTCAGAAACCATAATAAACAAACTGATTCAAGGATTTAGGCTTATAATTTTTGAATATATTGTGGGAAAGTTTATTACGATATTTGTCAAATACTTACGAGAAAATCGTAAAAGAATTTAGTATTTTTGTTATATTGAGTGTTAACAATTTTGAAATAAAATGGTTAATGGCAACAAATTTTTTTTTTTTTTTTTAATTTATATTAATTATTTCAATTCATTCCGGTACTATCATATGAAAAAATTAAAAATAATTATCTGCATATTAGTAAAAAGAACTTTATGGGATTTCTGATGCACTAGTCACTGCATATAGTGGGTTTTTTCCACATCATATGAAGTGTACAATTATAAAAGTTTAAATTATTAATAGCTTATTATTACAAATGCTGATAAGGATACTTGCGGCTTAGTCAGCTTAAGCAACAATGCAATAATCGCACACAGGCTCGAACCATTGTTGATTAGGTCATAAACGAAACAATGACTTCATACAATTAAAGCAAATAAATAGTTTTTGACGTCAAGCTTCCATACGGACTATTTTTGATATCTCAAGATAGGTTCTGAAGCATTTATCAAAATGTATTTATAATAATTTAAAAAATCTACAAACATCAACTATGTGTGGCAGGAAATACGATAAAAATGGTAAAACTAGTAAGATTTTATTAGTTTTACCATTTTTATGAATCTGGCAAAAGTAATATAGCTTATACAAATATTTCTTCCAATCTATACGGCGATAGTGCTATAGTATCGTCAGTAGAATTTGTCGTTAATATTCAATGTAGAAATCGCAAACTATATTCTCACTAATTGCAATAATTTTATAGAAAAATTGAACATAAATTCCCCTTAAAATCTCAACTTCCCTTGTTTTTTTTTATTTTTTTATTATTTGAATTTAACGTACAATGCCAATCACATGTGCACTCAATTCATTGCATTGCAAAGCGACGACACGTGAATGTACAATGGCGCGCAAAAGAAGAAGCATTACTACGAAACAGCTGTTTATAAACAATTGTAGGTTGTGGGTGTCATTTTGTTTTGTAAAAAAGAGCTTAATTTAATTAGTTAGTGGTCGCCACGCGCCATGCCCAGAGCCAAACCTAAACCAAGAAAGCCATGGCGCAAAGTGCTTTATGAAAATCACGAATATCCTGACAATTATACGGATCCAAGTTTTCTAAAAGATCTGCAAACAAATCTACATGTACGCATCTACAGGTAGTGTTATAACAGAAAGAATGCACAGCTAATGGCACAGCTTAATAAAAATAACAATAGTAATAAATGTATATATTTACAGCTATACAGAAGCAATAGCCGGCGTTACAGTACTGAACAATCAAATATCCTGCATCACTGCCTTTTTGATAATCTTCCATTTGATGTACAGTGAAAATGTATCACCAACAACTATACTACTGCCTAGTAGCGCAATAACAGCATTTGGTTATCTCTGGTATCGCGGACGTAGCCTCAGCGTAGTACTGCTCATTGAGGATTCCAAGACACTCATAACTGTGCTGCTGTTCGGTTATATTTTCTCACCACTACTCCACACACTTACCGATGCCATAAGCACGGATACAATTTTTACCATGACATTTGTTGTGCTGCTACTAAATTTAGTATTCTTCGACTATGGACTGAATGTGGGCATGGTATCCAAAGCAATATCACTGAATGTAGCCATATTTGGTGCCGTCTGTTTGGCTTCACGTTTGGCTACTTCGTATCATGCATTTGTGCTGCTTGTTGAGTCTGCCATATTTTTTGTACTATATCCCATCTTAACGGAATCAGTTTGGCATCCGGCGTGCATGGTGCCCATATTCTGTGTGGTCAGTTTAGCACTATGCAGCATATCGCATGCGGTGCTTATACTTTATGTTAGCATTATTTTCTGCATAAATTTTATATTTACATGGATTTTTGTACAAAAACAGCAACATAAATTCAACATACATGGACCCTGGGATGAGGCCATTGTTGAGGAAAATACCGAGAAAAATATGGAAGAAAAATTATAGCAGCAAATGCGCCGCGCCGATGAGTCAATCGAAGCGCGGCGTACAACAAAATTGCGTAAGAAAAGACATAAAACGCCGCCGGAAACACCAAGTTGATTGCGGCTATTTAATGTAGTTAGAAAACTTTTTTTTTTGTGGAAAAAATCCGTCTTTTTACATAATTTCCGACTGAACTAGCCATTTTGTTGTTTGTATGTATATAAAATTGTTGATATTTTTTTTTTTATATATAAAGTTTTTATGCATTTGTATTGCATTTCTTTTTTGTAAAATTAAAATATAAGCCAAAGATTGTAAGTTTTAAATTATTAAAGAATTCCATTGTTTGTTGTAAGCAAAAAGCGGTCCGTATTAAAGTACAAAATAAAACAAAAAAGTATTTGTTTTTTTCCATTTGTAAGTTTTTTTTTTTAATGATTTTAAGCATGAGGTAATATTTACACACACAAGTAGAATTTTTTAAAGAAAAACTTTTTTTTTTGTAGCAATTTTATGTTTTATAAATACAGCTAAAAATTATTTATATTCGTACTATGCATTCAACAAACTTGCTACAGTTTTTTTCTTAACTTTGCCTACATTTTTATTTCGCTACATAAACTATTTATTTTTATCTTTACGCGCCTTTTTCAAAAACACTTGCTCTCTTAACTTTTGACTTTAGCTATATATTATGTATATATACTGATAATAGTATATAAAAGTAAACTTTATAACTATAGCGCATGCTTTAAATACAATATATATTATAATAGTATTTAATTTATGTAATTGTCGCTGGTTTTTTCGACAAATTTGCAAATTTATTTCAATTCATAATGCAGCAACTATATTTAAAATATTTTTTTGTTTTGTTTTTATCTTGTATAAACTTTAAAAGGTAAAAAAGTACATATGTATGTTGTTTGTTTTTTTTAATTATTTTATTGTTACTTAGAGACTAAAAAACTAATTTAATTATATTTAAATACAAAACATGACTTATAAACAAATACAATCTGAATTCATTTAACTAGAGAACAAATTTGTAGGGTTTTTTTTATTTAAATTTTTTTTCTGAGGCACATGCCTCAAGCATTTTATTTAGTTTTTTCGCTTTATTTATTTAAAATCTAGTTTAAACATACAAATAATCGATTTCTTCTTCATATTTGGGGCGGGGCGAGCATACATACATCATAATCTGCGCATTAATACCTACATATTTATATACCTAATATTGTGTATATATATAAACATACTATGCCTTCTAAATATTCTATCAACAACAATTACACTGCACAACAATTTATAATTTTATAATAACTCATTTTGGGTAACTCAAGCAAATAAGCGTTTTACTTTCTTTCGTGTTAATTTAGGAACACGCCCTATATTTATCTTTTGATATGTAAACTTTGATAAATTTGTTATAATTTTAGCGTATAGGGTATATATATTATACCCTTCACTAAAAATAATATAGCAGCGTATATTAGGCTTGTTGAAATGTCAAAACTTATGTTGCATAGCGAAGGAAGTAGTACCGATAAAGTATATATATTCATGATCCACACGATGAAGACTAGTCGAACTAGCCATGTTCGACTGAACGAAAAAGTCTACGCGTAGCAAACTATCGGAATAAGTACCTCTCACTGTTGCAAATGGAATACCCATTAAATTTCATAACAATCATAGTGGAATCGTATGGAGTAGTAATGGCTACCCTTTCGAGCTGTTCGAACTGAATCTATATGAAACATTTTATTACAATATATGCATAATGAGAAACAATTTTTAATACAAAATCTCCGAAAAGTATAGCTATCTTGTATAGGGTACCCTTAAGGGTGGGTTTAGTACGTTCATTGCAAAAAAAAAGTTATCTGTAGAGTGCATAGGAGAGTCTAAATATCGCTTAGTCTCTAAATACAAATTATATATATGGAGAGCAAGACCGAAGGACATGTCTTCATCGACTCAATTTTTGAAGCTAATCAAGTAAATAAATGACGTCTTACTCTCCTCCTTCTGTCTGTTACAAAAATTTGTACAAACTTAATATACTTTTATACACTAAGAGTTTTTTATGTCTCAACAGTTTTGTTAAAAAGATGAAATTTTTAAGTATCACAAAATAAAATATTTTTAATATATTATTGCACAAAATGGAATTTGAAACAGCATATGACTAAGCTATAGTGCTAATGCACAATATTTTTTTATTTTAGCTGATAATTTTAGCATATTTTTGAAAAAAAAAAATACTGAAATTCATATACCATAAGCTACTGACACATAAAATTTTTCTGCTAAACTAAAGAAAGTCGGTAAATACTTATGCAATATGAATACCCTATTAATATAAAAATTTTTGAATGTTGAGCAGTGTTATTTGCGTCTTACTACAAAACTCTTTCTCGTCCTATTTCCAACTATTTTACTTTTTGCCATTTTGTGTCTTTTCTAAATACAAATCTGTTTTTTTTTTTTTTGGTCTTAGTCGTCAAATTTCTATAAAAACAAAAAAGGAAACTTCAACAAACAATAAATTCTACTAAATCGCGCACAACATATCGTGCAGTTGAGCAACTTATTGCTCGACTGTTAAAACTTTCTAGTCACAAGTGCAACGATTGCAACAATCTAAAATCTGTTCAAACTGTTTACAAACTTTATCTAATCTAACAAAAAACAGGAATACAAAATAAAAACATAGTTCAAAAATCTAGTTTTTAAAGTGCAACTTCGTCACCGTTGCGTGTACAGGCGCCACCGGAGAGCACCACCTGTTCTTGTGATTCACGTTCAGCGCGTATTTTTAGCTCACGACGACGCTGTGCGGTCACAGACAGATTGTTTGTGGCATCGTTGGGGTTGTTGGATTCGTCGACAGTTAACTGTGATGTTCTAGTGTAATGAATTTTGCTTTCTTGTTTTGACTCCGGCTGCTGCTGTTGACGTTGTAAAGAAGGCGAAAATGCTTGCAACAGTTTTGTTTGCTGTTGCATTTGTTGTTTTAGTTTGGGTGAACTTTGATGTTGTCAGACTACTTCGCCATTAGGCGTTTGCGTTGTTGATGTCGTCGTTACGGTCGCCGAATTTGTAGCATTTGATATGGGTTCTAGCAGTGAACCGGCTTCGACATCACCAGCATTACGTGCAGCATTTCTTTGGCGACAGAGATAAGGCGAATTTGTAGGTGAAGGCAGTTGATTCTATTTGAACACACAAAAAATTTAAAACTATAATTCAGCTGGCGCTGCACAAATAAATAAAAATTTACAAGTTATACCAATTTATTATTATTTTGGCAGCAAGTCGCCTTAACACAGCCCTCATCCGTGGTGGGGCAATCAAGCGCACAACAATCCGAGCCACTCATATTAATGCTCGATGTACCATCGGACAAATTACAGCCTTCGATTTCAATAAACTCCGGCTGTATGGTAGTCGAATGTATGCCTTCATTATGAAAGAATTCCTTGACTTTTTCTGCAATCTTCATGTATTCGGATAAATTGCGGCATCTGATATGTGCCGATGCAATAATTCTATCGCCAGCTAATTGCCAAACATGAAATTCATGTACAGCAAGCACACCGTCAACTTTTTCGAGCAAACGTTTTTGTATGGCATCAACCTGTATATGTGTGGGTACTGTTTGCAAGAGTATAAGTGCAGATTCACGTAGTAATGGCCATACAGAATGCAATATAAGCGCAACAAGCACTATAGACAGTGCAGGATCCATATAAAAGCGATACTTCCATTCGGTCAACCAAACAACCTACGGCAAAAAAAAAAAACACGTAAATAATTAATCATAAATAAACACAAGTGGTCAACTTTACGCACCAAAGCACTGATGACGACAATTATGCTGCCAAGCGCATCGCTGAGTACATGCAAAAATGCACCACGCATATTCATCTGTCCCGGATCATGACTATGACCATGACTTGATTTCTTAACTGGTTTCTCCTTTTGCTTTTCGTATGCATAATCGTTACTTTCATCCTCAACATCATCCATGTTTGCCAACTCGGTGAGACGACTGTGATTACGTGTGAGCCCACCGCCGTGTGAGTGTCCATGATGTCCACCGTGCTCTGTGTGGGTGGCGAATTATAATTGCATTTATGAAAGTAGAAAATCAATATATTATATTATAATATTTTATATTATAAACAACAGTAAATACGCACCATACAGCAGACACAATCCTATCAAGTTGACGAGCAAGCCAAGTGCCCCGACAATGACAAGCAGCTTGGGTTCATGTATAGTTTCTTCCTCGATAAATCTGCAAAGTAGACAGAGAAAAGAGAAATTAAATTAAAATAGTGTAAAAAATATATATGCTACATTATAACTAGTAACTAAACGAGTAAAGCACAGCCATGTGTAAATAAAAAAAAAAATAAAAAATAGTAGCAGGTTGTAGACGGATGTGCTTGTCGCTGAGATACAGGGTAATTAAAAACAAAAACTAAAATATTGAAAAATTGTTTATAAATTTTAGCTTAAAGAGCGTCTATATAATAAAATCTATAGCTTCTATTTCCTATAGTATCCAAGTTCGAACGGACTTGCCTATATGCATTCGACTTTTTATTGTCTGCCGCCCGTAATTTGCACAAACTTAATATAACCCGGTTATATCGCTGTATATACGATAATTGTAATAAATTACGCTGAAAATCCTACACGTGCAGTGTTATTTATTTTAAGATTTCACTTGATTTCAACGTTTAGTCTTTTGTAATTATAAAAAGGAAATGCAAACAGTTTATACAATAAAATACAATTCGCTTTTATAAAACAAGAAAATGCAATCGAAAGCAAAATATAACTAAAAATAAAACTAAATACAAACAGAAGCCAAGGAAATATAAAACAATAAAATGAAATAAAATAAAATACAAAACAAAGTTAAACAAAAAAAAAAAAACGAAAATAAAGTACAATGGTTATAAAAGTGGGTAGCGCGCTTGCAATGAAATACAACTAATTTAAACAAATCACGTTAACAACCGATGCGACAGCAGACGCGCGGCATGGTCGGAGATTGTATATTGAACTGCGCCACTAACCAAATTGAATACGCATCTTGATACAGCTTTGTTAAACTGAATAGAGATACATACAATGCGAAATTTTTTGACTATTGTGTGGGAAAAAACGTTCAACACTTGATTATAAGTATGAAGAGGCATCGAAGGATAAGGTGGTCACTTTAAATAGATAGTTTAATAGGTTATTTAAAAAAAACGATGCGATCTAGATATAAATGTAGGAATATTGGCTTCCAAGGGTCAAAAAATAGCCAGTTGCTCACACAGCCATAAGTCAAATACATCTTAAAATTCAATGCTACTTTCTGCTCGAAAGATAATATCATTCTAATAAGTTACTAAAGCTCAGAAAGTAGAATGTTCACTGGTTAAGTGAGGTGCGGAATATGTACGACCATCATCAACGAAAGATTCTTATTTTGAAGATGAGCATTAGAGTTAATTTTAAGCATTAAAATTATGTCTTTTCGATGTCAACTAATTATTCATTAAAATATATGGTTTCGCCAAAGGCTAAAAATATATTAGATGATTAAATTACAAATATTGCAGTTCACGGCTTTCTCCATGCTTAATAAATACCCGAGTAAGTTAATAGTGGAATATACGCTCATAGCGTGCTTTAGTAGCAGGCAGTTTACGAGTCAAAAATTGAATTGTGGTTTTTCTTGCAGTATCATGGTTTCAGAAAGAGGCTTTTTGAAAATTTCAAAATAGTGAAATGTTGTCTAAAAGTGTTTGCGCAGTTGTCACTAAATAGGTTCAGGTGGGATCAAACGGCGGCAGATATCTGACTGAATTATCTAAAAATTTTTACGAAAATTGAAATATAATATTAAATGATTACCAGATATCTGATACTGTCTGAACCTACCATTACGTTGGAGTTTTATGGGTTGAAGAAGTATATTCATAGGCTATATTAGAATGGTTTGTGCACGACTATATGTACTTTAAAAATATTAGCAGACTCTGAACCTATGGTGTAGTAAGTCCTGAAGAGCACAAATACTGAGTGTTTCGATAGATGTCATGGAGTTGATTAATGTGCTTCAAACAAAATCTTTTATAGATGGACATAGACATACAAATATTGTAATATTGTGATATATTAAAAAAATTTAAATTTCTGTTAAAAGAATGTTTTTGTTGTACAAAATGTGACAGAATTAATTACTTTTACATCTCTATAAAAACTTACACAAATAACCACATAAATAATCATTTAAAAAACTATATTTCTATATTTTCATATCTATTAAAAACAATTTTTAATGAATATATCTATTCTTGTAACCACAACTGTCCAGCTATATAGAATGTGTATATATATTGTGTATTGGTCGTCATTGTAGTTTTTGCTATTCTATTATTTTACAATTGTGTACATCAGCATTACCATAGCACAGACTAACAGACTGACAGACAAATAGACGAACAGAGCACAACTTGTCAACGTTTTCAATGGCATTATCTGGCGTGTTCACTCAATGCAATTTCTGTCTATATATATATATAGATATATATACGTGTATCATATGGAAATGCTTATATATATATTTTTTTTCTTTGATGCATTGTTCACCTTTTGCAAGCCTCTATTGTTATGCTGAAACAGAGCGCCACCAGAAATACAGCATTGACCAATGCACCGAGCACCTCAGCACGTGCCCAACCGAATGTGTTTTTGGACCATTTCTTTGGTGACATCTGTAAATAAAAGAAATATTGAAATTTTTAGAATTGATTTTTATAAATAGACTGTAACAGACAGTAAGGCAGCTCGATAAACAACGCCTGTCAATGGCATTAAGTTGTCTACTGCTACGAAGTAACTCTATAGCTTACCTTTACTGATAGAAATGATATGACTAAAGCAGCAATGTCGCCCAGCATGTGAAAACTGTCAGCGACAAGTGCCATGGAATTTGTCACATAGCCGACAACAATCTCGACAAAGAAAAAGAACGCCGTCAGCCACATCATCGAGAGCAGGCGACATTTTTTACCATTATACTTGGACATCTTAGCGAAACTGTAATGTGAAAAAAGGAAGAAAATTTTATTTATTTAATTTATATTTTAACAGCCTTTAAAAGACAAAAACCCCATATAAAAAATATGTATCTTAAAAATTATGAAGTGACACAGCTTACAACATTTTAAATGCTACTTGCTACTGCTTTAAAACTACAAAAAAAAAATTGTTAGACAATAAAATTTATATATTTTGACCCAGTTTCCTCCAAAAATGGCACAATACCACACTCCGGCAACACTGTGCCGCTGCTACTGCTGCTTCAAACGACTTAAACAAAAATGGAACACAGTTCCGGCTTTCAGAGTTGCATTATTCATACGCATTGCTTTGTTTTTTTTTTTTTAGGAATCGCATTTTTAAACAACTATTTTCCGCATTGGTGGTTTGCTGCATGGCAACAAGTTTCTATGCCTTCGCATCCGTTGGTGAACCGTTTTCAACACTCCCGGAACCAGCAGCATTTGCTTCCCTAGCTTAGGGGCAAAACTTTTATATCCGTTGTTCATTGTACGTTTCAATTGCTTTTCGCAATAGTCGACAAAAGTTTAATTGATTAAAACACATTTCGATTGGGGTTACCACTTGGATGCACTTTTCTTTGTACCGCCGCTGTTGACGCCAACGGAAGCAATATTGGTTGACTTAGCAACGTTGAATTTGTTTGAATTTTTGCATATTTATTATGGCTAAAATATTTAAATATTTTCGCGTTTAACTTACGCAAAGAACACGAATTTATTATCCATTTCAAAATTTTTCAACAAATTAATAACAACTAATATTAATATATAGAAACATTTGTAACTAAGTTGACTAAACTTTTTATAAAAACAAAAAAGTAATATTTTTTATTTTTATTCTTCAAACACTTCCTAATCGCTGTGCTTCCATGCAACGACTGCAGCGCTAGGATATTGAATTCAAATTCAAACTTATGGAAATTAAACATTTTGCGTTGTCAGATACGCGCGGAATTGTTTGGTTTGGTTGTCTGGTTTTTTTTCGTTTCGTTCGCGGTTCGAATGTGATATCGCAGCAACGTAAAAGCGTAAAGGAACACGCTAGACGCACTACTACTCAGCATATTTAAAGCGAAAAATGAATGTCAACATTGATTTCTCAGCTATAAACAACAGACAGATACAAAAAAAAAACAAAAATACAAAGTTCTTAGTATCACATTGAGTACCGTGCTGTGCCCGCCCACCCATGCAGAAGGAGTCAGTAAGAGTGAAGTACGGAATTAAAACAAAAGCAGGGCTGCAGTTCGATACTTTAGTATTCCTCCAAAGGAATTCTTTTAGTACACACCTTGTAAGTACATTGAAAACTTTATTTAATGTGTAGGGTAGCTACACCCTACACAATACGTTGTTTGCAACCACTGTATAGGCTTTAGATTTTATACTTATCTACTACGTGTAATACACAAATAACGGTACATACACCTCTTAACTGTGGTTTGCGGTTTTGAAACAATTATCGATTACACTTAAACTCGTTATTTCTAGAAACCTCTTGGGTTTTTGATAAAATGAAAATCAAAGTCGGTAGCAATCTGTATTCATAAATAAACAATAACAATTTTCTAATAAGTGCCGGTCGACCACGGTTTCAAAGCAAACAGCTCGATTAGATCAACTTTTAACAAAGCCCCGGGTCACGACAGAATTTGTCATAATATCTTAAAGGCATTGCCAAGGCGTGCGCTCTTTGACGTTAATATTTTACAAAATGTTGACAATGCAGTATTTCCCTAAGAGAGGAAACTAGCAAGAATCACTATGATCCATAAGTCTGGGAAGCCGAAAGATATTGCTAGGTCTTATCGTCCAATAAGCCTCCTACAAAGGTTTGGGAAAGAATTTTTGCGACGCGGGCAACAGAGTTTGGAGTCTGTCAAAGGGCTATACCTGATTTGGCAAGCTCACAAGTTAGAGAACCACATATTAAAGGCGTTTGATGAAAAGAAGTACTGCAATGAAGTTTTAGTGGACGTGGAAGAAGCCTTTGACCAAATATGGCACACTGGTCTTTTAGCGAAAATCCAGTCTATCCTTCCATCACATTTCTACTTGATGGTACGATCTTACTTAAAAGACCATAATTTTCAAGTGAAAGTGCGAGAGAAGGTCTTAACTGTCCATCCCGTGAGAGCCAGAATTTCACAAAGAAGTGTGCTCGGAACGTTCTTCTTCTCCTTGTTCACTGTCGATTTCCCAGATTTCCTATCAAATAAAATAATAATTTATAAAGTACAAAAAAATTTAATCACCGAGGTAAGCGTTTCCGGCAACGTACGAATTTTTGATAAATACAATTCGGCTATATCAGTTTTTCAGAGGAGAGCATTTAAGGCAAGGTTATCTACCACCGGTCAATATCGCCGGACTAAATTGTCTCCTCTGACCAAGGACCTCTATGGTTCAATGCACTTGACTACTTGAGAGGTTAAACGACTTGATCCCTTATTGTTACTTCCTTTGACCAAGGCTATCGACCTCAATATAGACTTGACCCCACGGGGAGTCAATGGACTTGAGCCCTTGGAAAGTCAATGAACTTGGCCTTTCGGGGGTCGATGGACTTGGTTTTTGAGGGTTAATAAACTGGACCTCTTGGTGTAAATGGATTTGAACCCTTGGGGGGTCAATGGACTTGACCATTAAGGGGTCAATGGACTTGACCACTAAGGGGTCAATGAGCTTGACCACTAAGGGGTCAATGAGCTTGACCACTAAGTGGTCAATGAGCTTGACAACTAAGGGGTCAATGAGCTTGACCACTAAGGGGTCAATGAGCTTGACCACTAAGGGGTCAATGAGCTTGACAACTAAGGGGTCAATTGACTTGACCTCTTGTGGAACTATGTTCCGTCTGGTTTTGTCACTAAACTTCTCCTAGACGACGGGAGTGATTGCGATGAAAGAAGTTTTGTGTGTGTTTGAGAGGGTCCCAGGATAGTTTAGATTCACAATTGAAACGGGTGGCGCTGCTATCGGTTTTTAGAATTTATTGAAATTTTTTGGAAAAATTTTTGTTAATATGTATGTACCTGATAATACTGGATAATACAATATTATGTTGGTTAAAATCGAAAAAAATAATTCAATTATGCTTATTTCGGAAGTTCTTTATTTTTATTGTTGTATTTTAATATATGTTACCAACTTTTAATGAAGTTTAATGAACTCACTTCTCGAAATCTATCCGTAAGTGTCAACAGAAGAGAACCCCTGATAAGCAATAATTTAAGTAGAATATACTTTTTTAACAAATGCAGTTTCTTGAACCATATTTTTTTGATAGCACTATTTTGTACCTAAAATTTGAGACACATATCGAATAGAAAGCAATAAATTAATAATTAAAGAAGAGATTTTCCATAAGAGAGAGTAAAAGGCCTCATAGAGAAACATAAATTGGAGATGAGCTTAAGTAGATATTATTAACTTGAAATTTCATGTTTTCATGTGTATTTGTATTTTTTGTAGATAATTTCATAGTATGTACTCCATTTTCATATATCCTAATTTTACACAAATCGGAAATTTTAGATATTATTCAGAATGACCGAATATTAGTATTATTTTTCGGTGAAACATTTAAGTGTACAGTCATTGAAATTAAATATTGTATACACTCTGTGCAATTAGTTTTGTTAATTTTAGTTTTATCGTATATTAAGCTATAAACACATTTCTTATCGAATTTTAGTATTAAACGGTACAGTACAAAGCGATTATTGAGTCACAATACAATTCAAAACAAAAGGAGGGGATATTCGTAGAGTAAATATTTGTTTTTGTATATAAAACTATTTGTGAATCATACCATAAGCATGTTGAATAGCAATGCAAGCGACTTACGAGTGTAGATCGTAAACTGTACCAGATATGACTTTGCATGACGCAGAAGTAATCAAATAACAATCACGACGAACTTTAGTTACAAGATTTGTTTTCAAACAATTTAAACATATTTTTAACACAGGAATATCTTTCGAACATACATTTTTGTGAGTGTAAATGTATCTAGATATTTGTTTACCTCCAGCTTAACTTCTGCATAGTTGAGGATATCCTTCTAGCTGCCATAATTTTTTTCATTAGTTCTTCATATAATTTTCAATGCAAAATTTCATATATCAACGAAAAGTTGAATACTGAAAGCATAACAAAATTCATTTGACTTGCCAACCCTAGAAAAAATTTACAGAAGCAATGAAGGAAATAACGAAACACTCGAAAGATACCATTCATATTGTAGAAAAGAAAACATTTTATATTTTAACAATAATTGCTAAAAATCATGAAGAACAAGCATACTAGAATGAAAATGGAAGTCAAAGTCGTCACTCATTGTCATGGTCACGCCCGCTGTTGACGTCTAAAGAGGCAAGCGACGATGGCGACTAATGCCTGACGCTGCCTTTTTTTTTTTTTTTGTAGATATGCTGAGTATTTTTTCGGTACGAGTACATACATTTGTATCTTTTTTTTGCTGCTATTCACACGAAAATCTCTTTAAAAGCAATGCAAAAGAAAGTGGCGGCGGGCGTCATTGGCGATATCAAACAATTAATGCGATTATAAACAAACTCACAGCATCCGCAGTTCAATGTAATTCACTAAAACGAAACGGTGACGGAGCGAGATTTGCACAATGTGCTCAGTGACGCGATGTATACGAGTATCTCATAAATGTATCTCACAGGCGCACAGATATTTATACTCGACTACCGACGATTAAGTAAGTTCCAAAGTAAACATAAATTATTACACAATAACGATTAGTTATGGTCTGACGACAATAATGTCAAACGTTGACAATGTTCGCGTATATATGAATATGAATAATTGCTTGGATAAACGAATGAAGAAGATACGAGTGTGATCTGAAACATTTTTGGTCTTGAATTGTTGTGTAGCATGAAGAAGCATACATACATTGGTATTAGAGCCTTGCATGAATGTATTCGTTTCAGTTGATTTATGCATATTCATTCAAATACATTCAGTTCAGGAATACAAATCATTTTAACTTAAACCTCTCTCGCATATGCCTATAGCTGCCTTATCGAACCGAAAAAAAGAAAAAAAATTTCGCACTGCACTCACACAAATCAAATATTAATTATACATGAGTGTTAGCATGTTGCTTGTTGATAATCGCTTGCTCGCCGGCTTTCTGGCTTGGTTATAATAATTTATAGCTAAAATCGCACACGAGACGCCAAATGATAATTTATAGCGCAACTGCAAAAGCAGCGAGTAGAAGAATGAATTACTCATTCATTCATTCGTATTCATTGGTACTCGTAGCTGCTCAACGCTGCGCGCGCCACCAAACTTGCATCAGTTCCGCAGTTTTAAAAATTCTTTCGTGGCGCGCGCAAAATTTATATTTTTTTGTGTCGTCGTGATTATTGCTTTTGCTGCATGATTCAATAATAATTCAACACAGTGTGATGAATGTTTAATTAATGTACACTATTTGCTAAGACAAATATTGCGCAAAGATTTTTACAACCTTTACGAAGTAAAGCACATTTTTATACATTTATTTAAAGTTTATTTTTTTTGCTTTTGTTTTCGCTGATAAGCTATCTTAGATCTAAATTTATTGCACGTAACTGATAAGATAATCAGTAGGACACTGACATGTGTAACACTTTGAGCTCTGAAAACGAAAGCATTTCAAAGATCATTTATCACATTCACGTAATTGTCGGCGCGCTAACAAATTTGTATCTGTTCAATAGCAAATATCTAAATTACGCACCAACTTCAACTTTGATTGCTAAACATATAAATAAGCTAACACATACGAATAAGAATGTGTGTCTACGTACTGACATTGTCAATTTGATAACAAATCAGCGGTAGGCAACCATCAGATACAGATACTCACAGCAAGTACTTTACTACTCTGGCTGCCTGGTTTACTGCTTGACAACATAATACTTTATGCAAACGTGTTTCGAATATTGGCAGCAAAAAAATTCAAATCAAATATTTTTATATATGCCTATTTAACTTAGCAATGCGATATGTACATATATACAATATATACTATATATCTACAAGATATATATGTATCTTATATGTAAGCGCTACTACACAACGCACACACCTTTCCAGCTTCAGGGGCTCCGGCTTCTTCTGTATTAGCTCGAAATGTGTTTGGTATGCAATAAATGAAATCAAAGGCGTTTCGGTTCATCGCTTTTTTATTTTTGGTGATTTGATTCGTGAATTATATTTACCGGCGGCCATTTATTTAATATTGGAGGAGTGTAGCGGTGTAAGGCGCAAACAAATGATTGAGAATTGTATTGAATGTTTTGTTGCTGACATTTAACTTGCAGCAGCTTTATTACGCAGGATTAAGGCGGATTTAAAGAAATGGCACATGAAACGACTTTAAGCTGTTTACACGTAGTGCGAATAGTATTAAAATTGTGTTATGGCCTTTGTAAAGAATGAAAGAAAGCATTGGAGCACCCATTAAGCTCGACGAAACGATTCGATTATTGTCTTATAATATGCGATCTTGAGTTCAACAGACAGTTTTAACTTGAAGAATTTTATATCTAGCTCTTTTCTCTCTAGCTATATGTTGAGTTCCAAGCAAAGATATTTTGATATGATACTCTTGGAGATGAATTCGTCGTTGAGAAACAGTGGAGGACAGCTAGTATGCTTCATTGTGAATGTAATGTGGCAGGATTTTTCTGCATATTCCCTTTAATAAACCATATCTCACGTCCAAAAAATTGGTTTCTGCAGAAGTATCGACACTCTAAGTATCGATATTCAGGCTGCAGTTATATGTGGCTATAGTCTACCGTCTTTCATTAATGGGAGCTTAGTAGCGCTGTAGTAGAAATTTCTTTCATTCACATGAAACAAATGTTTCAGCAAAAAAAAAGCCGCAATCTAATAGCAGAAGTGCCAGTCTGATAAATCTTCACCTGATTGTAAGAAGATACCTTACCGAAAAATATTTTTATATTTAAAAATTATATTGTTTTTTGATCTTTCGTATAGAATTTCAGTTGATATTGATTGGTGGGTCTTACAATAGCAAAGAGGACGGCGAGAAGCTTGTTCTTGTCCTAGAAGACTATGAAAAGAGATCTATTTTTCTTTTGCCTGTCGCAGATCCCTATGGAGTATCCAGTTCTGGACTTAAGCGGATGCAAACCCGTCATGTCATAATTTTGCAAAACTTTAAAACTATTTTCGGATGGTGTATGCGCACATGTTCTATATTTGAATCCTATATTGCCACATGTGGCTATAACGTAAGTATATATAACACCTTCTTTTACTCTTGTAGCAGGTATTCAAGCTTAGATCCGCTGTTGATTTTTTTTTTTTTTTCGTAGAAAGCAAAAAAAAAATGTATACAAAGTACTGGTCCTCGCTAGCTAAATATCTGGCCATCTCTCAGGCAATATGTCGATAAAACGTTTATAGAATTTCAAAACTTCCGAGGCAAATCATTCATCAAGGCACTTTCTGACATTTTGGTCAGCATTGAAGTTCTACTCAGCGAGCACGAGGGCCATCGTTGATAGTCATGGGCCTCCCAATAGATTTAGATCAATTTGAACGTGTGCCATGGTGCGTTTTTGTGGAGAAGAATCAGCATGTCAGGTCTTCCTTGATTGTTTGGCCTTTTTTCATGCATAGTACCGTACAATTTATTCAGTTTTTGGTGATTGATAATGTCACCAGGTTTCAACCGCTCATAGTAATACCGTTCGAAGAGAGTTGGTCCAGCGAACGATGTTGGAGATTACCCAGGATCGATCCACGATTTATTTCATATAGAATTCTCAAAAGATATCCACTTTTCATAGCCAGTCAGTCAAAACCTGCTGCAGTAATGACTTCTTTTATGTCTGGCGAGCCAGCTTTCGCATGTATGTATCTTGGCGTCCCTCCATCTGCCTATCGTTCAATTCATTGGACACCCATTTTCCGATACTTTGAACCTATTCCATGACACGTAGCCATATGGAATTGTTTGGTTGAGTAACACGCGTTTGCTTGGCAAGCACTTTTTGCGAGTGGGAATCGTCCACAATCGGCAAAAGAGCCTGTAATTGATGGTATACAACCTTCCAAGGCCGATTTACACGCACCTTGTCGCTCAGTTGAAAATGGAAATCTTTGATAAAGCTGTGTAGCCATAGACCTCCATAAGCCTTCTCCGCAATTCTGTAGCTTCAAATTTAAATTGAAAAGCAGAGCTTCCCGCATGTTCCTTTTTTTTTTGGCGAAAGTTCAGACATGATTATCGAAGGAAATATTTACTTTGTTTTATGAATTTGGTGATTATTCTGTTTAGAAATGTCCAACACATAAAAAGAAACGAATGCCGTATCCACAGATAGCGGATTAATCCTCGCTCTGTCGCTTTATGTATTGATATACTTAAAATACTATCTTCTGTAATTCATGCATCTTCTATGAGAGAAACTACTCATCTCAAATAAATCGAAGCAGTGCACTTAAAACTATTTTGGAAAATACTGCTAAATAATCCTACTATAGTTATTTTTGCTCATATCCTACAACTCGAACCTTGCTATTTTCAATATTTAATGAGCTGTCTCAAACATCTGCCTAACAAAATATCCTTTTAACGTCAACTGACGTAATTACCTAAAGCTTTCAGCTTCACTTAGTATGCCAATTAAACTATTATGTATTCTAATTAACACAAACTTGGCAAGCGCACTCAAGTCAGATCAGAGCAAACCGCCGAACATATGTATGCGATTTATTTAAGCACACATAGATATAGACTCACACACATGTATACTATGCTATAAGGGCATGTGCAACATATAAAAGCCCTAATAAATGCTGTAAGGCAAAGACAACAAAAGCAATTAAATATTGTGTGACCTAGAATATATATGTTTCGTACAAGAGTAAGTGTATCTGTATGTGCAGTGTAACCTAGTTACTACCAGGCAGCTCCAGTCATTCCATTGCAATATTCATGGCATGCAGCCAGCTAGCTAACCACATAGAACCATTGCTGCTGCCGCTGTTCATTTGTAAACGAAATACTATTTACAATATATGGTTTTGAAGATATAACGTATGTAAATACATACAACAATGGGCTTTGGTTTTTGTGGATTGTGGCGCCTTGTGCATATTTAATTGTCTTGGCATTAATTGAAAGATGCCATACACCGACACGACAGATGTTGATTACAATAACAATAATGTTTACGATGATGCTGCTGATATGTGCTTTAATATCCATGTAGGGTATACTAAAACTCAAGTTGCTGGCAACTAGCCAACATACAATGTATCTACTAGATACGCATATTTATCTCCTTTGGCTTT
The DNA here is from genome assembly GCA_035044805.1 of Leucophenga maculata. Lineage (NCBI taxonomy): Eukaryota > Metazoa > Arthropoda > Insecta > Diptera > Drosophilidae > Leucophenga > Leucophenga maculata. The sequence continues at coordinate 3,380,442 of JAWNNP010003455.1, read as the reverse complement.
GAGTGACTTGCGGTTATTGCGGTTACATGCGATAATAATGCTTCTTCCTGTTTATTGCGATAAATTGTAATCCATGCAGCGGGTCAACAGTGTAACTGATATGAAACGCACAAAGTTGCAATTGTAACTAGTTTAGTTTTATATATATTCAATTCATTTTAATGAGAAAAATATTAACTATTTTTCAGCTCTAGTGTAGCACGTGCTTACCTTCAATACTGGTATTCAGTGTCAATACAGTCGATTAGTTATACCTTGAATTAAATTATGCATATAATTATTCTATCGCGTCGCGTAACGCTCAGCCATATAAGAGCTAATGTCTTACCAGTGAGCGCAGCCCTTTTAGGGCGCAATGTGGAAGCGGCCGGTGACTAGTTTGACTTAAGTCTAGCTGGGTTCTTTGACATATTACTTAGTCACTACAGACATTCATTCATTCAATTGTTCAATAATTCAAGCTATCTAACTATCTGTCGCTACACGCTTTGCATGCGAATTATGTTATAGCCACCCGTTACAAGCGTTTGATGAATTTGCTTTCCTAATTATGCAAAATTAACACGCGATGTACTTGAAATGCCTATAAAATGTCTGACAGTGATTGCAAGCTCACATGGTTGCTTTCGAAAAAAAAAAAAAATATATAATCGTGAAGTCATTTTATTAGATCGTTTAATTGTATAATTGCATTTTTATTTTATAATATATGTTGTAAATCTTTCTAGGATGCAATATATAATTTTTGTAATATGCACGGGATGGTCAAGGTTTGTGGAAATGTATGTTACATGCAGAAAGAGGCGTTGTACACTATAAAGCATATATATTCTGTCTATCCGCCCGCTGTGTAAACAATGAGATCTCAGGAACTAGAAGAGCTAGAGATTTGTTACACAATTCACAGAATCCCTTTCGCAGACGCGAAATCATCGCCAGAGACCTTTTCACACTTTTCCAATGGATCTTATTTCTTCCGAACCCATTATCATGCTTATAAAATTTCATATGAAGAATCTTGTTTGTGGGGCGGAACATTGTGCCATCCCATTTGGCCGAAACTGAATAAAATTACTTATCTCGATCCCATTAACATGTGTACCCAATTTCATGTCTGTATTTCAAATGGATGCAAAGATATGAGAAATTCTGTTCATCTCTTTTATGGGGATGGATCATCACCCCTGCGATTTAGTCAAAAAGTAGCATATATTCTTATACAATGTCACATCTATTCATTCTTAAATTCATACAAATCGGTTAAGTGGTTAGAGACTAAGAGATATATCTCCATATCTCCATCAATCCATACATCCATTCTCACAAACTTTCGCATTTATAATATTAGTAGAATTCATTAGATCGACAAGTCTGTATATCTGTATTATCTGTATTCTTTTTTTTTTTAAATATAAAGTACATAGAATAGGATTAACCGCATCAAATGACTTCCATGCATGGTCACTTTGCATAAATGTGGCTGAACTTTAGTGATGCTGCATTGTATCTCCTTCTTCAATCTATGGATGGATATGAGCTCATTGACATAGACCTTTGACTACAAAAAAAAACACCGTAGAAAGATTTTCAATGGTGTTAAATAACATGATCTAGATGGTCAATTCTAAACACATAAACGACAAAGTATACGATGAGGAAACATCTTATGCGTCTAATAGAATGCTGTTTAGCATCTCTTACCAACCTGGTGACACCACATGTCGTCTACATCAATTTCATTCATTTTAGGCAGAAAGAATTCGATTATCATGTCACGATAACGAGCACTAATAAAAGTAATTGCTTGACCAGTTTCATTTTTGAAGAACTTATGTCCCAGGACACCTCCATTATAAAGCGCGTACCCAACAGTGACCCAACAGTGTGCATGAATTAGTTTATCGACAATCAAAGGTGAGTTCTCTGAACCCCAAATACATAATTTTTAGCCATTAAAAGAGCCATTAATATGAAAAAGTGCATCATGCCTAGAGATAATTTTGATCAGAGAATCAGTATTCACTTTTGGGAGTTTCATAATTCATGCCACCATATTCTATAATCCCAATATGCTTTACCCTAGATAACCTTAAAAAATTGTCATTCAAAATCGGTGTTTCCAATAAAAAATTCTTCTTGCGTGAACTTCGAAACACCCTTTATCAACTAGCATTTGGGTATGGAATTAAGACTTCTTAAAAACCAACGTTTTAGTTTTATCTTTATTCAAACAAGAGGCTTGAAACATAGCTTTAAAAAAATTTTGATCTCTTCTAGAATTCAGCAGAGTGTTTGCCTCAAGTGCGACTCAATAATTTTATATATTTAGAGAAAGCTTACAAGAAGTATTTTCTTTCGTATGATTAAATTATTAAATCGGAAGAATGGCTCCTAAATTCACTTAAATGCCAAAATCAATCAGTGGATTTGAAGTCGAAACATGAAATAAAAACAAGAAGTTTAGAAACTTGTGCTTAAAGAATAATGGTGTCAGATTTCATCATTAATAATGCCCTGCATCATGTTATTTACTTGTTCTCAACATGTTTTACCAGTAACCTAATACTTTCTTTTACTGATCATTCATCATCTCGTTATATTGAATTCAATTCTTCTTGGCTGGCGCACCATTTGTTATGAACTCATCTTTATAAACTTTTTAGACTTTATACCATCGAAAATCTTGGAATGTATAAATGAAAGATGATGCTAAAATGCTAGTAATATAATAAGAAGTTCCGTACATTTTAAGCCCACCTATAAAGTTCTTTAGTGAAGATTCCAAAATCTACTTACAGAAATAACTGAGTGTCGTTCGTAAAAATTTTTATTATAGTACTTCTCATTATCTTAGTTTCATACTCAGTCGTGATACTTTCAACTACAAAGTTACACCACAGCTGAAAATCGATAAGACCAACCAGACACACCTGGATATGTTTAGCAACTTTACTAAAACCAAAGCATTACTACATCAATCTTCATTAAATTGTTATCTTACAAAAAATATTTCACTAGTTCTTGAAGATAGTAGCATAAATGTTCTTTAGTAATGTTACCAATCTTAACTGTTTCACTGCAACACTTTCCCACGACAAAATAAAGCTTATCAACTAGTTTTTTCTTAAAAAAAGCTATAGTTTGTGATAATGTGTAACCAATCAGCATTAGCAACTCGCTTATGAAACTACATTTTCAAATTTGTTTAATAAAATTTAATCGCCTTTAAAATAGATTTTGTGAGCTCATTATATCTGATCTGAACCATACTGCCTAGTTATATAAAAACTTTAACTAAAATACGATGCAACGTGACTGTACGAAGTTACGCTAGATCAAGTCTAACTGACTGCATTAACTGAAAGTTAAACATGGTCACATAAATTAGATTAAAATGCCATCTAAAACTTGTAATAAAAAATTTGCGCATTAAGAAAAACTAAGCGGAATTTTCTTTTGAAGAAAGTTCGCCTAAAGCAATTGAAGTTATTTACACTTTGCCAGCAAAAAAGTAAGATGATGAAGAAAGAAAAGGAGAGAACACGTTCTAAAAAGAACCACAATCAAAAATTGTATATTATAATAAACTCTAGTAGCACTCTCTGCTCTTGGGTATGAAATATTTAATCCTTGCAAAGTTAAACAGCGGCATATGTACTTCAAATGAAAAAGAAAAACTAAAGAAATTAAGACTAATTGCAAAATTGCATTTGGCAGGATAGCAAATTACACAGAAACGTGCAAAGCTCAAAAGGAAAAGAACTTAACCATGAAGAAAAAAACTTTTCATTTGGTTTTTCAACGGAATATTCCAGAGTTTTCTAGTGTGGGTGGTGTGTACTGGTGTACAGTTCCAATTGAAAGTGAATTGCTGTCATTACTTTACAAAAGTCATCTCGAATGTAAGAAAGAGATGGAAATAACAGTGAAATAGAATAAAGTGCACACGAGTACCCATACTCGTACAGCAGTAGAGCGATTAACCTGCTTTTCACCTGTCAGCTAGAATGGCATACAGTTACCTACTGCCGACCACTTAACTGAAACGAAAATCGCTTTAAATTGGTCCCACACACACAAACACTCACACACACAGATAGAGTTTACACCACCAACACAAATAGCAATTCAGAAAATTGTCACAAAAAAAGAGCAAAAACGGAAAAGGAACTCTGCACAAAGGGTTTTATGGGCTACGAGGATGTTGTTAATGGCAACTTGGATGCTGTTGTTATACCCTACACTTAGAGTGTTTGAAAAGGTTTAGAACAATTTAATAGTAAGTTTGCAACACCATTTTGTAATTTGGTATGTTGGAGTATCTACGAAAGTCAAGTTTTAAATGGATGAATGGAGCATCAAACACTTGTGAATATCAAAAAAAAAATGTCCAATGAGAAGAGTTCAAAAGATATATTACAATAAAATATAGATTGGATGGTATCACAATATTTTCTTGAACCCTTCTCAAAATTTTCCCAGTTGATGGAGTCGATGTGTCTAAGCAGCGCACCAACGCTGAAGGAAGCTAGTTCGCTTGCGTTCTCCAGTAGTCCTGCTTTCCAATAGTTTTTTTTCTTCCTCTTTAGCTCTGTTGGAAGTCGGAGCTAAGGATCAAGTCGTATGGATCAAGTGGTATGGTTTATTGCAACTAAATTCCATGTCTTGAAATTGAAAGGTAATCCGATGGTGCCAGGTCCGGACTATAAGGTGAATGCATAATGACCTCCCATCGGAGTTACCGGAGCTTCTGGCGCGTCACAAACAAAGTGTGTGGTCTAGCGTTGTCCTGATGGAACACAATTCCTCTCCTATTGGCCAAAGATGGCTGCTTCTCGGCGATTGCTGCCTTCAAGGGGTCTAGTAGTTCTCAGTAGAGGACCGAATTACGCGTTTGGCCATAGGGGAGCAGCTCATAATAGATGATTCCCTGCCAAGCCCAACAAACACACAGCAAAACCTTCATGATCGTCAATCCGAGCTTGGCAACCGTTTGAGTCACTTCGCCACCCTTCACCCACGATCATTTGCGCTAAACGTTGTCGTAAGTGACCAATTTTTTAAAGCCAGTCACCATTCGATTCAGAAACGGATAGATTTTGTTGCGATTCAGCAGCGATTCGCAGATGGAAATTCGGTCCATGAAGTTTCTTGGTGTGTGGCACCCAAATATCGAGTTTTTTTATGTGTAGCCAAGCTTCTTCAAATGGATATTCAGCTCCCGGGCGATGGTACGCTTGCTACTATGGCGGTTTATCTCGATAACTTCCTTGATTTTATCGACTTCTTCGACGACAGGTCTTCCTCCACACCACAACGGAATCGAGTAAATCACTCTTGTGCTACGCGAATTGAAAAAGTATCGGACTCTAAACCAGTCGATTCTGTGAAGTTTTTCGGCTGTACCATGGCACAATACTACAAGGTAGCGCCACTCCCCACCTATAAGCAATGAGTGAAATTTCAACATACTGAAATCGCTCATACTGAGTGCAACTAGTCCTTGGAAATAAAGAATAAAGTGCAACTTATTTAAGAACACATACATGAAGTGGCGTCCCTATATATTATTACACTAAACCCAAAATGGTGATCTGGAATTAGACCTATGGAATCTAGTACGTCAGATAATGGTATTGAAGATAAGCAGGGTTTCGAATTCGACGGAAGAAGACTTATTTGTCGGTATAATTCAGGATTACTTTACAGTTTGCCAGACTTGTGAATCATTGTTATCGTCGTAGTTTTCCAAGCCTGACATGATTACATAGAATATAAGGATTTCAGTAGTACGCGACTCAAACTTAGATATAGAGTAAGCATAGCAAAGTGAGGTAACTGAAAAATCTGAACTATATTCGACCGTGACAGACATCTGACACCTCCGTTAAATTGCTTTAAAAATAATATAAAAAAATCTACAAACTTTGGATCCACGTTAACCCTAAAATATGTTTATATTTATGCATTATCTATTCAAACATTTTGTAGTGTATAAAAACTTTGCTATTACCGAAATTTCGCTACTTTTCTTTAACATTTGTTTTTGGTACTCATTGCTTACTATTTGGGGCGCTTGTGAAGCTTCTCTGTTGGGCGTATTTGGTAGTTTGTTAGTTGGCCACGTTACATTTGTTGGCTACTGGCTGCTTGCTCACTTCGGCAACAATCAGCCGCGCTGGCTGGCTGACTGGCTGGCTATGGCTACATACCCGTACAACAACGGCTTGATTTATTTATGTAAATTTTTGCACGTTTCATTTTACGTTCGCGGCGGAGTATTCGGTGGTGCATTTGCAAATAGTACGAACATTTATTTAACTTTGATGCCTTCACCAAGTGGCCCATTTTTCCATACTGTCTCGTATTGTACGAGTAAATGTGAGTACTCAGTTTTTTTTCATTTGTATTCGCATGCACTTTTTTTGTTTTACGTCGTTGAATATATATGCATATGAAAAGTCATTCAAGTGCAATAAAAAATCATTACTTTTCCCCATTTTTTTTTTTTTTTTACTATCGTGCATTGAAAGTTTTCCAAAATTGATTTAAAGTCAGCGTTGTGTTGAAAATTGAATTTAATTATTATTGCAGCATGAAAGTAGGTCACCAATGGCTGATATGTAGTTTGAAAGGAATAAGTGCTGGAACTGTGTGTAAATACGGAAGCCAACACGCCAATAAATATCCAAACAAATAGAGAGGGAGGAGCAAAATTTTAAATGTGTAGAGCAATTATTTATTTATTAAAAACACTTAAACAAAAATAATATATCTAAGCTTATCAGCTGCAACTGACGCAGCAATTGCTCCCTCATTTGTTCGTCCTTGACTTGGTTTATTTTGTGAAATCTACAACAAACTAGTTAAAAGCTGCAGAAGCCCACTTGATGGCTTACTTAGTTTAGTTTAGTTTGTCATAAATAATAAAAGCTGACAAGTTTATGGCCTAATATTAAGTAAGCAAATATAACCCAGTTTATTTTTGTTTTTAAATCTAAGCAATGAACGCCACGCATCAAGCTGATTGCAGCAGCTATTCCAAATTATTTATTTGAAAAATTTTGCTTACTCTTAATATAAAAATAATTAAGCTCCAATGCCTAAACAATTAATGACCGATTTAATGCGAACAAATAAATCAAAAGACGCACAAATAAACAATTATTTTTATTAGCACAAAATATTAAATGTGTAAGGTAGGTGGTTTGTTCTATTTCAATGGCACGAGACTGTTTCGCAAATTAAGCACTTAAATTAATATACTCGTTCTACGATATTGATTTTATTCTATCGTTCGATTATATATATTCATATAACGCTCTATGTGAAGCCAACTAATTGTGCAACTTTTTTTTATAAGGTTCATTGACAGATCTGTTTAACGATGATGTTGATGCTGATGACGTTGAGTTTGGTTGGGCAGGTTTTATTAGAGGAAACCGATACAGACTCACTGCCAACCAGCAAGCAAAGTGGTGAAACTGCGCGCTTCGTTGAACTTTAATTCAATTAAAAATCTGTGCCAAGAAAAATGGGCTATAATATGTTGGAGAAGCATCTTTTTATATAATCAACTACAAATTGGTTTAAAATTGAAAATATTTTTAGCAGATATTAAAATAAGAGTAGTTTGAGGAAATATTTGTAGCAGAAATGTGAATTGGGTTTGTTGAAATATAAATGGCTTAACTTTTCACACTTGTCCAATGGATCTTACTTCTTCCGATCCCTTTACTATGTACATATACCAAATTTCATCTTTGTTCCTCAAATTGATACAAAAATATGACAGATTTGTTTATTGCTTATATGGGGGTCGGGATATCGGCCCTTTCAATTTTGCAGCGCATTTCTCTAATGGAACATATATTTTTCGTCACAGATCGATCCGACAGTTATGATCGATATCATGACTTCTCCGAATTTTCTGACTTTCTTTAGTAATTTTTATTTAATCCCTAAACACGTTTCTAGGTTTATAACGAACAAAAGAAAATATTTAAAGGTGAGCTGGAGATTGGGTAAGGAATGACCAGAATCAAGCAGGAAGCTATTCTCAGCATCTCAAATTTAGAATTCGACGTACATATCCAAGATATCCCGATTAATTGCTTTGACAAAGATGCAGTGAAAGCTATGAATAACAATACATATAAAAAATAATAAAGCACTATGAATTAAGCACTGAGAAAACCTTCAAGGAACTTCCAAAATGTTAATACAGAGCTTTAACTCTATTGTTTAATGGTATCATGCGTTGCAGGCACGTCCCAGGCAAGTGGAAAATAGCGCATAATATTCTGGCATACTTTTAGAGTCGGTAAGTCTTCTATTAGTCATCTCGAAAGGTTTTGAAAGACTTTTGCTTACAAACTTAGACCAATCATTGAGATGAAGGAATTCGTACCTTCGCACCAGTTTGGATTCCGAAGATATCACTCTAAAGATATCAGATCTATGGCTCTGCATCAAGGTCGAACCGGAACATCTTCCAAAGATTTCACTCGAAACTTCTCCGTTCTTGTGTAACCAAGCAAACCAAACCCACAAACAGCACAGTTAGCTAGCAATCTCATTCACACGCTAAGAAGGTATCACCCAGAGGTGCGACGTTTTATGCACCCAACCCACAATTCAAAGAGTAAAAAAAGGTCTGTACCAAGTACAACAGTCCGATACACCACTTTGTTATTTTCTGATTTTTCGCGATGGTCTTTACTTCAGTAATTTGGAGATATTTTGTCAAAAAATTATTTAAAATAAAAATAGAAAATATTGTTTGGTAAAAAAAAAAAAAAAAATCCTATAACCCGAACTCAGCAACACCTACCCGGTCCAATCTATACATACATATAATAAAATCTTAGAACATTTTTTGTATGTTTGTGCGCGCATAACGCCTAAACCGCTCAAACAATTTGTATGCATTTTAGTGTAGAAATAGATGGGACGTTGGGAAAAAACATAGGCTACTTTTGGCCCTATGTAGCCCCACCATATAAGTCTTAAAAAAAGTTTAGATACAGAGATGAAATTTGGTATACATAAGACCGGAGGAAGTAACCCTCTTTAGTATTGCTTTACTTTGCGAAGACGACGGAGTTCAGCTAGTATAAATCGTCCAGGTTCATCAAAATCGGTACAGACGTTTGGGGTTGCAGTGACATATAAAGGTGGTCTCTTGAAAAGGGTGTATAAAGTGCGAAAATAAGTTTTCGAGCAAACCTTTGTTAAAGGTCATTAACTCATTTGGGGACATCGAGGGCGTGGACTCGTTTCGTTGAATTCGAATATATACAGTTGGATCGGATGGAATTTTAACACACTTCTAATGATTGGATAAAGCTTAATTCAGATATGAACGGCACTTTTGATAATCAAATCTAAAATGCAAAAACACAATAGTCCAAATATTTTGACAAAATTTTCAATACTCAATTACAATTTGTCGAAAACAAAACATGGAACTCAAAATAGCATAGAACACTGATTTGCTATGAGCTTAATAACATAGAACTTATATTATGTGGACAGATTTTGGCAGACACTTATAGGGTTTTTTTTCAATAGCTGAGTCAGAATCTGAGCTGAGACTTTTCATCACAAAATATATATGTATATATATATATATATAAACGTATCGATTATTAATTCTAACTTTATTGTAACTGAATCGTACGAGCATTTAAGCTTTATGTACAGATTTATTTTATTGACTGAACATTTTGCTTAAGTGCTATACATTTATATAAATATTTTATCGTTCCGCTAGAGATGTTTGCTTGTACAACAATAAATTTGACATTGTACTCCATTTTGTCTTTGGATAGCGTGTCACGAGATACAAAAAATGGAAAAAGAAAGAAAAAGCACTAAAGAACTGGAAAAATAAATGACTTTAATTTGCATGACTCAGACTTTTATTTCGAATAAATGATGATGACAACAAAATGAGGAACGTATTCATACTACACGGTCGGTATTCTTGCTACTACCACTTGGACGACGACGACGACGTTGCTGCTGTTGTTGTGAAGCAAAAATTGTTTACCGGGAAAACCAGTTTTTATTTACCGGCAAAGAAACAAAAAAAAAAAAAACATCAGCACCAGCTAACGAACAAGTGCAAGATCTACAAACAGCCACACGACCGAGCTAATTCTAAATCCCCGCAGCAACACCTTAATGAAACAAAAACAAAATTACTCATCATATATAGAAATAATCTCAGTACACGAATATATATGAAGTTCGTCATTGTATCTGCAGAAAATGTGTCAGGCGATAAAGTATTGTAGTAACATCGTAGTTTGCTATGTAGGTGAATGATTGTCTCGTTGATATAGTAGCGCGGAGTACTCAATTTAAGTAGGTAAACGTTTGTATTTCAAATATTATTTAAGATTTAGATTAAGGTGGAACTTTTAACACTTATCAGCAGATATCTTTTGAAGTAATATTTGGAATTTTTATAATTGTATTTCAAGGCAATGGTTTTTAGAATTTTTAGTTCCAATTTAATTTCACAATAAAATTCGAAATTAATGTATAATATATAAAAATTCCAGGTTTTAGGTGACTTTTTAAGCATCTCCATTGAAAATTATGTAGAGCATCAGATGAGCACAAAAATGATCAGTAACTGTGTAAATTACTTAGAGATCTTACATTTTTTTTTTTTTTTTGCGTATATAATAATTAATAAAAATCCATAAAAATCAGTGATAATTAATATTACGTGATATTAGATCCTCCAAAAAATTATAAATTAAAAAAAAAAAAATCAAAAAAATAATTAATCCAGTATAATATTATATCTTCAGATGATACTGATGTCCAACATCTTAGTGTACATTAACACTTTGGGATGAAAAAAAAGTAGGAACTCTAATACAGACCATTTCATTGCCGATACCCAAGACCTCTACAACAGAGTAATTAATGAACATGATTCGAAATCAGAGACGTGTGAAGAAGCAGAAAACAAGGTTCAAATTGACTTTCATTTGATTTGTCCAAGCATTAGCCAAAGAATATTCAATTTTGATTTACTTTGCTCAAGTATTTGTGAGATGTGGGGAATTAAGTTCGGAAATAAAAGAAGTCAGAGCCAGAGTTCCACAGAGAAGCGTACTTGGACCCGTTCTTTATAAGCTCTATACAGCTGACATGCCGATCATCGTAGATAAGTTGCTGGTAGCTACGAATGGCTTCAGCCATTCTTCAAAGGCAGCTCGACACCATCAATACTTGGCTTAAATATATACATACACTCAACGACTATCTCGCTGAGAAGTTTATCTCGCCGGAAAAGCCATTCCAAGCAGCGCTACAGCCAAGTATCTGGCAATGATGTATGGTGCTGGATTGAAAGTTAACATGGCGTTCTCATCTGCTCACCAAAAATACTCAACTCAATGAATAGCCAAAACAGTCTTTGTGGCTGATCTGACGAAGGTCAACTCTCAGGCTGAGGAGCAAGTTTCTGGTACACCAAGCGATAATAGAATCTATATGGAACTACGGAATCTTGATTTGGGGCACTGCCTACAGTTGTAACTGCTATATTATAAAAAAAATTTTAAAACAGGGTTCTCAAAATTATCTTCAAAGCGCACCTGTTTCATAGCAATAGCGTGAACCACGAAGCACTCGGAGTGCCCTGTGTTCACCAGAAAGTTATCAGACTAAGCAGCTCCTATCTAAATCAACTCCACACGCACACCAACAACCTTGCAATCAACCTATTTGATAACAGCTCGACTACTATAAGGCTTAAAAGGTGTCACCCGCTTGAACTCCCTCATGGCGAGATACCCCAAAAAGACTCCGGCAATACATTGACAACTGTTTTCTTTAAACATTGATGATTTTTTTTTTTTTTTTGTGATAATATTATGTGTGAAATAATTGACCACCGAGACTTCACTGGGTGGAGCACATTCGACGAGTCCAATATGCGATGACTCCTCTACCATATAGATGAGGTTGAATTTTTGCAATGGCACGAGTTAAGTTGATTTTTAGGGGTATTTAGTAAAACTCACAAGAAAACTCCAGACAGCCTTACGAGAGCGTCGCAGAATTCAATGTCTCGGGTTCTCCTGTACACTCTATCAAACAGAGGCGATGTTTCTTGCATTTCGTTGACTTATACATACATCTTGACTAATTGTTCACTAAACCGGTCAACTCAAATTTTGACTTGGAAGAACGACCATATAAACTATAAACTGTGGTAAAAGCATGCAATGTTGCATTAGGGAGAACCCATTTTGATAATAAAGTTTGGTCATTCGTACGTGATGATGGGTTTTTAATTTTAGTAACTGAATATTATTCAATAGATTCGATAGCTTCAACAACATGGCCGCCGAGAACTGTCAAGGTCTACCCGTCCTCTATTAAATTTCGAAGTTTCAACGCATGTTTATATTTGCATGATTAGAAAACAACACAAAGAGGCGTTTTTTAAATGTTTTCTGTCTGTTTACGGACTAATCTCCGGATTTTATCATGACTTTTAGTGGCAGGTAGATAAATTTTTAGAGATATGTTTCATAATGTGATGAAAGATAAGAACTATTGAAATACTGAGAAGTGCTATGCCCACTCGTGTAAGAAAAAAAAACAAAAGGGTGATGTAGCAATTCACGCTAGGCATTGACCCTCTTTGTACAGTTTTTTTTTTTTTGAGATATGGCATACATAAATAAATCTTAAACAAGGAAAACTGTGCCCATTCATAGACCTTTTAATCTGGCACACTCCTTTTATAGCACCAATACATTGAAATACTCTCAGAACATTGCGGCCAACTTCTTGAAGTTGTAAAACTTTCAGAAAGCTATTTATAAGCAAATAGCAAAAACAACAAAACCAAAAAACGATGTCAATAACAACAATAAGGAAAACGAACGACAAAGGCGTATGATAAAGGCAAAAAATAAAAAACCAAAAAAAAAATTATATGTAAAATGTATAGCAACAACAATAAACTGCTGAAATATACAGAAAGGCATCAAACAACCAGGTTCGCTGACCTAACAATGGATTTGTGTTTTTCATTTTGCCTTTTTTTTTTTTTGTAAGCGTTTGTTGTTTAAGTAGTTTTTCATTTACCTTAGCGTTTATTTGATGATTTCTTTTCTTTTTCTTTTCTTTGTTTGTTTGCTTGTATGTGTGTTTGCTGGTTTGTTGTCAACAACTACTACCAATCAACGACAAAAACAACAACAACAACTTCTATTCCCTAGCACTCCGTTCATTGTTGTTTTTGCCAAACTTTTCTCTGTCTTCGTACTTTGTGTTTCTTCACCTGTTCTACTGATTTTCTTTTACGCTATTTTGCATTTGTATGTAAGTCTGTACTGACGGAGTTTCTCAGTTTTCGCTTGTGGGGGAGCAGCAGCAGTATTTGATTTGAGTGGAAATTCAAACGAATCCGTTTCGCATAATATTTTTTGCTATGGAAATGCAATTGCTTTGAGGTATAATGGCTGTGCTTAAGTCTTTTGAGCTAGAATATAGAAAAGCTACGGTAAATCTCTTAATAAAAAATTAATGTGTTTTTTTGAGTCATTTTATAAAACGTCTTTAATTATTCTTTGTGTAGTTTCTTCAATAAAAAACAGTGGAAACAGTACAGACCGGCATTCTTTAGAAACTATTACCATATGTGATACAAAGGTGCTTAAAAAAACAGAACAAGAAGTAGTTGTGGAGATATGCGTTCATAAAACAAAGGCAAATCTGTTTTATAAATAAAACTTAACAAAGAATGAACGTTCCAGTCGAGTTTGTTCGTCTTTGAGATACTCTGCATACATAGATTTGAGTCTTCATCCATACAAGTTGGACTGACGATCATCACTTGCACCGGGAATTCGCAGATTGAGCATTAGAACAGATGGAAATGAACCCAAAACCCATTTCTAATTGAATGACTTTCTTAATAAGCAAAACTATTATAATTGCTGAAAATCATGCGTTGACGAGTGCATCTACAATCCGATCCCATTACCATTTATCGTATCAAATAGATGCAAACACATGACTAATTCAGTATATCTGTTAAATGGTGGCGTGGTATTGCCCTCTCCGATTTGGAACAAACTTATAAGAAATTCTTCTCCCTATCCCATTAACAGATCTATCTAATTTTATCTGTATACCTCAAATCGATGCTAAGTTATGTCTAATTTTGATTTGCATAAATGGCAGGTGGACCAACGCCCCCTTAGATTTTGACAAAATGTAGCTTATGTTATTTTCCAACGTCCCATCCAACCCAAAGGTTTAGTCGTTATAAAAGAAACTTTCATTCATACATCTTCAGAAACTTTTGCATTTATAATATTAGTAGGATAGGGCTCCAATGGAGAGAGAGTTGATCTACACATTATTACAATCATTACAAATACTGTGTATATTATTAATCATGGAATACCTGTTCGTGAAATACCTGTGCAATATTTTAAGTTTCACTAAAATCTAAAAAAATTTGCTATTTTTTTAATTGGATAATAATCAAATATATGAAATTATGGGAAAAACAGTTGAGCTTAGCTAATTTGCTTGATTTAAATCTTTGAAGTCTTCGGAGAAATTCGCAGAACCAATCGCCGAAGGCGAATCATCATCCACATGACAATGGAAGCTCAAGCAAGCACAAGAGAGAGCTATTAAGCAATCAAAATATAGAATTGATGGGTCATCTGCCGTACAGCCCTGATTTAGCACCCAATGATTTCTTTTTATTCCCAAACATCAAAAATAAACTGCGTGTTGAACGTTTTTCTACGCCCAAAGAAGCTGTTGATGCGTTTACAACCCCTGTTGTGGAAGGTGCTTCAATCGGAGTGAAGAAGCTGCTTCGAAAATTGGTTTGATTAAATACAAAAGTTCATACATTTTCATGGAGAATATTTTTAAAAAGAATTAAGCCATTTACAGTAAAAAAGGTTTGGTTTTTTTTGGGAATTCCCGAAACATAAATAGTGGTCCTCGTAACACAGATATTAATACAGACAGACTATAATATAAAATGTTTAGAGGTATAGATTAAGTATCTCTGTAATTGAATGTTTCTTGTCGTCTAACAAACTAAATTTGTTCTAAATCTTATTTAGAAAAATGCGGTATCTAATAAAAGACTTAAAAGACAGACATGAATATGTCTAGACACAGCTAGAAACAGCTTTTATATTGACTTAAACAATTTTTCTCATGAGTAAGTATTTTATATTTTAAGATACTTACCAACTATTATTTTCTGTTTCGAACAAATTAATTCAATTAATTTTTAGAGTTGTTTTAAGCCAATGCGTGCTTGGAGCTTGCTTTCACTGCACTAAATTAAAATATATTAAAAAAAAAAGATTAAACTCATATTTTTAACCAATTGTTAGCAAACAAACTAATAAGCGTAAAGAATGCGCACAGCAAAGCTGGAATTTTTACAATATATAAATACATATATCCTATATCGCAATATAAAAACAAAAAAATTCTGCTGAACAACAAATAAAATCAGCTGCGAACGCGTAAATGTGTGTGAGTGCCTTTAGTTGGTGAACATGCAAAGAGTGATAAAGAAATGAAACGAGTCTGTCAGTTCATAGTGAGAGAGAGACAGAGAAGGGAAAGAACAAAACGTTGTAACGCGTGCAAAATATTCTTTTTGCTTTACAAAATATACGTAAAATTGTTTGTATGTATCTACAAATTGTAATTCAGTTGCATTAGTAAACACCAAGCGGAAGGAAATATTGCCAAAAGAAATTCTTTCATGGCATGGCACGGCGACTCCGACACCAGCGGTATGCTACAAGCAGCAATGGTGGAAGTGGTGTGGTGGTGGTGGTGCGGACGGCATGTGTAGCAAAGGCATACAAGAAAAAGATAACAGAATTTGTGGGTAGTTGTGGGCGGCACTAGGGCGCTGGGCTACTGGGCGTGTGTTGTAGCAAGTTAAAAGATGCAGAATTTATTAATTATTTAAATTTTGCCAAAATTCCAGCAATACATTTTACACATTACTCAATTTTCTTTTGTTTGTCATCTTTCTTTAATTCAACAAAACACAAAAGCTAAAATATAAAACAAAATCACTGCATGTTATACACTGCACTTGATTCTTGACATTATTATTGCAAGGCATTCATGCCGCCGCCGCTTGCATTACCTATTAATGTATAATTTCACAGTAGCAGTAAAATACTTTTCACACAAATCGAATCGAATCAAAGCGAAACGCAGCGCACAAGAATATAACCAACCGCGACACGTCCGTTCTTCACGACAGCTAAAAAATACAGACCAAAAAATAAACAAAAATATCGTATTTATGAGGGTTTAACTACTCGCTTGTTATCGATAGTAACTCGTTAACGTTACTCGCTTGTTATCGGATTATTTTTTTGAAATATTAGTGCAAAATAAAATACACAGAAAAAAATTCAATTGCATAGAGTGAGAAAAAATAAAGAATGGTTTTATTATTTTTAGTTTATCTGTGTAAATGAAGTATATATTCCTCCCAGTAGGTTGATAATACATATATTTTAATTGTAATGTCTACTGCGAAGCCAGTTGTAAACTTTACGCTGAGTACGACATTGTACATGTCCCTGGGGACAACTGACAAGCTCGATTCATTAAAAGGTTTCGGATAGCACTCAGTGAGAAGAAAATGTAGAGAATATTAGTATGAGAATCAGAACAATGGAATATTCTTTGATTGCCTGAAACGACAGGACTTTATGTTGTGTCATACGCCCAATAGACGTAGAATAGGCGCATCGCACACTACCTTCTAATAATTACAAGTAGTATGGGATTGAGAGAAGCTCTTTGGCGGCAGCACTCCATTTAGCAAATAAAAATGTTGTCACATCTCAGCCACTATTATAAATAAGTAAAGTCTTTGCGAAAATAAAACCACTAGTTTCTGCATATAGATTTATTTTCTATGTATTTTTAAACAAGTTTTTTTTAAGGATTAAAATTTGAATGCAATTAAAACAGATTACGAGTTAAACACACATTTTGTATACACATACACAACCAATAGTTAAAATCAGAATTAGCTATCACATACGCCGCTTAACAATCTCAGCATTGGCAAGCCGCACAATACGATTGAAATTCGTTTTCGAATGTGAGCGCCAGAACTTGCAGCGACCCCAGATGACCGCTGGATAATTAGGGCTTGATATGCCATGAAAGATGCGCGCTACATTACGCCCGGTGAAGGTGTTATCCGGATACATGTTTATGAGCGCATGAGTATCGTTAATAATGTAATCATCCGATTCTTGTGATTCCTAGAACCCAAAAATAAATAAATTAAATCTTCAGCAAGCAAAAAAAAAAACGCTTTTCAAACTTACATCCACTTCCAGCTGCAAATCCTTTGGATAATCATTCTGAAAGTAATTACGTATAATACACTTCAGTTGTTCCGAGCGATCGTTTGGCATATCGGCAGCAGCGCAAGGTACATGCGTTGTATATGCCACAGCGGACAAACCCTGGAAAACATACTGCAGCTGTATAAGTTGTGTGGTTTCTTGTTTGACCGAACGATTGTATAGCGTATCAAGTGCATCATCAATCTCCTCGGTGGTAAAATCCCCAGGTGACTTTAAACGGAAACCTAAATCGTTGAAGGTCACCGTAATGGGTGAACGCTTGGGAAAACCATTTACTAGCCAAGAAAAAAATAATTAAGCAACTACATTTAAGTTATGCATTTCTAAGGATTCACTTACTCTGCACCCATTCCAGATTTTTCAATTGATACTTTACAACGCCGCTATTCCAGCCAATTGCGGCAGCAATATCAACCACTGAAAATTCAATGATATTTGATTCCTCATCGAAGCTTTTATTTTTGATTTTTAAGGCAATAGCCATGGCTAAGGGTGGACATTCCTTTGCTGCGTGTCTTTATTGTAAAAGAAAGCGTGGAGAGTATTACAAAAAAATCATATACATACTCACACTGTGTAAAATGCATACTTGAGATATTTTGAACCGCCATACGAAATCACTTTTGCATTAATGTATGCCGCACTGAGTACATTAATAGACCAACGTGTATCCAGCTCCATGTAACAAAGTAGCGTTGATATATTTTCCGATGGTATATCAAGCGCTTCCACCGTGCTTTCAATAGAGAAACCAATTTCATGACCCGGACAGACATGCTGACGCGCTTGTGCACCGCCACTACCAAAATCAGAAGCATCCTCAGCCAATACTTTGCTAACAGCAGTTGAAGCATCGCTGTCTATACGCTTAGACGTAGATCTACGGCATAAAATTAAGTAGCTTCAATGAAAATAATAAAAAACTTTTGATCGCGAACTTACTGTTTCAATGCCTTATCACAGGCACATGACACAAAAATGCGCTGCAACAGCTTGCGTATTACATGACGATCGATGGAATTTGCATAAATGTGTCGCCGCAACTCATTTTGATCGTTGGGCGCCAAAAATAGATGACAGTGTGATATGTAACCATCGCGTCCAGCGCGACCAATTTCTTGTACATAACTTTCGAAATTGCGCGGCATGTTGTAGTGTATAACGGCGCGTATGTCCGGCTTATTGATGCCCATGCCGAAGGCAATGGTGGCACACACAATGCGTAGATCATTCTGCATGAAAGCATTCTGTATGGTGCGACGACGTGAAGCTGGCATACCAGCGTGATACGGCTCTGCTTGCCAATTAATGCGTCTACGTTTCTTGGCATTGGCTTTTTCCTTTTCGAGATCCTTGCGATCCTGCATACAGGTGCGTAGAAAACCAGCAACGCGTTCACATTCATCACGACGTGTGCAGTAGATGATAATCGATTGGCACGGTTCGAATCTTTATGAAATGATAAATTACTTTTATAAAAATAATTAAATATTAAATTCATGTACCTTGGGCTAGTCAACAGTGCCAGCAGTGCAGCATCGCGATTTTCATCTTTTGAAATGGACAAAACTAGATTATCTGGCAATGGTATATCGCTAATAATACCACGTTCGCCATCGGTTATACCCAAGTGATTGATGATACTCATGCGTGTAGGCAACGTTGCTGTCGCTGTCAGCCCGAGCACGGTACGCACACCGAGATTCTTTTTCAGCACTTTGCAGATCATCAAATAGCTAGGACGAAAATTATGACTCCACTGTGAGACACAATGCGCCTCATCGATGCAGGCAAATGCAATAGGTGGCAACTGGCGCAATATCGCGCCAAATCCTGTCGAACGCTCACCGCTCACAACTGCTTCCGGTGATACAAGCAATATATCAACTTCGCCAGCACTTATCATTTGCTGTATTTTCAAACGCTGTTGCTGTGTTTGGTTCGTATGCAAGCAATGTGCGCGTAAAAAATGAGGCACACCAGTGACTTGATCTTCCATAAGCGATACAAGTGGCGATATAACTAATGTTATGGATTTTTTTTGTCGACTATACAAGTAGGCAGGCAACTGATAACAAAGTGATTTACCACTGCCTGTGCTCAGTGTGACTAGCGTCGAGAGACCAGAAAGTATGCGCATTACAGCGCGATCTTGACCTTTGCGGAAGTCGGTATGTCCGAACATATGTAAGGCCTCCATTACTTCTGGCGTTACATTCTGCACTGTGCCATCAGCATTGAGATCATAGAGTGCATCAACGCCAGCAAAGCGACTTCCACCTGTCGTTGTTATCTGCTCAGTGTTATCAAGCAGGCCGGCTTTCTTTAGAAATTCCTCAGGTATTTTATGTCCCACATAGTTCTTAATCGGTGATTTTTGTGGTGCATTCTGACTGGCTTCCACAGCACTATCCAATGCATTAAAATCAATATCGTTCAGATCATCACCGGATTCGTCTGTTGTATCACTGCTGCCCTCAGTAGGCTCCGTCGGTTGCTCTACGTCAGCTTCGCTCTCTTCCTCTGTTGGTTCGTCTTTCTCTTCATTTTCCCTTCTACGATAGATAGCTTGCGGCAAACGATTTATGTTATGGCCATGTACTAGTAACGCACTCTGCGTTGCCATATGCTCCGCCTCTTCTAATGTCGGAAATGGCGATGGATCTTCTTCAATTTGTGCACTTAGCGGCAGTAGCGTATCACCTTTTACCTTACAATCGCGCGCAAAATGTCCAATGCCACCACAGGTGAAACACGTCAAAACGCCGCCATCGCAACCACCCATATCCATATCTGGACCACTTAATGCAGCTACACGTTTTTTATGCTTCCACTGTGTCTTCTTGTACTTGGAGTAGTTGACAGATTTCTTGCCGCGCACAAACTTTTTTTTCTCAATATTGATTGTTACAAAATTTTCGTTTAGTTTACCGGTTGCTATTTTTTCTTCCAGCTTCTTGCGTGCTGCAGCTCGTTTTTCATCGATGACTGGCGTCGGCTTTATACTTGGTGCGGAAGTTGAGCTGAAGTTGTTTATATACTGCTGCGCCATTGTATCAGCCTGTTCCAGATCAGCTAGTTTAATACGCGGCACCGATGTTATATCGCCACTCTCAAGCGCCAGTGCATATTTCAGATCGTCTGGATTCAGTGGCTGTTCCTCCACTTGCTCATCTTCTACTTCAGGTTCATTAGGTTTTTTGCCACTTTGTTTCGTTTTACGTGTTGTAGCTGAAGCGGATTTGGCTGGACGTATCTTCTTCTCTGGTTTTGGTTTTGCTTCGCGTTGTTTCTTCTCTGCTTTTGGTTTAGTTTCGCGTGGCTTCTTTTCGGTTTTAGGTTTAGACACTTTTTCGACTGCATTTTTCTGGGTACGTTTTGCTGTGGCTTTTTTACGCGTGGTACGCTTTGATTGCTCTGGTTCATAGGTGGCATCCGCTTCTTCTTCATCTGCTGAGAAATCATGTACAGATGAGGCGTGTGATTCATTTAGTTTATTAACTAAACTAGTGGCAGCTATCTCTTGTGTGGCATCGATTGTTTGTGTTGTTCCAAGCTCACTGCCTGCTTCTGGTAAAATCCTGCGCCGTTTTACAATATGCCTAACTTCCTGTGTTTCCTGTTCATCGGCGCTGTCATCCACCACGGAATCTGAATCACTGCCGCTGCTTTTCTTATGCATTTGAGTTGCCACAAAATTCTTGGAGTGTTCGAGCGCAACTGTAGGCGTTGCTTGCTTAAGGGATTGCTCTGCTGCTGGGCTTAATTTTATGAGATTTGTTTGTGCTTGTGTTGACACCACATGGCTTGTTTCCAATACTGACTCATTGGCAGCAGTTTGAGAGTTTGGCGTGCTGCGTAGTCTTGTTACATCTAAATTAGATAAGCCGTAGTGTGGTTTACGCGCCGGTGTTAGATTATTATTACGTTCAGTCTTAATAGGTTCAGCGCTTCCTTCCAACATGCCACTATGTGCTGTGTTGCGCTGTAACCAGCCTTCATCGATCTGTGTTTTTACGCCCACATCTTTGCTGCGTTCCGTTGCCAAGAGCGGATTTGCTGCAATTGCTGCGGCTGCTTGATGTTCTTTAGCCTTACGTATTAAAATAGTTTCCAAATCGAGCAGCACTTCATTTTGTGATTCATTCAAACTGCCACTGCTACTAGTTTGGCTGATGGAACGATTCAGCGCATCACGAGAAAGTGGTTTACGTGGATTACGCTTCGCAAAAGTGCTTGATGATTGAAATTTATTTGGGTTAAGACTAGCACGATATGTAGGTTTTTTCGATTTTGAGGTCGTGTCATTGCTTAACGAATCCGATGGTTTCTTGCTGACACTGCTGCCCCAAGCGTTATCATTTTGACTGAATTGTTCCACAGCTTCAAATTTTCGAATTACATGATTTTCATCGCGATTGATCAGATTAGTATGTGACGTTGGTGTTGGCAGCTCGTTGAGATTGGAGAAATTATCTGCTGTCGTAGTGCTGTTATTTATAATAGTTGAGATATCCAATGGTAGCTGTGGACCGCCATTAAAACTCTCTTCAGTTAAACTATCATCCAATGGCGTTACACCATCCTCGGCCTGCGACATTTCCAACACATCGAAGCCATCCTCGCTCAGTACATCGTTAAGTGTATCCTCCAGGAATGAAGTTTTAAGCTTATAATACATTTTATACGAATCCCGTATTTCTTGCGATGCCTCACGTATATCATACTACGAAATTTCCAAAGAGTTGAATAGTAAATAAAAGTGTTCTCAATTATTTTGTTTACTCACTTTCGACGGCACACGACCAAATTTCTTTTTGAAATCCTTCTCCCATAGCTTAACGCGCAGTTTGTACTTTTGATACTTTTGCTTGAACACCGGTTCATCCATTGTATAGTCTACGATATTTGATTAACATTTAAAAACAACACAAAAATAGGTTTCTTTATTTGTACTAAATCACTTGTGCAAAAGTATTTTTGGCGCCATTTTCAAGCGTTGACGTCAGCTGTGCGCAAAGTACAAAGTCTGCAATAAATTTTTACAACGCCGTAAACCAAAATTTTGGCGCGCAACAAACCAATTTTGAAATTGAAAAGGTGCAAGCAGAAGAAAATACATTTAAATTATTTTATTCATTTATTACATTTTATTTTATAGTTTATACACCAACAAAATTTTTGTAAGCAGTTCCCAAAATGCAAATCTTCAACTGGACAATTAACTTAGACAACGAAATCAAGTAGCATAGAAATAGTTCAGCAGCAGTTTAAAAATTTACATTAAAAAATATAAGAATTAGAAAAAAAGGAAATAAGTGCATTTCTCCGCTTGTTGTTACTGCAAAAATGTGTCACTTTGAGTGTTTGTGCAAAAAAACGCGCTATATATGAAACTAAGATAGGCAATAACATATATTTAATAGTTTTTCATTTTATGTTGTATTGTATATTAATCCGCCAATGAATTTGCTGTGGAGGTGTTTGTGATAGTGAGCGAGGACAACAACAACGCATGCGGGCGGAAGGGCTTTGCTCTACATGAGTATCAGTGCAATCTTTTCCGGTTTCATGGCAGGACAACGCCAATTATACAAATAATATTGCAGATTGCCATCGCCGGCACCGAACTTCAATGGCACCAAAAATTTCTTATTCTCCATTAGATCCAGCGCATTGTATACGTCCATCTGCACGCTGCGCGCCGAAATTAGCGCATCGTTGATCAACTCCAGCCAGGGCGTCTTCGTCGAAACATTGTAAAACGAATAGGCGCTGCGTACAGTTTTATGCACTGGGTGATGCATAACGGACGAAGGCAAACAATAGTAACTGGTGAGATCGGTGATGTTGCCTTGCTCATCCTCAACAATGAAACAATCGATAATACCCTCTTTCGGTGTAAACCAATGACGAAACTCTTCTTTGCTAAACACCGGACACAACGAAAATCCCTGCATAAATTCATTTAGCAATTTGTGCGCTTTATCCAAATCCTTTGGTTGTATGCGACGGAAACCCTTAGTTTTGGGCTGATCAGGCAGTTTAAATAGCTTTATCGTACGCTGCATTGTCATGTTACGCGCAAGATGCGAGAATTTCACTTCGACCAGCTTCTTAGGATTCAGCGAGCGATGCCAGTAACGGCAGGTGGATACGGGCTTGGGCAGTACAACGCCAGCAGTGTAAGCCGCCTGATAGATACCCGTCAAGTTAACGCGTCGCGTAATCTCACGAATAAGCACTGGAGCAACACGTTTGCTACGCAGTTTCTTGTGTACGCACAAGAAATTTATATCAACCACTTTCACTTCTTTGCTATAGATGCGCAGCTTGCTCGGTATAGCCGATATAAAGCCTACCAAGCGTCCAGATTTCTCGACACGCACACCAACATGCCAATCGCGCTTCCAGCCAGGTGGCTGCAATGACCATTTCAGAAATTCCGGCTGATAATCGAAACGAAACATGGCGTCATCATCCTCGACATAGTTCTCATTAAGCAATGTATATAATTCCATTAGATCGTTCGAATTGTTTAGATCCAAGGTGACCCACTTGAAACCAGCAGGCAGCGTATATGGTTCGGGGCGTATGTCCGCAGCGTCCTTGTCCGGCTCGATGCACTCATTTGTGGTAATGACCTCATTCAGTTTCGGCACCGGTTGCGTTGACCAGAATGCGAATTGATTAGACTGACGATTCGCAGCAGTAAGTCCACCGCTTCCTACGCCGGCATTACCGGATCCGGCCATTGCATCTGTCACTGCCTGTAGCAATGCCTGCCTACTAAGCATATCTAAAAAAATAAACAAAAAAAATCAATGCGTTTAATACGCAGCGCAAAGTCATCGATCGATATTGTTGACACAGCAACTAAATATTTTAGTAACTAGACAGACTATACCACTAGCAAGGTGCGGCTAATTCCTTTCCCACAGCCTTTCCACCCCCTCCACAACCTAACATGAAGCCGCAAATTTGGTATTCGCCGTTAGACCTAACCTCATTTATAAGTTTTTTTTTTGTTAGTTTAACTTACTGAAATCTGTTGGTAGATTGTTAATTGCGGACGGCGGTGGCGGTGCAACTTTGTTGTTGGAGTTAATTGATGAAGCCTCATCGTTTGCGGCCGTCGTTACTGTCGTCTCACCCTCACCCGCTGCTGCTGACTCAATTGTCGTCGACGGCTTTTCTGCGCTGCTTGTGCCTTGCACTTTCAAGCTGGCAAGTGCCTCTGCGAGAACAGCCTCCGTAGCAGCGGCAACTGCCTTTGTTTCATTCTTAAGATTAGCGGCGTTTTTTTCATTATTGTTCGATTTGGATGCTTTCTTATTCGGCATTTTTGATGAGGCGGTTTTGCTCGCGAATAAATTGTTAATGCACAAAATTTACTAAAATTGCCTGATAATGGCAAATTGTGCTTTTAGTGCTCAATACAATCTGTACAGACTCATACACTGCTAACAGATATGCAGCTTCTATCTCACTTGCACTCAACATTCACTGTATGTAGTGCTACTCCAACATGAACTATAGTTGTGTGAAAGAGCAGTTTATATATTTACCAGGTTGTCCAGCATATTTTCCATAAAAAACGCGAAAGGAAACGCTCGATTTGATATTTTCTAAAAAGACGCGATTTTTAAACGCTCTGTGTCTACAGACAACATATACTTTATAACGGACTGCTTCTATAGCAGAATTATAAAAACGATCAAAATCTACAGAAACGGTATAAAGACGCACAACAACAATAGTAAGGGCCACGGAAGTCGCCGCTGGGTAGTCCATTTGTTTTGCTGAACTACGCGAGTGGCTTAACATACATACGATATAATGCCGAATCAACCAAGGAGAAGAGATTGTCCCAACTGCGAAAAATGGTATAATAGTGCGTACGCCTTATCGGTACATGCCAGCCAGTGCATTGGTGCCCCACGTCCAATTGTGATCTGCAACAAATGCGCGCAGGAATTCAATTGTAGGAGCAGTATGTATGCGCACAGAAAAAAATGCAACGGCAAAGGATACAGCAAACGTCCGGAAATAATATTACCACCAGTTAAAAGTATTAAGTTGCATTTAACGTCATTACCAACTATGTCACCAATTCCATCTAGAGCGGATGTTGCCGCTGAACGTGGTGAGATGTTGTGGATTTCTCTGAGAAATTTTTATAAAAATGAAATTGATTTAAAGAATCAAACTGGAAAGATATATTATGTGTACGGATTGTTAGATCCAGCCATAGGTGGAGAGGCAGGTATCTTTTATATTGGCAAACGTTCGGGAGGACGACCGCGAGACCATTTGATAGAGGCATTGAGAGCGAGAAGGATGAACGAACAGCTAACAACAGAGTCTTTGTACGTGCAGGAGAAATTTTCACATATATGGAACGTGTGGGAGGAGAGCGGTGGTGTAGGTATATGGCAATGTTTCTTAAACATTAATAGCGCAGAGGCCTCAACGATGGAAGCATGCCTAATAGGCGAACTGCGACGTCAGCTGGATAACGTACACAGAGGCGTGATGTATGGACCTGCAAATAAATGGAATGTCAGCGACATGCATGATGTTGCAAGATACGCACTGGAACAACTATCCGAAGATGACATTGAATATATTAGTATGCAGGATCTCAATATGAAATTGACAAATAGTGCATAAGTCGGAAATATCAGAATTAGAATTAGCATTTTGTTATATATTTTTAAATTGTCATTGGTCAGTATGTCTAATGGTATCAGTCAGTACGTTCTCCAGTACGTAAACCATATAGTTTAGGGCCTAAAATGGAGTGTCAAGATTTTTTTGTTTTGATACTGGGTGAAGCTAATTCATTAAGGATCAATTTAGTATTTGCCAATAAATAGTAGCGGCATAAATAGATATAACTACAACATAAATTAACGTCGATATAAAGCTTTTAGAAAGCAGTAATATTTAAGTGATATACCTAGAAATGTAATTTGCATCAGCTATTATAATTGATAATAAAAGCAACGAGCCACGTCAAAGAGAATTACTGCAGATGCAGACATCTGTGATTATAATCTGAGCTTCTAATGATGAAATTAAGAAGAGAATGAAGGAAAAGTTGGTTGATGTGGCGATGGAATTGATGTAGCAGCTAAAGCAAAGCAAGTTGCTGCTGCGCACAGGTCCAAAAAATTAAAATAAAGTACTAGAATAAATAAAATATGTTGTGTTTTATATTTTTATACTCTTTACAGGATGATTTTTTTAAATCTTTAAGGAATTTAAAAAAAAAGGTACCAAATAGTTAAATTTTAAACTGCGTTTTGAAATTCAGTTTTCAGAGATCATGCTGCATCGAAACCATCTAAAAGAATTAAATTTCAGAAAGACGTTAAGAAACTGGCTATAAATCAGATTCGATTCAGTTAGTGATTCTAGCGGAACTTCACTGCGGTTTTCTATTTCAAAGATTCCAATTAGAATTATCTTACATATAGAAAAAAAATTATTTTCATACAAAAACTCAAAAAGCGATGTGAAGAAACCATACCTAATAATTATTTCAATTGATTTGCCTATCGGTCGTTTCTTCGGAACTTTAGTCGAAAGTAAATTCAAATTTTAAACGAAACTTGTTCCACAAATTAATACCTGTTCAACTAATTCCTGTTTAGCGAAAGTAAGCATCTAGTCTTGAATCAGTTGGTTGTTCCACATTTATAGCAAATTGAAGAAATAATTTCAAGTTTATTTGTTTCCATTTTCGCCTGCCACACAGCGAAATACATGAAAAAGCTGAAGCAAGTGTCATATGGTCTTTGAGTACAATTTTATTCGCTAACATTTACGATATATGTTTAAGTATCACCAAACAGCTGACGTACGCTGCTGCCTGCACTTGATGTTTGTTGTTTTCGTATAATAGAAGAATACGCGGTTGTTCGAATACGATGAGGCGGTGCTGATGACAACAGACTACGCCACCACCGCCTACACCACTAAACAAAACAACGCTAAACTTACATATCACATTATCAACATGAATCTGTCAAAAATGCGTTTATGGATTACAGCGGCACTAATTGTTTTTGTGTTTACGCTAATCTACATTTACAAATCGTATGCGGCTGTGCTACAGGCAACCTCTTCCGCCGCATATTCACAAGTACATATGCCACCCACCGAAAATCTACAGCAGCAGGAATTACAGAACGCATTCGAAAACCAACAGGCGCTATTGCAGTCACAACGCCAGGAACTGCAACAGACACAGGAACAATTGGCACATCTTGAGGAACAGATACGCGCACTGCAGGCAAGCACACCGCGTAAATATCCAAAGGTTAAATATCTTAACTTCAAGAATCGTAAGCGCATACTGATTACCGGCGGTGCGGGCTTTGTGGGCTCACATTTAGTCGATGATCTTATGATACAGGGACACGAAGTGATTGTTGTTGATAACTTCTTTACGGGACGCAAACGCAATGTCGAACACTGGCTGGGTCATGAGAATTTCGAATTAATACATCATGATATTGTCAATCCGCTGTTCATTGAAGTTGATGAAATCTATCATTTGGCATCGCCGGCTTCACCGCCGCACTACATGTACAATCCAGTGAAGACAATAAAAACGAATACCATGGGCACTATAAATGTTCTGGGTTTGGCCAAACGCGTTATGGCCAAGGTGCTGATTGCCAGCACTTCGGAGGTATATGGTGATCCTACAGTGCATCCACAACCGGAAACCTATTGGGGACACGTTAATCCAATTGGACCGCGTGCCTGCTATGACGAAGGCAAACGTGTCTCGGAAACGCTAAGCTATGCATATGCAAAGCAGGTAATTTACAGCTAAATGGTTTACGCATATTTTTTTCACTTTTCTAGTAAACGGCTGACGTCACTTTGGACAACAGCCAGCAATTTTCTAGCATGAAAATATCAATCATAAGTGTTCCAGTACATATACATAAATATTTTTTTACTTGTATATGCAATAATTAAACGATTCGCTATAGTTGTGCGTCAATGCAGCTTACAGTGGTTCAATCCGCTTGCAATTGGAGTTAATTGAATGCAGTTTATATGCATTGGATTGATTGGCATTTTAGCGCACACCCACAAAATAAAACATGCCTTGTTACAAGATTTGATTGAAGCAACAAGGCGTAAAAAGTATAATTAAAAAGAAAACAACTGTAGATGGAGGCGCCTGATAAAATTGTCTTATCTGTTGCCCTTGCATTGACACTTTATACTGTACAAAAGAAAACACTCAACTCGTGTTTAGCAACTATACACTACACAACCAATAAAGCTTTATCTTTAATATTTCCAGGAAAAAGTACAAGTACGCGTGGCGCGCATCTTCAACACCTATGGACCTCGCATGTTTATGAACGATGGCCGCGTAGTCTCCAATTTTATCTTACAATCGCTGCGTAATGAGACTATAACGATCTACGGCAATGGCAAACAGACACGTTCATTTCAGTATGTCTCTGATCTAGTCGATGGTCTAATAGCGCTTATGACTTCCAATTACTCACAACCGGTTAATATAGGCAATCCGGTTGAGCATTCAATTGAAGAATTTGCTGTAATCATACGAAAACTTGTCGGCGGAAATAGTGAAATAAAGCAAACAAAACCCGTTGAAGATGATCCACAACGTCGCAAGCCAGACATAACGCGTGCACGTAAATGGCTAAACTGGGAACCGAAGGTATCACTAGAGATAGGTCTTAAGAAAACCATAGCATACTTTCGCAATGAATTAGCGCGTAGTGATCGTTTTCAGGAGAATTCACGTAAATTCTTCGAATCACCAGATGTGCAACGTAGCCAAAGAACCGTAAATTTGCTCAGTCCGGGCACAAATGATTAGAGACAGCGCACTGCAATGCAATGTGCCACCACCACCTACACCATCGATTCAATGTTTGATCGTACTTTAAATATGTGTGATGTTACGTTTTGCCATTAGTATATATTGTCTACCGTATATTGGAAACGTTTCTAGTCTGCGCTGTAAATATGACCATTGAGTAGTGCAATGAAAGAAAAAGGAAGTGTTGCCGTATGAAACCCCAACCTCGAAGCAGTGATGTATGTAGGCTCCAATATTTTTTTTTGTTGTCATGCTTATTTGTTTTTTTGCCTTCTTAGTTGTATGTAGCCCTTAGTCAAGTTTGAAGCGTGTTGAATGTGTATCTAGCTTTAAGTTTTATATATATAATAGCAAACAATTCTAAAAAAAGAACTGACAAAAATAAATATTTACATGTGTAACACATCAAAATTGGGTTTCAACAAATTTTTTTTTTTTTTGTATGTTTCACTTTTATATTTTCAGCTATGCATACAAGATCATCTATGAATATATATTACACATTATATATTGTATATAGATAGAGTATATCATTAGTAGCTTAACCTTACGCTTATGCTATATATTTATAATTCTAAATTATTATTGCAAATTTTCTTTTTAAGTCAACACTAGTCAAAAATTGTTCTTTTGTTTCAGCTATGTATATAAATACATACAATGAGGTATATGCTATACACCAACAAACTACTGCCTTAACCAAAAACCTATGTATTAAACTATTTTACATGCTAAACTTGGGCGCTAACTTCGCTATAGTAGATGGCTTACACGCTAAACATTTGCACCACAGCACACAACTAACTAACTCAAGTAAAATCGTTAAGGATCTTCTAAACTAAAAAATGACTACCAGCTGCCTTTGCGTTTTGAAATGCGCACCACTACCGTGACAAACAGAATTTCACCTTGATACCGGTTCGAGCATTTCGACAAATAATTTCTTCATGGGCACCGACTCGTCATGGCAAAGTCCACGCCAAAACCGTCGCAGTATATCATTTGCTTGACGCAACGATGGCAGCATGAGCAGCAATTGCTGTTGATGCGAAACGGCTGATGAATGACGCAACAAGTAGACAACATCGTTAAGCGAATTGAGTATAGTATCCCGAAAAGCGCGCAGTGAGCTTTGATCATCTAGCAGTATATCACAATTGGAGAGCAACAATGCCTTAAGCAGATAGTATTCTTCGCGGCGTGGCGATATGCGTTCCAGACGCTGTGCTATTTGCACACAGTGATAATAGAATTCTGTATAACCGCATTCTTTGGCCAACAATTCATCCATCCAGACATCAGTGGCAAAGCAAAGTTTACCATTAAATGGCAACGAACGAAAGGTTAGTTGTAACGTTAGTATTTCAGCCCAAGAAACTTGCAATAATTTCATTTGATCATTAAGTGGCAGTTCAGTAAAGCCAGGTATCTGTTTGGCCCAGCCAATAACACTGACCAGTTCCTTATCGTAGAGATCACTTAGTACGCCGAGTATTTCTTGCGGATCGTTATTATTGTTTTGAAAAATGCAAGTCATAGTAGTGTTGTTGGAACTGCTTGTGGTGGTCGTTGGTGTGGTTGGCGTTTTTGCGCGTTCCAGCTTAACACTACCCGTTTGTGACAATGTTTCATCAGATGTGTCAACGCCGCTGTTTGCACTTTGCGTTGATTGCTGCACACTGAGTGTATCCGGCTCGTAGGAATTTAGCACTTCGAGTATTTTAACATCGCACAAAGAACTTGTACTCGATTGATAGAGTAGCTGCATTGTTTGATACGAATTGGAGACAGGATTACGTCGATACTTTTGACGTCCACCACGTACACGATCCAGACGTACACCCTCCTGTAAAACAGACAAAAAAATTAAAATCGGTATAACTTTTACATTTTCACTGCACACTAACCTTCAGCATACCCATTAGCAGACACTTTTGAAAACGACACGCCTGACATGCCTTACGTCGTCGTTTATTGATCTCGCATTCGTTATTCGCCGGACACGTATACTCAATGTTACCCTGTATGGTACGTTTAAAGAACGCCTTGCATGCTTCACAACTTGCTACGCCATAATGAAAACCCGATGCCACATCGCCGCAAACCAAACACAAACGTCGCAATTCATCACGTATGGAACCATTAGCAGCGCCACCGCCACTTGTTGCATTATTACCGCTGCTGCCGTTAATGCGTCCGCCGCTCTGATTATGCTTTTCGTCGACATCATTACTCAGTGAAACATTGTGCAGATCACATGACAGCGATGTCGTT
Source organism: Leucophenga maculata (assembly GCA_035044805.1). NCBI lineage: Eukaryota > Metazoa > Arthropoda > Insecta > Diptera > Drosophilidae > Leucophenga > Leucophenga maculata. Next base: position 3,348,846 of record JAWNNP010003455.1, on the reverse strand, counting down.
GAGCTGCACAATTGCCGCTCCGGTGAGACCGAGGGTGAGGATTTCATGCTGCTTGAATTGTGCGCTTTTGAGCTGGAACTGCACGAGTTGGAGCGATTCAATAGCGTTGTTGTGGTGGGCGTTGTGGCATTTGGACTATAGCAGGAATTACTTGCACCGGCAGATGTTGTTTCCACCTCCTGTTTAATGTGCAATACACTAATGACACCGTCCGACATTTTGTGCGCACTAAAGCCAAATAGAAGATGATGCATGCATTTTAAATTTTTTAATACGAAATTAAAATTAAATATCATTCGTTTAATTTAATTGCATTTGATGTGCGCGCCTAAGAGTCAAAACTACGCAAATAAATCGACAAAAAACTGAATAGTCGCGCCAAATTAGCAACAACAAAAAAAAAGAAATCAAATGTAAACAAAAACAACAACAGCCATTACAACTACTATGAACTGGAGAGCGTTTAATATTAATGAAGGTAAAACAACAACAACTACAAAAACAACAAATCAAATTGGAATAAACAAATATGTATGCCACTGTGTGTATTTGATTGCAGATTCGATGCACCTACAGTCATGTTCAACAAAATACGCACAGTTCCGCTTTTGTGTGTTAAATCTCGCAATATAAATGTTAAATTTAAATACAATTTTGAGGAGTTTAGTTTAATGACTAATGAAATATTTATATCTGCGTAGTCAAATGGGATTTTTTAAAATAAACGAAAACAACTCAGATTATATATAATACATAATGATTAAATGATCTTCCATTATTTTGCGGAACTTAAAAACTGCCGAATCATGTCTAAGAAACCGTAGCGGTAGAAAATATATGTAAGTCCTTTTATACACACGCATTAAAGTTACACTTGGAAAATACGAACCCAAAGGTTAAATCATTTCAAATTCTCATATTTATTGGTACGAAATATATTCAAATGAAACACTTTATATTAATAATGCGACCTCGACATAATAATTGAAACACCCTTTACAATATTACCAAATTGACGAAATAGTGCTTAGCAATAAAGTAATTTGCTTATTGGATGAATAAAACAGAAACGTACTTCTTCGACGACACTGATTGGAGCACTAAACTAAAACTAATAATAAAATGTAACTATTGTACTATTTTAAAATAAATATATACGTTAAGCTTAGCTAAGATAATGCTTATCATAGCACTACAAAAGAACTACTTATCAGTTGAAAACAAAAAAAAAAGTGGGAGGGTGCAAGCACGCGATCCACAGATGATATACGATGGATGATGTGGATGGATGAGACGCACATGCATCTCGCTGGAAACCAGCTAATTATTGCACAAATTATGTACATACATAGGTGCATAAGACAGTGGGATATATGTTATACTTACATATTTTTTAATTTTAACTTGAAATGAGTTTGTGGCTGCTGCTGCTGCTCACATTCGACTTGTCCGTCTGTCTGCCAGTCTTGTCTGCTCCACGTCGCGCTTTCGTCACAACTTTGTCGTACGTTTGTGCTATCAGCATCTAATTTAAGTGAGATTGTATGTGTCTATACATATATATGTTTGTAGAGTATATAAATTCGCACAATTATTGCTAATCTTAAAATGCAAGCTTATAGTATGTGCTAGTTACAAGTTTTTATTTTGATTCGAGCGCACTGTGTGTTATTGCTTTTTGTTGTTGTCTGTCTGTCTGTCTGCCTCCACTTCGTGCATTGCTATTGCTTTTTTATACATAATATTTGTCAATTCCACTTTGCGTATTCTGTTGCATCTATGAGATGCTGTTATTGTTGTAACTGCAACTTTTGAATTTTTATTGTTTTATACGAAAGCATAAAACAATTATTATACACTTCTTGTTGTACATGCCAATAGCATTGATTTATCTTAAACGCGCCGGGAAGCATAAAACTTAAAAACAAGTGTCAGTAGACACTTTTTATCATGTGTAATACATTTTAAAGTATTAAAATAAAACACTGCTTATTGCGTCAATTACGTTAATTTGTTTAAAACAAAAAAAATCGAAGAAATCACTTCTATCGTCTTATGAAAATAGAACTGCACAGACTAGACTTGCTGATAAACTGCACATATACATTTGTACAGACGACGTGTTTTGCATAAGCGCAAGTGATGCAGCGCAACCAAAACTTTTCAGATGTGAATGAATGTAAGTTGAAAACAAAATATAGCAAAGCTTTTTGCAATTAGTGCAAGCGAGTAAATATAAAATGAAATGTGAAAATCGTGGGCCGCGTATAGCTCTTTCTTTCTAACACTCGTTAAAATAAATGTTTAATTTTTAAGCGTGCGAGCAAGTCGTGTATATAGAGCTTTACAAATACCAGAAAAAGTTTTGGTGGTGTTTTTTAGTAATTGCAAGCTTGTTTTTCCCGTCGTCTGGAAATTGTCTGAACGCATTTTAAAAGTTATATTGTAATTAATTTTGGAAATATTACACATCTTCGACAGCAAATATGGGCGACGCAGAATATATCCCACCGGTGGGACGGATGGGTGATGGACCACAGCCATCAGCGCAATCGAAAAAAGCCGGCTTACAGGTGATACCGGCAGAAGAAGTGGCCTCCATTGAGGAGGTAGTCATGATTGATCCAGAATGCATTGAACTGGATTTGAATCATCGACGCATAGAAAAACTGGAGAATTTCGAACCACTGACTAAGATTGAGCGTTTGTTTCTGCGCTGGAATCTTATCAAGAAAATCGAGAATGTAGAAATGCTGACCACTTTGGTTGAACTGGAACTGTACGATAATCAGATTACAGAAATAGAAAATCTCGATACGCTGACCAATTTGGAGATACTGGATTTGAGCTTCAATCGCTTGACTCAAATTGAAAAGCTTGATAAGCTGCCAAAGCTGGAAAAACTGTTTCTGGTGGCAAACAAAATTACGCTTATTGAGAACATCGGCATGTTGACCAATCTAACTATGCTGGAGCTGGGCGACAATAAGCTAAAGAAAATTGATAACCTCGATACATTGGTCAACTTGCGTCAACTCTTCCTTGGCAAGAATAAGATATCGAAAATAGAGAATTTGGATAAACTGGTCAATTTGGAGATACTCAGTCTACAGGCGAATCGCATAGAGAAAATTGAGAATCTAGACGCATTGGTTAATCTCGTCGAGTTGTATCTATCTGAGAATGGCATACAAGAGATAGAAAATTTGTCATCTCTCACAAATCTAGAGACGCTGGATATTGCCAAGAATCGCTTGAAATCGTTGGGAAATCTTGAGGCGCTTGTACAGCTGGATGAACTTTGGCTGAACGATAATAGCATTGAGGACTGGAAGAATGTTGAGGTGCTGCACGCAAACAAGGCGCTAAAGACCGTGTATCTCGAGCATAATCCGATCGCCAAGGATCCTAGGTATCGTAGCAAGTTGCGTGATATCTTGCCAAATTTGCAGAAAATTGACGCAACATTGTGTCGCTAAATTGCGAGAGACTTGATTGAAGTTAATTATCATTTTATGTAATTTTTGGCGTTTATATTTTTTAATAATTATAGCGTTTAAGTATTCAGTGTTCGAACGAACCACAGCTAAAAAGAAAAGCACTTATAGACTTAACCCATTGTAACAATCTGTAAAATTTAACTTAAAAATAAAATATAATCCAATGTAAAGAAAAAATGTGTTTAGCAACAGAGGAATATTTACAAGCTACAATTGTTAAAAGAATTTAAAGTTTTTACCGGGAAGCTCTTCGAAACTGGAGCCAAACAGTGCAGTACAGCTGGTCGGATTTTCCCCTGGCTACGTTTATGACTTCGTAATTTCAATTCACATTGATCAAATGAAATATCGTATTACTCAATGTTAGTAAATTAAAATAAATAAATCCTAACTAAACTGAGAAAAATGAAAAAAGAATATGTCAGAGTACCAGCTTACCAAGAATTAGTAGATCCAGATTTGTTAGAGAAAAACCTATCGTATGCGTATCCGCAAGCGATTCATACAACCAATTTTCAAAATAATTATAAAATTATGAGTTTTGAAAGTTATTTAATTGGCAGCATTGTTGAGATCAGACATGGTGAAATAAATAATATAAACGTTTGTGTGGTGTGAGCAGAATAAACCTATTCCGCGGATTTTTATAGAATTAACTTTTAAACCACAAGAAAGTTATCATATTATATACGAATTAATTATACCGAATTGAATAAAATTAAGACTTTAATTGAGGGAGATTGAAATCAAAATCCGTTAAATTAATTCTGTCATGAGCGAATGGATATAAAAGGCATAGTTGAGAATCTAAAAGTACGCCAAATCAAGCCATCGCTAAATATCAGGACTCAGCAGCCCGATGATTTGTGACTATATACTGCAAAAGAAGTGAGAATACATTCTACGGATGTATGAGCATGGACTAATAAATTGCAATTTCCGTCGACGGGCTCAAAGGAGTCAAATGAAAGAAGAAGAATCGCTTTCAAATACTATCATCTAAGATAAAGCAACACAATTACCCGATATCGGGGTGAAGGTCACTTTAGAAGACTTATAGAATGAAGTGCAAGATGACAGACTCTAATTAACAGTTTGCCCAATTACATTGAAGTTGATTTGATAGAAAACGAATGAATATTAAGCTATAGAATCAACAATTCATATAACTTCTGCAGCACATATTTCCAAAGGGGTTCTTCTTACAGCTACATACGTCACTGTTTATAGTGGTATTAAGTGCACACCAGCTTTCTTACATGCCGCGTTAATCAACACTGTTTAGTAGCACATATTGTTTTTGTTGCTGCTGCTGCTGCTTGCGCTGAAAACTCTGAAAATAAACTGCGCGATTGTTGAATTTGCTTACTTCATTAAATATTTAGTACATAATTGTCATAGCAAAGCAACACATTAGCTAAACGAATACTCGAACAAAGTGTGAAACATAAAAAACTTAAAGTATTGCAGCATTTAAAAGTCATAAACTAGGAAGAAAAAAGGTGTGTATTATGTTGAGCACGTATGTTGTTTTGTTTGTTGTTGTTATTGTTTTTATCAGTTCAGTCGACTACGACTACTTTGTTTTTGTATTAAGTGTATATATAGTATATAAGCATATTTTTAATAGCGCGACTTTGCTTTTGCGCTACTGTTTTCGTTGTTAACTTCGAAAACAAAATTTAATATGCGTTTTAGTATTCTTTTGAAATATAATACGAAGCATGTCGTCGTTTGAACGTGTAGCGTAGTGGAGTAGTAGCCCCCATGCCTCGCGCAACATTTCTTGCTGGTGGGGGTCTTTGTTTGCGTTTTTTGAACTTGTGCATTTGGTTGCTTGGAGTTTACATTAGTAGTGGGTGAGTGGGCATACATTGGTGTTTAATGGAGTTTCTCAGATTTTGTTAGTAGCAGCATTTTACATTTTGGTATGTGTAATGGCCGTTTGGCCTTGATGTTCGTTCGGCCAACGTGTTTTTGTGCAAAGAACAACAAACTTTTACTGCCTTTACCGGCAGCGTGTACTAAGCAACAGCCGCACGCGATAAGACATTTTCAAATCAATGTGTATACATACAAATATTGCTTATGACGAAAGCAAACAGCAGGTAGCAGTTTTTGCTACCTGCGCGCCGCGTACTTATACCGAAATATTTTGCAAAAATGAAAATTGTCGTCATTCTAACGTGTGCCTTCTTGCAGTTAAAACCTACGCGCATATTGCCAGCTACTAGGAAAAAATCTCTAAAATTAGCTACCTAAATACTATTGAGACGACGTTTACAAAGCAGCACGCCTGAAGATGATGAGTCTGCTGGGACGGCCAGACGTTGAAGCTGGAGAAGTTTTTGTCAATTTCAATCAAAATATAACGTGAGTACAAACACGCTGTTGAATATGCAATTATAATATATATATTTTTTTCTAACTTTTATAGTTCACTTGCTGTGGCCACAGGTAATGGCTATAGCCTCTACGGTCTGGGTTCAGTCGATTCGACACTCGATAAAATATATCACACTCCAAGCGATGAGATCTTTTTGATCGAACGTCTGTTTGAAAGTTCACTGGTGGCCATAGTTTCACAGCGTTCACCGCGTAAACTGAAGGTCTGCCATTTCAAGAAACAGAGCGAAATATGCAATTACTCTTACTCTAATACTATACTTGCTGTAAAACTGAACCGTGAACGTTTGATTGTCTGCCTGGAGGAGTCGTTATATATACATAATATACAAGATATGAAGGTGGTGCATACCATACGTGATACGCCCTGCAATGCAGCGGGTCTGTGTGCATTGTCCTCCTCGTCGGAGCATTGCTATTTAGCGTATCCGGGTAGCGTTACTTCGGGTGAAGTGCAAATATTCGATGCAATAAATTTGCATGCTAAGGCCATGATACCCGCACACGATACACCACTGGCTGCACTGGCTTTTAGTCCTAGCGGCACAGAGATTGCCACTGCCAGTGAACGCGGCACCGTTATACGCGTTTTCTCATCGCTGGACGGTAGTCGTTTGTTTGAATTGCGACGCGGCCTAAAACGTTGCGTTGCAATTGTATCGCTTACATTTAGTACTTGTGCTGAGTATTTGGTCTCGAGTTCAAATACGGAAACTGTGCATATATTCCGTTTAGATCGCAGCGCTGCTGACAATGCAGAGCATTCGAAACAATCCAATGATGACTGGATGGGGTAAGTGGTGTCGGATTTTGTATATAACATATGTATATATATATATATATATATAGGTTTATGTGTAAGACTAAGCAGCAGGGTGCTGGTACTACTTTGTTGTACATATATATGCATATGTAAAGAGAGAACCATAATTAATCCCATTCATTTCCATTAAAAAAATCAGCTCATATTGAAGTTATAGTTGTTTTACGTTTTTAATTTCGTTTGCACTTACCATATAAACTATTTTTCTTTTCTTCCATTTGTTTCTATCTTCGCCGCTTTCCTCACAAAAACCACCAAAAAACAAACCACAAATACTACTACCACCACCAATCATCATGTCTACTCTCTCATGCAAGTTACTCGTTTTTTAGATTCTTGAGCAAGACGGTAACCAGCTACTTGCCAACGCAGGTGACTGATGTCTTTAGCCAGGGACGTGCTTTTACATCGGTTACGCTGCCTGAGGCGGGTGTAAGACGCATGTGCGCCATTACAGTCATACAGAAACAGTTGAGGTAAGTTCTGAGGTAATATATACATATTGGGAAAAACCATTAATTAGCATTCCTTTTTTTCCTTTGCAGACTCTTGATTGCTTCACAGGATGGTTATTTGTATGTCTATTCTATACCCTCAATTGAGGGTGCCGAGTGCCAGTTGATCAAGAAACATGATTTACGCTTGGACGATAGCTATGCTATGGATGTGAAAGGTGCATACCAATGATTTCCTTCTACACCTCGCACATACACACACCCATACTTACACACACACTCTCACACACCCATACACAATTAATATTTGCTTTTGCACAAATCAAAACAAAAATCGAAAAAAACGAAAAGAAAAACGAAAACAAATTTTTGTAGTTGATTCACCACAACCCTTAGGCGTTGGCGCTGTTGGTCCAGGCATTGGCAAGGACGATGCGAAATCTGGCAGTTCAACCGGCAATACTGGACCAAGTTATGCCTCCGCTGTGAAAGGTGATGAACAGTCTGGCTCGACTTAGGTGCAACCGGTGATGACTACAACTAGCAGCAACAGCAACAACAACTCACTCCTCAAAGTACTAAGGACGACGATGCAAAAGTGATTGATATATATATAAACATAAAGATATACATTATACGAAGGTTGCTATTTATATTTTGCCATTCTTCAAAAAAAAAAAAAAAATAAACAACAAATCTGACAGCAGCGTCGTAAAAACTTGCTTGCGGCGTAATGCAAAGAAAACTTTCGACGTAATTTAACTAAACAATTTGCATTGCTGAACCTAATTCTTCGGCATGTCCTTAAACGTTCGCTGATAAATCAAAAGCAGCCATTATTGGTGTTAAGCATTTATTTTGCTTGCCTAAGCCCGAAATATAAATAGCAGCTCACGTATATTGGCACGCCCATATTGCATATGCGCTAATTTAATTAAGTTCTTAGTTTTAATTTAGGATTTTATGGTAATGATTGATGATTCTTCCGCTTGTTTATCTAAATTGCAAAACAAGAAATTAAAAAAAGTGCCCGTTTATAATAATTTTCATAAGCAACGTTCTAGCCTTAAGTTTGTGAAGAAATGCTTATGCTTTTATTTTAAGTAGTTTTTAATTTGCTTAATTAAGCTATTTTTTTAGTTTTATCAAAATATATTTTATTTTTTAAACTTATTAATTAATAAAAAGTGCATTAAAAAAAAATTTTTAATTTTTATTATTTCTTTAAACAAAATTTAATTATTACATTTTTTTTTAATTTATTAAAAACAAACATACATAATCAAATTACTGGCCCACCCGTAAGCGAAAACATGCACCTACACACACACATGCCATACTCCCCTACATCACATACATACATATATTATACGGAAATATAAAATTTTGACTTATTTTTAATTTATTTTAAACAATCGTCTTGAAGAATACAAAAAAAGGAACAATTTTCGGCGCGTTATTTTAGTGTAAAATAAAATCAAATCGATATATTTTGTACAATATTAATAATATATATAAATATTTTAGCGTATTAGATTTATAAGTTCAAGTGTTTAATTAAATCTAATTAAATTCTAATTAAATCAAACAAAATTTTCATATGTCCTCTTTCTTTTTTTAATATGAATTTAAATTTTTAGAATGCATCCTAAATATATGTAGGTAGTTTTGTAATACCAAGTGACATATGTCCAATGAGGTAGATTAGTAGAAAGGCAAGAGAGTTAATAACATGCATCCTCTATGAGAACAGTTGCAAGTTGTTAGCTTTCGGTTGCAGCGGGCTTCTTTTTCTTTTGGACGGGGGCTGCTTTCGGTTTTGGGTCCTTAGCAGCCCGCTGTCGATATTTTGAACGAACAGATGCTCCCATGCCTTTAGTTTGAATCAATTTTCATTGACTATGGTAGTCTTCAAGTGCTTTTTAATGAAAGGAGTCAATTTCTGTGCATTGCATTTGTATGTTGCACTAATGAAGACCAAGAAAGACGAACCGCCACGGTCTTTCATATTTTTTATCGAGGCATCGACCGTTTTTTGGGCTGTTGTATGGGTTGCTGCGGGCTTCTTTATCCTTTGAACGGAGGCTGCTTTTGGTTTTGTGTCCTTTTTGTCAGTATTTTTAGCTTTTTGTCTGTTCGGGTCGCTCTTCGTCTTCTAAGTCGAAATTGCAACTTTTAAATGTTGATAATTCTGTGTACCTCCGGACCGATGTACGAAAGTAACGAACGACAGTGTTAGAAAACAATCGACACTGTCGTTATCGATGGTTACCCACCACTTGGCACCTTATGCGCATGCTTAACACTAATATCTGTATACATTTTTTTTGTGTTAGTACCTGCGAAGCATCGTAACGTGATGAACAGAAGAAAATCGATTTAAATTAATTTTTAATGCATTTACACGAATAATTAGCACAATTTAAGCTTAACGCTAGTAAAATGAAAGAGAACAAAATACTACAGCTTATTTATATTGCCTGGCGTGAACGTTGGTCAGACTCACAGTGGGGCATCAATATAAAAAAGGCAAGTACCACGAAAAATTGTTTGTGCATATTTTATTTTTATTAACACCTATTGATACATTTTCAAATAGTTGTACGTTTAACAATAAATTACATAAATAATTTTGAATTAGCTAAATACGATACAATTACTACTCGGACTTGTGTTTTCTCAAATCATTCAATCATCATTTTTCTTTACCGGCGCTGCGTTGACCGTGCGATCGTATATGGGATCTTCACATTTGGCCAAAGCCAGCACCAGTTGACGTTGCTTAACATTCAGTGCCTGTGGTATACGTACAATTAGTGTAATTATATGATTACCGATGCCTTCTTTGGTGCGTACGCCTTTACTTTTGAGCACCATTTTTGTATGCGACTGTGTACCGGCCGCGACACGTAAATCAATGTCCTCATAGAGTCCACGCACCTTGTAATTGCCGCCCAGTATAGCTTCGGATATATTTAAATGCTTCTCTGTGTGTACATCATTACCGACACGTTTAAAATAATCACTCGGATGTATGGTTAAATGATAGTTAACCTTTTGTTTGGTATTCGGATTTTCAATAGTGACTACATCACCAGTTTTCGAACCAGGCGGTACGTTGACCAGCACCTTTGCAGTGGTCAACTCAAAACCACGATTTTCGCAAGCATCGCAGTTGCTGCGATTGATATAACGTTTGCCCTTGCACATACCGCAAGTATCAACAGATGTGTACGTTGGTGTTTTCTTTGTTATCTGTCCGGTGCCATTGCAACGACGGCACAGCTCATTGCCCACATCTCGATTGGCCATCAGCTGTGACTTACCATTGCAAGCGGAACACTTTTTCAGATATTGCAATTCAGTGCGTTTCTTGCAGCCGACAGTGCCTTCGGTAAAGTTAAGGGTCAACTCCGGATCGCTGGTGGTTAGTTTAAGTAGATCTAATTGCCAGAGTGCAGTAGTGGTAAGAAAATATTGCCTTTATTTAGCTAATGTGTCATATGTAACTCACCATCGTGGCTATCATTTTGTGTCAATTTGTTTAGTTGTTTCACTTGCATTGCTGGATGACGTTGTTGTTGCGATTTGTGCTGCTGCTGCGCCTTAGCCGGCTTGCTTGCTTGCTCCAAATATGCCTGCTCATCTTTAACCATGCCTAATTGATCGTACTCCAGCCGCTTTGTTTCATCTGTTAAGATATTATATGCATGGGATAGCTCCTGAAAGTGTTGTAGCTTTTGCTCCGAATGTGTCGAGTCGGGATGATAGCGTTTGGCCAGACCATAGAATGCCTGACGTATTTGCTGTGTAGTTGCATGCCGACTTACGCCAAGTATTCTATAGTAGAAATCCTTCGGTAGATGCTTGGTGCTTTGATTGGCAATCAATTGTTTCTGCATCTTTTGCGAGTGCGCTATGCGCTTTGTTTCAGCATCTCTGTCCGGGTAGTATACCGGTTTGGCCATGCGAAACTGATAGTTTGCATAAAGACGTGAATGCGTCACTGCTAAGAGTGTGACTAGTGGCACTGGTAGTAGTCTACGTGTCAGATTGAAATGCATGAAATTTTGAGTGAAAATGTATCGTACGTTATTGGGATTTAAACGCAACATAACGAATTCGCGATTTGGACTAACGACAAGCACCTTGGATAAAATTAAAAAATATATCAAGTTTTTGCAAGATATGTCTTTTTTCGGGTTAACCCGAAAGGCAACGTATTTTTCTTATTTTAAATTAAATTATCGTTAGTTAAAATAAAACACACAGCATATTTGATTGTAGAAGTTTTAAATAAAATAAACTATTTATGTATATTTATAGGTACTACCAAGAGGTGTCAGTGGAGATGTTTACAATTTGGCGGATTGCTTATTACAACAAGCGCTCATTGGTTCCACAGCCAATCCGGTAAGTAAACATATATATTTTTTTTTTTTATATTCAAGACTGGTTGCAAACGTGTACGCAAGGCCCGTGTACGTCTTTTTCGGAAAAGAAATTGTAGTAGTGTCCGTAATGGGCAATTAAATAATTATGTCACAATTATAAACGAAATTAAAAATGATTATTAACAATTAAAAAAGAGAGATGAAAATAACCTAACAGAAAAGGCAGTATTAATAAATGGAGAATACGAAGCTAAGAAATTCAAACATTCACATGCAAAACAGGAATACTGTTTGATGTCGTTACCCTTTTTTCGAACGTTATTCTCGGCAAAATAAAACATCATCGTGTGGCACCTAAATATCGATTTTTTTTTTGGTGTCGCCAAGCTTTTTCAATTTTCAGCGAGAATAATGGTCAAAAAATGGGAAGGGACATCGATCTGTTTGTTTCGCATGTGAAGTGTTTGAAAAATTGAGCTTCGTTCCCTTCATTTAGCATTTCTGGTTTTTTTGTTAGGTTATTTGCAAAAGCCGTCCACACTTCAAGCGCTAACGATTGCAACTTCTTTTCAATATTTAAATCTAAATATTTTGTTTACTTACAGCTCGTCCTTAACTATCTAAAGCATTCACTCTGTGCACATCTGGTTTCACATGCAGCAATTTTGCGGCGTATAGCACAATATGACAACGACCAGCAATATTATTGTCTCACGGCATTGCTGGAATTTTTGGAGTCCATTATCGACGGCATTACATGCCGGTAAGTTTATATAGCTTACTGCTGAGTTTCATTGGAATTTAAGTAAAATGTCTTCATTTTTTGTTTTCACAGCAACAAAGCGGAGGAAGCGCTGCTACCCACTGCCGTTGTACAGCTAATACATTGGCTCTTTCTGATCTCCGCCGGTACGGTGCAACAGTATGAGATGCGCGGCGAATTAAGCGCTGAGCAATCTAATATGCTTGAACAGATTTGTGTGGTGATTGAACAACTCGGAGAAAATCAATACATCATGGGCATGTTGTATATAGGACGACACGAAGAACCTGATTTATATGTACAAATACGCGAAAAATATGGCATTATAAAAAATTCTCTGACAAATTCGAATTTAACTATAAAAATGTTAACTGTAGAAAAATATTTGCATCAATTTGCATACATAGATACCTCACATTTGGACTTGTTGTCGCTTACTGAACAACATGTAGAGCAAATCTCATATTGTATACAACCTTTATTTGCCGTTGAAGTGCTGCTCAATCCGTGCAAGGATACAACGAGCTATGTAACACAACTGCAAATGATACAACGTTTGAAATCTTATACAGATGCACGCTTATTCTATGAGATTATACGCGCTGGATTTATATCGCTTAGTAATGCGTTTGAAACGAGTCAGGATATCGTTTGGGGTGCATTTACATTCTTTAAAGTGCCGTTGATTATAAAGCAATTGCATGAAATTAAACGTGTACCCGGTGAACAGGTGCCAACAGACTACATACCAGAAGTGGTAGAGGCATTTGAGATGCTGCTCGAGGATAATTTACTGTTGGATTTTATGGACACAAAATGCAAATGCAATATTATTGAGTATTTGCTTAACGACTGGAGAAAACAGTATTTAGTCAATGAGATGCATGTAAAACATTTCTTAGCGCTGCGGTGAGTGTGGTTGTATGTGTTGTGGTTGTATGCTTTAAGCAAAAATTTAATAAAAACTTTTTTTTTTTATATTATTTTATAGTGAAAATTCTTCGGCATCATTACAAGAACGAGATGCGAGCAATCCAGCTCCATCGATTATTAATTATATTGTACGCTCTGAGATGCCACTTCAAGGCGTACTCAAAACACTCTGCACCGACTATATGAAAATGCAAGGATCACTAATGAATGTGCTCGGCCCGGTGTTGATAGGCAATAGCATTGATTTAATACTATCCGTTGCTACAGTAGAGGGTTGTTTGAAAACTTTTGTTACACGTCTAATACAATGCAATGAGAATTCAAAACAAGTGCCCGGCGAGGTGGGCAAAACTTCGACAATACGCTCGGCGCTATTCGATGTCTCATTTTTGATACTTACATTTATTGTACAGACCTATGGCACAGATGTAAGTAGAATTTATATTGTTTAAACTAAATATTTAGAGACTTTACACATAGTAGATAAAGTGCACGAGCTGTTGAAAACTTCATCTGTCTGTCTAAATGTTATTGTTGACATTCATTTATTATATTATGGATTATTTTTTAACCACCGCGACTAGAAATCATGGCAAGTTGAACTTTTCAGTATTTCCTTTCTCAGAATTATTTACCGCACATGCGACAGAGATTAGACTAAAAAAGAATCGAATAGTGGCACTGGGAACGATTAATGTTGAAATGAATTTATAGTAATGAGTTTATAGTAATAAAACAGCTTGCAGAGCCCTGCACGAATACATTCAATGCAGCTACTTTATGATTATTTATGCATTTAAATAGAATTAATTCTAAGCTTACGTTTGCCAACATTTGCGACCATCGGTGACTCGGACATCTAGAATCTATACTAGTAGCTGTTTTACAATATTAAATAATGTGTGTAGGTTTTTAAGCTTAGCTTATAATTCAAATTTTTATCTTTTTCTTTACATTTAGATGGCGCTTCCCGAACATGGCGATTCGTTCTTTGAGAAATGGGCACGTCAATCTATGGTCGAACCTAATAAACCGAAAAATCCAAAACAATTAGTAGCACAGTGCGATGAAAATATTGTGGATGAGTTATTGCACAGTTTGAGCAAACCAGAGGCAGCACAACTTAAGCCAAACCATCCAACGTGGCAGGATATCTGCTTAAATTTGCCCGGTGTGTTGCATCATGTGCTTATAGCATGGGAAAAGGAAACATTATCATCGGCCGATGTTAAAAGAATTTTAGATAACATCAAACGTCGCCTGTTATCCTTTTCCATATGTGCTACATCGTACCTGTGCGCATATATGTGTGCTGCACGAGAGACTGAGCTACTCAAGCCCCTCAATATGATACAACAGTTTTTGGCACCGAATAACTGTGAGCAATTGGCTAAACAAGAATTTTTTCAAGAGAGTTTGTTTCTTTCATATCAAATTATACGTAAAATGCAACATGATGTGCGTCCGCCCGCAAGTAAGAAATCACGTGGCCTCACAATGCCCCATGGTTTAATCTCACAGGACCCACTAATAGAAAAATTACGTGATGTTTGGTGTAAAGTAGAAGAACACGGTTGTCTACCAGGACCCTCAGCGCAGGCGCTTCAACCGCTGCTACATGCGGGCGGTGCAACATGGTTAACGACACAGCTTGTTGAGCAAATTTTGCAGTGTAAATATACACGCGATATGGCTAAAACAATGGATATTGTTTTTGGTGTATTGCACTTAGATATTGAACGCAATACGGAGGCATTGTTGCAGTATGTAGTGCCACCCATGATACTCAAGCGACAGGGGTAAGTAGTAATCAATAATTAAGACTATGAAAAAAGTTTTAATGTTCTATTAATTTTTTTTTTTTTTGGCAGCAATGACATTAACGAGCCTCAATCGATTATACTGGCACACCTTTGCGTCTACTGTGTCATCTCGTGTCTGGAAACGCATAATGCCGGCAATGCTGCTAATAATGCTAGTAGCCTTAAGAAGCGTTCACGCTCGCACGATGAAGACGAACTATCAGCAAATAATGTTAGTAAAATACGTAAAGTTGCGGCTGATGGCTCTGATAATTCTTGCTCGAATGAATTTATCAATGAACCTAATATGTTGCATGGTGGCAATGTAGGACTACTTGGTGATGGTGGTGCTTTAAACATGGACATGGCAGATATGCGACTAAAAGAACCACTACTATCAAGCATACAACATATATTTAATGTTTTTCAACAATTTGTTAACAGCGATGAACTTTCACCGAAAATACTTTTCGTTTATCAGTTTATATCGCTGCTTGTTGAATGTGGCGGTGAGCGTGTACTCCCCATATTGCGTCTACTACCACCTAATCTCGTACAGAATCTATTGAAGGTATTCGCTACGGATGATGTGCGTGTGGGATTGATTTGTCGCTTGTATGATTTACGTGGTAGTGCAGGGCGACAGGCGGCAGCTTCGGATTTATGTCTTTGGCGTAATATACAATTGGGTCGACAAAGTATGAAACTATAAAATGGAATTCCTTTAGTATTACAAAAAATAATATAAATAAAATAAGACAAAATTCTTTCTTATAATAAAGAAAAAACTGTTAAATGTTAAAAAAATTTTAGAAATGAAAAAAAAAAAAAAAAAAAACACGTATTAGGAAACAAAGCTTATAATTGTTTCCAAATTAAGCTTAAGAAATGGTTAATGGTGTCTGGGCCGTTTCTACATTTTAGGTAATTTTTTGTCGTTGTCCGCATATACCTACACTTACGAGATAGAAGTATGCAATATTTTAGCATAGTATCAACTTGGTAGCAGCATTTCAAATGGTCGATGGAATCAGGATTCATATGAGGTTGCTGCTGTGTTGAAGCATTTACACTTTTGATGTGTAAATGCTTCAACACAGCAAGATGTTGAGTGTAATCCATGCTGATTACGTTATACCAACGTTCTGTAAGGGGAGAATGGGCTATGTGTATATTTAGTTGATGCGGGGATTTATGTATGAATGCCAAATACTAAAGATAGATCCAATTAATGCATACTTGTTGGTCAAAGAAGATTGGTCTCAGTACTCCATGTCTTACTTGGCGCCGCTGAATGAGAAATTTTCATGTATGAGGCTACAGTAGTATCTAATAATTAGGACCTTCGTTTGACAGTGGGTCTGATTTTTAGCAGTCAGAAGTGTTCCAAGTATAGTATAGACGACAATAGTGTGTTTCCAATATTCGTGTACCAAGCTAGAACCACAAAGTCATGTCTTGTATGTGTCGAGGCATGTTTTTTTTTTGTTCTTGTGATCACCGTTTTATACTCCAGTTTTATTTGAGAAGCGGTTTATTCTGAGACAACAATATGTACATAACGAAAAGAAAAAAAGAAAGAAGATTAGCGTAGAAAAAACATGGAAAATAAAAACAGAAATAACAGTATTCAGTGTTGAGTTCTAGATAGGGCATGACATACGTCAGCAAAGTCTGATCATTAAAATAATGACAATGACCTGATTCTGGAACGAAAGTAATACCCAACTGTGGACGTTTGAAAAAAAAAATACATCGCTGCAATGACACGTCTTCTCAGCTGTGGAACCGTGTTTTGTGTACGTCCCGTTTAATTACGCCCGTACCTTAACGTAGCAACTTCTTTCACACTTAATTTAACAACATTGATTTTCATTATACGTATTTATTCTTGCATACAATTAACTAAAATTTTTTCCTTGTTTTTTTTTCTTTTAATTAACAAAAATCGTTTTTGCGCTCAAATGGCTTACAAATTTTTAGCATAAATAAATTTAAAATCATTTTGCATTCAATGAAAATCTCAATTTGACGATTGCCATTTGAATAATACATAAATATATATTTTTTTTTTACTTTATTTTTCCGAATATCGCATTTGTTTTCCTTTTACTTTATTTCCATCTTGTTACTGTTGCTATGCTGTTCATTATCATTTGAGTTGTCGCGGTCTTTTGTTTCGTTTGTTCTCCTTTTTTTTTTGTTTTTTTTTATTGGTTGAAATAAAAATTGATGTAAAAACGACTGCCGAAGCCTAGTATTAAGGCCAGTAGACAGACGCCGTACCTAAGATTAAAGACTTTTGATTTCCTATATCACTTGAGGCAGCACTCAAAATAAGTTTCGCCCACAAAATTGCCGCGCATGGCTTTCGAAACATTGTGCTCGAACAGACGTCGATTTGTTTGCAAAACATCGGCGGCTTCTTTGTTGAGCGGATCTTCGGGATTGGGTTCCTGTTTAGCATAACATTATAATTAATTATAGTTTCTAAATATAAATTTCAGTTGTCTACCTTACCAAAAATAAATATTGCAAGCCATAAACGATCGAATTAATGGTAAGCACTGGATTCCAATCTTCCCTGAGTATATTCAAGCAGACATTGCCTTCAAGATCAATATTCGGATGGTACACTTGCGTTTCGCATTTCACTTTTGGCGGTTCATGCGGATAGTTGGGACCGACGCGGAAATTAAACACAAATCGGCCACCTCTGTAGAAACCCTCATCGGGGCATATGATCAATTTAAAGTTGAGCAGATCATCGGGATCTGGAAATTCCGTGGCGCAAGTTTTTGGCAGGTTCAATTCGTTGATGTCTGCAAGCGTTTATAAAAATAAATTGAAATAGTATGAGTAATGACAGAAAGCAGCAAGCGAAGAAAGTCATGGTCATCAACGTCACCCTTTGTGCGTACGCGTGTTTGTCTGTCTGTCCGTATGTCGAAAGTACTTTTCCTTCATTGTACGTCTGCATGTCTGTCCGTCTATGCACAAACTTTAAATTTTGGCTACAAACTTACCTTTTTGTATGCGCAGCTGTGCGGCTGAAGCCTTTTTCTGTTGTCCTGATCTGGCTGTTTGTTCACCATCCTTTTTTTGTTGTTTCAGCGAGAAAAGCTTTATCATTTTATTATTGTTGTATTTTTGTGGCTTTTGTGTGGCTTGCTTTTACTTCAAGTTCAAAATACGATCAAAGAAATTTCGTCTTGTTTGTTGGCGTCGCGTTTCTCTTTTGCTTATTATTTCTAGATTTAATTGCGTATTTTAATTTTAAACGATGTTAAGTGCAAGTACATAAAAACGTGTAGCTTTAATTTCTAGTTGCATTAAATTTGTTGCCTTATTTTGTTGCAAAATTATATTATTTTCTGTCTCACACAACACATCTGATGGACGAACAGCGACCTAAAACAATTTCTTGACGTGTGAATGGTTAAAGTTCAATAAGAGGAAGCTGCATTTGTGATGTGTTTGTTGGCCGTGAATGAAAAAAAAAAAACAAATTTAAATGGGAGGAAAACAGTAAAGAACTATTTTTTTTTGTATTTTCTAAAATTAGACATGTGAATTTAAAATATTGTTATTGAAATAAAAGGCAACACATTAGTTCCTATTTTTTTTAGAAACAAATTAAAGCAGTGCGGAAGATAGTATCTTAACTTTAGAAGACTTCTTTGATTGTGTGTCAGAAACAAAGCTTGAAAGTTTCTTAGATACTCTAGCAACGAAACGGGATAATAAAATGATGTGCATTTCAAACCTCTAGCTTGGCTGTGCAACAAAAATCGAATCTGTTACAAATAGTCAAAAAGCATTGTCCAATCATTCAATATTACTTATACGCACACGAGCTAAGAGCATGTGAAATCACTTATTGTATAAACATAGCCCATACAGCTACTTAACTGTTTTATAGAAATAGAAATATGCAAGGGTATACTACTCACGCGCACATAATTTGCAGCTGTACAGAAAATTATGTACATATAAGCAAAATGCATGTATGCAAGTGAGTAGCCAAGCATAGCATAACAGCTGTTTAGTAATTCAGCGTTCATTTAGCGCCAGTGCACGTTGTTTTGGTTGTTTTAATTGTTTTCATATATAGAAGATGTCCCATGAACTTGAAATTGCGAAGGATGCAGTGCTTAAACGGAGCGAACGCATAGCTGAGGGTACGCCCATTGTGCAGGGCTATGATTTCAATGCAGGCATTGATTATGCCAAGCTATTCGAATCATATACGCAGACTGGTTTTCAAGCAACCAATCTTGGTTTGGCCATCAAAGAAGTTAATCGCATGGTGTGTTAAAAATTTGCTAATAAGAATAACATTGAAAAACCAATAAAAATTAATACTCTCAGTTAGATTGTAGATCACAACCGTTGGATGCTGAACAAGAGGATATACATGAAACAGATGCATTCATAAGAAGGCGTAGTAAATGTACACTCTTTTTGGGTTACACCTCGAATCTGGTATCTTCCGGCATGCGTGAAACATTACGTTTTCTTGTCGAGCATCGCATGGTGGATGCAATTGTTACCACTGCCGGCGGTGTCGAGGAGGATTTCATAAAATGTCTGGCACCAACATATATTGGTTCCTTTGAGTTAGCTGGACGTGATTTACGTGATCGTGGCATTAATCGTATAGGCAATTTGATTGTACCTAATGATAACTACTGTAAATTTGAGGATTGGCTGATGCCGCTGCTAGATGAAATGCTAGAGGAACAACAGTCAAAGGGTACAATTTGGTCACCGTCTCGCATTATAACACGTTTGGGCGAACGCATTAATGATACAAGTTCGATTTATTACTGGGCGGCAAAGAATGAAATACCCGTATTCTGTCCCGCGCTAACCGATGGCAGTCTAGGCGATATGATGTATTTTCATTCGTTTCGACAACCCGGACTTGTTGTGGATATACTATCCGATTTGCGACGTTTGAATACTATGGCTGTAAAAGCTGTAAACTCCGGCATGCTTATTGTTGGCGGTGGCGTTATAAAACATCATATATGCAATGCAAATCTAATGCGTAATGGTGCAGATTTCTCGGTATTTATAAATACAGCATCCGAATTTGATGGCAGCGATAGTGGTGCACGTCCTGATGAGGCTATATCATGGGGTAAGATACGCAAAGAAGCAACGCCGGTGAAAGTTTATGCCGAGGCAAGTCTTGTTTTGCCGTTGATTGTAGGCGAAACTTTTGCCAAGCGACATTTTGCTGAGAAGCATTAAATGTATTTGACGTTATACAAAATAGAAAAAAATAATAATATTAGAAAAAGAAAAGATTTGTTATTATTCCCTAATGCCATTGTGTGTCATAAACACATATACATATATTATGTAAAATTGTATTTAACGCCTTATGAACTAATATTGTTTGCTGTCAATAGCTGACTTGGGTCACATAATAGTAAAAAACTGTAGCTACAGCACGTTTGACGCTAGCAAGTCAGTCGTTTAAAGGCATTAAAATGAACAGCAATTTGTGTTGAACTATTCTGTACTCAGTGGCGTAAAGTCAAGGGAAAGTAATAATTAGAATACAACCGGTCCAGTCGATCATAGCATTATCATAGCATTAATGATAAAGAGAAATACTTGCATGATCTTGTATTTGAGGATTAAATTTCCACATGGAGAAAACTCTTCTATAAAGTATCTTCAAATGAAATAATCATAATTTATAGTTCCCAAAGATTTAAACAAGAAGACTTTGATATTCTACGATTTAAAATATATTTAAAAGCAATTACAAACTGGTCCCTCATCTTAAATAGTTGGTTTCTTATAGACTTATATTTGTCTATGTGGTATATTTCGAAAAGAAAACTAGAAGGGGTAGTCCCTACGTAAATTCGATCCACGAATGCAGAGAGGAATATGTCCCCCTTAGGCATAAAGGATATTTCGCCTCGTTCGCTAAAATATTCCAACGACGCCACTGTGCACAACGACAACACAGGGAGGAATATTGTAAAATTTTTGTCACCAGACATTGACGACGACAAAACTGCGCGAAAAATGGTGAAGCAAAGCTGCAATGATAAACATTACAAGCAGCACAAGGACAATAAGTAGTGTTACAAAGCTAGCTAGCTAGCTAACAGCGAAGTTTTGTAGCAAGCAAAGCGTCTGGAAGCACTTACTCGACCAATGCGTTCAACTTGCAACTTTGCTGACACTTGGGCGAAGTCTTGCTGCTATTCATATTGCAGCTTTTGAGGACATAATGTTTTTCCTTTTTTTTCTATCTGTCTTGCTTTCATTTTTCGAAGAAAAGAATAATGCTGCGGTTCTACTATGTACAGCAGCTGTGTTCCAAACACTCACACATAGAAGACGACAACAACAATAATGTGGTTGTATCCTTTTTCGGTTGCTACGTCTCTGTCCGCCGCTTTAAGTAGCAACGTAGCGAAGTATGCGAGTAATTGCTTGGGACGCTGTCCATAAATTTTAAGTCTCGTCGCCGTCGCCGTATGTATGAGGATCTGGTGTGCAAACTTTTCTTCAAGTGACTTTTTGTCCTCTTAAGCTGTAGCAGCAGTAATGGAAGTGTAGAAAATAAACCACAAAGGAAATTATATTAACGTCAAAAAGTCCTGCGCGCAAGTTTTGTCAGCAACTAAATGGAATAGTTTTCAAAAATGGTGTCGGACAGCAGTGGCAACTGCAGCGCATTAATTAAGTTTGTCGCACTACTTTCATATTCTGCAATTTAATAAATTACAAAAAATTGCTATTAATTCGTTCAAATATGGCGCAGCACGTTATTATTAGGCATCGAGCGGTATGACGTTGTATAAGTGGTTAGCCATTCGTTAGACTAAGGATCTCCCTAAGCTCTTCATTAGTGAAAGCAATTGCAGCGCTGTTAACTTTTTTACTAGCTAACAACTAAGTCAGCTAAATTTATAAGCCTAGCGTATAGTAACTAGCGAATCGTTAGTGCATAACACGCATCCGTTTCCGGCAGCCACACAAAAAAAAAGCTGCTGCATCCAACACTGACAGCTTTTTTCCAATATACTATTTCTATTTTATCGTTTCTTTTTTTTTTTGTCCTTAACGCATTGTTAGTTAAACTTTTGTACGCTGAACGCATCATTAAAGCCAAAAACTTTTTCCGCTTCTTAAAAGCAGAAGCAGCCGCAACAACGGTAGTAGCTTCCATTGCCACAACAATGCCTTCTTTCCTTCCTTCCTTACTTCCTTCGTTCTATAATATTTCTCTGCTGGTTTGTTATAATGCATTATCCTGTCTTGTCCTGTGCAGCTGCATTGGCTCTTCGCTTGCTTCCTCGCCGTTTGGGCCGTCATCTACACACTTTTCACCCGCCGGATGTGGCAGCTTTTTATAAGTTTTCACCAAATTGAATTTTTCAAAGTAGTATTTGGACGCCGCTAAAGGTATTTTTGCTGTTATGGCTGCTTGGCTGTTGTTTGCGCCTTTATGGAAGTACATAGTTGCATATTTGAACATTATTCGTGTAACATGTTTATGCACAGGACAGCATTGTAGTGGAAAGTTGTGTAAAATTTAAAATGCAAAACCCATTATTGTGTTTCTGGGCAGATCTAAAAGTTAAGTCTATGCACAGAACGGGTGTGTTTTAAAATTAAAAATTATTATTGAATTTTGCAGGTTTAGCTTATTTGCAGCTTACAGATTGTATTATATATGTTTCTTCTAGGATTCTGGTACCAGCGACGTTAAACAATTTTTTTTTTTTAGAGAACAAGCTGAAGTGTTTGCTGAACAGCTAAAAGAGCAATTTCAGCTTCACGATATAGCAAAGGTGCAGTATATTTCTGAGAACTTGGCCATCTCAGCGTTACATATGTATCTGCCTTCTATATCTTTCTCTATGGAGAAACTCCCAACCGCCATAACTGAGAAAGCCCTGTACCACCGTAACGTATGCAAGTTTACACTTAATTCTTTGCCCGAAAGCATGCTTCAGCTACTGACATTGACCTTTAATGCTAGTGTGGTGGTGCAAGCAATCGTAACGAGAACTCATAAACTTGATTCTGAATCCTACCGCCCCATTAGTCTCCTGCGCTCGCTATCCAAATTATGTGAAGAACTAATTGCCAATAGAATTTTAAGCATCGCTGATTTCCGGTATATCCTCCCGGACTACCAGTTTGGATTTCGCATAATTGAACACATAGATTTGTTGACCACAATTTGGACACCTTTGAACAAATATTATGCAGCAACGATGTGTTCGTGGACATCGTTTCAGCTTTTGATGCACTTGCTAAATAAAATTAAATATAATTTAATTGTACTTTCAGGGGATAAAGTAAAGTTAGAACTGTTTCCTATTTACTCGGTTCGAGTTGGAGTACCAGAGGGTAACCTGCTCGCCCTGTTGTACTCTTTACGACATACCAACTCCAGATGCATATGATCTTGATATAGCATCCCGAGCAACGTTGATGGCTGCCTACGCGGGTGACGCCTGTATCATGATAAACTTACATTCGAACCTGAACATGTTAATTAAAAAAGCAGTCGTCCCTCGCGGAATATATGCGTTCGTGGAGGAGAATCCTAGCAAGCGTCATTCGAGAAGTATATGCGGTCGGGGGGAGCTATCAGCCACAGAGGTTAAGCCTAGCAAGCGTCACTCGCGGAATATATACGGTCGCCGGAAGCTATCAGAGACAGAGGCTAATCGTAGCAAGTGTCATAATCGAAATATATGCTGTCGCGGGGAGTTATCAGCCTCAGAGTCAAATCTTAGCAGACGTCACTCGCGGAATATATACGGTAGCTATCAGCCACAGAGACTAAGCGAAGCTACCGTCACTTGCGAAATATATACGGTCGCGGCGAGTTATCAGCCTCAGAGTCGAATCCAAGCAGACGTCGCTCGCGGAACGTATTCGGTCAGCCACAAAGGCAAATTCTAGCAACTGTCACTCGCGGAACACTTTGTGTACGCGGAGGAAATATTAGCCATAGGGCTAATCCTAAGCCATAGGGCTAATCCTAGCACACTTCACTTTAAAATACTTTATTTAAACTGCGTATAACTTACTCGGACCATTGGCCAAGCGTGTTCCTCTAATTATCATTGCGTCGCGTCTTATATATTATAATCTGTTGATCATCATCTTGCACCCGATAGAATCGTTTAGGTCTACCAATTTGCCAGTTCATGGTATGGTCACTTGTGCGCGTGAAAGGTCATCTTTTCCAAAACGACATACTCGCCTTAAAAAAATCCAAGCAATGCTTCACAGGGATCTGCAACTGTTAGAGATTGAAGAAAAAATATTGTTTTATATAATCATCAAAGGTACATAATAACCAACTCACCGTATCTCTGGCTTTAGTAAGGCCTACTCACCGGCTTACGAAATTATGAACATCTTCCGCTTGAGTAAAAAAAAAACTGGGTTCCGAAAAATTTGTCTAAGCATTGATTCGGCTGTCCTTATTGATAACAATAACTTGGAGATTATAAGAGATAGCGCCTTCAAGTTTCGATATTTAAATCCTCCTATTTCTTCTTCAGATAACCTGTATGCAGTGCACATGCCAACCTCCCTCTAACTTTTGTATGAAAAACATTTTATTCTTACTAATTTAACTACAAACGCTAAATCTGTTCTACTTTATATTAATCTTTCAAAAAATCCTACATAGATCCAGAACACAACACTTGAAGGGGTAGCCTCGATACAAATATGTTCCATCCTTTTAGGGTTTTGTATGAAAAACATATTTTTGTTGTTGTTAATTCAGTTAGAGACATCAAAGTTGCTGTATTTAATGCCAATACAAATATAGTATTCCATGAAGGTCCTAAACGGACCACTAAAAGGGGTAGCTTCCATACAAAAATCAAGAAGGTATAGAGATGTTCATCTGTGTGGTTGTCCATATGCCAAATATCAACTTGGATACTATAAAAGATAAAGCCATTAAGTTTTAATATTTAATGTCTACTAAATTTTGTTTAGATTTTAATAATTCCTCCTCGTAATAAGGGGAAGTACTCATAAAAATCTGCACCTAAAGCAATATATGTATTAATATAAATTTCACAAACCTCTCCAACTCACATAGACATCCTTTTCCCATTACGCTTCCTTTCCTTTTCTATTTATAACTCGTATGTTCAATAATTTCACACCAAGCAGCAGAAAAGTTTTCTTCATAATTCATTGATTAATCTCCGGCGGCTGTGACACTAATTTGCGCACAAGCACTTTATTATTTGTGTCATAAACTAAAGTTGTGATTAAAAATCAATTTCATTAAATCATCATCAAGCGCAAATTCGCACACGCCCCACTCTTGACGTTGGCAAGGATACATACACATACACATAGCCAACCAACCACACAGTGAAAAGGAACTTCTAAGCACAGCCAACAAATGCATTGAACTTCTTAAAAACTAATTACGAACAAAGCTGTTGCTGTGGCTGAGTGGATAAAAATATAGACGACGAGGACGACGACGACGACATTGTTGGCAAGAATTCAAAACTCCATTTGGATTACTAGAAGCAGTTACTCCGCAAGGATGTGCGCTGTTATGAAAAGGACGACAACTGGCAACAGCAGCAGAAGAAGTTGCAGCGATTACGAGCAAATTAAAACTACATTAAAACTTTTGCGTGTGCAGCACTACTACGCGACTAGTGTTGCAGAAGTACCTCTCGGCTCGGCACGGCTGTTGACAGGACACTAAAATGACATACACACAAATTTCAAAGTGCAAAAACCAACAACAACAACGGAATTTTTTTATTGTATAATAATTTCTTCAATACTGTTCGAGCACGTGGAACTTGTTTTTAGGCTCATAGTGTCTTCGCCAAACGATTGATTGCAGTGTCAATGTGTTCCTCAAAAAGTTCAGCATTTGCCAACCTTTCCGTGTACTGCTCTTTCATGATCATCTTAAGCGTAACTATATAATTTAATTCATTTAAAACCGCTTTATGTACATATTTTGCGGATTTATCAGAGCGTGTGGCATTAAACTTGTTAAATATTTCATCGAATTCACGTTGTATGTCCTTCATACGACACTGGGTGTAATGTTCGTACGAATGTGTCAGCAGCTTGGTAAACTGTTCGTCTAATTTTTCAATTTCATTATCTGCTTTTGCATGCATTCCTAATAAATCCTGTGCTGTCTTTAGAAAATCTGCATTTGTGTCCGTCGAAGTGCTGGAGGAACTAGTACATATAGCTGGTACTTCTTCAGGCTCAGTTGTGGCTTGCTCTGGCGTTTCCTGCTGTGCACCAACATTCCCGTCGTAATGAAAGATTTTCACATGCAATTCCTCTAAGCGTACATACGTTGCAATATCCGCAGTTGGCAGTGGTTCCATATTGTAGTTCTGGTGCAATTCTGCATGATCACTGCGCACGCGACAGACATCACAATTTATTGCTGGAATGTAGTTAGTATCTGAGGCATATGCAGAATCTAGTTGATGTATGCTTGTGGATCTAGTTTCATTACCGATTTCAACGTTTCTATTGACTTCTAATGGTGGCGGTGGTGCTGTTGGTGAAGACAGTTCAGTTGCTTTAGCTTGTTGCGTATTCGAACAAAGCGTTTCTTCACTGCTTACGCTTGAAGTTGTCTGTGGTAATGCGCTACCACCCAACATGCGATTTGGTGTGCCGTTATGCAGCTCTAACTTTGCTACTTTATAACAGTAGCGCTTCCAAACTTCTTCACTTTCAAGTGTGCACGGTGCTGCAGCTTCTCCATCTTGTACAGTTCTGATTCCATTTTGCGAAGTTTCGTCATTAGACTGTTCCGGCGTTACGAACATATTGCCATGATAGCTTTTCAGCACCTCTTCCAGATCAATATAACAATTTCTCATGTCTATGAATGGCTTTCCGAGCTCTGTAAATAAATTTTAAAATGTTGAAATTAGTAAAAATCGTAAAAATTGGCGTTGAGTTGCCTCTTGTCATGTATCAAACTTAAGTGGTGGGTCGTTAACAGGGATTTGGATGTTAATAAGACAAAAGAGGATCAGCGCATTTCCACTGAGTACGGAAGTGGTTAAGCTCTTAAAAATATTTTAAAGAAGCCCTATGCTGCTTAGTTGATGCACCGTCATAGCATGACGACTTTGGGGGAGTACTTCCGACATGAAATGATCCATTGGGCAAGGGTCATCGATAAAGAGCCAAAACTCCTCTTGGGCGCTTGGTAAGCAAGTCCCTCAGCTTGGGAAACGATTTAGCTTTGCCCCTGTCCGAGCTACAGTAGACTCCACTCGCGTTCTTAGCTGGGGGAAGTTATTTTTAGGTGTTTAGTAACTAGCCATGCACCTGTGGCACTTCCGGCTTTTTCCAAAGTGGGATCTTTATCTATGATGTCTCATGGTTGCAAAAATGGTAGCATGAACGAGTTTGCCCAAAGCAGTAGCAACCTCTGATCCATGTCGATGTCTTCTCCTGAATAAAGTGCTACGTTGGGGTCAACCCTCTGTTAGAGTCACGAGCTCTACAGTTGTGGAGACAGGAATGCTTAGCAGCAACAAACTTCAGGACCAGTAGGTGCGTTCACCGACGAGTGACAGTCTGTACCCTTACGGTTGACTCGGAAACGAATGTGCTTCGCATAGAAGTCGCGAACGGGCTGACCGGCTGACCCTAGACTTGGTACGCTACTTTTCCAGGCTAAAAAACTAGTAGTACCAACTTTGCGGAGATGACCTAAGATGACCTATGTTACAGCTAGTTGCATGGTTTCTAATGCCAACCACCCGCAACAAGGAAGTAGAAGGAGATTTGCTTCAGTTTGTAAATTTTTAGACTGAATACAAAGTTAAAAAAATTGAACTGTAAATCCTTTTTTTTTACTTACCGCCAGCGTCCTTCAATTGACTGTACATGAGCAGAAGGAGACAGCTGCGTGCATATTTCTCCTCCGGTTTAACATTTTCGAATACTTCTAGCCACTTATTACATATAAGCAAATCCATTTTATATTTGCCATATTTGATGTAATTATCATGTAGCTTGGTCAAATGTTCGGCGTAATGACGATCTAAATCGCGTTCCGATATTTCTTGACTCATTTTTAGGCGGAAGACACTTATTTTGTTGTTTTGAATTAACAAATTAAAATTGAATACTGAACCAAATTTTGAAGAGAAAGCCAAAGAATTTTTGATTAACAAATTTATTTTCAAAGAAATGAAGAAGATTTAAGTGTTTATCATCTGTCAGCAATGAATCGAGAAATATTGTATGGGAGAAATTTTGTCACTTTTTAGATAAAATACCTCGATGGTATATACGATGCTCCGCCAAATCCAATCGGTTCATTGCAGCATTATGTTTCAAATAAAACTTTGATTCTTCCAAGAGTGGTGAGTGGAATCCCCAGACGAAGGGTTTCTCAGACGGAAGAATTCGCATTCGGGATTTGACTCCTTGGTCTTGACCTCTTGGGGGATTGACAGAGTTTGTCAGAAAATTTGTTCCGGCTAAGTAATTTTTGTGTACTTGAGGTATTAATATTATTTTTAGTCGAAAATAAGTCCTATATCTTTTTTTTTTTAAATAAGAATTTGGTTGCGGAGTTTTAATTTTAAAGCTTTATTTTACAGGAAATTTCGCACAATTTAAAAAAATAAAAATTGCCAAAAATGTTGACCAAATTAATAAAAGACGCCAGTCCGTTCTCTGATCCAATCCAAATAGCTGGTAACACGTGTGAAGGCCACTGGATGACCTAACTGGCAACCAGCAAGAGCACCGAAAGAGGTCAAACCAACTTGCACCTTACTGGATTCGAGTACAAGTGGGCCGCCGGAATCACCTTGGCAGGTTGAGGTACCGCCCGAAGTGCTAGTACAGATATTCGAGGAAACAATAATAGAGGAACCATAGGTTCTTGCGCAGACAGAGTTAGTAATGACCTGGAAGCGTGCCCAATTCAAATTGTTAGAAACGGCATTCGAAGCATCAGTGGTGCGACCCCAGCCAGAAGCGATGACATATTCACCGGCATAAGTCGAATAGGAACTAGCAAGCGCGGGTAGACGCACAGGCTGAATCTTGGCAGTATAGGAGACAGGGTTGATTTTGATCAGCGAGATATCATTGCGCTTAGTTTCGAAATCCCAGCCGGCATGAATGATAAAGTTGTCTTTGCTGACAGTCTGTGTAGCTACGGCAGAGGTACGCACGGTAGCACCCAGGTAGACAGTAACGGAAGATGCACTGTTTATGTTTAAGAATTATATCCGTTATCGAAAAACTTTAATATTTACAACTTACTCTTCGGTACAGTGAGCAGCAGTCAAGACCCATTGATTGCTAATGAGTGAACCACCACACCACGAGGATGAGAATGCACTTATCCTAAGCGATAGTCCAATTATGTATGGGTACTCTGCATCTGAAGCAATATTACCATTGGTTATGCGACCCTCAATATCCAGCACGGGCATCTCCACACTGCGGTGGGTCAGCTCTGGTTCCGGGAATGCCACAGCACCGGCAATAGCCAAAGCGAAGATAATTAGAAATTTCATATTGTTGCTGCTCGTTTACGAAGTCAACTGAAGTAATGCCGCATTGGGTACCGTATTTATAGTCGTTGACCAATGACATAGCGGTAATATAATTGGCCGAAAGTATGCCTATCATTGTTATTTTGAAAAAATCTGACGTAAATTAAGACAGAGGAAAACCCATTTGAATTATCTTTGGATTATCACGGCGTGTTTCCTATGATAAGCTATACATGGGCAAAATAACTACGAGCGAGGTTTGATAAGTCATTTTCAATTTCACAACTGACATCTTTGTATAGATTTTTGAAAAATTTTGAGCTAGCTGCGGATTTGATTCAATTTCAATGGTTAAGCAATGTTTTACTTAGTTTTGTTGTAGGTGTACTAGCACAAATGGCGCCTAAAAGTGATCGTCACGTCAGAAATTGTCAATAAAATTTATGGATTGATGTTGGACGATTGTAGAATGAAAGTGCATGTGATTGCTGTGGTCTTCTCCCGGTGATCTGTGGGCATATTGAACACATTCTCCAGATTAAGTCTCCACTCATATTGATTTTTATTTTTTCCGTTGAGCGAATTTTGGATGAGGTTAAATCTATCAGTTCTCGTCATCGATATACAGAGGTGGTCAAAAGTATTTACACAAAGTGCGAAGCAAAATGCAGAAGCAAGATGTATAAAATCGTCAATTACCGTTATTTTGGTATCTAAGTACAAAAGCAGCAGCAATAAGCAATCAAAGTTGAAAACTCAAAAAAAAACGAACTTTGTGTAAATACTTTTGACTGCCTCTGTATTAGTGAAGCAAGTTTGCCGACATTCATGCTTATGATGAAAGCGCGCACTGCCTATAATAAAGAGGGCGCGAAAATGAGAGCAAGTGGTCATGCATGCGCGCTAGTTCAATATTGACCTGGAATGGTCATGTGTGGTCATGGGTGATCATGCAGAATAAGCAATTATTTAGCAATTCAGTAGTACTTTCTCGTCGGTTCATCTATCGTTTGTAAATTCAATGGCAGTTTGAGCGAAGAATGAGCTGTTCTAATAATGTGGCAGCGATTCCAGATGATGCTACTTCCAGTGCTATTTGACTTTTGGTATTAAATGAAGCTAAAGTCAATAAAATAAGGATTTTTCTAGGATATTGAAAGCCAGTGGATCCGCTAGGGTTTCGAAACTGCTCGTTGTTGGGATTTACTTGAGTTGCTGACTCAGAGTCACATTGCTTTCGAAGAACTACTTCATATGCCAGTTGGTCTTAGCCTAGATAGGTGGAACATTTGGCTTAATGTTTCCTAGCTTATTTATCGCTGTATTGATTCCGCGGAAGTTACTGCAGTTGGCTGCTTGTTCTGCCTTACTGGCTATGCTTTTCAGAAAAGTCGTCTTATCCGCACGGACTGATTATTTAATATCCCTATGGACTTCGTTTTATGATCGACGAATGTGGCCTGGGGCACTTGCATTTAATTGTACTTTATAATCAAAGCCCAGTTTGTGTTATTAGTCCATGACATCCTTCTGAAAAGTTACAGGCATTGTATTTCACATAATCCTTTACGGTTAAATTTTTTTAAAAAACCTCGTTTTCATAAATGAGTTTAATTTTTCAGCAATATTTTACAGGAAATTTTTCAAAATTTAGAAACTATAAAATCTTGCCAAAAATTTGGACCATCTTAATAAGAGATGCCAGTCTGGGCTTTGATCCAATCCAAATAGCTGGTAACACGTGTGAATGCCACTGGATAATTTTTCTGACAACCATCACGTGCACCGAAAGAGGTCAAACCAACTTGCACCTTACTGGATTCGAGTACAAGTGGACCGCCGGAATCACCCTGGCAGGTTGAGGTACCGCCCGAAGTGCTAACACAGATATTCGAGGAAGCAATAGTGGCAGAGCCATAGGTTCTTGCGCAGACAGTGTTAGTAATGACCTGGAAGCGTGCCCAGTTCAAGTTCGATGAAACGGCATTCGAAGCATCGGAGGTGCGACCCCAGCCAGAAGCGATAACAAATTCACCGGCATAAGTCGAATAGGAACTAGCAAGCGCGGGCAGACGGACAGGCTGAATCTTGGCAGTAAAGGAGACAGCATTGATTCTGATCAGCGATATATCATTGCGCACAGTTTGGCTGTCCCAGTCGGCATGAATGATAATATTGTCTTTGCTGACAGTCTGTGTAGCTTCAGCAGAAGTACGTATGGTAGCACCAAGATAGAGAGTGACGGAGCTGACACTGCGGAAGTTTAAGAAATATTAGCTATTAAACTTAATATTTGCTGTTACAACTTACCCATCGGTACAGTGAGCAGCAGTCAAGACCCATTGGTTGCTAATGAGTGAACCACCACACCACGAGGATGAGAATGCACTTATCCTAAGCGATAGTCCAACTATGTATGGGTACTCTCCAACTGAAGCAATATTACCATTGGTTATGCGACCCTCAATATCCAGCACGGGCATCTCCACACTGCGGTGGGTCAGCTCTGGTTCCGGGAATGCCACAGCACCGGCAATAGCCAAAGCGAAGATAATTAGAAATTTCATATTGTTGCTGTTCGTTTACGAAGTCAACTGAAGTAATGCCGCAGTGGGTAGCGTATTTATAGGCGCTAACTCTTCGGCATAGTGGTAAGATAATTTGCCGAAACTTTCATTTTTGAGTTTTGCCATATCATTGACGTAAATTAAGACACAAGAAGCGAACCAATTGTGATTATCTGCAAATAGTGTGGTTGTTAGTGTACCAAACATGGCGCGTTTCTATGATAAGTTATACATAGATTAAATAGGCAGTTGGTTACAAACATATATATTTACAGTTTTGATTGGCTGGGAATGATATAAAAATTATGTCGTATTTGTAGTGAGATAGGGAGCAGAGAAATAGAGAAGAGATTTATTTTCACCTCATTGCATACAACAATAAAGAATATCTCTGAACCAATTACCTCGAGGGAAATGCATCATTTAATGCTTTAGTTGGATAATCCGCCGGAAAAAGAGCCACGGAAAGCAATCTATGAGGCACCAACCTACAGTATTATTTTAAAAGAGAAAGAAAGGTAGAAAAGAAAACTTCGAGAGAAAGAAATTAATGAAAGAATAGTAGCAGAGAATAATTTTCCTCCCTTTTGCATTTTTGTCATATCGCCTTTTTTCTTCACAAAATGTTGAATGAAAATGATTTCCTAAATTGTAGAAAGTCAAGAATAAAAAAATCTTAATGAAACACCCTTTACGTTCTAATGCAAAAGCAATATTTAAATATTGAAAAAGATATTGTTATTAATTTTTTTCCATTATCTAGACCAAACAGTCCCTCATTCATAGACTTAATATTTTTATCTCTTTTGTTATTGTTTTAATTTAATTAAATAAAGACACATAAATTAATAAAATTTATTTTGGGAGCTCAATTTTATTTTCTTTGCTAGACTTACTTCTTGACAAACTCTATTTTTTATATGTAGGTACGAACGCATCTAAAGTATTAACAGTAACATTATCTATATAACAGCTGTTAACGATAATTTCATTAACAGCGCTTGAGCAGGAAATCGCTCATTTTACACTATTCTGCTCATCGTTCGTTGACGTTTTAGAAAGAGAGATAGAGGACGGCACGTACATATTAGTTATGTGAAGAGCGAACAGGGGCGCCTGATTATTTAAACTTGAATGCTCTATCTGTTATAGTTTTCAAGTTCTCGTTGTTCATATAGACAAACAGGCGGACATGTCTATAATGACTTAAAATTTACGATTATCAAAATCTTTGTCCTAAGCTTCTTTCTGTCTGTTAAATACTTATTATATACTACGAATACAGGATGTAGAAATGTAAAGCGGTTTAGCTAAATTGCAACCGCATCTCTTTCAGGCTTCTCCCATTAAAATCACGCCAAAAATCCGATCTGTATAAAACCAAACTACTAACAATATTTCAATCATATTCTGTCTATAAACTTTTGTCAGTTGTTGCTACCTCAGTAGCAAGAATATATTTTGTGAATACTCGAATTCTTATCGCTTTAATTGAATACTGCCAATAAATAAGTCTGATATGTATCTCTTGTATACCCATTTGCAGCAAGCGTGCCTTTTTTTGAATTGTTGTGATTTTTAAAAGGAGACTCAGTCTTGTCTTATCGCACATTAGCCAGCTGAACTTCATTTGTTTAATTTGTGATATCAGTTTTAATCTATTGGAAAGTTTTTTTTTTAAATTTAAACACCTAAATTCGAAAACATATTCTTTATTATCTAATCAACTTTATACCTATATTGGCATCAGTAAGTACTACTGATCAATTCTAAATCTGTGTGATAACAGATATTTGTCTGATATGAAAAGATAAGAGAATACGTTTTAATAAATTAAATTAAATTAATGAAAAGGTAGAAATTGTTCTACTTTACGTTCAAAATTTGACCCCTATAAAAATCTGTACCACGTTTCAGGATTTTTTTATGGAAAAAAATATATGTGTTCCTAATTCAGCTTAATATTTAATACCGAATTTGGTATATTTTGTTTCAATCCTTATAAAAAATTCCAATGGGATTCAAATCGAACCACAAAAATAAGCAGCACCGTACAAAAAATTCAGTCAATAGAGACATATTCGTCTGTCTAGCTATGAACAACAAGAATTTGAAGCCTATAGATAGAGCCTTCTTGTTTTGATATTTATTTCTTCCATTTCCTATTTCCTTTTCAGACTGCTGTGCCTCTTTAAGCGGCTTATGTGGCGTTCTTCTGCAAAAGGCCTAACTAGCCTGTTCATATGGAATCTCAGCCTAACTCTATATCTGCTGGTATGACGATTTATTTGAAACTCTATGGTCTCCAAATTCAAGTCTCAATGGAAAGTAGACCCTCGAACGTACCAACCAAAATCCGTGATAAGCTTTAGTCTGAAGCGTCTGTACATGCTTACGGTTCGTTGCTGCAGTTCCTAAATCTGGATCCCATAGCTCCAGGTTGTTGTGCCTAATAGACCTATAAATCACCCTTTTACATCTATCGGCAGCTGCTACACAGCATCCAGTTTAGACGCCACATTTTGTATCTGCTGCGCTTATGTGCGAAGTACAAGTTAGGCGCTTGTCTAGTATTACGCCTACTATCAGAATAGGAGATAAAAGGGGGCTGGTACGTGTCCCTTGATTTTTGGCGAGTAGTCCTATATGCCATAAAAGTATGCAAGATAGAAAAGGAGAATGCAGAAAGTTTCGTTCAACGCCTGAAGAGTCGGTTTCTGGCTTTTAACACAGCATCTGACGAAGAGCTGATGAAAACGGAAAGGGCTCTGGTTACACCTTTACAGATTGACCTGCTTATCACGCCTATAAGAGTAGAGGAAGTATTCGATGCTATCAAACGTCTGCCGAGGAAGACATCCTCGTGGCCTGACAGGATATGTCACATCACCCTGAAGCCTCTGCTGAAGCGTGCGATTATCTTCATTGTATTGAAGGCTTGCAAGTGTATTGATGATCTATAAACCTGGTATGCTGGAGGGCGATCCTGAGTCTCTGACCAAGGTGCTTGGATCTTGGAGAAAAATTAACAATCCACGAATTTGGCTTCAGGGAAGGGCATGGCGCTGTTGAGCATATTCACAGAGTAGTGAATCATATCCTTAAGTCGTTTGAAGTATTTCCATAACGGACCACTAGAAAGGTTAGTCCCTTCTGTATCCACTTCTGTCTTTTTGTTAGAAAATTAACACAAATTCTATTAAAATATACCACACGCATCCAGATAAAAATGTATCTACAATAAATTTAAGGTTCATTGGAACTACAGGCTATCTTGAAGTCTAGCAAAGTCGACAGTAGTGTTCTTTCTTGTTTATTGTATGATTTATATTACCAGGTTTTCAATATAACATCTGATATTAATTGAAGAACTTTACAATACAATGAGGGTTTTTCTAGATTTCACTTTCGTTTAGATTATGCGAATATGATTTTATTCAAATAATAAATTTTTCACGTATTTATGTCTGTTGCTGATAAACCTTTAAAAACAAAAAAATCGTATCACGTACTTGATATTTATTAATTTCCTGAATAAAACACTTTAAGTTTATTGATTAAATGCTTTGTAAACAAACAAGAAAGAACGTTTCAGTTGAGTGTGCTCGACATTGACATACTCTGTACTCATTTGGATCTTTTATTTGTATGGACGCAATAAAATACAGCAAACTAAAAAAATTAGAGGTTATTAATAAATCAAAAATGTCTTTCATAAAACGACTCTCAAAGGGTAAGGAGGGGGTTATATTTAAGTTAACCCTTGTAGGGGAAGAGGCTATAGGAGAGTCTTAATATTCAAATTTGAAAGCTTTATCAATGAAAGACGGCACAGTGCCAACTTGCATTAAATAATTGTAAATAAGATCGAAACGTGGAGGCTTTGTCCATCAAAATATGGTAGGAAATGGAAAAAACAGATAAACTTGTCATGTATATTCTTTCAGATAAGAACTGTATTCGCATGCCGTTTGCTAAACAAGCAAAAGCCTCATCGCAAACTATATGCTCAACATAAAGCAGAGAGGGAGGCTACATTTATGATAGCCAAAAAAGCACGTAAAGACTTGGGATCAAGACGACTTTTGGGAAGTAGACAACATGTAGAGGAGAAAACGGCACCAACACCTCAACCTAGGTGCATGCGCGGTATAAAAAGTCTCTGGATTAACCCAAACTGCATAAAATTTCTGCAAGGAAGGTCTTAGAGTTTCAAAAATTAAAAATTGCTAATTTAGAATAGCCCCTCGATTAATTTTTTGCCTTCATATTTTTAACATTCATCAATCAAATTATTTGAAAAGTCACTAACAATCCATTAATAGCAGTAAACAACTCTTCTTTTGAGTTATGCAACTCATTTTATATTGAACTCTTTCAAAATTTGTCAGCCTTAGCACTTTTCTTATTTTTAGATTTAAAGACATTAGTGCCTCTGCTATGCATCAACTTGGCTTCAGTGTATGGCGTCTGCTACTGGTTAGCACCTGCTAACAACGGCCCAGTGCCATAAGGCACAAATAGCTTAAATGCTTTCAACAACACACATAAAAGTACCAACACATAATAGTCGGGGAATATACATACATATACAACTCGACATTTCTTGAGAAGGCAGGCAGGCAGGCATGCAATTTGCTGTTCACTATCGTGATGACGATGATGTAGAAGACAACGTCTTCGACGACATCCTTTGCACTTATTACTGTGCCAGCGTATTAAGGGCAATATCCTTTGCAAGCCTACATTTTTATTTTTTTGCGCAGCCAGTGCGTCCTGTTCAATTTTTGCCTGCTTGTTTTCAAGTATTTTTCATGGCATTTGCTGATAGTATTCTGCTTTTCTTCAATAAGTCTTACGGATACATACCTACACTACACTACGTTGCTCTTTCTCTTTCTAGTGCTCCTTTTTCTTACGAGACTACTTTGCTCATAAATTGCACAAATTCCTGTTTTGAATTTTTTTCTTCATCATCTCTTTTAACAATTTGCAAATAGGCGCAGAAAAGGAAGAAAAAAAATATGAATAAGCAGCAATATGGAAGAAAGTATGGATGTGTAGGTTCTTCTTTATATTGAAATAGAAATAAATCAAATTTAAGCTTGAATTTGTGGAACGAAATTACAAACAATTTAATTTTAGAAAAATTTTATTGGAAAAAAAAAAACAATTTCGATAAACCTGCAGTTTTGTTGTATCCTGCACTAAAGCTCTTTTTTTAGCTGAGCAGATGTCGCAAATATATCTTTAAGAAAATCAGGATATAAACTAACAGCAATACAACATAAGCTTAAATAATCTTCACACGATTTATTGTCAATGTACTATACAGCGTGAAGAACTAGTACAGAACTAGTTTATTCCCTAGTTCCATGGTACTTCGCCAAATTTGAGAAGAGATTGAGAGAGATTGATCGACTCTGTAGTCAGGTTGTTCTCCAATCAATGGAATACTTTAAATAGGTAACTCATATTGTACCAGTGTACTTTGAGTACTTTGGCTGAGGTCAAGGGTGCATCGATCTATGCAAATATCGATTTGGCTCAAGCATTGTCCATTTTGTTGGCAGTTTCCAGTAATACTGAGCTTTCCAAAGTTTTCACCTGGGTTTTAAGCGGTAAGTAAGCCTATTTCGTATTACTGTCATCAGCTTCTACACGATTTCTAGTTCGGGCATCGCATTCTGGTGTCATTAAATGTATAAAATCGATGCAAATATCAAATAAGTTCTAAAGAAGTGCACTTCATGTCAGCAGAATCGGAATAAGCAACTGAAAGGTGCTACACATCATTAGAAGTCAGCCAACTTCGCCGGGTCGCCGAATCCTACATAAAATGGCTTGAGGTTGCTATGGTCAGCTCAACATCTACAGTAACTGCACTCAAAATGTTGTACCAATACAAAGGCTTCCAGATGATGTCTGGATGTCATGTAGAACAATTTAATCCGCCTCATCCACTGTGCACCGTCCACCTACAAATGATCAAGTGGAAGCATGGTACAGAATGCGAAGAAATTTCTGAATAATTCAGATCGTAATACAGATGTCGACCTAGGTTTGAAAAGCTAGATAAGCTAGATAAAAAAAAAGCTATTGCTAGATGGTCGGTACCGTCATTACTAAACATTTTATTACAGATGATCCAAATTTAGCTTTGTATGGCGACTACCTCTCCCAGTGACCTCATTTTTGCTGCACCGTTTCGCTCTGTAACTATGCTCCGGTTTAATTTTTTACGAAGTTCTGTTCAGCTACTCTAAAGTGATCAGACGTCATCTTGATCACCTGCATACCTGCCCGATTGTTCACTGCATGTGGCAAACTAACGTTAAAGTCACCAGTAAATCTCTTTGTTGGTGGATTGACAAGTTGTCATAGATTAATATTGAGTTGTAAAGAAAACTTTTAAACAAACAAAAAAAAAAAAAAGGGTAGTATGACATGATTATACAAAACACATCGCAATAAAGTCGAGATACATTGCTGAAGGCATACATCTCTTCAGAATGAAACTTTTCTTGAAGAAAAAGCTTACATTATCAGCCAATGATGCAATTAGCATCTTGGATGTCGTGTTGTTTATCACTTCAGCAAATGGAGCATCCACTGTAAAAATTCAGCATAAGATAGGCTCCAGAATGAGTTGGTGATGTCTGCATCTGATAAACAACTCGTAATCCTATAACAACGAAGTATAACTATTATAGATCCGGAAACGCTTCTTCGATTGTGATTGAGAGGCAATACAAAATACCTTGGTCTCGAAAGATGTACGGTAGTAACTCATAACTTAGAAAGAGAATTAATTTTTTGTAAGAGAAAAAAATATTATTGAAAATATTCTTGAAATTTCATTCTTAATTTGTGCAAATATATGTAATAGTCAAGTCGGTATAAAAATGTACGTCTCTCCGTCGAGATTAGGCCCACAAGTTTGGATATTTAGATTCTCATATTCGTTCTTCAGATAACTTTTATTCAATTTAGGTGGTAACTGACTCATCTTAAGGGGTGGAAGGTGCTTGTCATGTTGTTGTTTTAAGTTAATCCTAAGCAAATATTCTATAAATATCCAAATCTGGGCACTAAAAGTCTTAGCCTTCTACAAAATATGAAATTAATATAGACATATCAACATAGAGCCTTCAAGTTTGATATAGGCTCTACTATTCCCTCTTTAGTTAAGTAATATTTGATGAACGAGCCAACTTTTCTCTAAGTGTTGGCAGTACTCCATCTACCTCTCCTTTCTAAGTTTTTTTTCTGGTTATTTTAGCTAATAACTTCAAATTGGGTGCATCTTTAGTTCTAAAAAGTATACTCCATATCGGAACACTAGAAGGAGCAGAGTGTAATTTTCAAACGAGAAGATCTTAGAGATTTTTTACAGTATTTCTGCCAAGTTTATCTCTTGTTTAATTTGTCTTTTATATATTTTTATTTAATTTTTTATGTACCTACTATAAAATCTTAAGAAAAGTTTTAAAACTACAAAACAGCAAAAAATTTCAACTCGTAACTCAGAATATAAAAGTCGATGGCCACAGCTTTTAGTGTCACAAGGACAGCGTTTTTAATAAAGCGCTTGCAAAACCACTGCAAAAGGGTGAACCAAGTTGCATTAGAATAGAGCTCGTAGCTCATCAGAGCAGTGCAAGACCGAACAGCTCGTTCACCTATTTGTGCGCTGTGCTGGCAACAAATGTAGTAGCAAACCGCAACGAGAGAAGGAGTTGGCATGAAATGCAATTAAATACAGGAAGTAATGCATGCCACAAAAGCAACAGCGGGAAACTACTTCTACTCCAAGTAGTGAAACACTGCAGAAAGTAGCTGCAAAAACCTACAATAAAGTACATACGTACACATGCAGATACATTTATGTACGAGTATCTACGAGTATGTTTTAAACACATCTATACAAAGTAGCCGCAATAACCAGCAATGGTCAAAGTACTTCGATTATAGCAATGCATGCAAATATAGGTATACTCACACACATACATAGATGATGCTGATGCGCCACAGGCTGGCAATTTTTATTGGAAAATGCAGTTGGAAAATATGCAAACAAAAAAAAAAAGCTGCTGAATGAAGTTATTTTGTAACTCGTACTCAAACAAAACATAAACAACAGCAAACAATTTCCTCTTGCACTGGCAGCTAGAAAAATCTCTTAGCATCAAAATGCATTATTTGAAATAATGTACTTTGGTACGCACAACTCGTTTTAAATCAATTGACAGCACTAAAAAGTGTGCAAGCATCTAACTAAACTTAGAAGTTCATTTGGAATGTTAAGGCAGAAGCATAATGAAATTCAGCGACAAATTGCATAAAGTAAATATTTGCAAAGTATTGAGTGAAATAGAAGCATTGAAGTACTTTGAAAAGTTTAAGATATTTCAGAAAGAGAATATATTTTGTTACTAAAAAATCTTTTAATATATCCATTACGAAAAGCTTCGACTCTATTATGTGTAGCATTCATATATATAAATGGTCCAAAATATTTCTGGCGTTTTTAGAATGATGCCACACGTAAAACTCCTGGAATATTTCATGAGTTAAGGATTGACTCTTAAGTTTGTATCTTATAATCTGGCAGATATGTGTAGCATTACGAGTGGATTAGAATAGGAATGATCCCTTTCTGTGTTACAGTAGAATGGAGTACGATTATCATGTCCACAAGTGCCGAAGTAACTCTATTATGTTGTCTTCTGAATCTGTAACAACGCGGTTGTAGTTGGTTGATTGTAGTTCTTAGCTCGACCAACATATTTTTGTATGAAGAATTTGTAATTTAATTAAATTTAGGTCCGCATCAGGTCAATAAACAGAGTTATTTCTTATATTTATTCATACTTTTATATTTCAAATACATTAAACTTATATTTACTAAAGTAAATAAAAATAATTTTATAAATTGTAATCACAAACGAAATGAAATAGAGTAAAGTACATAAATGCAAAGAGTAGAAAAAAAGGGAGAATGAAACAAATTTCAAATCAAATTAAACTGCAAAGAAGTCACAGGAATCTCCATTTCTATTACTGCTCTGCCCCACAGCAGGAATAGCAAGCGCAGCACGAAGGAGTAAGTATTTTATATAAATACAAAATAGAAAAAAAAAAGTAAATCGATTGTCAGTCAACGCATTGTTGGCATTTTTCTATGAAAGCATTTGAGGAAAACACAAAATATATTTATGTATATGCTTAAGGTTTGATATAAGAATTGCGGAATTTTCACAAAAATAAATTCTAGACTCAATATACAAGAATTTATTTCTATTTCTCTATCTGTGGGTCTATGCAAATTCTTATAGCATGCACCTTTAATATTTAAAAGCCTGAGTAAACCTTTCCAAGTTATTTTATGAAAGTCAGTTTATCGACTGAACTTTGGATTCCATGTCAGCATTTTGCGACAAGTCTAAGTTATAGAATAGAAAGAGAATGGCTATTCTATATCTAATTTCTCTTCACGATCTACTAGGTTACTAAAGCCTCAGATCTCTTATATTTCTCATAGCGGACAAAACAGATTTCAGGTTTTCTACTCGGAAATCTTCATTTTTGTTTCAATAAAGATTGATCTAGAATAGAAGTCTTCTTAGTCCTATTAATTTTAAGTTTTATGTTGCTACAGTGTGACGCCGTCAGATGATATAGTCAGGTCCATGAAGCTGTTAATCATCTCGATAATAACAGCTAGAAATAGTCGAGTTGTTGGGTAAAGTTCTTTTTTCTTTTAAACTTTTAGAATGCGTTGAGAGAGTATCATCCAGAATTATAAGAGAAAAAGAATGGTGGTACTATGCAGCCTTTACATACTCCTAATTATTTTACAATTCAAATACAATTACATTCAATGCCAGGATTATTTTAGTTATCTACCCTATTTAGGCCAATGGATTAACAGCTTTTTATCTGACTATCAAACTCTTATCCAACATTCTGCTAGCAAAGAAAACTCTTTTTGTCTCTGCCACAGAAACTTAGGAGATGTTTGAGAAAGTTCTTAAGAATGATCATAACTCAGAACAAATACGAGATGGAGACTTGCCACCCACAGCATAAACTATTGACTAGCGCCGTGTCTTACTTTCAACAACTTAGAAAAGAAACTAAAGAAACTAGGAAAATATTTCAAA
This sequence comes from Leucophenga maculata, assembly GCA_035044805.1. Taxonomy (NCBI): domain Eukaryota; kingdom Metazoa; phylum Arthropoda; class Insecta; order Diptera; family Drosophilidae; genus Leucophenga; species Leucophenga maculata. The sequence continues at coordinate 3,306,482 of JAWNNP010003455.1, read as the reverse complement.
CCATTTTTCGGGACTACTCTTAAAAGTGGGCGAAATATAATTTAAAATATTGTAAGTGGACATTCCCTGAAATATATAAGTTCTTAATACTAAAACCTAAGAAGTGGTTTTGGGTTTATATGGAAGCTACTCTTAAAAGTGAGCATGACTTACTGACCTGGGCATCATGAATGCGAATCCTAAAGAGACTGCACGCCGGCTTTTAGTAAGATTCGATGAAAACTGCTGAAGATTCATATTTTGGGAAACGAAATAACAAAGTATCTCAGCCTACAGCCACTGTAACATGAATGAATGTTAACGACATCTGCTGTTAATTGTTAACAGCGGCGACGAATGTTAATAATTGGCTACAGTGGTGGCGAAAATAATAATGTATGAATGGTTGTTTGATTCAAGATGGATATTATTAATAGTTTATTGCTAGAAAAGCATGATCGTTTGTAAGATGTGGTGTTGTTTTTAGGTAACTGGGGTAACGGACAAAAGGAGTTAGAGGGAATTGGAACATTGCTGTTAAACAATGTGTATTACATTGGGTTGGGGTTAAAAGCTACTTAATTTCCATGTAATGTAATGTAATGTAATATAAATGTAATGTAATGTAATACAATGTGATGTAATGTAATGCAATTTAATGTTATGTAATGTAATGGGATGCAATGACGTCGTCAGTCTATAACCCTATTGGAACAGATATATATCTAGCTATTAAAATTTGTGTAACTGATGCTACAGGCAGGGTTTTATAAGGACCTGTGAATTGTGTATGCTAAGTATTTTAGTCAGGAAAGTAGTGCGTGGTGTTGTAAGCGAGTTAAATAAGTTAATCAACTTGCTTTACAAGATGGAAAAACGAATACTCTCAGCATGAGTTGATAGAAGGCAATTATCCTATTATATGGGGTCAGCAGACACTGGAAATATTTTTGTGAAGACGGCCAGAGGGAAGCAGAGGGGTTGTGAAGGGGCAATAGGAAACATTAAACATTCAAATTTAAAGGCTCTATCTTTTATAATCTCCAAGTTCTGGCTATTCATAGCCACACAGACGGACAAGTATATATTGACTTGACTTTTTGTAGGGGACTACCCTTTTTGGTGGTCAGATAGAAAATACACTCGGTTTGGCATGTATAGCTGAATAAACAACAACAACAACATTATTTATTCATACTAAAAAACCTTGAAAGATGGCACAGATTTGTATGGGGTCACCCATTCTAACCCATTCTGGACCTAAATAGATTATTTTGAAAGGATTAATGTAAATTAGGCTTAAATTTGGCATTTCCAGCTAATTTATTAATTTTAATAAAATTTTTTCATGCATAAACTCTGAATGAGGAGTAGGTTTGCATGGTAAATCCCAATGCCCCTTAGAGAGGAGAGTTAGCACATTCATTAGATATCTGAAGAATAATTGGAAAAGCTACAAATCTAAATTTGAAGGCTCTGTTTCTTATAGTTTCTATGTTCTTGTTGTTCATAAGCACAGACAGAGAAAAATACAGACGGACATGTCTATATCGAATTGACTTTTGATGTTGATCAAGATTGTGTATAATTTATGGGGTCTGCCACGTCTGCTTCTGCCTGTTACATACATTTGCATGAAACTTAGTAAACTCTATGAGTATAGAAACAATAAAAATACGTTCCTTTATTTCAGGTTCCCAAAACATAAATTTATCTAAAGCGGAGCCTGGTGATACTGAGCTAGTCCAGCCTTTAGTTGATGTGATAAATTTTGTTAAAAAGATTTATACAACATTTATGCTTAAAGTTTGATGGGTACATACTGAATTAATATATATTTTAGACTACATTTTAATATCTTGCAAGCTACTTTTGAAACAGTCCAAGTACATGTGTATCTATATAAATGTGAATATTGCTATAGTAGTTGTATATATATATATATATATAAATAAATACGTACATAATAAATTCCTTGCAATTGACTCTCGTCTAAAGTTTTATTGATTGATTTTCCCACTCACTGCACAGTACATACAGCAGCAGTTAAACAGGAGCAGTGGCAGCAGCAACAGTGCGTATACATAATATTGAACTTAGCACACTCCCATGCATTCTTTCATTGATTCAACAAGCGTTCGAGTTTATTGAAGCAATCAAGCCAAAGTTATTATGCTGCACTGTGCGTTTTGTTGATTGCACGCTTATTTAGTTTATAGCTCTGTTCGAAAATTTACGCTAAATTTCAATTAGTTTGTGTGTGAATACGAGCCGGAAAAAGAAAACACATTTCATTTCATTTTATTTGATTCTATGCGGCAAGTATTTATTTCTCTAGAGCGCGTGCAATTGCATTCAGTTTATTTAAAATATTTACAAGCATGAATGCTAAAAGCTTGCTGAGCGTTCGTTATTCAAAGCAACTTGCAATATGCATGCGTCACAGTTGAATATAACATTTTGAGTGCATTTAAAATTCCATTAGCGGTGCAGAGTGCACATTGGGAAAGGACTCGCACATAATCAACCGAGAAGAGGTAAGACGTAGAACAAAGTCGGTAAGCTCAAAGTGAAAAATAAATGTGCTGAAGCACGTATGTTAGGTTGTAGCTAGAGTCCTTGAATAATCATATACACATATATGTGTAGTAATTTGTCATAATAATCTAGTTTTGCGGCTTTGTCTTTTGGGCTACTATTTAGTAATGTCAAGTGGGAAATAGGCAAAGGTTTGCAATCTCAAATACAAATTTGTAATTCTTTGTGTGATATAATAAGTTTAAAGATACAAATTCAGTGAGTGAGTACTGTGTATGTTATTAAGGATACGCAGACTCGAAGTAGACTAAATTCGCTGACGTAATATAAATCTAAATGCAAGGCACGGGTGCTGGGTGATGGAAAAAAGAAGTTTATTTCTTTGGTTTTAAATATTTTATTCTTTAGTTTAATTCATTAATTTTACTGTTATTTACTTATAGAATAACTTAAATTAATTCGCTTACAGAATAAGTCGCTTTAATATCTGCTTGTCTGCGCTGTTGTAGCAGGTGCCTAGCAACTTTGTTTGAATGGTTTCAAGCTGATCCAAATAACCTTTTAATTGGCACATTGTGACGTCGCCAATTTTGTCGACATTCAAGTCTCTTTTTTAGTTCGGAAGTACGCATGTACCAAGGGACACCAGAAATCATACGCAATGTCCAGGACTGTAGTATCCTAACTTTAGCTAGGTTGGATATGGCTCTGATACCATAAACTTGCAAGCCGTACCGCCAAGCTGGAGCAATAATTGTCTTATACATGGCGTCTTTATTGCTAAGCGAAAGTTTGTTCTGCAGTGTTGAGCAGTTCATGTAAGTTCTTTAATATTACAGTAATTGCTTGTAAAAATTCTAAAAGCCAGGCGCCTTTCCAGAAATACATGAAGCTTCCAAGGAATTCCGATTGTTGTCGCATCAGCTGGTAATTAATGAAAAGTGGACGTAAGGCATGTCTTATAAGCAAATTTATTGGTGCTAATGCCACTATTCCAGCGCTGAATAATAACAGAGTAGGCATACAAACAGCTGTCGCTGACCAGGATAGCTGTGTTGTCTGTTAAAGTTGCGATGTGCAAATCTTGTGAGCTATCAACTGGTATTTCATAGCCAGGGATCATGTTGTGCGTGAACAGTGTATATAACAGCGGATTCAGCACACTGCCCTTTGAAACTCCAGCACTTATGACCTTGACTCTGGACTCTACACTATCCAGTAACACAGAAAAAGCTCTGTTATGCAAATAACTTAACATTAATAACCACAGCTGAGGCGGCAACAGACTCTTAAGCTTAGCAGCCCATCATGTCAAATTCTGTAAAACGTCTGCTTAATGTCAAGGTAAGATGGAACCAAGTACTCCTTAGCCTCGATTCCTTGAAGAATGAAATCAACAAGCCTTTTAAGCTGTTTTGGTGTTACATGGGACTTGCGGAATCCTAATTGACTTATAGACCTATTCCAGTCCAAGTTAGAGGGGCATTTGTCAACCTTATGAATCATGCGTTCTGTAGCTGCTTCCATTGCTTACAAATGTGTCCTTAGTACAGCATCAAAGATGAGCACCAAAAAGATAACGGCTTCAAATGGCAATGCTTTTAAAGTAAAGTTATCCATCATTTCCATGAGGTTTTTTGGGTTTCGAGACTCCACTGTTATGCGACCGACTGGAAGACAAAGTTCTCCGGGTATATCAAGCAATTTTGGAAGCGATTTTGTATGTCGTCAGGAAATGCCTCTGCTTGTTCGCTTGGAGATCTTGCCTAGGATCCGTTAGCCACCCTGAATTTAGCACCTGCTATTAGTATCTCCTAGCTAGAAAGGAAAGGTGGCCGCATGAGAGCTGGTACTCGTACTTATGAAGCCCATTGCAAATTAAATGCAAAAGTCAATTGCACCAGGCGTACAGCTTTAAGCAAAAGGGAAATGAGTTGCATGACCTGTCGCTAATATCTGAGCCGATGAATTCTACACAGCGTCCAGTCTGCAGATACCCCTTGAGTTCTCTCTAAATTTACCCCAGCATCTGTTCTTGGTATTAAAATCTCCTCCTATAAGAAACATATTCCCCAGCTCATGGAATCATATCTCAAATTCTGAAGACAAATACTGATGGCAACTTGGCAACTAAAAATCTGTATACAAAACTCAATCACAAACATAAAGTTCCAAAGCTAGCCTAAGCGACGACTTAGGTTCTTCAACCAATAACAAAACACATCACCTAGCCACATTATTCTCAACATAGAAACAAATACAAAACATGAACTTTAAAAATATAAAAAATTGTGTTAAACAAACCTTTTTCTGTTAGCTGAAATTCCTTTAAATAATACCTTAAGGATTTTAAACATTTTTATGCGTTTTAAAACGGAAAAGGAAGCACTTAGGTTTGCGCAAAAGTGTTCTGCAGGGACTATGAAATATAAATAACGCATTTTGTGCTTTTCTCGTAGAGTAGCTGCGAATAAAACCAATTGGGGAAACGTTGATGCTAAAAAAATATTAAAACGCGATTTTTTGACAGCAATTGCTGTCAAGTGACTCTCACAGAAAATGCTTTTTAACAGCGGTCGGAGCCAACAAATTATTAAGCAAAAGACATAAAAAAAGTTTTTTCATTAATTTAGCATGAAAGCGTATGACAACATTAAAGACGGAACAAAGCCAAAAAGCAAAAAAAAAAAAAAGCAGAAATGGCGTATTTTCGACATTAGCCAAGGCGATTAGACAGCAGCAGAGTACAGACTTTTGCTGCTAAAAAAATGAAAAACAAATAGAAAATTTATCAACTTTGTTGGCACAGAAGTCATTATTAATTTATGTTTACTTCTGGTTGCCAGTTTATAAAAGGGTGTCCTGAAGTTTAATACAAATTATACACCTGAACAAAATATTTTAGTCGTAAACTGTAATGAAGCAACAGCAAACAAATCATTTGGGATTATAAAGAATTGGCTTCATAATTCACCAAATTTTGAATAAGTTTAAGGCATACAAAATTTCGAAATTTATTTTGTGATCCACTGCTTTTTTCTACGCAATAACTCCGAATGTCATGAAATTCAGACTGAAAGATAGAGAAATCTTTAAAGTTTCAAATGCACTAGGTTACATTAGGATTTCTTTGAACTTCCTGCAAATGAAGTCAAGAAATACTGCCATATTATGTAACTTTCGAACAAAAAAAAACATTTTGCACATATTTGTACTCGGATTGTTTTCTACACATCCTTTCAGTTAGACTTCCATTTTTTGCTTGCTTAAGTTTTAATGAAAAAAGTTTCTTTTGTGATAATTTTCAAGTTGCTATTTTTATTGTCTCTGCTTCTATTTGGTCAAAACTTTTGAAATTGTTTTATAATGGAGTTCTAGAACGCAAACAAACATTTGTTAATTTGCCAAAATATATAAAAAAAACTTCGCTTTAAAGACAGAACGTTCTGGAAATTTTTAACCTGTTGCAAAGGCTTAAACCAAATAAAAAACGAATGTTGACATGCACTAAAAAAAACAGAAGTGGAAAACTTCAGAATTCAAAGAAAAAATGTCAATAAAAATCTCATAATGCCAACTGTGCCACAGCGTCATCAAGAAACGGAACATAAGGTTTCACCTGATGTCTAAACGCCTACCTGACTGACTAACTGACTAACCGACTGACTGACTGACTGTAGACCGTCGTAATGTTTGCTTAAGCTCGGCTGGCTGGCTGTCACCTATTTGCAATGGCAAAAGCTGACCCAAATCCGTTGCCAACGGCAAACTCAACAACAAAGTGGGTCAGCGCAAGGAGTCACTAAGGCGCCTTTAAATTCTTGTTACGTACTCCGCGTTGTGTACCACTTTTGACATGTGCCTTGATAAGGTACTCCCTATCAAAAGTTTGAATTTGTTTTTTTTTATACCCTTCAGATGTATAGAAAGGGTATCAGTAATTTCTTGAAATGGTTGTCTTGAAATAGTTTAAAATTTTTTCAACAATATGTGTTTCGCACGCAGAGTTTTAGAATTTCCGAATCAAAACTTGACATGAAGTCATATTAATTCCTTCAGTAATATCAGAAATTTGTATCATATATTAATTAAGGAATTATTTTATGGCATTATTCAAGCTAAAATCTTTAAATTTATAAAAATATTCATATTATATGAAACTTTGTTCTATTTTAGACATCCCTTTGTATTCCTCCTAAGATGTGCAGGCTATTAAAGTTTCGCTGCCACCGAAATTAAATTTTTCTTTTTTTGTTTGCAGTTTTATTCGCCTTTATGGCATATTGAAGTTACCAATTGCGACAGAGGGAGCGCATGATGTAAAGAGCCTCCAGTAGGTGCAGCTGCAAAATAAATATTGGCACTCGCAGCGCTTCAATACTAATAGCGACGAACTGTCTGAGTGAGTGTGAGTGAGGCATTGTGCAATAAATGTATGTGGTATATTTTTGTACCTAGATACATATTTGAAAATATGGGTCATTTTTACTAAAAAAAAAAAAACTAAAGTTGTTGCCTATAACTTAAAAGGTGCTGTAAAGAACGAATTTCAATTCATAGCAAAATTATTTTTAAGATACAAGTCAATTAGGTCCAGGTCCAGTCAAAACTACAAATTTGGATTATGCAAATATTTTGTGCTAAAAAAATATAAGAGAACGAGTGAATCAACTTTTGTTAGTTTGAAATAATGGATAAAAAGACGATTACCTCTTCATCGGCTTTAATTTTTTTTCCAGCGAGGATTCTCTTGAGATCTGAAAACTGGAAAAAGTCGCTAGGGGCCGACCTGGAGAACACGGTGGATGCGGAAGCAATTCGAAGCCCAATTCATGCAATTGATATGGATATATGTAATTCTAGTAACGCCACCTATGTGTCAGCCTATAAAGTTTTCAGCCGAAACAACCACTCCGACACCTTTTTCTTATTTTTCCTATTTTCTTGTTTATTATTTTTGACAGAAATTTTCACATTGAAGTCTCTCTATGATATGGCATCTTTTCTGGCTGAAAGACGACAGACTTTAATATTAAGATTTATTAGAAAAATGCATAGGGACGTTCAAGAATTACCGACCACAGTTTTTGAATAATGTTGACCCTACCTACTTACATATATACTTTGTCTAGCTGACTAGGTACCAAGAGCTTGCTTAAGGTTTGAAGGATTGGGCAGGGTAACGGCAGGAAAGTTTTTGGAAAGACAGATTTCATTGTACTCCCTGCAAGAAATGTTGCAAGAAATTTCGCGGACGAGAGTTCTTTACCTCGCAAGATTAGGTTCTGCTGAACCCGGCAAGGTATTTTCGAAGAAGAGAATTTAAAGGACGTGATTGTAGCAGTGAAAAATTCGCCGTCTTCGTGTTTTTTGTGAATCTCGGTCTGTGATCTTGCTAACTTTTTGGTTAAGGTGCGTCCTTCTCTTTTAAGTGTTAAAAACACGAAGGAGTAAATGCAGATATGTGCCGCTTCGAAAAATTTGGAGTACCATCAATACCAACATTTCATGTAGATCGGATAGATGCAACTTCTAATCATCTCTGTTCAGCGGCGTTCATCAGCACCGCTGCTATAAATGGCAATATTTATTATAGTCTTCAGGAGAGCAGGTTGTGATTCTTAGTTGCGCTGGCCAGTCAGCTTGAGAGCCTTAATAGGTCGAGAAGGTGAAAAACATTTAAATAAACTCGTTGAATTCCGGCGAAGTTCTAGTTGAGTTCAAAAAGAACGAAGTTTCTATATATTACCGTTTCCGAGAACCCTTTGAAGTACAGACGGACAGACGGACATGGCTATATCGACTCCTTTATCACTCCTGACCATAATGGGGGTAACTTTTGGCGGTCTTCGACCATTATTTCTACCTGTTACATACATTTGTACAAAACCAATAGGCTCTTGTAACTTCGGTACAGGGCCTAATGAGGGATTCCCCAAACAAAAACGAAAAGGGTTTCCAACTTGAAAGATTTTATTCCCCTAATATTTTATTTAAATTAAAAATAAAAACAACAATGTTACCTAACGCGTTGTTCGAATCCACCTCCCGCCCCTGTAACGCATCATAACGTTATACAAGGCGTCCTCCACCAAATTGCGTTACGTAATACATGAACGCCCCCATATCTCTCGAATCATCTCGCTAAAGTGATTACGGAATAGAAATATTTTAAGGCAGTTAAGTGCTTCTACCATGAATGGTGAACTGCAGAAACGAAATTTGAAGTCGCCTTTTCATATTTGCAAACTTAAAAAAATATTGTATTATATTCCAATTTTAATCCTTAAATTTTCTTTATAAATCGTATGTTTTAAATTTAGATCAAAAGTGGAAAATGTTTGTAACTAAGGACATTTAAATATATTTTAATAATTTATATTCAGCTATATTTACAATGAAAATGCACAGCTTCAACAAAATGTAGTTCATCATACCATATACAAACAAACCACATATTCCCGCCATCACTTAGCAGTAGCTGCTATGCGCAAGTTAAATGCTTTCACCCTGTAATCTTAGCCAACGTTGACAACGTCTGAAGTGCAGAAATTTCTTAAAGCTTCGCGGTTTACAATTTTATATGGTACATGCAAGCAGCTAAAGAGTAGCTCCCATTTATAATAACGCCCCGTCAAAGGTCTGCAGCAAAAGCATTTGAAATTTTAATGGCATTTAAGCGACGTCACCTGTTCGCCTGCATGGTGGCAAGAATTTCATCTTTATAAATGTCTGCATAAGTTTGAGGTTTGAGGTTTGGCATTTGGCACTTGTACTTTCAGTGCAACCACCTCGTGTGGTGGCTGTTGCGCTTGAATTCTAGAATGACGTCATTAAATGCGCGTTTTCTTGCTTATTAAATTGAATGATTTATACCCTTCATATGGTGCTTAAAAAATTTATTAGATTATTATTAATAATTTTTTTTCTAGACAACATAGTTTTTTGATCAACCAATTTTTTTTCCGAACTTTATAAAACTTTTGTCTATTAAAAGCGATCCAAGACATCTCCAACTGTCTGTGTATGTTACTTTAAATAAAAAATCATCTGATTCAAATGTGTAGAGTATTTATGCTTCGATGTAAGTAAACCTTCTCCATTGTTTAACTTCACAGTACATTGTTACACGCTTGAATTAACAAATTAATGCAAATCCAGTAAAATGTAAATTCGCATAATTTCTTCATTTGTTTTTCGTTCCACTTATTAAGTTATTTTTATGAATATTTATTAACTTCAGCGCGCATAATCAAGTCTAGGCTTAATCAAGTCTAAGTGCGCTGCACATTATTTGCATATGAAGTCAGTCGATTATGATGTATGAAAGTCTTGATTGATGTTTGTATGCGCAAGAAAATATGTTAATTTTCTATTTGCTATTTGTAGAAAGTAGTATCTACTAATTTAATAGCATATAAAATGTAAAACATACTAAGCGGTAACAGTAGGCGTGGCTGAAAATAAGACAAAAACGACACGAACAAGTAGCAAGGCAAGCAAATTGCAGCCAAGCAACAACGACAGCAACAACGAGAACAGGAACAACATCCGTTTCCGTTGCGCACAACTTCCGTTGCTGACAATCATATTAAAATGGCGCGGCGCATGTTTGGGCGTTTGCGCTTCGTTGATGAATGATGATGACGATGATGAAAGGAAACGAAACGAAAGGAAAGGAAAGGAAAGAACGAGTTGAACGTTGCAGCTGAGCGCAGGTGTGGCAACAGAAAAAAACTTATGGCAACGTCGCGACGTTCATTGCACTCATACTCATACTAACATAAAGAAGTGTGTATAGGTGTACATATAGTTGCATGCATTCATGTCATGGCATGTTCTTGTTTGTTTGTAGTTGTTTTTTTTTTTCACCTAGCGACAGCCAAGGCAGACCATTTCTGCTGCTGCTACTGCTGTTGTTCGCTCGTTCGTACGTTCTTGTTGTCGTCTGTGTCGGTGCTTAATTCATTCATTCATTTAATTGCATTATGCCGCAGGTCGCGCACACTTCATGTCATCAAAATGCCGTGCGTAGCATTAAGTTTAGTGTTCCCACATGAGACACACGTTGTACCATGTACGTACAAGTGGTTGCATACATGTTTGTGCATTAAATTTATGTACAAAATTGTGTATTTTCTTGGTTTGGTGCAGTAAAACTTCATTTAAAGCACATATTTGCGCTTATAGTTTAATAAAATAGAATAAGATCTTTAATATTTCTAATACAGTCGGTGCGGAATAAACTATTTCTCGAGAAGTTATATAAGCTTCAATCTTGAAACTTGGCTTAAGTCGTTCGATTGGAAACGATTGTTCAACAAAAAATAATTAAAACGGCGTACGCTCGACTCCATAGCTTATATAAATATTTATATACATATATATTTTTGATCCATACACTCGAGTCGATATAGACTTTTCTGTCTGATTGGGTGCCCTAGACTATAAAAGACTCAACCTTCAAGTTTGGATATTCATTATCGCACTCTTTAATAGGCAGTACAAACTTCACCTTCCTGACCTTTGGCCGCGGGGGCAATGACTATACTGCGGAAAGCTATGGGCAATATCCTAGATTGCGAATGCGTTTCAAATATCTGTGCCTATTCTATATCCTTTCTGTACCATATTCCTATTACATTCCCATTAGATTGTTCATTTTTTGAGAAATTTTATCAGCCTATTTGCTGCCTTGACGTATACCGCTTTGTTGATAGGTTACTTGTTCTGCAAGAACCTTCTGCGAAGACAACGTTTTTCGGCCACAAGTTGGGCCACCACCGGCGTAGATTGTTGGTGGAGTAACTGTCGAGCACATAGGAAAAGTTACCGTTGCAGCTTCGGGCATAGCTTTGGTCAGTATATCCACTGAGTCATCAATATCCTTGCGCCAATATTTGCTTGAAGCATTTACTCCATGTGTCGTTTGAATAAATTCAAATTGGAGCCAACGGGAAGCAGACGAGAATTTCTTTTATTTGTCGAAGCTTGACATGGTTTATATGAAAAGCTAGGGACGGAGTATTACGATTTCTTATGGATCTATTCATACACTTCCTTCATATTCTGCCTACTTTGAGACACCACAAGCCATATAAACCCTCAACATACTTTCTTGTTTTTTATTTAACTCAAATCGACAACAAAACAATTCAATGCTGCAAATCAAATCAGCTGTCAACATTGAAAGTAAATAAATCAAATCGTGTCACAAACAATATCATTTGTGATTTCATTATTGTATTATTGTTCATGTTACCTTGAGCTCCCCTGCCCAGCCTGCGCGTTTATTAAGTACCGAGCACAATGCACAGCAACACCTTGGCAACCTGTCGCGCTTCATACTCAATCCAAATGGCATTTTGCCCCGGTGCTCGTATGTTATTGAGTGTAAATTTAATCAAAATACTGCTAGCAGGCTTTGTTGCCGCAATGGAAATGTAGAGTGTAGCACACACAGCGTAAATGTCGCACATACCTACTTGTAGCGACATATGTACTCCTTTTATGAGTTTGGTACAGGTGTGTCGGTAGTACTTCATCTTTAGAGTATTCAACGCGACGTTGTCGCAAGCTGTTGACTTCATTAACGTCGTCAGCAACAACAACAACAACAACCATAAACAAAACTCCGTCAACATCACCAGTAGCAGCCTTAATAATAATAGCGAAAACAACAACAACAAACAACAACTCAGACCGTATGAAAAAACAATATAATATTGTCAGCAGTTTTTCATATGCAAATTAATGCTGCGCGTTTCAAGACGCATTGCAGTCATCTGCCATCTTCATACATAGAAGGCGTTGGCGCCTTGAAGTAGACAGCGGTTTTTTTATTTTATTTTATTACTACTTGTATACAACACCTGTGTAGATGCTGTGGTGTTTTTTTTCCTAGTTGTTTTTGTTGTTTAGGTACTTCACTGCCAACGCGTCCGCCGCTGTTACATTGCATAATTTTCTTGAATTTGCTTTAAGTTTTTTTTTTTTTTTTCTTATTTTTCACGCTCACAAGCCGCGCATACCAAATTGGAGCTCTTGTGCCTTGGCTGCAATTTACTGCAGCATACTTACAGGCGCTACTGCAGTGTGCTGCATTAGCAGTAGCGGTTTAGCTACCGGTTTTGTTCGGTATAAATTTTAAAGCATGCATGAAAAGAAAGTTTTTAATAAGTATTTATGAGCTTCTAATGATGTATCTGTGACAATCTTATTTTTAAGTAGATAGTTCCAAATCCTTAACTTAGCAATTTATCATTAAGAAATCATTGGCTGGAACATGACAACGCAACGTAACATCACCAGCATTGATTGCTCTCATCGTTGACTCTACTCCATCCAGAACAACGGAGCAGTTTCTGTCAGCCAAATAACTCTTCAGAATTGAGGCGGCAGCAGATCCTTGAGCTTCTACACTTTATCGTAAGCTTGTCTGCTCGCATCAGGGTTAACATTTTGTAAGAAACGATACGTGTCCTTCCTGATGCTATTGGCGACTCTGCGGTAGACTCTATTTATACATATAATGGTCCATGGTGCGGCAGTATTGTCGCCGAAGTCTCATCTTCGAAAGCTTGCAGGTGGTAGTTTTGCAGCCTTAAATCTTGATGGAGCAATATAGGCAGCTGTGTGCACCTTATAAAATAAAATAGCGTGAAGACACTCAAGTTTATGGTTGAGGTAGCAGGTGTCTCATGGGAGCCCTGATCTTCTGAGAAGAATTCAACGTAACCACTAGCGGCAGATGATCTGAGGAGAGCTGGTACTCAGTGCTTATTGACAATTATTTTGGTCGCAAGCCATTAAAGCTTGGGCGTAAGGAAAATGAGTCGCTTGCCTAGTAGCCAGGATTTGGGTAAAAGAGTTAAAAACTGCTTCCCGTAAGCACCTGCCACTCCTGTCATTAAAGTAGCTGTTTTTGTTAAATTTTTTCGATATTCATATGAAAGCCAGATCTATATTATTTTTCTTGGAATTAGATTTATTAGTATTAAAAACTTTTCAGTCCAATCAGATTTTTATACTCTTTACACATAATGTGAATTGGGCATCTCAAGCTCCACTGTTTCACGTTCTGACATTCATGTAAGTCCTTCAGTCATTAAAAATATTTTACGAAAAACAGCTTTTCATTGTCTCTATTAATTTTATTTTAAATAATTAGAATATATAGACATGCCACACTCTTCTAAATATATATAACACTTAGAATCCTCTTCACCAACTTACTTAAACCGAGTAGCTTAAATATTTTCAAATCTTTTGGTTAACTTTTTAATTTTTAAAACTATTAGCTTAAAATTTCTTATGCAACTTTGCAACGCATTGATTAAGCATAAAGTTGCAGATTGTTTTTTTTTTTTTGTGTTTTTGCTAAAGTAAACATTTTGCAACGTTTTCGCATGAGTTGCAATCTTTGCTTGCTACTTGCATATTCTATAGTTGAAATTTTGACAGGTTGCGCGTGTTGTTTTCAACATTTTATGCGCTGCTCATACATAAATTGACTGCTGCTGCTACTTAGATGATGCTTTTCTATTTTTATTGTTGCAACTTCAACGTGGCATAGCAGTTGCCGCACTCACTCCTTAATGCTCTGTCGCTACTTCCTGAGTGCCGCGCGTCCATGCTGTTAAGTCTGAGTGCTTCTTCATTTTCCTAATTTATACGCGCGATGAATGTTGCAGCAATGAAAATTTACGTTTTCCACTTCAACAGCAAGAAAAACAGAAAAGCTGCGGCGGTGGCGGCTGTTGCTGCTACTGCTGCTGCTGCTCTATCTTCTTATTATAAATGACGCTTGTTTGTACATACTAAGAAGTTGGTTATTTTGCATTTTGAGAATGGGTTGGCAACCACTTTTGCCGCCTTTGGATGCCACAGTCATTGCTTCTGTATATGTTGCGGTTGCGTTTCGCTTTTCATTTGTTTAATGAAGGCAAGGGAAGAAGGAAGTGTTGGAGCTACTAGTCTTTGGCTCAAGCGAAAGTAAAGCGCTTGGGGGCTTCATCAGCAATGTGCACTAAGTTTTCTAGCGGCGGTTTTCTTAGTGGTTAAGTGGCTTTTTGCTGTTACAGAAGGACACAAGGGAAAGGGAATTGAAGGACCTACACAATAGTACATACAGCAAGTTGAAAGATAATCTTATGCTGTTTATTATTGTTGCGGTTTAATGAGATGTTGAACACTAATGGTAAGACAGAGTACTATATATGATGTAAGAGAGCATTGCAAGAAGTTGTTTCAACAAAATTCGCAAAACTATTTTTTATTAGATTTATTTTCTTATCTAAAGTTCAAATTAGTTAAGAACCACAAATAAGGAAACACAATAATAAAATTGTTCAATACCAGCAATCTTAATTAAAAGACAAATCACCTACACTCTTTACCATACATAAAACCTACTACAGATATATACTAAAGCTATATACTAGCACATATCGGACGATTTACACTGGGAGTGACCGACTCTAATCCCTGTTGCAGGTGTTGTAGCTCTAATCAAACAACAGCGATATCAACTATTATCTTAGATACTAAATATGTTCAAAATATGTTTTATTAAATGAGATCAGATTATCTAGCAATACAACGTCCTACCAAGCCATTACATAGCTTTGATTCGGCTCAAGAGACAGCAGCGTCGGTAATATATTCCCACCCACCTTCCAATTGATAATGCTTTTTGGAAACTAACTAATCGGCTACTAAAAGAGGCGCTTAAGATCCAGAGAGAAGCGTATCTTGAGAGAAAACTCGGGGCAATGGACACTGCGAATACTCTCTGTGGAAGGCTAATAGGTTCCTTAAGCGACAGTTGTTGATACATTTGCCGCTTAAGATGAGATGAGAAAGAAAAAAATCTCCGTGGCTTGACAGGATATGTCACATCACACTGAAAGTTCTGCTAAGGCAAGCGATAATTTTTTTGTATTTACTTTCAATGGAATACTTATGATGTAATACTACCCGATCAAATGCAGGCGGGCATGAGTTCTGATGATTCATAAACCTGATAAGACGGAGGATGATTGTCATAAAACTATCTATGTACAACAACAAATCAACATTTTTAGACTTAGACTTGGAGCTACCAGAATCACAAACCAGTACTGCATCAACGGTTACATAATCAGATGAAGCGGTTTAAGCGAAAGACTCTTCGTAAGATTTTGGGATCTATTAGAATTGAAGTACAGTTTCGGCTGGATTCCAAGAGTTTACCATAGTCCAGCGCATAGTACATGATACAATAAAACGCAATTTTCTAAAAAAATCAGCACTGCTTGCTTGCTTAGTTTGACATAACCAACTTTAGCCGGATCAATGACCTAGATCGCAGTTCAATTTGCATATTTAATATATAAAAGTATCTGCCTATAATAACATATAAAAAAATATATATATCAATTGTATATACATATATAAATATATAGACGCCTAAAATTATGCAACAAAAAAATATATATTCTAAAGCGCCCTCCTCGGCGATTCTCAAATATTGATATACCAAATCATTTTGGCTGTAAGTTTGCCGGTAGTGGCTGAAGTTTGCCGGTAGTGGCCGGAGACCACCGGTAGTGGCCGAAGACCACCGGTAGTGGCCGGAGACCACCGGTAGTGGCCGGAGACCGCCGGTAGTGGCCGGAGACCACCGGTAGTGGCCGGAGACCACCGGTACTGGCTGAAGGCTGCCGCAATGGTATGGCCGTAACCTGCCGGAAGTGGCTGGAGCCAAACGATACAGGCCGGATACCACCGCCTTTAGTGGCCGTAGGTTCTATAGTCACCAACGGCCGCCGGTTGCGGTCGAAGGATTCCCTGGCCGGGGGATTCCCTCTGTCTGGGGATTCCGACTGCCGGGGCATTCCGTCTGCCGGGGGATTCCGCCTACCGGGGGATTTCCTTTGTGAGGAGATTCCTGCTGGTCAATGACCTTGACCCCTGGGGTAAAAACCTTTGACCACCAGCCCCCGGAATCAATGACCTTTGACCCTCAGCCCCAGGGGTATATACCCTTTGATCACCAGCCCCCAGGGTCAACGACCTTTGACCACCGGCCCTCGCGGTCAATGACCTATGACCTCCGGGGTCAATGACCTTTGATCCGGGCACCCGGGGTCATTGTCCTTTGACCCTCCGCCCCCGGGGTCAATGACCTTTGACCCCCCGCCCCCGGGGTCAATGACCTTTGACCCCTGGCCCCCGGGGTCAATGACCTTTGACCCCCCGCCCCCGGGGTCAATGACCTTTGACCCCTGGCCCCCGGGGTCAATGACCTTTGACCCCTGGCCCCCGGGGTCAATGACCTTTGACCCCCCGCCCCCGGGGTCAATGACCTTTGACCCCCCGCCCCCGGGGTCAATGACCTTTGACCCCCAGGGGTCAATGACCTTTGAACCCTCCGCCCCCGGGGTCAATGACATTTGACCTCCGGCCCCCGGGGTCACTGCCCTTCGACCCGCGGCCTCCGGGGTCAATGACCTTTGACCCCCGGCCCCCGGCGTCACTGACCTTTGACCCCCCGCCCCCGGGGTCAATGACCTTTGACCCCCGGCCACCGGGGTCAATGACCTTTGACCCCCGGCCCCCGGGTTCACTGACCTTTGACCCCCCGCCCCCTGAGTCACTGACCTTTGACCCCCGGCCTCCGGGGTCATTGACCATTGACCCCAGGCCCTCGGGATCACTGACCTTTGACCCCAGGCCCCCGGGGTCAATGACCTTTGACCCCCCGCCCCCGGGGTCAATGACCTTTGACCCCTGGCCCCCGGGGTCAATGACCTTTGACCCCCGGCCCCCGGGGTCACTGACCTTTGACCCCCGGCCCCCGGGGTCACTGACCTTTGACCCCCCGCCCCCGGGGTCAATGACCTTTGACCCCCGGCCCCCGGGGTCAATGACCTTTGACCCCCGGCCTCCGGGGTCAATGACCTTCGACCCCCGGCCTCCGGGGTCAATGACCTTTGACCCCCGGCCTCCGGGGTCAATGACCTTTGACCCCCGGCCCCGGGGTCACTGACCTTTGACCCCCGGCCCCCGGGTCACTGACCTTTGACCCCCCGCCCCCGGGTCAATGACCTTTGACCCCCGGCCACCGGGGTCAATGACCTTTGACCCCCCCCCCCGGGGTCACTGACCTTTGACCCCCCGCCCCCGGGGTCAATGACCTTGACCCCCAGGGTCAACGACCTTTGACCCCCAGGGGTCAATGACCTTTGACCCCCCGCCACCGGGGTCAATGACCTTTGACCCCCCGCCCCTGGGGGGGTCAGTGACCCCTGGGGCGGGGGGTCAAAGGTCATTGACCCCGGAGGCGGAGGGTCAAAGGTCATTGACCCCGGGGGGCCAGGGGTCAAAGGTCATTGACCCCGGGGGCCGGGGGTCAAAGGTCATCGACCCCGGGGGCGGGGGGGTCAAAGGTCATTGACCCCGGGGGCCAGGGGTCAAAGGTTATTGACCCCGGGGGCCAGGGGTCAAAGGTCATTGACCCCGGGGGCCAGGGGTCAAAGGTGATTGACCCCGGGGGCCAGGGGTCAAAGGTCATTGACCCCGGGGGCGGGGGGTCAAGGTCAGTGACCCCGGGGGCCGGGGTCAAAGGTCAGTGACCCCGGGGCCGGGGGTCAAAGGTCATTGACCCCGGAGGCCGGGGGTCAAAGGTCATTGACCCCGGAGGCCGGGGGTCAAAGGTCATTGACCCCGGAGGCCGGGGGTCAAAGGTCATTGACCCCGGGGGCCGGGGGTCAAAGGTCATTGACCCCGGGGGCGGGGGGTCAAAGGTCAGTGACCCGGGGGCCGGGGGTCAAGGTCAGTGACCCCGGGGGCCGGGGGTCAAAGGTCATTGACCCCGGGGGCCAGGGGTCAAAGGTCATTGACCCCGGGGGCGGGGGGTCAAAGGTCATTGACCCCGGGGGCCTGGGTCAAAGGTCAGTGATCCCGAGGGCCTGGGGTCAATGGTCAGTGACCCCGGAGGCCGGGGGTCAAAGGTCAGTGACTCAGGGGGCCGGGGGTCAAAGGTCATGACCCCGGGGGCGGGGGGTCAAAGGTCATTGACCCCGGGGGCCAGGGGTCAAAGGTTATTGACCCCGGGGGCCAGGGGTCAAAGGTCATTGACCCCGGTGGCCGGGCGTCAAAGGTCATTGACCCCGGGGGCCGGGGGTCAAAGGTCATTGACCCCGGGGGGCGGGGGGTCAAAGGTCATTGACCCCGGGGGCCAGGGGTCAAAGGTCATTGACCCCGGGGGCCAGGGGTCAAAGGTCATTGACCCCTGGGGTCAAAGGTCATTGACCCCGGGGGGTCAAAGGTCATTGACCCCGGGGGCCGGGGTCGAAGGGCAGTGACCCCGGGGGCCGGGGGTCAAAGGTCATTGACCCCTGGGGGCGGAGGGTCAAAGGTCATTGACCCCGGGGGCCGGGGTCAAAGGTCATTGACCCTGGGGGCCAGGGGTCAAAGGTCATTGACCCCGGGGGGGTCCTTGACCCCGGGCGGGGTCAAAGGTCATTGACCCCGGGGGCCAGGGGTCAAAGGTCATTGACCCCGGGGGCGGGGGGTCAAAGGTCATTGACCCCGGGGGCCGGGGGTCAAAGGTCATTGACCCCGGAGGGCGGGGGTCAAAGGGCAGTGACCCCGGGGGCCGGGGGTCAAAGGTCATTGACCCCGGAGGCGGAGGGTCAAAGGTCATTGACCCCGGGGGCCAGGGGTCAAAAGCCATTGACCCCGGGGGCGGGGGGTCAAAGGTCAGTAACCCCGAGGGCCAGGGGGGTCAAATGTCATTGCCCCGGGGGCGGGGGGTCAAAGGTCAGTAACCCCGAGGGCCAGGGGGGTCAAATGTCATTGACCCCGGGGGCGGGGGGTCAAAGGTCAGTGACCCCGGGGGCCGGGGGTCAAAGATCGTTTACCCCGGGGGCCGGGGGTCAAAGGTCATTGACCCCGGGGGCTAGTGATCAAAGGTTATATACCCCGGGGGCTGAGGGTCAAAGGTCATTGATTCCGGGGGCTGGTGGTCAAAGATTTTTGACCCCGGGGGTCAAGGTCATTGACCAGCAGGAATCTCCTCACAAAGGAAATCCCCCGGCAGACGGAATGCCCCGGCAGTCGGAATCCCCAGACAGAGGGAATCCCCCGGCGGCAAGGAATCCTTCGACCGCAATCGGCGGCCACTAAAGGCGGTGGTATCCGGCCACTTCCGGCAGGTTACGGCCATACCATTGCGGCAGCCTTCAGCCAGTACCGGTGGTCTCCGGCCACAACCGGTGGTCTCCGGCCACTACCAGCAAACTCCAGCCACTACCGATAGTCTCCGGCCACTACCAGCAAACTCCAGCCACTACCGATAGTCTCCGGCCACTACCGGCACCCCATTGCAGAAGCCGTTTCCGGCCAGCGCCATTAATTTTTACAGAAAAAATGATTTGGTATATCAATATTTGAGAATCGCCGAGGAGGGCGCTTTAGAATATATATTTTTTTGTTGCATAATTTTAGGCGTCTATATATTTATATATGTATATATATTGATATATATATTTTTTTATATGTTATTATAGGCAGATACTTTTATATATTAAATATGCAAATTGAACTGCGATCTAGGTCGCCGGGGGTCAAAGGTCATTGACCCCGGAGGTCAAAGGTCGTTGACCCCGGGGGTCAAAGGTCATTGACCCTTGGGGTCACAGGTCATTGACCCCGGTGGTCAAAGGCCGTTGACCCCGGTGGTCAAAGGTCATTGACCGCGGGGGTCAAAGGTCATTGACCCTGGGGGTCAAAGGTCGCGTAACGACTGAACTCGACGCATAACGACTGATGCGATTCCTGTGACGTATCAAATGGACTCACATATGTATACTCGTATACTCAAATAAAATTGTTCCAGCTTCGCAATACATAATTAGGCCCTGTACCGAAGGTACAAGAGCCTTTTGGTTTTGTGCAAAAGTATGAAACAGGTAGAAATAATGGTCGGAGATCCCCTTAAGTTACCCCCATTACGGTCAGGAGTGATAGAGGAGTCGATATAGACATGTCCGTCTGTCCGTCCGTCTGTATGAACGAAAGGATCTCGGAAACGGTAATAGATAGAGACTTCGCGTTTTTTGAATTCGACTAGGTCTGCTCCGGAATTTCACAAGTTTGATATTGATATCGTCCCTCTAAGCAAAAATCCAAAAAGTTCATCAAAATCGGAAAATAAATGACGATTTTATAAGCAATTGAATTTGAACGACCCCCCTTTTCTTTTCATTCATATTCGCGCAGTGTGAAGTAGTCATGTGTTTGGTCATAAGCTCGGGAAACATTTAATGTGTTTGTTAGGCGACCTGAACTGGTACAGGGCCTCTTACAGTCGGTTACACCCGACTGTAATTTCCTTACTAGTTTTTTTTTATTAGTTTAGTTTTTTTTTAGTTCAATTTTGTGTATTCAAAGGATCTCTTCATATATATTTATATTTTGGTTGTTACAGATTGTTAAAAAAAATTTGTTAAAAATATTACAAAAATTTTATAAAAAAAAAATATAAAAAAAAAATATTGGATGTATTTGAAACCAGAAAATTGGTGCCTCTATCTCTTATAAACTCAGAAATATGTTTGTACACATATATGTAAGAAGAATGCACAGACGGACGGACTTAGCTATAAAGACTCGAACGTTTCATGCTGTTTGTATACTATATGTGCTCTTCGTTTCTATTTTACTGCTTATAACATAGAATTATACAAATTTAATACGAATAAAAGCTATATCCAGACAGATGGATATAGCTTACGTTGATCTGATCAAACTCTTCTAAACATTTCTAACATCTAAAACACTTGTTACGTCGCTCAAAGACCTCCTTAGCTACCACCGTTGAAGTCAAACATTGCTGATCCAACAACATGCAACAATTTTGATGATCCATTATATTATCGTACGACGTATTCAGCCAAAACAGTGCTGCATTAGGGCCAAACATCGGTAATCCCGCCAACAGTTCACGGTGTGCAGTAATGGCATTCTCATTGTTGGCAAAGACAATATGATAGACGAAGACATTCGTTTCTACTTCAAATGTACGCAGTTTCTTGTAGCGCACCAGCATGCGCAGCTTATGATAGACATCGAAGGGTGTAAACAATTCTTGAACGTAGCGCAGCACCAGTGTATGCCGATTATTGCTCTGTTGCAGTGACACATTCCAGTTGCGCAACATAAAGTGTTGCCTTAGCCTGGAATTTAATAAAACAAATTAAAAAAAAAACACATCTTTTTTAGTTGTACTCACATTTTCAGCGCTGTTTGCAACAACTCCGGCTGCATATACTGTGCATAGGCGAAACCACGTGATTTGCCACTTCTTTTTATCTTAAAACGCACCAAATAAAGTTCACCCACTTGCAACAGCACGTGCATCACATCGGAAAATCTCAAGTGAACCAGATTGTTCATAAAAATCTAAAAATTTTGTAAAATTTAAGTTAATATATTGTATTACTTTGTATGACTTACCTCGCCCTCACACGATGCCAAGCGATTGCGCAAATCCGGCAATATCGGCTTTAAATTCTGCACAAAAATGGTGCCTCTCAGTTGATATATACTATATTGCGATGGTAGATTTGCGTTTAGTAAATCGTTTTTTAAAAAACATTGCTCTTCATTTAAATTCATGGCGACGCACAAGCTTATAAAGAAAATAAAACGCATGAGCAGCTGATCCTATAAAGTTATCGATATTGCATTGTTATCGTTTTATAAGTACTAAGCCGTAATTTTGATCTCATGTAACGTCGCAGCGTAAATTTAAAGGAGTGCTACATTTGTTGGAGTATCGATAATCGCACGAGTAACTTTTTTGCGCTTAAGTACTCGATATGTTTAATATATAAAATTAAATATATTTGGTTATATACGAACTTGCTTTAGAATAGAATAAAATATGCTATATTATCGAACTGATTTGGATTATTAAATAAAGTGAAATACTGAAAAATATAATTAAAACAAAAAAATGCAAATGAGAGCCTTGTACTTTACGCCTAAGGCGTAGCTTGAATTATTTAACCAGTGTTGACGTGTTGCACAACAAGGTTGTTTAAAGTTATCGAGTAACAAGTGACTCTATTAAGCGTAAATGTAAGGTGCTTACAATTTGGCTATTTAATTGTTATCCTTCAGTTAGCCAATCAACTTTCGAGAAGTATTGTTCTGCCGGTCTTCTAGATGCTTGTATTAAACATTGAAATTTTGCCTCATATTGCTATATCGTACGGTTGTTATGAGTCTGTGATCGGACTGAGAGCACTGCTTTCGGGTACACCAACTTTAATTTTTGACTCTTGTGCAATAAAGTCTCTCTGTCGTATTACATATGTATGTACTTTTTCTGAGATAGAATTCAAGAAGCTTGTGTGAATTTTGGTGCAAAAACATTGCAGAGCAGGCAAAATATTGAGCTGGAACATGCGTTTTTTCTTCTGTCGTTGTAATGCCTTGTAAATTTTAGAGGCTCCAAAATGGATGAGAGTCAATGTCAAATAATGCGAGAACGTAATGAGTTGGTTTAATCATTTGAACAGGGTATTAAATATTGGACAGTAGATTTTAAACGCATTTGGCTTGTGTTCTGATCCACGTTAAACTGAGGACGTAGCTCTTGGCTTACATGACTTAGTTTTAAGGCCGTTTCCTCGAAACCTCGATGTTAGTGTCATGGAGGTCTTTTTGTCAAATTTTATTTTATCTGCGTTCATTCAAGCAATCGACCTCAATACATCATTCACAAAATATAGTCGATTCTGAACGTTTGCGGGCGTATTGCGCGGCGATCGTCCTCGACAAATGTGGTCCGCAGGCTTTCAGTCTTGAATATTAACCAAGTCATACGTTAGGCTTTCGATTTTGGAACGTAGGATCGCCTCACGAAAAAGCTTTTCCCATACAAAGCTGCTGCGCATTTTTCAGTTTTTGTATAATCCTTTTCTAGTATCTGTTATTAATTCAGATATATAAGGCAGTCAAGGCCAAATAAATGATATCTATTCAGGAGCAGGTCTAAAGGTTATGCATGGATAGCACTACATAGCAGGTGCTAAATACAGGCTTCTTCGTCGGATCCGAAAAAATTATAGAAATGATTCAGTCCAAGTCTTTAAACAATAATATTTTATACAAGTATATTAATATCGAAATTCATTCAACATATTCAACATGCTTTGATATTTAAATTCAAATAAACTAAAATCGAACTAAAACGAAACGAAAAATGCTTGAAAATGAACTTAACGAAGCATCGCTTGACTGTCACTATGCGAATAAGTTAAAGTTGTTCAGCGAGATAAGTGCAACGCATACGGATCAAACAGATTTGGCCATATGTCAAACATGGCTGAAGATCTTCCAAAAGGCGCCGCTTGCACAAAAACCTGCCAGAAATTGTCTAATTGTGTTGCTCTACTATCAGATCAAGGAACTGGGCCAAGTGGGTAAACCATTTACGGATATGTGCAACTGTTCGAAACATTTGGAAACTGTATTAAGAGAGCATGATCAGGCAATGCTGGCGGATGTAAGTACCATCAACGATGAATTTCTGCTGACTGAGCAAAAAATTGAGAATAGAGTACGCGCAGGTGCTTGTGTTGGTGAAGAATATCGAGATGTAAGAAGCTTTTCCCATGAACCAAGGTACGAAAGTTGGCAATTTGAAAATTGGAAAGCAAATGATGCTAAGTATTTAAGAGATATCCCGACAACAAGCGCTGCATGTGCGCAGAGAACTAATGCATATAGCAAAGAAAATGAATTCGAGAAGTCAAAACAATTGCCAAATGATGCATATTTAAGGAGAGAAGTTATGCAAGCAAATATTTATGCAAAAAAATCACCATACGAAGTGCAACAACCTAAAAGTTTTCCAAATGATGTACCACAGCAAACCAAACCTGTCTTCAATATAAAAGATAGTTTTTATCGTAGACCCAAGAAAACCAAACGCTCCATAAGAAGCAATTGTAGCTTTGATTCACATAAAAAGATGCGCCAAACACTCATTGAGGCATATAGAATGGCAGAGGAATTGCCGCTACCAAAAATGACGCAAAGTGCTTGCGATTGTGTGTGCTCTGGCAAACTTAACTGCGACTTAGA
Source organism: Leucophenga maculata (assembly GCA_035044805.1). NCBI lineage: Eukaryota > Metazoa > Arthropoda > Insecta > Diptera > Drosophilidae > Leucophenga > Leucophenga maculata. The sequence goes on along the minus strand of JAWNNP010003455.1, from coordinate 3,281,822 downwards.
AACTATTAATGAATTGGAGTCACTGTGCACCGAAATGAATTATCATGCTGCTAGAGAATTACTCGAAAAGGAACTTCTTAATGGTGATAAGAAGCAGCAGTTGGAGGTATATAAGATACGTCCCATACGACCACCACCGCCGCAATTTCTACCACCTCCACCGTTTGAATCATGCAATTGTGAGGCTAAGAATTCTTTATTAACGGTAAATAAAATTGTATCCTGTGATGATTGTTGCCGCAAATTGTGTTGCCCATGTTTGGGTAGCATTTGTGGTGCAGAACCATCGTTTATGAATACAGCAAATAGTTTCAAATCGGCGGATGATTTATCACTTATAAGAACAACAACAACTACAACAACGAGAACCAAATTCATTGCCGAAGCGAATACAACAACATATTGCACGGGCATTTGTAGCAAGCAAATACCCTGCGAATATTGTAAACTTTGCAATGCAAATGCTTTGCTAAAAACCGAATTGGAAACTTTACGCCTACAATTGGAGTCACAGGCGGAAATCTCGAAATGTATGGAAACACAACAAAAGGAAAAGCGACAGGATTCAACTAATAAAATTCTGCCCTTGGAAAAGCGCAAAAATCGTTTGCGACATAAAATTTTTAATGCAACACGCCTGGCCTTGCGTAACTTAAGAGATGGAACCAAGTCTAAACAGCCATTGAACTTTCTGAGCACCATATTTGAAGCGCTGCTAAAGGATGATAGTCAATTCAAAATGCAGCTTAAGCCTTTGGATCAACGTTTTGAACATGCACTGCAAGAAACGCTTACACGTTTACTGGCCTATCGTGAGCAGGAAATATGTCGCACATTTCAGTGTAGAGTACAACAGAAATATGAACAGAAACGTTTGAAAATGGAGCAACAACTTCAAATGCAAGTAGCCGCCGAAGAACAGCATCAGCAATTGAATAAACTCACCTACATCACAATGCTAAAGAAGCTCTATATTGAGTTATTTGCCGGCAAGAAGCATACAAATCGTATCTTAAAATATTTGGATAGCGAGTATCTGAAGTTGTCCAAGCAGCTGGCAAAATAGGCGAAAGGAAAGAACTATTACAAAATATATATTTTATGAACAATTTTTATTGAAGAATTAAGTGTATTTTATTAAATTTCTTCTTAATGCGAAAAAAATATAAAGCTGCATTGTCCTGTTACCTTTGAGACAACATTAACTAATGAGTCATGAGGATAAAACAATCACAACTGAAGGTGAGACTAGATGATATATTACACTGAGTATATAGATCTTATACTTCTGCAGTCTAAATCCCTAGGAAGTATCCTTTGTGGGCATCTCTTCATTCTAACTCTTGCATTTCTTGTATGTTCCAGGAAGCTAGCTGATTAGGCTGACCATTAAGTGTAGCTATATAATCTGTTAGACTGCGAAGTATCTCTGATTTGCAAAATATGTATCTCGATCTTATATGGCATTGAGAAAAGTCCTAGGGAAGCTCCAACGTTATAGGTCATATTATAAATTAAAAAAAGTGAAACTTATTATGCTTGCCTCAAGAGCACCGGCGTGGATTCTATTTGTGCTAGACTCCTCACTATCTAGAATCACTGCGCAGTCGGTCAGAAAGCTACGCACTATCGAGAACAACTGAGGTGGGAGTTTGCTTTTTCATCTGCAGAGTAGGCCGCTGTGTCATACTAAAAGCCTGTTGTAGAAAACTTCGTCTATCTTGCATCCGAAATAATCAACAACAACAACTTTAGCCTGTGATCAGGCAATGAATCACGGTTGCAAATAGATGCTATTTTGGGCTGAGCAAGCAAATTAGAAGTAATGCTCTCTCCCGGAAGACGAAAATCAAGTTCTATAAGAGGCTGATACTGCCAGACCTACTGTATGGCGCAAAGGCATGGACCGTGATTAAGTCAGATAAAACAGCGTTGGAAGTCTTTGAGAGGAAGATTTTGCGCAGGATCTTTGGTCCCGTATAAACCGCGAGCTGTATGAGCTATTCGATGAGGTTGACATAGTCGAGCGCATAAAATTCCAGCAGCTGCAGTGGGCTGGACACCTCAAGCAAGCATGGTTTACATGGGGAGCCCTTACTTGATTGGTGGACCACGTGATAAGGGACGACTGGGCACGTGTACTTGGCATTCAAAACAAGATTACAGAAGCTGCAGCACCTTCCTAAATGCGGCCATGACCGAAAGACGGTTGAAGGCCATTTAAGTAATAATGTATTCCTTCGAATGAAATCCATCTAGGGTAAATTTAACCACCCTACTTAGCTGTTACGATTGACTTCCTGAAGCCGAACTGAATGGGTGGTATCTTTTGATTAAACTCAGGATTCTTCCAAAAAGATTGTTGACAGTAGACTATTGAGTCGGTATGAGTCAACATCAGACGGGCTTTTTGTGGTCTTATGAACCTTTACCATTTCTGTGTTTTTTTTTTCAAAGTTTTAGAAAGTGTCCAAGCCTATTCTTCAGCACTTTGATGTGGTAGTGGATCTCTTTTAGACTGATGGCTATTCGTGCTGACCCCTGTGACTACCGGAGGAGGCTTCTAAGTCATCGGAAAAAGTTTCCCCAAATTTATGGTGGAACTGGCTCAACTTATAACTGCTTTGCGAATGTGGTGCTTTGGTGGTATTTGCCCTTTTATCGCTTCGTTATATACCAGAAGGAATCGTTCATACAGACGTCCATAATCACCTTCGCTAGTCACAGTTCAGTATCCTGCTGTTTTTACCTTTCTTGTGTCTGCGTTTTCTTGACCCTGTTGGATACTCTTCGGCATTTTCTGTCCACAATGGAGTTGCGCGTATTGTATTCTCTGAGGTTAGAGAAGCGCTACAGTTGTTGGGAGTTTTCTTAGTATGCATTAAGGACAGCCAAGCTAACTTTATTGAACAAAACTGGCATATTATCTCGCAGTTCAAATTAAGCATGATTTCCGGTTCCTTGCGGAAAGCAGGCAGGAGGGTAATAGTTTGGTATTTACCATTCAATCTTACTCATCCTTCTGAGATTATGTATGGACGAAATGTTATTATTGTATTGCTAGAAATCTTTGTAAAATACTCAATTAATATCCACTAGAAGGTGCTGCCATTCAAACAAATCTGTACCTCATTTCTGTGTATTTGTATGAACTATTTTTTTATGAATTAAAATATACAATTAGGGTCCAAACCAGCCACCCTCCGTATGTATATCAAGAACTTGGAGACTCTAAAAGGCTGCTTTGAAGTTTGAGTGTTTGGTGATTCGTAGTCCTTTCTGAGCACTTGTATGACTTTTTTTTTGGGTATTTTAGTAAAAATCGTCGTATTTGAATCTAAATCTCTTTAAATTTTTCTTACCTATTTTGGTCTTGCACCAATTTTATATACGGATAAGCAGTAATAAATTACAAGTTCAAATAAAATGGCGAAAAATTAGCAACGCTTTTTTTTTAAATATTTGAAATGTGGTTAATTTGACCCTTGAAGACTCAACAATTTTAGTCTTGTTAAATTTCAGCTTGTACAAAACTAACCGCATTTAAATAGGACGAAATTACAAACAGCATGTTTTCAACTTAAGAATTCAATTTAATGCAAGAGTTTTGTGGTTGACCCATAAGATACATAGGCCATTGCAGTGTATATGGTTGCGGCAGCTGTGCAGAATAATGCATAAATGCATAGTTAGCTGCATAGATACAAAGATATATAGATACATAGATACATAGTTAGATACACAATTTTGGTTTTAACAGCAAACTACTTCAATTTCTCTTTCATGCTTGCGATGCATACATTTGCATCTTGACTAACTGTCTGCATAGAATTGGCTGTGGTTGCATTGATTAATTACACTAGTTAACAAAATAAAGTGAAAATTTTTGGACAACGAGTAAAAGTGTAAAATTAAGACCACTACAAATGCGAATTATTCCATACTTTTTACTATTATCAACTAAGCTATTAATCGACTAGCTGTGAATACCCTACTGTCTTATATATTATTATGAAATCGTTTTATTATTGAAATTCTGTCAAGCAACCTTTACTCTGCTATGGTATAACATTGTCTTCTCCATATATATATTGAATTTCTTTAAATCGAATGTTCACGAAATATTCGCATATAGTCTTCTTCTGTTCTATTCAAGGTTCTACAAACAGTGGCAAACTTTCCCAGTGGTCAGCCTTGTACATCCGCCACAATTACGTGGCTTATCTAATAAAAGCAATCAGCAGCAAAGCATTTTACTTTACTTAAGCAAGGCACGTACACATAATTATAATATTTACAGTGCTGACCAAAGCCCAAAGCAACAGACAGTAGCAGCAGCAGAAAGCAGCCTCAGCCACAGCAATGGTGAAGACTTTTAGGTAGACATGAAGGTGAATGCATGAGGTAAATAGGTATGCTTGTATATAAATATACATAATGTATTTTAGGCGCTAAGAAGTAAAAAAAAAAATATAAATAAATAACGCTAAAAATAAAATTAAAAAATTATGCAAAAGAATTGTAAGAATGTGCACAAGTCAGAAGTAATCAAAAAGGTGAACATTTTATTTAAGGTTGGAACGAAACTTTTATACGCTTAATATGAACAAATTGATTGAAGAAAGAAGCTACAAGTATTTTCAATCTTATTTACGGAATGTTAATAGTATTATTATTTAGTCACAATATTTGCAACGTCTTAAAGGTGGCATCGAACATCTCATCATGACAAGACGAGTAATTGTAGCTGTGTCCGTCTGTCTTTGTGTATATAAATCTTGTAAATCTTTGAGATATTGGCTTAAATCTTGCAAACTACAAGCAAAACATTAGCTAGAGTGATGTGGCCACTAGAAAGTACCGCTCTCATAAAGTATTAGTTAAAGCAAAATAAATTTAAGCGATTAGATTAAAGCAAAGCAATATCTATGTAAACAATTAAGTTTGATAGCAGTTTTCAATAATTAAAGTTGGTATTGTATAAATTGTACGTTTTCATCGATATAAAGAGTTGAGGCTATATAACAGTTTCGGTTCCATTGATGTTAACTTTTTGTTTTGTACATTTTTTTAAATATTTTTCATGTAAGCTTCTTCTAGGATTTCTCACGATTTGTAGAGAATATATATATCATCATATATTCCAGGCTATTTTATTACTAGAGAAGGAATAGCACTCATGCAAATCTTTAGCAACAGAGTATCTAGTATTCGAGCACACTCCACTGCAGCTTTTTTTCTTGTTAAATAAACATTGTTACGAACGTAGCATCAAAATACTAATACCTACTTTTTTAAACTATGCAAAGTATATAAGAAATTTTATGTACAAATGAAAACTAGATAAAATAATAAAAATAATTACAACTTATAATTTATGTCTTCTATTGGTTTATGTCTTTCTCAGCTGTTTCTCTGTCACTGCTTCGCTTTATTTATGACAATAAATTATTAATACGCACCCAAGTGCCATAATGAATGCGCCTACTGCTGCTGCTAAATCGTATAAATATGATTGACATGCGAAGAGGGTTTGTCAATCAAAGCTTGTCTGCTGCATAGTACGCTGCTCAAAAGTAGAAAAAAAAAACAAACAAAAACAATTAAAAATGTTTAAACTGGTGAGTGAAATAGCTAAATCAAATATTTGTTCATTTTTTTAATAATTTATTTTTATATCTAAACTCTTTTCGCTTAGTTCTCCTTGTGCCTGTTTGCGCTGTTGGCTATTGCCGTAGCTAAACCGCATATCCTGGCGCCGGCTGTGCCCGTTAGCTATGCAACGCCTGCTCTAGCTGCTGCGCCTGCGGTTATTGCACACGCACCCTCCTACTATCCGGCATATTCAGCGTATTCACCATATTATGCTTCATATGCTACGTATCCAACATATGCCACCGCACCGTATTTCCTGCGTCGTTAATGTTTGTATGTGCGTGTATCTGTGTTTATTTTGATTTATTCGACTTTTGTTTATTGTTAATGAATTTCTTACGATTATATGCGAAAAAAATAACAAATAAATAATCTATTTAAATTGTTTGTGCATTAAATTTTTTTTATACCAACGTTTCATAGCTGCTACATAATTATTTTTAATGTTGCACGCTGGTTTGAGATGAATAAAAATAATGCTAAAAAAAAAATTTCTGTTCTTTTAAGAACACAATACCAGCAGCAGCATACTCCAGGCTTCTTAAGCTTCTGCTGACAACATTGTATCTCGCATTTGTATAATTTATTAAAATCTGCTGTACTTTCTGTATATATTTCAGGACAAACATTTTGAAAATAATCTTCATAATCTGCTATTTTTGTGCCAATTTTCTGAGAATTTTCACGCACTGTGAGTGTTCGTGCTTTTTATTGAAATTACGTTATAAAGATTTTCTCGCTGACGACAACATTGATTAAATTTCAAGTGCTCTTGACTTACGCCGGAAAATCGTCTGCTTGACGTAAAAGAAAAAAAGAAAATATATTTTTATGCACGCTTATAAAGTGTTCAATATTTTTCACAGCTAAGTTCATTTTCCATGAATTCGATTTCATTTCACATAAATTTAGCTGCAAAATTTATTTTAAATAATAAAGTTGTAAAAAAAATATTAAATAAAGAAAATGGAATCAACATGGCAACGTATAGAGCTGAGACTGAAAGGAATATGAAAACTTCTAAAAATTCTTATATAAAGCTATAAATATATATATGTGTGTGTGTGTGTGTGTGTGTAAATTGCTTCAGATCTAGATATGTATCTACAAATCAATAAAAGAAATCTTATGCCTGCCAGGTTTGCTTGCTTGCTTGCTGACATGACTGACTTGCCTTGCCTTTACTTGACTTGACTGCTTTGCCTGTCAGTTGAATTCCTAACGTTTGTAAGTACTTTTTCTTTGAATTTTACGTGTAAGAATATTTTATTATTTCCAAGATACAAAAAACTCACACAAGCAAAGCGAATTTGATGCCATGCTGAGTGTTGAGTGTAGACAGGCCTTTGGTTTTTGGTATGAAATGGGCTGCATGAGGCTATCTTATGCCAACTGTGTATAGTATAGGACTGCTGCTCATGCATATAAACGGTGTACTGTGTACGAGTTCTCTATGGTAACCCGCTACTGATTTTCAACGTGCATAAATCTTTTATTCATGTAATCCATTTGTGAAGACGTTTGCACATGATTCTGTGTTTATTTCGATGCCTTGCAGCAGTTATGGGTTCTTCAGATATCTGTCTGTCCGTCTGTCTGTCTGACTATATTTCTCGTGTGTTTGCATCGTATTTACAGTCGCTTTTGATAGATTGACAAAATTATTTAAGATGAATTCAAATTTTATTGTATAACATTATTTAGTTTTGTCGTTGCAGTGCATAAACAAGTTTTTAATCAAATATGCATGTTCTAGTTTTTGGCCCAAATAAGCAAATAGAAGAGTATCCTGTATGTTCGAGTGAAACACATCAAATATAAAAGATGTAAAACCATTTGTAGCAGACGCAAATTTCTTAAATTTTACAGCCAGACTTCTGTAGTTTAAAAAAAATGTTATTGTTATGGTAACTTGAGCCAGTCTGGCAAAAAGCATCATTTTCTGCATAGCATAGGAATACACTTCTCAGCAGACGACACCTAGTACTTATCACGAGCTATCCTACGTTCCAACTTCGTCAGAAATATTATATCTACAAATGGGTCTCTTGCCAGAAACTGAGTGTAAACTCTATCTATTAGAGGATGAGTGCTTATATCACATAAGTAAACGAAATCCTTGTCCGCACGTTCATAGCGAATTGCAGTTATAAGATCAAATAAACTCTAGCTGGTAGTTTGTCCTTTCAAAAACCTTCAGGTCAATGAAGTTTAACAACAATTACTTCAATGATGCTGTTCACTATGCGTTGGAGATTTTGATGCTGCTATGTCCAACACAAAACCCAAACTGATTATACGTTATACTGTGCCGAGAATCCATAACGTCAGCATGACGAGCGTCGAACATTCTTTCACAGTCCTTACAAATCAAAGGCAGATGATAGCCACGTACGACTCATGGTCGTTTGCCAACTTATCAGGCGTGGGTATCATAGATGTATTCTTAGCATGGGAAAGTAGAAAGACACTATAAAAAGTAGTCCATTCATTGGTAGTGCCCTTAGCGACCATTCAATTCCATGCGATTTCTGTAATAACAAACCAAGTGAACTTCCTCATGTTCATAGAAATTAAAAGGCTTAGGACCGTCATAGAGCAATGAAGGTGCTAAGCAAAATAACTTTTAAAGTAATAATTCCAATTTTATTGTAAATATGTTCTACGGGGCTTTCAATGAACTTAACAAATTATTATAGATTTGCCGCCTATTTCATATACCTTTCATAGACCCGATCTGGCCACCTAACAAACATTTCATTGTTTTTGATGCAAAATATTTATTGAAATTTAAAATAAAAATAATATTTATATCTGCTTAGATTATTTGCCACTGTTGAAGGATTATCTGGTCTCTAAAAACTGTCCTGTTCAACATTTTCTTATTATGATGAACTCAGGGAGGAATCACTTCAAGTATATGACTCAACTGAATACTTGGCGAATCTAAAATACGGATAATCTTAGCTGGTAATCATTTTTTGTTTTTGACTTTTCAATTGTCTTGAGCAGAGGTGAGGTAGCAAGGAATCAGAAGAATCTATTGCATTGTCAAAGACTTCACTTCACATTGGGCAACATTGTATACCATGTGAACTTCTTTGTGTGTGTATAGCGTTGGACCAAAAACGTTGCCGTGGGTTAAACCCGCGGAAATGCACTTCTGAGTTGGTTTGCACCATCGACCAAAACATTGAATGTCTCTTCCCTTTTGAAGCTGCTTATGAAGTCTAACAGCTCAAGGTTAAAAAGACTTTTTAGTTTACTCAGAGGACCATAATACTACAACCTACTAGGCCTGCTGAATATCCGTGAACATAGTTACAGAATATTATTCTTATGATCCATTGCTTCAAGGGTGAAGTTGACAACACAGTAAAGTTTTGTCGGAGTGCCGTGACTTTTACCAAAAGAATTCGCCACTTTGGTATTTTCTGAATAACGCTTTCTAGTTGCACAAAACTCTTTATCCAGTGCAGAAAGGCGTCTAATCGGCTTGTCTGCGTCAACTTTGGTGCTCCTTCTTGGGCTTAGGGAGTATAGTAACGAGCGCTGATTTTCATACCTTTGGAAAATATTCCAGTCTTAAAGTGCTGTTAAAGAGCAAGGCTATAAATTATTATAACTGTTATCCAACTGTTATCTGCTACCCAAACTATAGGCAAGGACATCTGTCTTCACCTAACTGATTCTTTGATTGGAACATTCGGGATAGCCAGTTGACTCGTAAGCTGCCAGAGAAAGTGCTTCGACGGTTCATCAGGATCATCACTGCTAAGAATGTAGTCAATTTGGGCTTCCTTGTTCCTAGCAACAGCAATTGTTGGAGCCAGTTGAACTGCACGAAAGCTGGAAAAACATTGAGTCTTCAGAGTAGCATATTTCGCAGCTTGTCTTTAGCTATCTATGAAAATATTTATGGCATCCTTTAGACTTTTTATATCTATGTTGAGATTTAATTATCTATTTGACTCAGTGTTAGAATCCTCAACTGAATAGCCAGCTGCTAGAATACGTTGTCTTTGCGGCTTTAATTGGATTGGCAGGTGGAATTGTTTCTTGCGGTGAAGGTTTATGACCAATATGCCGATCTTTTAGCTTTAGACGCTCTCTTTTCTTATGTACGCAACTACTAATTATTTATCGTCTCATAGCACGTTTTATCAACAATTGTTGACTGTCTTCAACTGAGAAAGGGACTACTTTGAGGAGCTCATTTTCTTGCAGAACATTTTTTTTTTCTGCAAGGAATTCTTTTATAAAAATTTAATAAACTCTTCCCGGTGCCATTTTAAAAATAATAAAAATACCCATAAAATTTGCCAATCCACAATTCTGAGCTGTTTCGTGCTATAACCCAGCTAAACATGAGTATTCTATATTGTTTTAAGCATTTTCTCTAAAAAAAGTTACAATTAGGAGTCTTTAAAGATTGTTATTTGGATGAGTTTAGTAGACTTATTTGATGTATTTAATATAAGGTGCTCTGAAAACCGTTAATCAAATTTCTCAACAATTTTTAACCCACCTCTTAGACAAACATTACCTAAACCAACCACAAACTTAGACAGCAATCCGCATTTTTTTTGAATATTTTCAAAAAAAAAAAAAAAAACTTTGTTTTCCGCATTTATTGAATAAAAGGTCATTAAATTTGGTGTTATCTCTTGCGAGAAGTTGTGAAAATGCAAAACAAGCTGCTCGACCAACTCGACCAACAGCAGGCGGATACACAAAAAAAAAAAAAACGCTATGCACTCCACTTAAAACGACCAGCCAAGCTGCCAACTGACGACGAGCAGCGTGTAACAAGGACGATGCGCACATCCTTGTAGTACTGCTGCCGCAATGACTTTTACTACCTTTTGTCGCAACTACTTGAAAGCAAAACTTTACTGCAACAACTTGCTGGAACTACTAATACTACTATTTATTTTTACTACCTTTTTTTTCGCACAAAATGGCGCTGAACGCTTTGGCATGGCCATAGTTATGATAAGCAGCAGCTGAAGGCTTTCAACGCGCAAAAGAAAAAAAAAATGGTTTCGGTTTGGATGTCATGGCTAAAAGTGCAAAAGCGGAGAAGACAAAGTCAAGCAGAAAAGTTTGCTCCCGGTAGCTACAATATATATACATATATTGTAGAAGGAGAAGTAGAAGAAGAAGCAGAAGAAAAAGAGTAAAACGGAAACAGTTTGGTTTGGAAGCAACTCAAGCGTATTTCATACTAAAAAAAGAAACGAAATCCTTTTAAATATAAAGAAAGTTTAAGCCAACAAAGCGTTAAGGAGGCTACCGGCAAAAGGTAGCAAACAGCAAGAGAAGTACTCGTAAAAAACTTTACCAAAGGAAATCGTCGTCATGCCAAACGGATGTGGGTAGTAGGCAGGAAGTTGAGATTTTTATTTGAATGCGATAAGCAAATGCTGTAAGCAGTATGCAAAGTGCATTCATGTCTGTTTAAGTCAAAATACTTACAGTGGTCAATATTATTGGCAGCTAGAGTGAGAGAGCAGATAGTTCTACATTTTGACATTTGAAAAAATTCAAAATATTAAACTATATAGCTATCTCTTTCCATAGATAAAACGTAAAGCAGATACATCGAAGTATGTAATCAGTTTTATGTACATTTTTTTTTTTTATTAGTTTTGAAAAAAAAACGGTTTAGGCTGCAGTAAAGAAAATAAAGCAAAAAAAAAAAAGAAATATTAGGAAAAGTAATTTTCACAAAAGTAACAACGCGACAATACAAGCTCATGGGAAACACAGAGGAAATACATTATTGGCTGCAGGCAATGCGCTGCAGCAAAAGACGTTCGGTGGCAATGCATTTACTTAGAAATCAGAGTATTTGTTTGGTACTGGAAATCTTGGAGTTATTTCAACCTGCCATGTCTGGAACACTGACGCACCTGCAATCGGATAGAGCCTGTGTCGCGATTTTGCTGTTGAAAGCTATCGTCGCTCATGCCGAGTTGAAGGTGCCACTACTGCGCTCCACGTTGCTACAGTTGCTACTACCATTCCTCGAGAGTACATCGCAAACATGGCCAGTTGAAAATTTACGCATTTCATTATTGGACTTTTACGGCGAAGGAATACTAAGCCAGGCCGACGACGAAACGATACAAATTTTGTTGACTTCGGATATTATGCCGATTACTTTACGTCTAATGGAAACGGGCACAAAATGTTGCAAGTTAGGTTCAATCAACATTATTTATCGCTTTATTGAGCACAATATAGGCTTATTGTTCGTATGCCAGATTCCGGATAGAATTAAACATGTTCTATACAATTTGGGTATCGTGGTTATGCAGCTGCACCTGGAGCCATCCGTTCGCCTGCTCATGAAGATCGTTCAATGTTACAATCGCATCGCCGATGAGCTTGTGGCACGCGATTTATTAATACCGCGTTTGTACGAACAGATACAGGATGCTACTTTCCCGCGCTGCTATCTGGTGAACCGTACCACACGTAACGCTGTGAAGGCATTGTGGAACAAGGTCTTTGATGTAAATAATGGAGAATTAAATGCAGTTTAATTATTTACATAGTTTGAAACTTGTATAAATTTAAAATTATGTTAATAAAAGCATTTAATTTGGCCTAGCAATACTTGGCAACAATTTAAAAGGTTTTTTGTATGACAGCTGTACCCTACAGTGGCCACACACACGCTGTGTGAAGAGTAGAAAAAAAAATCCAACATTTTAATCTCTAAATATATTTTTATTCACAGTTCTTGGCAAAATGTACAAAAAGCGAGCGGAAATGTTGCTATTTCCCAAACTTTACTTCTTTAGGAGCAAAGGAGCAGCTGGGGCAATAATTGGCGCGGCAATGCGTGCAGCGGCGAGTGGTGCAGCAATGGGTGCGGTGTAGGCAGCAGCAAATGGAGCAGCAGCATAACGTGCCGCCAGAGGTGCAGTGTAAGCAGCAGTGTATGGTGCAGCATAGGCAGCGGCGTAAGGAGCAGCGAATGGTGCAGTGTATGCAGCAGTGTAAGGAGCAGCCAATGGAGCAGTATAGGCAGCGGTCAATGGTGCAGTGTAAGCAGCTGGGAAGGCAGCGCTATGTGCTACATGGTGTGCGGAAAAGCTGGAGGCATAAGGTGCTACATAGGCTGCACTGCCAACGACAGCGGGTGCAGTGTAGGCCAGTGGAGCAACAATGCCAGGCTTAGCGGCAGCTACAGCCAAAACAGCGAAGAAGCAGACAGCAATCTATAAGGCAAATAATATCATTTAACGAATTCTGTATAATATAATTCTTCAGTTTAACTTACGAATTTGAACATTTTGCTTAAGGTTTATTGTTTTTTTTTTTTTGTTTTTTGGTTGTTATTGCTTTGAGCTGAAAGCGTGTTTTGATACAACTGCTCAGTTTTGAAGCGTTTTTATAGTCCAATGCGTAGCTTCATCGTCGTTGGCTGCTCGTTGGCGCATTCGTGAAGGTGTTTTCAAGTATTTAAGAATGCAATGCACGTCACATTTTTTTACTTACTATTTTTAAATTTTTTAATTTTTTTTTTTGGCAGTGCGTCTTAAAGTTGCTTCTTTGTTGTTGTTCTTGTACTATTGATTTAATAGGTCGTTTATTGAGCCCATTTTTTAGGCATTTTGTATTTTCGCTTTCAATGTACAGCTGTTGCCTATGGATTTGAAATTGTTTTTAAATTGATTTTTTAATTTAATTTCGTTGTTTATGTTTATTTGATTGATTTGCTTATTTGTAAATTGTGCGTAAAAAGACATAAACGCATGCTTAATTGGGTTTTGGTGCTGCGGCGCTGTAATTAGATAATAAAAGTTTAATTAAAGCATTAAAAAGCAAAAGAAAATGCAATCAAATGTGGTTGGATTTAAAAATTACTATATATATATATATATAATAAGTATTATTTATATTTTAGTTAGTAAAAAATTTGGCACTTTATCTGAAAGTTGGATTTGATATCTTATGATTCCGAGGCGTTCTGTGAGTTTCTTCTAACCCTTTTAATTGATATGTGTCACGCTTCCTTAGAATTTTTTCAATTTGTAACATTTTAAATAGATAATCTATTGGAAGACAAGCGCAATGATTGCCCTTAGAGTGTTCTACTGATGTATTTTTATTATTATTTATAATAAACTGTTTCCTGTTTGGAAGCAAGTAAATAGAAATTATTTTCTTCAGTTGGAAACTATAGAAATATATAAAAAAAATATTAACCATGAAGTGGAAAAAGATATCCTTTTGGAAAAATTAAAGTTTCATATTTTCCGATAGTTTTCTGAGCGTGAAACGGATTAGTTTTACGTGGCTCAGTGCCAAAACTTGAAACAAAAGTAGCTGAAATATTAAAGAAGTTGAAGCTATTTGTTCTTATATTGACAACAAATTTCGGGAAGAGTTGCTTTTCTGGCGCGAAAAGTTGAAGTTTATTCCCATTAAAATATACCTCGCAGATATATATATATAGGAACGTATCCTACAAATTAAAGTTTTAATGTACAGGCTATCTTGACTTTATATGGTGTAGAGTTTGTACAAATCTATTTTGAAGAAAACCGAATGGAAAAAATGCCTCATAGAAGTTCTACCCAACCCCAATTTTCAGCCATATAAATATTGACCCATGTTTTCTCCTTGGGATGTGTGGTTGTCTTATCAATGCTCAAGGCCTGGATAGGCTCGACAGCTGCCATATGCTCTGTGTGTTCCATTGCAGTAGAGAGTCAAAGTGTAGCTTTTTGAGTCTCCTTACTAGAGCTGCGTCGGCCAGAGGTCTTACTAAGTGGTTATTATCTGCAGACAGTCATTATATTGGCTAGCGTGGAGGGCAATCTGGTCTTCAACTAACGCAAGGTTCATGTCTTTGTGAAGGATTGACTTCCTAACGTACGATGGGAGTGCAGTACTTGCACTCTCTTCAGTTGGATTTTTACAGCGATTTCCCATATCTTGGATGTTGTATCTCCAAGCATATAGAGTATTTCTCGCAGACATGCACCGCGAGTGAAACATAATTTTTAAGAGTAAATCACACGTTGGTGCATGTGGAGCAATTTAAACGCATCTTCAATGTCTCTAAAAGGTTGTGGAATTCCTGAATCCCGTCTGAAACTTCGAACAAAAAGCCAACGTCTTCGGCATAAGAAGTCAACCACATTTTTTGTTTTGGATCGATGCACATCTCATCAGCCGAAGGGACTGGCATATCTGCTGAAAATAGAGAAAAGTGAATTGAATGCAGAATGCTGCTCAAAGGGACGGTAGTCAGGATGGGGTGAGTATCAGATTGTAGAATATATGATTTATGTGTCTGTTCGGAAACTGAGCGCCAACATTTCCTGCTTGTGACTTTAAGCGGAGCTAGTCTTATCGGCGAACATTTTACGCTCCGGATGGCTTTCAACAAATTAATGAAGACATCGTAGCTGACGCCCATATTGGTAAGCATTTTCTCAAAGAAGGTTGCGCGATGGTCAAGGAATGTCCCTTTCAATTGAGCGGCGGGATTTTGCAGTCGAAGAAAGACATTTGATGCTTTCGTTTCTTTGGTTTGAGGAAGTAACTTTTAGGTGTCAACATGTTTGTGCCTTTGAAGTGTCGACGTAGTTTTGGAAATTTGAGCCGAGCTGCGAAGGCCGCCGCAGGTAACTTTGAATATACTGGCAGGCAGCAAGGCGAAATTTAATTTTAAGTTTATTTAATTTTTATAAAAAAGAATAAATTAAAAAGGGATATACGAGTAGGTCCTTTTTTTCAACTAATAAGCTGAATATTTAAATTATTCGTCTCAAGGAAAGGGAGGAAACAATTATTTAAAAGTTTGCTCGGGCGCCAAAAAGGCTTGAATGTATTGTAAATATTTTTTTCATTCATCTAATTAAATTCTTATAATGAGGAAGCGGCTTTTAAATAAGCAAGATACTCAAATTTCATTTTCAACTCAAAACCCCATACCAGCATTTCTATTAATAATGATTGGCAATTGGAACCTTTTTGTATTGCATTAATAATTCGGCGAAACCACTTAAATCAGCAAAAGTGCGCAAACAATTTTTAATAGAGTCAGTCGCACACTTTGCACATGCGGCGCAGCAATTTAAAAGAACTTGGACTAGGAAGCTGATGAATGGTATGGCAGCATGAAGCATACATATATGTATATAGTATATGCCTGAGTATGCGTTACCAAAGTATTTACGTACTTAAGCAACGCATTAACGCGTACGCACAGCTGCGCTCGCTCGACCTCTTATGCCCCGTCCGTCCGTCCAACCCATACTTAAACAAGTATAACTTTGACGCCCACTTTGCAAATGTTGCTCCTTGAGACTTTTATTATGATGGCAATAAAGTAAGTCACATGGCTTGAAGGGCGTTATCCTGGGGTACTCGACTAAAAGCAAAAGTGGCAAAAAGCCAGCGTCAAACAATATTTTACAAAAGCGCGAGCTACTTCATTCTTTGCATGCTGCGAATTATGTTTAACGCAGCAGTTCAAACTTTGTGCGCTGCGCTGCTGCTGTGTTGTGTGAGTAATTTATTTTGTGTTCGCCTGCACTGCTACCTCCAGGAGTATTTTTTTTTTTAATTACTCAAAGCATTAAAAAGTGGATGTCTGTGGTGGTGGTTACTAGACTCTGGCTAAATGTTAATTGCAGTCGCACACAGAAAGTGCGCAACAATAAGAAAAAAAAAATAAAAAATTCTCAATACAAAAGCATTTAAAATTTTTGGTAGTTTGGGTTGCGGTTGTGGAACAATGCTGGAGTACAAGGATTTGCTAGCATATTGCCTGGTAATGAGTGCCTAAAATGCTACTCAGTTCGTATGGCATACATTTTGGCGCTACAGTTCCTGCTATACCTGTTTCGGTTTTTTGTACAAAGCTTATACTTAGCAAGATTACTGCAGGGATTTGAACGAAATGTAGTTGTAATTAATCTTATATATTAATTAAATACTGCATGAACTTGACAATGAAACCAATATATTTATGTTTACTCATTTATATCATAAAATGCACCATCAGCATCATATTATATGACCCTAATTGTAGAAGGATAGACATAGGTATGCCATATGCTAAAACTTCTTGGAACGATCCAACTCCGAAGAAACGTAGTGCTGTCACCAACTGTATAATGCGAAGAATCAATGTTGATGGGCTGACAACTTTAAACATGTTTCAATATGCTCTTAATGTCATGATTATTGTACCAAAAATTATCATCACTAATAAAAAGAATTGCCATTATTCAAGATATTGCAAACATTGTGACTAAAAATTAATACTACTATTCACACTCTGTGTGTAGGGTATAGCAATAAACAGCTCTAGACAAGTTGCTACACTATTTTAAACAATGAAATTTTAAGCAACAAAATAAAAAAACCTTTACGCATGCGTTAAGCAGCCAATGACGTTGGTGACGACATAGCAGCGCTACGAAAATTTTGGACTATATAAACGCAACGAAACCGAGCAGTTGTATCAAAACACGCTTTCAGCTCAAAGCAATAACAACCCAACATACAAAAAAAAAAAAAAAAAACCTCAAACAATATGTACAATTTCGTAAGTTAAGCTGAAGAATCCAGCCATAAAGGGTTCTCCAAATGATCTCTTGATATTATTTGCCTTACAGATCGCTGTCTGCTTCTTCGCTGTTTTGGCTGTTGCTGCCGCTAAGCCTGGCATTGTTGCTCCGGTAGCACCTTTGGCCTACACCGCACCCGCTGTTGTTGGCAGTGCCGCCTATGTGGCACCTTATGCCTCCAGCTTCTCCGCACACCATGTAGCACATAGCGCTGCCTTCCCAGCTGCTTATACTGCACCATTGACCGCTGCCTATACTGCTCCATTGGCTGCTCCTTACGCTGCTGCATACACTGCACCATTCGCTGCTCCTTACGCCGCTGCCTATGCTGCACCATACACTGCTGCTTACACTGCACCTCTGGCGGCACGTTATGCTGCTGCTCCATTTGCTGCCGCCTACACCGCACCCATTGCTGCACCACTCGCCGCTGCACGCATTGCCGCGCCAATTGTTGCCCCAGCTGCTCCTTTGTTCCTGAAGAAGTAAAGCATGGGAAGTAGTTAGCAACATTTCCGCTCGCTTTTTGTACCATTTGCCAAGAACTGTGAATAAAAATTTATAGATATAGAAAAAAAAATCACTTGACTGTTTATATTTGGAAAAAAAAAAATTTTAGGAAGGTTTATTGGATCTATTAGATTGGCAAAGTGTTTTGTGCATAGCAATGAAAGCATAGGAGATGCCATAAGGTGTATATCTGCATATTCAGCAACACAAAACAATTCGTTCTAGTTATGTCCCTCTGCATGTCTGTTTGAGTAAAAGGTTTCTTGAGAAACTAAGCTTAGGGATTTAGAATCTCTGTGTGCCGCACTTTTACAAGTTTGTCTTTACATTTAATAACTCCCAACCATTTGTAGAACACACTTTATAGAAACCTCTCAAGAAAATATCTTTAAAAGCAACCACATATTCTATGTTCGTAATTATATGCCAATATTAGCGAACTACATGTTGCAAAAGTACTTCAAAAGCTGTGATTGTGCATTTAACAGTTTTGTGTTCTTTTCGCGCTAATTGTGTTACCATTCCCAGTCTATCTAAATATTTCTTCTTTATATAAGTATCTACAATATTTTACCATGAAGCCATTCAACTGTGTGTGCACTTCAGTTTTATGAGCAACGCATATGCAATGTCACAGCAATACTTCAGAACGACAGCAACATAATCAGCTGCAACGACACACACTCCTTCTAATACTCACCACCAAAACTACATGCTGATACTTCAGCGTTATATATATATATATAAAATACTTAGCAACTGCAGGAGCAACTTCTTTTTTCTTGTCACTACTCCTGCTTGTCGCTCCATTCATAATCACAAACACATTTCTAGAGTTTGGGGCTTGTACCATTTTGTATTTATTGCAAAATTGCATTCGTGTTGCACATAATTGGCATTTTTAAGCGAAAATTTACGCTTCGACACTTTTTCGAGCATGTAACATGCAAACAAAAACTCAAACTCAAACTCAAAGTGAAAGCAAAGTATCTGTATCTGAACATGTATATATGTGTGTGTGTTGATACCACATAAGCTCAAAAGCAAACAACTTCAGAAGTACATATGTATGTATCCTACCTAAAGTTGCAGGTGGTACTTATGCCTCCTGCCTACACTTACACATCGCTAGAGACGCACTCGATACTTCTAATTAGTGATGATATTTAAATGCTCCACTTCTCCTTTACATATGTTTCTTTATGTCTATCTCGCTCTAACTGGTTGTATAATAATTACATATTTCCGCATTTAATTAATTTTTAAGACCTTTTGCTTGGTTTGAGTGTTCAGGATTTGTTCTGGATGGCTGGCTGGCGGGTTTATGTGTTTATTCGTGCATGAGCTGAGAAGCTGCCTGCCGCGTGTGAACACTTAAAGCCTGATGTTGTATGAGTTTTTGATGAAGTCTGGGTGGTACTCTGCTGGAAATTGCCTTTTTAACTGCTAGGCAACATGTCGTCTGTTTGTCATTGACATTTAAGGCAATTTTAATTGATTTTTTTATTTAATATAAGTGTGAAATGGAGCGTAGTTTGAATTTGATTTATGCGTAATTGATATTTTATTTCTGCTGATTTATATGTACATGTCCTGCACATTATTCTTTGCTTTCTGATTTTGCAGGTGAGTAAAGTTTCTCATTAGTTAAATTTTTAGCATAAATTTAGATAGGCGTTAGGTGGAAACAGTTAATTACTTTTACTTTTGATTTTAAGAAGTGTGAATAGATCTTAGAAATAGTGTCACTTTATTAGCAAGTCGCTGCGGATTGATGCAGAAAGCCTTATAACAGCTGAGCTGTAACTACTTCTTGATATTAAGAGGACTGCTGCAATGTCATCGCCTATCAAAGAACTATACAGACGGAAGCAACTGAGACAAATGAAAATGAACAAAGGAAAATGCCTCTGCAGATGCCAGAAATAGGAGCAAGAAAACCGTGGGCATTGACCATTTAATAAACCCCATTATGCAGAAATAATTTTTTTTTCTAACACTAAAATTTTTTATTCACAGTTCTTGGCAAAATGTACAAAAAGCGAGCGGAAATGTTGCTATTTCCCAAGCTTTACTTCTTCAGGAACAAAGGAGCAGCTGGGGCAACAATTGGTGCGGCAACGCGTGCAGCGGCGATTGGTGCAGCAATGGGCGCTGTGTAGGCCGCGGCAAATGGAGCAGCAGCATAACGTGCCGCCAGAGGTGCAGTGTAAGCAGCAGTGTATGGTGCAGCATAGGCAGCGGCGTAAGGAGCAGCGAATGGTGCAGTGTATGCAGCAGTGTAAGGAGCAGCCAATGGAGCAGTATAGGCAGCGGTCAATGGTGCAGTATAAGCAGCTGGGAAGGCAGCGCTATGTGCTACATGGTGTGCGGAGAAGCTGGAGGCATAAGGTGCCACATAGGCTGCACTGCCAACAACAGCGGGTGCAGTGTAGGCCAGTGGAGCAACAATGCCAGGCTTAGCGGCAGCAACAGCCAAAACAGCGAAGAAGCAGACAGCGATCTGTAAGGCAAATAATATTTTAAGATCATTTGGAGAACCCTTTATGGCTGGATTCTTCAGTTTAACTTACGAATTTGTACATATTCTTTGAGGTTTTTTTTTTTTTGTATGTTGGGTTGTTATTGCTTTGAGCTGAAAGCGTGCTTTGATACAACTGCTCGGTTTCGTTGCGTTTATATAGTCCAAAATTTGCGCTGCTTTGCTTTGTCGTCGTCGTTGGCTGCTTTACGCATGTGTAAAGGTTTTTTCAGTTGCTTAAAATTGTAAATCGTTGTACACTTGCTATACTCTTCATACAGAGTGTGTTTATAATGCCTTAAAGTAGGCATCGAACAGCCCATAAAGTAAATATAATCGTGATCAGCTAGGGAAGGCAAGGCCTTTAAACAATTTCCGTCTGTCTGTTTGCACCCTACTTGTATAAATCTTCCAAATATTGGTTTTAAAGTTGGCATCTAAAAACCAGAACCAAGACACTAGTTAGAATGTCCCCTTTATGGCCACTAGAGGGTATCGCTTTCATACAAAACTTATGAATAAAATCGGGAATGAATGTAGGATGATATTGGATGAATTGTACGCTTAAATATATTTAAAAAGTAGCGATCTCCATTCTCTTAATTAGCGGATGGTGCGCTGCAATTACCACTAGTAGAAAGGAATGTTTGGTTTAATAGTCGAATCATTTAACCTTCATGGAATTACTTCAGTCAATGGACTTCGTTGCAGATCGGTACATGCTAGTTAGTTGCACTGAACATTCTGTAATTAATGGAAGGCATACACCAAACGTGTTGGACATAAAATATTATAATGGCCCAATTACTTGTCGCAGCCAAGGTTCGAAGTAGACTCAACTTGGTGCACGCAGCACATCTCAACAGTCATCGAAAGCTAGAAGTAGGCAAGCTGCAAGCACAGCAGATCACCTAAAACTTCTCAGCAAGAATCTCCTAACTATTTAGGAACTTTTCCATCTTCTGAAGATCTGCAAGTAAAACATTTAACTTGTTTCATGCAGTCATATCGCCAAGAAAGTTATTGTTTACATCAGACTTGTGATTAATTATTGGTAGGTCGAAGAGTTATGGCAGAGAAGAATTTCACTGAACAAAGAACTCTGCAGTCGGTAGCAACTCAAGCTATTTGAGAGCGATATCGAGTGAAATGGAAGGATCACCAAATTTTTACACTTCGACAAACCGTTACTTTATGAATCAAGTTTCTCGACACCCTATCGCCAATAAGTATCCCAGCAAAGAACGTTCGTCTTTTAATGATGCCACTATCTCACATGCAAAGCTTTGTCGGGATAGAAAAAAACCGCTTTGAGCACTTTGACATAATTAAAAGTTTAAGGCAGGATGACGCGCTATCATGCGATTTTTTCTAATTTGTTGATGGAATACTTCATACGCCAATGACTATATATATAGAATATGTTGGGCTTGTAGAAGGAAGAGAATGGCTTGTATATAGAGACAAGACGAATTATTTAATATCAGACGCTATTATTACATCTTGAATGGTCTGTGATAGGAAATTTTTAAATTCAATGTTGTAGAAAATGTTGTCTATCTGGGAACAGAGATAACATCAGCCTGGTGATCTCACCAAGCATTTTAAAAGTAGATTCCTCTCTAGAATGACGCAAATTTAAATATATTCGACGAAAGTACTTCCATCGCTGTTGTATGGAGCAGAAGTTTCTCTATATAAGTTTCTGTTGCATGACTTATATGGGGAAGTTAAACTTTATTTAATGACGACCATTTACAGGCTGACCGGATAAGCGTTGGAGTGATCAAGTCTAGAAACATTTCTGTGTATTAAGCTTTAATGAAGACTGATGTTTGCGCTCTTGAAGCACCTTCCTGAGTTCGGTCATTGTAACATAGTATCTGAAAGATACTGACGAGTTTCTATAATGGATCGAAATACTCGTATGTTCGAGCTCCAATGACTCCAATAGCAGCTTAGTCTGCTCTGTGTGTATCAGTTTATAACTGTAAATATAAATTATTTCAAATCATACGTAAATCAAAAAATATTATGTTGAAGTTCTTTGCTCTATTAGCAGAATTTAGCAATCTTAAAACTACTCACACATTTCTACCAGTCTATTTTCTTCTAAAAGTTTATATTCCTTTAATAAATCAAATATTATTTTATGCTTTAAACTATATTTTCTATGACTAATATTTAAAATTTCTTTGTTATTATTCCGCGAAATAAATTATAATAAAAACTATTTCATGAATTCGTACAGAAAATGCATTACAAGGTCATGGTCGTACCAAAGTACGTTCATTCACTTATAAGACCGGGCCTAACGGTTTATTATGCATAATGTAACTTACAAAATGTAATAAACGACTACGACGACGATGAGATACAAAATTGCAGCGACATGTCGCGGTCGTCCAAATATTGCGCAGACGCATATAGACCAATGACTTGGCAACGTTTCTTGTCGATGGCGACAAGTGCCTACACCAGCCACAAGCCAAGAAACAACAAAAACAAACAAAAAAAAGACAACTTTGACAATGCCGCATGTGCCTTGCATATTAAACACAACAAGCACGAAATGTTTAAGCTACTGTATTGTCGGTTTGAGCTTCAGCTCGAAACTATTACTGAGCTGCATATTTTGGCTATATAAACTAGCGCTTCAGTTCGGAATAGCAACACAATTCAATTCAAAGCAATCAAAGCTAGTAATCGAAAAAAAAAAAACCTAAACAAAATGTTCAAATTCGTAAGTACTAAACTGAAAATCCTTAAAAAAAATTCCTTACTATTTGATGTGACTTACAGATCGCTGTCTGCTTCTTCGCTGTTTTGGCTGTAGCTGCCGCTAAGCCTGGCATTGTTGCTCCGGTAGCACCTTTGGCCTACACTGCACCCGCCGTTGTTGGTAACGCTGCTTATGTGGCTCCCTATGCAGCCAGCTACAATGCACATCATGTAGCACATAGCGCAGCCTTTCCAGCTGCCTACACTGCTCCATTGACCGCTGCTTATACCGCTCCAATTGCAACCGCTGCTTATACCGCTCCTTTGGCTGCTCCATACACCGCTGCATACACTGCACCATTCGCTGCTCCTTACACTGCTGCATATGCTGCTCCATACACTGCTGCTTACACCGCACCTTTGGCGGCACGTTATGCAGCTCCTTTGGCCGCTGCTCCATTCGCCGCTGCTTACACCGCGCCCATCGCTGCCCCAGCGCTGTTAAAGTAAAAAGCCTTTAATAGTTTTGTGATTTCGTTGACTGATTTTATGACTGGATCGTTTTGTTAATTAAATTGTTGAAAAAAAAACTAAAGCATTTTTAATTGTTTTTGGCTTGGTACCTGGTTAAAAGGTATTTGTTTTGGATTTATATATCTTTTAATAGGTACAAGTTTTTTTGTTCTTTTCATTTAATAAGAAGGCTCCTCGCTAAGTTTAAAACGTGATCGAGACTGTGACTGAGAAAATCATACTTGAAAGTTGAGCAGAAAGAAGCTAAGCATCAACACGAAACTCACTTTCTGGACTGACTTCCATTAGGGGAAGTAAATATGTTTCAGCATTATTGGAAGACTAGGTTACCCACCGTCTATTCGCTTACTCTCTATATGTCCTAGTTAATCTTGAGAGAATTAGAATGACCAGATCAGGCTTGCAAATATTCGTAATCGCAGTGCAGTACCATATCCTTACTCCTTACTTGGTAGTGGCCAAAAACACAGATGATTGCATTTTACTGTTGTTGGATTTGGTTAAGTGAACGTGCTTAGGATGACTGTTTTGCATGGTTGCAGCTTGACTATCGAAGTAGATTGATATATATATATATACTTTTCTTCAGAAAGCTAAACTGCTTAGCCCACTGTCAATCTGCAAATGTCTCTGGTTGGAAGGTGCTAAACTACATGAGAAGGCGATATGAATGCTGCGTTGTCAGTTACACCGAAAACAAGCCAGCACCTAGACACCTGTTGGTGCAAATTGAAAGCTTGTTTCACCAACTGTGGCTTAAATATTTCATTGCATTTGTGCTATGGAACATAATATATACCCCCTACCTAACCGGCTTCAATACTAAAACTTGATTCTTTCGCTCTCAGCACATGAACTGAGAAGACTAGCTGCCGACTACTGTAAAATTCCATAGCAAGTATGGCGCCTAAAACTGCTTGGGGCAGAGAGAGAGAGTGTTTGTACCACAAGGAGCAAGTTATATCCTCAGACCAAGGCTCCATAGGCTGGTATAGAATGCATGGTAAAGCGGTGGGCGTTTTTGACATCTCGTCAGAATGACTCCTCTCTTTCTACGTCGCTTTGGAAGGCGCCTAACTAACTGGTTTGGATGGTTTCTCAGGCGCTCCATGTATTCTAAGGCCTGACGCTTAATTACATCCCAATTTTGGAAACTTTTTGGTTATTTCTTTATGTTGCAAGTATCATGGGGCATTTGAAAGATTGCGTAGGCACTTTGCCTGGAGGCTCAGCAGTTGGTCTTGGAGGAAGACTCGCAGAATGCGAGTGTCGCAAGCACATTTGCTCAGATTGATACATAAATTCTATTTCTTAGTCCACTGTCCAAAATACATCAGTGGCATTCTATATGCAAATATGTCGGCAAATGTGTTGAAGATTAGATCTTGGAGACCATCTGTTGTTATTAAAGAGCCAGTCTTGAGTGAAGAGGTATTTGAGGCACCCCAGTTCAGATGACTTTAACACTGGACACTACTCCATCCAGGACAATAGAAAATTAATAGCTTATTTCAGTCTGTGTTCTTGTAATCATTTTGTGTACTAATTCTATACAATAATTGAACATGCTGAACATTTATGTTGCCGTCTATTGAAACTTTAAACCATACGAATGTATCTAATAGTACACACTCTCCGCACATAATTGTTAGCCAAATTATTAACATGAACTCCATTAAAATAGCAAACAATGCACACAATGCATAGTCATCAAGCTTTGAATTTCTGCTACTAATTAAGTATACGCCGCCGCATTTGTGCCTGTGTTTATGTGTCGTAGCCGTATGCATGTAAGTATTTGTGCGTAATTGTATCTGTGTGTGCTAATATCGAATAACGTGCAACAATGTGCTAGCCTCGGATTGTCATCTCACAGCTATTGATTTAAATATGTTATTACATACAACGAACGAAATCTAATTAATGAGTTGCAACAACAGCAACAGCTAAACTTGTATCAGCAGCTATTATCGAACATTTATACATACTCATATGTATATATTGTAGATACCAGCTACTTCATTTGCTGTTTATATAACTGTATGCCTGCTTGTCTGTCTGTCTGTCAGTGTATCTGTGTGTATCAAAGCTTTATATCAAATGATTGAATTAATTAATTAATTAAAGCAATGCAATGTAAGCTCAAAGGCGTTTCTGCCTGATTTAATTCATTAAATTGTAAAAACTATTTTCAAATTGTTGCAAGCTAAGCAGAGTATCTTTGAAACGAAGTATTTCAATTGAGAAGCTACTCATTGGCATGCGGTATGCGTTTGCAATACTTTGCTAAATTATCAATTGAGCTGCTTTGAAACATGCAAAATGGAATTAAAACTTGGCGGCAACTGTAGACAAAGTCGTCTTAGGTCGATTGGCTTTCGACTTATTTCGTTTGAATAAAAGTTGATTTTTGTGCGTTTTTCAATCAAGTAAATGGATTTGCGCGATTTACTCTATGGCAAACGATGCTGAAGAAATTTATAATTAACTTAAGAATGAAAGGGTGTTTTTTTTTTTTAAGAAGTTTAGAATTTTTTGAAGAGCTTTTTTTGAACTCAGCAATTGTAGTAGAGGGGAGGGGTATTCTTTTGATAGGAAAAACGAAATATTTCTCATTTGGCCAGTAATTAGCGAAAAAGAGGAATTGTACAAATAGCTAAGCTATTCCAGGTGTCCCATGTTAATTCCTATTTTTTATAATTATAAATGAAATATTAAAATACATAAATAAAAACTTTCTATTTTAAATAAATCTTTTACACTAGTTCAAAATATACATGCACATATACATACATATATGTATGAGATGAAAGTATTTAATCAATTATTTAAAAGAAAATCCTCGGGTAACGCAAAATCATTAACAAAATCTGTTCGATATTTCCGTAAAAACTCCAACACTTCATTTTGTAGAAGAATTGCGCTATTCCGATCCGTGCTTAGTTTCCGTATATTTTGTTCGACGGATTTGGCATTCCATTTCTGTAATAGTAAGGAAATAATAAGCAGCGTAAAGGAAAAGGATGCGGTGAGGTGAGTTGAGTTGGGTGAGCTGTTCAATAGTAACTTTTTTTAAAACATGTTACAGATCAATTTTCATATTTATATACACTTTCTGCTGCTTCTTTTGCCTACTTTCTTTAATTTTTGTGAACCAGCTCCCCCCCCCCTTACACACATATTTTTATTTACCTTACTCTGCAACTCGTTGACAATAGGCAGAATAAGTAAATGATTTTGTTCACGCAATTCAGTAAATCGTTCATGCATAATAAGCTCAATCCAGGGCTCCTTAAAGAATTCAAGTAGATTCGGAATAGTATTATTTGCCCAGCGCAGCTCGAGATCGTTCAGCAAACTTGTGTGTTTACCACAAAAGTGTTCAAGAAAATCAAATTGCATGAACTAATAAACGAAAACGAATAAGATAATAATTAGTTAAAATACATAAAATAACGCTATTAAACAAATAAAATAACCTTCTAACCTTCTGTGTGATCACTGTTATCTCGGTTACCATTTTGTTCGCATTCAACACGATACGACAAAATTCGCCATGCTTTATTGTTTTCATAGTCAGTGCATCCTCCTGCGGCAAATAACTGTTAATGAAACGCTTTGGCATGGTTAATTTTGCCATCCAATGGTTCATGGGTAAAGCAGCTTGGAAATAATGAGGCTCAGAGTAACGATTGTCCTTCTCACGCATGCTAGCAGTATTCGTGCGGGGTATGATACCAAGTATTGCTATAAGCTGTGTAAAAGTTATTATTTATGCATAAATATGTATGGAGCAGATATTCCTATATTGACGCGTGTGAGTTATTTTGTTGTTTTTAATTATTCAAGCTAAATTAAACCACATGAAAATATTTTTCATACAAAACCACATGAAAGGGAACAGTTTTGTAGGGTACCTCTACCTCTTCTAGTGGTCCGAAGTGGAGCAATATGTAAAATTTCATTCGAATTTAAGTATAAAACAAAAAGAAAAGGATCGTCACGTTCATTAAACACTATCTATCTGCAGAAGGAATATAATGCATAAAATTTTTAAATTTGAAATCTCTTTTTTTGTAGTCTTTAAGTTGGCTATATATACTAAGTGCTTATATAAGTATATGTTGGAGAAACTCAACACGGGTGTTCCCCTTTTTTATTAATTTGCCGCGCTCGAGTAAGCCCCGAAAATCCAGCTTGGTTCCTCTACTACTTCATCAACAACATTTTTCCATACATCATTCAGAAAGATGTGTACGCATGTATGGTAGGTGTAAACCCTTCCTTAGAGAGGAACGTTTTTATATTCACTGAAAACAAATGATATTGAAAAGGAATAAAAAAAAAAAAATATAAAAAAAAGTTTACAAACTTGAAGGCTCTGTCTTTTGTAGTCTTCAAGATGTCAATGTTCATACGGACAGGCAGACATACGGAGAGACGGACATATTTATATTGACTCGCCTTTTAATGCTAAATTAAATTATATAGTTTATAAGTCTATTTTATGAGTTCCTCCACGCCTTCTTCTGCCTAATATATATATATTCAATTTGCACAAAATTAGTTTAGCCTTTTACCTAATGGATACAGGATATTCCAAAATTTGTTTTTTTTTATATAATTGCTCTGATTGAGATGCTTTCTTTTAATTGTTTTACTATGTATTTAATAGACTTAGTACCTTTTTTCAATGTACTTTTTGTCCTCAGCTACCATGTGGTTGGCTAAAAGTTTTTTGGAAACCCTGAACTCCCTGGACACTGCCTAGATTGTATCTGACGTCAATTTTAAGAACTGCGCGTCATCAGGTTAGCACACCGTCTCGCGTAAGTTTTTCACTTTTTGACAGCCTTTGACTACTTGTTAGCTTCTGTTTTTTATTTTTCTTCTTTATTTACACATTTTAATGCTAATAGACAACTCTAGCAGTAAATTCTGGTTATCAAACGCATTCAAATGTTGAGAGCCTGCGACAAAGTATTTGCAGGTGCTAATCTGACGACCAAAGTTGAATTATTTTTTTGCTAATTTTCGAAAGAAAAAAACTTTAAACTGGAGAAATAAAACTTTTTGTTTTATTTGACTCAGAATTGCTTCGGTCATAAACAATAATAATTGCTCGATTGCTTGTCTAATCTAATGACGCGTAGTGTAAACAAAAGCCGACTTAACATACCTTTTCAGCTGCCTCACGAGCGTTGACATACTCATATTGATAATTGGGTGCACTGCGCATTTTTATGTCATTGCCAAGCGCGTAGATATTTACATCGTTCGTCTGATAGCGTTCATTGACCAGTAACTGTCTATTCAACATTTCGATACCCGATGCGGCGTATACAGCATGCGTACGTTTATCCATTGAGATTTGATCAAAGCTGATATATATATCGCACGTGTATTCCACCTGCTTATTGGTACAGGCGCAATCAAAAATTACGCTGCGTATGATGTATTCTTTGTCGTATAACTGCCAATGCGAAAATTTTAGATTGCGCAACACTTGTACGCCCAAATCGCATATCATGTCAAAAAGTATTGCCTCAATATTGGCATCCCGATCCGGTTGTTGTACGCCCGCACGCAATTTTGTCTGCGCTGTGCCGGCAGGCGGCAATATAAGCGTTATACATGCTGCTGATATATTGTGCGCCACAAGAAAGTTAATACACTCGAAGGCACATATATTTAGGCCATAAATAATTATACGATAGGTATGCAGCTTAGTAGCAAGTAAAGCTTGTGTCTTGTGATATAATATTATTTTATCCAGACGATAATTAATACGCGCACAATTGCATGGCAGTTGCAGTTCCCGATTCATTTTATGTAGACCGCTTATACCAAATTCTATGGGTCGCATAATTAGTAGTAAATCGTAGCACAATATGCAGCCACTCTCCAGTACGACATTGCATTTCGTGCGTTCAATGCGCATAATACGTCCATTAACAAATCGTATATATTGCCGCATATCCACGCGTTGTGTGGCGTCACGCACAAAGGCAGCACAATTTTTACGCGTCACATAACATTGATCCTGTACTGTACAGATGTCGCATTCAAAGTGACGATCATACTCGGCCTCAATAACGCCGGCACTTGTTATGCAGGTAACATCGTAGTCGGGCAAACAACAATACATGCGCATATACTCGTCGCTGTTGATGAGATATGTTGGCGTTGGAGTTGAGTTGTCGTTTATAATAATTAGCAAACTACTAACCCGCGGCTTGCTGTTTTCCAAGCAAAGATCAATAGACGCAAAAACGCCTTACAGTAGTCCGAAAAGCCAATAATTACAACTTTTCGCTTGCTGCCAAACAAGCGCAAGGGTCGCAAGTTGGCACAATGTATCTGCATAAAATCGTCCAAATAGTTGCGTTGCTCAAATTTAAACTCCAAATCTGCTTGCGCTCTTTTTTTTAACTCTACATCTAAATGCATATCGGAAAATTTGAGAAACCAAAACTTCTTACGACGGCGCGGTTCAATGGGCATCATAAACTTTAACAAATCATTATCCAGCGAATGTAACTAAAGCATTTAATAAAGCATACAGCGGCAAATTTTTAAGTTGTGCATTACTTACAGTGTCACGGCTTATGAAATAGAATTCTCGATACACTGTCTTGCAGGCCAATGCACGAAATATATTCTGCGCCCAGAAATGAAAGAATGGATGCAGCTTCAGCAATATTATCTCGCCGCGGTAATGCCTTGAGCCGGGTATATTGGGTATCAGATAGTTTTTGCACAGCAAATGATATTGCAAAAACTGTCTGTAAATCAAAAAGAAATGAGTAACTTTTGTATTTTACAAACATTGCCAAACAAATACCTTACAATGACAAACCCAACAAAGCTATTCTGCTCGGCTGCATTCGATGAATTTCCGGCGCGTATGACAAAGAAATTGAAATTAGAACCTTTAGCTTGAAATATATCTTGTATAATCTGCTTAACCACAAATTCTTGATGCTCATACTGCGCATGCACAGCTGCCAGTTCAGTAGCGAGAAAATGAAACACAGCATCCACATCTTCGCGACGCAGCTCATGCAACCAGACTTCGGCAAAGAGTGTGCTACGATGTAGTAGATACAAATCCTCAGGCATATGACAATCCGGGCGCCGTGGTACACGCAAAAAGTACTTCAACACATGTTCCATGCTAACAGTCAGCTGTTGCACATCTGAGATCATTAATAGACAATAATCACGTTCCGGATATGCAGAGAATGCGCTGCACAAAAAGAATAGAATACGTGTACGCGGAAAACTTGATTCTACGGCGACCATATTGAGCAGAAAAGCATTGCCGGCGAGTTCCAGCATGCTGTCGTGTTCAACAGTGAAGTTCATTGGTAAATCGCATGTTAGTAAAAGTTTTTCTTTTACTTTGGTTAAATAGTAGCTTTTCTGACGTGGTTCTAAAATATATATCTATTAATTTATGTAAAATATAATATTTAGACTTCATACACACTGTCATAAATATGTTGAAACCACTTGAATATGTCTTCCAACATATAGGACTGCACTTTATGTTCGTTTTTGTTGTCTACACTGGCTACACTACAATTGCTGTTGCACTTCATTAAACTTTTCAATATGCTTAACTCTTTAAACTCCTCTACAGCTGTTATGGAAAAAAACCTCGCCGGATTTCTTTTCTGAAAAATACTAAGCATTGCGCGTTGCAATATTATTTCTATTGTATAGTATCAAAATCTTACGTCACATCCAGCTCCACAGTTTTCAAGTTATCTGTTTGTGGCACACGCAACAAATTGCCAAAATTATGGCAGTCAAAGTTGCAAAGTAGACGACGCACATTGACTTGATTTGATATCCAAACGTAGCCGATCGTTTGATTTTCTACCTTAAAGCAAATGATTTTTCTTTAAACAATTTTCTTTGCATTCGTCGAAAACGTACCTCGCCTATGATCACCTGTTGGTTACTATCCTGCACCAGCTCAGCAACAAAAAAGTCGCCACGCTCTACACGTATATCTGGATGTTCCACATCGAGTATCTGCATGACATCATCATTGTCGCCTGCACTGGATTTATGTAAATGTGTACAGATATTTTTTTTTTTTTTTTATTTTATACTACTTACAGTGCCCAACGATAGTTTATTTTTGATACAACATAATCGACCAAAACTATGTGCACGGTTATATATTTGTGAAAGCTAGACATATTGAGCTCACGCGGATAATAGACTTTTGCAAATTTATCCAATTCATCAAAGTAAACTAAATCCTCCTCGATGCACGTTGGCATTTGTATGAAAATACAATAACGTGTCCAGTATTCGCGCAGAAAAGCCTCTGCAATTAATTGCTTCATCACTGCCGCATGTTTCTTGTGATAGACTAGAAAGTTGGCAAACATGGTATTGCTCACATTTAGAGGCAACTCAATGCTGCATAAAATAGAAGTTGCTTTAATAGTACAACGAAAATTATATGATATGTGCTTCTTACCAGTAGTGATGTTGCAGCCAGTGTGTCCAACAATCTTGCGGCAAGGCTGGCAGATTGGCGCTGTCCGCAAAAGCAGCGTAGGCAATTGGTATATTTAAATTGTTCGGCTCGAATGCTACTAGACGATATTTTTCATAGTCTAGAAAAAGTTCGTCTTGCAAAAGTCGATTTTTCTTGAATTTACCGATAACATCGCGCGAAAGAAGAAAACTTATAAGTGGTTTCAGATCAAGTTCGTACTCGACGTCGCGTATGAAATAATTGGACATTGTCTAGCAAACGCTTTTGAATTATAAACCAGAACAGTAGAATGACAGCAAATAACGAACGTTTAAAAATTAATGGAATAATTGTTTTTTTTTTGTTTAATTTTTTTTTTTGTAAATCTAAAGCTGCAACGGAATTATATTAATTACTTACGTTGAGACTTTGACATTGAAAAATTAGGCAATAAGATTTATTTTATTTTAAATTTCATTATAATCAAGAATGAATCGTTTCACTATTCATAAGTATGGTATGGCCACAAGAAGGTACCGCGCACATAAAAATTGTGAAGTTGATTCCGTAGAGTATATATATTCTTAATCAATTCGACGAGACGCATCAATTTAGCTATGTCCTTCCATCCGCCTTTTTATTACATTAAATATTTTTCTTTATTATTTATGCAGCATATATTTGCAAAGTCTTAAATTAGGAATCGGATTACTTATTAGGTACTAGCTTTTACCTGCTACTTCGTCCGCGTAGATTTCAATAAAAAGTAGCATAACTAATTAACAAACTTAACAGATTGACTTCTCCTGATCCTCTAAACATGTATACCAAATTTTATCTCTTAAATGGATGCAAAGATATGACTCTTTATGGGCTTAAGCCAAGGCAGGCTTCTACATTAAACCACTTGGACTTTCTGTATGTCCTTCTGTCTGCCTATAAGGGATCTTAAGCGAGACCAGATATAGAGTAAGCACACATCACTAGTCTGATCGATAGCATATACCTAGCTGGTCGCGATGGCAATAACCTCAACGTGGTGCTCAGAATAAGAGCCTTGTGACACCTGAGTGTTTCTGTGACTGGCTGGTCTTCGTTCTCAGCTGAACCAATATATTATGAGTTTTAGTGCTGGTGTTAGCTGTTTACGATAAAATTCAGCGATGCAATATACCTGCTGCAGGAGAAAAAATTTGCTTCTCAATGGGAACCAAATTTAAAAGCAGAACAGTTCCCAATGCAACCTTGCAGTGATAGTTTACTTGCGTAGTGATAGATCATTTCTTCGATTAAGAACCCAGAAAAACCTTCTTTAATTTGCCAAGTCATGTATTACACAATTTTACGGAATCGTGCGAATTAAGATCACATCAGAAGTTTATCAAAATCGGAAAATCATTTGAGGTACAATGATGAAATTTGGTAGACATGTTCATGAAATGGGGAGAAGTAAGATGAATTGGAATAGCGGGTTGCATGCCAATAACACACATACATATGTAGATGCACGGACACATCATTAATTTTTATATATAAAGTATGTTGAATTTTTTTTAATTAATTCAGTACTGAGATATATTTATATTTCCTCCATATTTTAATGAATAAGTTTCAATAATACATACAACCAAAAAAGGCTTCAATTGACAAATAAAATGTTGGAGAGAGGGAGTCTCGAAAAACTAGAAGAACGTGAATTGCATATTCAACAACTTCAAGAGCGTCTGAAACTAAGAAACAACAACAAGAATTCCGCCTTCAACAACTTTGTAGTAAAGCATTTACTTCAAAAGCATATGAAAATTAGGACCAGCGAGAATTTCGTAGTAACCAAGAACATGTGAAACTCAAGAGTTCAGCGGCTTCGCAGAAATGCATCTATATTAAGAACATCTAAAATCAAGGAATAGAAAACATTTTACAATGAAAATTTTTCATTACGACAGACCATGCGATAACAAAAATTTCGATGTAGTTCACATTGTTGTGAGACCTTTGCCAAAGAAGCACCTGCCAATGCTGTTCAAATGGTAAAATCAATTTATCACCGGTCTTTCAGTTTCTAAATTTACTCTTCTGGCAATACTGAGACTTGATGTCTACTTTTAAAAACTTTGGAAAGCAAAAATCATCTTTTAAAATTATTTGTTTGGAAACAATGCAGTATTTATGCCGACATTTAAAGAGCATGAAAACATTTGCTAAAGCATTAGTTCACTTCCTGTACCTAATAAAGGCACCTAGTTCTTGCAAATATTGCTTGAATAAACCGGGAATCATTTTAAGCCTCCAAACAATCAGTTTAAAATGACATCGGAGTTATCATTCGTGCCTACGAAACATCACCCAGCGTACAATAAGAAGGTTTCAATGCATCAGCATCTTCCACTACCGCGTGTATCAGAAACACATCAATCATACGATGCACTCCATATCCCATATTTTTTTCCGCGAAACATTTCAGGAAGAAGATTCAGTTTGTGGATTTTAGTGAACATGTGTCAAGTTTTATTTTAAAGTCCCATGAAGTGTTTCATCTTTTTTTTTTTTAGTTATAATGTACGCTAATACAACACAGTTTATATTAACCTGCAACTAAACTTAAATACATTTTAAATATTCTGCTATAGATTAAAATTAAATCTAGATTAAATTTGTTTTGTCCTATTTTCGAAATAATCTTTTCTTTAAACACTTTCCATCCTTTTAACTTACAAACTAATCAAAATAAACAGAACAGAACAAAACAAACCACAATTTTACACTTAAACTCTTAGCAGAAATAAATGTTCGACCAAAAACTTTGTAAAATTCATAAATTTCTAATGCTTTTGCGCTGAGTATATTTTAACCCACATTTGTTGAAATTGTTTTTGTTTTATTTTCAGTAATCAAAATTATTCTATATGCTGCCATTTAGCTTCTTGCCTTTTGTCTTAAAAGTAAAAAAGCGAAATGATGCAAAGCATCAGTTAAAAAGCAAAACCGTAAAAGAGCAGCTTAACTTCTTTGTGAATTCTAAATGGAAAACTTGAGTAAATCTTCGACTGCAAAAAAGGAGAAAAAAAAAGTATAAGAAGAAGATGAAAAATAGACAAGCATGTTTTATTACAGACGAGCTCAAATATAAAGCTGCAGAAGCAGCAACGCAGCTCAGTGCAGATAGGTAAAAATGATTTTGAAGCATTATGCTGAGTTTTGGCTACAAAATTACTTTCTTTCTTCGTTGCTGATTGTCTGTCTAACTTGTGTCTTATTGTAAAAGATTTTCCGTTGAGCATGCTTAACAGTAACAAAGCTGTAAGATGAAAGGATGACAGATATGTTGGGAAATATGAAGCGTAAAGAAAAGGAATGAAATATATACCATTGATTCGGTCAAATCGAAGCTAGCATACGCTGCTGCGCATATAAGTAACTTAAAATATATTTTTTTAAACTTAAATTAAACATTATATTTGGTTATCACAGATGATGATTTCATGCCTTGAATATTCGGCAGAAGAAACATGTGCTTTGTGCTTAAGTCTAATGGAACTCCAAACTAGCAGACTTGATAAATACTTCTTCATGTATTTTGTGTTTGGTTTAAAAAATAACGAAAATAAGAACAATGATTCAATAATTCTATTCAGTTGTACATTTATTTAAAATTTCTTTTAAATTTTATTCTTAAATTAATAGTTTGTGAATGCTTCGATAGCTGCCTTTCGTTATCGAAGTCGCTGTTTCGATAAAAGACCGATAGCTGATATGGCTACCACACGAAGACAAAGTTCCATTTGGTATACATGTTAATGGGATCGGGGGAAGTATTTGAGGTACAGCAATGAAATTGGGCATCAGAAGTAAAATCCATTGTGTGTACAAGTAAGAAAAATTTGGTTTTATTGAGCGAGGGCGAAGCGAGCGGGGTTCAGTTAAATTGATATTAAGATATTTCAGATGAATGCAGTTTGGAGAGGTTATGGGTATTACATGGTATCTTTTATTTTGTTTTAGCTATGATTTTGAAATTATAGTTGCAGGTGCTTTTTTGAATGAAAATTTTTTAATTTAAACACATTTTGGTTACATTTTTCTTGACGAAACAACTTGTTGTTGTTGTTTTAAAAAGAATAACTGGTTTAATTTCAATCTCCTTAAATATTTTTAATTTACTGAATTTTCTAAATTACGGTCCAACAAACTAAAATACCCTGTTTCACATTTAATTGAAAGGATGCCAAGAAAACAGAAGCAGCAGAGAAGTACAGTGCATACATATCGGACAGAACATCTTTCAGACTTGAACACTTTGCACCTTGACGCAGTGTAAAACAATAAAAAAAAAAAAAAACAAGAAACCATAAGCAACGCATAAAATGCGACAAGACGCAAGGACGAATGAAACCTACAAACATACGTAGAATACTAGTAATATAGAAAGTTTCGAGGATGAAGCATAAAGACGAAGTTAAGTCAACAGACAAAAGCTTGGCGCTAAACAGGGACAAATAAAAACGCAATGAATGTGAAGGAAGGACCCTACTAGTATTTATTGTTGCTGCTGTCAGTTTCCTGTTTGTCAGCACCTCACTTGGCTGTTGTCAGTAACTCTGCTGCTGCTGTTGGTCCTTGCGTAAAATTCTGCTAAATGCTTTTGTACTTTGGCTGTCGCTCAAGGCGAGCAGATTGTATCAGGCATGAAGCTGTGTACTAAGTATAATATATATAAGTAATATATGTATATATAAGAGTATGCGCTGCCTTTCAACACGCCCAAGACGACGCACTTCCTGCTAGCCAACCGTTTTCATCATATTGTGCGCGTTTGCGGCTTTCAGCTGCTTTTGTTGCTGCTTCTTATTATCAAAAGCATTTGACTTGCAGCATGAGCAGCTGCAAAGCTTCAGGTGAAAGTCATTTCACGCTGTTCTAGCGCAAAAGATTAAAATAATAGCAGCACGTAAATTAAACGAGAATGCGCGTACAAAAGATAAATGGGGAGGAGAAAAAGATGCAGCAGCAGCAGCAGGATATGAAAGAGTTCAACAGTGGAGCATACAGTTGAAAAATAAGGAAATTCACTGAAATAAATGTGGCTAGAATGACTCGAAATTAGGTAAACAATATTTCTTTTAATTTATTAATGAAAAAGATTAAAAATTTGAGAATAGAAGATTTCTTTGTTTATATCAGCACTGCACTTGCTTGAATTTTAGTTTAAGTTTTCATATTTAGAGAAGTCAATCCTACTGCTGAATGCGACCATTGTTTACAAGACTTCAGTTTTTATCATGCTTTAGGAGTTTTTTTTTTTTTTTTTTTTTTTTTTAACAGCCATTCACTACTTCACGCCCATTGTTCGCCCGCCTGCTGGCTGCTGTTTTGAGTTTGAGTTGTTGCATTACAACTACGGCTATGTACAAATATTTCAAGATGGCTGTTGCGGTAAGATGCTTAGCTTGGTGCCGTGTCTGCCATATCTTCTCACACCGCAAATCAGTGGGCGGCAAATTGCAGGCTGCATACCGCGCGTGTCTGTTAGCACTTCATTTCGCCAGCGTGAAGCATACTTCACTTAATGCGGCTGCTGCTGCTACCCAAAGGAATAACGTAACACCATGGCCAAAACCCAGAGCATCTAAAATGCAGTCTGTAATAGATACAAAGCGCATACACGCACACCAAGCAACTGTATTCATTACTACTGCTGGTATTTGTATAAGCTTTAATGTCATTGAAGCTGCCGCAGTTGTTGTTGCAGCTTCATCTGTTTCTATTTTTGTTGTTGTTGTTGTTGTTATTTGTGCACTTCATGTTTGGTTTATGTATCTTTTGTATTTTAGCTTCTAGATATACTACGTATCTTGTATCTGGCATCATCCTTTGTTCGATGAAACGTAAAAATAGCAACAACCGCAAATGAAACGAATGAACGAACGACGAACGAACGAAAAACTTCTCAGACAATGCCATCATAATTCATAGTGTGCGATGCTGCGTTTTTTATGCTTCCGTTCATCTTACATTGCTGCTGCTGCAGCCATTCGTTCGCGTTCACATCCGCCGTAATGAGGAATTTCCGCTTTGATGGCGTCGGCGGCGTCAATGATGTCTCTTTCTATCTCACTTGGTTCGTCTTGTTCTTAGTTTCACATTTCATTGCGTCTTTTATACGCTACAATTTTGGTCCTAAGATTTGATTAGAAGGTTGGGCTTTTAGTTTAAAAAAGCTTCATATACAATTTCTGTCTGAAATCTCCAAAACTGAAATACTAGTCTACCAACAGTTGGTGTATTAGATAGACAGACGCACATTCAAAGCTTAATACGTCTCTTTGAATTGATAAAGAAAAGAAAATCTTTTATGATCGGCCTATTCTAATAAAAGTAGAATTCCTGCTGCGTTAAGAGATCAGGGAACATACCGGTGCTGTTAAGAGCAGAACCCAAAAGAAGAAAGTAACATTGGACTTGGCGAATATCTTCACCAGTTTCTTGTTTGCAATGCTGCTGAGCACCTTCATCTTGGGTTGGGTATATTAAGATAAATTTATTCCAACAAACATTCATCTTACGAATTTGTGGTTCAAATTGAAAATAGTTTATTTAAGTATTTACTTCACCAGAAGCACATAATAATGTTAAAAGGCAGCTTTCGGTTCAAATTGTCAAGATTCTAAGTTATGCTATTTCTTATGGGATGACACATCATTGTGAGATCCAAATACTGTCTCGAAAACTTTCAAGGTTTATAAATGAAAATTGGTTAAGCTTGTGAATACGATTTTTGTTTTAGAAATATGTATTGACTATCGTAACTTTAAAACCCTTATAAAGCGTATAAATATTTCGTTGCAACAGCTTGAAGCACTCTTTTGGTTTTATCTTCTTAATGGTGCGCGCACATAAACCACAACAATGCCAAATAAAAGAAAATTATGCTCGAACAAACATTTTCACATTTCTTCTGCAGCTTCTGCTGCTTCTTCTTGTTTCGCCAATATTAATGAAAACATTTTCCTTTGTTCTTCGCTCTGTGCTCATTTTATTTCCAACTTCTTCTGACGACGAGAAATGTTCCATCTTTTGTTGTGCACTAAAATGATGTGTTGCACGTTGCATTGACAGCAAGTAAAAGAGCAAGAAAGCGTACAGGTGGAAAATATGTTGAAGATTATGATATATAGCCAAGCTAAATGGCGACAGAGTGGCGTGGGGAGAGTACTTGAAGTGTAGACACACAAACAATTTTTATATATTTTTTATAGCACTTGAAGCGCAATTTTTTCGATTTTTATGGAATATTTTATTTGTACAACATTCCCAAACGTTTGTTTGAAAGCTGTTAAATTGCTTTATAAAGTGTGTGGTGTAGTAAAGCTTAGAAGGACATCTGCAGCAGATCTTAGCAGTATGAAGTAGAGCTGTTAGATTTATATATTTTTATGTTCACTATTCGAATTCAGTGTCTTGCAAAGTTAAACACTTTCTTTAGTGCTTTCTTTTTCAAGCAGAGAATATTTACTCAAATTCGCAAAGTCATTAATTATTAACAAATCTTACTGTACAAATGCGAAAGCGTATCAAATCTCAAAGTAACTAAAAACTACCTTTGACAATAGCTTCTCACTGCTCCCCATTGTAAAATGGTTTAATTTTTTTATGCGTTTACGCAAAGCGTGCATTTCGAATGTTGCATAAGCTGCAATTTGTTATTTTGCTGCCATTATTTTAAATAGAACAACATTCTTTGTAAATATAATCGAGTACACTTTCGCAAAACAAGAGTGAAAACATTGAAGACTGAACGCGAGGGTCTGCTATAAAGCCTGTGCAATTGATTTGCCTTTATGTGCCCTACTGCAGCAATCTTTGTTATATTGGTTTGGAAGATGGTATATTAACTTCTTATAATCAAGAGCAACACACTTGATAAACGATGATCGATGATCCTGTTCGGAGAGGCTTAACAAGTAACTGAAATCTCTTCATACAAAATTTATATTTAAAGAGGTAAAAATTTGAAAAACTAATATAAAAGCAGGAGGTGCGAGGAGTCCACGCGCAAAAGAAATAAAACTTCTTGAGCTGTGAAAGTAAGACGCTGACATTTTATTAAAAAATAGTTTGTACCGTCAGTGTCTGATTTGCAGTCTATATTTTGTCAACGACTCAAGAATATTGCTGAAGCGACCCCACTCATCATGCGATGTGAGTCTAGTTTTCGGCAGTTTTAGATGTACGCAGTACCGCAGATGCTGACACTGCGCGGTAGTGGTGGAAACTTCAGCAGAAAACTTAAAGAAACTCTCTACTTGTTAACAGTCTACTTCCACTCAAAATTCCGTCATAGGTCGCTAATGAGTTTACCCGGCAAAAGCATTTAACGTGAATAGCACTATAGCAAGCTTCGACATGTACAGTACGGCCGCCCCAGTGGTAGAATTCCCTTTGGTTCATATGGGGGGTGAACAGAATCCAATGATTTGCGAAAGGAATTATTTCTCTCGGGTGACTGTATTTTAGTGCGAAACGAGCAGAGTAAGAGTGGTGTGAGCTACGTATGTGTTGGTTGCCCTCCCAATGCCCAATGCCGTCCCCGTTGTCGTCTTGGTTAATGCTTTCATTCAACTGACTTACCCTACCGGGTGTAAAGAAGCTTGACTTCAAAATTATTTTTAATAAATTTTTCCATCTTTGGTTTTAGCAATTAAAGTATGTTACTGGAACATTGTTCCCTAGAAAAACTTGACTTTGATCAATTATTCTGAATACTTTACAATGGACGTAGCACAAGATATTTCTTATTACTTCGTGCGACCTTCTGGAAAAAGGATTTTGGTGTCAATGTCTTAGCCATATACACATGTTTCGTTATGACTTTTATGAGCAAACTTTGATTGTCGTTAGTGATATTCAAAATATCCTGAGTGATGCTTCGTTTGGTTTTTGAAACTAATTTCGCTGCAAGACGTTGCATAAACAAAACATCAAACAAAAAAAATTTCATAGCACGAGACCAAATGATATGCCGCCATTCTCAGGAACTTCTTTAATTGTAATTCAATGATTTTTCATAATTTCTTCACTACTTTATGAGACTTATTGTACTACCCTCGTAAAAGTATAAACAAAAGGAAAAATCCTGCTCTTAGCAACTTTTACGAAAACTGAGCGCATCTAGCTTGCATTTTTTCTTCTTCTTCTTCTTTATTTATGCAACAACAACTTCTACTACTCCTTACAGACTCATTAGTTCTAGCAGGATTTCTGTCTCCCTTTTTTCACACACTTTCTCACTGTCTCCATCTCACTCGCTCCTACATGCATACACACTTAAGTAGTAAAAGTAGCATAACTACTTAACTTTGACTTTAGTTTATGGAATACGCTCGCATCATGCACCACTTTCTGCAAACTAAATAAAACGAGTTCTGTAAAAAGTTCTTGAGATGCAAAAGATTCTTTTTTTTTAAGCTTAAGCGTTGCTTTTTCATTATTGTTAAAGAATTTATGCGTTGCTTACGTAAGGCAGAGCAGTTCAAAGTATTTACTTAATGAATACTTGCTCTCGTAACACTATCAGATTTAATTAGTCAAGTTGCAAGTTGCAGGATATGAACTGCCCTATTCGTACTACTCTAAACTTCGAACTAAATTGTTGAATTCTAAAATTAGTCAACATTAAGAAACTCAAAAGTTTTGCGCTCAACAATAATAGCATTGTATGTACTTATAACATATGTTGATAATACATATAATAAAGGACATTTGACTTCTTCACATTTTAGGCCATTAGACTGCACATGCAACAAAGTCAAAGTTTGTGTATGCCTTCGTTTATAGATTGTTACATTGAAGTAGGCTAGTGTTGATGTTGGTGTCCTTTTCCTGTAATCGTTATACACGATAATTGGCAAAGTTTCTTCAACTAATACACACACACACACACACACACATTCGGAAACTGTATCCTGCTGTATATGGACTCGACAAAGTTTTTACATTTAGTTTATCTGCTCAGTTGCTGTTGAACTGCTTTTTGTGTTTACTTTAGAAAGAGGT
This sequence comes from Leucophenga maculata, assembly GCA_035044805.1. NCBI lineage: Eukaryota > Metazoa > Arthropoda > Insecta > Diptera > Drosophilidae > Leucophenga > Leucophenga maculata. The sequence continues at coordinate 3,239,725 of JAWNNP010003455.1, read as the reverse complement.
AACTTTATTTTTTTTGTATTTAATGCAAAAATAACCAACGTCGACAGCAGCAGAAGTTTTTAGTCCTTTTGCTTTTTGTAACATGCCATGCTCTGAATTGATTATCCTTTTTTTTTAGCTAAAAGTTATGATGCTGGTCGAAAAGTTTGCTAAGCTTTGATTTTATATTAAATAAAAGTCGAAAAATTCGCATTTGATACCTGTTGAAAGTGGATTTCAGCATCATTATCAGCCGCATTATCTTGAGAATATAGGACACGCCCAAAGTGTCAAGCAGTGTCAGCAGTTGTCAATTTGAATTTATTGCTTCACCGTGTTTGTTTGTGGTTTTTGTTTTTTGTACTGTGCAGCTATATATATATTGTCGATCATGGCGCGATAATTTATATTCGTACTTTGCGCTTTGCTGTGGTTGCATCTTAAGTAGGCAACGCGGCGGCGTTTACATAATGCGAAATATTTACATAGGCGCCTATGTCACTGTTTGTTTGTTTGTTGTGCTTCTAAGTATCTATAAACTCGTCGCATATATTTGCATCTTGTGGCTTTTGCGGCTATTATGGTTTAGTCGTGCATATTTACGGCTACACATTTCAATTTAGGCATTCATGTCAAGTGAACTTTTTGCGCTCGAATGCATCTTGGCAGAGATTTTGGTTGTGGTTGAGCGCATAAATACAAACAGACTCGTAGGTTCAATAATCAATATAAGCCGCACGCTGGTGTATTGGTATGCACGGCATTAATTAATGTTCGACTACAAAGCTAAACTTATAGCTGTTAGAATTATTCTAACACAATAGCCGAGACTGATATGTTTAGTTACTTTTGAGAACTACTTTGAACATAGAATGGAGATACATAATCAAGCGCAAGCAAAATGTAGTAATTACTTTATATGCGTTGGCTCTAAAGTATTCAAACGAAAACCATCGTCAACCTGGAGACGATCAGTCTCTGCCAAACCTTTTACACAACACCGAACTTCCAAACAGTCGGGACGTACTAAACTTTTAGTATCGCTTTACCTGATATTGTGAAAAGTTGTGCATACACAGATTCACAGTATTCTGTTACAATTCATAACGTGTGACCCAAGGTTTTGTAGGTTTTTTTTTGGGATATTTAGTTTTTTTTTAATATCATTTCTTTTTATTCTTAATTTTAAGCATTCTGAAATTTTAACAAAAGCAATTTTAATAAAATTTCTTCACAAATATCTCCAATAAAAAAATGACAAACGACGTAGTCAAACCAATGCACCACATATAAAATGCATAATAAAAGTATTCCAAATTGAAGGGGTCCACCTCAAGTGCTACATTTGTCAGAAATTTTGTATTTTTGCGTAGAAAACCTTCCGTCCAGGAATCTCGCTGCAATTTTTCTGTTATGCCATACTCAAATGCGCGACGCAAATACTTATTGAATAGTTCTGCATATGACACGCCATGACGCAAACCAAAGTAGTACGGCATTGTATAGATTTTCTGTGGAATTTTTCTGAATCGTGGCACTTTCAGAAATATCTGTCGGTGTAGCATAAATTCCATGCTGTCTTCATAGCCGGAATATAGCAAGGAAGTATTCAAAATATGGCGTTCTTTTATAATAGTTTCCAGATCTGTGGTCTTTATACGTTGCCCGACAATGGGCGGTATATTCTTCAGACTACGTATAATAGCTGTATCCCTTTCGGTTTTGTGCAAATAGTAATTGGTTTTAGCTATGTCCGATAAGGTATTAATTTGAGGCTCGTATAGCCCAGTTGTCAGCATAGTGGAAAGCAGCGCCAAATAAAAATTGGTGAGTATGAAACCGATTAAAGTGAATAAACCAAATTCAATGAAATCCTTAAGCTTTGCTTTGTATGAATAATCCTGTTGTAGAAATAAAATGAAGCGCAGCATATCGAAAAACGTTGCAGCAAACTGCAACCGTTTGGTGCGGTACCAACGCATGAAGCCAACCACAAGTGTCAGATAGATGAGCGTGCCAATAATGGTGAACCAGATCGAGCGATCGAAAGGCTTCAAAAAGTACAAAGATTTCGGAATTGGTTGCGCATGTGGTGCTATGACAACATTATTGATATTATAAATCACAATGCTCGATCTGAGGTATAAATCTTTGGTTATGGGAATAATATTTGGTACCATATCGAAAACATCTGCCTTGAGCAATATTTGGAAATCCTTGTTTGTTACAGGTTCAGTGGAAAATCTAAAATCAATTGGCGTAGCATTGTAGTGCTTTATAAAAGCCACGATTAAGTTGTACATGTAGCCAGTATAATTACGTTCAATAATTCTCGGCGCTGGAAAGACGCGTGGCACAACATCCGTAACCGCCACGCGTATATTAAAGCCTTTGAAGTCCAACAGATACGGCCTGTCATTATAATGCTCCAACGTTTCAAGTTCGATAAGCTGTACATACGGATAGGGCTTATAGCTGTATAGTTTATTTTGATAGTACAGTAGCAAGTTTATAAAACCATTCTTGAAATTATGTTCGCAGATATTTTGTAAATTATTTGCTGACAACTTTGTTTCGATTATATAGAATACATGCAAATGTTGCAGTTCCCAAAGTATTTGCGTTATTGTTAACAAAGATTGCTGCCATATGATTTCGTCCTTGATATAAATTATGCTCAGCACCTTTTTTGAGTAGTTAAGACGCAATTTAAAATTTGTATCCGCTGTTGTGATTAACAATTTCGTAGAATTCAAATTCATCGCCAGATATTCCAATTCAGCACTAAATCCATTGAGCTGCAGCAAAATATTTAAATCAAATTCAAAGTTCTCATTTAGCTTAGTCACAATGTTTAAGATTTTTTCATCACAAAGCGTTGCTCGCTGCAGATATATTGCTATTAGTATTATAAGCCAGCACTTAATGAACTTCATGGTGCGTCTAATTGCGTTAAATGATTTATTTGAACTGAAGTTTCTCTCCGTGCAGCGCAGTTTTATGTAGTGTGAAAAAGTGTTGTGTAATGAAATTAACAAACATTTTATTATTTAATAATTAATTAGTAATCATATAGACAAACGCTTTTCATAATGCGTGAAGACTGTATTTAAGTGACAGAGCTTTAACCCTTTAACGAAAAATTATTTCTATATATAATTAGTTGATTGGCAATTGTTTTCTTAAACAGAGTGTACACACATTTTTTGTGCTACTGTCTGTTTGTCTATTTTCTGTTTGTTTTTATGTTCTCGCCCTATTCCCAAAGGGAATAGGAAATAGTTTCAAATCATTGACAGTTGCTAAATGGGAAGGTTCGAATGTACTTATCATTGCTGATTTGTGTCGAGGTTTACTTTTTCGTTTCAAATCGAATTTGTACAATTTTTAGCAATTCACTAATTACATGGAATGGCATTACCTTCCTACTTCAATGAATCCAGCCGATATATTGTTTAAGGGAGCTTCACCAAGCGAGCTACAGCAGTCATCACTGTGACTAAATGGACCAACTCTTCTACAAAACAATCAAATGCAAAAGAAAAGAATGAAACGAGTCCGGGCAGTTCAAATAATAAATAGAGACTACTACAATATAGTGCCTACGTTGACCAATACTTTGTGTATCAAATGTGTAAGAATTGGATGCCTTCAGATAAACACAAAATGAATCCCTTGACCTTCAATCAAGCTGCCATTGTGGTTGTTGACGAAAATTTCAACGGCGGACTGGTTAGCATATCTGCGAAACCCATAGTTCATATAGTGCATTTAAATACTTGCTGAGATGGTGTATAAATTTTTAATCAAATTAATATTTCCTTTTTTTAAGCTTTTATCAAGCAAATTAATGCCACTAAAAGCCTACATAGATACAAAACCAATATTGTTAACTGGAGTATATTTCAGTCGGATATGAAGAATGAAGCTTCATAATTGCTCGGTAGTCAGAAATCTTTGAGATCATCTTAGAAATCTTGAACAAGATATTATTTAGGCGCAAGAAGAAATGGATCAATATGGATATTTTCAAATGACTTCATTTGTGGTAAAAATTTTCGAACAATATAGGTTCAAGGTTATTTATGCTAATAAAAACTTCATTATAAATCAGTTATACTGATTTCGCCTTCGACTTTACAGATTCACCATAGAATAAGATGTTCCATCTGAGAATACACAGTATAAATTCTTTCAAATATATTTCATGGACGATATGGAGGAACAACTTGTTCGCCCCCAATAGTTCAACACAACAATGAAAAGAGTAATTCATTATAAACTGCAGCAACTACTTCATCAACATCATGCATTGGTCAGGCTTTTCTAGACTGAATTGAAGCGCATTCCAAATGATGACTATAAAGTAATGATCAAAGCAGATGAACGATCCGCTGGACACACACGAACGCACATTCAACGTTCCCACACTAGATTAAATTGCAGTCCTAATTTTTGTAACTTGTGATGTTGTCTATATGTATGTCCCTTATGGATTACCGCACCATTCATCTTATACTTAATATAGAAAGATTTGAATTAATATTCACGGACGCCTCTGTCACTGACTCATACTCAGGCGGAGCGTATTTACACATCAGAACTGGGAGTTCTGCTGAGCTGAAAAAATCTTTAGACTTGGTAATATATAAACGTTTCTCTCTAAAATAGCATTGTTAACTTGAAATCAAAAGAATAAACCATACTTCGCATACTTTTTAAGTAGTTGAAAAAAGAGGCGCTACCTATTACTCTCTAAGTTATCGATTTTATACGAGCTGCCAGACAGATGGACAAACGAAAATGTCTATATCGACTTGTCTTTAAGCTGATCAAAAAAATACATACTTTATAGGTTCTACCTCACCTTCAAATTTACAAAAATTTACACAGATTACGTATACCCATGTGTGGCAATCCCAGTCCATGGAAACTTGAGCAGTTACTCGCATGCCAATGTATTACCAGGACTCGTTCCAATAACATTTGACACTTGCGCAGTTCGGTCCATGTAGCTGGCGAGTCTGTGGCCTTAGCACGATCCAGTGAAAGTTTCATCTTTAATCAACAATTTTCAAACCAATTGCAGCCAAGTATATCGTCACTAAAACAACAAATATTAGACATTGTGTTGCATTTGTGTCTCTTCGCTTCTCAGAAAAACACACACATACATATGTGTATAGTTATTTTGGCATACACACACACACACACACATTTACTAAAAATTACAAATGATTTGCTCTCCACAGGTGCTCGTTTGTTGGTTTGTTGAAGGGCGTATGAAACGCCGTCTAAACCAATAAATAATATTTTTCTTTAGTTTTAAACACTACCGCTCTTCTTCTTCTTACTTTCTTTCTTCACTCTTTCATTGTTTTTTTTTTTGCGTAGGAAAGTTGTTCCCCTTTTTTCATTGTCACCATCTTTGTTTTATGTGTGCCAACAGTGTCACCGAATTCAAGTTCGCGGAATAATGCCTTTGTCAAACATGTTGCACAATGTTGTTTACACCTTCAAGCTTTGAGAATTGGATAAATACTAATCGAACCGATTGAGCTATACTTTTTCTTGCAATGAAATCTCAAAAACCAATAATTGTGTTTGTCATACATGTTCGTGCGTTTCAATGATTTGCTCATCTCTACACAGCACTGATAGCAGATGTATTTCTCAAGCGATTAAGATACGCTTTCACATTTGTGAAAGGACATCAAATAAAGCGACTAGGTAAGTAAGGTAAGATCCCCTTTCTAAAAAAAACTTAAATACCAAACTAAAAGGGTCTTTTGGTTAACTTCGTCGATCGACAGTATATTCGCCAATAGGCATCTCTAAAATAGCTGCGCAATGGACGACAGCTGTTCAATGGGTCGATATGAGTCAACAAACGACGGGCTCTTGCCGGATTTGTGAATAATAACGATTTGAGCACATTTTGGAAGCACAGTTTCCAAGCCGCAATGCAGCGTTGCAAGAAGTACCAAAAATAATACAGCTTTGACTGGTAGCACTTTCAGAGTTCTATTGTCGATTAGATTGGCTTTGAGGGCCGGCAAGCCAAGTCGGTCCAGTATCCTTTGAACTCGTCTACTGCGATTACCGAATTTGCTGTCGAATGGTTAGAACTTAGCCTGTAAGTGCTCAGCTCTTGGCGGTATCTTGGCAGCTCACATCTATTTTGTGCATAGGGAATTTTGATGGACTTTGTCTCTTATATTGTGGAATTTTATGAATTGCAGCTGAAGTGAATTAATTAGACTAACTTATAACGATGCAATGACAGGGAATGTGCAGTAGATCCTTCAATTGATTGATTTCTAGCGAAGAGCAGCTTTGTGTTAACTAAGTATTGTGTCAAGATATCACGAGTAACCTACACAAAACTGTGCAAGAGTGTTTTTGTGGATTAGTTCCGATATAGAATGAATGTTGTTGTATCTCGTCGGGATCTGTAGAAGATAAACTTTGTTGTATTGCTGTGTTGTCCTAAACTGGTTCATGCACTAGTCTTGACTTAACGGAGTTTCATTTAAGTACTTTAAAAGCCGCCCCTAACTATTTAATACACATCTTATAATGCCACACATTTCCGATTGGAGGATGCTTGTGTATCTAACTAATGACGCACAGTGCTATGTTCTAAGGAGACGAGACAGAGCTCATAAAGAATATAAATTCTTAATAAACATCAAAAGGCGTGTCGATACAAATATTACTGAGTTTTTGATTGAATGTCACAAGACATGCAGGTGCTATGTTCTTGGCGGAACACAAACTGTTGAGGTCAAAGCATATTGTTGTCTTGTGTAAAATCGGAAAGTCTTCTCTTGATGATAACCTTTTGAAGTAGAGAACTGAGCGGACTTATTAATTTTTATTATAGAAATATATGTTTAATTAGTTTCCATCACTTGAGGAAGCTAGAAGGGCAAAGGCAGTCAGTCTTAAAGCAGTCCTCGAACGCAGATTTTGAAATGGCTTTCAGCTCGCGCGTCGCATTGTTTTAAATCGTATCGAAGTCGTCAAACCGCTTTTCTTTGAGCGCCATTTTCAATTTTGGGAACATCCAAAAATCGAGACTGTAGGAAGGATGGCGAAGCTGTATGATTTTGGGTTTCGCCACAAATTACGGCATTCAGACAGTTTCTGAGTAACTACTAGGTACGTTCATACTCTGAAAAAGCTAAATTTACGAATCAGAGCAGGGATTGCAACTTAACTACTGACAATCATATTGAACTTCTATATTTATTCTTTATATAACTAATGCACATCGAACTATTTGGAGAGCTTTAAACACTTCCCCGCTATTTGTTATGTTTGTTACACATGTCCTGTGACCACTTCTCTTGCTTCCTATAGCTTCCAACTGTGTTATTAAATGTCCACAGCTCCTGTTATCAAAATATAACATGCTGCATAATTATCATTAGCAGCATTCAAATGTCATACGAGCAGCTAAAGACTAAATGAATGACATTAACAACGTTGTATAATTCATATAGTTGAATAAAAAACTCACAGCATAAATGAAAGCATAAAAATCGTTGAAAACAAATCTATATAGCAAGCAAAGTATCTACTACTTGCTACTAACGTACCCAAACGTCATGCCATTACCTCATATAATATACACAGACTGCAGAGAATTTCTCGCATGGTACAATTGGCAGACAGCAGGAATCAGCGCGCGTTATATAGCGCTTAATAAATGTCAATTGTGTCAGAGGACATTGTATGAAAACTATTAAAAAAAAATCGATGATTATTATTGCATTTATGAATGGTTTTTAATGTCAGACAACAAGTTACAGCTGCAAAGCATATGTAATGCTTTAAATAACTTTAAAGCCAATACAGTTTAGAGTAATATCGTGCAGAAGTAAATTATTTCTTTGGTTTAAAGTATGGCCTGCCATTGCAATTAATCACAGTTGCCTTCCACATGCTCAATTTGTAAATAGAAAAGCCTCATCATGACTTTTGTTGCAGTCGAATAGAAGCCAACTCAACTCAACTCAACTCAACTAAATAAGTCGCAGCACAAATAGCGCTTTTAAGTGGGCGTCTCGGGCTCTACTTCGCTATAATATTTTACCCTCATGCAATGAATTCGACGACTCCATTGAGCCACACAATGCCAACTTAAGTAGTGGAAGCATCCTTAGTCAACAAATGTTTGCGTTTTGTGTGTTGCCAACTTTTTGGCAATTGTACAATATGGCCAGAAAGACACACACACACACACACACACACACATTCGTTCGTTTTATTATCTGCGTTTTGGAGTTTACAGGAAGGAGCACACTTCATCAGCAAGTGTAATGCAGAAATACTTCCATATTAGTTGGGTGTACTGAAAAGTTTTGTAGATAATTAGTAGCTAAAATTGGTTTTAAGTTTCTTGTGAGTAGCTTACAACAACATTGAAAACTTGTGAGCCTTAGTAAGCATAGAATAATAAAAATTTGTACAGAACCATCGTTTGAAAAGTCCTAATGGCAGCTAAGAATTTGGCTTAGTTCAAAAGCATTAAAAAATTTCTGAACGAGTTACAGCTGACATTGCGTCGGGAGCTCTGCATGAATTTGGGAGGATAACCGACATAGATTCTTCCTCTGTAACTCAGCAGTTTTCCTTGTTCATCTGAACTATCGATAATACTAGCAAAACTATATATAGTAGGGTGTGGAGACATTGTAATTAATAGTGGATGAAATGGTCATCTAATGACTAGAAAATTATATAGAACGCCCGCTACAGCTTGAATTTGTGGCACGGAAGGGTGAGCGTTCCGAGAAAGAGAATGTGTGTAGGCAAGAGTTTTTTATCCTTTGATAGACTTTTGATATTGTTCTGTTTGGCAAGTTGGTTGGATGAACTCTCTGGAGCCTCCTTGCCGCTCTTACTCCGTGATTATGTCTCTAATGAGCATTCGGGGATGATTTGCAAGCTTGACCAGATATGCAGCAGCTTGGCGTTTGATAACATCTCCGACCCGCGGTATCTGGAGTTCTTTTTCCATATCTCCATTGCGTATGTACCATGCCGCACCAGACATTCTTCGCAAAATTTGAGACTGCACCAATCGTGTTTTATTGAGGTTCACCTTTGCTGCTATGCCGTATACCTGAATACCATATCTCCAGATGGGTGCCAGAAAAACTTTATATATGTTGGCAAACAATAGTTTATTCCTGTCATTAAGGTGCCAAGCCATGCTGCTCGCCTATGCCTTGAGGCGTCTGACTACCTCAGTTATGTGGTGCTGGAAAGTTAGACACTTGTCCAGAGAGAACAGGTCGTCCTGCACAACTTTGAAAGAGCGTTGTTCGTGACGGAAGCTTCTTGATAATTAGGTAGAGCAGTGGGTTAAGAATTCGTTTAAGCTTATACAGGAGTCCTGCATGTCACACTCTGTCAAATGCCTGCTGAATATCCAAAAAAGCTCCAACGACGTACTCCTTTCTGTATTGGCACCTGGTGAAACAAGCCTTGTCAGTTTTCTTTCTATAAGTCCCAAAATTCCACATAATTTATAGCAAACTATTTTTACTTCTAAAGATTTACCAGCCAACCCTCATTCAAGTTTAAAAGACAAATTTTTATTGCCACAAGTTGATTCCGATTATTGACTGCAGCAGAGCAGGCGTGACTTTGGTTGCAAACTGTTGCAGCAACAGAAGTTGCTGCGCTCATTTGTGCGATATTTCTTTCTTTCGTTCCCTTTTAACAGTTTTCAGGCATTTATCGTCTACTGGCTGCCATTTTATTTTATTAGCGTGACATTTGAATTGATATCCGAAGTGAAAAGTGAAGGAAGGAGAGTGTAGTGGAATGTGAAGTTCTTTAGACTTTATCGCTTTGACTGCGGAGTATTAAGTGGTTTGTAAGCCATTTGAATGTTATATGTGTGCCAAACTTTAGTACACATGAGTGGAAATTTGGTTTTGTGGTTGCTGCTAAATTACTTTCGACACTTTCTGCTTGTTTGGCGTGACTTAAGCATTTAATTTTCATATTTATGGATAGTTCTTATATGTAAATAAAAGTTAAACAGTTGGTGTTGTAGTGTTGCAAGACTGTGTAACGAAATACAACACTGTACGAACTTCAACGCTTAAGCGTCGTATAATAAAAAAATATTAACGGCTTCGTACTCTTCATCTAGAACATTCCAGAACACACACGTCAAAAAGTAAGCGTCGAGAAAAAAAAAAAATTTATTTCATTAGTAACTGCTCAGCGCGTTACATTAAAATATTCGCAAATATGAAGCTTAATATTGACAAGGCTCAGATCGCGCCAGACGTTGCTGTTGCCGACAGCGGTGATGAGGCGTTGCCAGCATCGAGCGAACTGGCCAATGTTGAGATGTTGTACAAGCATCCGCTTGAGAATTCCTGGACATTGTGGCACTGGGAAAATGATAGAACCAAGTCCTGGACTGATATGCTGAACGAAGTGACTAGCTTTAATACAGTAGAGGATTTTTGGTCGTAAGTGTTGGAATTTTTTTTTCCCCCGTTTTATACAAAATTTATTTTTGCGTGCAGCGTCTATTTTTTTGTGAAGCCACCATCTGAAATCAAAATGTACAATGATTATCTGGTCTTCAAACATGGCATACGGTAAGTCAAATAAAAATAAAAGTTTTTTTTTTTTTTGTTTATTTTCTATTATTTTTATTAACAGTCCCATGTGGGAGGATGATGCCAATAAGGAGGGTGGTCGCTGGATCATATTATTGACTAAGTCAAACAAATCATTTTTGGATAATATTTGGCAGAACTTGGTAAGATTTTTATTGTTTTATATTGCATTATGGCTTATATGTGGGGTTGTGTGAGCGAGGCCGTCAACTGTTCTCGGGCCATAAACGCATTTGAGAAGTTGTTGCCAAGTACGGAGGGATCTCTCCGGTCGTCCTCTATTTCGGCATCCTTCAATCAAGTTTGGACCCCCATGTAAACTATACGTGCTGGTGCTCTTTTGTCCATTCGAAAAATTATCAAGACGAATATTAATATTTAGCAAAATTTTGTTTAAATAATTTACTACAAATATATATTTTCCACAGCTGCTCTTCCTTCTTGGTGAGGATTTTGACTACTCGGAAGAAGTTTGCGGTGCCGTTGTTAACATACGTAACAAGGCCTATAAGTTATGTGAGTAGTGGCAGTATTTATTATATTTAGTTAGTTCCATTTACATTTTTTATTCGAAAAAGCTATTTGGACCAAAGATTACCGAAACGAAAAGGCCATAATGACGATTGGCCAGAAACTGAAAGAGGTCTTGCCATTGGATGATATCGCACTTCAGTATCAGATTCACAAGGAAGCCATGACGCAGCACGGACCATCCGTCAATTCCATATACTATTTGTAGTAGCATTGCTAGTTAATCGGCGCAGATGTTTGTTGATGATGGATGAATGGGGGGAGGAATAGGATAAACACGACACTACAAGTACAAAAAAAAAAAAAAAAAGAAATGAAAAAAAAGAAAAATCGAAGCAAAATGAAAAAAAAAAAAACTAAAATCGAGTAAATTGGAACAAAAAACAATGCAAAAACGAATACACACACGTAAAAAAATTGTCATAGAAGAGATACAGAATTTAAAAAAAAGAAGTTAATGATGTACCATATACAAGAAGACAAATGCCTGCAATTTAGTTACATACAATCTTTAAGATTTTTTTTCGATTTATTTGATATGCATTTCAATATGTTAAATTTTTTCAAAACTACAAAAAAGCTAAACTTAAAAAAAAATTATTGAGATATTTCGAATTTAAATAATTATACGAATTTGTTAACCAAATAAATGGTCTCTGGAAGATACACCAACTAAAAGCAACAAATTTCGTAACATAATTTTGTGCTTCTTTAATTTAATTTGAAGCTTCTTTTGGACAATTTGAGTTTGTAAGAACTGCCGTGTCATCAGCACACGTTGCCAGCAGCATGTTTTTATTATCCGGAATTGACCTATCGCCAGTAAACAAAGTGAAGAGATCAGGACCAAGCACACTGCCTTGTGGTACACCAGCTCCAATGCGGCGGATTCCTGTTAGCTCATCTTTAACCTTAAGACTTCAAAATAAGTAATTGCGAGGAGTCCTTCCAGCCAGACCCTATCAAAGGCTTGCTGTATATAAAAATAAAAAAAAAAACAGCGGAGCTTTACTGCTTATTCTCGAAAGCCTTTAAAATATGTTGAAAGACACGGTCCACTTGTTTCGGTGTACCGTCTTGATGCCTAAAACCAAATTGGTGATCGGGAATGACACTCTGGTCGTCCAATGCTGGTAATAATCTACTAAGAAACATTCTTTCAAATCATGTTAAAAAAAATCGGTAGCAAACTTATTGGTCTGTAAGAAGCAACAAGGTTTTACGGCTTGCCTGAATTCGGTATCATTGCAATCACTGCGAGTGGAAGTGGTGAATGTGAACCATGGTATTAAAAATTAATACTAAGAACATTATTGCTTTTGCAGGCAGAGCCTTTGCCATCCACTACTCAGTCATATTCAGGGGCTTTGTTTTTATTAAATAGTTTAACCAATTGCAGAACTTCTTGCGGAGATATAGGTTTAATAGGGGTCAGTGTTGTTAAAGGCTCTGCTAAGAAACATCTCGTGTCTGGTACTTTACTCGGATCAGCGACATCAAAAGGTGTGAAGCGTTCTTCAAGCTCAACAGCAAATACTTTAGCCTTCTACTTGTCTGTACGACACCATGTGTTGTTGTCATCTTTTATAGGCACGTGTCGTCAAGGCTGCCGCTTAACACAGCGCGTTGCTTTCCACAAGTTGAAACTAACTTTTTTGTTTGGATCTGCATCTCTAAGAAGGTCATCAAAAAATCGTCGAAGGTCATCACAAATCTTCGTAGAAATATTTTCTCAAATATTTTGAAGAAAATCGCTACTGTTTTCGCAAGTATCAGCCTTATTTTTATTACTTCTGCATCATACTCGTACATTACTATTGTCTTTAATGGAGACATTTCGCTTTAATGGTCTTTTGATGTAACGTGTTATTTTTGAGGATCCAGACTTTTTAGGTGCTTTGCTATTGCCTCATTTTTAGTTCGTAAAATTTGGTTCCTTAAGTTCCTTTAATGCTCTGTTTAAATTACTCTTGTCTGCCGTTTATCTGGGGCATTACCAGAATTTCCTTGGAGTGACTAGAAGTCATAGACGACCAGAGCTGTCAAGCGTCTCCTGGACAATGCGTTTTCTGCTCTCTGAGTTGTAGTTAAAAGGCTGGAAGCTGGCCACTAAATGCTCAGCGAATTCTTCCACACGTTGCTTTGTGGACTTCGCCTAGGAATCATCCACACATCTGATCGGAAATTTTGGAGACACATGCGGTTTGTATCTCTTAGCCAGTTTCCTTACGTACTGTTGTCTGCTCGCATCTGAGTTGACATTATGTAGGAAGCGATCAGTGTCCTTCTATTTCTAAGCACCAACAGCTTCCTCATTCTAATGGCGACTCTGCGGTAATCCTCAATAGGAACAGTACTGCCGTCTAAGACTCCTTTTAACCAGCAGCAGTATTCCTACGGTGGAAGACTATTTTGCAGCCTTGGTAGTTACTTTAGGCTTTCAGATGTAGCAATTAGGGCAGCAGCGTGTGCCTTATTTAGTAAGATCGCATATGCATGTTCAATGTCTTGTTGTTGAAGGATCTCGAGGCTTAGAGCGAGGGTTTCTACAACTTCCCAGCAAAATGTAGCCATGTTAACACCTGGTGGCAGAAGTCGTCCCTTAGGTATTATGATATGCGGTGTATAGTCCAAAGTAACTTCATGGGACAGATGGATCGAGATGTGCCGGTACCAGCCAGTTTATTGGACGGTATGTATTGACAAGGTTTTTGGCTTTGTTTGACTTTTGAATCATTATAACTTTCGCAGACTTCCATGAGTCGGATAATATTCCAGCCTTAACATTGTATAGTATACCCCTGTAAGGAAAGAAATACATTTTCGCGGCAGTTCTTTAAGCACTCGCGATTCAATTTGTCATATTCAGGAACCTTTTTGTCAGTGTATTCATTCTGACACAACTTCGGTTGTTGTAAAAGTTTTCTAATACAAAGGTTCATCTGCCAGGGTGACTTTTATATTTCTTCGTCTATATAGCCATTAGATGAGTTCTGTTAAAAATTGTATGACAGATATTTCCTTAAGCGGGAATCTGTTATACAATCTGTTATCTGCATAGGTAAATATTCCCTCTGCAGAGGGAACAGGAGAGACTAAATATCTTAACCTGAAGGCCTTATTATCTTTTATAGTTTCCTAGTTTCAAGTTAGTTTGTAGGATATTTAGCTGAAATCTTACAGCTGTACTTATTTTTACTGCTGTCATGCCGATTATTCATATTGATATGCTATATTCACTTTTTGGAGTTGGCCCTTTACTATATTCATCTTCCGAAACCTCTCTCCATGCATTGCAATCATGTAGTTAAATTGAAAAATAATATCATCAACTATAACCGATTTTTGTTACTCCTACATCAACCGACATAAAAGTTTGCATTGCCATAAAATAGTGTTGGCTATATCCGCATTCTTTCAACGAAGCATTATCTGCCAACACGTACAACTGCTTAAGGGGTAAAACTATCTGCTAAGCGAACCAATTAATATCCGTTTCAATAAATTTTCTGCCAATAAGAATTTTCTGCAAATGGAATGCACATAAAACCGCATAGCTATGCATATAAACTAGAATAGATTCCAATATGACATTTATGCCAAAGGAAGTTACGCTCGAACAGCCATGAAGTAAAACTGTCAGCTACTGCGAGGAGCATAAACAAACATACACACAAACGGAGAAGAATAGAACAATTCAGTAGCAAGGAGATAGATATTACATATTATACGAAAAACACACACAAAGTGCAACCGTAGGGTCACGTAACTGTAATTTAGTGAATGCCACTTCATAATTCAATAAAACAATAAAAAACAAAATCCTTACAAATTATGACAATCAAATAAAACGACAAAAGGACAACAGGGACAAGCAGACTCACAGAAAGACAGACAGACAGACAGACAGCCAACTAACAAAGCTGTCTGAGAGTAACAGAAAATCGCTTGAAGCCAAAGCTAAGTGAAGCACTCGTGCAAGCATATAAATGACTGTTTTAGTGTGTGTGAGTGTGTGTGTCCTGCGCGTGTGTGTAAGCTGGCCATGTAGTAAAATTGTTAGTGTAACATATTTTCATAAATTGGTCACAGAATTTTTCTTTTCCCAAAAGTCAAAGCGTTTGTGCACGCAAAAATGGCTTAAATTATGGCACAAATATAATCGCTATATACACCCTGCAGTTGCGTGGAGCATATGTGTGTATATATGTATATGGCATATGTTCCAGAACTGATTATAAATATTCGGAAAGTATTTTTTTTTAACAATCACAAAATCATCCTCACATTGTAACAGCTAGCTTCGCTATAATAAATATTTGAATAACTTTGAAAATGATCAACATTAACTAGCCAAACTTATAAAATATTTAAAACTTGACAAGTATGATCCATCAAGGCATATCATCCATCCATATGCCCACAAATTACTTCAGCGAGTATAGAGGTTTTTATTGCACCACATTATGTGTACAATACCAATACCTTGATTCCAGGTATACCACAAGACCTAACCATACAAAGGAAATACAGATCATATTTATTCATCCTATAGTCTACAGTGGATTCGACTTATAAAATTTAAAGAAAAAAACCATGTAAAACTAAGCATGAACATTTTAAATCACAGCGAAAAATAACTTATAGCAGTTTTAAAGAGAAACTGTTATATTTTTCAAATCACATCTATGTTCTGTAAAATTTTTTGCTTTCTTCTGTTTAAAAACTGCTATTAACGCTCAAATCACTACTATTCTCAGTAAAGTCAATGCAAATTTCTGTTAAAGCACTGTTATTTGTTAAATAACTGATATTTTCTTCTAAATGAATGTTTGTTTATGTTAAATCACTTTTATTATATGTTATGTTACTGCTATATTCAGTTAAATACTGCTATTCTCTGTGAAATAACTATTATTCTTATTAAATTCAATGATTTACACTGTTAAATCACTGTTATTTGTTAAATCACCGCTATTTTATTTAATATCAATGTTGTTTTATCTTAAATCATGTCTATTCTTTATAAATTCTTTTAAATCACTTATGTTTTCTTTTAAATCACTGCTATTCGCCATGAAATCACTGCATTCTCTTCTAATTTACTTATGTTTTCTTTTAATTCACTGCTATTGTCAGTTAAGGCACTGCTATGTACTATTAAATCACTGTATTTTCTTTTATATCAATGATATTAATTATTATTATCATTGCTATTCTCTGATAACTCACTACTTTATTCTGTTAAATCAATGTTATCTCATTAATTACTTCTATTTTCTGCTAAGTTACTACTATTCGCTGTTATTGTTAAAGTTGTTATTTTCTGTTAATTCACTGCTATTTCTAATAATGTAAGCAAAACATAAACAGAGAAACAGTGATTTAACAGAATATAATATTATTTTTTTACTGTTTTTTTTTCATTGTGATTCAAAATAGAATATGCGTCAAAATGTTTCTCTTACTTGCCATGTATTGCTTTTTTCTTTAATACTTATATTACCCGGTGCTCGTTCCAAATTCCAATGGTTCTCGAATTATAGGCGTTGATACTAAAATATATTTTAGTTAGACTCTTACTAGCTAGACTTTTTTCAATTGAAACTTCTGTATACGTCCTTGTACTTATAGTCTTTGCAGACAAACTTGAGTCCAAGCTCAACACTCAAATGGCAGTCGTCGTTGCAAAACGTGCCGACTTTTGTCGAATAGTCCTGCGGATTTAGTTTTAGTGGCAAACACTCGGCAGCGCAGGGTTTGCAGATCATAGAAGACGGTGATGATGATTATAATGCTGTATGTCTGTGTGTGTGTGTGTGTGTGTGTGTGTGTATGTGCGTATATTAGTAGTATATTGTAGATGAAGCAAACGACGAGTATCTCTAGTAGTGCTGAGCTCAACTGAGCTGAGCTATTGTAGCGGTGTAGATGATGAAGCACGTACTAAAATGCGCGCACATAGACAACACCAACACCACGGATAAACATACAGAATACGGCGTGCAAACAGACATAAAGTACGTGCTGCGTTCTTGAAACAGTGGGCAGGCAGGTTGCTTAACGTGAAATTGTGTATGGTGTGGTATGGTGTGGTGAGGTGTACCAAGAGTAAAGTTGCTTTAGCTTTTGTGGCTTTGCCAGAGTTGTACAACTCAGGATCAAGTGCTGATGTATGTCTGCTTAGAACTTTGTAGATGCTTCAAAGCGTAAAGACAGGATTTGTTGCGTATGTTGTCTAAGGTAGGTTGTATATAGGTGTATATGGAGTGTAGGAATATTTTTTAGCTTAAATATAATTCTATTTGTATATATATTTTTACACAAAGAAATATTTCAAATTTCAAATAATTAAAATTTCTTTAATTAAATCTTCTCATTTCAGCTCGATTAGACGTTCCAATTGAAGTAGAAGGAGAGAGGGAGTGATAAGTCGAAGCTTATTATACTAAAGATGTGCAATTTCTTCGCTACTCTAGCTTTGTACAAAATTCCTACTCCAGTTGCATCACTAAGTTCAGATTATCACACAAACTGTGCTTGCATTTATTTGTTTTTTTTCCGTTTGTTTTTTTTTTTGTATTGCAAATATTTCTGTAATTGATAGTTTCTGTCGCTCTCTCACGCTCTTTCGATACCTACTCATTATACTTGCTGCTCAAAGCTAATGAGTGCAGCTTTTTTTGCAAGAAGAATTCGAAAACGATGAGAGTTAGTTGCGCGTCGTTTTCAGTGGGAGTTGAATGCTTCTCTCTTGTGTCTAAAAGTGAAAAGTGAAAAAGTATTTAATAATGCGTTTAATTAAAATTATTTGTTTTAAATTCGGTGGCAAAATAAAGTGCAAAGTGTTGTGTTTACAAATATGTATGTGAAAGTTAAGTCAAAAGCAAATTTAAAGTAGAAAACAACGAAAAAAAAGTGTTTGCAATTATTGTTGGCTTGTCCCGTTAATTTTTTTTTTTTGTATTCAAGTTTGATCATGCTGGCGCAAGTGAGAAGTGTTTGTTCGATGTCAAGTTTAAAGCATTAAATGAAATAAATCAAAGAAAGCTGCACTCTTTACGGCGCTATTCATCGTAAGAAAGTAAATTAAAATTCAAAATAAAATGCCAAATGTTTTGTTTCAAATCGTGTATATGGAAATTCAGTTTAAAGTAATAAAAATCGATTAAATTATGTTTTTGCAATAAAAGTTGGCTTGTCTATTTTTTTTTTGTTGTAGTTTTTTTCTTGTTAAGTTTAAATTTCAAGTGTTAAATTGTTCAAGTGTGAAGAGTTTCATCGATGAGAAATGCAAAGCATGAAATAAGGCAAAGCAAAGAAAATTGCTCTCTTCTAATCGCCATACAATTCTGCGGCAATGTAATATTAAGAAAAATAAGGTAAAAACGAATCAAATGAAGGAGCTGCTCTCTATTCATGGCAAAAATTGGGTAAGGTAAGTCAACAGAAATATACGCTACTGTTTGTCTCTTCTAGCATTTCATATTGAGAAATTCGGTAACGGTATTTATTTATGTAATTGAAAGAAAGGCATTTCGCAAGTAAGCAGAGATCTTGCCATAACTGTTCACTCCAACGCTTGCCCTTTTTGCTTGAGCTTTGTGTAAATAAACTCCGCGCCACTTTAATAGAACACCCTTTGAGTCTGTTTTCTATTTCCCGCTGCTCCGGACCAAGCATGCTAGAGACTTATTTTTTTATTGCGTATTTTAGAGAACTCTGATATTTTTCTAATCCAATCATTTCTAAAATTTAAGCTAATTGGAGTTTTTTAGTCTTAAAAAAAAAAATTTGTTTTATAATTGTCTTTAGCATCCTTCCTGCTCCAAAACTTTACTCATCTGATCTGAAAGAAATATGTACATACAAATTGGCCAAAGAATTTTGAGAAATCGATTTCCAAACTAATACGATGGCTGGAGGTAGTTCGGATTTACTTGAATATTGTTGTGCTGATCCCCATACAAAATAATTTTATTAAAATTTAATGCTTACTTAGCCTTCAACCGTCTCTCTGTCATGACCGCCTTCAGGTCCATGCTTCTGCGTCATACAGTAGGACCGGCAGAAATAGATCTTGATTTTCATCTTGCGAGAGATCTTTTGGTGCTGGGAATTTCGGATTCAAAATAGATAAAGTTGTCTACATCATTGTAGTGGAAAATCTCCATCGTCACTGACCGTCCAAGATGCGATGACGGCGTGCGAGAATACACCAAGTACTATGTCTTGTCCTCATTCACTGCTAGACCCATGAGCCGAGACTGTTTTCCAATCTCCTAGAACGCCTTGCATGAAACGACTTGTGTGACCAAAAAAAATCCACATCATCTGCGTACGCGAGCAGCATCACATCCTTTTGGAAGATCGATTCTGGCGTATTCTTTATGTACGGCCATTGGCGTAGGATGTATTCCATAAGAAGATTGAAAAAATTGTACGACAGCCCTTTCGAAATCCCTCTTAGTATCAAAGTGGTCGGAGATGTTTTCCCCACCCTGACGACGCTTTGTTTGTGTTGTATCGTCATCGTTCGCGACATAGTCTTATATCAGATACGAATCAGTCTTATTCAGCGGTAGTTTGATCCAAATTTAATGCTTACTTACATAAGTCACAGCCTTTTTACGTTACACCAATATTTATATCACAGACCCAAATTACAAAAAAAAATATATATATATTGTTTTGTAAATGGTTTTTTTTATTCAAATTGATATTCAAGCATCCAAATTTAATGCTTACTTAAAATGAAGAAAATATTTCAGTCTGCGCAGCATAAATGTGTTGACTAGTTTTGTAATTTGTTCGATTGTATTAAAGTTGATTCTTCCAAGGCTAATCTGTTGCATAAGACGATGATTGTCTACTTCAACCATTGTCAGTCCAAGATCTTTGTGCAGCTATATATTATTACAACGATTGCACTGCTATATCTAATTCTTTCCCATGTTTCGATTCGGCTTAAAATATGCTTTGAATCTTCTGTAAATAGTTTAATTAATTTCGTTGCAATTTGTACCAGGCATATATGTTGTTTAGAGCGTTTGAAGCTAAGGTTTCAAAACACTGCCTTGTGGAACATCTGTTCGTATAGCTTTACTAAAAGCTAATATTTCACTTCACATCTTAGCAAAATCTATTTAATCTGTAAGACCGAAAAACTTGAAGCTAAATACCTGGTAATAACTTTTTTATTACTTACAAAGAAACATATTGTTCCAAGGACGTATTTGACATCGAGAAATAGAGATTAAATCTTTTTTTTTTTTTAAATAGACTCTATATATGCAAAGTTTGTATTTTTTTTCGTTTTATTATGGCGCTCTAAATACGAAAGTCGCATTTAAACATTTTTGAATGAAAACATTTTTGAGTTATTAGGCCCTGTACCGAAGGTACAAGAGCCTATTGGTTTTGTGCAAATGTATGTAACAGGAAGAACTAATTGTCGGAGACCCCCCAAAGTTACCCCCATTATCCCATTATGGTCAGGAGTGATAGAGGAGTCGATATAGCCATGTCCGTCTGTCCGTCTGTCCGTCCGTCCGTCTGTATGAACGAAAGGATCTCGGAAACGGTAATAGATAGAGACTTCGTGTTTTTTGCATTCGACTAGGACTGCTCCGGAATTTCACAAGTTTATTTTAAAATTTTGCCCCACCCCCCCTTTCCCCATAAAATCACCCCTTAGGGTAAAAATTTCTTCGGCACAAAAAAAATTTAGTACACCAGTATAAAGTTAACGTCCTTCTAAACCAAAATCAAAAAAGTTCATCAAAATCGGATAATAAATGACGATTTTATAAGCAATTGAATTTGAACGACCCCCCTTTTCTTTTCATTCATATTCGCGCAGTGAGAAGTGGTCATGTGCTTGGTCATATGCTCGGGAAACATTTAATGCGTTTGTTAGGCGACCTGAACTGGTACAGGGCCTCTTACAGTCGGTTACGCCTGACTGTATTTTCTTACTTGTTAATTTTTTGTTTTATATTTTTTATTTTAAATTAAGTTAACATTGACTTGTACAACTATGTATATATTTTTTAAAAATTTTGAAAACGGCTCTGTAGTTCAGATACAGATTAGATTAAACATTGATTTTGCGGGTGACACATCAAAGTTTTACTTCAGCGGTGTCGGCACATTTTCCCTCGCCGTACCAAATCCTTGCATAGTCTAGCGCTTAGCATCCGGAATGGTTTTAAAGCTGCACTTCTTCTGCGCCGACGACGACAAGTTAATATTTGTGCGTCCTGACTGTTCACAGCAACGATCCGATTTGTACTTTTCATTCGAGTAAGCCTTATGCTCAATGCTGCAAAATATCTGTAGACACTTCTGCATTATATAGATGATGACGAATACGAGCAGACTGCTGGCATAAATATGTTTCCGTGGTGCTAGTGACAACATTTTGATGAAATTTAGACTCTTCCTTGCTGGTTCTTGTTTTCAGTTTGAGTGGCACTTTTACTCCTTCACTTTGTTTGCGTGTGCTCGGTATGACGACTGCTGAGAAACTGATTGATCGTTTGTCCTAAGCGCAGGCTTTATATAGTCATTAGTTTCTGCACCGCTTAGCTATGCAGGTAGAAAGTTTTTTATTGTACCACCTGTGATCCGATTTTAACCTTTATGGAATATTTTATGACAGATGTGCATCGTCGGATCTAATTCTATATAATAAGTATTTTATAATGTTTTATGGTTATTTTGGTGTTTCTAGCTAAATAGACATTTTTAATTCGTATGGTTAGTGCCATCCTCCTCTTCGGGAGAAAGGTTGGTTTGTGTATTGAAATAGGAGAACCTAATTATTTATTTATCTCTTCTACTCTTCAAGCTCTTGTTGTTCAAAGTACAGCCAGACAGACGGACATTTCTATATCAAATCGTCTTTGGAAACTGTTTAAGAATATATTTATATATACTTTATAGGATCTGCTTCGATATCGGCATATGTATACAAAACAATTTTTGGGGAAAGTCAAACGCATTTTGTAAAATAAACTAAACGATTTTCAATACTTCGATAGCCCTACAATTGTTTTTGGTCATGGTGCGTTGCCACCAGTTCTTGTTTATTTCCAAATGAGCAAGGATCATTCCATAGCTCCAACGCTTGTTGCAACTTTATTGGCAACAAGTGGTGAGTGGTTCGAATAGGGTCTTTACTTCGCTAGTCTTGATAGTAGGCAACTCTCTGAGATCTTTGCTATGGTGGATATCAGACTTTTTTCATTTTTATGAATCATACAGTTCGTTGCTTTTTCAGTTGCTAGTTTTAGTACCGAATTTAACATGAAGACCAGAAGTAACATCGCTTCATTTTTAAGAGATTTCACGCAGGAACCCGTATTTATTCAATAACGTACTACTATGGCATATAAACCCGCATATCAACAATTCCTTAGCCTAACTAAAAGCTATCTAGCATTCAAGTGATCATTTTTTACAGCTTGTTGTTTATTTCATTGAATTACAATTTTCCGGCAAACTAAACCATGCCAACTTTATTGTTTTTCTTGTGCATTGTGCATTCAAGTAAAAAATTTATGAAAAGTAATTACACGACAACAAATTTCAAATCTCAAATCGTATAAGTTTTCCTCTAAAAGAAAAAAGAAAATGGATTTCAATAAAAGTCGACAACGCTTTGGGTGCTGCTAAAAAAAAATAAAAAAAGTATAAAGCAGCAAATAGCATTGCATGCTTTCGCACATTGTTGTCTACCTTGTCTTGGCCATTGTCCTTGCGTTGTATCCTGTTGCGCCACAGGCATACAATGCACCTACAGACTGCATGCTGTGGTCGCCTCTACACTTTGTGCAACTTTTGCATGGAAAAAGTTAAATATTTTTGCCAACTTGTTTGAATGTATTGCGTAGCGTTTGTCCTTTTAGTCTCTATGTTTGTGAGTCAGTCTGTCAGCTTATTGTGCTTTATTCGTCCTGCTGTGCTATAAAAATAAAAGAGCTTTTGTGTTCTTTTTTGTTTGTTGTTGTTTTTTCTACCTTAAAATATAGTCTCATATGCTGTTTGGCGCTTTTCGTTTTTCAATTAAAATGCAATACTTTTTTTTTCTTGTATTTACACTTTACACTTAGTTTGGTGAAGGTATTAACAGTTTGTCAGTGCGTTTGGCGGTATTTTTATGAGCGGATTTGGTATAATAAGTTTATTTGATTGTTTTGATAAGCGTGGAACAGTGAAGAATTAAACTGATCAAATAGAAATGAGCAGACAGGCAATGCAGAGTATTGTGCACTATTTGAACTGATTTCCCTATAAAGCAGTGCACGGCACAATATACAAACATACTTTGGAATTGGGTTTGTGTGCGAGACAACAGACACGAAGTCGTTTTTTCTACGGATGTTTTTTAGCATTACACTGAAGGCCGCAGGCGCTTTGCCGAAACTAAAAGAAGTTTTTCATGTAACTATACGAGCCGTACATTTTCCTATGCACAAAAAATAGGCCGATACCGAGCACTGCTATAAGGAATAAACAATAAATAATTTAAATTCAGCAGAAATCTTTTTGGAAGTTAGTTTGGATGTAGACTATTCATATGATTCTTCTGCCCAAGTACATACCCAATAACAGATCTGCCTATGCGAAATAAGACTAATTTGAGTTTGGGAAGCAGTAGAGCTTCGACAGCTACCTTGAAGGTGCATTCCATTCTTGGCTTGGTATGAAGACGCCTTTGGTTTTTCGAAATTTCTTTGCCTTTTGAAAAGATCCTTTGAACCTCCACTGTGTCTTCATTCTTAGTAGGTTGAACATCTGCGCCGCTTTCTCCGTAATCAGTGTTTTCTGAGAACCGCTATCAATTATAACTCTCAGCTGTTCATATTCCCCTTTTGAAAGCCTTGAATTATCCTTAAAAGAATTGATAGATATACTTGCCTTCTTGATAGCTTCGTGCAGCAGATTATTATGGCCTTTATTGCAGCAATTGCCTTTTCTCCTTTATAAGTCATTGACCATTTTCTTAACTTCAGGCTTTTGCCGATTTCGTGCCTCGCCTTAGCGGAAATTATGCATTATCTGTATTCTGTTCCTTTCGTTGTTAGTCGGTAGACGTTTCTTGGCATCGAATTTTTTTAACTTTGTTGTGGCTCATTAAATATCAGAACGTGAATGGATCATACTTACATTTTTCATGTGTAGCTCATAGGATTGTAAGACTTCTGTGAGAATCTACGCGGCAGCCTTTTAACAAATATTTCGTCTGCGTCATGGCTAATCTTGGCTTATTGTAAATGATCTTCGTGGCTGTATCCAAGAACTTACGAAGACTTTCCTTGCAATCGAGCTTCAGGTAATTAAGTTCTATTAATTGGTTAAAGACCTCCGTGGGAAGTGATGCTGATTGCTATAGCACGCTGCTGATCCAACCAGGAGATGATCGAAAATAATTTTGGGCTCTCCTTATATGGAACCCTTTCAATAGCTCAGTTTATCGTTTCCTCAGTTTGAGATTCTTTCCGCCATCGAATATTTCTGAAAATAGCTTAAAATGTGAGATCTTTTTTGGTAGCTCTGGCATTTCTGGTTTTGTGTCTCGTAGTTCCTTAACTCTACTCCCAATAAGTACCTCTAGGCCAGGGACTTAAACTTTGAGAATAGTTTGGTTAGAGTGTTCTCCACTGAAGCTTATCCATTGAGAGATCATGTATGTTTAGCTTTTCGAAGCTGTCTTTGATTCGGCACAGTTTTTGTCTTACACGATTAGCTCTTCTGTCCAAAAGATCTACCAAACTTTCATGGTATTGAGTTCCATTATGGGTTGACTTTAATGTGGACAACATCTACATCTTTTGATGACTTAGGATGGCTGCTTACCTTGCACAACTCCCTATGATCATCAGGTCGTTAAGATGAGCTAGATTGGTCGGACATTTCGACCTTCATCATATAGTCTCTATGGGTTTTAATGCTTTGCTGAGCTTTTCTCAATTTAGGGGGGTCGCGGGGTCTCAAATGCGTCTAATACTTTTTTGAATTTTCCTGTGGATCTGTTCAGTTGTCTCAAGCTTCTTACTGAAGCCAAAATGATGCTATGCTATACAATCTACGCAGGAACATTTTCTCAAATATTTTGTAGAAATTGTCAAAAACTTATGGGCTTCATACGAAGTACAGCGTTACAATTAAGCACTAGGATGCCTTTCATTGGTAGGAATTTAATGACACTCGCATCAATTTATAGCGCTGGACTTTCTTGACTTTTAGCGCTTTAAATTGCTCGATGACTTTTGTAGGAACGATCGTCTTACTTGGAAGGTCTATTTGACTTTAGACTTAAGTTCCCATTTTTCTTGCTTGGTATACAGCAAATGAATGCGGTAGGGATATCATATGTACATATTTATATATTTTGAAACTATCTGCATTTGCTTGGAATTTATTCCTTTACTCTGAAGCTGATATACAAATATATATCTTCAATTTGTATAGAAACCTCATATGAAAGGTATTAATGCGTCGTTCCAACGTTTATCCTTAAGCCATTGTACTTTCACTACTAATTTGTTTTCATTGTTCCTTGTTCATTGTTCTAGAATATCTGTGTAGTATATAACTCTCTGTATATATGTATATACAGTTCAACTTTGCGCCAAAATTGAATTTAATGCTTGTTTAATTGAATTTCTCGTTACGTTTTTTGTGCTAATTCCTCTGCTGGCGCATAAGGATACCAAGACGCAGCAGCGCCTTTTAGTTATTTGGGCGATTCGGTAATTACGCAAAAAGTAAAATGAGCTTTTCTTCTTTTCGTTTCTTTGCGCACGTAAATTGCACGCATGCCAGGCTAACAAGTCGCCATTGTAGTCAACGTCGACGTCAAGGACGAACAACATGAAATTAATTGTATACTTTATTTTGTTTTTGTCTCTCTGTGCTACTGCGAGTGTAATTTCTTTTGCTAATGCGAGCTTCTCGCACCTAAAGATTCTTTTTAAATGTATATACTATATACTTATTTAAGCTAAAATATTCCAAAAGGCATCACTGCCCACCAATTTTCATTGTCAATTTCGCAGCATCGCTGCTTTTGGTTATTTTTGGTTTTAATTCTACTCGCATTTCACATTTCTTAGCTTGCTGGTCGCTTTTGTCCTTTTTTTTTTAGCAACCGCAGCGTCTTTCGCTTAGTAATGCTCAAATGTCAATTTTCGTGCCAATTTTCTTTGCCTACTAGCTCCAGTTTATTCAAATAAAAATTTGCCGCCCTTTTTGCACCCACATTTATTTATTCATTTCATCGTTCCCTTGACTGCCATAATTATTTTTTGATTAAAGACGCTATAGCAGTGTGTCTTGCCAAACTTAATTCATACGGACAGCTCTTCTACATCGCCACTGTTTTATCTGCTTGCGAATATTTGAGTAGCATCTAAAAAATTTGTCCTTCAGTAAGTGGATTTTGTGCTTATTATTATCCTTGCTTAGCTGTTCTTTTGTTTTTATAATTTTCGCTCTGCAGGAGCTCAAATATTATTGATTTAACACGAAAAACTGCTTAAAATGCTTCGTCGAAAATGGACAACAATTTTCAGTTGGTTACATCGAATCACTAGAAGTGGTAGTGCCCATGCAAATCTGTGCCACTTCTTTGGTTTTTGTTAGAAAAATATTTTATTGTGCATGAATCGAAAAAATTGTTGTACATCAATCTTAAACAAATATTTATTATCTCAAATAAGAACTTTAAAAAAATTTCTTTACAAATTTCTCCAATAAAAAAATTACAAACGACGTAGTCAAACCGATGCACCACATATAAAATGCATAATAATAATATTCCAAATCGAAGGGGTCCACCTCAAGTACTACATTTGTCAGAAATTTTGTATTGTTGCGTAGAAAACCTTCCGTCCAGGATTCTCGCTGCAATTTCTCAGTTATCCCATACTCAAATGCGCGACGCAAATACTTATTGAATAGTTGTGCATACGGCACGCCATTACGCATGCCAAAGAAGTACGGCATTGTATAGATATTCTGTGGAATTTTTCTGAATCGTGGCACTCTAAGATATTTCTGTCGGTGTAGTATGAAGTCCATGCTGTCTTCGAAGCCGGAATATAGCAAGGAAGTATTCAAAGCATTGCGTTCTTTTGAAATAATTTGCAGATCCGTAGGCTTTATGCGTTGCCCGACGATAGGTGGTATATTTTTTAGTCTACGTATAATAACGGCATCCCTTTCGACTTTCAGCAAATAGTAATTGGTTTTAGCTATGTCGGATAAGGTATTAATTTGAGGCTCGTATAGACCAGTTGTCAGCATGGTGGAAAGCAGCGCCAAATAAAAATTGGTGAGTATGAAACCGATTAAAGTGAATAAGCCAAATTCAATGAAATCCTTAAGCTTTGCTTGATATGGATATTCCTGTTGTAGATATACAATAAAGCGCAGCATATCGAAAAACGTTGTAGCAAACTGCAACCGTTTGGTGCGGTACCAACGCATGAAGCCAACGACGAGTGTCAGATAGATGAGCGTGCCAATAATGGTGAACCACATTGAGCGATCAAAAGGCTTGAAAAAGTACAAAGATTTTGAAATTGGCTGCGCATATGGTGCAATGATAACATTATTGATATTATAGAGCACTTCGCTGGACCTGTAGATTAAATCATTGTTTATGGCAATAACATTTGGCACCATATCAAAAGCATCTGCCTTGAGCAATGCATGGAAATCCGCGACTGTGACAGGTACAGTGGGAAATGTAAAATCAATTGGCGTAGCATTGTAGTGCTTTATAAATGCCACGACGAAGTTGTACATGTAGCCAGTATAATTACGTTCAATAATTCTTGGTGCTGGAAAGACGCGTGGCACAGCATCTGTAACCGCCACGCGTATATTAAAGCCTTTGAAATCCAACAGATACGGCCTGTCATAGTAATGCTCAAGCGCTTCAAATTCGATTAGCTGTACATACGGATAGGGCTTATAGCTGTATAGTTTATTTTGATAGTACAGCAACAAGTGTACAAAACCATTTTTAAAATTATGCTCGCAGATATTTTGTAAATTATTTGCTGACAACTTTCGTTCGATTATATAGAAGACATGCAAATGTTGCAGTTCCCAAAGTATTTGCGTTATTGTCTCCAAAGATTGCCGCCATATAATTGCTTCCTTTATATAAATTATGCTCAGCACTTTTTTTGAGTAGTTAAGACGCAATTTAAAATTTGTATCCGTTGTTGTGATTAACAATTTGGTAGAATTCAAATGCTTCGCCAGATATTCCAACTCAGCACTAAATCCGTTAAGCTGCAGCAAAATATTTAAATCAAATTCAAAGTTCTCATTTAGCTTAGTCACAATGTTGAAGATTTTTTCATCACAAAGTGTTTCGCGGTGCAGATATATTGCTATTAGTATTATAAGCCAGCACTTAATGAACTTCATTGTGCGTCTAACAACGAAAAATGATTTATTTGAACTGAAGTTTCTCTCCGTGCAATGCAGTTTTATATAGTGTGAAAAAGGTTTTTGTAATGAAATTACCAAACAATTTATTATTTAATAATTGATTAGTAATGATATAGACAAACGCTTTACAAATTATCATAAAGCGTGTAGTTTCTATTTAAGTGTTATACCTTTAACCCATTAACGATATATTATTGCTATATATAATACGTTGCATTACAGCCATTGGCTATTGTTTTTCTTTTATACAGGGTGTATACAAACTTTTTGTCTGTCTGTATGTCTTTCTTTTATAAGTTTGGCATGGTGGGCGATATATTGTGATTATATGTTCTGATATGTAAAAAATCAACGAACCCCTTCCTAGTTCAACCATAAATACATAGATACAATATACATTATAAAAGTAGTTTATATTATGCACAGCAAAGATTGCTGCATAAAGCTAGTACAGAGATAAAAAGTTGATATATATATGCTTCAACTGTTTAGAACACTTGTTATGTATGAACTATACTGGCTCGTTGCCGAGTTAATGGCAAGTGTGCAAAGAGTATTTATGCTTCGTTTCCACCAGAGTTAATACATTTTGACAGGCGCAATATATTATTTTACTATCAAATATATCTCATTGACTGCCATAGTCGTTAGTCAAACGTTTAAAAAGGACTAAGACAATTGCTAATGGCTTTTATATAATTCCTATCTGACAGCATAGTTACTTGATTTTGTGTGAAATCATTTCTTTTTTGGTTTTCACGGCTCTGCTGGTACATATGCATTTTTTTGTCGAAATGTTTCCATGGCCATTCTGTAAAAATGTAGCTGAAATGATGCAGTGTTTAATTTGCTCCAGAAATGCATGGATGGTATAAAGACCTACATAGAAACTATGTTATCATGTAGCGACATCGATGACCAGCAACAGACACTGACCAGATTCATTATCAACAAAGTATGGTTTAATGATGCCTCCAGCCCAAGACTTACACTAAAAAGTCTCACGTTGTTGATGCATTTGTTTTTTGACAATAATTTGTGGATTCACAGAACCCTAAACACGGCAATTTTGGCAACTAATCCAGAATCCACTTGGTAATGTTCAATAATCCATTCAATTTATTCTTTTCGCTGTGCATGGTCATTAGGCTTCAGTTGTTGTGTTAATTGAATTTTGTAAGTATGGAGATACAGATCTTTGTCGAGTGTACGCTGCAGAGAGCTTCTCGAATTTTGTTAATTTTGTCCGCGACGTCGATTTGATGTTCCAGGACTTACAGCAAGACTCTCACGCAACTGATCCAGTCTACCTGAATTTTTCCATTATTCTGGCCTTCAAAAATGTATCTGCTTTTGCTACACCCGGTGTATTCATTGTAATATTAAATAATTCTAATATTAAGTGAGAAAAATTGAAGGATGGTAGAGATGTCCCAACAGATTTGTAGTCACATGTAAGAATAAATTGAAATTATAAAAATTATTTTTGCTATAACATGCAAGTAATCCATTAGTTTTGATAGAAACTACAATGTATGATGTAGAACTATTTAACTATTTGTACAGGGTGCGTGTTACAAATCAACCAATTGTTTTAGACCCTCAGGTATTCAGTGCACGCAACATTATGCCACTTCGGGGCATCAATATAATAAGTAAAGCTAAAATATTGCACTTTATTTTTGAGAGTCGATTGAGCGTTAAGTGGATAAGTTGCACTTAAAAAAAAGAATAAGTCATGCAATTATTTAATTTAATTTAAATAATTTATTGTACTTTTAAAATTATAATTTAAACAATAAATGCTGCAAGAATTTCTCCATTAAGAATACAGCAAATGCCAAAATCAAGCCGATGCTCCACATATAAAATGCATAGTAAAAGTATTCCAAATCAAATCGTTCCACTTTATGATATTTTGTTATTAAATACGAATTATTCTGATTTAATAAACCTTCAGTCCAAGAAACTCGCTGCAATTTTTCCAAAATTCCAAACTCAAAACTGCGACGCAAAAACCAGTTAAAATTCTTAACATACGGCAATCCGTGACAGAAGCTAAAATGAAAAGGACCTACGAAAAGCGGTTGTGGGATTTTTGTGAAGAGCGGCACTTTGAGAAAAATCTGTCTGTGCAGTATAAGGTCGATGCGATCTTCGTAGGCACAGTGCATAAATTCCGTGTTTAAATTTCTTCGTTCACTAACACACATAGAACCACTGACAACCTTTATATGGTCTTTGAGGACTTCAGTTATATTAAACTGCTTGAATAATTCCATTGAAATACCAGCCGCTCTTAATAAGTAGTAATTACTACTCTGTATATCAGATAAAGAGTTAATCTGCGGTTCGAATAAGCCAGTCGTTAGCATGGTGGAGAGTAGCGTCAAATATAAATTGGTAAGGATGAAGCCAATCAGTGTGATTATTGCAAACTCAAGAACATCCCAGAGAGTTGCTTGGTATGGAAATTCTTGTGGGAGATATATAAGAAAGCGTAGCATGTCCAGAAATGTGGCACTAAACTCTAACTTATTGGTGCGGCACCAACGCATGATGCCAATGATGAGTGTCAGATAGACGAGCGTGCCAATAATTGTGCACCACAAAGAACTATCGAAGGGCTTAATAAAGTACAAAGATTTATGTATCGGCTTGGCATAGGGTGCCATAACAACTTCATTTATATTATATAGTACTTCGCTGTTCGTTAAAAGTTCTTTATGGTGGTTAATATTAGGAATGATGTCAACAGCACGTGTCTTCAGCAACAGTTCAAAGTCTGCGTCGGATATAGGTTGTTGCGCAAATGTTATATCTATTATGGTGCCATTATAGTGTTTTGCAAACGCAACGATTAAATTGTACATGTAGCCAGTAAAGTGGCGCTCAGTAGCGCGCGGTGCAGCAAAAACTCGAGGCGCAATATCAAAGGCCGGTACGCGTATATTCAAGCCTGCAAAATTCAGCAGATACGGCCGGTCGTAGTAGTCCTCTAGCATATTGAGCTCAAGTAGCGCGACTTCAGGATAAGGTTTATAGCTAAACAGTTTATTGTCATAGTAGAGCAATACGTGTACAAAGCCATTTCGGAAATTGTGTGCACAGATTTTGTTCAAATTATACGCAGCTATATTTCTGTCGATTATATAGAAGACATGTAAATGTTGCAGCTCCCAAAGTATTTGCGTTATTGTATCGATTGTTTGCAACATAAAATCTTTATTTAAATAAACCATAGTCAACACATGCTCTGCAATTATGCCACGCAGTCTAATATTCTGAACTGTTTCAGTGATTAATAGTTTTGAGACATTTATGCGCTTAGTTAGGTATTCCATTTCAGCAGTAAATTCCTTAAACTGCAGCAAAATATTTAAATCAAATTCAAATTTCTCATTTAGCTTAGTCACAATATTTAAAATGTTTTCATCACAAAGTGTTTCGCGGTGCAAATATATTTCTATTAAAATTATAAGCCAACAGTTAATGTACGTCATTGTACGTCTAAACGCGGTAAATGTTTTATTTGAACTGAAATAAAGTCTCAAAGCAACACTATTTAAATATTCTTTTAAAATCCTTGATGGAAAGACATTAACGCAAACGATTCTATTTGGTGATAAATTTAATTAATTGCATTAAATGTTTGTTTAGCTTCAGTTTGAATGTAAACTCCATATTGCAGCTGTCTATTATAATTATGGAGAATAAAATATCGTTTATCCATTTAATCAATGAATTATAGACACATCGAACAGTTCGAATAATTAAATTTAAATTTAATGAAGTCATTTAGCTTATGTGTTTAATTTTAAATGTCAGTGCGCAGAATATATTGATTTAGTATTGTGACAAATTCCGAGTTTTTGGATAATATTTTTTGTGTTCAAATGAATTTTGTTTCCGCTCTGAATACTTTTATGTTTGTCAATGAAAGTCCTATCTAAATTGGTTGAGTTGATTCGAAGACTATGCCAGAGAAACAAATGAACTGTCCACTTGGCTTGTATAAATGCCATTTGATATATATACCCATTATAAAATGAAATTTCTACATAAGATGTTTCAGTACCCAGCAGTAATATTTGCAACTGACATACTAAGCGATGATAGAGTATATGCAGTATCTTCGTAAGCCGCACTCAATATTTAAGAATGAGAAGGGCGCTTGCTCACATGCACCTTAAGGGACAACAGTAACGTTTAGGTTTTTATTTAAATAAACTTAATATCGTCATTAATATAAACGAATATAAAAAAATAGTAAGAATGAATTAAGCACTAATTTTAAAATTATTCTTATAATATGTATAAACCATTACCAAAAATTTAATTATATAAAAGATTGAAATGAATTAACTAATTTAAAAGAATAAAAGCAAAGTACTGAAGTTTTACGTCAAACAAATACAATTTAAGCAAAGAAAGTTACAGAAAGTTTATTAAATCAAATTAATTATAACGTAACAGAAGCCAGAAGTCCAAAAAATAGTTACAACAACAATATGTAGCTGTCTTCAGTTTATAAACGTTTAATTAAATATTTGCAAATTTTCTAAAGCAATCTGCTACTTCACAATATTTAATGATATTACATTAGCCCTATTTTAGCTGTATGTTAAGTAACAGATGATAAGCTATGCAAACAGCTGTTGTTAACAGAAAAATGTAATAATATGAATTGAGTTAGAAAAATCGACTGTTTGATTAATTAACAACATTGCGTATACGTAATTTTTAAATGTGAGTATGTTAAGCTTTCATAAGGGACGATCGTGAAGGCGTTCTCAAGATTATTGATCGTTTTAGTGGGGCAAATATGCACCTAGCGGTCATAACTATTTAAAATAGAAAAAATTGGCAAAACAGAAGTTGGCTGCTGATATTTAACACATTGAAATTAGCATCAAATGTGCCTTGCTTCCATATATCCGCAATGAAATACTGCGCAATCAATTATTAGGTATTAATAGATTTAAATTAACTTTTATTTAAAGTAAACACAAGCTATAATCAAATTTAAAATTCATTTTAGCTTATCGCTAAAACATTTTACATTGATTACTTTGAAAAGTAATTTTATTCTGAACTTCATAGTTTTTCTACATAAAATGGCAATGAATTGTAAACATATTTCAGTTCAAATAATACATTTTCCGCGATTAAACGTACAATGAAGTTCATTAACTATTGGCTAATAATTCTCATAGCATTATATTTGCACCGAGAAACGCTTTGTGAAGAAAGAATTTTAAGCATTGTGACTAATCTGAATGAGAAATTGAATTTCAATTTTAATATTTTGCTGCAGCTCAAGGAATTTACTGCCGATTTGGAATATCTTGCTAAACGACTACCTAACTCGAAATTAATAATCAATGAAGCTGATAAAAGTTTTAGTCTACGCGGTAGATTTTCGGAGCAAGTGTTGACTATTGTTTATTTAAATGAAGATACCATGCTGCAAATAATCGATACAATAACTCAAATACTTTGGGAACTGATACATTTGCATGTCTTCTATATACTCGATAAAAATATGACACAAAATAATTTATACTCAATCTGCGAATACATTTTTTATAAGGGATTTGTGCACGTTTTGCTGTTTTATCAAAATAAACTATACAGCTATAAACCCTATCCTAAAATCGAGCTCATCGAACTTGCTGTACTCGAGGATTACTTTTATAAGCCGTATCAGACAAACTTCGAAGGATTTAAAATTCACATATTGGCAACAAATTATGCGCCTCGAGTTTTTCCAGCGCCTAAAATTATTAAGCGCAACTTTACAGGCTATATGTATAATTTGATTTCGGCTTTTGTAGAGCATCACAATGGAAGCCTAACAGATTTTCACATTGAAAATGAGTCCGGGGAATACCAAAATGTTCAAAAGATGCTACTCGCTCATGCTTTCGATATCACTGCTGTACTTGTTTTCTATGATACAAACTTCTCGAAGAGTGCATCACTTTATAATATAAATAATATTATAATAGCACCCCACGCCAAACCGATACATATTGAGATATTTAAGCGCTTTGCAAGATATTCCAATTCAGCAGTAAATTCCTTGTGCTGCAGCAAAATATTTAAATCAAATTCAAATTTCTCATTTAGCTTAGTCACAATATTTAAAATCTTTTCATCACAAAGCGTTTCGCGGTGCAGATATATTTCTATTAAAATTATTAGCCAACAGTTAATGTACGTCATTGTACGTCTAAACGCGGTAAATGTTTTATTTGAACTGAAATAAAGTCTCATTGCTATATAATTATATATGCCAAAAGTTTGTCATTAATTCATTAAAACAAATGATTGTCTATATATTAATTATTTTAAAATCATTTTTTGCTTAGTTTCGGTGGGAAGTGAACACCAGAGCTTCATATTTTCTATTATAATTATGGAGAACAAAATCTCTCTTATCCATTAAATCAAAACATTTCAGCCAAATCGTGCAGTTTGAATAACTAAATTTAATTTAAATGGAGTCATTATGTTCCATAAATGCATGGAAAGAGTGAGACAGACAGCAGCAATGGGTAATACTTTCAGTTTATGATTTTTATTTCTTTCTCTGTATTTGTTGTTGGTTGTTTTCTTTTCATATGACTTATTATTATTATTTCATATTAAAATTTAATAATTGTACAAATATGTTTATCGTTCCTGTGCTGTTTAAGTGTTTATTTTATAGTGTTCCTATCAATCAGGAGAACGTTATACGCTATTATTCATCACATTGAGAGTACTAATGGACGGATTGATAAGAAGAGTATGCTACTATGTACTAGCAGAAAGTTTCTGACTAATATAGTCTGGAGAAATCTTAAAATCATATTAGAGAGAAAGCAAACTCGTAATAATTCAACATTTGTTAAAATATTTTCGTGGTGTTGTACTGTTGTACGTTTTGTTAGTCTCTATCGTTCTATCTGTTAATAACATTTTATTCCTTGTCCGTCTGTTTTTATTATTATTTCTTAAAGGTGGTGCTTTGTGGTTTGATAATGTATGACTTAGGATTTACGATGTGAGGTCAATTCTTCTTTTTAGAATTTAATTTATAGAATTTATAAATTATTGTATATCGTTGATCGTATTAGCTTGCAAACCATTGAAAGGAACAAACTGGAAATGCAGTTGACGCTTAAATCATTGACAAATAACATTAATATTTTTATTTTGCGCTTTTCATAAAGTTATAAAAATTATGTTGTATATTAAAACATTATATTTTGTGTATAATTGTACTATAATTGAATACTAATTAATTTAAATTAAATAGCTGTGCAAGTGAATTGCGTGCGAAGCTGTCATCGAATGTGCAATCGCAAGATTAATTACAATAATTTAAAATTTAAATTTGTTTATAAATAAATGCAGAATATTTTGGCAAAATTATTTTTTAAATAAGCACTTTTCAAATAAATTCTTCAAGAATTTCTCTGTTAAGAAAACCGCAAAAGCCATAATCAAGCCTATCATCCACATATAAAATGCATAGTAAAAATATTTCAAATCGAAGGGTTTCACTTCAAGATAATTAGTTCTTAAAAATGTATTATTGCTTCCTAAAACTGCTTCAGCCCATGAATCTCGATGTAGTTTCTCCGAAATTCCCAGTTCAAATGTCCGATGCAAGAACGTATTAAAAATTTGCACATACGGCAAGCCATGACGAAAACCAAACGCGAACGGCACTGTATAGACGGATTCTGGAACTTTCGTGAACAGTGGCACCTTGAGAAACTTCTGTCTGTATAGTACGAAGTCTAAGGTGTCTTCATTGCCACAATACATGTATAAAGTATTGAATGTATCGCATTCTTTAAGAGAAGTGAAGTAACTTACGGTTTTCATGCGTTGTTTTACCACTTTTGGAATATGTGGCAGATTCAATATATAATTAGTATATATTTCGTCAACAAGCAGATAATAATTGCTTTTCTCTATGTCTGATAAAGTGTTAATCTGTGGTTCAAATAAACCAGTCGTCAGCATAGTCGACAGCAGCGCTAAGTAGAAATTAGTTAGCATGAAGCCGGTTAAAGTTAATGTGACGAACTCGAATACATCCCTCAGCGATACTTGATATGAGTACTCTTGGGGTAGGTATATAATAAATCGAAGTACGTCGAAAAGTGTTGCAACATATTGTATCTGTTTGGTGCGATACCAGCGCATAGAACCAATGATTAGTGTCAGACAGATCAGGCTGGCAAATATGGTCCACCACAATGAATGATGGAAGGGCTTAATAAAGTACAGCGATTTATGTATCGGCTTGGCGAAGGGCGCTATAATAAAGTAATTTAGATTAGATAGCGATGCACTGCTCGAAAAATTTTTATCGTGCCAAACAAATAAAGGAGAAATATCGAAAGCACGTGCGAGGAGCTTCTGTTGAACATATTCGTAGCTGACGTGCTGATTTTCAATTTGAAAATCTGTCAGGCTTCCATTGTGATGCTCTACAAAAGCCGAAATCAAATTATACATATAGCCTGTAAAGTTGCGCTTAATAATTTTAGGCGCTGGAAAAACTCGAGGCGCATAATTTGTTGCCAATGTGCGAATTTTAAATCCTTCGAAGTTTGTCAGATACGGCTTATAAAAGTAATCCGCGAGTACAGCAAGTTCGATGAGCTCGATTTCAGGATAGGGTTTATAGCTGTAAAGTTTATTTTGATAGTACAGCAAAACGTGCACAAATCCTCTATTAAAATTGTTTTCGCAGATTCTATATAAATTATTTGGTTTCATACTTTTGTCAAGTATATAGAAAACATGTAAATGTTGCAGCTCCCAAAGTATTTGCGTTATTGTATCGATTGTTTGCAGCATGACATCTTCATTTACATAAACAATAGTCAGCACATGTTCCGAAAATGATCCGCACAATCTAAAACTTTTATCAGCTTCATTGATTATTAATTTCGAGACGAATAATCGTTTAGTGAGATAGTCCAACTCAGCAGTAAATTCCTTGAGCTGCATCAAAATATTAAAATTGAAATTCAATTTCTCATTCAGATTAGTCACAATGCTTAAAATTGTTTCGTCACAAAGCGTTTCTCGGTGCAGATATAGTTCAATAAGAATTATTAGCCAACAGTTAATGGACCTCATTGTACGTCTAATCGCGGAAAATGTATTATTTCAACTGAAATAAGTGCATAATTCAACGCCATTTTATATAGAAAAACTCTGTAGTTAAAAAAGAAATTACCTTTTTAAGTAGTAAATGTAAAATGTTTTTGTGATAAACTATTAAATATATTTTAACTTTTATTATAGCTTATATCAGTTTTAATAAAAGTTAATTTTGAATCCATTCACGCTTAATGATTGATTGTGGAGTATTAGATTGTTTTTGTTTTCTCTTATATGCAAGTGAGGCACATCTAGTGGTCATTTCCATTTTACTTTGAAGTCTTTCAATTATATCCTTTTTTACAAATACCAATATTTAATTGACGAAAAAGTTGGATTTTCGAGTTAGCTTTACGACAAAGTTACTGCTAACAGCAGAAGAGGTTTAAATTGAGGATAGTCAAATGACATTTCAATCTAGGAATGAAGATACAACAACTGAGAGAGTAGCTTCAAATTCTCGTATACTTCATGTCTGTGGCCATCATCACCTTATACTGGAGCCTAATAAAAGTGCCAAGTGCACTTGAACTAAAAAAATTGTTTTGGAAATCACCACAAATGCAAATAATATAATTTAACAATAATAATATGTAGTAATACTTAACTGAACAAGAAAAGTTAAACAAAAAATGGAAATTTCAAAGATAGGTTTTCGTTGAAATATTTTTCACAACGAGGATTTTCTCAACCAGAGGGTAGGTGTTCCAAGATGAGCCAAATCAAACAGATGTTGTTCGCGCACGACGCACTGTGAAGCCTGTTTCTTCGGTCGAATGGGTCATGTGTTACGCTTGAGCAACGTAGGAGTGTCAATTCTGAATGGTACACGACCATTCGTTTGATTGAAGTCTTCGGGAAAATTCGCAAAACCAAACGCCTAAGCTGAATTAGCCTTCACCACGACAATGTAAGCTCACACACATTGGTTTTTTGAGCACTCAAAATATAGATTTAATGGGTGATCTGCCGTACAGCCCTGATTTGTCACCCAATGACAAACGTGCAAAATAATCTACGTGGTGAACGTTTTAGTACGCGCAAAGAAGAACATATTTAAAACATAATTTTTTTTTATTTGGTACATTTCTTATATTTGGTGTTAAATTGTATTATAATTGAATACTAATTAATTTAAGTTAAATATTTGTGCAAACAAATTTAGTGTAGCAGAGATAAACAAAAAGCTGGAAACGCTCTTTAGCAGCATTACTTGGCTAAATTATATTCTACACGAGCACATAGCAAATAGATTCTTCAAGAATTTCTCTATTAAGAAAGCCGCAAACGCCAAAATCAAGCCTATCATCCACATATAAAATGCATAATAAAAATATTTCAAATCAAAGGGTTTCATTTCAAGGTATACAGTTTTTAAAAATGTATTATTGCTTTCTAAAACTGCTTCAGCCCATGAATCTCGGTGCTGTTTCTCCAAAATTCCTAGTTCAAATGTGCGACGCAAGAACAAATTAAAAATTTGTACATACGGCAATCCATGACGAAAACCATAAAAGTGCGGCAATGAATAGACGGATTCTGGAATTTTCGCAAACAGCGGCACTTTGAGGAACTTCTGTCTGTATAGTACGAAGTCCAAACTGTCTTCAACGCCACAATACATGTACAAAGTGTTGAATGCATTGCGTTCTTTAATCGAAGTGGAGTAATTTACAGTTTTTATGCGTTCTTTAACCACTTTTGGAATTTGTGACAGTTTGTGTATATAATTACCATAAGTTCCGTCAACAAGCAGATAATAATTGCTTCTCTCTATATCTGATAAGGAGTTAATCTGTGGTTCAAATAAACCAGTCGTCAGCATAGTCGACAGCAGCGTTAAGTAGAAATTAGTTAGCATGAAGCCGCTTAAAGTTAATGTCACAAATTCCAATATATCCTTCAGCGATACTTGATATTTGTATTCTTGTGGTAGATATACAATAAAACGAAGTACATCCAAAAATGTTGTACCGAACTGTAACTGTTTTGTACGGTAACAGCGCATGAGACCAATTATAAGTGTCAGACAGATCAGGATGCCTATAATTGTCAACCATAATGCGCTGTCGAATGGCTTAATAAAGTACATCGATTTGTGAATTGGCTTGGCAAAGGGCGCAATAATATTGTAATTTAGATTATAAAGCGATGCACTGTGCGAAAAGTTTTTGTCCTGCCAAGA
The DNA here is from genome assembly GCA_035044805.1 of Leucophenga maculata. Lineage (NCBI taxonomy): Eukaryota > Metazoa > Arthropoda > Insecta > Diptera > Drosophilidae > Leucophenga > Leucophenga maculata. The sequence continues at coordinate 3,199,726 of JAWNNP010003455.1, read as the reverse complement.
AAATATAGGACTGACATCGAAAGCACGTGCGAGGAGCTCCATTTGAACATATTTGTACTCGACGGGCTCATTTTCAAATCGAAAATCTGTCAAGCTTCCATTGTAATGCTCTACAAAAGCAACGATCAAGTTGTACATGTAGCCTGTATAGTTGCGCTTATTAGTTTTAGCCGCTGGGAAAACACGAGGCACAATATCTGCTACCATTGTACGAATATTAAATCCTTCGAAGTTTGTCAGATGCGGCTTATAAAAGTAATCCTCGAGTACAGCAAGTTCGATGAGCTCGATTTTAGGATAGGGTTTATAGCTGTATAGTTTATTTTGATAATTCAGCAAAATATGCACAAAACCCCTATCCAAATTGTATTCGCAAAGATTGTAAATATAATTTGGTGTCATATTTTTGTCGACTATATAGAAGACATGTAAATGTTGCAGCTCCCAAAGCATTTGAGTTATTGTATCGATTGTCTGCACCATGGTATCTTCATTTAAATAAACAATAGTCAACACTTGTTCCGAAAATCTACCGCGTAGACTAAAACTTTTATCAGCTTCATTGATTATTACTTTCGAGATAGGTAGTCGTTTAGTAAGATATTCCAACTCAGCACTAAATTCCTTGAGCTGTAGCAAAATATTAAAATTGAAGTTCAACTTATCATTCAGAAAAGTCACAATTCTTAAAGTTGTTTCATCACAAAGCGTTTCTCGGTGCAGATATAATGCTATAAGAATTATTAGCAAACAGTTAAAGAACTTCATTGTACGTCTAATCGCGGAAAATGTATTATTTCAACTGAAATAAGTGCATAATTCAACGCCATTTTATATAGAAAAACTCTGTAGCTAAAAAAGAAATGACCTTTTTAAGTAATAAATGTAAAATGTTTTTAGTGATAAGCTAAAATGTATTTTACTGTTTATAATAGCTTTTTTGTACTTTCATTAAAAGTTAATTTAAATCTTTTAATACAAAAAACATTGATTGTGCAGTATTACATTGCGTTGATACGCCTCGTTTAGGTTTTCTCTCATATGGAAGTTTTCCACTTAATTTTTGTTGTCCTTACATGAGCTACAATATTATGCAAAATTTAATGCAATGTATATAGCGACTCATCAGCACTACACTTTCCTGACCTAACTAACGTTTCACTAAAAATTTATGTTTAATTGGGAATATTTAAAAATAAGTTGAACGCTATACATTAGCAGAAGCAAAACATTTGACACCTTTTGTAACAACTTTGAAACAACATATTAACTTGATTATTTTTGGAAACGTTGTCAAGTGTATATTTTTGAATTAAATTTATTTACTGTTTTTTTATATTATATTATTATCTAACTTATATATATGTACAGTGTTTGTGAGCTTTATGTGGAAGAGAATTGCGACTTGCTGCAGTCGCTGTGCACTCTGCAGTCTTGAGACAAATGTATAATAATTTTTTAGGAATCAATATAACAGGCAAGAAGAGGTGATAATCCCTTTACAATCTTTAACAGCATCAGAAAATTATTTGTCTGTCAAAAATTTTTGTTCTTTCAGTTTTTAACATTTCATTTCATTCTCTGGCAACGGCTTAACCGATTTTGATGGGCGTTTCTTTAAAGACTGTAAAAGTAAGAAATATTCTGCTTTCTGAAAAAGAATGCATTTTAAATTTCAAATATTAAATTTAAAGAACTGCATTAAATTAAAATACAGTTATTTCTGAAATGTATATGAGTGATTTTATTCTCCAGTATTATAATTTTGTATAAATATAATGTGGAGCTCTGATGTTCACTTTAAAACCGAAACTATACAAAAATTGATTTTAAAATAATTAACATATATCTATGCATTTATTTCATTTTACCCATATATAATCATTTACGTTAATGCATTAAAGGTAGACTTTTGGCACACATTATTATAAATGGTCTTTCCGCTACGGATTTTAAAATAATTTTTAAATAAAGTTGTCTTGCAATGAGAATTTATTTCAGTTTAAATCATATACTTTGCGCGTCTAGACGTACAATGATATGCATTAACTGTTGGCTAATAATTTTAATAGAAATATATCTGCAACGTGAAACGCTTTTTGATGAAAAGATTTTAAACATTTTGACTAAGCTAAATAAAAAGTTTGAAATTGATTTAAATATTTTGCTGCAGCTCTAGGAATTTACTGGTGAGTTGGAATATTTTGCGAAGCGCTTACATTGCACACAATTATTAATTACTGAATCAACTCAGAATATTAGACTGCGTGGCATAATTTCGGAGCATGTGTTGACTATTGCCTTAGCGAATAGTCAAAGATGCGAATCACTTTATTAGTTAATATGTTCTCAGTTTTGATGAAATGTGACAAATTTGCTTTTTTCTTATAAAAAAAAAATTTATGAACCAATGCAAACATTTGTTAGTCACAGCACATTCCCTGCCATTGCGTAGCTATAAGTTCGCCGATTTGTTCCCTTCAGCTGCACCTCAAATGCTTTCAAGATGCATAAAAAGTAAATTTCAGTCAGCTTTCTAAAAAAGTTTAGTCTGACATGGTAACTTTCATAAATACACTACACTACCAATTGTCAGCAATAACTTTTTTCACATGTTTTTGTGATACTCTACAGATGGGCTGCTTTCCACAAAATCTCAGCAGGTATTTCAATGCACTATATGAAATATGGGTTTCGCAGATATTCTGAAGTTTATTACTAGCCCAGTGTTGAACTACATTGTCGCCAGACATCAAATTTTCGTCAACAGGGGTTTAATTTTGGGATTATCTGAAGGCATCATTTTCATTGCAATCTTGAACACTTATTATATTTCATGCATTTTATAAATTTTTAAAAATTTTTGTTGTATATTAAAACATTATTTTTTACAATTAAATACTAATTAATTGATGGTGCAAGCAAATTGAGTTTTTAGTTTCTTCTACCTAGAAACACGCTGACAATGAATGTTTGATCCTAAGGAAATTGGAATAATTTAATATTTTTAATACGTTTCTATTTTGTTTATTAATAACTGCAGAATTATTTGGCTAAATTATTTATTTCCAAATAATTTCTTCAAGAATTTCTCTGTTAACAAAGCCGCAAATGCCAAAATCAATCCAAGAATCCACATATAAAAAGCATAGTAAAAATATTTTAAATCAAAGGGTTTCACTTCGAGATATTTTGTGTTTAAAAATGTATTATTGCTTCCTAAAACTGCTTCAGCCCATGAATCTCGATGCAGTTTTTCCGAAATTCCCAGTTCAAATGTCCGACGCAAGAACATATTAAAAATTTGCACATACGGCAAGCCATGCCGAAATCCAAAAACGAACGGCACTGTATACAAGGATTGTGTAACTTTTGTGAACTGCGGCACTTTGAGGAACTTCTGTCTGTATAGTACGAAGTCCAAACTGTCTTCAACGCCACAATACATGTACAAAGTGTTGAATGCATTGCGTTCTTTAATCGAAGTGGAGTAATTTACAGTTTTTATGCGATCTTTAATCACTTTTGGAACTTGTGACAGTTTGTGTATATAATTACCATAAGTTCCGTCAACAAGCAGATAATAATTGCTTTTCTCTATATCTGATAAGGAGTTAATCTGTGGTTCAAATAAACCAGTCGTCAGCATAGTCGACAGCAGCGTTAAGTAGAAATTAGTTAACATGAAACCGCTTAAAGTTAATGTCACAAATTCCAATATATCCTTCAGCGATACTTGATATTTGTATTCTTGTGGTAGATATACAATAAAACGTAGTACATCCAAAAATGTTGTACCGAACTGTAACTGTTTTGTACGGTAACAGCGCATGAGACCAATTATAAGTGTCAGACAGATCAGGATGCCAATAATTGTCAACCATAATGCGCTGTCGAATGGCTTAATAAAGTACAGCGATTTATGTATCGGCTTGGCATGGGGTGCTATTACAATGTTTTTTAGATTATAAAGCGATGCACTGTTTGAATAATTTTTATCATTTAAATTAAATATAGTACTGATATCAAAAGCTCGTGCGAGGAGTTTCTGCTGAACATATGTGTACTCGAGGGTCGCATCATCTTTAAGTCCAAAATCTGTCAGGCTTCCATTGTGATGCTCTACAAAAGAAACAATCAAGTTATACATATAGCCTGTATAGTTGCGCTTAATAATTTTAGGTGCTGGAAAAACGCGAGGTACATAATTCGATGCCAATATACGAATATTAAATCCTTCGAAGTTTGTCAAATACGGCTTATAAAAGTATTCCTCGAGTACTGCAAGTTCGATGAGCTCGATTTCAGGATAGGGTTTATAGCTGTAAAGTTTATTTTGATAAAACAGCAAAACGTGCACAAATCCTCTATTAAAATTGTTTTCGCAGATTCTATATAAATTATTTGATTTCATATTTTTGTCGATTATATAGAAGACATGTAAATGTTGCAGCTCCCAAAGTATTTGAGTTATGGTATCAATTGTTTGCAGCATGACATCTTCATTTAAATAAACAATAGTCAACACTTGTTCCGAAAACCTACCGCGCAGTCTAGAACTGTTATCAGCTTTATTGATTATTAATTTCGAGATAGGTAGTCGCTTAGTAAGATATTCCAACTCAGCAGTAAATTCTTTGAGCTGCAGCAAAATATTAAAATTGAAATTCAATTTCTCATTCAGACTAGTCACAATGCTTAAAATTGTTTCGTCACAAAGCGTTTCTCGGTGCAGATATAATGCTATGAGAATTATTAGCCAACAGTTAATGAACTTCATTGTACGTCTAATCGCGGAAAATGTATTATTTGAACTGAAATATGTTTACAATTCAACGCCATTTTATGTAGAACAAGTAAGAAAATCACAGTCGGGCGTAACCGACTGTAAGAGGCCCTGTACCAGCACAGGTCGCCTAACAAACACACTAAATGTTCCCCTAACTTATGACCAAACACATGACCACTTCTCACTGCACCACTAAGTGCCTTATAAAACATTTTTTTATGTATGAAACGAAAAGGGGGGTCGCTCAAATTCAATTGCTTATAAAATCGTCATTTATTATCCGATTTTGATGAACTTTTTGGATTTTGGCTTAGAAAGACGATATCTTTATACTGGCATACTTACTTTTTTTGTGCCGAGGAAATTTTTAGCCTTGGGGGTGATTTTATGGGGAAGGGGGGGAGGGGCAAGATTTCAAAATAAACTTGTAAAATTCCGGAGCAGTCCTAGTCGAATGCAAAAAACACGAAGTCTCTATCTATTACCGTTTCCGAGATCCTTTCGTTCATACGGACGGCCAGACGGACAGACGGACATGGCTATATCGACTCCTCTATCACTCCTGACCATAATGGGGGTAACTTTGGGGGGTCTCCGACCATTATTTCTACCTGTTACATACATTTGCACAAACCCAATAGGCTCTTGTACCTTCGGTACAGGGCCTAAAAACTATGAAGTTCAGAATGGAATTACCTTTTGAAGTATTAAATGTAAAACGTTTCTGGCGATACACTTGGGGTATTTTAAATTAAATTATAATTTGTATTTATTATTAATCAAAGTGTATTGTTTATTCATATATTTGGAGTTGCATATAGAATTTGTTTACAATTTTCGTTGAGTTAACTGTCACATTTAATTGAAGTGTGTGGATATTTCAAAATAATTTTGCGACTCAAGTGTAAATACGGAATTAGATAGATTTCTTGATTGTGTGACTGAAATGTTATATTTATATTGTTTGCACACCATTTTGACCAAATTGAGTCTGTAATGTATTAAAATGCTAACACATTTAATATACAAAGTATTGTTCAACGTAGGCACTACATTGTAGTTGCCTCTTTCGTTTTATTATATCAACTGGTTGAAGTTTTGTTTCATTCTACAAGTATTCTTTTGCGTTCGTCATCGTTACTCATTAGATACTTTTCAAACCTCAAAGTTTAGTGGTAAATTAATTTCATTGCCAGCCGAGCAAAATTTTTACTAAAATCTTCATAAGTTAAATAAATTAAATTATAATTTTTTAGCTAATGTGCAACAGTTTTTATTCTGACTGACTGTAAATATATCGTCTGGATTCATTGAAGTAGGAATGTAATGCCATTCCATATTATTAGTTAGTTGCTGTATGGTACAAATTCGGTTTGAAACAAAAACATTGATCCTCTGTCCCATGATAGCTCAACTGATGACACAAACCAACAATGATAAGTACATTCGAAAATTCCGAGATTTACTACATTGTTTGTACTACATTGTTCTTATATAATCTTACATAAGCACAAGCACCGTACTTTTCTAGGAATGGCATCGCAGCCAGTGTTAAAATTATAATTAAATCCGGAACGCATTACTTGACGCGGAAAGATAGAATCTTGTATACCGCTGAAATTCTTGAAAAGTAATGTCCAATTAGTTTGAGTCGCATACTCCAAATGCGTTTTAAAAAGACTAGCTTCTGTTAGTACGGGACCTATGAATCCAAGAAGATCGTAAAACCAAGCGATCATTGAAATGAAAATGAGCTGACTTTTCCGTTCCATATTATTAATAACCTCTTTAGCTGTGTTGCCGCCTGTGATCAAGTCATCCACATAAAAATGTCGTCTAATTATCTTTGAAGCAAGCAGATAGTTTGATTCAAGTTGATGAAGTGCTCGTATAGCTAACAACTATGCTCCATATGAGCAAGTGACAGAGCCGCTGAATGCGATCCAACGTTTTGTACATGTGCTGTCTTCATTCGTCAGTGTGTTATGTGTTAAGAAATATCTGCATTGGTTCCTCAATGAAGGTTCAAGGATAGACATGTACTATGAATTGAGATGTTCCTTGACAAATTTGCGCTTCAAGTCTTGATAGCAGTGCAAAGCTTGTACTAATCACAAAATACATGAGGACTTTGCAGCATTGGTAAACGAAAAGAGTATTCAGCATCAGTACCCTTGTTGGGAATGGCATCAACGTGGTATAATTTTGAGTTGATAGCTGGCAGCAGTCTGCCAGATACGATACAGTCAAAACGAGTTTCTTGTAAGCCGAATCTGACCGGCACAAATTATGTCAAAGAAGATGCTCGCTACGGTGAGGACATTAATACGTTATGATTCAGAAAATCAAGTCAAGAGCACTAAGTAGGCCCATGCTCCTGCTGTTCAAAGTAAGCGTACTAAAAATGGCTGCATAAATGAAATGGTGTCTCACAACTTTCGCATTTATGAAGCTATAAGCGGCGATATATGGTGGAAACGTAGACTCATTGTACAAACATAATCAGGAATTGATACCTCTATAGTAATTGTTGAAAGCAAAAAGTTGCAATGTATCTCTAAGGTGCTTAGCAAATGCCTAGCAAGGAAGTTTTGCATTATAGTAAGTTCTGTAATAGTAAAATTATTGTCCATATCTTCAGAAAAATTTCTTTATTGCTGTGCGATAATTTTGTGACGCGGATGAAAGTATAATGCAGAGAGAGCCTCAGTATTTACAGAGATTCATTAAAAGCTTTTGGAACACATTTGAAACATTTATTTTTTTTATTTTGTGCACTTCGTTAGATTATAACAATTATTCTGTTTATTAGAACATCAATTTTGGTGTATAATTGTATTAATAATGATTACTAATTAATTTAAATGAATTAATTGTGCAAGGGAATTTAGTGCGGTAGCTAGATACTCTGTCATGTTTCCATACTTCACGTAAATTGCAAATAATTAGTATTTGAATTATTTTAAATTATATTTTGCATATTTAAATTATTGGTCTAAAATATCATTAGACAAATTATTTTCAGTATTCACTTATCAAACAATCCATTCGAGAATTTCTCTGTTAAGAAAGCTGCAAACGCCAAAATTAAGCCAATAATCCACATATAAAATGCATAATAAAAATATTTCAAATCGAAGGGTTTCACTTCAAGATATTTAGTTTTTAAAAATGTATTATTGCTTCCTAATACTACTTCAGCCCATGAATCCCGTTCCAGTTTCTCTAAAATTCCTAGCTCAAATGTGCGACGCAAGAACAAATTAAAAATTTGCACATACGGCAAGCCATGACGAAAACCAAAAACGTACGGCAATGTATAGACGGACTCTGGAATTTTCGAGAACAGTGGCACCTTGAGAAACTTCTGTCTGTATAGTGTGAATTTCAAACAGTCTTCAATGCCACAATACATATACAAAGTATTAAGTGCATCGCGTTCTTTAATAGAAGTAGTGTAACTTACAGTTTTTAAGCGTTCTTTAAGTATTTTTGGAATATTTGGCAGATTTTGTATAAAATTACCAATAAATCTGTCAACAAGCAGATAATATGTGCTTTTCTCTATATCTGATAAGGAGTTAATCTGTGGTTCAAATAAACCAGTCGTCAGCATAGTCGACAGCAGCGCTAAGTAGAAATTAGTTAGCATGAAGCCGGTTAAAGTTAATGTCACAAATTCAAATATATCCTTTAGCGATACTTGATATGAGTACTCTTGGGGTAGGTATATAATAAATCGAAGTATATCGAAAAGAGTTGCAACAAATTGTAACTGTTTGGTGCGGTACCAGCGCATGAGACCAATGATTAGAGACAGAAAGATTATGGTGGCGATAATGGTCAACCATAATGCACTGTCGAATGGTTTTATAAAGTACAACGATTCATGTATCGCCTTGGCAAAGGGCGCAATAATAATGTTATTTAGATTATAAAGCGATGCACTCTTCGAGAAGTTTGTATCATAGAAAACAAGTATAGGACTGATATCAAAAGCACGTGCGAGGAGCTTCTGTTGAACATATTCGTATTCGACGGGCTCATTTTCAAATCGAAAATCCATTAAACTTCCATTGTGATGCTCTACAAAAGCAACGATCAAGTTGTACATGTAGCCTGTATAGTTGCTCTTATTAGTTTTAGGCGCTGGAAAAACTCGAGGTACATAATTTGTTGCAAATGTGCGAATATTAAATCCTTCGAAGTTAGTCAGATACGGCTTATAAAAGTAATCCTCGAGTACAGCAAGTTCGATGAGCTCGATTTCAGGATAGGGTTTATAGCTGTAAAGTTTATTTTGATAAAACAGCAAAACGTGCACAAATCCCTTATCAAAATTGTATTCGCAGATTGAGTATAAATTATTTGATGGCATATTTTGGTCGAGAATATAGAAGACATGTAAATGTTGCAGCTCCCAAAGTACTTGAGTTATTGTATCGATTGTTTGTAGCATGACATCTTCATTTAAATAAACAATAGTCAGCACTTGTTCCGAAAACTTGCCGCATAGTCGAAAACTTTTATCAGCTTCATTGATTATTAATTTCGAGATAGGTAGTCGCTTAGTAAGATATTCCAACTCAGCAGTAAATTCCTTGAGCTGCAGCAAAATATTAAAATTGAAATTCAATTTCTCATTCAGACTAGTCACAATGCTTAAAATTGTTTCGTCACAAAGCGTTTCTCGGTGCAGATATATTTCTATTAGAACTAATAGCCAACAGTTTATGAACTTCATTGTACGTCTAATCGCGGAAAATGTAATATTTGAACTGAAATAAGTTTATAATTTATTGCCATTTTATGTAGAAAAACTATGAAGTTCAGAATGGAATTACCTTTTGAAGTATTAAATGTAAAACGTTTCTGGCGATACACTTGGGGTATTTTAAATTAAATTATAATTTGTATTTATTATTAATCAAAGTCTATTGTTTATTCATATATTTAGAGTTGCATATAGAATTTGTTTACAATTTTCGTTGAGTTAACTGTCACATTTAATTGAAGTGTGTGGATATTTCAAAATAATTTTGCGACTCAAGTGTAAATACGGAATTAGATAGATTTCTTGATTGTGTGACTGAAATGTTATATTTATATTGTTTGCACACCATTTTGACCAAATTGAGTCTGTAATGTATTAAAATGATAACACATTTAATATACAAAGTATTGTTCAACGTAGGCACTACATTGTAGTTGCCTCTTTCGTTTTATTATATAAACTGGTTGAAGTTTTGTTTCATTCTACAAGTATTCTTTTGCGTTCGTCATCGTTACTCATTAGATACTTTTCAAACCTCAAAGTTTAGTGGTAAATTAATTTCATTGCCAGCCGAGCAAAATTTTTACTAGAATCTTCATAAGTTAATTAAATTAAATTATAATTTTTTAGCTAATGTGCAACTGGCAAGAAGTGGTCATTTTTTACAGTCAGTCAGAATAAAAACTGTTGCGCGCGGAAACAATTTAAAGTAGAAGTGAAAAGACATTTTAATTTTTTTGAATTTCCCTGAATTTATTTTAATATGCAACATTTTCAATCAAACTTTTGTATAATCCACGACACGGTGTATTTGCTTTGGTGTCCCATTTGCCTGGTTTAGTAATCATACTATTTCAGAACATTTACATTGCAATGGAAAGTGGTGCAATCGTAATATTTTACTATTCTGATAGCTGCCTAAATGTCACTAATTGTTTCCCCAATAGATTTATATTTAACCCTTGCGATCTTTTATAATTATTTGAATTACTTTTAATTAATTAATTATTAGTTAATTAATTAATCAATTTAATTATCTATTTGGCATTAACTCAAATATTACTCCACTTGATGCACGGTTCATAACTGACTATTAAGATCTGTAAGGCAGAACTCCTGCGATAATATATATTGTGACGATGCTTACCATCCCGTCCAATTTTATTCTAAGTAATTTTAGATTAAGTGACATGAAATATATATCTATCATGAGGATATTTTAGATTATGTAGGACCATTACTAAGTGGTTTTGGAAATGATGACCTTACACGCAAACCAGTGACCATAACGTCACAGTGATGACTGCTGTAGCTCGCTTGGTGAAGCTCCTTTAGACAATATATCGTCTGGATTCATTAAAGTAGGAATGTAATGCCATTCCATATTATTAATGAGTTGCTGTATGGTACAAATTCGGTTCGAAACAAAAACATTGATCCTCTGTCCCATGATAGCTCAACTGATGACACAAACCAGCAATGATAAGTACATTCGAAAATTCCTATTTCGGAACTGTCAATGATTTGAGTAGTGCCAGGCGAGATTTACTACATTGTTTGTACTACATTGTTCTTATATAATCTTACATAAGCACAAGCACCGTACTCTTCTAGGAATGGCATCGCAGCCAGTGTTAAAATCATAATTAAATCCGGAACGCATTACTTGACGCGGAAAGATAGAATCTTGTATACCGCTGAAATTCTTGAAAAGTAATGTCCAATTAGTTTGAGTCGCATACTCCAAATGCGTTTTAAAAAGACTAGCTTCTGTTAGTACGGGACCTATGAATCCAAGAAGATCGTAAAACCAAGCGATCATTGAAATGAAAATGAGCTGACTTTTCCGTTCCATATTATTAATAACCTCTTTAGCTGTGTTGCCGCCTGTGATAAAGTCATCCACATAAAAATGTCGTCAAATTATCTTTGAAGCAAGCAGATAGTTTGATTCAAGTTGATGAAGTGCTCGTATAGCTAACAACTATGCTCCATATGAGCAAGTGACAGAGCCGCTGAATGCGATCCAACGTTTTGTACATGTGCTGTCTTCATTCGTCAGTGTGTTATGTGTTAAGAAATATCTGCATTGGTTCCTCAATGAGCGTTCAAGGATAGACATATACTATAAATTGAGATGTTCCTTGACAAATTTGCGCTTCAAGTCTTGATAGCAGTGCAAAGCTTGTACTAATCACCAAATACATGAGGACTTTGCAGCATTGGTAAACGAAAAGAGTATTCAGCATCAGTACCCTTGTTGGGAATGGCATCAACGTGGTATAATTTTGAGTTGATAGCTGGCAGCAGTCTGCCAGATACGATACAGTCAAAACGAGTTTCTTGTAAGCCGAATCTGACCGGCACAAATTATGTCAAAGAAGATGCTCGCTACGGTGAGGACATTAATACGTTGTGATTCAGAAAATCAAGTCAAGAGCACTAAGTAGGCCCATGCTCCTGCTGTTCAAAGTAAGCGTACTAAAAATGGCTGCATAAATGAAATGGTGTCTCACAACTTTCGCATTTATGAAGCTATAAGCGGCGATATATGGTGGAAACGTAAACTCATTGTACAAACATAATCAGGAATTGATACCTCTATAGTAATTGTTGAAAGCAAAAAGTTGCAATGTATCTCTAAGGTGCTTAGCAAATGCCTAGCAAGGAAGTTTTGCATTATAGTAAGTTCTGTAATAGTAAAATTATTGTCCATATCTTCAGAAAAATTTCTTTATTGCTGTGCGATAATTTTGTGACGCGGATGAAAGTATAATGCAGAGAGAGCCTCAGTATTTACAGAGATTCATTAAAAGCTTTTGGAACACGTTTGAAACATTTATTTTTTTATTTTATAACAATTATTCTGTTTATTAGAACATCAATTTAGGTGTATAATTGTATTATAAATGATTACCAATTAATTTAAATGAATTAATTGTGCAAGGGAATTTAGTGCGGTAGCTAGATACTCTGTCATGTTTCCATACTTCACGTAAATTGCAAATAATTAGTATTTGAATTATTTTAAATTATATTTTGCATATTTAAATTATTGGTCTAAAATATCATTAGACAAATTATTTTCAGTATTCACTTATCAAACAATCCATTCGAGAATTTCTCTGTTAAGAAAGCTGCAAACGCGAAAATCAAGCCAATAATCCACATATAAAATGCATAATAAAAATATTTCAAATCAAAGGGTTGCACTTCAAGATATTCAGTTTTTAAAAATGTATTGTTGCTTTCTAATATTCCTCCAGCCCATGAATCCTCTTTCAGTTTCTCTAAAATTCCTAGCTCAAATGTGCGACGCAAGAACATATTAAAAATTTGCACATACGGCAAGCCATGCCGAAATCGAAAAACGAACGGCACTGTATACAAGGATTGTGTAACTTTTGTGAACTGCGGCACTTTGAGGAACTTCTGTCTGTATAGTACGAAGTCCAAACTGTCTTCAACGCCACAATACATGTACAAAGTGTTGAATGCATTGCGTTCTTTAATCGAAGTGGAGTAATTTACAGTTTTTATGCGATCTTTAATCACTTTTGGAACTTGTGACAGTTTGTGTATATAATTACCATAAGTTCCGTCAACAAGCAGATAATAATTGCTTTTCTCTATATCTGATAAGGAGTTAATCTGTGGTTCAAATAAACCAGTCGTCAGCATAGTCGACAGCAGCGTTAAGTAGAAATTAGTTAACATGAAACCGCTTAAAGTTAATGTCACAAATTCCAATATATCCTTCAGCGATACTTGATATTTGTATTCTTGTGGTAGATATACAATAAAACGTAGTACATCCAAAAATGTTGTACCGAACTGTAACTGTTTTGTACGGTAACAGCGCATGAGACCAATTATAAGTGTCAGACAGATCAGGATGCCAATAATTGTCAACCATAATGCGCTGTCGAATGGCTTAATAAAGTACAGCGATTTATGTATCGGCTTGGGGTGGGGTGCTATTATAATGTTTTTTAGATTATAAAGCGATGCACTGTTTGAATAATTTTTATCATTGAAATTAAATATAGTACTGATATCAAAAGCTCGTGCGAGGAGTTTCTGCTGAACATATGTGTACTCGAGGGCCGCATCATCTTTAAGTCCAAAATCTGTCAGGCTTCCATTGTGATGCTCTACAAAAGAAACAATCAAGTTATACATATAGCCTGTATAGTTGCGCTTAATAATTTTAGGTGCTGGAAAAACGCGAGGTACATAATTCGATGCCAATATACGAATATTAAATCCTTCGAAGTTTGTCAAATACGGCTTATAAAAGTAATCCTCGAATACTGCAAGTTCGATGAGCTCGATTTCAGGATAGGGTTTATAGCTGTAAAGTTTATTTTGATAAAACAGCAAAACGTGCACAAATCCTCTATTAAAATTGTCTTCGCAGATTCTATATAAATTATTTGATTTCATATTTTTGTCGATTATATAGAAGACATGTAAATGTTGCAGCTCCCAAAGTATTTGAGTTATGGTATCAATTGTTTGCAGCATGACATCTTCATTTAAATAAACAATAGTCAACACTTGTTCCGAAAACCTACCGCGCAGTCTAGAACTGTTATCAGCTTTATTGATTATTAATTTCGAGGTAGGTAGTCGCTTAGTAAGATATTCCAACTCGGCAGTAAATTCTTCGAGCTGCAGCAAAATATTAAAATTGAAATTCAATTTCTCATTCAGATTAGTCACAATGCTTAAAATTGTTTCGTCACAAAGCGTTTCTCGGTGCAGATATATTTCTATTAGAACTAATAGCCAACAGTTTATGAACTTCATTGTACGTCTAATCGCGGAAAATGTATTATTTGAACTGAAATATGTTTACAATTCAACGCCATTTTATGTAGAAAAACTATGAAGTTCAGAATGGAATTACCTTTTGAAGTATTAAATGTAAAACGTTTCTGGCGATACACTTGGGGTATTTTAAATTAAATTATAATTTGTATTTATTATTAATCAAAGTGTATTGTTTATTCATATATTTGGAGTTGCATATAGAATTTGTTTACAATTTTCGTTGAGTTAACTGTCACATTTAATTGAAGTGTGTGGATATTTGAAATTATTTTACGACTCAAGTGCAAATACGGAATTAGATAGATTTCTTGATTGTGTGACTGACATGTAATACTATTTACAGAAAATCTTAACGTATTATACACTCATTTTTGTATATTTTTTTGTTTGCGCTGCAGGTCCTGTCGCCACTTCCAGCGTATGAACAAACAACAAATTTTACGTAAAACGAGGTTACAAATTTCAAATAAAAGTGACAGCAAATTCAATAAAAACTATTCAAATATTTGGCAGCCCTTATTTGGGTTAGTCAGACCGCTTGTCGATGGTTTCTTATGCCAAATAACTAGTTTGCAAGGAATGTCAGGGATAGTTCTTATAAAAAAATGCCCCTATATTCCCAATAAAATATTTAGACAATTGGAGAATGGTTATTGTGGCGAAACATGTTATTGTGGTTGAGTCTATTTATATATTTTTTTTTTCTATTTTAAACATTCTGAAATTTTAAAATTTTTTTTTCACAAATATCTCCAATAAAAAAATGACAAACGACGTAGTCAAACCAATGCACCACATATAAAATGCATAATAAAAGTATTCCAAATTGAAGGGGTCCACCTCAAGTGCTACATTTGTCAGAAATTTTGTATTTTTGCGTAGAAAACCTTCCGTCCAGGAATCTCGCTGCAATTTCTCAGTTATGCCATACTCAAATGCGCGACGCAAATATTTATTAAATAGTTCTGCATACGACACGCCATGACGCAAACCAAAGTAGTACGGCATTGTATAGATTTTCTGCGGAATTTTTCTGAATCGTGGCACTTTAAGAAATATCTGTCGGTGTAGCATAAAGTCCATGCTGTCTTCATAGCCGGAATATAGCAAGGAAGTATTCAAAATATGGCGTTCTTTTATAATAGTTTCCAGATCTGTGGTCTTTATACGTTGCCCGACAATGGGCGGTATATTTTTTAGGTTACGTATAATAGCTGTATCCCTTTCGGTTTTGTGCAAATAGTAATTGGTTTTAGCTATGTCCGATAAGGTGTTAACTTGAGGCTCGTATAGACCAGTTGTCAGCATAGTGGAAAACAGCGCCAAATAAAAATTGGTGAGTATGAAACCGATTAAAGTGAATAAGCCAAATTCAATGAAATCCTTAAGCTTTGCTTTGTATGGATAATCCTGTTGTAGAAATAAAATGAAGCGCAGCATATCGAAAAACGTTGCAGCAAACTGCAACCGTTTGGTGCGGTACCAACGCATGAAGCCAACGACGAGTGTCAGATAGATGAGCGTGCCAATAATGGTGAACCAGATCGAGCGATCGAAAGGCTTCAAAAAGTATAAAGATTTTGGAATTGGTTGCGCATGTGGCGCAATGACAACATTATTGATATTATAAATCACAATGCTCGATCTGAGGTATAAATCTTTGGTTATGGCTATAATATTTGGCACCATATCGAAAACATCTGCCTTGAGCAATATTTGGAAATCCTTGTTTGTTACAGGTTCAGTGGAAAATCTAAAATCAATTGGCGTAGCATTGTAGTGCTTTATAAAAGCCACGAATAAGTTGTACATGTAGCCAGTATAATTACGTTCAATAATTCTCGGCGCTGGAAAGACGCGTGGCACAACATCCGTAACCGCCACGCGTATATTAAAGCCTTTGAAGTCCAACAGATACGGCCTGTCATTATAATGCTCCAACGTTTCAAGTTCGATAAGCTGTACATACGGATAGGGGTTATAGCTGTATACTTTATTTTGATAGTACAGTAGCAAGTTTATAAAACCATTCTTGAAATTATGTTCGCAGATATTTTGTAAATTATTTGCTGACAACTTTGTTTCGATTATATAGAATACATGCAAATGTTGCAGTTCCCAAAGTATTTGCGTTATTGTTAACAAAGATTGCTGCCATATGATATCTTCCTTTATATAAATTATGCTCAGCACTTTTTTCGAAAAGTTGAGACGCAATTTAAAATTTGTATCCGCTGTTGTGATTAACAATTTGGTAGAATTCAAATGCTTCGCCAGATATTCCAACTCTGCAGAGAATTCTTTGAGCTGCAGCAAAATATTAAAATTGAAATTCAATTTCTCATTCAGATTAGTCACAATGTTTAAGATTTTTTTATCACAAAGCGTTTCTCTATGCAGATTTAATGCTATGAGAATTATTAGCAAACAGTTAATGAACTTCATTGCGTGTAAGCGCGGAAAGTATATAACTTGAACTGAAATATGTGTACAATTTATTGCCATTTTAGGTAGAAAAACTATGAAGTTGACAATGGATTTACCTTTTGAAGTATTAAATGTGAAACGCTTCTGCTGATACACTTGGGGTATTTTAAATTGAATTATATTTGAATTCGTATTTATTATTAAAGTCAATTGTCTATGCATATATCAGGTATTGAAAGTATAAATAAAGATTTGGCGTATTTACAATAGAGTCGCATATAGCAATTTTTTACAATTTTCGTTGAGTTGACTGTCACATTTGATTGAAGTGTGTAGATATTTGAAATTATTTTGCGACGGAATTAGTTAGATTTCTTGATTGTGTGACTGACCTGTAATATTTATATTGTTTGCTCACCGTTTTGACTTAAATTGAGGCTGTAATGTAATATAATGTTTCCACCTAGTGTTCAAGTACGTATGACCTTGGCTATACGACATATAAAATAGTCGCTCAGTGAATAATTTCGTTTGAATACCTCCTGTCCTTGAAAGTATTTTACTTCACGAGCTCGTCGGTAGTATTAGTGAGCACCCTTTCAATAAGAGGCCAACTTCGTGGTAGTTCAACTGTTATTGATCTTGGCGTCTTAATCTTTTAATTTCAGCCTCTTTAAGAACGTTCTGCTTCTTCGGGGGAGCTTGTTGACTAATTCGCTCGTAAAAATATGCTGACCAAACATCGCGAAGTATGGAGAGTAATTTTAAAGTCAATATTTCGAACTTCTCAACATGACTTGTATGCGATTTATTTGGTCGTTCCATTCCCAGTGATTCTCACCAGTATAGGTTCTAATTGATACTAATATTAACTGGTACTCGCTGTGAAGCGTTAGATTGTGGAGCGTGATTCGCTGTTCGTACATGTTATTTGCTGGTGATCTACTTACATTTATAGGTGACAATCATTTCAGCGACCGCATACTTACCGTTTCATAGAGTATAAAGCGTTATTAGTAGTCGCCTCTTTCAAAGCTTTGAGCCACGTGTACTTTGTGAACTGATGTAAGATTATAAATAGATCTTTTCTTTCTTTAATACAATCTTTGCATATGCCTGTTCGTTCTGTCTACCCGTACGGTTGCAATCCTTGCAGGTTTCGCACTTTTGAATAAAATTACGCACCTGTACTACCATTTTCGGCCAATAATAGCCCTGCCTAAGGCGAGCTAATGGTTTTCCTATTTCGCCGTGTTTAATTAAGTTGTGCTTCAAGTATCTTCTTTGAACAGAAGGCGATGGGTCGGTCGTTGCCTTCATTGTATTTCTGCACCATTTAACTGTATTTCCAAGAATTTACAGAGATTGATTAAGAACTTTGGGAACACATTTGAAACTTTAATTTTTTTGGAATAACAATTTATTTAAATTAAATAATTATGCAATCCAGTTTAGTGCGGAATTTACTGGGCTAAAATATCATCATATACATATTACACATTCAAGAATTTCTCTGTTAAGAAAACTGCAAATGCCAAAACCAATCCAATAGTCCACATGCAAAAAGCATAATAAAAATATTTTAAATCAAAGGGTTTCACTTCGAGATATTTTGTGTTTAAAAATGTATTATTGCTTCCTAATATGCCTTCAGCCCATGTATCCCGGTTCAGTTTCTCCAGAATTCCCAGCTCAAATGTGCGACGCAAGAAAATATTAAAAATTTGAACATACGGCAAGCCATGACGAAACCCAAACACATATGGCTCTGTGCCGAGGGATTGTGGAACTTTCGAGTACAGCTGTACTTTGAGAAATTTTTGTCTGTGTAATAAGAAGTCTATGATGTCTTCAAAGCCGCAATACATGTACAAAGAATTGAATGCAGATCGTTCATTCACGGACCTAGTGTAATTAACAGCTTTTACGCTTTTTTTAACCTCTTCAGGAATATTTTGCATACTGCGTATATAATTACTATAAAATGTGTTAACCAGCAGATAATAATTGCTTCTCTCTATGTCAGATAAAGAGCTAATCTGTGGTTCAAATAAACCAGTCGTCAGCATAGTCGACAGCAGCGTTAAATAAAAATTAGTCAGTACGAAGCCGATTATAGTTAATGTCACAAATTCAAATACATCCTTCAGCGATACTTGGTATTTGATTTTTTGAGGTTGATATAGAAAAAATAGAAGCACTTCCAAAAATGAAGCTGTAAATTGTAACTGCTTGGTTTGGTACCAGCGCATGAGACCAATGATAAGTGTCAGACAGATCAGGATGCCTATAATTGTCAACCATAATGCACTGTCGAATGGCTTAATAAAGTACATCGATTAATGTATCGGCTTGGGGTGGGGTGCTATTATAATGTTTTTTAGATTATAAAGCGATGCACTCTTTGTGAAGTTTCTATCATTCCAAACAACTATAACACTGATATCGAAAGCACCTGCGAGGATTTTCTCTTGAACGATTTCGTAAGTGTCGGACTGATTTTTAAATCGAACATCTGTCAGGATTCCATTGTGATGCTCTGCAAAAGCAACAATCAAGTTATACATGTAGCCGGTAATGTTGCGACTAAAAACTTTTGGCGCTGAAAAAATTCGAGGCACAGCATCTGCTACCATTGTGCGAATATTAAATCCTTCGAAGTTTGTCAGATACGGCTTATGAAAGTAATCCTCGAGTACTGCAAGTTCGATAAGTTCGACTTCAGGATACTTCTTATAGCTGAATAGTTTATTTTGATAGTACAGCAAAACGTGCACAAATCCTCTATTAAAATCGTATTCGCAGATCCTGTATAAATTATTTGTTGTCATATTTTTGTCGAGTATATAGAAGACATGTAAATGTTGCAGTTCCCAAAGTATTTGAGATATCAAATCAATAGATTGTAGCATGATATCTTCATTTAAATAAGCAATAGTCAACACTTGCTCCGAAAATCTACCGCGTAGACTAAAACTTTTATCAGCTTTATTGATTATAAATTTCGAGATTGGTAGTCGTTTAGCAAGATAGTCCAACTCGGCAGTAAATTTCTTGAGCTGCATCAAAATATTAAAATTGAAATTCAGTTTCTCATTCAGATTGGTCACAATGCTTAAAATTGTTTCGTCACAAAGCGTTTCTCGGTGCAGATATAATGCTACGAGAATTATTAGCCAACAGTTAATGACCTTCATTGTACGTCTAATCGCGGAAAATTTATTATTTGAACTGTAATAAGTTTACAATTCAACGCCATTTTATGTAAAAAAACTATGAAGTTCATAGAGAAATGTCCTTTTTAAGTAGAATGTAAAATTGTTAAATTTTGTAGCTAGTGATTATCGGTAATAAAAGTCAATTTTGTATCCATATAAAGTATTACGTATTCAAGGTATAAATAAAGATTTGCAGTTGTTACACTAGAGTCGCATAATGCAATTCTTTTTATTTTTCATTGAGTTAACTGTCACATTTAATTGGAGTGTGTGGATATTTGAAATTACTGTAATGTAAATAAGGCATTAGTTAGATTTCTTGATTGTGTGACTGACCTGTAATATTTATATTGTTTGCTCACAAATTGAGAATGTAATTTAATATTATGTTTAAAAATGTTATATTCAAAGTATAGGTCAACGCTAGCTACTACATTGTAGTGACCACTAAATTAATGAAATGAAATTTTACTAGTTTTTATTAAATTTTTAAATTTTTAAAAGCATTTAATTTGAATTATTAGTGCATACTTGAGCTGTAGCCGGATGACCGATAATAGGGAAGCCGCTAGGTAGTAGCTGAAAGACGTTCACACTATTGAAATTTGATGTCAATGGTGCAACGTAATAGGCAGCTTCATGCATAAAATTAGTGAAACTCTCAACAGTATTTTACAACTATATTATAGTGTTGAGTGTTGAAGTAAGCATTGCTTTCAATTGACTCGAAAGTGTTTCAATTGAACTTGAGAAATATATCTGAGTGCATTCGACTGAATTACTTACCTTTGTATACCCAAAATTCCATTAGATCAAGTATTTTTTTCGGATCAGTTAGCTAGTAGTTTGGGCTGGTTCTAGTTGCTGTGCAATAAGTTTATGACGCAGAAACAGTCCAAGAATTTACAGAGATTGATTAACAACTTTTGGAACACATTTGAAACATTTATTTTTTTATTTTTACATTTCGTTAAAGTTTGACAAACTCTGTATCTATTAGAAAACTATAGTTGTTGTGTAATTGTATTATAATTGAATATTAATTAATTTAAATTAAATAATTGTGCAAGCGATTTATGTGCGGTAGCTAGCGACGCTGTTTAGTTTCTATACTTCACGAAAATTGGAAATAATAAGCATTTGAATTTGTTGAAATTTTTTGTATTTAAATTGCAAACAAAAAAATATTTTTATTTCCTTTTAATAATGATTTAGACAAATATCTATGGAACTGTTGAGCTAAAATATTATTTTAGTATATCAATTATTAAACCATCTAATCAAGAATTTCTCTGTTAAGAAAGTTGCAAATGCCAACATCAGTCCAATGATCCACATATAAAATGTATAATAAAAATATTTTAAATCAAAGGGTTTCACTTCGAGATATTTAGTTCTTAAAAATGTATTATTCCTTCTTAATATGCCTTCAGCCCATGCATCCCGATTTAGTTTCTCAAAAATTCCCAGTTCAAATGTGCGACGCAAGAACATATTAAAAATTTGTACATACGGCAAGCCATGTCGAAATCCAAACACATATGGCTCTATGCCGAGGGATTGAGGAACTTTCGTGAACAACGGCACTTTAAGGAATTTTTGTCTGTGTAACAGGAAGTCTATGACATCTTCATAGCCACAATACATGTACAAAGAATTGAATGCATCACGTTCAATAATAGAATTGTAGTGACTAACAACTTTTATGCGTTCTTTAAACATTTTAGGAGTATTTGGCATACTGTGTATATATTTAGTATAGAATGTGTTAACCAGCAGATAATAATTGTTTCTCTCTATGTCAGATAAAGAGCTAATCTGTGGTTCAAATAAACCAGTCGTCAGCATAGTCGACAGCTGCGTTAAGTAGAAGATAGTTAGCATGAAGCCGGTTAAAGTTAATGTGACGAACTCGAATACATCCCTCAGCGATACTTGATATGAGTATTCTTGGGGTAGGAACATAAAAAATCGAAGTATATCGAAAAGAGTTGCAACAAATTGTAACTTTTTGGTGCAGTACCAGCGCATGAGACCAATTATGAGTGTCAGACAGATCAGGGTGCCAAATATAGTCCACCATAATGCACGATGGAATGGTTTTATAAAGTACAGCGATTTGTGTATAGGTTTGGCAAAGGGCGCAATAATAATGTTTCGAATATTAAAGAGCGATTCACTGTTCGAGAAGTTTTTATCATTCCAAACTAGTATAGGACTGATATCAAAAGCACGTTTGAGTAGCTCCTGTTGGAGATTTTCGTATTCGGCGGACTCATTTTGAAATTGAAAATCTGTCAAGCTTCCATTGTGATGCTCTACAAAAGCAACGATCAAGTTGTGCATGTAGCCTGTATAGTTGCGCTTAATATTTTTTAGCGCTGGAAAAATTCGAGGCACAAAATTTGTCGCCAATGTACGAATATTAAATCCTTCGAAGTTTGTCAGATACGGCTTATAAAAGTAATCCTCGAGTACAGCAAGTTCTATGAGTTCGATTTCAGGATAGGGTTTATAGGTGTATAGTTTATTTTGATAGTACAGCAAAACGTGCACAAATCCTCTATTAAAATTGTCTTCGTAGATCCTGTATAAACTACTTGGTTTTATATTTTTGTCGAGTATATAGAAGACATGCAAATGTTGTAGCTCCCAAAGTATTTGCGTTATTGTATCGATTGTTTGCAGCATGACATCTTCATTTAAATAAACAATATTCAGCACTTGTTCCGAAAATGTACCGCGCAGTCGAAAACTTTTATCAGCTTCATTGATTATTAATTTCGAGACGAATAATCGTTTAGTGAGATAGTCCATCTCAGCAGTAAATTCCTTGAGCTGCAGCAAAATATTAAAATTGAAATTCAATTTCTCATTCAGACTAGTCACAATGCTTAAAATTGTTTCGTCACAAAGCGTTTCTCGGTGCAGATATATTTCTATTAGAACTAATAGCCAACAGTTTATGAACTTCATTGTACGTCTAATCGCGGAAAATGTAATATTTGAACTGAAATAAGTTTATAATTTATTGCCATTTTATGTAGAAAAACTATGAAATTCAGAATGGAATTACCTTTTGAAGTATTAAATGTAAAACGTTTCTGGCGATACACTTGGGGTATTTTAAATTAAATTATAATTTGTATTTATTATTAATCAAAGTCTATTGTTTATTCATATATTTGGAGTTGCATATAGAATTTGTTTACAATTTTCGTTGAGTTAACTGTCACATTTAATTGAAGTGTGTGGATATTTCAAAATAATTTTGCGACTCAAGTGTAAATACGGAATTAGATAGATTTCTTGATTGTGTGACTGAAATGTTATATTTATGTATATTGTTTGCTCACCATTTTGACCAAATTGAGTCTGTAATGTATTAAAATGATAACACATTTAATATACAAAGTATTGTTCAACGTAGGCACTACATTGAAGTTGCCTCTTTCGTTTTATTATATAAACTGGTTGAAGTTTTGTTTCATTCTATTCTTTTGCGTTCGTCATCGTTACTCATTAAATACTTTTCAAACCTCAAAGTTTAGTGGTAAATTAATTTCATTGCCAGCCGAGCAAAATTTTTACTAGAATCTTCATAAGTTAATTAAATTAAATTATAATTTTTTAGCTAATGTGCAACTGACAGAGCTGGCAAGAAGTGGTCATTTTTTACAGTCAGTCAGAATAAAAACTGTTGCGCGCGGAAACGATTTAAAGTAGAATTGAAAAGACATTTTAATTTTTATCTATATTTAATATATATCTATCATGAGGATATTTTAGATTATGTAGGACCATTACTAAGTGGTTTTGGAAATAATGACCTTACACGCAAACCAGTGACCATAACGTCACAGTGATGACTGCTGTAGCTCGCTTGGTGAAGCTCCTTTAGACGATATATCGTCTGGATTCATTGAAGTAGGAATGTAATGCCATTCCATATTATTAATGAGTTGCTGTATGGTACAAATTCGGTTCGAAACAAAAACATTGATCCTCTGTCCCATGATAGCTCAACTGATGACACAAACCAGCAATGATAAGTACATTCGAAAATTCCTATTTCGGAACTGTCAATGATTTGAGTAGTGCCAGGCGAGATTTACTACATTGTTTGTACTACATTGTTGTTATATAATCTTACATAAGCACAAGCACCGTACTCTTCTAGGAATGGCATCGCAGCCAGTGTTAAAATCATAATTAAATCCGGAACGCATTACTTGACGCGGAAAGATAGAATCTTGTATACCGCTGAAATTCTTGAAAAGTAATGTCCAATTAGTTTGAGTCGCATACTCCAAATGCGTTTTAAAAAGACTAGCTTCTGTAGTACGGGACCTATGAATCCAAGAAGATCGTAAAACCAACCGATCATTGAAATGAAAATGAGCTGACTTTTCCGTTCCATATTATTAATAACCTCTTTAGCTGTGTTGCCGCCTGTGATCAAGTCATCCACATAAAAATGTCGTCAAATTATCTTTGAAGCAAGCAGATAGTTTGATTCAAGTTAATGAAGTGCTCGTATAGCTAACAACTATGCTCCATATGAGCAAGTGACAGAGCCGTTGAATGCGATCCAACGTTATATACTTGTGCTGTCTTCATTCGTCACTGTGTTATGTGTTAAGAAATATCTGCATTGGTTCCTCAATGAAGGTTCAAGGATAGACATGTACTATAAATTGAGATATTCCTTGACAAATTTGCGCTTCAAGTCTTGATAGCAGTGCAAAGCTTGTACTAATCACCAAATACATGAGGACTTTGCAGCATTGGTAAACGAAAAGAGTATTCAGCATCAGTACCCTTGTTGGGAATGGCATCAACGTGGTATAATTTTGAGTTGATAGCTGGCAGCAGTCTGCCAGATACGATACAGTCAAAACGAGTTTCTTGTAAGCCGAATCTGACCGGCACAAATTATGTCAAAGAAGATGCTCGCTACGGTGAGGACATTAATACGTTGTGATTCAGAAAATCAAGTCAAGAGCACTAAGTAGGCCCATGCTCCTGCTGTTCAAAGTAAGCTTACTAAAAATGGCTGCATAAATGAAAGGGTGTTTCATAACTTTCGCATTTATGAAGCTATAAGCGGCGATATATGGTGGAAACGTAAACTCATTGTGCAAACATAATCAGGAATTGATACCTCTATAGTAATTGTTGAAAGCAAAAAGTTGCAATGTATCTCTAAGGTGCTTAGCAAATGCCTAGCAAGGAAGTTTTGCATTATAGTAAGCTCTGTAATAGTAAAATTATTGTCCATATCTTCAGAAAAATTTCTTTATTGCTGTGCGATAATTTTGTGACGCGGATGAAAGTATAATGCAGAGAGAGCCTCAGTATTTACAGAGATTCATTAAAAGCTTTTGGAACACATTTAAAACATTTATTTTTATATTTTATAACAATTATTCTGTTTATTAGAACATCAATTTAGGTGTATAATTGTATTATAAATGATTACCAATTAATTTAAATGAATTAATTGTGCAAGGGAATTTAGTGCGGTAGCTAGATACTCTGTCATGTTTCCATACTTCACGTAAATTGCAAATAATTAGTATTTGAATTATTTTAAATTATATTTTGCATATTTAAATTATTGGTCTAAAATATCATTAGACAAATTATTTTCAGTATTCACTTATCAAACAATCCATTCGAGAATTTCTCTGTTAACAAAGCCGCAAATGCCAAAATCAATCCAAGAATCCACATATAAAAAGCATAGTAAAAATATTTTAAATCAAAGGGTTTCACTTCGAGATATTTTGTGTTTAAAAATGTATTATTGCTTCCTAAAACTGCTTCAGCCCATGAATCTCGATGCAGTTTTTCCGAAATTCCCAGTTCAAATGTGCGACGCAAGAACATATTAAAAATTTGCACATACGGCAAGCCATGCCGAAATCCAAAAACGAACGGCACTGTATACAAGGATTGTGTAACTTTTGTGAACTGCGGCACTTTGAGGAACTTCTGTCTGTATAGTACGAAGTCCAAACTGTCTTCAACGCCACAATACATGTACAAAGTGTTGAATGCATTGCGTTCTTTAATCGAAGTGGAGTAATTTACAGTTTTTATGCGATCTTTAATCACTTTTGGAACTTGTGACAGTTTGTGTATATAATTACCATAAGTTCCGTCAACAAGCAGATAATAATTGCTTTTCTCTATATCTGATAAGGAGTTAATCTGTGGTTCAAATAAACCAGTCGTCAGCATAGTCGACAGCAGCGTTAAGTAGAAATTAGTTAACATGAAACCGCTTAAAGTTAATGTCACAAATTCCAATATATCCTTCAGCGATACTTGATATTTGTATTCTTGTGGTAGATATACAATAAAACGTAGTACATCCAAAAATGTTGTACCGAACTGTAACTGTTTTGTACGGTAACAGCGCATGAGACCAATTATAAGTGTCAGACAGATCAGGATGCCAATAATTGTCAACCATAATGCGCTGTCGAATGGCTTAATAAAGTACAGCGATTTATGTATCGGCTTGGGGTGGGGTGCTATTATAATGTTTTTTAGATTATAAAGCGATGCACTGTTTGAATAATTTTTATCATTGAAATTAAATATAGTACTGATATCAAAAGCTCGTGCGAGGAGTTTCTGCTGAACATATGTGTACTCGAGGGCCGCATCATCTTTAAGTCCAAAATCTGTCAGGCTTCCATTGTGATGCTCTACAAAAGAAACAATCAAGTTATACATATAGCCTGTATAGTTGCGCTTAATAATTTTAGGTGCTGGAAAAACGCGAGGTACATAATTCGATGCCAATATACGAATATTAAATCCTTCGAAGTTTGTCAAATACGGCTTATAAAAGTAATCCTCGAATACTGCAAGTTCGATGAGCTCGATTTCAGGATAGGGTTTATAGCTGTAAAGTTTATTTTGATAAAACAGCAAAACGTGCACAAATCCTCTATTAAAATTGTCTTCGCAGATTCTATATAAATTATTTGATTTCATATTTTTGTCGATTATATAGAAGACATGTAAATGTTGCAGCTCCCAAAGTATTTGAGTTATGGTATCAATTGTTTGCAGCATGACATCTTCATTTAAATAAACAATAGTCAACACTTGTTCCGAAAACCTACCGCGCAGTCTAGAACTGTTATCAGCTTTATTGATTATTAATTTCGAGATAGGTAGTCGCTTAGTAAGATATTCCAACTCGGCAGTAAATTCTTCGAGCTGCAGCAAAATATTAAAATTGAAATTCAATTTCTCATTCAGATTAGTCACAATGCTTAAAATTGTTTCGTCACAAAGCGTTTCTCGGTGCAGATATATTTCTATTAGAACTAATAGCCAACAGTTTATGAACTTCATTGTACGTCTAATCGCGGAAAATGTATTATTTGAACTGAAATATGTTTACAATTCAACGCCATTTTATGTAGAAAAACTATGAAGTTCAGAATGGAATTACCTTTTGAAGTATTAAAAGTAAAACGTTTCTGGCGATACACTTGGGGTATTTTAAATTAAATTATAATTTGTATTTATTATTAATCAAAGTGTATTGTTTATTCATATATTTGGAGTTGCATATAGAATTTGTTTACAATTTTCGTTGAGTTAACTGTCACATTTAATTGAAGTGTGTGGATATTTCAAAATAATTTTGCGACTCAAGTGTAAATACGGAATTAGATAGATTTCTTGATTGTGTGACTGAAATGTTATATTTATATTGTTTGCACACCATTTTGACCAAATTGAGTCTGTAATGTATTAAAATGCTAACACATTTGATACACAAAGTATTGTTCAACGTAGGCACTACATTGTAGTTGCCTCTTTCGTTTTATTATATCAACTGGTTGAAGTTTTGTTTCATTCTATTCTTTTGCGTTCGTCATCGTTACTCATTAAATACTTTTCAAACCTCAAAGTTTAGTGGTAAATTAATTTCATTGCCAGCTGAGCAAAATTTTTACTAGAATCTTCATAAGTTAATTAAATTAAATTATAATTTTTTAGCTAATGTGCAACTGACAGAGCTGGCAAGAAGTGGTCATTTTTTACAGTCAGTCAGAATAAAAACTGTTGCGCGCGGAAACGATTTAAAGTAGAAGTGAAAAGACATATTAATTTTTTTGAATTTCCCTGAATTTATTTTAATATGCAACATTTTCAATCAAACTTTTGTATAATCCACGACACGGTGTATTTGTTTTGGTGTCCCATTTGCCTGGTTTAGTAATCATTACTATTTCAGAACATTTACATTGCAATGGAAAGTGGTGCAATCGTAATATTTTACTATTCTGATAGCTGCCTAAATGTCACTAATTGTTTCCCCAATAGATTTATATTTAACCCTTGCGATCTTTTATAATTATTTGAATTACTTTTTAAGTTTAATTATCTATTTGGCATTAACTCAAATATTACTCCACTTGATGCACGGTTCATAACTGACTATTAAGATCTGTAAGGCAGAACTCCTGCGATAATATATATTGTGACGATGCTTACCATCCCGTCCAATTTTATTCTAAGTAATTTTATATTAAGTGACATGAAATATATATCTATCATGAGGATATTTTAGGTTATGTAGGACCATTACTAAGTGGTTTTGGAAATGATGATCTTACACGCAAACAAGTGACCATAACGTCACAGTGATGACTGCTGTAGCTCGCTTGGTGAAGCTCCTTTAGACAATATATCGTCTGGATTCATTGAAGTAGGAATGTAATGCCATTCCATATTATTAGTTAGTTGCTGTATGGTACAAATTCGGTTTGAAACAAAAACATTGATCCTCTGTCCCATGATAGCTCAACTGATGATACAAACCAACAATGATAAGTACATTCGAAAATTCCGAGATTTACTACATTGTTTGTACTACATTGTTCTTATATAATCTTACATAAGCACAAGCACCGTACTCTTCTAGGAATGGCATCGCAGCCAGTGTTAAAATTATAATTAAATCCGGAACGCATTACTTGACGCGGAAAGATAGAATCTTGTATACCGCTGAAATTCTTGAAAAGTAATGTCCAATTAGTTTGAGTCGTATACTCCAAATGCGCTTTAAAAAGACTAGCTTCTGTTAGTACGGGACCTATGAATCCAAGAAGATCGAAAAACCAAGCGATCATTGAAATGAAAATGAGCTGACTTGTCCGTTCCATATTATTAATAACCTCTTTAGCTGTGTTGCCGCCTGTGATAAAGTCATCCACATAAAAATGTCGTCAAATTATCTTTGAAGCAAGCAGATAGTTTGATTCAAGTTGATGAAGTGCTCGTATAGCTAACAACTATGCTCCATATGAGCAAGTGACAGAGCCGCTGAATGCGATCCAACGTTTTGTACTTGTGCTGTCTTCATTCGTCAGTGTGTTATGTGTTAAGAAATATCTGCATTGGTTCCTCAATGAAGGATCAAGGATAGAGATGTACTATAAATTGAGATGTTCCTTGACAAATTTGCGATACAGTCAAAACGAGTTTCTTGTAACAACGGAAGTCCAATGGAAAGCCGAATCTGACCGGCACAAATTATGTCAAAGAAGATGCTCGCTACGGTGAGGACATTAATACGTTGTGATTCAGAAAATCAAGTCAAGAGCACTAAGTAGGCCCATGCTCCTGCTGTTCAAAGTAAGCTTACTAAAAATGGCTGCATAAATGAAATGGTGTCTCACAACTTTCGCATTTATGAAGCTATAAGCGGCGATATATGGTGGAAACGTAGACTCATTGTACAAACATAATCAGGAATTGATACCTCTATAGTAATTGTTGAAAGCAAAAAGTTGCAATGTATCTCTAAGGTGCTTAGCAAATGCCTAGCAAGGAAGTTTTGCATTATAGTAAGTTCTGTAATAGTAAAATTATTGTCCATATCTTCAGAAAAATTTCTTTATTGCTGTGCGATAATTTTGTGACGCGGATGAAAGTATAATGCAGAGAGAGCCTCAGTATTTACAGAGATTCATTAAAAGCTTTTGGAACACGTTTGAAACATTTATTTTTTTATTTTATAACAATTATTCTGTTTATTAGAACATCAATTTAGGTGTATAATTGTATTATAAATGATTACCAATTAATTTAAATGAATTAATTGTGCAAGGGAATTTAGTGCGGTAGCTAGATACTCTGTCATGTTTCCATACTTCACGTAAATTGCAAATAATTAGTATTTGAATTATTTTAAAGTATATTTTGCATATTTAAATTATTGGTCTAAAATATCATTAGACAAATTATTTTCAGTATTCACTTATCAAACAATCCATTCGAGAATTTCTCTGTTAAGAAAGCTGCAAACGCGAAAATCAAGCCAATAATCCACATATAAAATGCATAATAAAAATATTTCAAATCGAAGGGTTGCACTTCAAGATATTCAGTTTTTAAAAATGTATTGTTGCTTTCTAATATTCCTTCAGCCCATGAATCCTCTTTCAGTTTCTCTAAAATTCCTAGCTCAAATGTGCGACGCAAGAACAAATTAAAAATTTGCACATACGGCAAGCCATGACGAAAACCAAAAGCGTACGGCAATATAAAGACGGATTCTGGAACTTTCGTGAACAGTGGCACCTTGAGAAACTTCTGTCTGTATAGTACGAAGTCTAAGGTGTCTTCAATGCCACAATACATGTATATAGTGTTGAATGTATCGCGTTCTTTAATAGAAGTGGAGTAGCTTACAGTTTTCAAGCGTTGTTTTACCACTTTTGGAATTTGTGGCAGTTTGCCTATATGATTAGTATACATTTCGTCAGCCAGCAGATAATAATTGCTTTTCTCTATGTCTGATAAAGAGTTAATCTGTGGTTCATATAAACCAGTCGTCAGCATAGTCGACAGCAGCGTTAAGTAGAAATTAGTTAGCATGAACCCGATTATAGTTAATGTGACAAACTCATATATATCCTGTAGCGATACTCGGTATTTGATTTTTTGTGGTAGATATAGCAAAAATAGTAGCACTTCTAAAAATGTTGCAGCAAATTGTAACTGTTTGGTTCGGTACCAGCGCATGAGACCAATTATAAGTGTCAGACAGATCAGTGTGCCAATAATGGTCAACCACAATGAACGATCGAAGGGCTTTATAAAGTACATCGATTTATGTATCGGCTTGGCGTGGGGCGCTATTATAATATTATTTATATTATAAAGCGTAGCACTCTTCGAGAAGTTTCTATCATTCCAAACAACTATAGCACTCATATCAAAAGCACGTGCGAGGAGCTTCTGTTGAACACATTCGTATTCGACGGGCTCATTTGCAATTCCAAAATCTGTCAGGCTTCCATTGTGAAAGCAACGATCAAATTGTACATATAGCCAGTATAGTTGCGCCTATTAATTTTAGGCGCTGGAAAAAAACCAGGTACAAAATTTGTTGCCAATATACGAATATTAAATCCTTCGAAGTTTGTCAGATACGGCTTATAAAAGTAATCCTCGAGTACTGCAAGTTCGATGAGCTCGATTTCAGGATAGGGCTTATAGCTGTATAGTTTAGTTTGATAATAAAGCAAAACGTGCACAAATCCTCGATCAAAATTGTCTTCGCAGATTGAGTATAAATTATTTTGTGTCATATTTTTGTCGAGTATATAGAAGACATGTAAATGTTGCAGTTCCCAAAGTATTTGAGCTGTTGTATCGATTGTTTGCAGCATGACATCTTCATTTAAATAAACAATAGTCAACACTTGTTCCGAGAATGCACCGCGCAGTCGTAAACTTTTATCGACTTCATTGATTAATAATTTCGAGACGAATAATCGCTTCGACAGATAATCCAACTCATCAGTAAATTCCTTGAGCTGCAGCAAAATATTAAAATTGAAATTCAATTTCTCATTCAGACTAGTCGCATTGCTTAAAATTGTTTCGTGACAAAGCGTTTCTCGGTGCAGATATAATTCTATCAGAATTATTAGCCAATAGTTAATGAACTTCATTGTACGCCCAATCGCGGAAAATGTTTTATTTGAACTGAAACAAGTTGACAACTCAACGCCATTTTATATAGAAACAGTATGAAGCTTACAAAGAAATTAACTTTTGAAGTATTAAAAGTAAAATGCATTTAGGGATACACTTTTGAGAATTTCATATTTTATAGTTTGTGTAAATCAACAATAAAAGTCAAGGTTTATTATTGCTTAATGATTGATTTTAAAATATTATGCTCAGGTTTTTATTACATAATTGATGTATAATTAAGATAGCTGAATTTCTTCTTTTAAAGTTTTAAATATTTTAACCGGGACAACATGATTGTGTTCAGCCAATCCGGTAAGAGTAGGTACTCATGGTGGTAACAAAGCGAGTATCTCTCAACATCATCCAACTCTATTGCAGATAGTGCAAGAATTTACAGGTATTGATTAGAAACTTTAGGAACACATTTATTTTTTTTTATTTTGTGCATTTCGTAAAATTATGACAATTGTTTTAAATATTAAAAAATTCTTTTCGGTGTTTAATTGTATTATAATTGAATATTAATTAATTTAAACGAATTAATAGTGCAAACGAACTTAGTGTGGCATAGAGAAACTCTGTAATGTTTTTATAGCTTAAGCAAATTGCATGCATTTGAATTTTTTTAAATTTTACTTATTTATATAAGGTTTCATAACTATAGCACAAGTCAATGCGTTCAAATAATTATTGTACAATTTCAATTATGATCTCTAAATGACTATTATTTTAATGCAGAATTGTTTATTGCTTCTAGAATTGTATATAGTTTGCCTGTTCATTCTATATTCGGTTAAAAAATTCAATTGTAGTCCAAAAATTGGCATTTTCATAACTATAGCACAAAAAGGTTAACGAACAATTAATTAAAATTCCACTCATTTATTTAGTCCCCCTTTATGTTAAATAAATTTAAATATTCGTTCTTACATGTAGGATATTAGTTATGAAGAGTTAAGGGCTGCTATGCCTCCTATGAAGGAAAAATCGCACTTTTGAGATTCTGAAAGTTTTTTTAGTGCTTGGGGTTGACATAAAAACCTGTCTGGCTAGCATTTCGCAAATGATTTCAATTTGTTTCAGGTCAGGTGAGCACTCTGAGTCCTTCATGACGTTGAAATTTTTAAATTGCACTACTAACATGCATAGGGGCATGGTCACGAACGAATTTTGGCGTTTTTGATTCGAAGAAGGAATAAACTATATTGCAACATTTAATGTAGTCTCTGCTTCGCCTTTTTCCTGTTACCACCTACCAATTCTGCCAATTTTCGATGCAATTTTTTCCTTCGAAAAATACTCCATTTCAAGAGCTAATAATTTTTAATTTTCTACTTCACTCAACAAAGCTGCACGAAGCATTTTTTTTACCTATTGTAATTTAAATAATTTAAGCAATTTAAAATTTTTGTGCGCTTGTCCCGTATGATCAATGAAACGACATAAATCGGCGATTGTGCTATAGTTATGAAACGCTGAAAAGCACATTGTTTGACTCAAATTGAATTTGTTAACGGAAAATAGAATAGCGGGGAAAACTACATACAATATTAGAACAAAATCAAAAGAGAACTAACCGATAACCGATTCTGCATTAAAATAATAGTCATTTGGATATCATAATTGAAATTATACAATATTTATTTGAACGCATTGACTTCTGCTATAGTTATGAAACGCAATATACATAAGTAAACAAAAATATTTTTTAAACAATCACTAATGAAATAAACTATTTAAAAATTTCTCTGTTAAGAAAGCCGCAAATGCCAAAATCAAGCCAAAAATCCACATATAAAATGCATAGTAAAAATATTTCAAATCAAAGGGTTTCACTTCGAGATATTCAGTTTTTAAAAATGTATTATTGCTTCCTAATACTTCTTCAGCCCAAGAATCACGATTCAGTTTCTCCAAAATTCCCAGTTCAAATGTGCGACGCAAGAACATATTAAAAATTTGCACATACGGCAAGCCATGTCGAAGGCCAAACACATATGGCTCTGTGCCGAGGGATTGTGGAACTTTCGTGAACAGCGGAACTTTGAGGAATTTTTGTCTGTGTAATAAGAAGTCTATGACGTCTTCAAAGCCACAATACATGTACAATGTATTGAATGCATCACGTTCAATAATAGCATTGAGGTAACTTACAACTTTTATGCGTTCTTTAACCACTTCAGGAGTATTTCGCATACTGCGTATATAATTACCATATAATGTGTTAACCAGAAGATAATAATTGCTTCTCTCTATGTCAGATAAAGAGCTAATCTGCGGTTCAAACAAACCAGTCGTCAGCATAGTCGAAAGCAACGTTAAGTAGAAAGTAGTCAGTATGAAACCGATTATAGTTAATGTCACAAATTCAAATATATCCTTCAGCGATACTTGATATGAGTACTCTTGAGGTAGATATATAATAAATCGAAGTACATCCAAAAATGTTGCAACAAATTGTAACTTTTTGGTGCGGTACCAGCGCATGAGACCAATGATTAACGTCAAACAGATGAGGGTGCCAAATATGGTCCACCACAATGAACGATGGAAGGGTTTTATAAAGTACAGCGATTTATGTATCGGCTTGGCAAAGGGCGCAATAATAATGTTGTGTATATTGTAGAGCGATTCACTGTTCGAAAAGTTTTTGTCACTCCAAACAAGTATAGCACTGATATCGAAAGCACCTGCAAGCAACTTCTGTTGAATGTTTTTGTATTCGACGGAATAACTTTCAAGTCGAAAATCTGTCAGGCTTCCATTGTGATGCTCTACAAATGCAACAATCAAGTTGTACATATAGCCTGTATAGTTGCGCTTAATATTTTTTAGCGCTGGAAAAATTCGAGGCACAAAATTTGTCGCCAATGTACGAATATTAAATCCTTCGAAGTTTGTCAGATACGGCTTATAAAAGTAATCCTCGAGTACAGCAAGTTCTATGAGTTCGATTTCAGGATAGGGTTTATAGCTGTATAGTTTATTTTGATTGTATAGCAAAACGTGCACAAATCCTCTATTAAAATTGTCTTCGCAGATTCTATATAAATTATTTGATGTCATATTTTTGTCGAGTATATAGAAGACATGCAAATGTTGCAGTTCCCAAAGTATTTGAGTTATATTGTCTATTGTTTGCAGCATGACAGCTTCATTTAAATAAACAATAGTCAGCACTTGTTCCGAAAATGTACCGCGCAGTCGAAAACTTTTATCAGCTTCATTGATTATTAATTTCGAGATAGGTAGTCGCTTAGTGAGATAGTCCAACTCAGCAGTAAATTCTTTGAGCTGCAGCAAAATATTAAAATTGAAATTCAATTTCTCATTCAGACTAGTCGCAATGCTTAAAATTGTTTCGTCACAAAGCGTTTCTCGGTGCAGATATATTTCTATTAGAACTAATAGCCAACAGTTTATGAACTTCATTGTACGTCCAATCGCGGAAAATGTAATATTTCAACTGAAATAATTGTACAATTCAACGCCGTTTTATGTGGAAATGGAGCTATGAAATAAATTACTTTGTGAAGTAATAATTGTAAAACGTTTATAGCGATAAGCTATAAGCTGATGTAGCTGATGTTTACGTTTTATAGTAGTCAATTCTAAGTCCGTTAATAACTAATAATTGATTGTGCATTATTATATTGCGTTGCTACGCCTTGTTTTTGATTTGTTTCAAAATAATTTTTGGCCCTCAACCACAAAAGGACAAGTGTTTTATAGGTTTTGGCAAATGAATTTAACAGGAAAAAGCATATGTAAGATATAAATTATGTGACTACTATTGAAATAGCACGGTGGATCATACTTCATAATTGATATGATCCTGCTTAGCATGTCTGGCTATAGGCTAGACTCTGGTGACGTTGTAAGTTAATGATTATCTGGAAACAATACCCAAACATATATATTTTAAATAGCCATATAATAGGTATAGTAATGAAAGAGTCAGGTGTTATGACCATAATGCGCATATTTGCCCACCCAAAACGATTTAAATTCTTGAGCACGCCTTCATGATCTCTGCGCTATATCGTGTAACAGATCGTCCCTTATGAAAGCTTAGCTTACTCACATTTAAAAATTACGTATACGCAATGTTGTTAATTAATCGAAGAGCCGATTTTCTAACTCAATTCAGATTGTTACATTTTTCTGTTAACAACAGCTGTCTGCACTTAACATACAGCTAAAATAGGGCTAATGTAACATCATTAAATAATGTTAAGTAGCAGATTGCTTTAGAAAATTTGCAAGTATTTAATTAAAAGTTTATAAACTGAAGACAACTACATATTGATATAATAATTTACAGTAAAAACCTATTTTTCTTAACTTTTTAGTAATTTTTTTGGAGCCGAAACGAACTGTAGGCAGTTTATTCTTTTGTTTGTGTTTTTATGCATGTTAGCCTACAATTTTAAATTTTTTTTAAAATATCCTTTTGTTTTAAAAATAATTGTTTGATTGAATTTCATTTTGAACACCTGTGAAATCGTATTATATTTCTGAGCAACTACTTTCTGCATTTTTTTTCCGGAACCTCTTGATGTGCTTTCTCCAACTTCCTTCTGAGGTTAATATATCAGATGATTTTTCACATTTATTACATTCCAAAGTAATATAGAGAGAACTATAAAAATGTTAAAACTGATTGGGAACTATAAGAATGTTTAAAATTCAAAGAAAAATCTTACTTCGAATATTAATAAATTCCAGACTTAAATAATCAAAAAATTAAAGTTTTAAGATGATTAATTACTTTCAGTTCTCTACGCTCCAATTTTCGTGTTACTTGCAAAATTTCCGGACGCGTTGCCAATTTTATGTCAGACAATATTGGTTTCTGTTACTTCACCTCCGCTGTCCACTTACCGATTTGTTTGTCTATAAGTGCTGCAATTTTTGTTGTTGTTATTGTTTTCTTTCTGTTGGTTATGAGGTGCTCCATAGTTCGACATGGCGTCTTTCTAATTGATTGTGTTATTGTAAAGAAATACGCGCCAATATGCAGCAATAGAGTTGTCCCTCTTTACAGAGAATGATTCAAAACTTTTGGAACATATTTAAAGAATGGCTTTTTTTTTTTTATTTTGTGCATTTCGTAAAATTATGACAATTATTAAAAAAATAGGTTTTGGTGAGTAATTGTATTATAATTAATTACTAATTTAAATTAAATAATTGTGCACGTGAATTCAGTGCGACAGTTGTTTAGATTCTACTAGCTAGAAACACGCAATAATTTAATATTTTTAGTTCGTTTAAATTGTTTTAAATATCTGCAGAATTATTTAGCTAAGTACTTATCAAATAAATTCTTCAAGAATTTTTCTGTTAATAAAGCCGAAAATGCCAAAATCAATCCAATGGTCCACATATAAAATGCATAATAAAAATATTTCATATCGAAGGGTTTCACTTCAAGATATTTAGTTTTTAAAAATGTATTATTGCTTCCTAATACTCCTTCAGCCCATGAATCCCGTTCCAGTTTCTCTAAAATTCCTAGCTCAAATGTGCGACGCAAGAACAAATTAAAAACTTGCACATACGGCAAGCCATGACGAAAACCAAAAACGTACGGCAATGTATAGACGGACTCTGGAATTTTCGAGAACAGTGGCACTTTGAGGAATTTTTGTCTGTGTAATAAGAAGTCTATGACATCTTCATAGCCACAATACATGTACAATGTATTGAATGCATCGCGTTCTTTAATAGAAGTAGTGTAACTTACAGTTTTTAAGCGTTCTTTAAGTATTTTTGGAATATTTGGCAGATTTTGTATAAAATTAGCAATAAATCTGTCAAGAAGCAGATAATAAGTGCTTTTTTCTATGTCTGATAAAGAGCTAATCTGCGGTTCAAACAAACCAGTCGTCAGCATAGTCGACAGCAGCGCTAAGTAGAAATTAGTTAGCATGAAGCCGCTTAAAGTTAATGTCACAAATTCAAATATATCCTTTAGCGATACTTGATATGAGTACTCTTGGGGAAGGTATATAATAAATCGAGCAACATCGAAAAATGTTGCAACAAATTGTAACTGTTTGGTGCGGTACCAGCGCATGAGACCAATGATTAGAGACAGAAAGATTATGGTGGCGATAATGGTCAACCATAATGCACTGTCGAATGGTTTTATAAAGTACAACGATTCATGTATCGCCTTGGCAAAGGGCGCAATAATAATGTTATTTCGATTATAAAGCGATGCACTCTTCGAGAAGTTTGTATCATAGAAAACAAGTATAGAACTGATATCAAAAGCACGTGCGAGGAGCTTCTGTTGAACACATTCGTAATCGTCGGGCTCATTTTCAAATCGAAAATCCATTAAACTTCCATTGTGATGCTCTACAAAAGCAACGATCAAGTTGTACATATAGCCGGTATAGTTGCGGCTAAAAATTTTAGGCGCTGGAAAAACTCGAGGTACATAATTTGTTGCAAATGTGCGAATATTAAATCCTTCGAAGTTAGTCAGATACGGCTTATAAAAGTAATCCTCGAGTACAGCAAGTTCTATGAGTTCGATTTCAGGATAGGGTTTATAGCTGTATAGTTTATTTTGATTGTATAGCAAAACGTGCACAAATCCTCTATTAAAATTGTCTTCGCAGATTCTATATAAATTATTTGATGTCATATTTTTGTCGAGTATATAGAAGACATGCAAATGTTGCAGTTCCCAAAGTATTTGAGTTATATTGTCTATTGTTTGCAGCATGACAGCTTCATTTAAATAAACAATAGTCAGCACTTGTTCCGAAAATGTACCGCGCAGTCGAAAACTTTTATCAGCTTCATTGATTATTAATTTCGAGATAGGTAGTCGCTTAGTGAGATAGTCCAACTCAGCAGTAAATTCTTTGAGCTGCAGCAAAATATTAAAATTGAAATTCAATTTCTCATTCAGACTAGTCACAATGCTTAAAATTGTTTCGTCACAAAGCGTTTCTCGGTGCAGATATATTTCTATTAGAACTAATAGCCAACAGTTTATGAACTTCATTGTACATCTAATCGCGGAAAATGTATTATTTGAACTGAAATAAGTTTATAATTTATTGCCATTTTATGTAGAAAAACTATGAAGTTCAGAATGGAATTACCTTTTGAAGTATTAAATGTAAAACGTTTCTGGCGATACACTTGGGGTATTTTAAATTAAATTATAATTTGTATTTATTATTAATCAAAGTGTATTGTTTATTCATATATTTGGAGTTGCATATAGAATTTGTTTACAATTTTCGTTGAGTTAACTGTCACATTTAATTGAAGTGTGTGGATATTTCAAAATAATTTTGCGACTCAAGTGTAAATACGGAATTAGATAGATTTCTTGATTGTGTGACTGAAATGTTATATTTATATTGTTTGCTCACCATTTTGACCAAATTGAGTCTGTAATGTATTAAAATGCTAACACATTTAATATACAAAGTATTGTTCAATGCTAGTCATTACATTTTCGTAGCCTCTTTCGTTTTATTTTGTAAGTAATAGCAGGTTCTGTCTAAACCTACTTTTATACAATAATTTATTTTTAATTAATTATAATTATTAATATTAAATACAATGTTTTAAAGCAGTGCATACTAGTGTCGCATTTTTTTACAATAATTCAAAAATCAATTGTTGAAAATGTGAAACTTTTTCTTCAGGTATTATAGCCCGGAACCGTTGGCTCTTCAAATTGACTTATGCCAAATTAGATGGTCGGCAAGAATATGATCTGGCTATTCTATTCTGCATTTTTTTTATCAACTACTCATCATACTTCAAAGTTAAGTTGTAATTTAATCTATTTGCCACTCGTGCAAAATTTGAACTAAAACCTACGTAAGTTACTTAAAACAATTCTTATTAGATTAGTTGGTTTAACTGTTAATTTTTTTTTTTGCCAAATTAATTCATTGATAATAATAAATATTTGAATATTAAATTTTTTCAAATTGAAAGCATTTAATTTTATTAATATTGTATTTAATTTTATTCGCTGGATTTTCAAGCGAAGATATCCTTATACTCATCGCCTAATCAATTTAGTAATTGTAACCCTCTCTCCATTAGGTGCTGACTTTAATAAGAACTTCTCTCTTTTTTATGCCAATCCAGGTTAGGTGCTTTGGCATATTTAATTTTATTTACTTATTTTTTTTTTTTATTATTTCATTTTATTTTTATATTATCTGAAAAGTTTACATTTCTGAACTATTAATATTTGATTTAAATTTCATTCGTGATCTCATATGTCTTAGAGATGAATTTAGTGGATTTGACCACATTTTCTTTAGTTCGTGAAATCTTGCATGTATTAGTATAGTTTCCTTCTTGTAGGTCTTGTTTCAGCATTCTTGGACTTTCTTTTCAAGATCCTTTTAAGCCATTAGTTAGGTAGTTTTTGAGGTAAATAAAAATTTTTGAGCGTTGAAATCGATCCCAGATAACCAAAATGGTGGATGTACTGCTAAATCTCCTTCTACGCTAGATGAACATCCTAGTTTATCTATAGACTTTTAATGAGTTTAATTTGTTGGCTTCAGGAGTCGTATTAATAAAACTCTCATCAAACTCATCCAACTCTATTCAATTCACACTGGAAATAACTTTATATTACGCTCGCTCTATTCGAGATTGTTTGATATTCACAATTAAAGTTAAGAAATAGAACTGAGTGCTCCGAACTTATGCTAAGAATGTCAAGTGCATTCGGCTGAATACCTTTGTTTACCACAGAATCCATCAGATCAGGTATTTTCTTCGGGTCGATGGTCCGCTAGTTGATAAAACAGAAAAAAATTCTATTATCTCCTTAAAGGTTACTAAGTCTTGATACTTAGCAAGAAAGTTTTGCAAAATTTATTGTCCATATCTTGAGAATAATTTCAGTATTGCTGTGCGATTGTTTTGTGATGCGCAGATAGTTCCAAAACTTACAGAGATTGATTAAAGCTTTTGGAACATATTTGAAAAATTTATTTTTTTCGTAGAATTATGACAAATATTTTGTATATTAAAACATTAATTTTGGTGTATAATTGTATTACAATTGAATAGTAATTAATTTCAATTGATTAACTGTAATTTAATTGTGTTAAATTTTGCGTATTTAAATTATTAAGCTTAAATAAATTTAGAAACATTTTTTTAAGCAATCACTAATCAAACAATCCATTCGAGAATTTCTCTGTTAAGAAAGTTGCAAATGCCAACATCAGTCCAATGATCCACATATAAAAAGCATAGTAAAAGTATTTCAAATCGAAGGGTTTCACTTCCAGACATTTAGCTTTTAAAAATGTATTATTGCTTCTTAATATGCCTTCAGCCCAAGAATCCCATTTCAGTTTCTCAAAAATTCCCAGTTCAAATGTGCGTCGCAAGAACATATTAAAAATTTGCACATACGGCAAGCCGTGACGAAACCCAAACACAAATAGCTCTGTGCCGAGGGATTGTGTAATTTTCGTGAGCAGCGGCACTTTGAGGAACTTCTGTCTAAATAGAACAAAATCAATGATGTCTTCAAAGCCACAATACATGTACAAAGTATTGAATGAATTGCGTTCATTAAGGTACGTAGTGTAATTAACAACTTTTATGCGTTCTTTAACCACTTTCGGAATATTTGGAAGTTGGTGTATATATTTACTGTATAAGGAGGTTACCAGCAGATAATAATGGCTGCTCTCTATGTCAGATAAAGAGTTAATTTGCGGTTCAAATAAACCAGTCGTCAGCATAGTCGAAAGCAACGTTAAGTAGAAATTAGTCAGTACGAAGCCGATTATAGTTAATGTGACAAACTCATATATATCCTGTAGCGATACTTGGTATTTGATTTTTTGTGGTAGATATAGCAAAAATAGTAGCAGTTCCAAAAATGATGCTGTAAATTGTAACTGCTTGGTTTGGTACCAGCGCATGAGACCAATGATAAGTGTCAGACAGATCAGCGTGCCAAATATGGTCCACCACAATGAACGATGAAAGGGCTTTATAAAGTACAGCGATTTATGTATCGGCTTGGCGTGGGGCGCTATTATAATGTTATTTATATTATAAAGCGTAGCACTCTTCGAGAAGTTTGTATCATTCCAAACAACTATAGCACTCATATCAAAAGCACGTTCGAGCAGCTTCTGTTGAACATATTTGTATTCGTCGGGCTCATTTTCAAATTGAAAATCTGTCAGGCTTCCATTGTGATGCTCTACAAAAGCAACGATCAAGTTGTACATATAGCCAGTATAGTTTCGCCTATTAATTTTAGGCGCTGGAAAAACGCGAGGTACAAAAATTGTTGCCAATATACGAATATTAAATCCTTCGAAGTTAGTCAGATACGGCTTATAAAAGTAATCCTCGAGTACTGCAAGTTCGATGAGCTCGATTTCAGGATAGGGTTTGTAGCTGTAAAGTTTATTTTGATAGTACAGCAAAATGTGCACAAATCCCCTATCAAAATTGTATTCGCAGATCCTGTATAAATTATTTGTTGTCATATTTTTGTCGAGTATATAGAAGACATGTAAATGTTGCAGCTCCCAAAGTATTTGAGTTATGGTATCAATTGTTTGCAGCATGACATCTTCATTTAAATAAACAATAGTCAACACTTGTTCCGAAAACCTACCGCGCAGTCTAGAACTGTTATCAGCTTTATTGATTATTAATTTCGAGATAGGTAGTCGCTTAGTAAGATATTCCAACTCAGCAGTAAATTCTTTGAGCTGCAGCAAAATATTAAAATTGAAATTCAATTTCTCATTCAGATTAGTCACAGTGTTTAAAATTGTTTCGTCACAAAGCGTTTCTCGGTGCAGATATAATGCTACGAGAATTATTAGCCAACAGTTAATGAACTTCATTGTACGTCTAATCGCGGAAAATGTAATATTTGAACTGAAATAAGTTTACAATTCGGCGTCATTTTATGTAGAAAAACTAGGAAGTTCAAAAAAGAATTACATTTTGAAGTAATGAATGTAAAATGCTTTTAACGATAAAAGTTTTGGTGTTTTTAATTTAATAATTTGTGTTTATAAATAATAAAAGTCAATTTTAAGTCCATTAATGCTTAATGATTGATTGTATATAATTATATTCAGATTAAATAATTATAGTATAAATAAAGATAGCTATGCTTTTAAAGTTTTAAATACTTTAACTGGGACGATTTTTTTTCAACCATGCTCAATTTATGGTGCAAACATCCATTCTATGTATAAAGTCAGAGTCCACTTTAAATTCGGAAATTCCAATGTTGGCAATATTCCAAAAAAAAAAACGTTTTTCAATTGTTCAACTATTTACTTCTATATAATAGTCGTATGATGAATTATTACTCTACATGTGAATCCATTCTAAGAAGAAAATTTTTCCGCAATTTTCCGGTTGTCATATGGAGTTTCAATTAATTGGGATAAAAGACTATTATCATTTCTTTCGGACATACTATGACGAAGAGCGGGAGGAAAATGCATAATACAAAAAAAAAAAAGCATTTTTAAACTCTTCCAAGGTGCTTCGACCACTCTGTCTACCTCTACTGCAAATAGCGAACGGTGTAAATTTTTCCCGAAAGTGTGCAGCGAATGAATAAGCTTTTTCTTGATTGCTGTGACACCAATTCTCATTAGGCGTTTCAATGAGAATTAAAAATCGAGCTGGAAGTTTTAAATATTTTGTAGCTTTCCATAAATTGCATTAAGATCCCTTTTAGGCTCAGCATTAATCAGCAGTCTTCAATCGCATCTTTTTTCAAGTCTCTCTGTTTAATGTGTTCTTGTCTGCAGAATATATTTAAGCATTTTCACTTATTAAGTTCACGAGTTTCTCAAGAATATATAAAGTAATTGCTATATAAAGATTGTGTGACATCTTCTCTTACATGAATTTTCCGGTTTAACCATTCGACCGTATAGTCAACATCTCTTATGGTATTCATTTCTACATTAGGGTTTACTTGACCCTCTAACCAGCAACGGAATAGTCTTTGTTCTTGATGATGATTTTTTCTGAAAGTACCAAGATCGACTGGGTCATAGATTTCGATGACAATTGCAGAATGAACGGAACTCGTGATTCCACAGCAGATGATGATATTTAGTATATTCGGGTGACGATTTGGGTCAGTCTTAAGTTAGGAGTATAATAATTAAGAACTTTAGGAAAACATTTGAAATATTTTTTATTTTTTATTTTGTACATCTACGAGGGTCACTATTTATATTTCGGCAATGGCAAAAAATAACAAACATTTTTAAATAAAAAAGTCTTTATTGTTTTTCGGCTCATACGCATATATCCATGATTCGACACCTGTGACGATCTTATAAACGTCGTTTGAAGCACCGCGATCGTATTTTTTCAGCATATCTTGCACCAATGCGGAATCCAACGCAAGGTGTTCATGCACAATCTTATATACGCTGGTGGAACTAATATTTAACGATGCCTCAATCTTATGGTATGTCACATCTCAATCTCTCGTTATTAGTTCCGGCACTGCATTGAAGTTTTGTAACACAGCAGATTTTCGGCGACTATAACGAAATTCATTGCTGAGCGAACTACGATCACGAATGAATTCACCAAACTAGCGATATACGGGGTTTTTGCTGGTGCTCCATCGACACGCTCTTGTTAAGATTATCTACCTACCCTTAAAATTTCCATTTTTTAGCCAAATTGATTTTTTCAACTCACTGAAAACAACACAAATAGCGCTTGTACACACAACATTGAGTACTTTAATTTAGTATTGTCCGGTTTTACTTATTGACATTAGTGTTGCCACATTCTCTTATATATAATCTTTTAAACAATCACTTATCAAATAAACTATTTAAAAATTTCTCTGTTAAGAAAGCCGCAAATGCCAAAATCAAGCCAATAA
Organism: Leucophenga maculata; assembly: GCA_035044805.1. Taxonomy (NCBI): domain Eukaryota; kingdom Metazoa; phylum Arthropoda; class Insecta; order Diptera; family Drosophilidae; genus Leucophenga; species Leucophenga maculata. Next base: position 3,154,736 of record JAWNNP010003455.1, on the reverse strand, counting down.
TCCACATATAAAATGCATAATAAAAAAATTTCAAATCAAAGGGTTCCACTTCAAGATATTCAGTTTTTAAAAATGTATTATTGCTTCTTAATATGCCTTCAGCCCATGAATCCCGTTTCAGTTTCTCCAAAATTCCTAGTTCAAATGTGCGACGCAAGAACAAATTAAAAATTTGCACATACGGCAAGCCGTGACGAAAACCAAAAACGTACGGCACTGCACCGATGGATTGTGGAATTTTCGTGAAGCGTGGCACTTTGAGGAATCGCTGTCTGTGTAAAAAGAAATCAATGACATCTTCATAGCTGCAATACATGTAGAAAGTATTGAATGCATTGCGCTCATTAATTGAAACGGGGTGACTAACAACTTTTAAGCGTTTCTTCACCACTTCAGGAATATTTGGCAGACTGTGTATATAATTACTATATAATGTGTTAACCAGCAGATAGTAATTGCTTCTCTTTATGTCGGATAAAGATCTAAGCTGCGGTTCATACAAACCAGTCGTCAGCATAGTCGACAGCAACGTTAAATAGAAAGTAGTCAGTATGAAGCCGCTCAAAGTTAATGTCACAAATTCAAATACACCCAACAGTGATTTTTGATATGAGTACTCTTGCGGTAGATATATAATAAATCGAAGTACATCCAAAAATGTTGCACCAAATTGTAACTGTTTGGTGCGATACCAGCGCATGAGACCAATAATTAGAGACAGATAGATCAGCATGCCAAATATGGTCAACCACAATGCGCGGTCGAATGGTCGTATAAAGTACAGCGCTTTATGTATAGGTTTGGCGTGGGGTGCTATTATAATGATATTAATATAATATAGCGAAGCACTCTTGGAGAAGTTTTTATCATTCCAAACAACTATAACACTGATATCGAAAGCACCTGCGAGGATTTTTTCTTGAACGATTTCGTAAGTGTCGGACTGATTTTTAAATCGAACATCTGTCAGGCTTCCATTGTGATGCTCTGCAAAAGCAACAATCAAGTTATACATGTAGCCGGTAATGTTGCGACTAAAAACTTTTGGCGCTGAAAAAATTCGAGGCACAGCATCTGCTACCATTGTGCGAATATTGAATCCTTCGAAGTTTGTCAGATACGGCTTATGAAAGTAATCCTCGAGTACAGCAAGTTCGATGAGCATGATTTCAGGATACGGCTTATAGCTGTAAAGTTTATTTTGATAGTACAGCAAAATGTGCACAAATCCCCTATCAAAATTGTATTCGCAGATCCTGTATAAATTATTTGTTGTCATATTTTTGTCGAGTATATAGAGGACATGTAAATGTTGCAGCTCCCAAAGTAATTGAGATATCAAATCAATAGATTGCAGCATGATATCTTCATTTAAATAAGCAATAGTCAGCACTTGTTCCGAAAATGTACCGCGCAGTCGAAAACTTTTATCAGCTTCATTGATTATTAATTTCGAGATAGGTAGTCGCTTAGTGAGATAGTCCAACTCAGCAGTAAATTCTTTGAGCTGCAGCAAAATATTAAAATTGAAATTTAATTTCTCATTCAGATTAGTCACAATGCTTAAAATTGTTTCGTCACAAAGCGTTTCTCGGTGCAGATATATTTCTATTAGAATTATTAACCAACAGCTAATGAACTTCATTGTACGGAAAATATATAATTTGAACTGAAATAAATTTACAGTTTAATGCCATTTTATATAGAAATAGAGCTCACAGCGCAATAACTTTTTGAAGTAATAAATGTATTTTAAAATTTATTATTTGTGCTTATCAATAATAAAAGTCAATTTTTAGTCCATTAATGTTTATTCTTTGATTGTAAAGTAGCGGACCCGTCTCTTCTGTGTCCTATTTTGTCGTCTTCTTTTATAATACTTTATTCATCATGGCATATCACGATTTTTAGCTGAGCTTGCGTGCTCTGCTGCGCATCGTTTTGCGTTTATCTTTATGAGACCATGTCATTACATATATTTAATGACCCGAGATTGACCTGATAGCTGGTAAGAGGTAACCTCCTATTGTGTTAGATAGGTTGCAAACTTTATTAAATGTAATACATACATAACCTTTAGCCGCCTATGATTTCGATTTTTAATAAAAATACTATTTCTATAATTACTACACCCTTCATCCGATCTTCATGAAATTTTGGGAAGTAATTGAGTTATTATCTTTCGAAAAAATTATAATCGCGATCCAGAGTTCTTAAAACTTTATGAGAATTATAGTTGACATAATTTTCATAATAATGCAGAAAACTCTCAAATAGTTTTAATATATTAGTATCAGAAGAGTCTTCTGAATAATATTTATGCATTAGATTTCGGTGTGTATTGGTAGGTGTTTGTGAAAGATGGTTGTGCTACCAAAATAACGACGCCAGCAGTCAAACAACTAGACCAAATTTTGTTTTAACGCATGAAAAATTCCCGTCCTTACAGGAGAAAGCTTTTTAGACCATGGCAAGCTTCAAACTTTGACAATGACAAAAATATTTCATTAATATTTAAACTTTGTATGAAACTGAATTTGAAAATTTGATGCCTTTACCTTACCGACTTTCAGTATTTGATAGAAACATGTTCAAGCTTTTGTATTATTTATTTTTTAATTACAACAATTAATAAAGAACATTTTTTTCAAATTATAGTGCATCCATTGAAACTAATTTGCAACCATGTAGTCAATGGCTGCCATATTTTAAAATCAATTAGTTGAGCCTTTCCTATTTATGTACAACAATTTCGCATGATGGTTTCCTTTCCTCTGTGCAGTTCCTATTTCGTTAGAAATTTCTCTATTAAGAAAACGACAAATGCCAAAAGTAAATCATGTGGTTCATATTTCAGGAAGTGTGTATTGTTACTTAAGAAACACTCTTTCCAGGTTTCTCGTTTCATTTTTTCCAGAATTCCTAATTCAAATGTGTGACTCAAGAACAAATTAAAAGTTTGCACATACGGCAGTCCAGAACGAAAACCAAAAGAGTATGGAATCGTATAGAGATGCTGTGGTATTTTCGTGAAGAGCGGCACTTTAAGGTACTTCTGTCTGCTTAGTATAAAGTCAACAGAATCTTCGTAAGAACAATACATAAATGAAGTATTTAATGCACTGACCTTGTCAACAACCACAGCCAAATTAACAATCTTTATGCGTTCTTTAACCACTTTTGGAATATCGGACAGATTGCGTATGTAGCTACCAAACCTTCTGGCAACTAGCAGATAATAATTGCTTCGCTCTATATCAGTTAAAGAGTTAATCTGCGTTTCATATAAACCAGTAGTCACCATAGTCGAAAGCAAAGTTAAGTATAAGTTAGTTAGCAAGAAACCGGTAACAGTTAATGTGACAAACTGTAAGACGTACTTAAGCGATACTTGGTATTTGATTTTTTGTGGTAGATATAGAAAAAATCGTAGCACTTCCAAAAATGTTGCAGCAAATTGTAACTGTTTAGTGCAATACCAACGCATGCAACCAATGATTAGTGTCACACAGCACAGCGTGCCAATAATGGCCCACCACAGTGCGCTATCAAAGGGCTTAATAAAGTATAAAGCTGTGTTTATCGGATTTGCGTGGGGCGCAATTATAAAGTTTTTGATGTTGTAAAGCGCTTTGCTGCACGGCGTATTTGTATCATTCACATAAACAGTTGTCATAACATCAAAAGCACCTGCGTTGAGCATCTCTTTTGCAACCGAGTAACGAACAGGTTCCTCTGAAAATCGAAAATCCTTCAAGCTGGCATTGTGATGTTCTACAAAAGCAGTAATGAAGTTGTACATATAGCCAGTATAGTTGCGCTTAATAATTTTTGGCGCTGGAAACACGCGAGGCACATTATTTGCAACCATTGTACGTATAGAAAATCCTTCAAAGTTTGTTAAATACGGCTTATGAAAGTAATCCTCGAGTACAGCAAGTTCGATGAGCATGATTTCAGGATACGGCTTATAGCTGTAAAGTTTATTTTGATAATACAGCAAAACGTGCACAAATCCTCTATTAAAATTGTCTTCGCAGATTCTATATAAATTATTTGATGTCATATTTTTGTCGAGTATATAGAAGACATGTAAATGTTGCAGCTCCCAAAGTATTCGAGTTATTATATCAACTGTTTGTAGCATAAAACCTTCATTTAAATAAACAATAGTCAAGACATGTTCCGAAAATTTACCGCGCAGCATAAAATTGGGAATTGCTTCATTAATTATTAATTTCGCGACATGTGAACGCTTAGCAAGATATTCCATTTCAGCAGTAAATTCCTTGAGCTGCAGCAAAATATTAAAATTGAAGTTCAATTTTTCATTCAGACTAGTCACAATGCTGAAGATTTTTTCATCACAAAGCGTTTCTCGGTGCAGATATAATGCTATGAGAATTATTAGCCAACAGTTAATGAACTTCATTGCGTTTAAACAGCTAATATTGAACTGAAATAAATTTACAATTCAAAGCCATTTTATAGAGAAATAATATGAAATTTAAAGAGAAATTACCATTCGAAATAATGTTAATTTTTAAATGTGAAACGCTTTTAGTTTAATGAATAGTGTTGTAAGTTTTTCTAATAGCTATTGTATAATATCAATAAAAAACCTGAATCCATTAATGTTTAAAGTTTGATTAAAAAATATTACATGCTTTATGGTTTTACTTAGGTATTAAAAATATAAAATAGAGTATAGAGAGATATGGTTTGAGTGTCTATCAAAACTATTTGTTCATATTAATAATGTATAATTATTTAAATAATGAGAAAAAGGTTTTATTATACAACAATTTTAAGGTGGACTTTAAAAAAAAAATATAATCTTCTAGTCCCAAATAATTGCTATTCAGAATTTCTAAAACCTTAATAATATTTGCTAAATTAGCTACTTTCAACATTGCATGAGTCCCACGTTTTACGTTTCAATTCGAACAAGAGCGAAAGTGACCGCACCTGAAATACAACTTTGAAAAATTCCCTTATCTTGGCTTTGACAAGACGTAAACATCTTTGTTGCTACATGGTGATAGGAAGAGCGGTACTTACACCAAGTGCAAAAAACATGATATTTCATATAGAGACTACCGTTGCAGAGATTTGCAATGCCTATTACCCAAAGAAATTTTCTCTTGGACAGACATACAGACTGACGGATGTACATGGCTAGGACCACTAGTCTGATCGTGTTGCTATTAAATTTATATACTTCTTAGCTACTCCGTTGCTTTCAATATTATATATTTTTTTTTTTTCACAATAATATTAAGTAAGAAAATTACAGTCAAGCGTAACCGACTGTAAGAGGCCCTGTACCGGTACGGGTGCCAAACAAACATCTTAAATGTTTTCCTAGCTTGTGACCAAGCAATCCAAAACAACAAAGGTAGGAAATTAATAAGAAATATAGTACTGACGAAAAGTATTCTTCTCCTCCCACTTTTCACTGTGCGAATAAGTGCCTTATAACACTTTTGTGTTCGTATGATGGAAGCATCAAAATTAAAAAAGGAACCTAAAAACAAATACGTTTCATTAAATATATAACAACATAGTAGAACACAGCACAAGTACAACAAAAAAGTGCTTACGAAATCGAGTAGACGGAACTGATCTATGGAAGATTACTCTTAGATTGGCAAAAAGATGCAGCTGATATTAACAGCTAAGAGCCCTTAAACATTAACTAATATTTTAAAAACAATTCCATTTGTGGAATCAGTGGGGCACACAATCAAAACCTACACTGAAAATTATTTCTATGGACTATTACACGCTGAGCTCTTATATACTGACACTGGAATTATATTTTCTTTATAAAATACAGCATGTAAATTAAACTAAAATTGTATTAAAACAAAGTTTATACGTTCTACAATTGAATTCATGTCGTTTCGAGATATTTTCCATAACTCCTTTCGTGATTTTTGTGAAATAAACGTGTGGAGAAAAAAAAAAACGTAATACTTTTTAGAATCTTGCTCTTACAAGAAATAAATGTAGTATATTTAAAGACAATATGCAGATTTTCTTTTAATTTTTTATTTTTGGACTATGGCATCAACCAATTTGCATTGTACTTATTGATACCTGTTCCAGCACACCCAACAATGAGGAACATTTTAAACAACTTAATACAACTTTTTAAACTTTATAAAAAAAATCAAAATAAATCCAATTAAACATTTTCTTTGGTCTTGACATATTCTCAATTCTCATATTCTCTAGTGTAAATTATTGTGAGGGGGAAAACCTTTATAACAGCTTCACCTGGCATATTTGTAAATTGTTTCATTTAAAACTTTAATTAATGAATTGATTATTAATAAATTTTAATTAAATTATCTCTACACGTTTTATAGCTCTGCAAAATTTTGTTATATATTTTATTTAAGTTTAATTTCCTTGATTGACTTTTCGCTGCAGCTTCATGCTGCTATAAGAAAAGTGTTAAGTCGTAAATGAACACTTAAAAAGCGATTTTCACATTTCGTTGTCTGTTTTACTTGTGACTGGGCAAGTGCCGCCCAACTGTGCCAGCCTAGTGCTCTCAATACAGTGTTGTGCTGCGTGTTATATCCTTTTGTGCATTGGTTTCGATCGCTTTGGTTGCTGTTGTACGCAACACTTTTGCACTTTATGTTCACAATTAAATTACAAGCATTTAATTGAAATACGCTCGATATTTATGGAAGTGTTGGCGTGCACAAGGATCTTTAATTGAATCGTGGCGGACAGTGTGTGTTCGAGTTGCACTTGCCTGCTGTCCGCCCGTCTGTTCTGCTGCTGTTTTTCTGTATGCATTTTTGTTATTGCAGCTGAATTGACTCTTTTTTATTTCACAAATTTATATAAATTTTTTTTCATATTTCAACTTGAAAAAGTTTATCAAATAAAAAAATTCGAAAGAATTAAATTTAAGTTCGGTGCAAACGAAATTTGTATACTTTATATTGATTATTTTTTATAAAAAAAAATTTTGAAAAATGGAAGTTTCAGGATAACAATTTGAATAATAAAATTTTTCATACTAAGACTTGAAGAGGGAGAGAGACTTTAGTATTTGAAATATTGAAACATGTTAAAAAATCTTTGCATTAATTTTGTAGAATTTTTTATTCTTAAAATAGACATTTGCTGGATCAAGTGCTACATATATATGTATATTATTCCTGCACAATTTTACATTTCCTGCTGCATGTTACAAACTTTATAATCAAATTCATATACTATTTTCACTATTTGTCGGGTTTATAAAAAAATATGCTACTAAAAAATACAACAATTGCATTTGGCAACGCAAATATAAAAATTGCATTTGGCATAAATAAGTGTTTGCTAATGTGTGCAGCTGTGTGTGTGTGTGAGTAATTATACTTTCCATTTTATCATTTTTTGTATAAAATAAAGCGAAAACAAAGCTAAAATAAAATTAAAACTGATTTAAGTGAACGCGCATTTGCATTTCAAAATAATAACAACATAAAAAAGTAGTTAAAAGTTGTCAACAATAAAAAGCAACGCGACTGAAATACACACAAATAGAGTTAAATATCACACAGACGACAATGTTTAAAACTCACACAAATACACGCGAAGAGTTAAAAGTTTAAAATAAAAACCCCCTAAACCCTGCCGCATTTGACTACACTGTTTACACACTTTAAACTTGGATTGAATGGTATAAAAGTTTTGTCATGATGTTTGCAACAGATTATATACAAAAATGTATTCTAAAATATATCAATAAAGCTTAGCTATTATTGTACATAAACCAAAAAGAATCGCTGGAAGAATCTATGGGGCTAACCCTCATATATATATCATGGATCTCAAATATGAGATAGTTTCATAATTCAGTGACTTTTTATAATAAAAGACATTTTCTCGGCAAATATGCGTTTTAGTTTTCAACATAACAATTAGTCCAAGGTTTGCCATTTTTTTCTTCCTGCCAAACGATAGGTTATCTCAAGGCCCTTAAAGTAGGCCCTTGTTTCACTGGGTAGAAATGCTGAGTGAAGTAGCAGTTCGTAGCCAAATGTATGAATTTTAGCCATGGTGACTGGGTGTGCACTCGTGTATTGTCTTCTGCTTAGATTCATGTTCACCTCAATTATTCATTGTTCTCTGGTGAAGTATAGTGTGATGGATTCATGGTAACAAATTGACAAAGAAATTTGTTCAGTTGCGGCTGATAATCGTCAAACACATGGTCACATGGTTGCGCTTATGCTCGATTGTGAGCAGTTGCATCACCAATTGCGCGTATAGATTTTGATGTCCAAATATTTATTCATTATAAAATGCGATATAGCCACTTCTTTCAGATGCTACTTTTATTCTCCGATCGTCCAAGTTCATTCTATGGATGTTATCTATGATTTCAGGCATGACGACCACAAAGGAACTCAGTAAACCACTTGCATTGACTGCATTCAGTTGTGGTTTAGGGTGCGACCCAAAGCGATCCATATACCTACTCGCCTGTACCTGGATGACGTTGCTAAATTTAGGGGCTCGTGAGTCTCTTTCGATGTCCCTGTTACCCATGTTCCATTGATTATTGCACATTATTCCTAGTATTTTCCTTTGGGCGTTACGGGTTTTTTTTCATGTTGGACTGGCAGCATTTTTGTATACCTGAAGTTCATAAATACTGCATATTAGGCTCAGTATAACAGCAACTCTATTGTGATGTGCCTCGTGAACATAAGCCTCCTACCCAATGTGACACAGACGAATTTTCGGGTACCTTCATGCTTTAAGGTTGCGCTTAGCAACGTTGCAGTAGGATATTATTTCTGGCTATGTTCCATTTTAAGGTCCGCTGCTCCTAAAAAGCTGCCCTGGGGTACTCCTGCAAAAATGCAACTCTTTGTCGATTTTGCACCAATAACAACAACATTGAATGTCTTTTCCATTAAGAAACTACTTATGAGCTCAAACCGCTAAGGGGTTAAAAGGCTCTTTAGCTTGCTCTAAAATTCACAATGCCACACCCTGTCAAAAGCTTGCTGCGTACCAATCAATACAGTCACAGAATAATCCTTATGTTCGATCGCTTCAAGGGCGAAGTTGATAACACGATGAACTTGTTCCGGAGTGACATGACGTTTACATCTTATGCTTTGGAATGCTCTTTCTATCATCAATTACCCAAAGCAGAAAGGAGTCTAAACGGCCTGTATGCGTCAACTTCGGTATGCTGCTTCTCGGACTTAGTGATGCTTTTGTGAACACGGATTTCAACATCCATAGAAAATATCCCTGTCTTAGAATGCTGTTAAATAGCAATACTATTAATAACCGTGCTCAGCTAGCGTAGTCTTGTGATCTTAAAGATCTTCACAAGATGATTTCTTTGCCTTTAACTTCCTAATCTGCTGCGTTACCTCCTGCAGGATGACATGACTTATCGGCAGTGACATTTGATAAAGAAACTGCAGAGGGTACAAATCTGCTCTCTAAACTATCCGTAAAGACCTCTGCCTTCTCCTGGTTGAGATTGCTGTAGCTGCCTGCAGGATCCTTAACAAGAACTTTTGACATAATATATTTCCTAAGATGACTCGAAAGTTTGAAGAGAGAGTAGTTAGTCGACTTATATCTTTTTAGCGAGTGCTTTTGAAGACGATTAGGGAATCATTTGTATATTTGGTGTACACGTTTGTCACTCCTTCTGGCACGCTCTCTAATCGTTTTTTTCATACGTAACAGTGCAACAATTGTTGGAAGCAGTTGAGCCGTATGGAAGCTAGAAAAACATTGAGTCTTCGGAATAGCAGATTTCGCAGCTTATCTTAAATTGTTCCAGAAAATATTCATGGCATAATCAATATCCTCTGGTTTCGATTGAACCGCCAGTTGGAGGGATATGTTGTTCTTGAGGCTTAAATTGTGGTGCATCGTGCAAGGTTGCTAGGATTGACAAAGAGAGCCTAAAGAAGTCTAAGGTGGACGGGAAGTGTTTTACTTTCATATATGATTTTTATACAAAGAGTATTAAAATTTCGGTTATACCAAAGCTAAATGTCTCTTTTGTTTTGCAACTATTTTTAACATTTTATTTGCTTAATTTTTCAATGAAGTTTTTTATTTTATTTTATTTTATTTTTTTGCTTATAAAAGAACACTCAATTTTCTAAAAATTTTCAACTCCATGTTCGCTGCTGCTGCCACTACCAATGCGCCCGCCCACACCATCGACTGACTACCTTAAGCAATTTAACTTTTGCTCATAAACAGGCAACGACGAAACCCTTTTGTTCCTTTTTTTTGCAAACCAGCCAGTGTTGCCGGCGTCCAGCTTAATGTGCGACAACAAAAAAGTTTTTAGTTGTTTCTTTCTTTTTTTTTTTTTTTTAGCTTTTTAGCATAAAAGTTGTGCAATTATTGTGATTTGACACTAAGCAAGTTAGTCCTATTCGAGTATTACCCCAATTTACAGCGACGCAGCGCCTCTCGGCTATGCTGAAGTTCCTTTAGAGTAGCATTAAGTCTGGGTTGAGTTAATGCTATGGCTTCCGTGCTTGCAGCAGACTACTCAAATTACATGCTTGGTGAGTAATCGAAATCCTTTTTTACTTGACTTGTCACAGTTGTACGTTGTTTTCTTGTTGTTGTCTTGCGGACAATTTAACTCTAAGTTGCCTTTGATTTGGGACACGCACAGCAGTGCAAAGTATAAGGAGATACAAAATATCTGCACATCGGAACTGTCGCAATATACAAATCTCGATTCTGTCAATCAGTGCTTTCGATTTAATCCTTTTTTGGTATTTTTGTTGTGAGCTTGTCGCAGACGTGTTAAATCAGTTGGCTTTCGTTGCTGTCAGTGTGTTGTTATTTAATCTCCCTCTTTTTTTTTTTTTTTTTGGGCGGCTTGTTAAGTGATTTAGAGTGGCTTAGAGTGGTGTTGTATTTTAATTTTGTCTCTGAAAATTAATTGATGCAAAACTTTTGAACAGTCAACGTAGCAAATCGATGAAAGTTTTAAATTTTTAGGTAGCAAGGTATAAAGTCTTTGTTTGTTTTGAATAAATTAAATTACACTAAGAGGTAGATAATCCAATATTTTGCTAAATTCTGTCTTTATTTGAATCATAAATTTGCTTATTGCTTTCATTATATAGTATGCGAAAACACTGTAAGGTCATATACACTTAACAACAAAATAATTTACCTAGAAAATCACTAACTACCAATTGCGTACTTCTTTGTCGTAAGGTCTTTCCTATTTGGAGGCTATTTCCAGGTAGCGGTTAAAGGCATTCATTCGACTATACGAATTATTCATTGTTTATTGCAGTCATACGAAAGGTGACAGTCGATCATATAACTATTATATGGTCAACTACAGATGTCTCAACGGATTACCTACAAGAGTATGTGGATTTCTTTTTACAATGAGCTAAAAAGGCTTAGCATAACTGCATTAAGTAGCTAAGTATTTTATTGTATACCCTTGACCGACCAGTTGGCCGCAGCTGTTGTTTTCAACACAAGCAGAAGGCACCTTAAGATGAGCTATCAATAAAATGTTTTATCAACCTTATTAACTAATTATTCAATAAAAAATCAATAATATTTTCAAAGATTCTACGCTGAAATGACCAATAAATTAAAACTTAATACATTAGAACAAAAAGTTGTAAAATTAATAATCTTTTATTATTGAAGAACATGCCATATGGGATCAATTTTATATACATATATTCATTGCACTTGTATTATTTGATTAATTTTCAAATAATTAAAATATCATAATTTAAGCATTAAACTTTAATACTTTTCATTTCCGCACGATTAGACGATTCAACTGAAGTAGAGAGAGAACTTGAATTTAATATAGTTTAAGTATTTTAAACTTAGAAAATAATTTAGACACTTTTCTGCTCTAAAACTTCACACATTCGATTTGAAATGAATGCATGCAAATTTTCTAAGTAAATCAGCGAAATAGAGCTCCAAGCTAATTCCATGGCATGATTTAGTACGGCTATAAGCCAACATTGTTGTCCTGATCCAAATAAAAAATATTTTTTATTTGTTCATACCAGGCATATCGGCTGTATGTTCCGATAGAGAAAAAGAGTATACTAAGTTTGTGCAAATGTATCTAGTAGCCAGTAGGAGGCGTGAAAGACCCTATAAAGTATATATATTCTTCTATCTGCCTTACTGTTTGTATGAAAATCGAGATCTTGGAGACTATTAGAGATAAATTTACATATTTGATTATCTTGTTCTTCAGATAACTTGAATTCAATGAACACAATAACCTTCCCTTGCTAAGGGTGGTTACCATGAAAACTCACTCTTCATTCTGCGTTTATCTATGAAAAAATTTGATTCAAGTTGTTAGTTTTGCTAGAAATACACAAACTTGGCTTACCTTACATTAATCCTTATCAAATATTCCATTGAGGTCCAGATCGTACCACTAAAATTTACAGTCCTCATACAAATCTGTCCAACTTTTCTGAACTTATGTACGAACATATTATTATTGTTGTCCTTTATTTAGCAAGAAACGCTGAGTTTGAAGTATCTCTCATGATTCCTAAGAAAATATTCTATATAAGCCCAGATCGGACAACTAGAAAGGGTAGCCTTCGTACAAATCGTAGACGAGCCTACCAACTCCAGACTTCTTTCTTGTTTTAAATATAAAAAGACTTAATATAAGTGTATTTGGGTATTTGAATAATTTTTTTCCGTTGTATTTAGCCGGGTTTCTAAACACGAAAATCGTAGCTAAATATTTTTAAATTGAAATATGAATTTTTGATTTAAATTTTCTTTATTTATTTACATATGTCGAGTTATAATCGAACGTTAACTTAAGCTAACATAGTCTTGTAGAAGTACATTTTCTTTTTTTATGTCTCACGCATGCCTCGAAGTAAGTTTTTCATTTACGTGGTCACATGCGACTTCATAGGCAAATTACGTTCCTACTTCTCGACGAATAACTGAAAGTGTCCCATGCCGTCACCAAAACCATATATAGATTAGCGCTGAGCATCCTGCATGATTTTTAAGTAAAACTTCTTCTGTTGTGGCAATGGCGAAAAGTTAATATTCTTGCATTCTGGCTGTTCGCAGCGACGATCCGTCTTGTAGTTGTTATTCGAGCAAGCCTTATGCTCAATGCTGCAAAATATCTGTAGACACTTCTGCATTATATAGATGATGATGAACACGAACAGACTGCTGGCATAAATATGTTTCCGTGGTGCTAGTGACAACATTTTGATGACGTTTAGATTCTTCTTGTAGATTTCTGTTTGAGTGGCACTCTTACTACTCCACTTTATTTTTGTGTGCTCGTTATGGCTACTGTTGAGAGACTGATTGATCGTTTGCCCGATGCGCAGGCTTTATATAGTCATCAAACAGCTTTTCTTTTCTTGACAGCTGCTCGTTTCTTAATGACTGTGCGCAGTCTTCATGATCAAACAGGTCAATTTGAATTTCTGCACTGTGGGTTTTTATGACCGACGAATAGCTGCACGTTGTGTCCGCCGCTACAGGTAGAAACTTTATGATGTAATTGTACTACGTACAGGTTAATCGATTTGAAAATCTATGGAATATATTATTGCAGACTAAAGGAATTTTGTTGTTGATTGGTGATGTAAGTCTTAACGATTGTTAAGAACAAACGTAAGTTCTTAGCTAAATAATTTAGACTAACGAAAACTAGTTAACGAACCATTAGTGCATTGGGCTCTCGAGTCACCATGAAGATGAAGACATTCTGATTTATCATTTGTTGCTTTCTTCTTGACACTTGCTTTTAAATTTGTTTGCACTATTTAGAGGTTCGATTTCAATTGTTCACTATTTAGAATAATCTATGTTAAAATGTTGGTGTTCACCATATCAAGAGACGACTGTACTAAACAAAATTTTAAATGCTTTATGTATCTGAAATTAAGTTTTCAAAAGCTTCAATTCAGTCATAATTTAATTTAACAATATAAATGTTGCATTTGCCCAAAACTTTGCTGTTATTTTGAAATTGGAGGTACAGAACATAAATTAAGATGTTCCGTTACTCTTGAGTTCCACTTGACATTTTTTTAACCAACTATTCAGATAATAAATTGTATATCTCTATTTTAAGTTTTCAATTTCAATCAAAATACGCCATACGTTGCAGCTTAAACTAAGCTAAAAACTACAATGTAATCCACTTGTTATGCACTGGTCGAATGGCATCCACAAAGCATATACTCCACACCAACACACACACACACACACACACACAGAGTACACTGTCGCATACGAATATATGCAGTGAATGAAACTGGTCGAAAGTGAATTACTGCTGCGTTCGGTTTTTACTACGTTTTGTGCAGATTTTACTACAAAACTGTGCAGAAGCAGCGACGTGGACAGTGGGACAGACAAGGACAGAAAGACAGACTCACTGATGCCACAAACACAATGGCGCAGCATCCAGTAATGAAAGCTACGACTGAATGAAACGAACGAAAAATGTACGAAGTCATAGCAGCGCAGCGTCTGATGAACACCTAACGGTATAGTAGCTAACGCAACTTAAAATCAGTTGCTGTTCGACGCTGCTCGCGTGCGGTTGTGCCTGACGCTTAAAAAAGGATTAGCCAACCCCTTCGGAAATGGAATAACTGAAAAGTGCAGTGACAAACAACAACAACAATTGAATTTAAATTGGAGAATGTTTAAGGCATATAAGCAAGAAAGAGATAGCGCGAAAGCAAGAGTTTGCAATTAAAATTTTGAGTAAAAGCGAGAGAGAGAGAATGAGAAGAAGAGCGCGCGCGAATTTTGTATACGAATGAGCATATAAAGCGGTAAAGTGCAATAGCGGGCGTTAGTGTGCGTTTGTTGCATATCACTTGGTGTGTTTGTGTGTGTGAGTGTATGCACCTGTGTATTGCAAGGCTTGATTCAAAAGTTTATGCAAAATAGTAGTTTTTTTTTTTAATGGATATACAAAATGTTGAATTTTGTAAAACTTATCATGCAGTATTGTAGAGTTTAAGGCTTAAATCAATTTTTTTTATATAAATGAATTGAGTAAAAGTGTTTTTTTTGCCTTAGTTAAATGGACCTTTTTAAATTTTTAAACGCATAAATAAATGCGCTGCCTTAGCCAACGCATGCTGCAAATTGCATTAGCTAACAATATTAGTGAAATTATTTTGAACTGATTGCTTTTTTAGTATAATGCATATGTTTTGCTTCTTTAAATAATATTATTTTATTTTTCTGTTTTTTTTTTTTTGGTAGCCCAGTGCAACGCTTTTTGAAGCCTAAATATTCGCCACATTAAAATATTTTCGAACACTTCATGAGAATTTTTATATAAAACGCATAAAATTTAAACTAAATATATGTATTACTTTTCAATTAAAATATTTTTGTAAAATCAGGGCTTGTTTGATTTGAATATCATTCAATGCTACTTCAGAAGATTCAAAAATCAAAAAATTGTCTTCATTTTTAAATAACCATTAATATTTTTCAAACTACACAAAATTACAAAACATTTTATATTCAAAATTTGAGTGAAAATGTGCTTCCGTATTTTGTGCAAAATTTTGAATGTAGAGTTCAACAAAAATTCAATAACATAATTTATTTACTTGTATGATTGCAGACTGTTAAAATATTTTACGCCCAAAATACGCAACCGATTTTGATAAATGTTTTGAATAGATGTATATTTAGCTTTCTATATACTTTTTAAACAAATACTAAATATTTTTATGCGTAACCTTTTGGTAAATAAACTCTAAATATTTTATTTTAAACTATTTTCTCTAATTATATAAAATTTTTGAATCAAATCTTGTAATTAATGTCGCAGTTCGCGTATGTAGCATTCTTATAAGCGTGTGTTTGTGCCTATTTGAATATTGAAAAGTGCAATACATAAGAAAAAGCACAACACAAAACGAAATGCGATAGGGCAAGTAACGGCAGTGTATAAACGAATAAAACATAGTGCAAACGAATAAAAAAACAAAAACGTGTCGATAAACATAGAGATTTGTGTGCAACTATCAATCAAAGATTTTTTTAAGGCAATGTGCTTCAGAATTTAATGCTGTGACGACTTTTTCAACAGTGAAATAAGGTAAAATATATAAAAAAAAAAAAAATCCGAAACTTAAAAGAAAATGCATGTCTTCAATAATTTATAGATTTTATTCAAATATGTTACATATTTAATAATATAATTTCTTTAATTAATTATTTTATTTCATATAAAAACATTTTCATCTGTCGCGCCTATACATATGTATATTTTCTATGCATTTTCTCGGCTTTGCTTTGTAAGTTTTCCATGCACGCCTTGCAGTATGCAACAGAATTTTCTGCCGGCATTTTGCTTTGCGTTGCATTTCTCTCTGTATGCATTTAATGTGCGCGTGTATTTCATTTACTTCTCTCACACTTTACATATATAAATATATGTGACTGTGCATGTGGTTTTATGTTTCTGTGTGTATTTGTGCGCGCCACAATTTCTGTTGTATATGTATTTGTAAATTTATTTTAATTTTTTGCAGATTTGTTGTCAAGTGCATACAAAATTTATTTGCAATTATTGTATTTACAGCCTAAAAGTATGCTACAATATTTCTAAATTTAGCTTAATTTATGCAAATCCTTTTTCGCTTATGGTTTTTCCTTAACTTTTGTTTAATGTTTTCTTTAATTGCTTTTCTTTTGCACTTGAGCTAATTGCTTTTTAATTGTTTGACATGTTTTTGAACTCAGCTTTGTCGCGCACTGCCGACATGTGCCACTTGAATGACTTTGCCACATTTTATTTGTCATAAAGACGACGTTTTCATGTCTGCCTTTCCGTCTGTCTCTTTGTCTATTTGTGGAGCTGCCTACGTGTGTCCTTTTATTTGTATAAAGAATTTTTAATTTGATATCAACATTTATTGCTTTGCGCGCAATTAGTTTCCTTCGGAGCGTGTTTGCGAGGGCAGTTTAATGAAACTTTCAGCAACTTAAAAAATAAACGTGGAACATTTCAGTGCAAAAAATTGCTTACTTTTATAATTAAAAAGTTTTATTTTCTAATGCCGTACTATTAAAATGTTAAATATTTTTGATCGTTACAATTATTTTGTTTCTTGTGATTAATGAGTATTGAAAATGAATTTGGAATCGAAAAACAAAGTACTAGAAGCACTATTCGTGTTGCTCAGTTGAAGTGATTAACTTATATTTAACATTTATTTATATTTATTTATTTCTATTTTCTCAAAAGCATAAAGTATGATGTTGATAATACAATAATATTGCTCGGGTGCAACATGATTTCTCTTAAACCCAAACTAATTTTTTTGTTTTAATTGTGAGGTTTTCCAAAACTGGTAATATTCTTCTCGATAGTATTTTTCAAATACTTTAGTAAAACTTACCAAAAAGCTAATAGGACGGTATGATTTATTTGGCGTATGCATCATTACGAACTCCTAAAATTTGCATTGTGAAAGGACTACAAAGTTCTTCTTCTGATAATCTTCTTCAGCGTCATTACGGCAAATTAATTTTGGAGGAACTCCGAAGCAAATTGAAATTCCCCAATGTTTTCCACAATGTTTTATAAATTGCTAGTTTTATTGTTTTGGGAGTCAAATTTCACAAATGATTCTTTATCATATCATCACCGATTTTCGCAAACAATTCACATCATTTTTTTTTTTTTTTTTGTATCCGTGAAAAACCTTTATCCGTGAAAAACCTTTAAATTAAGTTTATGGACAAAAATTTAAATATCTCGAATATAATTAAACCCATTGCACTGAGAATGAATGAAAGAGAATTTTGTGACAGATAATTTATCTTTGACATCATTACCATCAAGGTATGTGATCATGATTGCCATCGTCTGAGTCTGTTTGAGCTTACTTCTGCAAAACTGTTTGCCTTGTTCACAATGCTCTTCGAAAATTTAACAATTAGATCATCGAGGCGACTTCTATTCTAATTTGATCTCGTTTCATGTTGTTCCATAATTCACCGAATCGGTTAAAAATGAGAGTTCTAGGTGCACAGTTTTTACTGCACTTCTATTCGAAGACAATTTTTTGGGAAAATCTCATAAATATTACGACGGCATGAAATATTTATGATTTTTCTATCCAGAAGATCATTAAACAGAAGACAAACACCTCGTTCAAGGCCATACTTTGAGGAAGTAGTATCACAGGACGAGGCTACAAGTTTTCCAGAAATTTCCGTAAATTTCGAGTAAAGTATTATAAACAGTTTCAGCAATGTTATTCCGTTACCCGATTCAGTTTTGGGCGCCCGTAGATACTTAGCCGTTCCAATATAGCTCACGAGCACTGCTATATGATCCACATTTTATATGATGACTAAATCGGGCAAAATTTTGTTATTACTTAACATTCCCAGAAAAGAAAATATAATTATATGCTTTTCTACATCATGTATACTGAGATTCATGAATACCTTACCTCGAATATACTCATTTTTAGCATGATAATACGTATGTAAGATAAGTAGATCCGAGGAAGCTCAGATTTTTCTTCACCAAGTTGATGGTGACGATTATTTTCACGCAACGGCTGTAGCGAAGTATGGCTTAGGACTAAATCATCTACAAAAATCTTTAAATCCTATAAAGTCTGATCAACGCAAAAAAATTAAATGTAGATTTTAAAGGAACTTAATTTTTCATTATGGATTATTGTTATATCTTTGCATTTAAGTACATACATAGCATAGCCGTGCTGTAACCCATTCTATTTTTGTAGTAGATTTAAAAAAAAAACTAACAAATCATCGTGTTTCTTCTTTATCTTCCTTATAAAAGCATCAAATTTTTCTTTCATCCGGCTGCCAATTAGTAAATTTTTATTTTGTTAAAATTTTATTGGCATTGTGAAAAAATATTTGCAATCGGAATCGATTTACCGTCACGAAATAGAAAATACTGCTAAAATAATCCTAAAAAAAAATTTCTTTAAAGAAACGACAAAAAAACACAAATTTTTTATCAAGCTTTAACCTTTCTTTGGGTCCATCAATTATTCCCCGATTGGCTTCAAACTTTTCAGGTTTATTTTAGATGAAAAATAAACTGTTTAAACCTGGTGCTTATTGATGTTAAAAAATGGAAAGACTAATGCTGATCTCTCAATTTATTCAACCCCAGGAAAGTTTCTATATTATATCAATTTTAAACATTGCACAAACTTTTTGTACCACCCATGCATTCTGAAACATATTCGCAGTAAAACACACTTAACTTATTTGTATAACATTCTTTCAAGTAGCTGCACGTGTGCTGTATATCTGCAAAGCATCTTATTTATTATAATTACCCTTAAGCATACAGCGTCTATAAGAGAGCTTTAAAATTTCTTTAAGTACGACTCTGTCTTCTAAATATAACCCAAAGGCAAATCTACGCTTTGCATGCGTTTTGCTTATTAAATTTCAAATAATCTTTGTACTTTGAATCACGTCTGTTATTCGAATAGCAACTTTTTGTACAACTGCAGTCGGATTAGCATATTCAATGAAACGCTGTACGCTCGTTCGGTTCGTTCGCACGCTTTGCATATTTGACAGTATTAGCTGCAGAGCCTTGATGTATGCCTGTATTTATGTACGCACAGGTCATAAATATAACTTAAAACCGGCCGGTATCCTGCAGATATAAACGCACACAAACAATAACACACGCAGCGCGCTATATATAAATCGATTTTACAAGTTTTGGGTGCACACATGTGTATGTAGTTACTATGAAACATACGCAAAACTTTGCGATATGTATCGCAATTTATCTATCTACCTATACAGCTTTATGTACACACTATACTAGCAGTGTAACAATCTAGTATATACGCATATGCAACTGTTTTATATGTATGTATGTGTGTATAGCAAAACAATATGCAACAACAGCAACAATGCCAAAATATGCGAGGGCTGCAGTGTTCTGTGAAATTAAGTTAGTACTGCACAGATTTAGGTTTCATTATTAGGATTTATAACAGCATTACTGAAGACAGCTTCCGATTTTGGCAGATATCTGAGATTTTAGTTGAAATTTGCTAAAAATTAACAGTCCGAGCTACAACAGAAGGGTTGGAAGAATAGCCTTGATTTTCGCTAAAAGACCAGCGTGCCATACTCGGTCAAAGGCTTTTTACATGTCCACAAAAACATCATTGCAGTACACCCTTTCATCAAATGTGTTTAATATGTGGTTCACTGAACTGAGAGCTTGCTCAACGGTGCCTGGCTGCTTATGCATCATAGTGATCCTCGCTAGTTTCCACTTGCTATGGAAATG
Source organism: Leucophenga maculata (assembly GCA_035044805.1). Taxonomy (NCBI): domain Eukaryota; kingdom Metazoa; phylum Arthropoda; class Insecta; order Diptera; family Drosophilidae; genus Leucophenga; species Leucophenga maculata. Next base: position 3,134,371 of record JAWNNP010003455.1, on the reverse strand, counting down.
CTACATCTTCAAAATTGCATTAAAAATCGATTATGATTTCTTTGGTGCTCTCAGTAGCAGTTTTGATAAAATTTTTATTAAGTTTTTCGATATTCGAAAATTTCAAATAAAATAAATCGTGCATGACTTCTGAATGGTTTAAGCTTAAGGTTCCTTACAAAGAATTTTTTTTTTTTTTGGTTATGAGTTGAGTGTTTTGTTCAATTGGTTCTGTTACTCCAAGTATACAAATAAATTGTTGAACCTGTACGCCTTTCGGCTCATTTAATGCTAAATTGCTATAGTGTGCGCCTATCGCTATGCAACACTTTATTTATCGATTGCTGCATGCACAACGCATGCCACGGCGCACATTAAATGTTGATGCTGGTCAGTAAATACCTATGTACGGAAATATATATTGTATATATACGATACTTATATACATAGTAGTAGTAAAAATTTTACGTATTTCAGGCAAAAGCAAAGCCAAATGAAAGGATGCTGATGAGGCTTCCGTGCATGCCAACAAAATAGCCGAAAAAACTGCAACAAGCAAACGTCAGCGAATGCTATACATGCACAAGCGTAAAACAAAAGGGCAGCATGCGTATGTGTGTCTGTGTGTGTGTATTAACCGGAAGTGTGTTCAGTGGCATGTATTGTATATAGATAAAAGCTACTTTAATACATACGTGTATCAGCATGCATATTGTTTTCTTTCTCACTCTCACACACATAGACGCTACAATGCCGCACAGCCGGCACTGACCGATAAATGAATTGGTTTATTCAAATTTTTCGGCACATGAGAGTGTATGTATGTGTTTATGTATGTAAGTCGGACGTTGTACTTTGCATACAGTTACATACAGTATATAGCGTTGCGTAGTAGCTGCTCGTAAAATGTTATATACTAGACAGATATATAGACAGACTGATGGACGGACGAACAGGCAGCCAAACATTTTACGTATTACTACGTAGTGCGTTACGACTATTAGACAGCATGACTGAACGTATGTCTGTCTGTACGTCCACGGCTTTCGGCATTTTGGTTGCACATTCACGTTGCGTATACGCAATTTCATAAGCATACTTTTATATACGAGTATGTATATAATAGCATCCATACATATGTGCTTTATGTTGCGTACTACAATTGACTAAGATCATTTGTCGCATGTGCGTCTGGCCGAGTGACACTCAAAATTTATGCACATTTGTGATTTTATTTTAATATTGCTTTAAGGGTTTTATGCAGTCAGCTAACAGACTGCAGCATTCAATCAATTTTAAAGTTTATAGCTTTAATGATACATTTTGCTGCAATATTTTATTTAATTAGTTTAATATTTGTCTGCGACAAAACATTTGTAGACGAGTAATCAGACGAGTAATTTAATTTTTATATTAAGAAACATAGAAAGCCTAAATGTTGTAAATTAAGATGGTGTTGCTTGAACGAGGTAGCAATTCGTAACATACAACGGAGAAGAACACTTATAAAGCTGATTATGGTAAACAAATTTTATTTTTGGCGCCCAATGTGGGATACACGAATTTTTACTTATATGGCTCGTCCTAATTGAATATAATCTACGCGAGCCTGTTATCCTATTAATGGAAAATATTGAAAATCCTGATAAAAGCGAATTGTCAAGTGATGAAAATGGTTCTAGCAAATCGGTATTAACAGTTCCATCAGCAAAGGGAGTCGCCAGCTGCCTTCGAAGGGGGGATGACTTATTTTTTTTATTAACTTAAAATGGACCTATTTACTAATAATAGCCACTAATTTAGTACAATATTAATATGTCAATAAAACAAATACAAATCTGTGTATTCGGTGATATGTAGTCTAAGTTGAGTGATGTCATAGCATCGTTTTTCAAAAAGAAGAATGTTTTGGAACCTGTAACTAAAAGCAATTAAGACTTCCGTAAACTCCTCCTGAGCGATCAGAGTTTATCATTAGTTTTCTGTACGAATATTGATGGTCTTTATCAGCTTATTCATATAAATCATCATCAATCATATAAACTTTCAGATGGGAGACTCTTCATCGACTCTTCAAAAAGACGTATCATGGCGATCTTACTTCACAACATTGATGCATATACTCCCGTTCCTATTGCTTACTCGACTGACATACGACAATACGAAGATACTTCTGAAAAAAATATGAGATGCATTAATGGTTGATCTATGTTGATCTGAAAATGATAACCACTTGGACCGCTTGGACAACAATTGGCATTAACTGAATATTCTTTTTCTTTGTGTATGAGGGTTAACGGATATAGAAAGCAGCATTATAGTTGTACAAAAAATGAAGGTTAGATAATCACTAAAGCAAGGTTCTAGTGGTATTAGATATTAGGTTCTAGTCGTGACAGCAAACGTTCTTATTCCACCTTTACACCTAAAACTTAGTCTTATGAAGCAATTTGTAAAGCCTCTTGATGTGAACGCGAAATCTTTTCAATATCTTGAATCAAAATCGCCAAAACTTTGCGATGTGAAATTGAAATGAAGAGTATTTAATGGGCTACAGATTCGTACCAAGTTTAGAGATGCAGTGTATTGAAATAACAGCTTTGCTAAGCTTCAGAGACATCTTGCAACAATTTTTGATATACAATAAAAAGGAGGTAAATATGTTAAAACCTTCAGGGAATGTTGGGCGATGAAGCAAAGCAGAAAGCGAGAACCATTGCAAAGATCTAGCGAAAAGAAAAGAACTCTTTATACAAGTAGTAACAAAAAAGGATTTTTATTCAAGCACTTTATATAATAATCTAAGCAATTCCTATATCTGGTCTGTTCATCTAATCATTCTAGTAATATAATTTTTTGTAGACATCAAAATGTGTTGGGTTATATATTGTCATACTTTGGATTTTCATTTCATTTAATCTATGGTCCTAGTACAGTATTTTTCTTTCCGAAAGCACTTATAAAAGCTATATAATATACGAAAACCGATAGTGCTGCCTTAGACTTGTGGTGTACATCGTGCAATGCTAAAGCCGATATTTTTTACTAATTAAAGTTATAAAAAAAAACGTTATTGACTATAACATTCGGTTCTTTAGTAATTGAGATCGAAGTACAAGGTAATAAAGTTAGGATTTGAGAGTTGTAGGATGATGAACTGTAAAGGATATTGAGCTTTTGTTGTTTGAGTTCATATGTTTTTAAAGAAATCCCTAAGTACGTTAATGTTTTGACATATTGCCTATGATTTCATGCTAGTTTCGGGGTTAAAAAATTATATGGTTATAGAAATTTTTGCTTTTGAGTATTATTCCTGAGCTGCAATAATATAAATTTCCTATGATTTATTATGGATTTATTGTTTCATAGGTTTATTCGGTTAAATGTTTCCGCAATTTGATTAATTGGACTTAGCGTTGGATGCTTAAATAATGATTTCTTTGCGAGTATGCGAAATCCTGACGTGATAAGCTTAACTTGATTTGGTTTCAGCGACCCAAAAAACATATAATAAACACAGTCTGACTTCTAAAGTCCAAAGGAGTGCAAACACATATGCAAACTCGATCACAAAAGAAGAAGTATCGCTTGATGCTCAAAATAGTTGAAAAATTATAGATATGTGTTGTCCAAGTGCTTTCTTTTCGCCTGATTTGCATCAAATTCCATTATTGTTTTTAAAAGCAAAGTTTCGCTTAGCATGTTGTTTCTCCAAAGACTACGTTTATAATCGCTTGAAAACAGAACCAGGTTGCTCGAAAATCCTTTAGATATTCTTTAACTCAAAAAGAATATTTTTAAGATGTCTAGCTAATTTTTTTAAACAATCTTTTATTCAATGGGCTTCGACTTTCACGCTATTTGTTTTAATTCTTCTTTCGCCTTTTATCAACGGGCAGATGCAGCTCGTTTATTTCCAACTGATTATCAGTTGTTTAAGGAGTGTACGAAGAGCTTGATGAATATTGCTTGTAAGGGTTTCAACAGCTAAGTCTATCTTGGCTCGCGGTTGTATCACTGAATGATACTTCCAAACATACATTTTGATACTTCCAATCCCTCAATTCAAACAATGCCGTAAGTAGACCATCAGACTGTAGGACTCTGGTTGTGGCGGTATCACAAATTAGTTTAAACATTGGTTTGCAGATAGTCTCTGAGCGGCCTTGCAAATGTTAATCATTTTCTTTCTTTTTTCTATCCTGTTTTCATAGGGAAAAGGGTATACTAAGTTTGTACTAATATATGTAACAGATAGAAAAAGACAAAAAAGTCCTCATAAGGTATCAAGAATATATTTCTTGATCATCATCAAAAGGCGAGTAGATATCAACATGACCATTTGTCTGACTGGCTGTCCGTATTAAAAACGACATCTGAGAAACTATAAGAGCCTTTAAATCTACATATTTAGATTCACTTTTTCATTCTTCAGATCTTTAGTATTCAATGAACACGAAATTATAACAAAAGGATGCAGATAGGCATACACTGCCGATAAATGAAATAGAATCAAAAATGTTTTATACAAAATTGAAATTTTAAAATCTAGATTCGAAGAAATTCAAATTCATTAAATTGAATCGTAAAAGGACTTAAAAAAATTCAATGATGTATTACTTCAGGCGCAATTAATGGCATTCCTGAAAGATTCGACATCTTCTAAATTGGTAAAATGTACGTAAAAGCAATTCCTATACGTTCTCAATAATATTATGGTCAGGAGAGTGCGTAGGTCACTCCATTAAGGCAACGTTTTGCTGCTTAAACCTCATACCATAATGCTTCACTCACGATTATGATGAAGCGTCAAATAGTTTTCTTACTTTCTTATGTCATGCAAGTGGCCATCTATTTCATCCCAATTGAATCGCTTTTCATGAGAAAAGACGATTTGGTACCACTCGGTCTTCCATGTCATTTGCTTTCGAGCAAAAAGAGCGCGAGCATGCCTTCGAACGTCAGTGAGGGGTGTTTATTTTTGTTTTTAATTTTAATCTCTTTAGATGTGTTTCTTTCCGTATCACTTGACTTAAGGTAGCTAATACTCACATTCATTCCCTAATTCGTGCGGATTTTGACTGCAAAGCGCTTTGGTTTTGGGTTTCAGTTTCAATGGGGTAACAGTGTACCTATAAGTTAAGCACACTTGACTGTAGCATTCGTTCTTGTTTTTCTTTTATTTGAATCGTTATCGAATCGCAACTTTAAGTCAAGAGTAATGAACCAATGGCTTTTCTTTCCTTCCCTTTTTAATTTAATCTCGAAAAAATACTAGGACAAAATACTATTAAAAAATATATAAAAGCTACGGTTTTACCAAAAAAAAAATATATTAATTTGTTTCCTTTGTTTTTTTGATGCCTTTTTTTTTTTTTTTTTTCATTTTTGCCTTTTTGCACTTTCTGCTCAAATGAAATTAATTAAAAATAATACTTGCTGTGCATTAATTTCAATGCTTTCACTTGGCATACAAACAAAAAATTTCACTTTTTTTTGTACGCCATAAGATTGCCTGGCTGACTCCAGTCAACATTCGACAACAACGGCCAAGACGACGAAGACGACCAAGACCTTAATCCATCATTTGCGACAGAAGTCACGTACGAGCGCGTGCTCTGTTACATTTCAATGCAGCGCAGCATTATTTTCTTAAGACTTCAGTCTTGCGTTTAAGCGAAAGGAAATTTCCTGCAAGGAAGTTACAAACACAAAATACATTTAATACTTCAGCAGTCAACTTCCAGTGCTATGAACATAGAAAACTGCTGCTCTTTCTCCTGCTGCTTGCTTTAAAAGTGCGCAGCTTGAAAGCAATTTTTAACAAATTAAGAAATCACTTTCGCTACCAAGTTATCGCATATAATTTTTCTGCCTAACAAGAATTTCTTTTTGTGCCATGTCTCTTGAAGCGCGAAAGCTGTCTTCTTCGTTGCAACTTGGTGTCTTCTGCTTTGGCTCAACAGACAGCATAGAATGCAATTTCATGCTGCTGATGCTGCTCTTTTTTCAAAGGATAGCACATTTTCCTTGAAGACTGCCTGGCAGCATGCATATCTGACGGTTCACTTTGTTGCGCTGCTGCGCTGCTTTGCTGTTTACTCGGGAAAAATAAAGTTGTTAACATGCTTGTTTGGCATATTTGCATAAATGCTAAAGAATTTCAAAAAAAAAAAAAAAAAAAAAAATATTTATAAAAATTGCTTTGAAGCATTTTACTAGAATTTTAATATGCAAAATAGAAAATATCACGCATACGACAAGTATTTATATGAACTTGATTTATATTTTATTATTGCAATGCAAAACAAGTTGGTGGAAAAGTTATATAATATTAACATTTTTGACGGCAAGAAGATGGCCTTAATACATTTGTGTCTAATAAAATAAATTTATACCGAAATTGTAAAGAAGAGGTGCTTGCTTGGCACACATTGTCAGAACTTCAAAATTTAACAAATAGATTTATGACTTTTATATTGTAAGCATATATCACCAAAATGGCTGACCTAATCGTTTCAAATCACTGTGACCCTGTGAAAATATTTACTTTTTATGAACTTAACGTTCCTAAGTTAATGTTCACAGCTTGAGAATAAATCCTGTGAATATTTCTTGGTACGACGAGGAGTATCGCAATGCTACTGCAGAGAAAACGCTTCCTACCAGCGAACTCTGCAGTCGGGCACAAAGCGAGCTGTTAAAGAGCGATTCAACAGAAATGGAGAGAAAAGAAATGCCTTTTCAAGAAAAAGGAGCAAGAAAGCGAGAGTTTAAGGATGTTGAGATGTTGCGTGGCAGAAATGAAGCTCTAAATTCTATCAAAAAGTCAAGCGTCTGACTGAAGGTTTAAAACCCGGAGTAACTTTCTGTAAGGATGAAAATGGAAATCTGGTTACAGATGCACTGGAATCAGCTGAGAAGAGTAATTTTTTTAACCTACACGGAGTCGATGAAGCGAAGAATTCCGCCGCGGCAGGCTCTGATGGGCTGTCAGCTGAGTTATTTAAGACCGGCGGCGAAGAGTTGGTTAGGAGTGTGCACCAACTTTTATGCAAGATATGGTCCGATGAACGCATACCCAATGACTGGATTTCAGCCCTATTTTGAAGAAAGGAGACCCCACTAACTACTGCGGAATATGTCTCCTTTCCATCGGATATAAGATTCCGTCGCGCGTATTGTGTAATATGCTGAAGCCATATACGGATTCACTGATAGGACGATATCAGTGTGACTTCAGACCAAAAATGTCGACCAGTGACGAAATATTCACATTACACCAAATCTTAGAAAAGTCCTGAGACATTAACAAAGACGCAGACCAAATATTTGTCGACTATAAAGCCGCTTTCGACACGCCGATTCGATCGAAGTTTTTCGACGCCCTGTCGGTACTAGGCATCCCGGCAAAGACACACAAAGCGTTGTCAGGGTGATACCAAGAGAAGTTTCAGGCAGGGCGATGCTCTGTCGTTCGATACAGAGTATGTCGGGTTCGATCTTCCAAAAGGAAGTGATGCTGCTCCCTTACGCTGATGACATTGAGATCATCGGTATGCAGGAACGGCGAGTCAGCAAGGTGCTCTCAGAGATTGAAAAACAGTCTTGGCTCATGGAGAATCAAAAATCGATGGATCAATAAAACAGATGGGTAACTTTATTATCTATTATCTCGGTGACGCGTCTTGCCAGCTAGGCATATTAAAACAGCCTCTGTAACATATTTCGATTGATATACTGTCGTTGGGTGTTGATCCAAAATAATCCTTGATGTAGTGGATACCTTATAATATATATCCGTTTTTTCACAATTTTTAAATCATTTCTTGTAAGCCATTGGAATGTGGCGACTGTGATTTGTCGGTCGACATACAAACACACAAATACATACAAACAAATGCAGGACATTTGACCGCATGCAATGCTGTGTGTGTGGATCAACCAACTCTGAATGCCGATGGATGTTGATGATTTGCTATACTAAATGCAGCATTTTCAATGAAAAAAAACAAAAAAACAAAAAAAAAAAGGAAAAGAGCAAAACCGGCAAATAGCTGCACATAAAACACAACAAACTGGCGAAACAAACAAAAATCAATAAAGCAAAAGCATGCTAAAAGCGGCAAACAAAATGGCGACGTAGGCGGAGACGGAAACAAAAGCGGAGGCATATGGCATGGTAATGGCGAAAATGTACAACAAGCGTGGCAGAAAAATGGCGTAGCAAACAAGAGCGAGAAACAAGCGAAAGGGAGCGAGCGAGAGAGAGTTAAAACGCGCGAGGAAAAGTGACAAAAGACAGAAAGTAAAACAGCTACTAGCAGAAAATCAACTGTAGTCAGTGCAAATTGTAGGCGCGGGACACAGCAAGCAAGCGGCTGAAGTGCATTCATAGCATTCATACACACACACACATACAAACACATAAAAGGCATTTAAAAGCCGGCGGCGTACAACTAACTAAGGCAACAAGCAGCGACGAAGAGCAAGGAATTGACTAAAACAGTAAATGCAGCGCAGTCAGCGTTTTCTGAAAGGTAAAACCAGCCGCAGTGGCTGAGCTATAAATGAACAGCGGCAGCAGCGACTGAGCGAGGCTGCGCATCATAATAATGACGATGATGTTGTTGTTGTTGATGAAGTAGTGGCGAAAAAAATGGGTCTAAAAGTCATAAACTTTACAGCTGATGTTGTTGTTGTTGTTGTTGTGACTGACTGTGCTGTGATTGTTTTTTATTTTTCTATTTTTTTTTCTTCTACTGTTTTGCATTTTTTATAATTTCTCTCATTCGTTTTTACACATTTTCGCTGTGTTGCTAACGAGAAAAATGAGATTTGTGGTGTCTGCTGGTGGAAAATTGTGAAAATTTTTCTGGGTGGAGTTATTTAAATGAAGAAAACAAAAAAAAAACAAATATATATGCAAATATTAAGCATACGCCATACGAAATTTCGGCATATTAAGTGCCTGGAATTTGATTTTGACATGAAGCGATTTATTTAGTTGTAACACGAACTAAATCTTTTCGGCTGTCATTGCGTACATTTGATATGTTTAACCATAGCCGCACAGCACATCAATCATAAATGCCTATCGATGATGTTTAAAAATGTCAAACAGAATGTCAATCAGTGACAAGCAAAAAAAAAAAAAATTATATTTTATGACATTAAAACATTTTGGCAGACATTTAACGCAGGATTTTTGGGAAGTGCGTCATATTTACTAGCAGCTGCAACTAAAAATTACAATCGGACGTAACCGACGCTAAAAGGCCCTGTAGCAGTCATTTATTGTCCGATTTTGTTGTAGTTTGGAAGAACGTTTTGTGCCGAAGAAGTTTTAGCCTTAATGGTGATTTTTATGGGAAACGGGGGAGGCAAAATTAAAATATAAGCTCGTTAAACTCCTGCAAAGTCCTAATCAAATGCAAAAAGAACGAAGTCTATCGATTACCGTTTCCTTGCGTTCATACGGACATCAACTCTTCTATCCTGACTAAAATGTACTGCAAGAAAATTAAAATAGCAAATCATACACATCAGATATGTAATGAGTATGAAAGGAACATATTGCAATGCAAAATAATAGTTTATTAGATTTTAGGTAAAATATAAAATTTTTATTTAGATATTAAGAAAAACTGAAATTTTTTCATGCCAAACCTTAGAAAAGTATTGATCGGTTTAAATGGGTAAAGTCCCTTCGAGAGGTCGGCACATTCATTAAATACTAAATATGAATTGGAGACATTTAGTATGAAAAATTGAAGGCTCTATCTATTGTTGTCTCTTAGTTCTTGATATACATGTCTTGAATTTTTGTAGATGTGCCACCTCTTTTAGTGGGCCTGAATGGAATATTTTATTAGGATTAATGCAAAATACATAAAGTTTGTCATTTCTAGCTGTTTAACAGCAAGCACAAAAAATTGTTTTATATATAAACGCAGAAAGGTGGGACAGATTTGAATGGTGATTACGCTTTCTAATGGTGCGATCTGAACCTAAATGAAATATATTATTGGATTCAATAACGTACATGAATACATGAAAATATCTGTCAGATAAAAAATTGTGCATTATTTTGCTTTGATAAGATGCTGTACTTGTTCTTCCTAGTTTGGGAATTGAATCGTTGAGTCATACCATGCCAATTTTTTTTTCTGACTGAGATTTTCTTCTACAAAATTAAATGAATTATCTAAAGGATGGATGAAGCTAAGAGATGGGCCTAATTCATATTGTACTACAAGTATGTGCAGACTTAGTCAGGTCTTAATTATCCGCTCGAGAATTTTCAAAAACACATGTTGATAGGTCGATAATTTTCGGAAGTGTTGTGTGGATTTGATTTGATCAATTCCTGAAAGTTTATTATGCGAAATATCGCTTAGTGTGATCGTGGAGTAAGTTTTAATTATTTCCTGATCCGAACAAGTCATCTATTGACGTCTGCACAAATTTTGAAGTATTGGTAGCAGAATATGCCTGTTAAGTGATTGTTTTGAATCAGAATGGTCACCTTCTGGGTCACCTTCTGGGTCACCAATTGTAAATTTGTTTAAAATGGAAATGGATATGGATATGGATATGGATATGTGAAATGAATTATTATTATCTTATTATTATTTTTTAGTAAGCTTCCAGAACAGTTTTGAGAAACGAGTTTAAACGATTAGAAAATGATTGTCAAAAGATAAAAACGACTAAAGAGGCTTAAAAATTTTAAGAATAGCTTAAAACGCCTCACTGAAACAACAGTTTAATAGATCAAAATAATTCAAAATAATTCAAAATAATATTGAAACACAGAAGAAAGAACAAAATAACTAAATGAAACTACTCAAAACTCATTTGTAACGGCTGAAGTGTGAGAGCTCGCATAAGCGTGTTGAAGTATGATTCGTCTTCGTCGGTTGGTTTTCCCCAGTTCGTCGAACACTTCATGCAAACAAATGGTTGTACACCATTCAGAATTGACCGTCCTTCTTTTCATACGCGGTACGGTCACAACATATCCGGATTTCGCGAAGAATCATGCGATCATTTGCTTCGATGTGATGCGCGAGCGAGTAACTTTTGTTGGATTTCGCTCGTCTTAAAAGACTCAGACGGTCGACTGTTGTTTTGTTTCGGGCTCAAACGCATATATCCACGATTCGTCATCTATCACGATTGAGTAGACGACCTTTGACGCACCTCGCATGAATTTTTAGCATTTGCTTACACCAATCGACACGAGCCTTATTTTAAGCGATTGTCAAATTATGCGGTATCCAACGTGAACAAACCTTTCTGACGACCAAATGCCAAATGCGACCAGGAATGCCTCAATCTCACGATATGTCATAGGACGAATCTGCTTTATCAGTTCACACAGAGCATCGATATTGGTCGACCTTCACGAAATTCGTCGGTGAGCGAACTGCGGCCACGATTGAATGGAGGAGCTTCATTACCAAAAATTGATTTAAGTTGATTGGTGCACTCTCGTCTTGATAATCCACGTCGAAAATCGTAATAAATAATCTCACGAATTTTTGGCCGAGATGAGCTCTTCAGGTGCCTGTAAATTAACCAAATTGACATCAGATTTCATCTGGCAATATGTTTTGTTACTCAGGCTAGAAATATATGTATCAACCCGCGTATAGTTCATACGTGTATAACTCTTTATATAACATTGCGCTTATTTAAATGTATTTCATTTTTATGCATATATGTAATATAAAACATCATTTAATGCGTATTTCTATATAATACTCAATGCGCAAATATTCGCAGTAATTGCCAAGTCATGGCTTTTTGTTATAGCCAAAGAATCAACAGCAACAAAAGCATAAAATGTGCCTTTATCAACAAAATGCGAGCAATTTTATTTTCAATAGTTTTTTTTTTTTTTTTGCAGTTTTGCAGCACTGGGAATAATTTCTTGATACATTTGCTTGCTTACTTTGACTATGTTTATTGACAGTTTGTTGCTCTTTTTGCCGCTTATCACGCTTTTACTATGTATAATTCCCTTTATCTGTTGTTGGCCTTCTTTGTGCGCAATTCCTTTATTATTTTGCCCTTGCCGCAACTAATATGCTCGAAAGCATAAAAACAAATTTACAATTTGGGAAACATTCGCTTTATATACTCCGATTTTTTTTTCACTTGTGTCAGCACAAAATTTGCGTACAAAAAAATAACAGAAAAGGAAAAATAGTAGAAGACAAAAAACTGAAAGAAAGTCATAGGGCAAGATGGAAGTCAAAGAAGTCGAGGCATTTGTTTGCCTTTTGCTGACTGTGAAAAAAGGACGAACAGTGCTGCTGCGCGCACATGACACCTTTGGGACGACTTTTGCTTACCAAAACGAAGCACAAATTGTCAGCGCCAGAAAATTTTCAGAAAGCGACAAATTTACTAAAATTGTGTCGCATTGAATGAGCAACAACAACAACAACAAAGTTGTTACTACTTTTGGCTAATGTTATTGCTGCTTTGTAAGCATTTTGTTTTGAGTTTATTACAAATTTTTATCCAGAGCAACTGACTTGGGAGCTAGTACTAAGAATTTGTACGAGATAGACAAGTGATGCGATTAAAAGCAGAAATACAAGTTTAATTTATTCGTGGAAGCTGAGCAATTTCTGTGCAATAAAAAATAAGTCAGAACGCTGTGGACGAGTGTGCTTGATTTGGATATAGCCTCTACAACTGTTGAACCTTAAGTTTGTATGGTGTATATATTTCTAACAAGATCCGTGTGTTATATATTATTGGATATATGTACATCAACTTGAACCTGTATAAATTGCAGAGTTTGTATTGACAAACTAAAATATCACCACTGAAATATATCTTCCTTTCTTACTAATACCGACAGGATTAGCTGCACTACTGCACAAAGGGTACTCTAGGGACGATTTTGAGTTGCGACTTCAATGTTAATTCCCCAGCTTAATTGGGAGACATAATTTTTTAAGCCTAACTACTTGAAAATATTAAATTAAATTTATGTCACAATTAAAATTTCTAAATAAATTCCAGTATATAAAAATATCGCCTATAAAACCCCGAGAGCATTTACAATGTTAATTGCAATTTCTAATGATGTCTTTATACATGGTGAAAAGCTTAAAAGCTTTCGACATTTTTTTTCTAATTTTTGTTTCCTCTTAAAAGACCGCATTCACTCATTGAAAGCAATTATTACTCATACGCCCTGTCGCTAGCGCCCTTGGATTGTGCAGTCAAATGCATTCGCATATATTACGCATACGCCCCAATGAATACTCAAAATCTAACAGCCAAATGCAAATGCAACTCTGTTGCGCTTATGTTGCATTTGCTTAGCCGTCTATATACTTATAAATATATATAATATATATATACAACTAGTAACTGCCAAACTGCAAATAAGAATTTTACACGCGTTCGTTCATTCACATATTCGCATGCAGCTGCAATTTTTCATTAGCAGCAGCTAAAGCAAGTATATAAAAGCACCGAGGCCATCTATGTATGCATGTACGTAAAATGCATATGTATGTATATTGCATGCACTGCTACACACACAATTGCACAATTTTAAATTGTGCCATTATGCTCTTACGGTCTGTGAACGAACTAATGACTTCTATATATGTATATATACACATAAAAATGATATAAAAAAACAATGTTACTGAAGGATAAGACAGCAGCAGGCGAGACAGGCAGTGGCAGACGGCAAATAAAAATCAATAAATGCGCAATTGGTTTCATTGTATAAATCTCTGCTGCACGAATAACAATAGATTCTTTGGCTATTCAAACAAATTAAATGCAACAGCACTGCATGCAAACCTATATATATTGTGCAAGATGTGATTTAAAAGTTTCAGGAAAGATGCATTAAAATTGCATCTGAAGTAAAGTAAAGTCGAAATATAAAAAGTTATTTGATTATTGCTATAAAATTTTAAATATGACAGCTTGAATTTAGTTTTAATGCCTATTGTAAACTCCATTATATATAAATCAATGACTTCCTTATAAGTACATGGCTTTTAATCAACTAGAAATGTTGATTTTGATAAATTTTGCATTAATAAACCACTTTAAATTAAAATAAAAGAAAGTAAAATATTTTTAGTATCAATTAAACTTGCTTTATTTGACAAATAGTTCTATGACATTAATGTTAATTGTCTCTGGTTTATCGGCGTAGGCAAGTGATTTTACAAAACCCCAAAGAAAGTTATCCAATGGGTTTAAAACTCAAGGTATTGGTGGCCAACAACAACATTAAGTTATATTATTCAATCCTCAAAAGTATCTTTGAGTAAATCAATTGCTGTTTGCGCTGTGTGACATATGGCTCCATCCTGTTGGAATCACTTGTCAGCATCATCGTTTTTTTGAGACATTTATTGCTTATTTGGGTACCCATTCTACTAAAAATGAGCTTCATCGCTGTGTAAAGTTTTGTATCGATAATCATGATCAATATTAATTTGTTATTCAGCCCATAGGGGAATTGGCAGCTGCTAAGCAAAGATGAGGTACAAAGAACCTCATTTGCAGAGAGCGGCGACGAATTGATTGATTTGGGTCTCCTTCAATGCTTTGCTGTACAACGGCTACAGTTTGTTCGGATCATTAATAGTAAACGTGGCGCGAAAACGAGTCATAGTTATTCGCATTAGCCGCTTTGATTGGCAATTATGATAACTTTAAAACGAAAGAAGTTTTCGATAAGTTTGCCGAACTGAACCAATATTTTAATATCAAACTTCAACAGCTTGCAAGCATTGCTCTGTTGCTAAGTCTAGCATAATAAAACGACAAACCAAACTTAACAAAAAGCAACTCTCAGCTGTTAAATCTCTTGTGAAACAAAGCAATGTTGCCAACTTAAACTTGTAAACCTCTAAACATTCTACAAATCGGCTTATTAAATGAGGTGACCCACTAACAAGTCAAGTTAATTTAGACATGTCCGTCAGTCTTGCCTTGAACAACCAGAAATTGGAGACTATGAGACAAGTATTTCTTAAAGCTAGCATCATTTAGATTTTTGAGTATATTTTGAGCCTATGTTTAATTTATTCTTTTAATAATTAGTTTTAAGGAAATTTGGCGAAAAACGCTTTAGGAAATTATATAAAGTTAACGTAATACTTCGGCTGAAAAGTTCGTAGGCTAACAAAGAAATAATTGTTTTTTTTTTTAATAAAATTTGATTTCATTATTCAATAAAGTAGTCTTCGAGGGCGATACAACGCTTGTAGCGGTTATACAATTTTTTTATACCATTTTTATAGTACGATTTGTATTTGGCCTCAAAATTGGCTTCAGGTTCGGCGTTTACCTCTTCAACGGCGCTAATTTTTTTTTCCAACGAGCATTTTCTTGAGGTCTGAGAACAGGAAAAAGTCGCTGGTGGCCAGAACTGGAAAATACGGTGGATGAGGAAGCAATTCGAAGCCCAATTTATGCAATTTTGCCATAATTTTAATTGATTTGTGACACGGTACGGTCTTGATGCAACAGTACTTTCTGTTTTTTTTTTTTTTTTTTTTTTTTTGACAGTCAATTGGAGTCTGGTGTGTAATGATGGAGCCATTTTTTATCCATTGTCACATATCGACGCAAAAATTCGGGTCTATTACGATAGCACAGCTCCAAACTCTGCTCAAAAGCATCATTGATTGTACGCTTGCGCGGTTCCCCTTTTTGAACGGAGCTTTCGCATACCCAATATTCATTTGATATCTTTAGGGTCTCAGCTATCTCGATCAACTTCACTTTACGGTTATCCAAAATTACATTGTGGACTTCTTTGATGTTCTCGTCGGTAACAGCCTCTTTGGGGCTTCCAGTGCGTCTATAGACCTCGGTGCTCATTTTGTCTCGTTTAAACTTAGCAAACCACTTCTCAACAGTTGATTTTCCTGGCCTTAAACACAATTTTTTTTTTCGCTAAAAAACAGTGGTTTATAATACAAGTCAGCCGTCTTCTCTGCCCACCTATTAAATAAAAAGGTTTGCGTTTTTACTCAGTTAAGATACCTTTGGATTCCAACTAGATCAGTTGTTTTGATCTCACATCTTCCATCAACCATTAATTTGGTTTGTGCAAGTTTTCATCAAAAACACTATAGAGCTGTTGCTACACCAAAAAACGAACTAAAATTGTATGACTTATCAAATGAATTTCAAAACATCATTATTCACCAGCTAAATATTTGTTTAGTTAGCCAAACGGTCGGCTTAAACAGTTGGTTAGATGAACTTAAATATAAATAAATAAATTGAATACATTTTTATATATAAATAGTACCTATCTACCCTACTTATAGAATCTAAAAGTGTTCCATCAATGTTAAACAGTTCTAAGCAAATTGATTTATATAAAACGCTTTTCCGCTAAGCCAGTTTGTGCGCGCAACAAGCTTTGCTGCCTACATATAAATCGGCTGAACGATAAAAATCGATAGCCTAATGATTATCTATTAAAATAAATCACGTTCGTCTATAGACAGACAAATATACTTGAAGCCAGACGACAGGCAAACTGTGGTGGCAGCAGTATAAAACGTTTTAAGCTAGGAAGCCAGCAAGGCAAACAAGCCAAAAAGAAACCAGACTTCTCGAACTGCTGGTTTCAAAAACTATATATTTTCATCTCTTTTTAGCACAATGTTTCCCAACATTTTTTCCCTCCATTTTTGTCCCTCTTTAGCTTTATAAATGTATTGCGTACGTGTCTGTTTGTGTGTGTATGTGTATGTGTGTCGCCAAAGCCAAAGTGTCGAAGTCTATAAATTTGTAGTTCAAAGTTTTCTATACGAAACTCTATTTTTACTTAGAATGCTGCTGCACATTTAGTTTATAGTCTTAAGTCGAAGCATACTTTTTTGCGTGCAACATGTGTGTGTTTTAGTTAGTATCCGAGCATATGTGTGAGTGAGTGTGTGTATGTGACTGCGTGCCTTTTGGCTAAAACTTTTCGATTGGTTCACTACACAATTTCACTAACTAAAGACAACTAAAAACTTGGCAGCAGTCGACGGCAGCTGTTGGCGAATTTTATGTTCTTGGCAAGCAACTACAAAGATGAGACACGTCGGTAGACGTGGCAAGACGCCTCAAACTAATACATACGTATATATGTATAGGAAAGAAGAAGAAGAAGGCGTCTGTAGACTTTAGTCAAAGAGTCAGACATTGTTAAGTGTAATATAAATAAATCGAACTTGACTTGAAGTGTTTAAGCCCGAAAGCCAAGATAAACGTACTTTCTACAGACTTTTCTGACAATAAAAGTAAATGCCTGCATGTGTGTGTGCATCTGTGTGTGTTTGTGTGTGGTTAGCCGGCTTTATTTATATATATATGAACATATGTGTGTGTCTTTCTTTTAGTCACAGACATAAAAGCTGCTTAGCCAGCGTCACTTCTGTGGACGTCTGGCATACCGACTACTTGTAAGGCCTGTCGCATATATACATAGGTGTACCTTATGTGAGTGTGTGTGTGTGTATGTGTGTACTTTTCGTTGTCTTTAAGTAGTTTTGCTGCCACTCAAGCAAGTTGCCGATGGCTTTTTATATAGGCACACACAAAAAAATATAAACAGGTGATTTCTTTTCTTTCTTTTTTGCTGCAAATATATACAATTTGCCTTTGAGTATATGCTGACACTTGCTTTGATGTTGTACGTCTTAGACGTTGTTAGTTAATGGCATTTCTGTTTTTACTTTACTTTGTGTTCTTTTTTTTTTTTTTTGCTTTATGGTTAAATTGTTTTTGAAATTGTGTGCAGTTTGTGTGCAACAATAATATTAATCACCCTGCTGCACTTAAGCAGCTTAAAGACGTTTTACCATATGTAATAATAGAAGATATTTAATAATGTCTTTGTAGAGGCTGATGTAAAACAGTGTCCTGTATTAGCAAACATGTCCAAGGCATGCAATTTATTTTTAAGCTGTCCTTAAGGGCAAGTGTATACTAAAATTGCGGTAACTCGTTTCCCTTGCCTTAAAACATTTTTTCGAACAAGAATTATGCGGCAGAGTCAGTTCGTGTAAAGCGCATCTAAGTATATGTTAGAATAGAATAGAAGTGAGTTGAGGTTTTCATTTTTTAGTATAATATTTCTAGATATAAGAAGTGTGGAACTGGTTGTTAGCATATGTTTAATGTTTGAAGCTTGTGGTTCTTGGCATATTTGACATAAATTGGGAATATTTTTGTCTAAATAGTACTCGTGTGTTAGTTTGGTGTGCTCGAAGAGTAGGATTATTATAATTTAGTCTAGTCGTGACAGTTTAAATTTTTTAGAGAATATTGTAGAGAGACCCACACTAATTTTATTTTGTCATAGTTTTTTGTGAGTTTGCTTCTTATAATACTGGAATAAAATTAGCGATTGTTGGTATTTCCTATAGCTTATAGTGCAGGAAGGTAATCAAATCTCATACTTCGCTATAATAGCAACTTGCTATTCTCTTAATAGTTCGTCAACAGAAAATACCCCAATCCTATCAAATGCCTTGGAAATGCCAAGGAAGACGATTGATCTGCGTAAAGCAGAAAAACTGCTACGGATTTACGTTTTTTAAATGAAAAAAAAAATGTGTATGTCGCAAAAACCACTATAAACGTTTCACAATCATTTTTTTAATGACCTTCGAAAGACATTAATTAAGGGAAAGATTATGGTTTCTATCAGTATTACGCTTTGGTTTATATTGTTGTGGTATGTTGGTGATAAAAATGTTTTTAAGGTGACTGGTTATACGATTTTTTAGAGCTTAATTATTAGATACGAAATTCTGTCGATACGAACTTAGCAACTCAATTTGGCGAATATTTAATTTTATATTATTTGCAGGTTAGCTAGGTGTATAATCTAAAGTGAGGGGTGCCTACTATTAAAATCACCTATGACGATATATAATTCATTGCTTAATGTAATATTATTTTGCAGGTTATTAGTATGTATTAAAGTTATTTCCGCAACAACTGCTTCAAGTTCATTACTTAATCTCATTTCCTTGGATTGAACAGATTTGTAGATCAGCAGTGTTGCTTCGTCAATATTATTATGTGGTACGTTTCTCAAGGTGATATAGTTTATGGGTATTGGAGTGAAAGTTGTATGTGCGTTTCCTGCAGGGATATTCATATACGGTGAATGTTTTTAAATGAGAAGCTCGCTTTAGGTATTGGTGTAACCTCGTATGTTCCACTGTATTATATTAGTTGCATGCTTAAACTATTAAAGTTGAAATTAACAATGATTATGGGTATATGTATATACCTAGAAAATTCTTCGCTGGAAATTACTTCCGATCAGCCAGTTAAAAATATGTGCTTGTATTAGTTATGCGTAAAATAAAATTCATGTTATAGGAGCTGTCTTCAGCTTTGACTTCTTTTTGGTTGGTATCGAATTGTTTGAATTGTCGAACTGCTTTTTTTGATGTTAAACATTTAAACTTTTGGTTTTTTAATTGGTTAATATTTTGACGGAAGTAATAAAGTGCTCTGCCAAGTAACTGCTTCTATGTTGCTGAGTTCGCCTAAGAATTGTTGCGTACTGTAGACTTTGATATGGAGCTCACAGCTGAACCTTGTGTTGGTGTTAGGTTGAATAATTTTTTGTTCTTCTGGTCTTGATTGCTTTTAGATGATTTCTTGCTGTAAGAGAAAATCTTTGTGGGCAAAACAAAGCCGCAATTGTAATGTCTGAAGAAGTGCATTTAATTTTAACACAAGCAGCCTGTATAACATTTTCTCTTGAAATATCGACAATAAATTATTTAAGCCCTCTTTTAATAAATAGTGCAGAACCACTATGAGTTCTATAGCTGGTTGATTTCGTTTTTATTTCAATTCGAATATCTAATTGCATAATTTTCATAATAAAATGGATATCATATTGAGTAGGTTTTTTGGCCTTTCAAACTGTTTGGCTAATAAGAATGCATTTCTTTCTAAGGGAGAAGCTTTATTTGAATTATTGCTTTGATAGGCTTCTGCTTTGTAGATAAATTCCCATAAGATTTTCCAAAGATGACATTCCTGTTATACTTTTCACCCTAAGGTATACCTTAGGCCTTCGCAATTGAATAAATTGAACGTCTGCAACGCATATTTCGAATTTTTATATGAGAAATAACTTTATTCTAAGCAATATTGAATTTTTTGTACTATTAGCAACTGCAACGCGAACAAAGCTTTTAAACATTTGCTGCACTTTAAATGCTTTAAATTCAATTTAAGCATCCTTATGCACCCTATCTATCAGTTAGAGTTTTTATCTGTTTTTTTATTTTACTGTTCGAGGACACTTGTGCCATGCAAATTTACGCTGACTGCGCGCATTCCTACTAAGTGCGAAGCGCAGTCAACCGAATGCACGAGAACAAGCATCAAACTGATAGCGTACCAACTATTGGAAAAAAAAAATAATAAAAAAAAAATACAAATGTGTGAAACAGAAAAAGAAAAAACAAACACAACAACATGCAAAAGCAATGAATTTTTACTTTAAAAACAATTCTATGCGATTGCAATTTTGTATAAATTTTGAATGTTATTGAGTTAAAAGAATTAAAGCGTTTCAAAATGTGGTTAAAAAAAAAACAGGACACTTATATAGTAACAACTCGCCTATTTTTCACACATAAATTTAAATCAAATGAAAGCGAGCAGTAGTGAAAATAGATGAAAAACTTTACAAAAAGGAAATAAATAAATATCACTCATACGACATACTAGAGTACACTTGAAAGAGAAAAAAGGGAGTAAAAAAAATAAACTCCAGTGAAAAGTTCTTATAGCGTTCCAATTTCATATGTGCGGTTCTGCATAATTTTGTGCCAGAAAATATGGAACGGGCACAGGCAAGAACAGCAGCAGCAGCAACCATAACTTGAAGCACTTAGAGCAGCAGTTATATGTGCCACACACAGATACACATACACAGACAACACTAACTATCTATCTAGCTGTCTGTCTGTCTTGCTGCGCATCTATGTTGCTATAAGTATCTGTGCAGCTGCCCTAAACGAGGGAATACTTTTGTTTGCTGCTGCTGCTCGCATATTTTTCTACGTTTCCGCGACATTTTTACAGCCTTTACAAGCAAAAGGGTTTACCAGCATCATTTGTGGCATAGTGCATATGCCATTAGTAGTATATATAGTGTAGGGTAGTAAGATATTTGTGGAGTTAGGCGTTTGCTGTGCTGCTGCTGCTGCTGCTGCTGCTGTTGTTGACTTGACATGATTAATACAACTGCTGACATGTTGATCGCAGGCAACTGACGATGTTAAGTATCTGTTGCTGTATCTGCGCATAAGCAATCTAAGTGGGTAGTACAAGATGATAGTTGAAATTAAGCGTTTTTATTGTAAAAAAAATCGTTGAATTTAATGTACAGCCCTCGCATGTGATTGTTAAGGTATGAGTATGAGAATAAATCAAAACAGCTGTAGTGTAAAAAGGTAGCGTAAAAAAAGGGTTAATGTTGGCTTAGGGTAGCATAGAAAAGAGGAAGAATAAAAAAAGCAATGAACGAATTGTTTATGTGATACAGGGCTGCAAAAATCATTTTTTTTTAATTTAAATAAACGTTCAATGAAATGATGTAGTTAGATTTTAGAGAGCTACATTGTATATTGAAAAATATTGAAATTCTGAAAGCAGAAATTATTTATTATAAAGCTATTATATATACAATTTACGATTTTCGAAAGTAGGGAATTGTCTAAACTTAACATTTAGCATGTATTTCATCAAAATCGACTTGCAGAAACAAAAGATACTATTTTTCAAACATAAATTAAATTTCTAAACACTAACTATTTTCAAACTGTTAGCGCTTTTCAAACCCATGACATTAGCAATGTGCTTCTCAAACTTTATGCAGTACAATAACCTCAAACTGTATCTATATATAAACAAGAAAGGAAATACAGTCGGGCGTAACAGACTGTAAGAGGCCCTGTACCAGTTCAGGTCGCCTAACAAACATATTAAATGTTTCCCGAGCTTATGACCAAACGCATGACCACTTCTCACTGCGCGAATATGAATGAAAAGAAAAGGGGGGTTGTTCAAATTCAATTGCTTATAAAATCGCCATTTATTATCCGATTTTGATGAACTTTTTGGATTTTTGCTTAGAGAGACGTTATCTCTATATTGGTAGACTCAATTTTTTTTGTGCCGAAGAAATTTTCACCCTAAGGGGTGATTTTATGGGGAAGGGGGGGAGGGGCAAAATTTGAAAATAAACTTGTGAAATTCCGGTGCAATCCTAGTCGAATGCAAAAAACACGAAGTCTCTATCTATTACCGTTTCCGAGATCCTTTCGTTCATACAGACGGACGGACGGACAGACGGACATGGCTATATCGACTCCTCTTTCTCTCCTGACCATAATGGTGGTAACTTTGGGGGGTCTCCGACCATTATTTCTACCTGTTACATACATTTGCACAAACCCAATAGGCTCTTGTACCTTCGGTACAGGGCCTAAAAAATTAATGTCCTTTCACCTTGAAGCTTCGGTCACATCACATTTTGACCATCAACTACTTGCTGTATTCGCCTGATTTCGCATCATGTGACTTTTTTCTGTACGGCAAGCTGAAATTATCCATGAAAGCACGGCGCTATGCTGATGTGGACAAAAGATAAAGATTATTCCGGCCAACGTGCTAAACCACTCATTTGAAATGTTATTAAATCGAGCTAATAAGTGCAATCAGTCGGCGGGAGATAACTTCATAGAATAAAAAATAAAGTACTCCAAAAGTTCGGGAAATTTTGAGACACACCTTGTAGGTGATTTGGTCTTGCGGTTAGTATTTGGCCGGTATCAATCCAGACTCGAAATTCATATATCTAGACAACGATGTCATCCTCATGAAGCCCAGTTTAAAATAGAAAGTTAAACAGAAAACAACAAAATTTCCAGCTCTTCAATATATAAAATGACAGCTGAAATCAAAAATGCCTTGCAGTCGCCTCTTTTCAGCACTTGATTTTTTGCAGCCCTGTTGTAAACGCTAAATACCCCACTCGAAAGCAACCCTAACGTTTATATGCGCATTGTTGATGCTTTGCGTTTTTTTTTTTTTTCAATATTTCACACACAGTTTCCTGTCCAACAATTTATTTCTTGCGCGCTGCACTTGTATTTCGTATTGAAATTCAGGTCAAAGTTCAAAATACCAGAAGTAAGCTGCTGCTGCTGTAGCCAGCTAACACGCTGCCTTATGCCATTTTGACTGCTTATCAGCGTCTGATAAGCGTGAAAGCACTTCAAATGTTATGCTTCGTCGATTTTATGAGAGTTTTCTCCGTTTACTAGAGGGTCGTATGCGTAATATTTAAAGCAAAGCGAAGGAAAAGCATGAAAAAACTTTTTATTTATTTATTTTTGGCTTAAAAGCTGTGAAATTTTTTTTTTTATAAATTTTTTGTAGAAAATTTGCATAATGTTTATTTAAGCCATTAACACTTAACTATTTTTAAATGCCAATAAATTAAAGCAATAATCAAAAAAAATGCTATAATAAAAATAATCTTTTTTTCTCTTCTCTTCTCTTCCCTTTTCTCTTTCTCTTTCACATTAACAATTCTAATCTGTTTAGCTGGCGTAATTTAAAGCAAAAAACAAAAACAAAACATGTCAGCAGAACATAAGTGAATACGAATGTAAAAACAAGCAGAAAAAAAACCCAAGCGGATTATCCTTTCACATAGTTAAATATTTAAATAGATACAATGGCAACAGCTGCAAACATACAACATTTACGAAAGGATGCATGTGACTTCTACAGCTACTAAATCGACGCCATTAAACGTGTCAATCACACTCGAAGCACAAAATAAATAAATACGTATAAAAAGTAAATTAAATCTAATAAAATATACAAAAGGAAATTTAAAACAAAAAAAACGAAAGCGAATGTACAGAAAAAATATATAAATCCAAAGTGAGAGAACAAAATAAATGTAAAAGCAACTTGGCATTTTCAAAATAAACACATAAAAAATGTAATGGAAAGCATTAGTGCTCATAAAAAATGGATTTACATAGCCTTTTTAAGGCTGTACTGATCCTGTATGTCATACGAGGTGAGTAGCAACCCACACACAAATTATTTATAATTTTAAATTGATTTTTCGGCAAGTTTGAAGACCTTCGTTGGTTATAAATAGTATAGAATATAAACTCATTTATACATTGTATTAACTAGTTTGAAAACTGTATGGAATTCTTGTTGGGCCGATTGAGTGCCTAATATGAGCATCTAGAAAACTTTCCAAAATGTTGAACAGAAATGATGGTATAATAATTCGTATATATCTTTTGCAGTTCTCATGCGATGCCTTATACGCAAAATTTAAAAAAAAAACTTGTTAAATTCTGGCAAAGTTCAAGTCGAATGCAAAAAGAACGAAGTCTCGATGTATTGCCGTTTCCGAGATACTTTCGTTCATACGGGCGGACAGACGGACATGGATATATCGACTCTATCGTTCATGACCATAATTCTGTTACATACATTTAAACACAAACTATAGGCTCTTGTACCTTCGGTACAGGGCCTAAATATAATAACACGTTTCAGTCAAATGCGAAACATTTTTCAATTAATTGTTCTCCAATTCCAACCACTGTGCGCAAAGCTGATCAACAATATATTTAACTATAAATTGTACTTCCTTTTTTTGTTAAATGAACTATAGGCTGTGTGCCCTCTCGAAATTATGCTCGCAAAACAGTCGACGACAATTACAAACCGTAATGAAAAACAAACTAAGCCGCATTCAACAGCAGAGCAGCAGCAAATGCAAATGAAAGAAACAGTCAAGTAAGTAAAGTACTCGTCAGTAAGCAAGAAGAAGCACAACAAAAGCGGCACAACAGCAACAAGCAAGACCAAAGTAAAGTAAAACAGCAGGACATCTCGTACTAGTGTACGAGGAGCAGTTAACGCTTACACCAAGTTCAACAACACGCCCTCGAAATGTGAATGACCCCAAATGTCACGCTGCCGCGCACAAGCTCACCTCATATAAAAAGCGCGCGCGCTGCACTCCAAGCGCCATGGTCCTGAGCTTATGAAAAACTGCTGCAGTAGAAGCACAAAGCACGACAAGGAAGTGAACTCGTATATGTTGTGGTGTATGTGTGTGTGTGTGTGTTGGTGATTTGCTATTTTTGAAACAACAAATGAACAAGCGAACGGAGCGAACAAGTGCGCGTAATATGAGCAAGAAACACAAGCTGAAGCAGCATGAAAGCTGCAAAAGAATGAAAGAAGAAAAAAAAAAAAAAAATAAAAGAAGCCAGCATGAATAGGCGCAACATTGTCCACGACAGCAAAGCAAGAGCAGCCACCATGCAGCGCATAATCAGCCTCATCAGTAACAGCAACAGTCGCAGTCAGTCAACTTTTGTGTGCAATTACAACAAGAAGTAGCAGCAGTTGCAGCTGCAGCTAAAGAAGTGACAACAGCAGTCGCCAACATGGCAACTCAGCGACATAAAGCCTTCGTAAAACAAAAGCGTACCAGTAGCATGTTAGTATATTCTGAGTACTCCTTTCTAACTCGCTGTATGTCCGTCTGTCACTCTGTCTTTTTGTCAAGCATTGGCTTGTGTTGATCTTTTGCTGATAATGGATTTCATTTTTATTATACACTGTAGTCGAAGGTTATATTAAATTTCTGCAATTCTATGTAACACTGAAGGGGAGGACCATAATTGATATTAAGACCTTAAAAGAATTTAAACTAGTTTATTAATTTTTTGGTCCGTCGAGCCGGATAGTGATAAAAAAAAAAAAAAACCTAGTTCAGCATATATTCTCTTCTTTTAGGAGGTTCATATTTTACTGGGAACAACGCTAGAAACCTATAAATGTTTTATAAAGGCCAGATCGCCATCCAAGCGCTGTCATTGTGCTTCAATCACTCACAACTAGTGACTAATTGCAGATCTCAGCAGACAAGAATATTTGAGAGTTCTACATCTCTTAAGTATGAATCAGAAATTGACGAAAATCAGCTTGAGAAGAATATGCAGTGATTTAGACGAAAAGTGATATTCGTGTTCGAATAAAATTTTTATAAAGGAAGAAAAATAAATATTTTAAGAAATATTTTAAAATATGCTCTGCCTGCAAACAGATTTACATGGCGAGAATGGAATTTAAGGAGAATTTAATGGAATTTAAGGAGAATGGAATTTAAGGAATGGAATTTAAGCGAATGGAAACTAGAATTAGTCACTGATTTTTGTGATGAGCAAAATACTGCTATTCCGATTATTTCATATTAAATAAAATTGTTCGCTGTTAAACAAATAAATCAATAACAATGAATCCGGATCCAGGGATCTTTAAGTTATTAAAAAAAAAAAATTCGATATGCAGCTCGAAAAAGCAAAAAATGTTAACACTTGATGAGATATTTCTTTATTTAAATCAATGAAAAATAAAATTAACATCCGGCTCGAAGTACCAACAAATGTTTTTTTTTTTATTTAACTCAATAAAAATTTTGCATCCGCTTCGTAGGCCTAAAATGTTTACATACTTAATTAGATCACATTTTTCAAATAATTAAGAATGAAGTTAGCAACGGGCTCGTGGGACCAATAAATGTATATCCTTCAATAGGTCTTTCTTGATTTAAATCAATCATCATACAATTTCGCATCTGGCAAGAAGGACCAAAAAATTAATATACTTGAATATATTTTTCTTGAATTATATAAAATTTTGCATTTAACGCGAAGGTCCAAAAAATGTATATACTTCATTGAATTTTTCATCCGGCTCGAAGGACCAAAAATATCATATATTTTATTATTTGATTAAGAAAATGGCATTATCCTTGATTAACAAAAACTAAATGACGGAAATATCTGTAATCTTTACGTGTGTTGCTTTTAATATGTAAGTCTTGTTGCCAAGTGGTACCATGTGACATATCAATTAAAAACTTGACATTGTTGAACATTACCTTTGAACAAACGTTCTGTTATTTGAGCACATCTTGTGTTAACCATAGCTTGAGAAATTCATCTCAGAAACGGGTTAATTATTGGATTATGGTGGCTATAACTCTTTCCAAGTGAACTATCAAGTAAAAGGGGCAGCTTTGGGCGTTGGTATGACAAGCATCTACAAACTATGAGATTATAATTTTATCGTAAAAAGATTTGTTGACGTTGGATGCCGCAGAATCTGACAAACGCGCACAGAAGACTCGTATCGAACCATATGAACCCGAATCAAAACCACAAACGACTGGATGAGTCTTCCAACACAAGCCAAAATTCAACAAAACTTTGCGGAAGCATATGGTTGCCAGTTTCTTCGGCATTATTGGTCACGTGGTGACATTGGCAACGTAGATCACTCAATTCTGAATGGTACTTCTTGGAATTGTCGAAAAAAAGGCTCATCATTATGTATAACAATTCTGGACGGGCCAAAATGTCGATGTGTCATACTCAGTACAGCCTGGATCCCAATAATATTTATTTTCCGGACACGAAATAAAAATAATTTCGGTAACGAATTTCAACATCCGAAGACCGGTTAGAAGCATTCAAATCGCATGCTTTGGAGTTGCTTTAATGGGACTAAAAAAAAAATGCTTCGATAATTTATGCAAAAAGTATTGATTATTATGAAGAAGATTGCAAAAGATGATAACCCCTTTATGAAGACCGTCGCATTACTATAAACTCGTACACAGTTCATCAGCAACAACGATATAGCCATATCATATTATGCATCACAATAACAGAAACTATTGAAGATAAAACCATCACACTTAAACAGTTTAACTAGGGTATCTTATAGCTCAGTAAACTTGACTTCTTTATGATTGTTTTTACTGTTGCTAATTTCTAAAGAAAGCAAACATTGATATGTACCTGGAAGAAAACAGACTCCGGCTACCAGACTGTCGACGACTCCATGACGCTGTATAGCATAAAACAAAAAAAAATGTAACTTTATAATTTTGCTACTTTTCTTTGCGTTTCCATTTTTGTCAAAGTCGCTTTGCTGCTTAATAATGTTTTGACTCTTTTTTCTTAAAAAAAAATGTCTTTTTTCAACTATTTTCAATTATCGCACACTCATACAAATACAAGCGTAGAAGCTGAAAAGTAAAGCAACTAACTATATAAAAATGTACTCCTCGTAGCCATTACTAAGAGCCTTATTTTTGCAAGTCTTTAGCTTGTACAGAAAAAAAAAAACATTTAATGGCTTTTGCTTTAAGGCATAAATAGTCTGAAAGCTGCTTTGCTTGCATTTTTTCAAAAATATACCAGAAGCAGCATAGCATTTTAATTGATGCTGTTTGAATAAAAGGAATTTGTACTCAATAGCATAGAATACATTCAATGCTGCTAAATGCCTGCAGCATATTTTGTGAATAATTCTTCTTTTTTTCGTGTAATTAAAAGCATTTGTTGACTTGGACAGCATAGAAAGCATTGAAGTTTCAAGTTTTGTTTCCAAAAGTTTCAATACGATGTAAAAATTGGCAATTTGGTCACTAGGATGCTTTAATCAGTTTCAGTTTAGTTGTGAATTGACATGCTCTACCTATGTACGTCCCATTCTATTCAGTTTATTTCTTATATATTCGAAGCAAGCAATACGCTGCCATAGCCAAGTTAATTCACACCGTTTTTAATCCATTATCATTTAAGAAAATTTAGGTTGCAGCACTTACATGCGCACTAATAAATTTGTTGTCCTGTCTTTGTTTATGTTTTGCAAAACTCCAATTAACATTTGATCCTTTCTTTTTTCGAGTTTCGCTTTTGTTTGCCTGGTGTCAACCCCGTTGCGACTTGTGTTGAATCTTCAATGCTTTTTGTTCTTATTGTTGTTAATGTTGTCTGTCGTTGCTGGCAGACTTGCTCGCGTGTTGCATATGCAACAACAATAGACATGCCACCACGGCAAATATACTGCATGTCCTTTTTAGTTGTTTGTTGTTTTATGCTGATGTTTTTTTTTTTCTTCTGTTTTTTTTTGTTATTCCTGTTGACTTTATTTCTACTCATTGTCTACATCCACCGTGGCAAGGATATGCATTTGCCATAGCGAACGAACGAACGAACGTGCGAACAAACAAAAGTGAACGTGTTCTATTCAATAATTCAGTTTTTATGACATACAAATAAACATGCAGCATTATCTTTGCAAATCGTTTGTGAAATTCTCATTAGGCTGACATGCAAGGATGTTGATTATTTCTTATAGCATTTGCTGCTGTGTTTATGTCTTTCTTTTCAATTTCAATCAGTTTTATTTCTTTATTTTTTCAAATCGACAGCCGTCACGCTAAAGTTAAATTAATGTGCAAGAATGGAAAATGAGAGAAATTAAAGTAAAAAAGTTTATGTATTTGTTTAGTTTCGCGAAGCTATATATAAAGGGTGCTTTAAAATATTTCAGTTTAGATTTGCAAAGGAAAATGGTGCCGTGTAAGTTTGCTACCTGCTCAATCGCTCCTACTTGACTCTAACTTCTAGAAATTTGCTTTAATTGACATAAAACTTTGAGAGAATATGCTAGACAATGATTATTGAGACTATTTAATAGAACAAATGAATACCATTTATTGAAATTTTACCACCTATTTAACCCTTTAAGATTGTACAAAAAATCTATCCAAGCGCATTCGAGGCTCAAATTATAAAATTGTTCTTTAAATATTCTAGCATATGCCGTTGTTGCTATAGGAATTTACTATTATGATGGAACTTATTATCTGCACCTGTCCAAATTTATATTGGATTACTCCAAAGTTATCACCTTTCTAATAAAAATCAAAATCGGTTCACGTAATTAAGAATTAACGCGTAATTTGGACTATATTTGATGGTAGATTGATCTACAAAAAAAAAAAGGGAAATCCAACTTAAATAGCTAAGACCTACTCCAGGAGGGAATTCTTCCAGTTCCACTATTTTCTAATCTGTAGAAATATCGTTTTTAGGCTTATTTTTGATTGTTAAATGTACAAAAACGCGTTTTTCGATGTCGACCATAAAGTCCGATTATCCCGGAGAAAAATAGATGATCCGCTGAGCACAGCATTTTGAGGTGAAGCAAAAACCACAAGACCTCAAAGAAAACTTGTGTATTCCGGCCCATCATATGATTTTATGCCGCCCTGGTACAAATACATATTGTAAAAACTATATTATTGTTTTTTTTTTCCTGATACAATCTCCTAGCGAACCGAATTATAATGAAGCTGTATCTTGCAACAACTAAAGGATCTTTTAATAATCTGTTTATAGAAATAATGTCAAAGCGATTGGTAACCGATTTTTTACATTACTTTCACCAAATATAAAGTGTATCACTTGCGTTGAAGTTTTTTTTTTTTTTTAAATGTATGTGAGTTCATTCAAAAAGATGAATCCTTTTTCTTATTTTTTTTTTTTTTTTTTTTTTGTCCAAAGTAAACAGCGTAGAATCGTTCAAAAGTTCAAGCCCAGAGAAAAGTCATTCTTTTCTCTAATCGTTGTGCTGTGCAGCCAAGCGCAATTCACAAACGTGCTGGCAGCTACTTTGAAGATTTTTTACTATAGACCTATCCTAAGCAAATATGTTTAGAGAATGAATTTTATATTTTAAACTGAGTCACATTCATTGAAGACGTTTTACTTTTTTGGATTTTGTGATCACGCCTCCTCAAATCCAACAACACTCCAGGAGCACTATCAATAGCACCAACCTACATACCACTTTGTCACAAATCGATGACATGTCTGCTTCACAGTGAAAATCCGTCTTTGATAATAACATCCTACGTCACTCAACACGTACACCTCCAGCACCACCTTGACCTTGCTCCAACAAGAACCGTTATTCACTTTATAATCAAATGCTTCAAGTGTCACCACCACCGTGCAGCACAGAGCGCGGCCGTTAGCAGAGCTGCTCGCACCATCGCCATCACAGTTGCCGGTTGAGCTTGTTCACGCTCGTCCAAAGAAATCAGTGTTACTTTTCGTATAGAGAGTTTGTTGGAGCGCACTCACCTCCACATCACCGAGTTCGGGAACAGTTGAACGCTGCCTCAGGGCCGGGGAGGAAACAGAAAACTGAAACCACTGCGCGAACGCAAGAAAAAAGGTTTCTTAGCTTTATTTTTTTTTTTTTTGTAGCATACTTGTACTCTACTTGCTTTTCAAGCTTTTTGCTGTTTATTTTCATCTTTATCACTTTTTTTATTTTGGGCAGATTTGTTGCTCTCCCGTTGGCTCACAGCACCCACAATCCACAGCAGCAGTAGGTTCATCTCCGCCGCCGCCAATGCTCAAATGCTTGTTGATAATAGTGTTATAAAATATGCACAAAACATCAGCGGTTAGTTATGCTTTTGCTTTAAGTACAAGCTGAGTTTATTTATATTTTACGGTCAACGTGGCGAGACGCGCCGCACCAGATGCTAGACTAGAATTTTGGTGGGAAGAAGGTTATGATTTATAAATCATCTGGAGGTAGGAACATACATCATACACATACCGACGAATTGTTTCATTAAATGTTACATGTTGTGCTGGAGGTTTTTGATGTCAGTTACATTGTCAGGTCACAATGTTGCCGTTATAGGAACACTGATTTGAACATGTGATGATTTTGAGTCATGGCAGCTGATTAATAAAAACGAGCTTGATGAATATTTTGATCATAATTCTTATCCCATTCTCAATTTCATGGAAATACAGTATACGCATGTTCCAGGAATAACAACTAACCAATATGTCTGCATGTATTTTTGTTGCCAAACCAAAATCCTCTCATTTTTTCCTTGATGAATGACATTCAAAAACGGCTTGCCATTTTGGTTTATGTTCATGGAGCATGCTGTCAAAGTTTTAAAAAAGAGCAAACTTTAAATTATTATTATTGGAAATATTAATCCAGTTTATCAATTAATATGCTCGTATTTCAGTGAGGAATCGGAGAATATTTTTATTTTGAAGGTATAAGAAGAATAGAGCATGATATGAGCAATAAAAATCATTCAGGTGATGTACATGTTCCATATTTATTGTTCATATGTCAACGCCAGCTTGTTCTCCATCAATATGGACATCTGACCAATCAGCAAATTTTTATGTTGTACTCACTCAGTTCTGTATTGAAATTGATTTTAGTTGACAAAGCCATTATCTGGAAATGCACACATGCATCGTACTGTTTCCGCACCAACCTAGCCTAAATAAAACTAAATTTCTCCATTGCATTTTATTTCCTTATGAATATGTGACTCGACGACCACTGTTTCACTCTCTCTCGGTCATCATGAGGCGTACCAAGATGCTCCCGCACCTGTTGCACTCACTTCCTCCTCGAGTGGCTTATGAAAACTGTATTTTTTTCTTTGATGACAGGATCCTTTGACTCCAGAACAAACAAACAACAAATTCCAATTGGTTTATCAAGTGCACAACTGAATTTGTCCGACATGTAGACTTACCCAACTTATAATTGTCATCACCCTCTCGCAAATCTGTACAATAGGAAAATGATATTTGTTTACCTAGGGTTTCAGTGATAAAGCCAATGTAAGTTAGCTATTACAAATCTTTTGAATGATATCAAATTAATGCACTCATCAAACACTGAAATTGAAGTTATTCTCTATGTACTTTTCAGGAATATGCTCTCACACACACACACATATTGATTATAAACTTTGTAAATAGATCTAGGCTTAATTTTGCCAAAAATAACTTGTTCACTGATGATTATAACGGATACAATGCAATCTCATCAAAACCGGTTTCTGTTTTTGAAAATCTTTTGGGATCAAATTATTTTAATAATTGTTGTAGCTCACATAATCCAACAGTATGGTTAATGACTGAAATTTTTACCTGCACACAGGTGATCTTGTTTCGTGATTGCTAGAAATGTTGCTGCATTTTGGTTTATGACACATTCAAAAACTTGGAAAATGTTACTTTATACATCTCTATTTATTTAACTACAGGAACCAGCTACAATCAACTGTTAGAACAGTAGAGATAATTTTTGTAATGCTTCAACAACAATGTTATTTATCAACATCTTAGGCTACACATCAGCACGCCCCAGGAACTGCCCAACCTCACAACAACTGGCAAAGAAAAATGTTGACCAAATTCAACACAATAAAACTTGCACTCGAAACTTTAAAATTTCTCTACAACTACATCAAATGAATTGTGAAAAGATACTCAATAATGAAACAAACTAACCTTTATTTATTCATATTCTTCTTTTTTATTTACATTACCATATACATGTATGGGATTATTTTATTTTTTACAATCTGATAATTTGTGGTAATATCTTCATTTTTTCCATTTATTTTATAATCATACAAAATATATCAAGAACTCGTTCATTTACATCAACTTTTATTTTTATATAAGTATACTGTTTTTTTTTTTATTTTCTTTATATGTATAAAGTTAGGGTATTCAGCTAGCTAGCTTCTTCCACCAGCCTTTTCCCCAACAATACCCACCAGAAAATTTTGCTTGTATTCACCTCAATTTCTTTCAGAGTTCCTTCGTTGCAAGTCCGTGCCGCCGCTAACCCCTCGAACGGGCAACATCTCAATCATATCACAGGACTGTTGTTGTTGCTTAAGCCTAACCACAATTTTCCGTATGTTCGTTTGTTCAATGTTTTATTTTTATTATAACAATTATCGTGTTCATTGATTTTAATTTTTCTTTGTGATGTTTTCATGAGGAATAGTTAGGTAGGGTGACAGTATGTTTGAGCATTGTAATAGTAACTACAAACATCAGTGCTCGTCGTTTTACCGTTGGCCGCCATCGCGCACCATCGTGGCTCGCTCGCCGCTCTCACAGCGCGACCACTTTCAAAAAATAAAGCGATTACCAAAAAAAGTGTCGTGTACACTAATTGTGAGCTCAATGTTGGTTTTCAGGTTTTCATTTCCTTTTCCACCAATCACTTGCCGCACCCATTTCGTTTTGCTGTTTTTTGCTGCGTTTGCCCATTTCGAAAAAAAAAAAAAAAAAAAAAAAAAAAAAAAAAAAAAAAAAAAAAAAAAAAAAAAAAAAAAAAAAAAAAAAAAAAAAAAAAAAAAAAAAAAAAAAAAAAAGCAGCATTATCTTTGCAAATCGTTTGTGAAATTCTCATTAGGCTGACATGCAAGGATGTTGATTATTTCTTATAGCATTTGCTGCTGTGTTTATGTCTTTCTTTTCAATTTCAATCAGTTTTATTTCTTTATTTTTTCAAATCGACAGCCGTCACGCTAAAGTTAAATTAATGTGCAAGAATGGAAAATGAGAGAAATTAAAGTAAAAAAGGTTTATGTATTTGTTTAGTTTCGCGAAGCTATATATAAAGGGTGCTTTAAAATATTTCAGTTTAGATTTGCAAAGGAAAATGGTGCCGTGTAAGTTTGCTACCTGCTCAATCGCTCCTACTTGACTCTAACTTCTAGAAATTTGCTTTAATTGACATAAAACTTTGAGAGAATATGCTAGACAATGATTATTGAGACTATTTAATAGAACAAATGAATACCATTTATTGAAATTTTACCACCTATTTAACCCTTTAAGATTGTACAAAAAATCTATCCAAGCGCATTCGAGGCTCAAATTATAAAATTGTTCTTTAAATATTCTAGCATATGCCGTTGTTGCTATAGGAATTTACTATTATGATGGAACTTATTATCTGCACCTGTCCAAATTTATATTGGATTACTCCAAAGTTATCACCTTTCTAATAAAAATCAAAATCGGTTCACGTAATTAAGAATTAACGCGAAATTTTTAAGCAATGCTTTGGTAAAAATTTAACTATATTTGATGGTAGATTGATCTACAAAAAAAAAAAGGGAAATCCAACTTAAATAGCTAAGACCTACTCCAGGAGGGAATTCTTCCAGTTCCACTATTTTCTAATCTGTAGAAATATCGTTTTTAGGCTTATTTTTGATTGTTAAATGTACAAAAACGCGTTTTTCGATGTCGACCATAAAGTCCGATTATCCCGGAGAAAAATAGATGATCCGCTGAGCTACAGCATTTTGAGGTGAAGCAAAAACCACAAGACCTCAAAGAAAACTTGTGTGATCCGGCCCATCATATGATTTTATGCCGCCCTGGTACAAATACATATTGTAAAAACTATATTATTGTTTTTTTTTTCCTGATACAATCTCCTAGCGAACCGAATTATAATGAAGCTGTATCTTGCAACAACTAAAGGATCTTTTAATAATCTGTTTATAGAAATAATGTCAAAGCGATTGGTAACCGATTTTTTACATTACTTTCACCAAATATAAAGTGTATCACTTGCGTTGAAGTTTTTTTTTTTTTTAAATGTATGTGAGTTCATTCAAAAAGATGAATCCTTTTTCTTATTTTTTTTTTTTTTTTTTTTTTTGTCCAAAGTAAACAGCGTAGAATCGTTCAAAAGTTCAAGCCCAGAGAAAAGTCATTCTTTTCTCTAATCGTTGTGCTGTGCAGCCAAGCGCAATTCACAAACGTGCTGGCAGCTACTTTGAAGATTTTTTACTATAGACCTATCCTAAGCAAATATGTTTAGAGAATGAATTTTATATTTTAAACTGAGTCACATTCATTGAAGACGTTTTCAACTTTTTTGGATTTGTTACTTCTCTGCGACAGAATTGCTACAATTATTTTCGAGAAAAAAATATAAATCCAAATAGACACAGAGGGCATACATTACTGTTAAATCATACGCATTGTTGCTTCAGCAGCGAATCTGTCTTTGAATACACATATATCCTGATGCCACTTGAAGCAGACGCAGCACATCTAGGCGACATTAGTCGAGGCTTTTAAGCATAAAAATGCGTGCGTTTGAAGACGTTTCATGAACGTTCGTTCAATGCTTCAGTAAGAAGCTCTTAACGCTATTACTGCAGCACAGTGTGTGAGTTAGGATAAAAAGTGCGTCCTTGCAGCCATTGCGTTGACATTGTATGTGTGGTTGTGCTGCCAGCTTGTTGCCTACTTTTAAATGTTAAACGCTTTTTGCGTAAAAGAAATTTTGTTTGGTTAACCCTCCATATCCGCCATCAACATCATCAGTTCGGAACAGTTAAATGTCGCAGGGGGCGGCAAAAAGGAAACAGAAACGGAAACGACTGCGCGACGCAAAAGAAAAAGTGTTTCTTAGCTTGATTTTTTTTTTTTTTGTAGCATACTTGTATGTACTGCTTTTAGCTTTTCTGTGTGGTTGGATTTTCATTTTTCTTCATTTTTTCATTTTATTTCGGGGCAGAGTATTTGTCATGCTTTTTCCGTTTGGCCTCCAAGACGACGACGACGACGACGACTACAATGACATAGTAGTAGCAGAGGTTCATATCCTCTTAGCTCGTTGCTCTGTGGCAGTGCGTTTAAGTGGTTCGCTGTCAGTAGCAGAAATGGAAAATCAAATAAAAATATGCAAATAAAACATTAGCGTGTGTCGCATGCTTTCGCTTTAAGTAGCAGCTGAGTTTATTTAATATTTATGCGTAAAACGGCTGCACGGAATACGCCTTGACGTACGCGTAATGTAATTTAGAATTTCGTGGAAGAAAGTATGTTATTAATTGAAAAAATCATTGGAGAGGTAATATTATAAGCATCAATCTAATAAATTGTTTTATTTAATGTTATGACATGTTGTGTGAAGGTTTTTCGCGCCATTGAGTGGGTAATATTGCTGAATAATAATAACAATAATGTCGCTCGTTATATAATAAGATTTAAACATTGTTAAACATGCCTGACACGAATTTCGAGTTATGGCAGCTGATTTATAAAATGCTGAATAATAAGATTTTAATTCAAATTCTATCCAATTTCGAATTCACTTATAAAATGTATAATATTATATCCGGCAGACAAAAGTAGTCACAGTATATGGATTTTGGATCGCTGAAACCAAATCTTCTTCTTATTTTTCGCGTAATTTAACCTCAGATTTCAATGGGAGCCATATTTCGGTCAGGACTCATGAACTATATGTGAACTGGTCTTTGAAAAAAGTGCATAGTTTTCAAAAAAATTATATTACTGACGATGGAAAAGATTAATCCAAAATCTCGTTAGAATCCAGACATGTCTATATTCGAAGCTGATGTAGGATCTGAAAAAAATATTTTTTTATTAAAGGCATACAAATAAAAAACACAGAGCAACTCAGATATGAGGTATAAAATTTATTCCAGGTGATGTACACATGTTCCATTTATGTCGTTCATAGGACCAACGCCAGCTCAGCTCGATTACATGCGATTCTAATCAATTTGGAGCCAAATTTTAGACCAGTCTACAGCAGTTTCGCGTTTGAAATTGGTTAGTTGGCATAAGCCATTAATCGCGAAAAAACCAATATATTGTACTTATTCTCTGCAATGAACGAACGGAATAAGTTAGAAATCTTCATTTGATTTTATTTCCTTATGAATATGATGTTTTACTATGACTACTTGGTCTCACTCTCTCTTCTGCTCATCATTGTAGGCGAAAAACTGCCACCTAAAGTATAATTATGGTGTTTTACTATGACTACTTCCTCTCTCTCTTATGCTTATCAAAACTATATTTTTTTTCTTTATGATGATATGATCCTTCTATCTGTTACAACTAAAGGAAGCAAATAGAACAAAGGAACACAAATCAACGAACTGGTTCACTGAACAAAAGTGAACAAATTAACTTGTTCTTTAAAATGACCCAGGTTTACCCAACTTTATATGGTCTGCATCACCTTTTTTGCTACCTGTTACAAATAAAAACTTAAAGATCCGTTTTACCTGATGGGTTCAGAGTATAATAAACTTATGCAACGGGTGAGCCATCAAAATCTTTTCAATGATATCAATGATGACACTGATCAACACTGAAATTGAAGTTATCTCTTATAGGACTTTCTAGAATAAAGAGCTTGATATACACACTATATCTATTTATGAGTTTTTGTACAAAAAATAATATTCTTGAATGTTGTTAACTTTGCTTAAAAATGCCAAGTTTGGTCTATCTTATGATAATCCTTATAGAATAGGATGCGTAGTCCCAATACAAATCTGTCCTGTTTTCCTCGGTTTTTGTCAGAAATCCTTCTGTTGTATTTAAGTTTATTTGAAACAACAAATTTGTTGTATCTTTCACTAATACCAATAATATATGCCATACAATTTTAAGGTTTAATGGGTATACAGGGTATCTCGTTTTCGTGCACATTCGCCTGCAACGTTCTGTCTTATTCCGTTTATTACACATTGAAAATCTATAAAAAAAAAGTCGACCACTTAATGACGTACATTCAATCAATTTAATGGAACCAGCTACAATTAATCTTTGTCAACAGTAGACAATAATTTTTGGTATAATTTTTCAAAGAACAAATGTCAATTTTAATTAAATATTTTATGCTTTACTATTAAACAACCATCAGCAAACTGCGCTAAAATCAATAACAACTGGAAAAGACGTTTATGAAGTTCGAGTATAAAAGTTTCTGCACTTTAAGTTTTGAAATTTCTTAATGCTAATTGGAAGAGTGTTAGGAATTTGCTAAAGAATTAAAATACAAATGAAATAGTTTAACCTTTATTTATTTATTTTTCTTTTTTTTGTTTATCACGACATTACCATAGCGCTGCACCTTATTTAATTTAATTTAATTGTAGACGACCTCTTTATTTAATTTAATACTATATACATATTAAGTAACTCGTTTATTTACATAGCGCTTTAATTTAATACGTAGTAGATACTTGTTTTTTTTTTTCTTAATTTCTTTTATATATACAAAAAAAAAGCTGGTACATTGCTTTAGAGCAAAGCTGTCTTTTATGCTCAGCTTCGTCGTTGTCGTCGTAGACACTGTCAACTGAATTTTGTCTTAATTACTCGACTTCTTTCACAGTTTCCTTCCGCAAGTCCGTTCCTGCTGCTAACCCCTCGACGGTACAACATTTTGTATCTATTATGCATGGTGTTGTCGTTGCTTAGCTGAGACAGCTTTTTTCGTATTCGTTCGTTCAATGTTTTTATATTCGTGTAACGCACATACATATCGCATCTATTTATATATTTTGTATTTTGTAATATTCTATATAGACAACAGTCAACGCTGGCGACATATTCAAAACATTGTAAGAGTACGAATACAAGAACAACATTTTCAGTGCTTGTTGTTGTTGCCGTTGCCGTTGCCGTTGCTCATTTGCATGATTGCTGGTGGTCTGCTCTGCTGCCTTCATGCCACGCCTCATACTTTCCGAAAAGAAAACCATCAACCAGAAGAGTGCGCGCAGATGATCCGTGGAGCTCTGAGTGTCTGTTTTCGCTGCCAGTTTTGTTCCTATTCCTTTCAATGTTGTCACTTTGCTTGACGTTCACTTCCGTTTCGTGCGCTCGTTCGTTCGCCTGTCATTTCCGTTAGCGCCATTTTGAATGTTAGAAATTTTTAATGATCCGTAATAATGATGGCGGTAAGCACTCAAGTAGTACCCCTCTAGCACCTCAAAATGCTTCGGTTCACCGCTCATTGCTGTTGCTGTTCACTGCTTCGTTGCTTTCGTTACTATTCCGCTTATCATTGTTGTTGTTGTTATACATTTTTATTACTGCAACTACTTTCATTTCATATCCAGCACTCAGATACGTCTATGTAGGAATAAATTTTCATGCACTGTAAACGCAAATTAAGTTTTATCATCTTCTATTTTTTTTTTTTATCCTTTTTATTTTCCGCATTTTACTGCTGCATTTTTGAATAGCGCATCAAGTTGTAGTTTCCTGTCTCCAGCAATTCAAATAAAACTACGCGAAAAAAAAAATAAAAAATGAACTAAACAAATATTTCTATGCAATGCACAAAAAATGTTTTATTTTCGAGTCCTGCAAAGTGCTACGGAAGTGAAAGAAGTCATTTGACATATTGAATGCGAAATATTTTAAATAAAATTTGCAGCTCTGACTTTGTGCTTATCAGATTTGCATATATCAAGAGATGACTTCAAAAATAATTATGGAAAATATTAAAGATGAAATAGCAAATTCTTAAATTAATAATAGAAAGTTTTTACGCGAGGAAGACACCAGGATAGACAGGTTGAGCAATATTCTTCAAGAAACACATGCAAGCCTTTTGGACGGTCGACTCTTCAGCAGCCATGTACGATATAGCCCTTGACTATACCTTTTCAGGCAAATATACGCCACACAATATTTCCCCTGAGATAATTTTTAGCATGAACAGAGTTTAGAGCGCTGATTAGACCGGATGGTTCAGATGGTCTGTGCTAGAAGTGCAAAGCGTATTTAGAAAGGAACAGACAACTGGACAGGAGTGTTCAACCTACAAACAATCTGCAGATCTTTTATCATGCCGTAAAAAAAGGACATGCTAAAAGTTACTTGTTCCTACTTTCAATATAAACTATTACAATCCAAATAATTATGTTTCCGCTGTCACAAATATTCAATTTTGAGTTGGTGTTCAACCCACAAGCATGTTTAATCTACAAAGCGCTCCCCAATATCTAATTGAACTAGTACTCAAAGAGGCACACATATGAAGGATATACTTAGTATATTTGCTTCCGTAACAGTTTTTCTGTACGAGTATAAATCAAAGTTTACAATTTTATCTCTAATAGAACTTTCACAT
This sequence comes from Leucophenga maculata, assembly GCA_035044805.1. Classification (NCBI taxonomy): domain Eukaryota; kingdom Metazoa; phylum Arthropoda; class Insecta; order Diptera; family Drosophilidae; genus Leucophenga; species Leucophenga maculata. The sequence goes on along the minus strand of JAWNNP010003455.1, from coordinate 3,093,634 downwards.
CTAAAACCCGCATTTTGAATCGTATAACACATAAATCAACAACAGCTTAGGCCACACACATACACAAAAGACACACCAACACATACCTAATTGATTTTAATTTACCCGAAAAGGGTTCGCTTACATTAATAAGCCGCATATGCTGCTGCTATACAGGCTGTCGCCGCCAGTATGTCTGACAGGCTTCCGCTTTCGGTTTTGAAACTCACTCAGTCAGTCATTGCTTGGATCATTCGTTGACTATGAACTTTGATTGACAATGCTGACAAATGAATGGACTATATAGGAGCGCGTGAAAGAGGTCCTTACGCGTGTGGCACATATATTCAATTATATTGTAGTACAACAAAAGCAACTTTATCGACTTCACAACATCAACAGCGACACAACTCCGAAGAGCATTGTGTTGTACCCTATATACTCGTATAAGCAAATTGTAGTTCTGCGCGTCGTTGTCAGTTAGAGTTGAAGCGTGCTGTCCACCGCTTTCGCATACAGCGTAACCATGCAGGACAGATGCAAGTCAATGACAAAGCAGCAGGCATACAAATATGGGCCAGGCTCATGTCACATTTTGATAGCACGCTTGCTATGAGTAAGGCAAAAGCGAGTCGTGTGGAGTCGTTGAGTCATTGATACAAAAAATAAAAAAATGAGGGTTCTCTGCTGTCGACCCTTATATTTATGCTGCTGCTTTAACTGTTCGGCTACGTTGATAAATGATGAACATTTTTATGCTATTTTTGGGGGAACGTACAAAAAGTTTTACTTACATGCACGCTCGTTGCCCAGAGCAATTTTGTGGCCATTGTTTTAAGCACGCGTGAGAAGAAAAAAAAACTAAAATAAAGTTGAATTAAACATTTTATTTTAAAATAAATTTAAGCAAGTTTTCGCTAATTACACTCGACTCAAAACTAAGCAGCAAAGTTTTAATTGATATCGCACCTGCAAATCTTTACAGAAATAAAATTTTATTTTATAAAATACGAGTTACAAACTTACACAACTAGTACAAATCCTTTGGGTAGTTGCCTCTTGCTTGCTCGTTTGTTTGGCGTTGTCAATTTTGCAATTAGTTGAAATCTCTGGAGAGAATTAAATTTTCATTAGTTGTTGGTTTTTGTGGCATCAAATGTTTGCAATTTGCAATGTCCTCGCTAAAACTTCTTGCTGTTGAAAGTCGTTCTCATCGCTGTCAGCAATCCTTTTCTATATATTTCAATTCAGTGTTTCTAATTCATTTTGTGTCATTTGATCACAAACAATTTTGAAAAGTTTTACTTGATGTAACGAATTTGTAGCTACACAGCAGAAATTAAACTGAAACTAACTTCGTGTTCTAATTTGAATTTCTTCATGTATAAAGTAGTTATTAGCAGTTTGGGGAGTGGTTTAGAAGGTAGGATAGTATATCCTTGAAAATTCATGTACTTTCTAATTAGCTCGGGATGGCAGCTGTATTAAGCTAAAATATTCTTTTTAATGTGCAGCAAATTAGACTTGCAAAAATTTTATATATATGAGCAAAAAGCGTCCATTCCGTATTTCTACGAGTATGACAAAGATCCATTATTGTTCTCAGGACATCCTCTAGAAACGGGCGGCTTTCTATTAAACTTCATATTATGAAATTTAAAGCCGATCGAATTAAAATTTTGCGGTTCCGAAAGTCCATAACGATAATGGTGGCTCGTAAATACAGGTTTTATACCGGGGCCACACCTGCTAGTAGTTTGATTATAAGCGAAATGGAATATTTAACAAGAGTTAATGTATTATTATTAAGATATTTGCTGTTCTATTGTGCGCTGGCCGTAGTATATATATATACAAGATTTTTTCTGTCCTGTTCTCGTTATACATGCCACTTGTTAGGGTCAAAACTGGACAACCCTCAAAAAATGACTCTGCACAAATAAAGGGAGAGGTTCCATCATCCCTTTGGCATATTAGCAGCATTTTCACTATCCGGTATACCCGCGTAGCCAGGTACCCAATATAGAGTTATCTTCAGTTAAGTTGTTAAAATATGCTTAGACTTCATCGAATTTGCCGCCTGGTATTCAGAGAAGAGTAATATTTTGGTTCATATTCCCACTTTCTGATGTGTTTATCCAACATCTTCTCTAAACGTTCAGCATGAATGAAGTAACCTAAAGATTTAAGGATGAAAGCAGTCCTTCAACCTATCTTCGGAATAAAAGCTACCACATCGGTTCATAGACGAGTGACAAGATGCTTCTAAACATTTTCGCATCATACCAGAAGTAATTTTTACCGTGTTTTGCACTGCTGAACCAGTTCATCTCTTTCCTGTAATTCGTTTTTAAGCCTGTTAGGTAGCCGGTCACGATCACCACCTCCGCCAATATCAAGGTATATCTGGATAACAACTAAGTCATATGTTAGAAATATTTGATGCCGTTTCTAAGTAAAATACAAATTCTTGGTTTGTCTCTTCTGTTAGCCAAAATTACCTGTTAGTCCGCCCTTTCAGATTCAGAGTTCCTGAATAAATACTTAGCCTATGTCTAGCATAGCGGTCAGCCTAATGTACACAGCAGATGCTGTCTTCGTATGCTGAAGGTTGACCTGAACTATGATCTTGCTTGCCGTCATGTTGCTATAGTAACGGGCTCGTTGATCCATCCGAAGAAGAGACAACATCTTCATTCTACATGCGTACTATTTAGGTTGTCCATTAAGTTCTACTCCCATGAAAACAATTCCATTTTCGACTTCTCCACTCATACTGCCTTTATTTTGATAGGTGATAACGCGACCTCTACCATACATGCACATTGGGGCACATTGTTCTTCTGTTCCTTCTTTTTCTTCATGTTTTGGCTTTGAATTACTTGCATCGACTGCTCTTCGATCTCCATCATGAGCCGTCATCCATACCATCATTCTTACAATGTAGTGACTTCCACAATTGTATGTTTATACCTACGTTCTAGACTTTGAGCAGTTTGTATAGCCTATTTGGTTGTGCTCCTTGGGAGGCTTAAATTAGTGAGGTGCATGTTGGGGACATCATCACCACTGCACCTTGTCATTGGTGTTTTTTGCAAGACGTTAAAATTTAGAACCACCTCTAGCAGCGAATTGGCCGATCTTCACACTCAATCAGTATTTGGCCCAACCTGAAGTGAATCTCGTTAAGCCGTTTTCGTTCCACATGCAAGCTACAAGGTTTGTCCGAAGAGTAATGAAAATGTTTCACTTTGAAAAATGTTTTGATGAGTTCGATTAAAATATTAAATAATTCCGAAATAGGCAGCTCTTTTCTAGTCTTCTAAAGTACGTTTGTGCTACAATTACGCTTTACAAATGATACGAAAAATTTTCATTTAATTTGGAAGCTTGGAGATTACTGATCGAAAGCCTATTTCGAAGCTGAGTAAACTATTCAATGTGACGCATAATCGCTTCATAATAAAAACACTGTCTGCTTAAAAGTCTCTCAAGCATGAATTTTTCCTTCCTTTTCCGCTTGCCGTTGTGTTAACAGTGCTGCCAACACTATGTACTTCGCATTTCCATTTACATAGCCGCATTTACACCTTCCCTTATACTCACAAAAAATTTTCTAAATATTTTTGAAGCTTATTTTTTAAACAAAATTCCGCATATTCTCTTTGACATATTAAAAATGTGTACAAAATTTTAGTGCATACTTCTTGGCTTTCTATGACCATGGCATATTAAGCCATCCACTCGCCCATGAAAACGTGTCAAAGCGTGCATAAAGCAGCATAAACCCACAACATTAAGTAAAAAAACAAACACTTTGAATTGGTTAAAAATAAATTTGGTTTCTTATTTATGCAAAAATGCTACAGCGCTGAGATGCGAAGCACTAAGAACAAATTAAATTAAATTTATGCAACCTTGAGCAATGCACTTAGCTGTTGAACAAGATGTATGATGAATATATCTTTTTTATATTTGTTGTAACTAAAAAAGCAGGTCACTGCACTGCACTACTATCTCCTTGAGTGAATGTGCTGTTGTCAAGCGGCAAACCGCAACTTTTGCAGTGCAAAGAGGCTACAAGTTTCTTAGGCATTTTTAAGTAGACTTAATGGCAACGCAAAACACCTGCGGTCGGCTTGTAAAGCAAATGTAGAGTGACAGCAAGTGCTGAGATTTTTTCCCAAGAAGTTTTTATTTTCTCTTATTCTATGACAAACGAATATTTAATAATATATGCGACATAAAAAGTAAAATGCTAAAAGAAATTTTAAATATTTTGCCCAAAAGCGCCTACTGCGCCTTAAATTATGCAATACTTTCGACAATTATTTTTTGCAACCAATTAGCTTCCCATTTAATGTGGCTCTGTTATTTCTCCTTTCCTAGTTTGTTTATAACATTTAGGCCAACTTGGGGAATTGGCAACAAAAATGCTACAAAACCAAAAGCTACAACAACAACATTTGTAGCCTCAATAAAAAATTGACTTCAAAAGATGTAAAATCCTTGAGCAATTTTAATGGCGCAGCTCGTACTTTTTTTTATATACTTTACATTTAATCACGTTAAGCGTTGATTTTTTTTTTATTATTCTTTTCGAGCAGCTTGTAACAGAAGAAATATGAGAGATAGTAGAACACATAAAATATTTATTTTACAAGGACTGTTGCAGAAGTATATATATTGATGAAAAAGGATTACTACTCGATTAGATCTAGTATTTGAGATGATGAACGTAATATGTTGCACATGCTTAGCTAATAAATAGTTCTGCTACTAAAATTGAGTTTTCAAAAAGTGAAATTGCAATAATTTAATTTTTTAAAGCACTTGGATGCCATATAAACGCTTTGAATTTATTAACATTAAAAGTTCTGTTGATTTCCCAACGCCCATTTATTTATTTTTCCGTTTATACACTCCCCCTTTGACCCATTTCTGTCAATTGAAATAAACATTTTTCTTTTTCGTTTCCACGTAGCTAAACCACAAACCTTAACCACAATTTTTTTTTACCTTTTCGCTTTTTTCGAAGAGTGCTTGTTACCTATAAAAAGAAAGAAAGAAAGCCTTCTTTTTGGCTTCTTGGCTTCTTACCTAAATATTTGAGTAACCATAAATTGAATTTAACTTTTGCCAACGCTGTTTGCCTATTTTTCGATGCTAGCTTTTAATGCAAACAGCTGCCACCAAACCTTTTTTTAATTGTTCAAAAGTCAAAAAAAAAAATCGCGTTGAAAGCAAATGAAAAGTTTAATTAAAAATTTAAATTTTGCCACACAGCCGCCTACTCTCATTTATAGAGAACCATTCATTCTAAAAAAAAAAAAAAAAAAAACTGCGACTCATATTGTTTAATTTGGCTAACTTTTTATTTTCACATTTTTACTCTTTGCAGCTGCGCCAAGCAACATTGTTAATGGACTGGACCTGCAGGGACCGATATTTCTTCATGAACCGCCACATCGCGTTGAATTCTCAAATAATTCGGGAGGACTTATAGAATGCTCCGGACACGGCAGTCCGCCGCCAGAGGTGAGTGCGTTTGAATTATATTGTTGAGTTGATATTATGTAAGAGTATATAGTAGATTGCTTTTTTCTGTGTGTCACACAGGGTTTTGTGGCAACAAAAGACGTTCTAATTACAATTTTAAATTTTGTTGTCGCACAGTGGAGACAAGATTATTGCGTCGCAGAGACAGGCAGACAGCTACCCACGTGCAAACTTCATTACAAAGATTTTCTAAAAGCCTTGACGTAAAAAACACAAGGAATATTTTAAATTTAGTGGAAAAGTAGCGCACATGCCCTACGCAGATTCGCTGGTTTTTTTGTATTTTTTTATTTTATAGTAAAACTGGTTAACATTTATGGAGTTAAGGGAAAGTACTGGCTACTTAACCCGCTTATTATAGCATTTGTGCTCTGTCTAGACAATGTAGTGAAGTAATTCCTGAGCTTCACATTGCATGAAAATAGCTTAAAAGTTGCTCATAAGACTCATAAAGTTCTCAATTAAAGAAGCCATATCCAAAGATTATGACACCTTCAGCCGTTTAGGTTGGAAACTTCCAAACTGCTCAAACTGAAGGATCTAGTTTGTTTAGTATAGTTCGCTTAATTAGTTCTCTATAACTTACAATCTTCGTAACGTGCACTCAGTTTGACTTCAACCCAGATTGACACTGAATCTGGTGCATTGGGACAGCTCCCGGTTTTTATTCAGGTACTTTAGCAACCCCAACATTGCAATTGACATTGTAGCCTCTTTTTAATGTGACTTTAAAGATACAATATTTATATAAATCAAATTGCTGCTCGAATGCGAGTTCTTAAGACCCTAATATATGGGCGGCAAATGTTAACCTTCTATCAAGAGTAATGCCTAGATATTTGGTGTGATTCGACTACTGGACGGGCACGTCGACAACTAGCACTGCTGGCGGGGTTTGGCGTTCCAGCGTGAAACAGACATTAGCAGACTTATGGCTGTTTACGCGTACATTCCAGCGTTTGGCGCATTGTCCAAACATAGCGACGTACTCTTAGATGCGTCAAACTCACATGTTGCTCTATAGGTGACAAAAACATCATCCGCAAATGCCGCACTGTCCCATTTCATGTTTGGCTGCGGTATATCTGCTGTATATAACGAGTACAGCAGCGGTCCAAATACGCTTCCTTGTGGTACACCAGCAACGCAAACTGCCTTCCTAAAAGGTAGGCCCGTAGTAGACCAAAGTAGGGTCCAGACAATGTGTTCTTGATCTTGACAAGAAGTTCTAAGTGCCACACTCTTTCAAACGCTTCTCAAATGTCTAGAATTAGTGCATTGTAATACTCCTTATTTTCAAATCCTTGCATTATTTGTTCTATTTTACGATGCAGTTGCTCAATAGTGCTATGTCCTGTTTGAAACCCAAACTGATGTTCAGGAATTATACCCTTCGTCTCCAAAACTGTAACAATCCGGACAGCAACTAATCTCTCAAAAACCTTCGAAATCGAAGGGAGGAGACTGATTGGCCTATGGGACGCAGGATCTCTTTCTGGCTTACCAAATTCCAAATCCAAATTTCCACTGCGCTGGAAAGTGTTGTAACCTTACAATAGCATTAAAAATGTATGCAATATAGAGGATTGCGTGGCTTGGTAATGCTTTCAAGTAGTGAAAACCGTGATTTTTTATAAGCCAAGATTTAAATAAATAAGTGTACATACCAAGTGTCTGCACAACATCGACAAATATGACTGGATTAGTACACTGCGTCCTGCAATTAACGAACTTTTATACGACATACACTTTATAAAGCCTCCACAGTCTTCATCAATGCATGACAAGCACCCCTATAAACTGCTAATAGCCTCTCCATACTCCCTGTAAAGCGTACAAAAATATTCTATTTATAAAGAAATTAAAGCGAAATTACCAAGTAAAACGAAACCGTAAAGTCCTTTTGATTTTCTGTTTAATTATGCATGCATTTTTTAACAATTTCCACAGCTTTTCATGAAATGAAAACGTTTCAAGTTAATTGACTTTCCTTTTTGGTTTACAAAAACGAAACCAAAAACTAAAACACGCGCTTTTCTATTTCTCAGGTGGAATGGACACCAATACCGCCACAACAGGATATGGTCTTCATGCTCTCCAATGGCAGTCTTATGTTCTATCCATTCTCAGCGGAAAAGTATCGACACGAGGTGCATGCCACAGTCTACAGGTAAGTTGCTACTCAACAACCACTTCGTTCGTCGTTATTCAGTTTTAAATTTATTATTTATTTGACGTTTTGCGCTTTTCCATCCTTATCCTTGCAAATTTATTTACGTAATTTCATCAACATTTTCAGATGCAAATTACGAAATCTGGTTGGCACCGTGCTCAGTCGCGAGGTTCATATACGAGGCGGTAAGTTTTGTTTTCTTTTGTCTTCACTCTTCAGCTTTTTCCGTATTAAGAACTTTTCCCCACTCTAACTAAATAGTAGTTCAGCTAGCTTATATCTAATTTCGAAATTAGTTTGCAGCATTAATTTATGAAATTTATTGCCGCTCGAAATGTTTTCGCTTGCGAAAAATAAACTCAACTTAATTTCAAAGTTTTTAGCATTTAGCGCGGAAAAATAATTTCGGTCATTTCTTGATTCGTTCCCATTTGCTGCAAGCTGTGTTCCAAAGTTTTAATTACTGCCAACAAACTGTACGCCTTGAATTCATTTAGTTCTACTCATTTGAGTTTCGAGTTGCGAGTTCCGAGTTCTTTGGCAAAAGTTTTTCTTTGCTGGCAGCAAAACACTTTGTTCGACTGTTCATTAAAATATATATTAATGAGCAGCTGCAGTTCCACGACAGTACGACTGCGTTGTGCAGTCTCCAGGATGTACAAATAGTTAGTAATGAAAGGAGTAGAAATTGATGTGTGCTGCTGCTGCTTGTAGTATAAGGCAAGAAATTCATTGGTTCTTCGATAAGTCTGTAATTAATGACAGGAAGAAAATTGTTTTGCGCAACTTTAGTCATTAAATTTAGTTTTGATTTAAACGATTTATCTTCTTTCAAATAATTATTTATGTCTATCTACACACAAGTAAATATTATCAATATGTATTTTAGATACCCTAATACCCTACGAGCCAGCAGCTACGAGCTGCTGGCTCGTAGTAGCCAGTACAGCTAGCTAGCTGCTGGCTCGTAGTAGCCAGTACAGCTAGCTAGCTAGCTGCTGGCTCGTAGTAGCCAGTACAGCTAGCTAGCTAGCTGCTGGCTCGTAGTAGCCAGTACAGCTAGCTAGCTAGCTGCTGGCTCGTAGTAGCCAGTACAGCTAGCTAGCTAGCTGCTGGCTCGTAGTAGCCAGTATAGCTAGCTAGCTAGCTGCTGGCTCGTAGTAGCCAGTATAGCTAGCTAGCTAGCTGATTTTGCCAGTACTACCCAGCTTCAAAGGCTTTTGGTGTGGAGTACTGGGTTTCTGAAGTTGCATTGAGGACACATGCTCTAAGTCTTCAATCCGTTTATTCCAGATCTTGAAGCTCAGCTTAATTTCCAGTTTTTTCGGTTAAGGTTCATTGCAGGCAGCTACAATCGTCTTTTTGGCTCTCTGACCTGCTGCAAGCTTGATATTTCAATAATGAGAGGTAGAAGGGCAGTTGAGTGTTGCTACTCTATCCTGATGCTCAGTTCATCGGTTTATAGCCCGTTGCAGACAAAAACGTCGGTGGTGGCTATGATCAATGGAAAAAATAAAGAAAAATCGTTTCAATTTGTTATGCTCGGAAATATGTATCAATATTAAATAAAAAAATATAAAAGAATTGTAATTTTTTCACGAAGCTAATATAATATTTTCTTCCCGTCAAGTGTACTATGCACACACACAAACACAAAATAATCAAAGTTGGTAGATGTTGCACAACTTGTTCAACATTTTTTTTTATTTAATTTACTTTGAGTAAAAACTTTTGCGAAAACAATCGCAGCGCATCTACATATGTAATTACAAGGCATTAAAAGATTTCGCACACATATATGCATAGTGTAACTCAAGGAATTCCAATTGTGGCAAGCAGCATATTTCAGCTCAATCAAAAAGTTTACGCTGTCAGCAAAGAATTGCATGGATTGTATGCAAACTTGAGGCATGTCAGACACATGTGTACACGGCTTAACTTGACTGGCTGTCTAGAGTAAATGCGCTATATAGAAATTTTGTTGTTGTACAAAGTGGATATATATAGAGACGTACTTCAGATTAAACGCGAACTTTCAGGTATGCCTGCGATTTGTGGGAAAACTTTTCGAAAACAAGATGCAAGACATGCCATGGCAAGCAAAGAATTGCACTGCATTGCACTCATACATCACTGTCAGCGCGCATGCTGCACTGGAAGACAACACATCATGAAAAGCTGGGTAAAGGAGCAAATAAAAAACTATATAAAACCCATGAAAAACAGCGTAGGAAAACTGGCTGTCATGAAGTCAAAGTCAGTAAAAACAAATTGAATGCACAAACAAATACTTTGCTGGCATTTGGCTGAGCGAGCCAAAAACTTTTACAGATTTGTCATTTTCTTAATTTCAATGCAGCAAAAAGGAGTAACAGCAGCTAAAATAGGGATAGCTCTGTGGGCGCAACATTTATAAGCACACTCAACTTCAGCTACACTGACCGACCCAAAGCATAAAAACTTTGCTAATTACGCGCACTTAACAAAAGCTACTCCTAAAGCATGACTAGTGGGGTGGAATACTAGTTGAAATATTTACGAGCGCACTCAGGCAGAAACTTGCTCGGACGGTTCGCTCTGCTCATTCAAGCGTTGATAGACATCAAACTAATCTCTGGCAATTAAATAAAAGCAGTCGAAATAGGAAAGCGCCACGTTTTCGGGCTTGGCTTGGTTTGGCAAGTCAAATAGTCAGTCACATTAGCAGAAAAATTAAAGCGAAAATGAAATGAGTCGAATCGAGTAGAGTCGAGTAGCTCTGCAAATTAGGCTGCAAATGCTTGCCACGCAAATCCACGCAGGCAGGCAGCATCAAAATTGCTCAAGTGAAAGTGAAAAAGAAAATAAATAACAACGAATTCCCGGGAAATAGTGTTCGGTGTATATTTTAGTTAATAGTCGTCGAAATGTTTACAGCCTACGAAAATAAAAAAAAAAAATAAAAAAAACAGAAACAATAGTTAGCGGCCTTTCGAGTTTTTAGTGCACAAATTTTAGTATTGGTACAGGATTTTGCTTGTATTGTCCCTCAAAGTTTTATGGTTTTTTTTTTTTTTTTTTTGATACAAACATATTCGAATATTTTTTCAACTGAAATCATGTTCAACTGTTAATAAAACTTGCCCAATGTGAAGTGACCTTTTTGTGTTTGCTCCTTGACATCGTATTTATGATAAGGCATCAGTATACGAATTTTATGGCTCTGCTAATTGTTAGCATAGACGCTTTATGTGCTATAAAATAGAACAAATATGCGACAGTAAGTTGTGTTGATTAGCATCGAAATGACCTACTGAAGTATCATATTAAGAAAATACGCATAAATCGAAGTAGTTGCTTTAATTTGAGCATGTTTAACAGGAGCTAAAGTAGCTATGAGAAACTTTTTTGCTGCCAAAGCTATTGAAGTAGTCAATAGGAAACAATTGAAACGGATTAAAACGGATTAAAACAATGAAATACTATTTGATGCTCGCACTTTGTGTGACTTGCAGAAATTAATGCCAAATTCTTAACTTAACAACAAATTGTTAAATAAACAATGCGCTTGCGATTTTTCTTAATAGAGGTCACCCTGCTGCCCTTTTTCCTTCTCATAATAATAATAATAATAATAATGTTTCACGTTGCTTAAGGTCAAAATCCAGACTTCTAGTTGCGCTAGAGGCACTAATGCTGATCAAAAGAAAGCTTAGGAGACAATACTGTCGTATGTGGCTGACTAATCCTGGACAAGATCTGCAAGCGAATGAGCTGAGGCATTTGCTGACGATTTGCAAAATCACTTCACCGTTTGGTTTTGCTTCAACGACCACAGCACGTGAGGTCCAGTCGGTGCTTGATAGACCCGGCCAACTATGCTTTCTAGTCGCTCCCATAACAGTGGAAAAAGTCCCGGCTCACATTAAAGCTCTGAAACTCTAAAAAGCTCGTGGAGAAGATGGGGGGAATAACTTTATTTTATCTTTTTGGTTCTCATCTTTAATGTTGTGCTGAGGCTGTGACACATTTTTAAGCAATGGAAGAAGGTAAAGATCTGCATGATTCATAAAACGGTTTACCAAACTATTTGAGCGCTGCCGTTTGATACGAATCCTTGACGTGAGTAAAGTCAGTTGAAGTATATCACCTATCAATTTGAATTTCGTAAGTTCCATTCCATGGAAGTTCATCCGTGAAGGATTTGCGGGCAAGGAGTACTTGGTTGCCGCTTACCTTGACATTAAACCGTCATTTGAGAAATTAAAAGACTGCTGCCGCCTCAGCTGGACAGGGCTTTCTCTGTGGTACTAGATGGCGTGGAGTTCAATGTCACGGCCATATGTGCGGGAGTTTCATAGAGCAGTGTGGTGGGTTTGCTATTATACACACTTTTCTCGCACGACATGCCCACTGGCTATGGAATACCAATTGAGAGTCCGCAAGGTATGCACATCGCAACTTTTTCAGATGACAAAGCTATTCTGGTCAGTGACAGCTGTATTTATTCAAACTCTTATATCCTGCGACAGTACTTGCAAAGCTTTGAGCGCTGGGCTAAACGATGAAACATTGGCATCAGTCCAAATATGTGTGCATAAGTGACTTATGCCTTATGTCCAGACTCTAGCTCGAAAGTTTTCATAAGTAACCAGCTGATGTGCCACCACTCGGGAATCCTTGGTGTATTTCTGGATGGGCGCCTGACTTTAAGAATACATATTATAAGTGTAACGAAAGCAATTACTGCAAGATTGAAGAGTTACATGGGCGGCTCAACTGTAGAAAAAACCTAGCTAAACCTCAAAACCCAGCTAAATATAGGACGATACCTTGACGATCTCTCCCAAAGATACAAAATTTTGAAATAAACTCGTAAAATTCTGGCGAACTCCTAGTGGAATGCAAAAAGAACGAATTCTCTATCTAACACATGGACATGGCTATATGGACTTCTCTCTCACTCCCGACCAAAATGGGGGTAACTTTGGGGTCTCCGACCATTAAATTCATTTGCACAAAACCAATAGGCTCTTGTACCTTCGATACATGGTCTAAATAGATAAAAGAAGAGTCTAACCATATGTATTAATTATTTTTGCTGCAGGCATTTTACTTGCTTCATAAATTAGAATTGTTAGATATGTGAAATAGGAAATATACAAACTGAAAATTTATGTTTCTCAATTCCGGAAATTCGAAACAAACTTTTCTTTGCAAAAAATCACAGCTAATATTTTCTATATTTAGTATTTCATGGGTTTTTAAGCTCATCTGCATTTTGTAACTTTAATATGCTAAAATAGCGAAAAGTTTAATTTGAAAAGTTTTATTAGTTGTGTTAGTTGCTGTTGTTGTTGTTATTTTTGTTGTTGTTACTGTCATAGCTGCTGCTTGGTGCTGAAGTTGTATTTTTTCATTGTTCAGAAATTGTTTCGTTTCGTTTCGTGCTCGGTTGCATAGTCAAAAACTTTGTGACAACATTTTATTATAATTTCTTGCATTTGAGTTGCTTTTTATTTCTCTCTTTTCACAACAATTTCTGTTTTATTTTTGTATTTTTGTTTATTTCGACTTTGACTTCAACTCGAAATGCTGAGTACAACTATTGTATCGTCATTTCGCTTTTTTTATTTTATATTATTTGGGGAAAAATAAAAATAATTTTTGCTATTTTTAGAAAACTTTGCGCTCTGTGCGAAACTTTTTGTGTTGCATTTTGCATGTAAATGCAGCACAATTGGAGCATGGAGTGAAGAAGGATTCGTTAAAGTTTATACGAGCATAGTTGGCTGGTTTTTTGTTTTTTTTTTATTTTTTTTATTCGTTTTTGGTAATGTCAGACAATGGAACGTAAGCGAATGGACTTGTTGGTAGAAAGCAGACGACGGTTGGGTGGGTGAAGTTAAGGTCGTTATAAGTCTATTTAAGTATGGTGAAGGCGGTTGCGGTGCCAATGCGTTGCCTCAAAGGCACTGCATGGGTTATACGTGCTGCCAGTACTCGTAGCTGACTGCATGCCTGCCATACGGAAATTCATTTCCGTTTTTGTTTTTCGGAACAAACTTTTGCGCAAAAAAAAAAAAAAAATAAGCAAAACAAAAATACAAGCAAAATTTATGATTATGACAGGATGGCAGGCAACAGCGTGGGCAGCAGGATGAACGTATGTGCAGCAAGGACTTTTCAGCCAAAGCGTCTTTGCGCAGTTTGTTTCGAGATATACTCGTACTTGCATGTCCATGTCTATGGCAGGCAGCTCTAGGTAGTGCAACGACGTTTTATATATGCAGACTATATTTCTTTTCATTTTTTTCCCCATACTTGTTGTAAAAATTCAAAGAAAAACTTGCCCACGTACGTGCATTTTATGCTTTTCTTTATTTTGTTTTTTTATTCAGAACTCGAACGAATGAAAGTATTACAAACTGTCTCAGAGAAATTGGAACAAAGTAAAGTTTTAGTTTAAAGTTTTAATAGAAAATCAACTGACAGCATAAACAAACATATGCAACAAAGTGACAAGAACACAAATAGTGAATTGGTTTTATAACAAGCAACAATAATAACAAAGAAGAAGAAGATAAAGAATATATTTGAGTAAGTGAAACTTTCAGGCAAATACAGCAAATAACTTTGAAATCGTTTCGGCTAATCTAGTAAACAAATTGGGATTGTAAATAGATGCATATATTAAAATAACTTCACTATCTGACATTTTTTTTTTTCAAATAAAAAAAAATAATAATAAGAAAATACATAAACTTATTGTTATTTGGAAACGAATATGCTACCAACGAACGTAGTTTATTCTCCGGCAAGATATTTAGACGCCATTATCACATCGCGTAGAACATCACATATCCAGTAATATATGGATAGTCACTAAATCTGCTGTTAGCAATTTTTTCTTCAAAAAGTATTTTAACAGACTTGTTGCGAGCTTATCTTTCCCGGTATATACTGGATTTATATTAAGTTGTACAGACTTTAGTATTATAATAAAGTTATAGTCAAAACTACATACACAAATTGAGTTTTTCAGAATAATTTCGGCAGAATAAAGTTTAATTAAATTTGGACTACAAATTTAATTTTATATATGCACAATGCTATGCGATCTTAAAGGTTTAAATTCTTTCTCCAATTTCTGCCTCAAGCTTTGCATACTATTTTATAAACCAATTAAATTTTCTTTATAAACTTTAGAGCCTTGGAAAATTCTTCTTTGCATTTTAATTTAAAAGAAAATACACAGAACAAAAAGAAAAAAAAAACAAAAAAAAGAACAATTGCAGGATAAATTTTTTTTTTATTTTTGTTTTGTTTTGCCACTGTTCACGTTAGTCCACCTTAGTTTTGCAACTTAACATTTCAAAATTGAACAGTTTAATGCTGTCCTTTAGACGGGTTTATGCCTCTTCCTTTTAAGAAATCATTGTCATTCTTAATTTTGCTTTTGCTGTGCGTTGCTGTGTGACATTGAAAAATCTACGACTTAAATTGTCAAATCCAATTTTAAAGCATTTGCACAGCCGCTCTACTCCTGCCATTCTAGAAATATGCTACAGCTTACGACAGCTGTTTTGTTGTAGGTGGCTTTGGTTGTTGTTGGCTTTAGTATGCCGTGTGTAAAGTGTCACAAATGTCTGTCATATTCGTAACTGTTTCGCATTTTACAGCATTTGACAGCAAGTTGAGCTAAATGTGCACAATATTGCGCTGTGTCACTTGGGATTAAAATACAGCAATTTTTATTGGTTGTTTTTTTTTATGACAAAAATGGCGTACACAAGATGTAGGTGAAGCGTAACAGAGAGAGAGAGAGAGAGAGAGAAGTAAGACAAGGAAAAAACATAATCATTTATATATGAAAACATTTTAAAAAGCACAAAAAAACCTTGAACTCTTCGAAACTGCGTAACTGCTTTGGCTTTCATAAGTTGGCCTGGCCCAAAACAACACACTGCGTATGTGTAATATTTGAAATAATATTATTGCATACACACAGGCGTCATGTTTGAAAGGTGCTAACAAAAGTTTTTGCTTGAAAGAAAACTGTGCAGTCATTCTTTGAGACATAGTTTGATATGGGGATTATATTTGAATATGGATTTATGTGAAATATTTAATTAGAATTGTTGGAAGCTACATGATATTCGAGCTTAATTTGCTATCAAATAAACAAATTCCAAATTAAAAATTAAGAATTGTGCTCAGCTTTGTATAGTGGCTACCGCTTACATTATATGCTTGGCACTTTTAACTCATTTCTTCACATTCATTTAATAAACTTTATCTGACAAATAAATTTCAAGGCTCTAAACTTCATAGTCGCCAATAGCTTAGCGCTCGAACAGTTAGACAGACGGACTAGCGCATATTGGCTCGATTTGTGACCTTGAAAAAAAAAATTTATAATACTTTCTGTAGTCTGCGATACCTACTTATTACTGCAGAAATATAATATACACTTTTAAGCTTTGGATACAGGGTAAATTTGCTAAAGAATAGACAACTGATGGTAGTTAGGAGATCCTGGTCAAAATAAAAATGAAGAAAGTCTTTTAAAGTGTCGCAGGAAACTTTCATATTTTAGATACAGA
Organism: Leucophenga maculata; assembly: GCA_035044805.1. NCBI lineage: Eukaryota > Metazoa > Arthropoda > Insecta > Diptera > Drosophilidae > Leucophenga > Leucophenga maculata. The sequence goes on along the minus strand of JAWNNP010003455.1, from coordinate 3,077,338 downwards.
ATCATATACGATAAGACTGTTGAATAAAAATAAATCTTTATTCACAATGCCCCATGTTGGGCGCCAATCAATTAATAAATTCGACTTAATTCTATTTAAAATAACTTTGACGAACGTTGGTCATGTCGGGAAGACAATTGAAAACATCTTTGTTCAGAATGTCCCACGTTGGGTGCCAATTAATAAACATAACTGGTTAATAATATTTTATTTATTTTGATGGACATTTGTCACGTCGATAAGACTATTAAAAGAAAATAAACCTTTATTCATTATGCCCCACGTTGGGCTCCAATTAATTAACTAAACTAGCTGATTAAATTTTATATAATTTTGACGGTGGTTGGTCACACCGATAAGACTATTAAATATAAATGAATCTTCGCTCAGAATTTCGCACGTTGGGCGCCAATTAACAAATTTTTTTTATAATTTTGACGGACATTGATCATGCCGATAAGACTATTAATTAAAAATAAATCGTTGCTCATAATACACAACGTTGGATGCCAATGAATATATTAGACTGGTTAATAATATTTCGTAATGTATAATTTCGATGGATATTGATTATGTCAATCAGACGATTAATAAAAATAAATCTTTGTTCAGAACATACCACGTTGGGCGCCAATTTATATGTTAGACTGGTTTATAATGTTTTATATAATTTTGACGGACATTGGTCATGCCTAAAAGATTATTAAATAAAACTTCGTTTAGAATAACCGACATTGGGCGCCGATTAATAATTTAAACTGGTTAATAATATTTTATATAGTTTTTTATGGACGTTGCTCATGTCGATAAAGCAACTAAATAAAACTGAATATTTGTGCAGAACGTCCCTGGTTAATAATATTTTATATAATTTTGAAGGACGTTGCTCATGCCAAAAAGATAAATTTAATAAAAAGTAAAACTTTTGTTCAGAACGTCCCATTTTGGCTAATAATATTTTATTTATTTTGATTGACATTAGTTACGCCATAACTATTATATAAAAATAATTCTTTGCTAAGAACGCCCCACGTTGGGCGCCAATTTATAAATAAGACTGGTTAATAATAGTTTTTTATACGGACGGACATTGGTTGACCCGATGAGATAATTAAAAAACGAATTTTAAATTATATAAATCTTTGTTGATAATGCGCCATTTTGCACTTATTTATACTAGAGTAGCCAATAAAACAAATTAAGTATTCCGATGGAAGTTCAGAAAATAATTGAATTAGCAAAATTTACCTCACGTAGGGCGCCAATCAATAAATTAGACTGGTTAGCAATATTTTTTTTTAATTTTGACAGACTTTGATGACGTCGCTAAGACAATCAAATTTCAAAAATGCTTGTTTGGGAACCTCATGATGGGCGCCATTTTCTAAACTAGACTGCTTAATAATAAGGCACGATAAGAAACATTAAGAAAAAATCTTGAATTAAAAAGACAATTAAATTACTGACATGCTTTGCTAAGAATACCACAGGTTGGGCACCGATATATTAGTTAGATGGCTAATAATACTTTTGACAGACGTTGGGCGCCAATTTTTTAAATAGACTGGATAAAAATATTTTGCTATTTCGACAAACGTTGGACTGCCTAATAATATATTTATTATGCCAATGGATGTTGATTGCACTGAGAAGATAATTAAATAAATAAAATGCTTTATTGCCAACGTCCCACGTTGGGCGCCAATTAATTAATAGTCTGTTGAATAGTTAATTATTTTTTCAATACAAATACTTTCATAAGCCCACTAGTATTATAAATATGGCTTATTATGCTGCACAGCAGCTGACTTCTGTTATTCAAATTTTTTTATTATGTACATTTTAATTACTTATAAATATTTTAATCATAATATTTTTTCAACTAATTTAATGCATTTTTTTTTTTTTTTTTTGCAGTTGTCAACCAAAAGTACACAGTTCAAGTGCACGATGAATACGTGATGACGGGGAATACAGCGGTGCTGAAATGTCAGGTACGTGAAAACTATTTAAATTCGACCCACTAGACTCACTTTCAATTTAAACTGCTATGCATACACACAGCGTATAAGTGAAAGTATTTAGTACGCTGGTCGGTCAACACAAAATGCACTTAACTTGAAATTGAGTTGAGTGCAGCTAATCGAATTTCTTCTATCTATTTGCCATCTACACTACTAACCAACTTTACAAATACATCCACACACACACACACACACACAGGTACCCAGCTATATGTCAGAGTTTGTAATGGTGACAGCCTGGGTGCAGGACACCGGCATGCATCTATATCCGAACACGGACATTGGCGGCAAATACACGGTACTCTCGAACGGCGAGCTATACATAAATAATGCAGGAGCCAATGATGCATACAAGAGCTACACATGCCGCACTGTAAATAGACTGACAGGTATGTGATAAACGCATTTGCAGCTCTTCTATAGATACGAGTAGCATACAGTAAAGATACTGATACACTCAGTTAGTCGTTAGGTCAGTAAATGTATCTATCAGTCAACAACAAGATGCTGTAAGCAACTTATACTCTGACATTTGCTCAAAATTGAATAAACTGTTGCGAAGTAGAAATTTTCAACAATTTGATTTTATATACATTTATATTAACAAAATGTAATCCTTCATGCATTTCTTAGTAGTTTAGCTTTAGTATCTGTGCTATGCTGTACTGTGTGTGTCCTGTTGTGCATAATTTATGAAGCGTGACATTCAATCAAAAAAAGGGCAACTCTTGTGGCTGCTGCTGGCAGTGTTTACTCAAGTGTACAAATGTAGCTCAAGTCAATAAACACACACATAGTCTTTATATATATATATATATAGTACCTCCATTCGTTTACAAAATTTATTGTCTGTGAAAAGTTCTTAAGCTAAAATTCTATTAGCTTTTGTGCGCATATTTTAGATCATCAATCATGTACGTCGTAGTCCACACCGCAGACAAATACGAATATTTGACAAACCAATGTTCTTCTACGTTGTACAACTTGGCATTTTATTTGTTTTGCCATTTGATTTGCACTTAAATTTTTGCAAATTTCTTATTTTTATTGGATTCTGTATAAAAGTACTTGGTTTATTTTCATGTGAAATATAACTGAGTATAACAGTTATTTAAAAATATAAATATAGAATGCAGTAGGCATAAGAATTTTCAATCACAATGAAAAATAACATAAAGCAGTTTGGAATCCCAGCTCTTTTCTGTTAAAACACAGCTTTCCACTGTTAAATCACAGCTCGCCACTGTTAAATCACTATTCGTCTCTGTTAATGCAAACAGAGGCCAGTATTAAGTGTATTCTGTTCCTTTCCTGGCTTTCCGTCCAGCTGTTACTATGATCTATGTACTTGGCATTCCTTTGATCCTTCGGAAGAGGTTATGGTAACCAAACAAATACTTTCACCAACGACCCAATCTTGCTGGCCGAGGGCTATGTCTACCATTTATTATTTCATATAGCGTAGCCGGTTTTCCGATGGCACAAAATTTGCTTTCTCAGAATGTGAATTTTGGATTACATAGGCCACAACCATGACACTTTTATATACCTTCTGATGCGATAAAATTCGGCAAGCAAAGGCGTCTCTATCCGAAACATAGCATCGTGAAGGGCATGCTTTTCCCGAGTTAGCCAGTTAAAGTTTGTGAACTTCCCTTCTGGGCTGCTCCGGTTCCTTTCGTGTCTACTTTTGGGATAGTGGTTCCGGCAAGACAGCTCCATACGTTGCTGCTTTGAACCTTTTTTTTTTATCTTACCAGATTCTTCTTGGGTGAATTGATCAATTTCGCTGTAGAAGGAATCTTCTTTCTTTTCAATGCTGTCTTTGCTTCTAATCTGGTCTCCTGCTCTTCAATGACTTATCGTCCATTGCATACATCAGCTTGTCTGCTGCCATTTACAAGTCTGCGAGCAGACATTGGTTCATCGTTATCTTTGGAGCGAATCTGCGACAGCACATAAGTTCTACAGTCGCTGGATATGTACAACTTGGGACCTGTGATCTCATCTCTCTACGCAATGGTATGTACTAAGAATCCGACACACCGCAACGTGTCCTTTGTCATGAACTTCCAGTCGTTCATTTTATACATATTCGTCAGGTTTGTACTGCGCTGACGCTGGCTTAACATTTGGGTAAGGTCACACAGTTTAATAATTAATGAAGCCGCACGTGAACCTAATTTACGATCTTATGAAGTCCTGTTGTACCCCATGGAGCAGTATAGGCCCATAGATATCAAAACATTTAAAATAAATAAACTAAAAACTTTTAACAAGACACAATTTCACATAAATACATTTTGATGCGTCTTTTATTTGCTTGAATATTTTGAAAACCAATTTATACAATATATAACTAAATATTTAGTTATTCAGTATTCATTTGGCTTTTGTACTATTTCATCAGTCAGCCATTGCGATGTGTGATTGATGATTTTTGGGTCAAGGATAAATTCCTTTTGTTAGTTCAATTAATTAAAACGCTTGCTCAACCACACTTTCCTCCATTCGAGGAAAGCCAACCAGAGCTGAAGCTGAAATCAGAAAATGTTTTTAGTAATTGAATCATTCGAGTATATATAATATATAGATATACCTAAGTATATGCACATTTTTAATTACCTGAAATTGTTCAAGTTGCTGGCATTATTTGCATACTCAGCGTATTGTAAGCTATTGTAGCAAATGGTTTCTCTTGTTGTTTTGTATAAAATTGCTTAGTTACACATTAAAACCAACAATAGTTGCTGCATTGGTTCTGTTCTGTTCAGTTCAGCAATATGAAACACAGTGAATAATTCATTAGCTGCTGTGTGAATGTGTATGGAAGCATAAAAAGGAATATAAATAGAATTCAAGCGCTATTTTAATTGTTGCCACTGCCTGCCGCTGTGCATGCCACTTGCACTACATATACCGCTGTATAGTATATAAAAGGATATTCACACGGATATGCCAGCAAGTAGAATGTAGTGAATATAATTACTATTTATACCAAAAAATCCATTTATTTCAAACAACAACAACGGTAAATTTTATAACAAAAGTATGCAACAAACATCATTAACAATGGAAACTTTATACTAATATACATACATAGGTAGGGTACATATATGAAAATTTTGCTGTTGCAGTCCAAATCATTAAAATGCTATTGTAACAATATAAACTCGTTACAATGGCGCTATTGTTCACTATGATAATTATTTTGTTCTGGCAAGCATATTGAAAAAGATGCTGCGTTTGCTTAAACATTGAATTAAATATATATTCCAGCTACTATTTTCATTTCATTCGACACTACACAAGTTCACTTTAGGTCACAGTGTATAGATAGCCATGGAACAACATGATTTTCAAAATGATATCAGTTTATATACACTGCAAGCAATACTTTCTAATAAATGAGTTTAATCACGTATCAGAATATTTATGACTGAGCTAAGTACCTCTGAAAAGTATCTGTGTAACTGAGAACACTTTAATTGATAAATATGATAGATACTCTGTCTGAATTTGCGCAAACTTGTCGCCGTGTAATTGATGTATCGAGCTAAAACACACTGCAGGCATTTTAAATTTAACTTAAGGACATTTTGATTCATGCTGCACTCTCAGAGTAGCTTAGCTAATGCTAGTTCACTGCTTGTGCAATGCGTTCACAAAATGGTGTCAACAGAAAATAAATGGCAGGAAACGCTCGAACATGATTTAGTGAACAGGAGCATAGTTGCCTTAATTAAAGCGATAGTAGCGATTGCATGCAGGACATTGCAGTAGATACACAGCAGATGCAACAAGCTATGCCCTGCATGCTAGCGCATATTGTTCGTATCTCTGTGCGTAAACAGTTTGCTTGTGTTGGTAATTAAAAAGGACAACTGTGCAACGCAATGCGCTGTTGCGCTCGCTTTTATATTTTGTAATTTTTCAGAAAAGTTAATGAAATTTTTAAGCGCCGCCAGCTGTTGCAACTACCGCCGCAGATACTCTTATGCATTCACAGTAAAAGGTCAGCATATAGTGCTGCTGCTGCGCAAGCAATTACGTTTATTGCAGCAATTTAATTTTTATAATTAATATCGAGAGGGCACGTGGCACCGTATATAACATAGTTGTTATGCAACATATCTCACAGCTTAGTGCATACTTTGAAATATGAGTGTGTAAATCTTGTGCAATATGCACAAATGCAATGCAGCCTTTTCGTATTTATTTCATGTTTTTCTAATGTTCTTTTGTTTTTGTTGTCATCTGCAGGTGAAATACAAATTTCCACATATCCCGGCCGCATTATTGTGACAGAGCCCAAGGGTATGGTACAGCCACGCATCAACGTCGAGAAGCATTCGATGCGGCATGTCGTGCTTAATGGCCAAACAACGTTGCCGTGCATCGCTCAAGGACATCCGGTGCCGACATATCGGTGAGTAGAACAAACATGCATACATATATATATATATATATATATATATATACTACAACAAAAAAAGTTACATTCATATATACGTGGTACAAGTGTAGAGAGCAATCGGTTGTCCACTTCATGTTGCACGTTTAGCTCTCAGCACGTGGCTTTGCTATATGTATGTATGTATGTTGTATCCTGTCGCTTGCCGCAGGTGTACTCGACACGCAGCCACACACACTAACACATGCATATATTTATCAACTAAAGTATATAGCTATATCGTTCAGTTGACTCAAACTTTATGACTCTGTAAAATATTTAACAGTGTTGACTCAAATCGAGAGAAATGAAATGGAGACAAATACACGCACAAAATGAAATGTTTTACAATATTTTTGTTGTTTTTGTTGTAGCAGTTTTAAAGCGTTGGACATGACACCCAAAAACAAGTGTCAAAACATGCACGAAAACACAAACGCACAAATGCGAGGGCTATTATAAAAGTCAGCTACACAGAAAACTGTTGATCGTAGTCCTGTACCAAAAATATATTTTTTTCCGATTTTTATTATTCATATAAGTTGGTTTTAGTACCATCACTTGGAATGGAAGTTATCCGATTGAGCGTTGGAATAGATGGAACCTGAATTTTTTCGAACGAACATCTTCTTCTGTGAGAGTTAAAGAGTTGTTACGAAGCTAACTAACTAATTCTACTCCCAATTTAATGAAATCAACGGGTACGACCTTTATTTTCAACTTGAAATACATTTAGTATACTGGATTAATTTCTTTGAAGCTAGGTTAAATGGCTTGTGTACAAAAATGGTCCTGAAACCTTAAATGGTCGGTAAGCCAGCCACAATATGCCACAGGGCTATAAAAATTCCAAGAATAAATTTTCTATTCAAAAATGTATACGTAAAATAAACGAGTTCACTGGATTTTGGGTTCAATAATATTTCTTTCTATTCTTCGTATAATAAAAAAGAATAAAGTTTTACAGGACCCCTATTTCCAAAAATGCTAAAATATTATGAACTTGGATTATCTCTAATAAAATATGTCAGGGCATGGCACAATCCATTTGGAGTACGGTATGCAGCTATCAAATACATAAGCCACATAAGAAAAAAACCAACAACAAATACAGAGAAAGAAATATAATTAATAAAACTAAAAATGTTGTCCACTGCTTGTGTCTCATCCTTTCCATTTATTTCTTGTCTGTACTGGCGTAAGAAATGTATAATAAAAAGAGGGAAAGATAGACAGAAAGAATGAGAGAAAGACAGAAAGAGAGATACAGAGAAAGAGAGATAGAGGGGGTGAAAATACAGTGTACCACCCCCCATAAAGCAATGAACATTTAAGGTATCCATTTGGTATATACATATGTCAATGGGATCGGGAAAACTATTCCTACTATGTTTAATCGATATCGGAGAGGTTGATGACCCGCACTCCATATTGGTGATGTACAAAATTTATCATATCTTTGTATCCGTTTAAGGTGCAGACGAAGCTGGCGGGCTTCAGCTAGTATGAAGTACAAATGGAAGGCGAAATGCTTTTTTGGTTAAACTGTGGCAAAAATTAATCTGTAAACTACTTTAAAAGTTTTTAATATGAGAAGCGGAGTGTAGAAGGTGAAAAAACAGATTTCATAATGCCTTCGTCCTCAAAATTATTTTGTATCAAATTTTTTTTGGAGTTTTAATGTTCTAAAAGATGGTGATGCACTCTCTCTCTCTTATATGCCTAGAGTCAGTAAAATCACTTTTCAAGGATCAGCTGCCAGCAGCCAAAATGTGTCTCCTCTGATTTCCCCGTTCAATTTGAATCAAGTTTTAATGGATCTTGATCTCTGTTCTACGCTGTTATCTTCAAGATTGTCATGGAAAAATCTAAATGCGTATTTATGCAAAGAACTTTTAAAATCAATAAGCAATCTAGTACCTGAAGATTAGATGAGTAGTTCCTGAACAAGTCCCACTTAATTCTTGGATTTATTATTTCCGAGAAAATCATTCACAACTTGGCTGAAACTTAACCAAGCCCGCTATCGCAGATTTGTTCATATGCTTCACGAAATATTTGTCTCTTTTTCAGGAACATCAAATATATCTTCTTGTATATTTGTAGGACTTTTGCTTTAGTAGTCGTCATCAATAATCTTTCACTCATTTATTACTCATTATATAAAAAAAAAACAAAAAACTGTTGCGTGCTTTTAGGCTTCAATACAATATGTAAGGTTACGATGGCTGTTAAAGTAAGGACATCTTCAACGCACTCAAACCGAGTCTTAGGCTCATTATAAAACCGCATTAGATGCCAAAGTTTAATAGAAAGACGATAATCCAAGCCGTGATTTGTAAGAAATACATTAGGCATCTTGGCTCATACAGAAATCTATGTGAAGAAAATTGTGCCAAAATATTGCATCTATCAATAATGGCAGAGCAAATAGAAACCCATTTTTCTTTTAACTTCATCTCAGTAGCATTTGCAAAAAAAAAAGCGGAAGACGCAAACCTTCTTGGAGGAAAACAATTGACTTTGAAGTTGGTCTGAAACGACTGGGTGACAACGCATTAATATGTTGACTTCCTACTCTAACGATTGCAACCTGTTCAAGCTTACTGCGACGTATGGTTTGAATATTAATTGCCCAGACTGACAGATTCAACTTTTTAGTATTGTATATTAAAATATTTTAATTATCTGTTGTATTTATATGTAGTAGTCATTGACTATATGTTCAAGTGATTTCCCCGAAAGTATTGCCTAGTGATTAGACAACCGGCCGACTAATTATTGGCCAATCTTATTCTCAAGGCTATGAACTTGTATAAGTGGGAGAAAAATAAAACCATATCTAATACCAAACATTTACTGTTAAACTGTTTGTGAATTATATTATACTTAGCGAACGTTAATTTTTTTAATTTGTCTCACTGCAGCATGTTTGTCTAAATTCTTTATAAAAATCTGGAAGTGAACTGAAGCAAGTGAGACAAGAAGGATAGCGCTTATACCATTTTTAATTTACAAACTTGGACCTCATCTTAAAATCTATGCTCGTATAACTGTTTTTTATATATTTTGTGGCTTAGATACTATTCTAATTTCATTTCCTGTTTGTATTTTTTCTATTTTGTGTTCCAAACCAATTAGATTAAACGACCGTAGCTGCTATTAACCATAAACCTCCAACACAATTATTAACTTATTAAACAGCACTCGTACATCAGCTGTTAAACTCGAGTGAGGCCATAAAATATTTGCCAAATGCTTGCATGTCCGTCTGCGTTTTTGTGTTTGTGACATTTGATGTTTATTTGTTACGTTTAATTTGAGTGCGTCTGCGTTTTATTGCTGCGTGCTGTGTGTCTCTTTCCACTTTAATGCTTTCTGTTTCGCTTACCGTCAAGCTGCCAAAAAGTTTTTTGATTAAATATGCCGTTAATACAAGATGGCTGTCGCTGTCTTGTGGTTGTTTAACCTACTGTTAGGATGTCGGTAGTCAATTGTTTTTGTTGTCTTTTTTTTATCCTGCCAACAATTTTCGTAAAACTTTTGCGGTTTAACATGTTTACAAATAATAGGACTTCAGGAAGGAAAGCGAGCAGGAACAACGAAAGTTAGAGGGCCCACAATTTATGTCACACAATAAATCATGTTTTATTAAGCCAAAGTTATTTAAAGCAAATAAATTTAGGACCATTAAATATTAGGTGGAGTATGGAGTATTGAATTTCGGAAGAAGAGCATTCTAAGAAATTTAAATTTTTTTGCTTAATTTTATTAATTTTTGCAATATGACACATGAAACTTGAATTGTAATCCCTGCTGCAGTAAGTCCTTTACTTTGCTGTTGTTATTGTTGTATTTTTTTTCCTCTGGCTATGCTTGGCTGCATTATGCGAGACACAAAAAAGAGCTGAAAATCGTGTAAAAAATTATACCATGCTGCCAAGCAGGACATGGCAAGACTTGCAAATGGCGTCGCTATCAACGCTAAAGAATTCATATCTATATGCTATTAGTATCAGGGCTGGAAAGGCGTATGGAACTTCTGCGCAAAACTGCTTAAACTGTAAGCTATAAGAAATAAACAAACGCTTCAGCCCATATTAAACGCCACCAGCCCTGGTAGATATACAATATATTTACAATGTATGCAGACATGCTTCGCTAGCATGACATTTTGAGCTTTTGTTTATCCTTGCAGTGCGAGTGCTTCATCTTCTTTAGCATTATTTATTTTTTTTTTCGCGCAGTTGGCATATTTGCATTTTTTTAAGCAAAGTTTTTACATTCTTCTTTTTATTTTTTTGAAAATTTATGCGCACTGAACTTTATTGTTTCGGCATAAATATTATTTAGTGCAAATAATAATTTTTATTTTTATTTTTTCGCACTGCATGACTTTTATTTTTATTTCTCGCATATGCCTATTTCCAGAGCTGTTGTATCTAATGACATTGCAGCAGTATCTATTGTCCTGACTGACTTAGTTGAGTGACTCGCTGCTGCAGCTGCTGCATTGACATGGTTTCATTTTAAAACAATTATAAAATTGTTGTTGAAGCTCATCTCGTTGCCGATAATGATTGCCACATTTGAACTTTAACTGCAATTATTTCGCTTCAATTGATTTTCGCATTTTTAATTAAGAAATGTATGCAATTTCCTTGAGTGCTTTTCCAGCTGCCACATTCATGATGATGCCGATGACGCCATGACGCTGTTGGCATTAAAGCCAAATTAAAATCAATAATTGCATTTAAAAATACAACTCAGCTCGATTCGATTCGCTTCGAAACGATTCTATGCGATGCAATCTCAGCGACAGAGACACAGACAAGGGCAACTTCAAACAGATTGATGTATGAAGTTTTTAATTAATATTTTCCCAAGTGTGGCAACGCAGCGGAAATAAAATGCAAATAAATTCATTTGTATGTACATAAAAATAAAATAAGAAGCAACAAATTGTACATGGATTTGAAACGAAGTACTTATACGCTACACAAATGCGTACCGAAGTGTAGCAGTTTGTTGGAAGGTTCAGACCTTTGAAGTCTTTCATCGTCATTCTTAATCTAGTACCCTATCTATCTACAAACCAGAGTTCTGAAAAACTCGCTCATGAGCTGCTTACAAAAGCACACTTCAGCTCTCGCTCGTGTGCATGAGGTCATATGTTTGTGTGCAGTCTTCACTTAGCGAATATACGATCAACCATCTTGAATTTCGACCATTAAAATGTAAGACTGACGAATAACATACTGAACCGGTTAGAGGAGAGCCAAGCTTCTACAGATATCCTTCTTGCCAGATGCAGTCAATTGTTTGTTTAATATCTAAAAAGGCAGCAAAGCAGTATTGCCTATTGTCAAAGCTGCCAAGGATATATTGAACAACTCAATGGACTTATTATGAGGGACCATGATTCTGACTAATTGGCATGCGGCACATCTGGAACTGCCAATATTCTATTATAAATAACTCGCTGAAATATTTTAGAGAAGATTTTTAGGCTTATCAGGCTTCGGAAATACCATTTTCACTGCGTATTTCCATTGAAAGAGAAAGTGTTGCATGCGAATTATGGCATAAAACTAAGAGCAACTAAAATCAAATCAGGGATTTTGGTGGTTTTGAGCCTTTTAATTTGTAACCATCGGAAACAACATTCAAAGATTGGTTTCATCAGTTCAAAGACGGCCTTCAAGTCATGGAAAAGGTTCCAAGAAGGTAGATTAAGTTTATTAAAAGCCCCCCTTTAAACCCTCTACGTATTAATTTTTTTATAAACACATTTATTAATAATTAAGATTTTAACTGAAAACCAAAAAAATATGCTTCCCTCAAAAAAGTGAAGGGTATGCAAATTATAGCACCAACGAAATTTATATACATACATATAAATCTGGCTGCATAACGGTAAAGATAAGTATTATATTTATGCGAATGTGTTAGTATGTGTTTGTGCATGCGTTTTTTTTTTTTTTTTGTTATCCTTATTTACGCTTTGCGCAAACACTTAAGTGCAATCTTTATACGCCTTATTGAGTTTCGTTTGGCTGATTGCAACATGCGTTCTCGTACACATTCGCCACATTCATTGGTGGTCATAAAACAACATGCAATCGGAAGTACTTGCAGCACGTTTGTATGCGCACTGATAATGAAATCATCATTTTCAATTTGTATGCGAAAAGGAAAAAGCAACGAACAAAAAACAAAAGCAAAGAATACTTCTTTATTATTATTATTGTTATTTTAATATTGCGCATACGCCTCATTGGCTGTGCCAGCAGCAAGTCAGCAGCAGCCTTGACTCACAATCAACTCGTATAAGTATGAATAAATATTATTTTAGCGTGTTCAATTTTCAATGTTTATACAACATTTCATATGCAATTGTTTTCGTGCTTCATTCATTGCAGCTGGTTCAAGGAGGAGAACGAACAATTGCTGCCACTACAGCTGAGCGAGCGTATAACGATTGTATCTGCTGGACTGCTGAAAATCACCAAGGTATGCATTTTTTCATCTCAACTGTTTGCTACTTCATACGAGTATACACACGTAAATATTTGAATATCTATCATTCATCATTTCGTATAGGCACGACTCGAGGATAGCGGCAAATATCTGTGTTGGGTTAATAATACCGCCGGCGAGGAGACCATACAAGTATCACTCACAGTAACGGGTAAGTAAGCGGATGCACATATCTACTTAATTAAGCAGACCGGATATGCCTAGTGCTGCTACTATGCAAATGCAATGCATTTCCGGTTGGCTTAAGTTCAGTATAGAGTTTGAGTAAAACACGAAAAAAAAGAAAAGAAAAGAAAAAAAAAATCAGTTTGAAAACCACAAATCTCCAAAAGCTTATGTTTGTCATGTTTGTGTACTTTCCTCAACTTATATCTTTATCTTCTTTTCGCTCTGCCTGTTTTTACTTCCGTTGCGCTACAGCACCATTGACCGCTCATCTACAGCCGCAAGTGCAAACAGTCGATGTCGATAAGGATGCACAGTTTCAATGCATTGTCTCCGGACATCCGGTGCACGACGTTAATTGGCTGCACGATGGCAAGCCCATACTGCGAGACAATCGTGTGGAGGTAAGTAACTGAATTGTAATAGTATTTAAGGATGGTTTTCTATGTCTATAAAGGCAAAGAAAATTCTTTTTTCATTTTTATACAAGAAAAGACATATTTTTTTATGATAAAATTGCTTGTTAACTTGCTGAAGTCAATCAATATGCAAATATTTAAATCTGAGTCGATTAAGCAGAAAGGAATTAATTCGAAAAATTTTATGAAAAAGAAGAAAATTCTTAAAACGATAATTGGAAAAAATTTTAGAAAATATCAGAAAGAGATTTTATCTATAAAAGTTATGAATGGTCAAAGTCTGTCAACAAAACTTGCCTTCTGTCTGGCTGTCCGTAGAAACAGCAATAACTTGGAATACAAGGATAGAACGCTCAAATTAAAATATTTAGTCTGCCTATTCCCTCTTCAGCTAACGTATATTGAAGAGACTTGCTAACACCTCCCCAACCAAATCCGTCACCTCCTCATTTATTGATTTACATGTATCTACTGCGGAATTATCGTTATTTCCCATTTTTAAATATAGTCATGAAGGGTTTCAAAAGAGTCCTGTAACTTAAATATCAAATGTAATATGAAAATAGTACAGCCATGGAGGTACGAAAACTCTGAAATGGAGAAAAAATTAACTGTCGCAAAATGAACTGGCGGCGAGCCGCTGATCGACTTCATCGCGAGCTGCAACTTTTTGCCTCTGGAAGGCTACCAGAAGTGCCAAGCCGTACGGCAAGCAACGCTGCTGAACCCTAATAAGGCCTAATGGGGTGTCGATCAAATGCTGAACAGCTTAAGTCTTTGCTGATAACCTTGAGGATCACTTTCACTCACACGACATTGTACAATATTATGACATTGTTAAGACTCTAATCATCAAAGAATTTCCAAAGCAAATAGACTCTAATCATCAAAGAATTTCCAATGCAAATAGATTCACTATAGAGGAAACAGCAGCCGCCATAAAACTTAAGGTCCTGCCGAAGAGTGCGCTGCAACACTTAACATTGATATTCAATGCAATCGTGGTATTGCAGTACTTACCGGAGTTGTGAAAGCAGGCAACTATGATGATGATCAATAAACCAGGCTAGCCGGAGAAAGACCCGAAGCTTACCAGTGAATCAGTCTCTTACACTGGCCTTCGAAGGTATGGGAACGACTGATTGATGCCAGAATTGTGAACACCGTCGAGTTCAGGAGTCTCATGCCAGACTTCCAGTTTGGATTTCGCACTTCCATGGCAACATTGCATAGTTCCACAGGATTGTTAACCACGCACTGGAGGCCTTTGAGCATAAAACTTATTGTAAAGCTGTATTTGTGGACGTTGCCCAAGCATTCGATCAAGTGTGGTATCTAGGACTGCTCGCTAAAGTCAAAAACGGATTACCTTCGCCTTATTTCGCATTGATTTGGAAGAACGTTCCTTCAGAGTAAAAGTTCGGACAGAGCTGACCACCATCCACCCGGTTCGTACTGTAGTACCTCAGGGTAGTGTACTTACCCTCTTTCTGTTAGTTCTGTTCACTGACGACGTTCCCACCGGACGCTACTGATCTTGGCCTATCACCTCGCGGAAACCTTACTGACGCTACTCAGGACTAACTAGACCAACTTGCAAAGTGTGCCAAATGATGGAATGTTAAGCTAAACCCATCCAAATCTCTTAATGTATGTTTCACACTGCCACAAGGTAAAATAACTCTGCCCTTAATCAGAAAGATAAGACTTCATATCTCGGAGTCACTCAGGAAAAAAAAAACTAACTCTCGCCAGTCACATCAAAAAGAGAGATCTCGCCTGTAAAGCGAAGATTAAACGAAATTAAAGCCGCAGCAAGTCATAGCCCCCATGTGGTGGTACGTCATACAGATCTAGGGTATAGCCGCATACAGAAACCGGAGACAATTACGCCAAGCGAAGATTGAGAGGCTTCGATACTTCATACCGATCTGCAACTGGTAGTATATGAAGAACAGATCTCATTTCTGCAACATAAAGTTTTGCTTAGGCAAACGTCTACTACTACTAAGGCGTTTCCCTTACCAAAATGGGTATAGATGTGGATATCTTCAGATCCAATAGCCCACAGTCTTTTAATCTAAGATTCATGCTATCGATGCCTGACACTTATTAAAGGACAGAAGACCCAAAGACGCCAATATCACTATTTCCTCAGACAGCCAAAGAACAATCAAATCATTAATCTCTAGAAAGGTTGACAAAATAATAATTGTACATCCTTTAACAACTCTTAATGTGGCATAAGTACACCAATTGTTGGCTTTCTGATTGAAAGGAACTATCTAAAATCGGGGTCTGATACCTTATTTAGAAACCTTCCGCCGTCTTTGTTGGGCTGCGGGCAACATAATCATTGAAAAACATTTCAAAACGGCTGCCTTTTAATACTAGTTATGTAATGCTGGGCTTTCGCCAGCTAAGCAACTTCTGCAAACAAATTACTTTAATAGAAACACACTTCTTTGCATAGGATAACTAAGACTAATCTCAGAGTAACTTACGGATCATCTTCGACTGGGATATCAATTCAAAGGAATGGGTCTCTCCGCATTATATACTCTGTCTAAAAGGCTCTAGCTAGACTAAGAGATAAGCAACTACATTGCTATTTCTCAACTCTGTCAGTCATGAATAGGGTGCCAATTAGAAGCCAAAAGGATCTTGTCACTATTTATTGTACCTAATCATATTCACATTAAATCAGAAAAAGGAAGAAGTTACGAAAATGCATTTTAATTTCGTTACTAAACAATTATTTATTTCACATAAACTTGCTACTAATTGCTAAAAACTCTCTCCGTTTCTATTCCAGATACTAACAGATCCACCTAGACTAATCATTAAAAAAGTACAAAAGGACGATCCGGGCATGTATCAGTGTTTCGTTTCAAACGAATGGGAGCAAATACAATCAACCGCTGAGCTCCAATTGGGTGGTAAGTGAACAAAGCAAAATGAGAAATCAATTTACTTCAATTGAAATTTGTTTTATGACCAACATAATACATTTATGGCTTCCTGTGGTCATTAATAAGCACTTATTAGCAGAGCATCAGAGCATCAGAGTGGCAAACAAACAAACAAACAAGCAAACAAAACGCAAAAGCGCAATTTCCGCCATTTACAAACAAGTAAAGCAATGAGGAAATGCCTGGCTTGAAGCTGTAGTGCCATAACCGCAAACCACAGGCGCACACACACACACACACACACACACACACAAACACACACGCGCGTGCAAATGCGAATAAATGTTTGTCATAATTGCATTTCATTATTTTCTAATTTAGCAAATTGCTAATATTTTTCAAGTCAACAAAACAACAAGTTGAATCAAATCAATGACAAACACACACAAACAGACAGACAGACAAACGGACCGACAGACGCCACCCGCAGAGACCACTTCGCTTTATTGGTGTTTTTTCATGCGTCAAACGCCTTAGTAACTTAATTTTATTGCCAACACTAAATGCTAGCACGCCCAAACGCCTACAAATACCTAAGCCAAATACGCTTACCGCTTCCTCTGCCGCTGCTGCTGTTGCTGCTGCTGAATCAGAATCACTGACAGCGTTAAATGCTCGCAATGGCAACTGCCGCTCGAGCGCATTGTGACATTTAACAGGAAATAAGCGCAGAAATTGCCGCAGGCTAGAGAGCAAACGCACACACACACACACACACACACTTGTTGGTTTAGCAGTAGTACGAGTGCAAGGACGAAAGTTGTCGTAGTTGTATATCCAGACAGCTTGTTGTATCACATTGCCATGATTTGCTTTTAGGCAAAAGCGGAAATTGATTTCGATATATTATTGGCATAGTTTTGTAACAAACTCAAACACACACACACACACGTATATATATATATATATATATATATATAGATGTCTATGTTGCGTATACGTATTTATTTGTTGTTGTTATTGCTTTTAAGTTGGCATTTCGAGTGTTAAAAGCTAAAACGCCACAGGCGCCTATTAGCGACAGGATATGGCAGCAATTGTGTCAACGCGTTGTGCCAACTATCGTAAATGTCGAAGGAGTAACTGTATTTTGCTCTGTATATATATATATATTTTGTATCCACACTGAAAATAAAGGGAATATTTTATTAATTTTAAAAATTTAATTATTCAAAGTGCAACTATTTATAAAAGATTAGTAAAACTAAATATTGTCTAAAATCAATCAAATATTTCATAATCTCGGCAATATGTGGATAAATTGTTCGATACATATTTATACATTTTAATATTAATATTTAACTAAGCGTTAACAGTTGGAGACTAGAGAATCCTTAAGACTTCCCGACCACTGTAGCGTATATGAAACAGAAGTGATCCAGGAGAGTATACACTTTGTAAGGCTATACTCATGCAGCCAAGAGTATATGTACATTATCTCTGGTAATCAAGTAGCTCTCCAAGCGTTTTACTCAAGCAGTAGGATAACATGCAAGACTAGCCAAAAACCCAGTCGCTACCAATATTCTTCAAGGAAAGGATATGGTATAGTTGTGACTACTTATTTCATATATAAATTATGCTGCCCCTAATAATTCGAACAACGCTAGAAAATATCACAAATCTCTATTCTGGCAGAAGCACTTACAGGTTATTGCCTTCAAGGAACTCTAAAGATATATGCAGAAGTTGTGAAAATGCCGAGCAGGAAGAAACAAAAGAGAACTTTATATGTATTTAACTGCATGGCTCACAGTAGAAAGAGTTTTACCTTGCTCGTTAGCCTCTTCTTATATAGTCTCGCAGAAATCTAACTAGAATAAGAATTCCTGAATGCTAGAATCGTAAGTGGATATTAAATGTTATCGCAATAGTCTAATTCTAACCTAACTGACATCATAACTAATACCCACATCGGTCATTGCAATCTAGTCTAACTAATCTAGCCCACCTACGACCTCAGTGATGTGGTATATCATCTTATGGGCGTCAATGAACTAAATTTTTTTTGGAAATGTGCCCCTCTTTAGAGTGACATGCTTATTGATGTTGAGTTTGATATTCCACCTACTAAGAAGTCCGTCTGCTGTCTTACAATTCTAACTTGAGACATAAAAAATGATACCATAATCTGAAAAAAAGAAGCATCTTGTAAGGTGCAATGCTAACCACCTCTGTAACTGAGGTAAGCAGATTTACTGTATAACTTAATCTTTTTCGAGCTGCTCCCATATGGCCAAACGCTCAATTCAGTGCTCTATTGTGAACAACTGGACTGCTTGAAGTCAGCAATCGCCCAGAAGCAGCCATCTTTAGCCAATAGGAGAGGAATTGTGTTCCATTAGGACAACGCCAGACCATACACTGCAATTGTGACGCGCCAGAAACTCCTTCAGATAGGAGGTCCTTATGCATCCACCTTACAATATTTTGTGGGCAACCGACGGTTAAGATGCTTCACGTCGTAAGAGTTATGTAGCTAGGAAGCTCGCTTCGGCTTCTATGACAAATTATCGCACACCAGAGACAGTATTTAACATTACAATAGCCACCAAGAAAGAATTGGCGGCTGTAATCATTCATAGGATTAGTGAAGTCATTGTCTGATTACTTGAAAGTAAATAAAAATATTGATTAAGTTCCCTTTTTTCTTTTGAAAGCACAGGCGTCTGATAGAGCTATTCGCCTTATAAACGTTTGCATGCTATTAATTAAAGCTGAGCTGGTGTAGCTGTATAAGAGCATAGATTATACGAATGCTTGATAGAGACGTTCGATCAAAGTGGTGCCATGACACCACACCACTGCTACCACTGTCTATCTTAAACTTTGAGTCTTCATCGGTAGTGTCGTATTTGTTGTCAGGGCTGTAGAACTGCATTGACCGCGTTTATGGATAACCCCAAATGAGTTGCTCCCTACAGTTGAGCATGTGAATTGAATCTCGTTTGCTTTGGCAAGGCGACTAAAAAAAAACTTGGTAGTTATCTTATTGCCATTGTTGTGACTAATACTGTTGTCCCTGCTGGGGTCACTGGTGCTCTACTAACGCTACTATAACTGATTCCACGACAAATGCTGGTGCTTTCGAGTGATTTCTGCGTATGATAACCATGTTGATGCAAGGTCAGATAGATAAGACACCAGTATTTCTATAGAAGCATAAACAACTCTAGAGCTTAAATATTGAGGTCAATTCTGGTCGGAACAAAAATTTGGTTTTTGAGATATTTTCATGCTTAATGAAACTGGGAGATTTGTATCATCACGTCACCCAGATTACTTCGCCCCTCTGCTGGCGGTTATATTCTAAGATTTAAATTTTTTCTTGAATTTTAAAGTATGCAGTTTCATTATTTAAATAATTTAAAAAAAAATGTTTACTACAAAATATTTTTCACAGTGTTTGCAACAGCGGATATGCATTTAGAAAACATATAAAAAAATGACATCTCAGATGACAGCTCTGCCAGTAACATGTCGCCTTGACAACGCTTTTGTGCCAAAAAATAAATAAATGAAAAAAAATCTATATAGCAATTTAGTTTCCCTAAGGAATGCAGTTGACTTGAGCGGAAACTGTTGCAATTCGAATGCTATTTCGTGACAGTTTTCAAAATAACGTCATGCTTAAAACTTAAACGAAAATTGTTTAACATTTCATTATATTTTAATACAAATCTTGCTTTGCTTTACTTTGAAGCGCGCTAAATCATCTAACTTTTCATTTTCATTTGCAGATGCCTCACCGGAATTGCTTTATTGGTTCTCAGAGCAAACACTGCAGCCGGGACCGACAGTGTCATTGAAATGCGTTGCAACTGGAAATCCACTGCCGCAATTCACATGGTCCTTGGACGGATTTCCGGTAAGTCAATGTAGAAATATGTGTGTGCTTGCTGCACTAAGCTTGTTACAAGGCATTAACACGTACATATATGCAATAAGTAAGTATGTAATAGTAGCTGTACAAGCAGCTAAGCTACACACGTACGCGCACTAAGCATGCAAACGGAAATGAAAACTGCGTTTCCGTTTCTGCAACGTTAAACTTGCGTTCGCCGCCGCCATTACTGACATGGCAAGCCACTCAGCCGTAAGCAAGCAAAGCAGTATTGAATGCTTCGAAAGAAAAGAAAACCCAAAGAGTAAGCAGCCATGAGTTGTGCAAATGTTTCGAAGAAAGCACGACAAAGTACTGCAAAATCTTTGCCGTAGCTACTTGCACACGTAAAGTTTCAACTAGATAAAATCTGGCAAAAATGAAAATCTGCATGAAAATTAAAAAAAAAAAATAGAAAAAATTCAGTTGAACCGATAGCTTGATACACTTTATATGAAATGTTAGCTGAAGATGTTTCTGTCTTATAAAGACTTTTTCAAAACAACTTTCATAAATTGATGTTTTTTGTGATTAATATATATTTTTTTTTAAGAAAATATAGCAATTTTTTAGCTATTAAACTAATAATTCATCTGTCACCAACCTTCCCAACTTCAACTTAACAACCCACTTTCACACAAATCGTATGCAGTGCATAAATAGAAATCGAGAAAAAATACTCAAAAAGCAGAGTTTGCATTGCATACTTTGCTGCATGCCTTTTCTGCTCTTGTATTTGTTTTATTTTTGCATATTTTCAACTGCATTTTGCTTGTTTTTGGTGCTTCGTCCTGCTTCGACCGATTGCGCGCTGGTAGCGGTGGCAACCTCAACGAAGACGAGCTCAATGTATTTTCCAAGGCTTTTGCTTCGTTTATTTGCATAAATTTTCATTTTCTTTTTTTTTTTCGTTTTATTTTTACTCTTTGCTTTTCTGACATTGTTCACTGATATTTTGCTTGCATTTGCCTGCTGAATCGAAAGGCTGAGCATCCCAGTTCAAAATAGTAGAGACAGGCTCTTCGATATCTTTGGCAGCAGCAGCATATGCTCATACAACTACCTTCAGCTTCAGTTTCAGCTGTTTTCTTCATTTATTGATTCAATCGTTCGTTCATTCGGTTTTCTTCTTGTCTTTGGCAACATTTTTATTGCAAATTTTATGCAATTTCAATCAATTCGATTTACATGAATTTTTCATTTTTTATTTAGTGATTTCTTTTTTCTCGCTCTCTCTCTCTTCTTCTTCGCCTTTGCTGTTGCACAAATTTCAGAGTATAGAGGCATCATTTTTAATATTCTTAGTTGTTTGAAGTGTGCTGCATTAAATGTTTACTAAAAATTTACGAAATAGAATTAGACAAATCTCTTATATAGTTTCAAACTGAAGGATCTCTAATGTATTGAGTTATATTCATATTTTATTTTTTTATTTATTATTATTTTATATTTTATTTAAAGGACAAAGAGCAATCTTAGCGATCAATTAAATGGCGGACTTAGTTTGAATGATGAATCAAATAAAAATCTTTTCCCAAAAACTTTAAACAATTTTAAATTTTCCATCTGTAAAACCCACGAATTGTTTTGTCAAAAATACTGATTTAAAACGCTTTTATTAGCTTGGCCTGTATATATCTATGTAACGGAATCCTTCAACTTAATTTCACCAACTTCCTAAGCACCGATGACAGCACAATAATTTCCCAATTTTTACTTAATATACTGACCAGGATCATCAGGATAAAATGAATAAAATTATAGTTAAAAAAAACGACTTTTATGATTCTCAATCAGTTTATACAGCGGTGCTATGGAGTATTGTAATGAAAAAAAAATTAGTAACATTTCTATTCTTTATGTTTTTAACACACTTTTTTTTTTTTTTTAGTTTTTTTTTAACTATATTATTTTATTATTTGATAGCTGGCTGTCTTCGTTTGGGTTTGTTGAAATAATGTGTTTAATTTATTTATCGATTAAAGTTTAGGAGCCAAGTTAAGTTGCATGTCTGAAATAAATTGTAGCAACTATCTAATACACTCAATTTATTCATAGTGTTCTCTTTTTTTCGAATAATTGCCTCAAACTTCAAGCATTTAAAATATGACAGTAATTTTATATCTCTATGCAATTTGTTTATGTACTTCGAAATCCTTGCTACATTTTTTTTTTATCTTTATATTGCAGATACCAGATAGTTCGCGTTTTTTAGTGGGTCAATATGTTACAATACACGACGATGTCATCAGTCATGTGAATATCTCGAATGTCAAAGAGGAGGATGGCGGTGAATATACCTGCACTGCGCAGAATGCGATTGGCAAGTGAGTATGCCAACAACAACAAAAACAATAGAAACAAGACTATATATGCGCTGCATAAAAATATTACCCATACGCCATGATGTACACAAAAAAGCACTTGCAAGCATAAATTTAGTTGTTGCGAAACATAAAATCCAAACAATTTACTAACCCACACGTACACACGTGAGAGGGCATATAAATAACTGACATTGTTGTATGCCTGCAAATAAATACCGACACCGATATACACTCACACACACACACATATAGGCACATAGAAGCCGCTTCAAGTAGTCGCGCCTAGCAACGTGAATCGCGCTATGCTTCAATATTTCAATATTGCAAGCCTTCAACCATTTTTATAGTATTTCTTATTTTCTATTTAAATTGTTTCTATCCTTTTTACAACAGAGTATCGCACAGTGCCAAAGTGAATATCTACGGTTTGCCTTATATACGCGAAATGCCAAAAATAACTGGCATATCAGGTTCGGATTTGATTGTTAAATGTCCTGTGGCGGGTTATCCAATCGATAAAATACACTGGGAGCGTGGTAAGTATTCGAGGCAGAAGAATTTTTCTTATTGCTTAAGGAAATGTGGTGATTATCGGCTATAATAAAAGAAAATGGCTTAGGAAATCTTAGCACAGCATTAAGAGTTGCGTATGTGTAATGTTGCATAGAAAATATTACTCATACGCAATGTTGAAAGTCTTAAACACTTAAAAAATTCTATAGTTAAAGTCAATAAGAAAAAAAAGCGTGAAGCGAAGTGTATTTAAGGAAGTATTTACAGTACAGTAGGAAATATCAGCTGCATATGAAGTTTCGAAAGTTTGATCGGTTTATATTAGCGCGTATCAACTTCTGTTGACAAGAGATATTTTATAAAGCAAGGGATATATTATATTATAACGCTATACAAAAAATTCAAGAAAACTAAACGGTTTTATAAATCACTTGTTACTAGCTTCGAGTATGCAATGTCCTTTCAAACAGAACTAAAAATAGCACAAAAAAAAACTGCTCCTAGCATATAATGATGCTTCAAAGGTATACTCACTCGCATTGTATAATAAATATATAGGCTTTTATATTGCAAACTATACCACAGCGCTACATAATTAATTGCGATAATATCCTTGTGCTTTTCTTAATGTCCATTTCTCGCTCTCTCTCTCTCTCTCTCTCTCTCTCTATCTCCATTCTTTTTTGTTTGTTTTTATTATCTTTTATTTCTGCGCTGATGCAATACGAAAGATGGCCAAACACTGCCCATAAATCGTCGCCAGCGCGCTTATAACAATGGAACATTAATAATTGAGCAGCTACAGAGGCTGGAGGATGCCGGAACTTATACGTGTATGGCGCAAAACAAACAGAAGCAAACATCACGACGTAATGTGGAGATACAAGTGCTCGGTAAGATGAAGCGGAAATTATGCTCCAATTTATTGTTTCAAAAAACAACAGAAATTTTGAGCATAAGTGCAAAAACCACTGCGTATACTTAATGTGTCAAAAACTATGCAGTACATATTATGTATACGCAACGTTGTAAGCCATACAAAATTTTTGCACAAAATAAAATAAAAAATAAAATAAAAATACTTTGTCACTAAACTATGACAAAGTATTATGCAGACAAAAGCCAAAACAAGGAAAATATTTTTGCTATTGAACAAGTCGAGTCGACTCCGTGTTAAGCTGCTGTTTTTTACTGGCTGCTGCAGCAACAATGCAACTATTTCAATTATTATGCACGGCAATAAAACTATGCAACTATTTTATGCCGCCCGCCATAGCTATTAATACTACTACTTCATGCTGCGCCGTCGCCACTTTGCCACTTAACAATAAAGTCAATGACATCCATCGGTGCAGCAGGACGTTGTGAAATGAGAGGCAGCCACGTTGAGTATCTTTTTCGCTATGGCAACTGCATATTATAGTAATTTCTACAGTTATCAACGAAATGCACATAATCGGTGCAGCTGTTGAGGACCATAAGGACTATCATGATAATGTTGATGATGACGCTGATGATGATTATCAGCAGCAGCAGCAGCAGCAAGTTTTGTGGCTTTTGTGTATTTTAAGCTGCGCGCTCTGCGCTACTATATACAATAGTTCTTCAGACCGCAATTGTAATGAGTTTTCGCCACGCCAATAGACACACATACAGTCGAGAGCAAGTTGTTGCTAGCATTGGGTGTTGCTGCAGACGACAGTGCTGGCCTAATGAAAAAAGGATGCGCGGAATGCATGCTTATTGTCTCATTGCACTGTACTAGCATAATTTTCTTTTAAAATAAACATTTTTTTTTTTGTGTATTGCAGTACCACCGAAAATAATGCCCATTCAAGCAATGACAAACATGTTGCGCGAAGGTATGCGCGCTGCTATATCCTGTCAGATACTCGAGGGCGATCTGCCTGTTAGTTTTCGCTGGGAACGCAATGGCAAGCCGCTCATAGGCACTGGGTAAGTTTTTTTTATTGTCGAATGGACTAAATTACAGCGAAGTGGCGCAATACGTGTACACAGTCGGTCGTATATTATGGATAAATTTAGAACAGATACGACTATATGCGCGGAGATACACCTTGAAGGGTCACTTATATCTACAAACAACTCATATAAAATGTCTAAAAATTCCATTTTCTCTATTAATCAATTTTTTTTCGTATTCATGCAACAATAACATAATTTTACTATTAACTCCTCCACTCTTACAGCAATGAAGTATTTCGCCGTCTTGACGAATACTCTGCCAGTCTAGTCATCGAACATATCGCTTCCGATCATTCGGGCAACTATACCTGCATTGCCAGCAATGTGGCTGGCACAGAACGTTTTACTGTACCGCTGACCGTTAATGTACCACCGAAATGGATACTTGAACCAAAAGACTCCAGCGCACAAGCCGGACAGGATGTGCTGCTACACTGCCAATCTGCGGGTTATCCCAAACCGACAATCACCTGGAAGAAGGCTATCGGTCCAACACCAGGCGAATACAAGGACTTTCTCTACGAACCCACCGTGCAACTATTTGCCAATGGCACCATTTACTTTAAGAAAATCAGCAAAGAATCACAAGGCCATTTTCTCTGTGAGGCAAAGAACAATATCGGCTCCGGTGTGAGTAAGGTCATCTTTCTCAAGGTAAACGGTAAGTAAGCCAGGACGAAGTCGCATTAGATTAGTGCTTAAGTTTACTGCCTTTGCTAATACTGCGTTCAATTTCGTATCTCAGTGCCAGCGCATTTTCAAACTAAATCGAAGCAAATATCCGTGGCCAAGGGCAAACAGGTGCATGTGCAGTGCAATGTGCAGGGTGACAATCCAATCGACTTTAAGTGGAAAATACAGGCAACGCAACAGTATCTGGATGAATCGTTAGACTCAAGGTATTATGGCGGCGGCATTTCTTTTGACTTGGCTTTATTTTTCTTGCTTTTGAGTTCTATCTTCTTTTTGCTTTTATTTTTTCTCTATTTTTTTTCTGCATTTGGCTTATGTTGAAATTGGATTGGTTTGGCTTTAGCTACGTTTTAGCTTGATTACTGTCCTCAACAACGCATTCTTCTTCCTCGTTCCGCTTCCTTTTACAGCAAGCATACATTTTTTTCCATTCCTTCTTGCCGCCTGCATCTGACGCGCTGTCTTCGTCTGTCTAAATGCCAGTCTGCGTTTAGAGTTCGAAATCAATTCAAGTCAATTGCATGCAGAAATTGCTTTTAATTAAAAGTCCTTCGCAAATAGCGTTACACATACAAAGTTCTAGAGTCGACAATTTGTTTCGATTTTTTTTTTTTTTTTGCTCTCTCTTTCTCTCGATGTCTCAATCGTTTATGTTAGTGAAAAAAAAAAAGTTCTAAAGAATTTAATTTGCATTTTTTCATTTAGGCTGTAAGAAAGGCAAAAAGAAAATTTACATTTATTTCGAAAGAGTATTTTCTATTTTTCTTGCTTGAATTCAAATTCAAGTTGGCACCTTGTGCAAATATTACGGAATACGAATTGAATTCGTTTAGTGCAGAACTTTAATTTTTTGATTTTTAGTTTTGGCTTTTTTATTTAGTTTTCCAAAGTCAACTATTCAATTGGATTTGTTGAATTTTTATGAAAAAGGTAAATAAACCAAATTAGGCCGATTTATGAATTCGATTAACAGAAAGGCTTTAAAGTGAGCAAAATTGTTACGGTTAACGCCAAATAAAAGTCCGGTGACTATGCGAGGTCATTTTGAATTGAAAATTAGTGTTTAATATACTGTGATGCGGAATAAGTGAAGATGAAAATACTGATAAACTAATCAAAGTTTCAATGTTCTTTTAACGTGGTGTGAATTGTTGTCCATCTATCTGACTCCTATATGCATGAATTAAAACTAGTCTCCCAATTTTTAACGTTACGAGCTGAAATTGGGTATTGATTCTTGTAAAATACTAAATTGATTCGATTTTCACAAATTGCACAGAAAACTAGTCCTTGAATGTGGAAAGGATCATTGAAATAGAGCTAACAATTTGCTTCATAGTCCATGATAGATGTAAATCCAAGTGTAACGCTCAATAAATTTTTGGAGAAGACTTTTTGACAGAGCAAAAAGGAAGCACTTGACAATGTTGGCACACTTTGTGTTGATTCGTAGCGCCTTCTGTTATCAAATCGTTATATAATTAGAAGAATATACAGTTTACAAAATTATTTGCTTCGACGTTAGCCATGGCATTCAAAAATTTCATAAAACTTATCTGCATATGTACAAGAAAAAACTACTCAGCAAAATTGGATTTAATGGATTTTTCGATTTTTGTGCATAAGTATGATCATACTCTAAAAAAAAGGTTTATGTCTTCTTTTGGTAGACAACTGTCTTAGGACAGTAACCATATTATCCATATCCAAGTCGACAGCACAGTGGTTCTCAATACTTTCCAAGATATGGTGACGACATATTGCCAGGCTATTATGTCCATCTCTTATCAATAAGTGCACTGCATGACCTTAACTCAGCGGATCTAGACTATCATTGAACTCGAAGACTTATATATATCTCCCACAAAAAAGAAAAATCTTTTTCAGCACTTTTTTTAAAACGCAACATTTTCATCAGAGTTTATACTTTAATTCCTGCAAGCTAAACTCCCGATTGGCCACAAAACCTTGCGGTAATGTTATTTCATTTAACTTCTTTTTTTTCTTTATGCTATTTTGTGATTTAAATATTTTTTCCACTTTACAATTGCAATATTTAAATATGTCTAGCTACGAAATATATATTTTTTACCTCTTTCACGTATATATTTAACATTCATTCTGACTTGATTCTTATTTATTTATGCTGTTTACTCGCGTTCACATACAACTTTAAACTCATGTGTCTTCGTCTTTGTCAACATAAATGCAACACCAACAAAAACAACAACTGCTGCTACTACTACTACTACTACTTGAACAACGACAACAATAAAACATTGTTATAAAATTGTATCATTCGCTCGCTCACGTTGTACAAACATGTTTTATCTACGTAAATGTATCTGCAACTGCGTATCTGTACAAAATGTATTCGTGTATCTGCGTATCTGTGTATCTTTCGCTTTGCTTTCTCATTCGTACATGTACAAACAACGCTTAAATGCATTTACTTGCATATAAATTTCACAACACACACACACACACACGCACGCACGCAAATATATTCATATGACACATGGTATGCTTGCGTGTACAATCATTCTTTTACGTTCTCAACTGGCTCAACTGGCTGCTCCAGATACACAATACGAGATCAAGTACTCGACGACGGCATGGTCTCTGAATTGGGCATTTCGCATACGTATCGCCAGGATACGGGCATTTATATCTGTCAGGCAAGCAACGCATTCGGACAGGTAAGTCTTGACAAACGTAGCTAAATTGAAGGAGGGAGGAAAGGCGGTTTGGAGATGTTGTAGGCAGAGCGGCTTATTTTGAGTCTGAAGTAGTCCATGTGTCG
This sequence comes from Leucophenga maculata, assembly GCA_035044805.1. Lineage (NCBI taxonomy): Eukaryota > Metazoa > Arthropoda > Insecta > Diptera > Drosophilidae > Leucophenga > Leucophenga maculata. Next base: position 3,048,560 of record JAWNNP010003455.1, on the reverse strand, counting down.
CCATTGCACTTGATTTATTGTATATTTTCATTCAACATTTCTACTTCAGTTCAGTTCAAGCAGGCCTATTGCGAAAATCTCGACAGCTAGACAATGCCTGGCAAGGTTTGCACTTAGACTACAAGCAAATGTGTGATGCTAAGCGGATTGATATGCATTAAAGCTTAACATTCGGAAAGATATTGAAACTATGTATTAGTACTTTTTTTTCTTTTCTGTTTTAATGTTCAAAATGTTTTGATTTATTCGCTTATAAATCAAATAGTTCGTTCAATGCTAAAATAAAAAGCAAAACTATGCGTAAGACAACTGATTTAAAATTTAAGAAAGTTAAGCAAATTTGTTATATTATATATGAGGAAAATCACGGAAAATGGCGCTTGTGGTTTTTAAACAAGCTATAAGTACCTGCTGAATCACTACAGCAATTGCAAACAGACATAATATCACGAAAGATGGACATAAATCACCGATCCGTCAAAATTCAGTCATTATTTTAACTCGCGTTTAATAGCTGTCCAATTGAATGTTAAACAAATATGCTGACACTAGAGCTGTGCAAATTTTGAAATGTGCATCTCCAATATTTTGACTATTGAAAACACCTGAAATTAAAAAATATAACTGAAATTCAGAAGTTTAACTGGAAGCTCAAAATTGTTTTAGATACTTCTCAAGCCAATCTAATGTCAACATTAATGAAGACTCAGGTTTTAATTTAACTTCCAGATTAAAGATTAAAGAATATAAAGCACAGTTTATAGATTTATTTGGTTTATAATTTGAAGGAGTTTATCTTTCTTTAACTTTAAAAAGATGGGTGATTTTTGTATGGGTGATAATATAGCGATACTAGTTTAATAAAGATAAATCATTTGTGAAGATAATGTTCATCCGAAATAGACTACAGAGATGGCAAGATTACTTAATAAAAAGTAAAGAACATAATATGTGATATTTGTGCCCCAAAAATCTAAAAAATGGCTTTGACAAAGGGCCCACAATGAACCAAAACGTTGCTGGTCAAGGATAATGTGATATTATCAGTTTGTTGGATAGTTTGTAACGCATGAAAATAGACATTGTAGACTCAATTGCCTTTCATCTGCGTTCCAAGAAGCATCTGACTAGCTGTATAGGCTGACCATTAACTCTTTTTTTATAGTCTGCTGTCTGCTAGTTAGTTATGTCCCCAATTTTAGAGACTTTGGGGTCGTTCTCTAAATTGGTGGGAAGAGGCCTTTTAATGTGCCGAGTAGACTGTCGTGTCATTCTCGGTCAAAAGCCTATCGGATCTCCGGTAAACCGCTACTGTGTATTCCTTCGCCTGGAATCCATCTAGGATAAATTTCAACAACCCAATCAGTTGTTCATGAGTATTGTGTGGCATAACTGATAGGAGGCTATCGTTTGATTAACCTCGCTGGTTGCCAGTATCCTCATCAAAAGGCATCTCTCAAACAGTTTCGCAATGGACGATGGTAGACTGATGAGTAAGTATGAGTCAACGACCAACAGGCTCTTTCCGGCCTTATACACCATATTACCAGCAAAAATATCACTTTGATGTGTTGTGCTTTCAATGTACTTCACCACCTTGCTATTAATTTAATTTTTGGTATATTTTCAATCAAATCTAATTAAATAAACATTATAGAATCACATCAGAATAAAGGCCACCATACAAATATATGGTTCAGGAGGCTGTAGGATAACTCGAAATCCAGCACACTTGACTGCAGTGTTGTTTCTTGTGTATATATAAAGATTTGCTCCATTTAAATATAATATTGTTATAGATGAAACGGATTTATACCACTGTGCAGACTAAAGAAAGCACTACGACTAATGACAGCCGAATGTGCTTGCTATGCCAATAAATATGCAGACTTTATATAGAGTACATATTTAATTGTATATACTTGTCTATCGAATATGCCTCTCTTCTTCATTCTATCTTCATCCTAACTTCTTCACTTCCTACATAATACACTAATAAAATACTTGAATTATATTTCACTTATAACATGGCAGGACGAAATGTCGATACAATTAATTGTACAAGAAGTGCCCGAACAGCCCAAAAATCTACGCATTAACTCACAACAGTCACGCAGTTTGCAACTAACATGGAGTCAACCTTTCGCTGGCAACAGTCCAATTGAGGAATATCATATATTCTACAAGCAAATCACAGGTTAGTACATATAATAATTTATTGTCAGGGCTTATGACGACAGCTGCGTCAGAATTTATGCCGGGATTTGCAACGCAAATTCTAAAACATGCGCAAAATTAATTTTATTTATTTTCATTTTATAAATATTTTATTTTGCTTCTTTTAATTTCACACACATGCACACACACACGCAGATATCTGGCAGAATGCCGAGCACATAACCATCACCGGCGGTCAGACTGTTGTCAACATACAGAATCTACGTCCCGCCAAGGCCTATCACATACGCATGTCAGCTGAAAATAAGCTGGGTGCATCCGAATACTCTGAAGTTGTGCAGGTCACCACATTGGAGGAGGTACCGTCCGGCCCACCGCTCAATGTACGCGCTGAGCCAAAAAGTTCAACAGAAATCTCGGTGACATGGGATGCACCGGAACGTGACCACTGGAATGGTATATTACTCGGTTACTATGTGGGCTATCAGATGTCGCTAACGCCTGAGGACAAGGAAGTCAATCCGACACAAGGTTTCAGCTTCAAAACGGTTGAAGTGCGCTCTCATTTCGGCGGTGAGACAGTGCTGTCGAATCTGAATAAGTTTACACAGTACCATGTCATCGTGCAGGCCTATACAAGTCAGGGTAGCGGACCGCCAAGCAAGGAAATTGCTGTGCAGACCATGGAGGATGGTAAGTGTTGTTGTCTGCATACGCTGGCATACATTGATTGGATTTGTTAATTGCCCGAGGCGGCGCCTTGACGCCTACGGTATGCACCCAAAAAAAAAAATGAGAAAAAAAAAATGAGAAAAAAAAATCATATCCTTTCATGAATATCCTTTCACTGTACTGTTGACACTTGTAAAACGTTTAATAAACTTTTCAATTTTATTTCATGCTGCATTTCTTTTACACTCTTCAGTGCCCTCTTCTCCACCCGAATCACCGCAGTGCGATGTACTCGGCTCAACATCGATTTATATCACCTGGTCACCGCCGGATGTGGACGGACAAAATGGCAAAATCAAGGGATACAAAGTGTTTTACATATCAGTCGATGAGCTTTACGGTAAGTGGCGCAGATTTTTCGCATTCCGTACTACTCAGCACGGCTGAGCTCAGTGCGGCGCGCGGGTGTATGTATGTCTGTGTCGTTTACACAGCACAAACACACACATGACCTCGCCCGATATTGCCTACATCCATTTGGTCAGTCGTGTTCAACCATTCCACATTGAATCGTTGTTTGCGTTTCAAATTACTTCGGAGAAATTGGGATTTCGTCGGCAATTTAGTGTTGCCAATTATGCAGACCATTAATTTTTAACACCTCAAGTGTTGATATAAACACAAACACACACACATATAGAGATAGCCAAAAGGACTCGAGTCTTGTGCAATGCGTATATGGAAATGGCTTAAGTGAAATGTTAGATAAATTATAAAATCACACTTCCTGATTTTGCCTCGCAGCCATACAACAAAAAGAAGAACATCCCAATGGACTGCATCGATTTTAAGTTTATTTGCTATTTTAAAATTTTCTAATTTCTTTTTCCAATTTATTTCAACTAAATTGAAGACTAAATTGGAGACTAATTCGAAATGAAGTATTTATGATGGAAGAAAATATTTCTACACAGCTGCAATATATTATTTTTAATATAGACAAGGAAGAACAGCATCCTCAGGCACATAACTGAATTGACCACCTTATACCCTACTATCTATTCCAATTGGTGGAAACTATATTACTTCTCTTAGGTTATATTTACTCAAAACCAAAATAGATATTACTCAGCAAATTTTTAGTAAAGAAGCGAAGACGAGTTCCCTTTATAGAAGACCTATTATTGGCAATTTTCAGGAGCAAACGAGGGTGGATTTTAATCCACAGTTCAACTCTGAACTCGAAATAAACGATTTTTCCTAAGCTCTTTTGGCTATTCGTATATATTAAAAAACCCAAAGTCGTGCTTTCAATATTTAAGTCCGTCTCCCTATATGTTTGTCCCGGATTATCTCAAAAGCTACGGAACCAATTTTGATGGAACTTTCACTATCTGATAGAGATTTTTTAGAGATTAATAATATTATTTTATATACGGGAAAAAGGAGCGGCCTTATGTATTCTATAAGGAGAAAACCATAGTTCATTATATTTTATTGATTATTCTATCATTTAGAACATATGTGCAGCGCCTCCTATTTAAGCAACAAACAAAATTCGACCAATATTTTGATATAATTGATTTGGTGCAAATGGTTCATCAGATGAGTTTATGTATAATGCATCAAGAAAAGTATGTTCCACTAAAATTTAAATTCTCTACGGTTGCCCTGTGGGACTGTTTGTTGCCAGATTTACACCTTATTTCGGAATATTTTAACTATAAATTCGTATTTTCGAATACCTTTATCCCAATTCCCTATTTCCAATGCTTTTATTTGAACTCATTATTTTTAAATTCATATTTTTATATCCAAATAATCTTATTCTCTTTAAAATATTCCCATTTTTCTTCTTCTTCAAAAACCTGTCTTGCCTTTAAAATGTTTTCGTGTTATATTTTGCAAACAACAATTGCTAAAGTATTGAAATTCTAAGCTTCCAATATATATCCTTTTAGTCAGCAAACATTGCGCCATTTTACACCTTCCCCTACTACACACAACTTGGCTACATAAATAACGATTTCAATCCTTTAGGACCACAGCTGTCTAACAATAGCTTAAGCATCCTTTCAGGCAACATTCACTGAGTCAATTGAATTCAAATTGTGAGCAATTTATATTGGCATCATTTTTCACAAAACATAACGAAGCTCTCGCGTAGTGCGGAAGTCGGCTGGCGTGGATGATGATGACGTTGGCGACAAGGATATTCGCGTGCTTTACATGACGACTATTTTTTTTTTTTTTTTTTTGCCAACATTCTTTCATTTTATGCCTTCATTTTATGTGCTCCTTCTATATATATATACATATACTATATTGCAGAAACCGATCCGGAGGTTGTGAAGTCAACAAATCAATACGTCACCATTGAGAATCTGCACAAATACACCAACTACACTGTATGGGTTTTGGCTTACACCAAAGTAGGCGATGGCATGAAAACAAAACCATTTTATTGCCGCACCCATGAGGATGGTAAGCGAAACTGTGGCGTGGCATGACGTTGCGCGTTGTGCAACATGGTTCAATGAACTCTTCGAGAGTACTTGTGCTGCATTTAACGCTTCTTTTTTTATTTACTCGCGTATTTCACTCTTCTTACAGTGCCCTCAGCGCCGCAGGCAATCAAGGCGATACCAGCGTCTAGCGCAAAAATCATAATCTCCTGGCTGCCGCCGGAGTATCCCAATGGCGACATTGTAAGTTAGAGAACGCGTTTCTTTTGCTAATTAAGCAACAATTAATGTCGCGTTTTATTTACTCCACAGACTGGTTACACCTTTTACATGTCCATGCTCGAGGGCGGACGTGAGGAAGGCACACATAAACGTCTACTCGGACCATTTGTCGAAATGCATGAGACAGTGCGCACCCAGGAATCGGCGACATATCAATTCTGGCTGACAGCCTCGACAAAAATGGGCGAGGGCGAGAAGACTCAAGTGGTAACAGTGCCACCCAATAATAAAGTACCCGCGCGTATTGTCTCCTTCAGTCAGCGCATTGTCACACCGTGGAAGGAACATCTCGAGCTGCCGTGTCGTAAAGTGGGTGCGCCGGCACCTGTAACCATTTGGCGTCAGGATGGCCATAACATGGAGACAAATGCACGCAAAACCATTGCCAAGAATGGTACACTCTACATACACGAATGCCAATCAATCGATGCCGGCAACTATACGTGCAGCGTGGAGAATACCTGGGGCAAGGATGAAATTGTTTACAATATTGTGGTCAAGGTGCCGCCGGAGGCACCCAACTTGACTGTGGTTAATACATACACGGATAGTTTGCATTTGGAATGGCTGGACAACAGTCATGGTGGCAGTCCCATACTTGGCTACGTCATAAACTATAAACGCGACAATGGCGACTGGGAGGAGCTGCAAGTTGATGCCAAGACTAATTCACATTTGCTGAGCAATTTATGGTGTGGCACACGCTATCAGCTGTATATAACTGCTTACAATAAGATCGGCACTGGGCTGCCCTGTGACATTGTCAACTCCTATACTAAGGGTAATCCGCCAGTGCAACCCAAGCATTCACAAATGATAACAAATAATTCGACAAGCGTTACCTGTTGGCTGGATTCTTGGGGTGATGGTGGTTGTGGCATATTATACTTTATGATCGAGTCACGTGTCTATGGGCGTTCCACTTGGAATGTGGTCTCGAATCATATACCGCCGACTGAGCGTATATTTACGGTTAGTGAGTTAGTTCCTGGCACCAAGTATCAACTGAAAGTGACAGCGCATAACAATGCCGGTTCGACGACGGCGGTGTACAACTTTACAACGCTCTCAACACAGGGTGGTAAGTTTATTCTGAATAATAAATGCGAACCTTTTAATAAACTGCTGTATATAAATTATTTCAGTGCTCTACAACAACGAACACTCGAATCCGGTCTCACATATGAGCGATGGCCCCTTCTATGCCAATTTCAAGGTGCTGCTGCCTGTCTGTTTGTCTATGTTTATGTTGCTGGGACTTATAGCAGCTGTGCTGCTTATACGCAAAAGAAGTAAGTTTAAAATTGGTCTATAATTTCTGATTTCATTTGTATTTACTAGTAAAAAGTTGAACATATGTCTAATTGGCGCCCAAAGGGGGACCATTAAGAATTCTCCATGCTGTTATTTATTTTGTATCGACTTACTTGAACGCAACGAAAAAAATTTATTCAATACCATTAAATAGTTTAAATACTTAATTGTTGCCCCACATTTGGCGCCAATTAGTTATAGGTATGAATCTCAAACCTCAACTCTCTGGTTAAACCTTTTTGATCTGAAGTTATATGAAAACCCTTTGTTAAACAGATGCGTCAGACGTGATTATTCTGTATAATAGCATTTAAAATCGAAATAATCCCACGTTCGGCGCCAATTAGTCGTCTATCAACGAAATCTGCAGGCGGGAGAAACGCGAGCTGAGAAACGAAGAAAAGAGAAACGCCTTTCTAGAAGAAAAAGGAGCCGGCAAGGCGTGACGAAGACGTTGAGAGGCCATGTGACAGAAATGAAGCTGGAAAATTTTATCAAATGGTCAAGGTTTTAAATCCTGGGCGAAGAGTTGGTTAGGAGTATGCACCAACTTCAATGCTAAAGCATACTGATAGGATAATATTTGTGTTGCTTCAAACCAAAAAGGTCGACCAGTGACCATATATTACGACAAATCCTGGAAAAGACTCGTAAATGACACGGATCAGATCGTTCGTCTTTGCATGGCGCTTTCTGTGTGTGTGATAGCACATAGCGTTGTCAGGGTAAGAAAGAACCTCTCCGAACCCATTGATACCAAGAGAGGTTTCAGGCAAGGTTAGGCTCTATCGTGCGAATTTTTTCAATCTTCTGATAGAATATCTCTTACGCCATACAGAATATGTCGGGTTCGATCTTCCAACAGGAAGATTGCGTACGCGGATGATATAAATGTCATTGATACACAAGAGCGGGGAGACAGCAAGACGTTCTCGGAGATAAAAAACAGTCTGGAAATCAGGCAAAGAATCACGCTTGTAAATTGATGCTATTTTGGGCTGAGCAAGCAAATAAGAATTAAAGACATCCCTCGAAAGACTAAAAATCAAGATGATTCTGCCATTTCTACTGAATGGCGCTGAAGCATGGACCGTAATTGAGTCAGACGAAACGGCAATTGAAGTCCTCGATAGAAATATTCTTCATACGATTTTTGTTCTTATTAAACTCAGCGACGAGTTAAGGTCCCGTATGAACCGCGAGCTGTATAAGCTATTCGGTTGCAAAGTTCGTGAACTGTGTTTTTCTCATAATAAAGTTGCCCAATTTGGATACCACCTACATTATTTCTGTATGCGTGTGTCGCAAATATTAAGAAAATATTATATCTTAAGGCTTTAAAACTATCTGGAAATTAACATTCCGGTTTGTAAAAACCTTTGCAGAGAATCAAAATGGGGAGCTGTTAAGCTGGCCGCCCTACTCATCTGTTTTGAATATCATCGAAAATGTTTTGGGGATGGTTGACAAGTTTAGTATATTATTAAGGCCTTTATTATTCGACTATAGCGAAACTAACCCGCACCATCGAGCTAGATTGGAGCTAGATTTTGCTGAATTATTTGGAGCATCCCTTTCAAACCCTATAAGTGAAGCTTCGGAGCAGAAAGGGTTCTCCACAAACCATTGAAAAATTGTTTTTAAATCTAAAATATTTCAATTACTAAATTTTACAAATTTTTGAATTATAAAGACACAGAATTCCCTAAAATATGTTTTTCTTTAAAGTGTTCTACTCAAGTGGCGCATAATTAGGAAGGTACATTGGGCCAATTTTTCGTTTATAATCTTTTTTCTGTTCAAATTATAACAATTAAATAAACTTTAATTTAAAAAAAATTAACTCTCAAGCTTTCCTAGTTTGGCAGCAGCTGGAAATAGAGAACAGACTTAAAGGGTGTGCCATTGAAGTGACAAGAAGTGTATTTATGGACCACATCCAGCATACATGCTGTTGATGAGTAATCCAAAGTGTAGAAGTTGAAATAGAGAGCGAAATCGAATGAACCGTTATGGAAAGATCTCTGGTTACTTGTCATTAATAACAACAAAATCAAATCGTCGGCCAAATAGGGCCAAATATATAAATTAATTACCAAAAAATGCTCTGTTCTCTCATATTTTTTAACAATTTTAAATTCATTCAATGTTCAAGAATTAAAAATTACAAATAGTAGAGTTCATTTGAGGCGACTTACCTTACCCAAATTTTGCAATTGAAAGAGAGCAGCTTCTTCATTTGATTAGTTTTTATATAATTAACGAATTCGAGTTTAGTATGTTAAGCGATTATTACGATTTTTAAACGGAACTTTTATATAAAACACAACATTTTCCAATTAATTTATCACAGAATTTAATGGTGATTTAAAGAGAGAGCTCAGCCTCCATTGCTTTGCATTATTTAATGCTTAAAAACTGTCATCAAACAAACAAACTGAAGCAATTTAGAGCATGAGATAAAAAAATCAAAAACAAAACACAAACAAAAACCAAAACGAAACAAAAACAAGCCAAATTCAATTGAAAAACATATTTTAATCTATTACTAACGGAACTTTCACATAATCTTAAACACAGCATTTGGCATTTTACTTTGCTTTGCCTTTTTCATTACTTTGCCGTTAAATTGCAATGAAGAGAGCAGCTTCATTGACTTTGCTTTATTTCATGCAAACAGAATTTCGAATAAAAAAAAACAAAACCAAAAAATCAAGCCAAATTTTATTGCAATTTATTATTTTGATGGATTGCTACTTTTAAACACGTTGAACTTAACTTTCATGCACATAATATGAAACACAACACTTTGTACTTTATTTTGGTACCGCATTTAACACTATTTATTTTAATTAATCGCAATTATTACATTTTTCACTTTTCACACACTTGCGACGCGCATTTTACTTTATTAAAAACCGACGCGCAACTAACTCTCATTGTCTTCCAATTCTTCTGGCACCTGTCATCTCATGCAAAAAAAAAAAATAACTGCATTCATTAGCTTTGAGCGAATTCATATGAGAATGATATGTTATCAAAAGAGAGTGAGAGCGCGCCAGAAACTATCAATTAACAAAATATTTGCAAGAACAAACAAGAAATTAATGGAAAATTTTCTATGCAACTAGGCAGATGCGTGAGTGAGTGCAAACATAGATTGAGAGCATATTTTGTATTATTGATGAGAGTGGAGTAGATTTTAAGCTGCTTTAGTTCTATACGCTTCGACTTGTTGCGCTCTACTCTAATTTGAAGCTCTACTCGACTTAAAACATGAAAAATCGAAGTTTTGTGCTTAAATAATTAAATTTTAATTGCTTAGAAGTTGCTAAACGTGTTTTATTTAATACAATTATTATATTAGATATATGGAAAAGTGATCGCGATTATAACTGAATAAATTAAGTTTTATTTTGTTGTGCATTCAACCGAAAGAACTTGATATATGCCTTGAAATGAGCGTGACTGTCCAGATTAAGGAGCGACTTGGTAGGAAAATTACGCACCTTCTTCTGAACGAACAAACTTCGTCGTAGCCATAACTATGCATAGTCCAGCGTAGAGCATCCTGAATGATTTTGGAGCTTCACTTCTTCTGCGTCGAGGATGGCGACGGTGAAGATTTAATGTTTTTGCATTCGGGTTGTTCGCAGCGATGATCCAACTTGTAGTTGCCATTCGAGTAAGCCTTATGCTCAATGCTGCAAAATATCTGTAGGCACTTCTGCATTATATAGATGATGACGAATACGAGCAGACTGCTGGCATAGATATGTTTCCGTGGTGCTAATGACAACATTTTGATAGCGTTTAGACTCTTCCTTGCTGGTTGTAGATTTCTGTTTGAGTGGCACTCTTACTCCTTCACTTTGTTTGCGTGTGCTCTTTGTGGCTACTGCTGAGAAACTGATTGATCGTTTTCTCGATGCGCAGGCTTTATATAGTTATTGAACAGCTGCACGTTTCTTAATGACTGTGCCTAGTCGTCATGATCAAGCAGGTCAATACGAATCTCTGCACTGTGGGTTTTTATGACAGACGAACGATCCTAATCTGCACGTTGTGTCCGCCGCTGATTAGCTATACAGGTAGAAACTTTTTGTAGGTAATTGTCCCATCTATCGGTGATCTGATTTAATTATAGAATATTTTATTGCAGATTTGCATGGAGTAATATATTACAGTGGTCACATCTGGTCCTATTTGAAATATTTTACAATGCTTTAATTAAATTTAAAATTTTTGTTTTATGGTTAGTGCCATCCTCTTCTTAGGGTGGGACGTTTGGTACGTATATTAAACAAGCCTACATTGTTCCAAGGAAAGCCAGACAGACGGACATAGATGTATATCAACTCGACTTTTGAAGCTGATCAAGCATATATACACTTTATGGAATTTACCTCGCCTTGTATTGTCTGTTACATATATTTACTCAAATTAATAATAGAAAAATTTTCGTTTGTTTGTGCACACATCACGCCTAAACTGATAAAACAATTTGTATGAAATTTAGTATAGAAATAGATGGAATATTGGAAAAGATTATAGGAAACTTTTTGCTTAAAATCGAGGGGGAGCAATGCCTCACCTTCCATATGAGCGAGACTTGATTAACAAGCATCGAAGCATTGAATTGAAATATGTATGTCGATATGAGAGCACGGAAAGCATTATCAAAGCATTACAAAGTTAGAAAAATGATGCTGGTCGATCCAAAGGGACCAACCGGAAGCCAAATTTTTTTAAAAATGGTTAATTTTTTTTTTTTGATAGTTTATATTAAGTTTCTACTGGTTGGCGCATCTAATTGTCACCTCACAAACCCTTTTGTCTTTATTTATTTATAAATAGTACAAACAGATTAGTGAACTTTGTCCTCTTCAGGTGTCCAACCAACATTCGCACATGCCTATTTGCATAAATTTGGAGGCGGTCATTGTACTGGCTGCAACAAAAGTAGACCTCACTATCGGTGCCTAGTTGAATTCCATGCAGCAGCAGGAGTTGTAGACGAACCAGAGTTATCTAGTGATGAGCCGCATGGCTCGGTTCGGCAGCCTTTGTCCCTTTAGTCGATTCGTCATTGACATACCATCATCTTATTTAATTTACACCTTCATTTTCTGCTTACAGAACTAAGCAATCAAGCACGCCTGGCCTCCTCCTCCATGTCCGAGTCACCATCGCTTGCGAATCTACAAAATAAACAGAATCGCGATCAACAATATCTTGCGGTGCGCTGCAATCCCAGCGGTTCAGCGCCGCGTGGCTCCAATTCCAATGACTCGGGCAGCTTTGGCAAAGCCGAGGGCAACGAATACATCGAAGATATCTGTCCATATGCAACATTTCAGTTGAACAAGCAAACCTACAGCGAAAGTTCGTACAGTGGCAACGTGTACAGTGGGCCCTATCACTCGGTGCGCGGTTCATTTGTCTATCACGATGTCAAGCCGGAGAGTTATCATGTAAGTAGCAAAGGATATTTAACTTAAGAAAAATATTTAAATGGAATTTCTATTAAAGACCAAGGAGCCCGAGTATACAAAAGTGCGTCGAAAAGTTGGACGCCTACGCGATCCGCACTCGGAGAGTCAAGGTACGCCTAAACTATTTTGCTTAACTTTAAACTCAACATAGCGCACTTCAATATCAATTATCAGCTCATACCAAAAATAATATCATAGTAGATCTAAGTGTGTGTATTTTTGAAGCAAAATTTATGATCCAAAAAGCATCTTGTCATGTCGCATTTTAACTATATATATTGTACAAATCATTATAATTTCTTTAAGTACTATGCTATACTTTTATGATTTTCCGTAACGCTCTACTTTTTTTCTACATAACCTTAAATTCTTCTTACGTATTTCAATTAACATTTAACATTCACATTGCAATTCAAATTCATCTAAAACAACAAACAAAATCCATCAAATCGTACTAAACTTTTTAGAATCGGACAATCCAGGTTCAACAGATTCCGAAGTTAGGAAAATCCTAACACTTCACATACCAATTACAGAATATGACACACTCGGTTCCGAGTCGGACAATGATGTGTCGGCGCGTGCACTTAACTCAGCTAAATATCGTGCGCAGCGTGGTGAGTTTTGTTTTTAGAGAATTTTAAACAAAACATCATTTCAAAGTTTTCTCTCCATTTAGATACACAAGATGAAACCTCCTCATCATCAGAGACCACGCCCACTAGCATGTCACGCAAATCAAAGCCGCCCTTTGCACAACGCAAGCCAGGCAAGTCGGGCACTGGCGGCAAACGACATGTACGCAGTTCCAGTGGCTATTCCAGTCACAACGAAGAGACAACTTTTAGGTGAGTAACCCAAAGAAATGCGCTTCTGCCATATAAGCAAGTAGTGAAATTGCTACTTTCAGCATATCCAACTATCCACCAAACTATCAGGACCACATAAATCCACCAGCACGTTTTTCCGATATTAATGAAAAATCGAAAACTCAAACTTCGCCACGCATACGTGCCAATCCAAAACTACAGAGGGAAGCATTTCAGATAAATGTTTAAAAAGAAAAAAAAAAACAAAATATTTATTAAAATTAAAACCTATAAAAGAAAGAAGAAAATATTAAGAAACACTTAAAAAAGTTGTAAAAAAAAACATAAAAATGAAGCGAAAGAAAATTGAATCGTATTATAAATTATATTGGACTATATACATGGTATATATATATATATATATGTAAAACTGAACAATAGTGAAAAAAATACTTTGTACAATTTGTTGTGTCAGGCCAAACAAGCAAGTATTACAAAATGGCGTCATCAGTTTAGCGACAACATGAACTTGGAAACTATAAAACATAGAGTCTTCAAGTTTGAATATTTTATGTCTCTTATTCCCTCTTCAGATAGTTTGTGTTTAATTAATTACCCGTCTTTGTTCAAGGCTTTTATGGAGCAAGAAGCACCATTTCGAGTGGAGCAAGAAAATGTTCGACAATTTGGTCATCAAGATCCATTTGACTTTCAACTTCCACTGTAACAGCAATGACATCTATCTCAACATTACTAGCTGAAACAACATCATCGTCATTATAAATTGGAAGGATGAAGGATGTACATAATTAGAAGCCCTCATACTTTTAAATTTGATCGAGCAAATGTAGCATTCCGCTTAATTTTTGGGTTCTCTCCATACAGCAGAAAATTTTATAGAATTCTTGAAGCATTTAACTTAAAAGTAGCTAAGTTGCTCACTATTGCAGAGCTGACGACGACGCCTGTGGGCCCGCTTGTACACTCTGTTCAGCCGCCGATATTGGGGTATGCCTCTTCTGTAGCGTAATCTTCTTCTCTACATTTGTCATGAAGGCAACTTTTTAACCTTAGAACTTAGACAGCTAACCTTGAAAGGTGGGAACGAATTTGTTTTTAATGGTTTTTTTTTTAGGTTTCAACGCCCCAAAAAACATAGGAATAGACACCCTACTCGAATTTTCTTGTAAATTGCAATATTAACCCCTGCTAGGTGGTGTAAGGTGGATGTAGCAAGAAAAAGGGCAATTAAAAATTGTTTGATGGTCGAATTCGGTTTCAGCGACTCCAAAAATCTAGGAATATGGGGTCTATCCTCTGCGTCTGTGTGCCTTCCACTGGGCGCTTCCCAATTAATTTTATTTTCATCTGAAAAGATAACGACGTAGTGATATTCAGACGACTACGACATGTGGGATCCAACAAATTGCAGAACAATTTGTAAAGGTTCCGACCGGCGGTAAACTGATGACGCGCACTTTATACATAAATACAATGCTGTTCCGGTTTTCATTTTCAGCACGGTTTTACGCAAGTGAAATCGTAAGCGATTTTAATTTACGTGAATTGAAATCGTTATCTATCGAAATTGCGTGAAACCCGGAACAACCCATTTATAAAAAACTGTATGAAAGTAAAAAAATTTTATATAATTTAAAACAATTTAACATCTCAAGATGTTACACTTCTTCTAACAAAATAAAATTTAACATTTATTTCCACAAATATTTCGTTATTTTCTGCACCGATAAATTATCGGTTTTTCCACAGCTAAAACAGTAATCGAAAGAAATACGAACAAAAGACTTATTTATATACACTGATTATAATTAGTTAAACTATATACATAGTACATACCATACAATATATATATATATATATAAACAAATATATATATATATAAATAAATATATAAATAAATGTTAAATAACAAATAATTAGTTTAAGCTCAACAAATGTAAAAAAATCTAAAAAAAATAAACAAATATATAAAGTCGTGCGCACGTTTTCACTTGCTTTTGGCGTTTTACGATTTCGATTATCAAGTTTAAACAAATTTGATTTAAAAACAAAATTAAATCTAATAAATATGTTTAGATTTTTACAGAAATCGTAAACCGCAAAAACTAAGTGAAACCGTGCGCATGGCTGTTATATAAATTTATGAAATATGCTGGGTCTGTGATGGTTTTAACTTAGCGAAAGTATGTAAATGATAATTCTTGCACTTTTCAAAAAAGAAAGTTTTGTGATTTGTAAACACAAACTGTAGAATTTATACAAATTCGAAAGTGAAAACCGTAACAGATCTGTTAAACTATATGAAACAAAAAAATAAATAAATAAATAAAAAAAAAAAATATATAAAAAATCTTAAAGGCCTTCGTGCTAAAGCAGTACTTCTTATGTACTTATTAATTAAATTCGTTAAGAAATTCTGTTAAACAGTTTTGATTTATATTTAATTTATTTTTTAAATGAATTTATTTATTAAACAAAATAACAAAAAATGAAAACTGTTAGCTAGTTATTTAATAAAGTCAACAAATGTTGTAAATATCTAAGAGAAAGAAAATTATATATAATATAATAAAAATAATCTAGTACTAAATGTTAGTCAAAGAAAAATAATATTAAAAATAAAAAATATGAGTGGCCAAAAAATAAAATTAAATAAAATCAGCAGAAAATGTCGTAAACCAGCTTGCATTTTCCATGCCAGTGCAGTAACAAATACATACAGACAAGTACATAGCTAAACAATAGTATTAATTGATATAAAAAACAACAACAAAAAGAAAAAATAAACACTTATAAATACATATATATACAAGTATATATATATATATATATATACATATATATATATAAACCATAAGTTAGCTAACCTAAAATGTGCCGAAACTATTTAGTTTATTCTTTTTTTATTTCATATTTCATACAAACTTGCTATATCATATTTATACAGTGTGTGTTAAGAATATGTTTCTATAAAATTATTTTGAATTAAATATTTTAAGGAGAACATACAATTCTCGAGCAGTTGGCATTTAATTCATTAAAATTGTATAAGTATTAACGAAGTTATTAAATAATTTGTAATGGAATAAATATTTCGTAGTAGCTGACTGTTACAGTTCGTCAAATTGTAAAAGCGCTTTCAAAATTTGAACGAGTTATAATTCGCATACAGTTTTTGCCATGTCTTGAATTAAGTAAACATACTTTTTTAATATGAATTCATAATTTCAACACACACTGTATTGCTTGATCCAACTCCAAACTGCTTAACTACATAAATAGCTTAAATACAAATTAAAAACAAAAAAATAATGGAAATAGCTGAAGAACAACCAAATAAAAAAGACAATATGAACAGTTATAATAAACAAACAAATAGAGAAGATACACTTATATAAATATATATGTATAACAAAGAACAAAATCGGTATAAAAAATAATAAAAATAAATAAATTATTTTTGCCCAGTTAAACCAAAACACAATGGAAACCAAGCAAAGAACAGCTGAAAGAAATTAGCAAAAAAAATAAAACTAAGTATAAAATGTTGAAAATAATAAATAAATAAATAAATAAACTAAGCAAAGAGAAAGTATTAAATGAATATTAATAATAAAATAAACTTTTAACATAAACATGAAGTTAGATATTAGCAACTTTTCAGACTGCACAAACGAAATAAATAAAAAAAAACCTTTTTAGAAAAAATAAAATAAAACTATTCACCTTTTTGGCAAGCAACTAAATAAAAACAAAACAAAAAAACACAAACAAAAACTAAATAAATTTGGTTGTAAAAATGCATTGAAAAAAAATTTATAATATATATAAACTCTAAAAAAAAACTGTTTGGCAACAAAAATTCAAATTCAAACTGAAAAAAATGTTCAATGTAATATGACGATTATTAAGCAAATAAACTGCATATTTATGAAAAATTGGAAAAGAAAAATAAGTAAATAAAAAAGAACTTCAAACAAAAAAAAAAAAACAAATAAAAATAAATTCTGTAAATTTAAAATTTGATGAACTTTAAAAAAAATTTTAAAAAAAAAAAGGAATTATATAAAGAATTAATATAATAAAAATACAAAGGAATCACAAAACTAAAAACAACAAATTTTGGTTTTACTCAACTTGAATAATAATACACTTTGTTTTAATATTATCAATAAATTTTGTTGCTTTTATTTACAAAATGATTTTTTAAGTTTAAATTTAAATTAGAACATTTATTAGTTTAGACAAGGCATGAACACTTTTAAACACAGTGAAAGATAACAGTAAGAAAAATAGTAGTGCTGCATAGCAGTTCTCTGTTAAAACACAGCTATTCTCTGTTAAAACACAGCTATTCTCTGTAAAAACACAGCTATTCTCTGTTAAAACACAGCTATTCTCTGTTAAAACACAGCTATTCTCTGTTAAAACACAGCTATTCTCTGTTAAAACACAGCTATTCTCTGTTAAATTACAGCAGTTCTCTGTTAAAGTACAGCACTACTCTGTTAGCTCAAACGGTTAACAGAAAAGTGTAATGTTTAAACTTTAACACAGAAGAGCTTTTAATAAACATAGAATATCTGTAATTTAACAGCGTAGATCTTTCAATTCAACAGTTGAGCTGTAATTTAACAGCGAAGAGATTTCACTTAACAGAGAAGATCTTAATTTAACAGAGTAATTGCATAGAGTTGAGCTTAAACATAACAGAAAAGATCTGTAATACAACAGAGTAGAGCTGCAATTTAACAGAGAACGCAATATTTTAACAGAAAAAAATCGTGTATTACTTTTTTCAACTGCTATATGCTATTTTTCACATTGTTTAAAAATAAAATATTTTTTGCACATGCCTAGTATATAATTTGCTTTTTGTTTCACTTTCGAAATATCTTTTTTTGTTGCTAAGACTTTACATTTGCGCAGCCGAAATCTTTGTTTTATGTTTGTTTTTATTTTTCAAACATTTATAAAAATACTTTTAAGCTAAACAACAACTAACATTAGAGTTATACATAAATATATATATATATTGTATAGAAAATATTACACACAAATATTACATTTAAAATTTGTAAATATATTTTGTTTTTGTTTTTATAATTTTTATTTGATCTTTCAAAGAAAAAAAGTGTTCTTAACAAGCTGCAATATTTGCATTTAAAGCATTCAAGCGTTTTGTGTGTGTGTATTTGTGTTTGTCTAAATTTATTTTTGAGTGTGTGTGTGTGTTTGTGTGTGTTTATGTGCTATACGGTCCGTCAGTCCTTTCATCAGTCCGTCTGTGTGCGAGTTTAGTATTTTTTTTTATTTTTATATTTTAACAGACTTGTTGTATAGACATATCAAAAAACGAATTACAGAATTAGTTACAAATGCTAACAGTTTGCCTAGACTTAAATTGTTGTGTTTTTTTTTTCTTTTAGAGTAAACATTTTTTTTTTTTAAGGCTTATAAAGTAATTATACAATAATAATATTAATAAAGCAACAACAGTAAGCATTGCTAAGCCACACAAAGTTTAAAATTAATGCATATGCTAAGAAGTTTGCAATCGCTGGATTTATTGAATGGTGCCAACGATAATGAAATGGTTTGTAATGGCAAATATCAGAACATAATCGGTTTATCCTTGCACTGGTCTATCACATAGCCGGTGAAGCGTTTAAGGAACTTTGGATATTCGCGCTTGTAGACTGCGCGCAGTGCACTGGCAGGTGCCCAGCCACCGGGATTAACTAAAAATTTAAATGTGGAAAGTTTAAAAGATACTAATATTGAGACATGTTTTGCAAAGAGTATACGCACCGACAGAACAATAGGTTATTTTGCAGGTTAAATCATCGCGTGTTAATTTATCGCCAGTGGTATAACCTTCCGGCAAGTGTGTCTGGCAGGCGAGTATGACCGTAAGAAAGAGACGCACGCATTTGCCATTTTTGGACTGTAAGAAAATAACAAAAATATTTTAATATATAATAATAATTATATATATATAATATGAAGAGATCTATTGACATCTGTATTAAGCATCCAGCACTACATTTGAACATCTTCATTTTGTCGATCAACTCAACGAAATAGCTCATTCTAGCCATTTCCGTCTGCTACACTCTATATTTTTTAGATATATTAAAGCTTTGTATGGAGAATTCCTTCAACTGCAAATGTCACATAAAGAAAAATGATCATGACCCATTCTTAATGCTAAAAAAAACATTGAAGAACCTATATAAATATATAAATCTTCTCTACGTTACTGAACTCCTCCTAAACGGTTGAACCGATTTTGATGAAATTTTGTATGTGTCTCTGTATGAGTTAGAACCAAAATAGGTGCGTGACGCTACAATATTGTTCTTTTTTTGTATCATATCAGAATATATAACCCCAAAATTTCAATAACTCCGAAACATTTGCGTTCTTTGAGTTGTGAGAATGGTTCTTAACAAATTTATTCAATAAATTTGTGCAACTGTATGCGAACACGTATCTTGAGGATCAATTGGCTGGATCAATTAAGCTTAATAAAAAAAGTAATAAAATGAGTTCGACAAAGGTTTATGGCGGAAGATAAAACTATAAATAGCTCCCACATGTAATGTACAGTCATCCCAATGAAAGATTCGAATATGATCTGATGATTCCCCAAAGGAACTCTTTCAATTGGGCCGCTTTACGATGCTTCGGCGTGATTGGAGTAAAATGAGTTGGTAGTCTCCCCCCACGCTTCGATTCCACCCACACCAAAGCCATCACCGTTTTTTGTCTCGGTCCGCGCTTGCATGCGTATGCATAATTCAATATCCTTATACAGAAAAACCCTTAAAAGTATGCAACGTCGTCCCCTTTTTTGAAACTAAAGAAGTTTCACTTGAAATATTTTAGATGGATACTGTCACTAGCTTTTTGTATTTATTAAGAAAATCTACAATCAGGGCACAGGTTGCCCTACGAAGACGCCTGGTATATATGGTTGACAACGCGGTGGAGGTGTTCCGGTGTACGATGTCCAGCACGAAATCCGAATTGGTTCGGGATAAGATTCCGCGCATCTACAAAACCAGCAATCCGGGCGACCAACAGTCTTTCCCAAACCTTCGAAATGGAAGGCGATGATCGGCCGGTATGACTAGGGGTAATTTTTTTCGCTAGCTTTTAAATATTATATTTCTCTCGTGTTACATTTATTTACAACTCATCATTATATACATGCTTGAGCTGACGGAGAAAATGACATCTACAAGGACAGGTGGTACAGCTAATCCACTATTCATGTTCCACGAAATGCTTCAGCCAGTTCTCATAAAATGGATGTTCATTCTACTCAAATCTTCCTACACATGATATCAGCCGTGACTATGTATATATCTATCTATGCAAGCTAGGAAACTTTTATATGAACTATTAATATGACACTCTATACTGTTACTTAGATCTCCAACATATTACTATAACTAATAACGACCTTTGTATACAAAATTTCTGAATACTCACGCCCACCTCTTGCTTAGAGTAATCTGTAGAGTTATTGCACACCATCCAATTATCTGTTGCATCCGGATCGAGATTATCAGTTATTTTGCGCATATGCGACCAGAATTGTGCATCACGTTGTGTCGCAGGCCAAATGCGTTTATGCGTTTGCAAAAAAAGTAGTGTATCCGGTGATATTTTCTCCAATATTGTACAATCCTCGAGGGTTGCTGAAATTTAAATAAACCAAAGTCAATAAAACTTCTTATTGCACTGCAATACAAACAAACTTACTCTCCCAATCGTTGCGAAATTCTGGCATGAAAAAGTAATGGCACATTTCACGCGCTGTCACGCCCTTAACCGAATGATACGCCTTCAACGGATCGATGACCATACCATTTACCTCTTCCTCACGTTTGTACATTTTGATTTCACCCTCATCGGCAAATATTTGCCAACCGTTGCCGCCCTGACCGACACCTTCGCGTGCATGATGCAGTTGCTCCTTGCAAACGCGTTCGATCTGTAACGTTTAATAATTTAATTAATGTACGGAATATGTCAATATCCGTCATGTACACACTCACCTCGGGCCAGAGTGCATGATTTCTAGCCTGTGCACCGGTGCCGAACTCTTCCTGCGCCTCCTCACCCTCGGCCACAGCCTGATGTGGCACATTGACAAGCGTTTGTGATTGTTGTGATTGCAATTTCAGTTTGACGCGCAGCTGCATATCCTCTTCGATTTTCTCCAGTCCGGTTTCAACAGCATCAAAGAACTCATCCTCGGGCAATGTGGAATGTGGTCCTTCCTGTAAGTGAAATAAAATGAAAAACAATTATAGCCAACGAATTATATCACGTTATAAATTAATTAAGTCAAGTTCATTACACAACATGTCAATCAGTCAGTCAGGCAGTCAGTTATTTAGATCGAGCGCTGTCTACCTAATTAATTTTAATAACTTGATCTATTCGACGTCGTCGCGCGTTTATGACGAAACCGTCATTTATTGTTTTTTTTTTTTTTCTTTAATTGTTTAAATTTTTGTCGTCAATCAAACTGTTTTGTCTATACTAAAAACCTAAAAAAGCGTAGCTCGTACGTGTCTAAAATAATTTAATTAAACTTCGCCGTTCCTCGCCGCAAACGGAGCAAATTGTGTGGCTGCGGCTGTACCTCCACATTTGGCATAACAATGCGTCAGTCTACGCTACGCAGATTCTCGACCAGCTAGCTGAATGGCTCAACTCAAAAGATTATTCTGTGCCATGCATATGAATAAGCGTCAAAAGCTTAAACCGTGTAGGTGTGTAGCTCAAGCATAATAATGCGTTTGGCAACTGACGCGTGGCCCATGAGCCAAGTGCTTTAATGTATACAGGAATTTCAGAAATAAATTTATTAATAAATGCAGTCAGTCGCTCAAAATACGTCTGGAATTTAATAAAATGAGATACGCTTTGAAGATAAAGAAATTACCGATGAGTTTTTTCGATTTTTTTATTGATAATTAGAATTTTTTATGATTATTTCATGAATTGAAGAAAGAAAAAAACAAATTTGATTTGCTTTCTACGAAGCGGTTTCAAGTCGTTTGGATTTTTAGCAATACACACGTACATGTCGAGCACACACATACGTTTATGCTTTAGCTTGGTCTTTTTGCGAAGTTGGATGTTCTATAGATCGTATGATCGAATCCACACTTCCCCTTCCAGTCGAAGTGTAGAACTGTTTAATGGGCCAACATATACGAGCGGAATTATGTCACCGAAATCGGAGGTACTAAACGATTGGTACAAAGGCGTAGTGACACTCACTAACTTCGAAACTATATTTCTTTGCTGTTATACCAGTATCTAGAGATACTTTTTACAGCAATCGATCACCTACTTAAATACTCATCTTAAGTATCAATACAAATACCGCTTAAAGTCGAAAAGTGCTGAAGGCGTTTGTCGGGACTTCACGGGTGAGAATAAGAAAGTAGAAGTGTGGAACACAGTTTAATGAAGACTGTCTTCACTTGTTAGGAATATGCTACCTACTAAGATTTATTAACTAATCCTGGTACTGCTTCCATGAAGCTAAGCTAAGCAAGCAACAACCTTTTAGTTGAAGTACAAGTTAGCAAGGGAAGATATTATTGAAAAGAAGTTTCCATTAATTTATTAGTCTACAGCACACATTGTTTCGACTACTTAGAAGGCAGCGAATTCAACAAGTAATTGCTAAAAAGTATACAAAAACCAGACTGAAACGAAAACAAAACCTGTGGCTGGTGTAAGGAAGAACTAAATGAGAATTATAACAATGAATGAATGGTAGCTAACCAACTTTAAATCAATATAGATAAAAAATGCGTATACGAGAAATCTTCAAAATCAGGGTACATAGTACTGAAGTTCTGTATCAAACAGTTTTTTAAGGGATTCAACAAACTAATTCATGAAGCCCTGATATTGGGTCTTTGGCTGGTCTCTGTGCCTAGAATAAGCAAAAATAAATGAGTGTAGGTATTTTCGACCTGCATATTAGGACCGTAGTTATCCGATATTTTTATAAATTAAAATTTCATGAATATTCGTTTCAAGGCCTCAATAATCATAAAGAAGACTTTAATGGAGAATCGTCGTATCATTATTTAAGAAGTTGCTAAGAATGTCATCAGCATTCTGTTTGGCTCACGCCATGCAATTTTTTCGATTGGCATGTAGCTCAGGAGCTGTTGAATGACGTCATTGACGATGCCCAGACATACCCACGGAAGCGGCAAGAAGATTTAATACCGAAAAAAGCACGCGAAGTTTGGTCAAATGTGAAGGTTTTGCTCAAGGTATTCTTCGATTACAATGGCGTAATGCATCGTGAGTTCTTCGCCGAAGGTCATATGATCAATAAGGAATATTACATTGAAGGTATGCGCTGTTTGCGTGAAGCAAAGAAAACGCAAGGATTTCTGGCAAAACAATAACAAGGGTTCATACAACATGCTTCAACCATTGATTTCACTGGACATGGCCTCTTGCGCCATTTTTAAAACTGAAAAGATCTATGAAAGAACGATGTTTTGACACGATTGAGGAGATAAAGACCGCATTGCAGGAAGAGCTCAAGACCATCAAAATACGTATTTTAAGAATTGGAAATAGCGCCGTCACAAGTGTATTATAACTGATTTGGATTGCTTTCAAGGGGACAAAATAGATTTTAATTAAAAGTAGTCATCTCTTATTTGAATAAACTTTGTAGAAGAATATATATTTCTTGTTTAATCGTAGTTGGACAACAAACAAAAGCTTAAAACTGATTGGTTCCACCTAAGTGTCAAATAATTTCTGTTCTTTACAAAATCACGTATTATAGTACAAGGTAGCTTCTTTGTGTAACTTATTTATACGGCTTTTGCTTCAAATTTTTCATATTTGTAGAGGAACTTAAGGTCAACATTAAAAATATGCCATATTAAAATGGTTTTTCAAATAAATTATGTATGCGCAAAGCAGAAATTAAAATAAAACAAAATTAAATAAACAAATAACACAGTAAAGCAGATTAATGACAATTCTTAGCGGAAATTGAAACACGTGTCTATGCTGCGCTTCAATTCACAGTTGAGCAAAGTTGTTGCAGATGTTTCTCACTTTATTGAAAAAATTATGTGAAGACAAAAATTATCTAAGAAAATTCTATGCTATATACAGAACTTCAAAGGTTTTATTATGCCATAAATCTGTTATCCATAAAATTCTTTAATTAATTAATAATTATGGGCACGAAATAATAATAAAGCGTTAGCTGCACATTCCAAACCCAATTTTGGTTCGAGAGTACACACAATAAACTCCAACAAAAGCCAAAAAATAATATTCTTATTACTAACAAGTGCGCCAGTGATGAAGTCATGCCCAGCTGGGGGAGACACATTGTCTAGCAGCTTAAAAATTATGTTTGTTTAAGCATAATTTCTAAGGATACACAACACTTTACAAAATAAAAAGACTTTAATAATCACAGCTCCTTATAAATGCATAATTCAATAAATATTTTATTTAGAAAATATATGATTCACTGCCTGCTTACCACGCTCAATGCCGACGAGGACGATGCCGGAAGTGGCGTCGTCAGGCGCAATGGCCTGTTTTCTGTGCCTGTGGTGCGTTTCGTGTTTGTTGCGATAAAAACTTAAAGTTACAATTTGCTGAGTGCGCCAATTTGTTGCGCTGAGTGTCACCTAAAAGCTGACTAAAACACTTCTGAAACCACTTATGCCGATTCTCTTTAGCTTGTATACAATTTGCATTAATAGAATTACATACTTCATAGACAGCCAGAGCCAGAGAACAAAAGAAACGAGACGCACAAAGCACTCGAAACAAAAATAACGAAAAACTAACAAAAGATCCTTGAATGCCAAAGGCAACAACACAAACAACCACAAATTGTACAAACGCGCAAATAATGCAAGTTTGAGCACTGCGTTGGGTGGTGTTTGTTACTTTGGAGCACTAAGTAAGGCGCACGAAATATACAAGCGAGCGCGCCAAAAAATCCTTGCGTCTGTCACGAGAACTCAAAACAAACTGTTGCTGCTGAGCTAAACTGAACTGAACTCGCTTTCGACTCGTTAAAATTTACGCACACAATTAAAGTTTTGGTTATACATATACACGAAAAAAGGATAACTGTCGAGGGTTGAAAAATGTGTCAATGCATAAATAGTCTGCCCCAATGTTAGTTGTGAGTGAGGGAAACTACTCGTAAGCCTACTTACTACACCACACTGCCACAGTCACATGCAAAAAGCTTTGATTGAAAGGATTTTCTCTTATTTAAATAAATAATTCAGTACGGAGAGCTCGAGCTCGAGAAAGAGTAAAAGCGGAATTGTATGGCATGGGTCGAGAGGAATCTAGAGGTTACAGTTAGGTGAAAGTACTTATGATGGCAGCTGTAAGAGTGTGTGTGAAAGTGTTGGTTCTCCAGTGTGGAAAATGTTTTTAAAGCCAGAATTTATTCTGTTTAAAAGCAACAAATATATGCGCCACTTGAGGTGCATCCATATTTATGTCTAAAACAAAGTGTTTATGCGCTACAGTTTAACTAGATATGTACTTTGTTTAATTTTAGAAGCTCTGTCACAAATTTGCTAAGCATTTTGAATAATGTTAAAAAGTTTGGTAAAAATAGAAGCCACTAAATTCAATGTAGAATTTTTAAATTGACCAAAAATGTTGGTGATGCTTATAGACAAACAAAAAAGAACGCTGCAGTTGAGTGTGCTCGCCTTGAAATGCCTTGTACAACGGTGAATATATAGGATGTTAAATATCTATCTAAATCCGAGTGTGATATTTTATTAGAATGAGCACCATGAGATTAAATTCTCGAACTGGGAAAAAATTCGAAAGGAATAAGTGTTGGAGATCAAATAAATTTGCCAGCGTAAAATTGGGGGCAAAAGCTGTTGGGTTTTTTTTTTTAATTTTTTGTATTCTGAAAACAAGAAATAATAAAAAAGACAATTCACCGATTCTGGGAAAAGAGGGGGAGGTGTGTGGGCAACGGAGGGTTAAAGATTATATGGGGCAAAGTTTTTTAATCAGATCATCTTTGAATTCGAAATGAATACCCTACGCAAGCAATAATTAAACACATATTTAACGGATTTTACAAAATTTATCCCCTAGGGAAGAAAAAGTTGGATCAAAAAAGATTATATGACCATAAATTTATGTTCATCTAATCGTCTTTATGCTGTTTTGTGTATATATAAAAAAAAACATTTAACATGTATTGCGCTAAGTATCTCCCCCAAGAGGATAAAGAGGGGTCAACTTTTTTAAACATTTTTCGAAGATTGTGGGAAATGGGGTGTAAAATACATATACATATGTGTAAAAACTATTTCAACACAGTTCGCTGAATTTGAAAAGCATCTCCCACAATGGTGAAATATTATACGGAGCAACTTTTTTTTCTCAGTTCATCTTTAAAATTGATTTTTATGCTCTACATAAGAAATACATCAACATTTTATTGAAGCTTTTTCGAAATTTTCTTCCTCAAGGAGTAAAATTTTTTTTACATCCAAACGTCTTTCAACTCGTTTTATATATTCTACACAACTAATGATAAAATAGTTGTTTTCTCGCTTTTGGAATACTTCACACTCAAAGAGAAAATATAGGTTATATAGGCAAAACTGTGATTGGGTAGAAATTTAATAGGTTTTTTTTAGTAGAGCAAATTCTATTCAAACATGTTTTATATAAATTCTACATCGTTCAATGCCGAGTCCTATTGCTAGTGTATTAAAAAACATTCTATGAATTAAATCCTTTCGTTCTCAAATTTAAAATTTGATATTTGGTTTGGTTGGACTTCCCTATAATCAATTGTATTGAACCATGCTTCTGTTGAGCATGCTTTGAGACCGCACGGTATGGAATGCAATATTTTAATATATTTATAAAGTGTTCTTTCCGGATATAATCTCATAGTTTCAAATTCTACTGAGTATTAAATAACAAGTGAGATGCCAAATTGTTTCGTTTTACATCACATTCCATTAAATATTGCAGTTGCCCAAAATACCAGTTTAAAAATTCAGATATATTCAATGAACTTTAAAAAATTCCAAATGTAATTTCGTACCGGCCTCCAAAATTACTTTGTATACCTTTTTGTAAATAGGACACAGTAAAGAAACTCAAATAAAATAAAAAAAAAACCAGTTGCATCAAAAACGTACCACAATCTTTTTGCTGCTCAGCTTCAAGGCTTTTGGTAAAAATCGTACGGACGGCATTTTCGTAAATGCTTTTAATAAAATTACAGTTTTTATTTATTTTTTGAATGGAATGAATTTTAATTTAGTTAAATTAAATTGTTTCAAGCGAAATCAAAGCGAAACGACCGGCCGCACTTGCACAACTTGAGCAAATAATTTTATGTAAAGCTTACAGCACAAAATGTGTGGCGTGGCGGGGTTTTGGCCAGGGCCAAAAATTTAATTGACATAAAATTTTTTTTTTTTTGGAAATATTTTCGATTTTTTGGTTTTGTTTGCGCTTTCCGCGTTACGTGTGCACGCGTCGCTGGTTGTATGCGAACTGTGCGCATTTGGGTAGCCAACATACAACCAAGTAGCCTAAGAGGCTTCTCTGCTAAGTGAACAGCAAGCACAGCTGAAACGCGGCTTACCAAACAATTAAAGTTAAGCGGGGATTTGGTTGTTGTAGCTCTGTAGCTCTGTAGTGAAGAAGGGTGCATTAAAAAGTGTGCAAAGTTATGTTAAATAAAAAAAGTTTTGGAGTTCCAATGAATTATTTACTTGATATAGTTTTGATAGAGATCTAGTGATTCGTATGGATGGAGAGACAAATATAAACACTTGGTTCTATCGATTAGCCCTTAGAAGATTTGGACAAAACTTAAAAATATTTTAACTTATAAAATTGTTAACGGCACTTTATAGACTAAGCAACATATTTGAAGCTATCGGACCTGGCTTACACTGATACGCTTCATCTTTATCTTCTTTTGTATAGCAGCGACATCGCCGAGAATGAAAAATTTTATATAGTTTGAGGCCATTGAATTGCATGCAGTTTGAGTAGCACATATGTCGTAGGTTTGAAAAGCGCTAGCCAATAGTTTGAATAGCATTAGTGTTTAGACATTTTTAAGCTTAGAAAATTAATATTTTAATATTTTTGGACACTGCAGTTCGATTTTGTTGAAATAAACGCTAAATGTTACTCACAATAAAGCTGCTTATCTTATAGTAAATCGATTTTGAATACAACAAGTGCCTTTCACGTAATACGCACACAAACAGCCAAAAATTTCGTCTCGAACTGGCTGCAGCGTAACTTGTAGTCGACTAAACTTGACTAAAGCATTTCTTTCGCTGTTTAACTCATATTGTACGTAAGGGTGGTCAGCATATGAATATATTTATGACAAACAGACTTGACTAGGAGAGGTGAGTGTATGTTTGGCATACAAGTGGTTGCTAATAACACACAGACACATTAATAATTCGGATTGGGGTGTTCTCTGCTGCAAACAATTTCCGTGCTTTCTATGCTACACACAAAGCTCTTTTGCAATTCTGACTGCTTATGGAAGTCACTGAACTTTGTCTAGTTTGAACCCTACAGTTTAAATATTAGACGTTTATTTTTTGGTCTTTAGAAATGAAACGAAGCATAAAGAATTGGATTTGTAGCAAAAAAAAAAAAAAAGTAATAGAAAGCGTAACTCTGAAGGGTTTATTTAAAAAATATTTCGCTATTCATTAGTAATATTCATTAAATTAAAATATGCATAGAATACGGAAATAAATTGTAAGTTTATCTCGTGTAATTTCAGCGTAATTAAAAATTTAAAAACATTTGCGTGCTCAAATTTATTATTTATCGCTGATCAGCAAAATCTGTCGTATGCAGCGTATGCGCATTTCACTTAATAAACAATTATTTATTTATTCTAACACATCCCACTTAATAAACAATACATCATTCTTTTTTTTATTGAAAAATAAAATGCTCCGTCAACAATATTTTACCACACACATAGAATTATGGTAATCTGGAGAATTGCTCAATGACAGACAAAATCATTATCAAGCGAAATACAATCAATTCGACGCCTAAAATTTGCAAAAATCAACAAAATGTGATAATTTCTTCATATTCAATGTGTTTGCACAACAACATTTCTTATGCTCGTAGTTTATACAAGCAACAACGTCGCGAATTTAGGTACAGTGGGTCGAATGGTTAAAACAAATTGTAAATTTCTAATAAACACAAAACTATCAAACAATTTTATCTACTTAGCACTCAAAAAAAAATGTATTACTTCCTGAGCTGAGGTGCTTATAAAACAGCAAACAGAGCTGCCTTAAATGTTTATGGTGAATATATTCCTATGTGGTTCTGTGTGGAATATTTTATAACATGCCCTTAAATGGAGGTTAATGCACAATGGTAATGATCCAAAATACACTTTCAGCTTAGTGAAAAGTAGTTTGGACCTAATATACTATTTATGTGCTAAAGCAGCCGGCTCAGTCACCGGATTTGATTAATGAATGCACAGTTTCCTAGGACAGCTGTGTGGCTCAATGTGGCCGTTCTGATGCAATCAGAAAAAAATAAAGGGTATCCAACCTAATATTAGGATAAAAGAAAGACATTTGTTATTATCAATAAAAAGACATTTTCGAGTGTACTAAATTGTCCAGCTTAAATTAGGAATGCTTGCATTTAAATGGATTTTGCAAAGAGGTCGCAAATGGGTCACCCAAATGGGTACCAGTCATTACTTGGTATTCAACCACTATGGGCGCAAAGAGAATATTTAAAGTGCAAGCTTATATGTATTCTTATCAAATCAGTTAAAATTTACAACAAACCAAACAAATTGACTGCTCGCGAAATGGCATTGCCAGATCGCTACTCCAGCTTAACTTTCCGGATATTTCTTCGGTTACTCAAAACCTATATCTCTCTTGTATCTACATATATAAAACGGCTGGACCGATTTTTACGACCTTTGATTGAGACGCACACAATTAAGCTATGAAAGATCAGCGCAATGACTCAAGATGTTTTGCACAATGATTCTTCTTTCCGGCGATTCCACCGAACACCACCAGCCATTCGAAGATCGACCGCTTCCGATGAAATATACGCTTGCCTCAAATCATAGAATCTGTGGCGCTATATGAAGAAACTTTAGCTATTATCTTTCTGCCGAAGCTTTCTCCAAATAACTGCTGTACACATTGGCGGAGACTGCAGTAAGCCTTCTGAACAGTATTATCAAAAGTGTTATAAAAAGCTTAAAAGTCAAAAAGTCTCAAAAGTCTTGAATCACTACCAGCAAAAGGAATATGATGTCCGAGATTTGTAAAACTGCCAAGAATATCTGCATTGGTAAGTAAACAAAGGCCTGGTCAATTACCCACTGCGAATCGGCCTATAAGCCTGCTATTGTCAGCTAGCTAATTCCTCGAAGAAGTAACTTAGGTAAAATTATTCTAATTCATCGAAACCAGCCAACATCGTGGCTGGAAAAAATTGCTAGTGCCACACTGTTGCTGTAGAACGACTAGGCAAGGGCTTATCTATATGAACTGATCAAACAAGTCTAAAAATTTTAGGCAATAAATATTTGCGAATTATCTGAATACAAATTTCATTTTCAGAATTTCTAAACATTTTTTTCCTTGTCACACTACTTTGGACTTGTCGTTGTTAAAATATCTGACGAAAATTTTGTTAGCGTAATATTTATTGGTATAATTTATACTTTAAAGATATGACGATATTGTATAATTTCTTGCAGCAGCTCTTTAATATATTATTAACTTGTTTACCCATTGAAGAGGTTTATTTGTATTTTGGCTTATTTATTTGACTTATTTTACCGTCTTTTGCTTTATATTTGCTTGGCTTGTTCGAAGTGAAACGTGTTTGGCCTATTAATCTTGACCATGTGCAACATTTTCTTGCTAAATTTCTTGCTTTTTGTATTAAAAATTTTGCTTTCTGACGCGACTGTTTATGTTTATATTGGCTTCGGTTTTGTTTTGCTCGATTGCGGTTGATTACGTAAAAAGTTTTATAGCCGGCGTGGTGATACATTTGCGTTTTGCTTATTCTGAACAAATAACTGCGAAGATTTTTGGCGCAGCATAGAGTAGAATAACTTAAAAAAATTAGTAAACTACTCACCTCAAAATCTGGGCCAGGATATGAGAGACGTTTGAGTTTTTCAATTTCCTCCTTGTTGTTTCTAGAAAGACATATAAAAAGCACATGAAAACAATACCGTAACACTTGTTTGCCGCTCTACCTACCTATTCTGTTCATCCGTACGACGTCGTTTATCAATCTCACGCTCCAATTTACGCTTCCATGACTCATCATTTTCAGCAATTATTTCGAGGCAATGTTGCAGTGTCGTCAGTACGCCGGAAGTTGTAGCACGAAAGGTGATTGACTCGCCCTGTAAACAGACATAAACAGACGTAAGTAAAGCAAAGTAAATAAATAAAACAGTCAACGCACCTTGAAATCAATCGGCTTCAGCCCATCACCCAAATCAAGCGGTTGCTGATTGCTTCTATTAATATCGGAGCATGCATCGAAATAACGTTGCAGCGTTTCAATTTGTACGAAAAGTATATCCTTGAATGTTTCCAGTTCACCGACTTTCTCGCGCAGATTTCGTTGTGTCTTCTTAAGGCTACTACCACTGGCCACTGAGATGGTATTCGATTGCAGTGACATGGTACTGCCATGACGTCGCAGTGAGGTTGTATCAGTGCTGGTGGTGTCTTCTTTGTATAGTTGCAGCACCTCTACCCAGTGCATACGATCCTCACTGTTTTCCGCGCGCAGGCACCATGTATTGTAATTATTGACAACGACATCGAAACGTAGCTCATCTGATTCATGCGACTGTTTGTAAAGGGTGGAAGAGAAAAAACATTGGAGAGATTAGTAAATTATTTATTGGCTATTGTGTAGGGTCGGGTCGGGTACTTTTTCTTTATTGTAGAACTGGACGCCGTCAATGATTCATAAAGCGTTATTAACTTTTGATTTAGTCAACGAAATAGTTTTAAGTACAGTCATATATTATTTTAGACGCTCTATACTGCGAATAGGAGTGGATTATATGTAGGGTATTCCAAAAATATATACAAATGTTACAAACATTTTTCAAAAAAAGAAAAAATTTTAAGAATTGGTTCAACAGCAGGGCTAAACAGTCCGATTTTAAAAGGACTTTTGCTGCCAGATAGCTGATATTGTGTATAAGGTGTAATTTAGGCCACTATATTTTCCGAAAAAGATTTAGAGTTTCACATAAAAATAAAATATTAACTAAAGAAGCACTGCCCACTATCGCATGCCCTCCACATTGTTACGACCAAAACGACCATCGGTCCATAACTCCAGCACGAAAGATGAAGGCATTACTTTCTCCAGAAGCAGACGCCTAAAGAAGAATAAAAAAAGGCTACAGTCATATACGGATGCACTGATAAAACAGTATCATTATGGCTTCAGAGCAAAAAGTTCACCAAATATTCACACATCACTAATTTTGGTCGCTTAAAAAGCCTCATTTTCTCCATTTAATAGCTGCTCCAATTTAGAGCATGCAGCAACCGTTGAATTCCTTAGCTCGTCTTGACCAATGGACCTGTGGTTGAAAGTGATGAAATCATTGAAAATTTTAAAGCGCTGAAAATATCGAAGACAGTTGCCAAATTTGATCTAAATACTCCATATAGGTATAGATCGTACCACTAAAAGTAGTCTCCATACAAACCAGCTAAACTTTCTTAGATTTTATACGAAAACAAGAAAAGAAAAACATTTTGGTTCATCCGAAACTAGAATATATAAGTGAAGTCGATACCAGTGAGAAGCCACCATATGAACTTTTAAGATATTATACTGAAGATTTAATTCAAAAAAGAATAAAAGGGCGGTGATTTTGTATGGAAGCTTGCCTAAAAAGAGGTGAGACTTGCCTATTAGTATATGTATTTGAAGAGAACACCATAAGAAACCAACATAAAGACTTTTGATCTAAATAATAAAAACTTCATACAAAAATCTATGTGTTACCGGTGGATATTTGTGGGAACATACACCACTAAGAAGCCACTGCATAATGACATTCGAAGTCATATTAATTAAAATAAAGATTTTCATATAAAATCCCATAAGGAGGTTGTGGATTTATATGTAGGCTTCCTCAAAATTCGAGTAAACACTCCTTTTACTATATGTATGTATAGCGGACGTCCTTAAGAAGCCAATGTATCCACTTTCTAAACTAAAATAAAGATGATTTTCATACAAAAACCTAATTGGTGGTGGTTAGGTTGTGTGGGAGCTATTCCAAAATTTAAGGGGAAATGTCTATTAATATGTATGTAAAGCGGTCGACCATATAAAGCAATCATATCGACTCCACCTCATAAATGTGCGTTGGTTTGATAGAGGGGCTACCCTAAAATGTATGGAGGCAACCCTAAAATGTGAGGAGACATGCCAAATACTATAATTATGTGAAGTAAGCATCCATAAAAGGGTATTAAATTGACTTTTAAGCTGATATTGACTAAATTAAAGAAGTTTTTCATTGAAAACCAGTAAGTAAACGGTGGATTGCAACCCTAAAATAAAAGGAGACACGCCTATTAATATATGTATGTGAAGTAAGCGAGCATAAGAAGGTATCAAATCGACGTTTAAGCTGATCTTGACTAAATTAAAGAAGTTTATCATAGAAAACCAATAATTGGATGGTAGATATGTATGGAGACTACCCTAAAATGTGAAGAGTCGCGCATATTAATATATTTATGTGAAGAAGCGTCCCTAAAATCTATCATAAGCCAACACCGACTTAAATAAAAAAGTTTAAAATTGAAAACCAATAAGACGTCGGCGGATTTATATGGAGTTTATCCCAAAATGGGGTGAAGCCCCTATTAGTTTATGTATGTGAAATAATGAGCCATAAAGAGATATCATAAAGACTTTTAAACTGATATTAACTTGAATAAAGAAGATTTTCTTTGAAAACACATAAGTTTGTATGGGAGCTACAGCAAAAAAGTGAACGTGACATTATAAAATGAATACTTTATGTACTCTATACCGGAAATAAGCCACCATACCGGAAATAAGACGGATAATTTACAAATATACCAAAAAAATTTCAATAACAACGGACATAGCTTTATAGACTCTTATCATCGGATTGAACAAGAATATATATACGATTTCTCATTTAACTGAAAATATTCTTTCACACTAGGTATGAAGTTTGTTGTTTTTGTTATTTTAGCTGGAAACGCCAAATTTGTTTTATCTTACTTTAATCCTAATAAAATATTCCTTTTAAGTCCGATTGGGAACACTAAAAGGGATATCCCATACAAAGGATCATCACTTTCTGAATGTATGAAGAGTTGTTGTTAGTTTAACTAAAAACGCTATACAGACCCATTTAAGGTATTTTAAGTCTTCAAAGTAGTACAGGGTATTTCTACTACACAAATGTTCTTCTCTATTTTTAATTCTTTCTTTGATCTTTTTTTAATACACTATCCCACTGTAACATATAATTATTTCGTTGATTGTTAGCTTTAATAACGCCGGCTAAAGCTAAAAGCGTGTTTGTGTGTAATTTTAATCTAGCACATTTAAACACACCCCCTCCTCACTAGGGGGAAACCGCAGACCATTAATGCAGCGATATCGCCAAAGTGGGCGGCGGTGGTGGTGCAAGCGGCAACAATAATTGTAATGATGGCGTGTAGGGCGAATGAAGCTAGCCATCAATGTCAAGCAATGAAAACATTGACGCAGATGACTTCAATAATTGTCTGCGAATGTGTACGGTTGAATGTGTACATACTTACGGGCGGATGGATGTACGTACGTACGGAGAGAAGAGTATGTACGAACGAGTATGTGCAACAAAGAAAACACGCTGAAAAGTTAATTGATTGTGCTGCATTGATTGCTTGTCAGCGTTGACTGACCAATTTAACCAAAATACACACACATACACACACATACAGCCACGTAGAGCTTATTTATTCATTACTTTTTTATTAGTTCAATTAAGAACACCGTCCAATACTGTTGCCCCACCCCAAAGCAAATTAAAAATTGCCTACCTTAATGGTTGCCTTGGCCAGACTAATGGCACCGCGACAGCCAAAATCTGAATCTGATTCCGATTTGTAATACGATAGAGTGCCATCCTTGAGCACTATGTAGCGCGGCTGCCAGCCATAAATATAATTGGTCCATTTACTAAGATAGCCGCGCAACTCGACGCTGTTGTCTATATAATCCTCCTCGGATGCCTCGCTCTGTGAGCCACCTGCTGCTGTATCCATTGATGTTGCAGCACTGGAACTGCTTGCAACGAGTGTATCATTATTATTGCTATTGCTATTACTGCTATTCATTGTCGTCGACGCTGCTGCTTTTGTTACTTCAGCCGGCTTTAATTTATCATCGTTCGACATGCCAAACGAAGACGAACTCAGAAGCGAAAGATTAGCGTGTGTTGCTTTGTGTGGCGTAATCAGGTGATATTAAAAAAAATATATAAAAAATTAGTATTTGTATTGGTGCTATAACTACCGGTTAGATTAGCACATAAAGCCACGTATTTGTTACGGAATTCGGCGTTCAATTAAAATAAACATAATTCGGATTTGATTTGATATTCGCACACGGCATTGGGCAATATTTTTTAAGCTTGCACTTTTTTTGCTTTGCTAAACGCAGCACTTGCAACGAATGCCGGTCAACGCTTACAGTTGGCTATTACAGATTTTTTTGTTTTTATTTTACGTTTATTTTTATTTTTTTTTATGTCGTTTGCTCACATTCGCACAATTTGTTTATTTATTTTGTCGTAAGCAGTGAAGCACAACTCATTGCGTGTGCTTTGACAAACATGTTTTTCGTGTTGCCATATGCTAACTGCCAGCTGTACAGTCTAAATGCTACAGTCTTAGTGCTGCCAACTTTTTACATAAAAATAAACGTTTTAATTTGAAAATTACTCTTTTTTCATATATTTGCACAATTGTTAAATTCGTTTTGGTTTTTCTTCTTTTTTTTTGTTTAAATTAAATTCATTATTTACAACAATTCATAACAATTTAAAATGCTAGTATTTAACAGTTAATATTAATAAATAAATTAATTAATTTAAATAAATAATAGTAATAATTAGTTAAACTACAAACAAATGACTTTCAGTATGCACTCATTACGCGGTGTTTGTTACTTTACAATTTACATACACACACACAATAACTAAACTAAACGCAATGACTAAATTAGTTTAATTGTTTTTCTTTTTGTTTGTTTAAAATTACATATAAACATTTTGTTTTTCATATTCTGACTGTGTGGGTAGTTCATTCGTCGCTATATCCGCCTCATGTTGACGTTGTTTGGGCAGCTTGGTGCGCTGCAGCTCTATGGCTTCTTCTTCGTGATATTCATTTGATTGCGGTGGGGAGCTATGTTGGAAATATAATTTATTATCTGAATTGTATTTAACTAATTTCTGCTTACCTGTATTTATTTTGCAGCGCTTTGAAAACACTCTTCGGACAGCCTTTATAATACGGAAAACATTCACCGGGCGCTTGTCGTCCTTCGCCTATTGACTGTGCGCGCACATATTCCGGCAGCAGCTCAGAGAATGGAGATTTTGTGACACTATTGGAGAGAGAATTAAATAAAAATAATTAAAAGTTGCACAATATAAAAATATTGTCTAAGAATGGTCAAATTCTCCAAATTCAACTATATTTTGCTCCACACATTGTATGCAGTTACAGAAGTTTCTAATGCTCCATTAATTTTTTTCACGGAATTTGCGTAAAAATGGTTGTACTACAGATGAGTCGTTAGACTTTTTCCGCTAGGGATAATGTTTTTGCGACCTTTTTGATGGCAGTTTAGACGAATACTGACTAAAACGTTCCTTTAATTGTATTTCATGTGGGGACTCCCCGTTCTCCAAGAATGAAATAAAGCACAAGCAAAAAAAGGCAAAATAAGTTGTATGAGCGAATCATATAAAAGGGGTAAGGGATTATTCGGGAATTTCTAGTGCTTTGTTACTCTTAAATGTGAATATTTTCGAAAGTACGAATAAAATGTAAATCATAAAGTAATATATCACTGAATTATTGATTACTATATAATATGGGATCCGATCAGCCAATAAGTAGAATTTACTCGTGACGATGTTCATTGGAGATTATCATAGATAAACAATTTTCGTCTTTTAAGACATACTTGAGTACCCAAAAAAACAAAATTGTTCGCGGATGAAACACTTCGAAGCCAATGGTATCCTGTTTATTCGGAAAATTTTGTAAAATCGCAACTGCATGCTTAAAGTGTCTATGGATGTTCACTTTTAAATGGTAAGCAACCATTTGTTTGTCAAAAATGATTGAAGAATGAAGGACAACCAACCGTTGAAAAAGCATCAGACTTCCAAACGATAATGGAAACAATTACAAATTGGTTCACACAAAAAAATTTGTTTGTGCACTTAAAACATCGATTTAAGGGGTCAACCTTACAGCTCTTAAGCTTTAAGGATCTCGGAAACGGTAATAGATAGAGACTTCGTGCTTTTTGCATTTGACTAGGACTTCGCCGGAATTTTACAAGTTTATTTTAAAATTTTGACCCTCCCCTTAAGTATTCAAGTATAGAGATAATATTTCTCTAAGCCAAAATCCCAAAACTTCATCAAAATCGGATAATAAATGACGATTTTATAAGCAATTGAATTTGAACGACCTATGATACTTCCGTCCTCCCTTTTCTTTTCATACATAAAAAAATGTTTTATAAGGCACTTATTCGTGCAGTGCGAAGCGGGAGGAGCAAAATACTTTTCGTCAGTACTTTTTTCAATTAATTTCCTACCTTTTTGTTTTGGACTGCTTGGTCATATGCTAGGGAAACATTTTAGGTGTTTGTTTGGCGACATGTCATGGTACAGGGCCTCTTTTTTTTTAGTCGGTTACACTCATTTTACTTTCATTAAACT
The DNA here is from genome assembly GCA_035044805.1 of Leucophenga maculata. Lineage (NCBI taxonomy): Eukaryota > Metazoa > Arthropoda > Insecta > Diptera > Drosophilidae > Leucophenga > Leucophenga maculata. The sequence goes on along the minus strand of JAWNNP010003455.1, from coordinate 3,010,183 downwards.
TTCTCAAAAATATTTGATATACTCTAACGGTTTCTATTGCCCATCATCTCTGGATTTCTCCACAAATATTTTATGCTCTAATAGAATTAATATAATATAAACTCAAACTCACGTCAAGAACAACTTGGTCATCTCGCCGAAGACACCAAAATGATCCAAACTGCGTGCATGTATCTCACAAATGGTGCGCAACAGACACGCCTTGCCATCCATGCCGAAGGTGGAGAGAAAATCTTCAACAACACCGTAGAGCAGCACACGTTCACCGCCATGAAAAATATGCTTAAAACGATTTGGCAGCTCGGGATAGTGCAGTTCCGGCGCATCCTCCGCGGCAGGTTGCTGCTTCAGCACAAAATTCGGATGCGTAGCGCTTTGTTGCTGTTCACTCAGATCGCGTTTCTTGCGTTGCACATTCAAATAACGTGCAACATAATTGCCCAGCATTTTGCCCGCCGAATGTCCAAAAGAACGTGAAAAAATAGGCGGCAGATCTCCCAAAGGATTCTGATTATCCGTTAAGCCAAGTTTATCAAAATCAACTGAAATTGAAAAAAAATATAAAAAGGACGCTCAGAAAATTAATATAATTGCTTACTTGTAACCGGAAAACTGATGGTCAAATTTGAAAAGAAACCCTCCGGCGGATGACGCACCAACGGCAGCGCAATGGTCGGCGTAAAAGTCAATGAAGTACCTGGCGGCAGCGCCAAGCGTCCATCATCGGTAATCCATATAAGACGCTTCTGTCTCGAATGTGGCTGTTGTGCGTTGTTGTTGTTGTCGTCATAGTTTGAATCCTGCAGCGCTAACTCATCGGCGAGTGTATTTAAATTGTCGCCTATGCTGCACTCCATGCAGATTATAAGCAATAAAATTAATTTCGAAAAACAGCTGCTTGCCACTTTAGAAGACATTTCCAAATGTGCTGTAAAAATTAAAAAAAAAAAACATCATCAATAAGTCATTAAATCTTCAAAACAAATTATTCAATACGCCATGTTATGTGTGTGTTGGCCCGGCTTTATGTAATTTATATTTGCAGACGATTACGCTCATGTTTGGACCCATTTGTGCATTAAAAATGCTTAATAACAATCGTTAGTCATACAACAACGCCTTACAATGGCCAACAGTTATTTAACTGTGCAGCTTAAATGCGGAAAAATCTCTAATGGGAAAATCATTTCCACACACACAGGCAGAGACACAAGTTTGCCAATTTCTCAGCAGCATTCCTGCTGCTGCTTCCTCTGCGCGAGGCAAATTGGCGTACGAATACGAATCTCATCAGCTGTTTAGCAAATCGGCAAACAGGTTTGGAGCTTCATCTATTTCTCTATTTTCTATGATTTTCCAGTTTGGCAATATTTTATTGTCGTCATCGTCATTTAGTTTCATCGAAAATCGAAAAACAATTGACCGCGGGCAGATGTGCCAACCGGGTCAGTGATGATGTAGTATAGTGCTTTGGATTTGGAAAGCACATTGACACGATTTACAAAAATTGCAATGTTTTGGGAGAATATAAAAGAAAAAGGTGGCCAAAAATTTAAATTAAATATTTTGTCAAAACCAGTGAAAGTTCTTAAATGCTTGGTATTTGATGGTTTGGTCAGGAAGTAAGCAATAAAACAGTTCGAAATATGAAATATCTGCTTAAAAACTATTTGTGAATTATAAAAGAATTTGCACGGAAAGTAAATGTAAATAAGCAGCCGAAGAAGGCGAGGCAGACCGCATGAAGTAAATATATGCTTCATCAGCATCAGCAAAGTCGATTCAATATAGACATGTCCGTCTGTCTGGGTGCACGTATGAACATCAGAAAATTGGAGGCTATAAAGCATAAAGCCTAATGAAAACGTTTATGAAGCAAGAAAAAGGAGCAAGAAAGGCGTGAGTTTCAGAATGTTGAGATGTTACGTGACAGAAATTAAACTCGAAAATTCTATCAAAAGGTCAAGCGTCTGACTGTAGGTTTTAAGCCCGGAGTAACTTTCTGTAAGGATGTCAATGGAAATCTGGTAACGGATGAACAGGAATAACTGAGATTATAGAGGAGTCATTTCTCCAACCTACTCGGAGGCGATGAAGCGCACAATTCCACCGATAGAGAAATGACACCGGAATGACATCAGTTAATGGTGGCACTATTGTAGAGCCACCGGACTATAACGAGGTCAATTCAGTTACTAAACAGCTGAAAAATAACAAAGTGGCAGGCTCTGATGGGCTGTCAGCTGAGTTATTTAAGACCGGCGGCGAAGAGTTGATTAGGAGTATGGACCAACTTTTATGCAAGATATGGTCCGATGAACGCATACCCAATGACTGGAATCTCAGTGTTCTCTGTCCAATCTTTAAGAAAGGAGACCCCGCTGTTTGCGCCAACTACCGCGAAATAAGTCTCCTTTCCAATGGATATAAGACTCTGTTGCGCATATTGTGTAATAGGATTCACTAATAGGAAGATATCAGTGTGGCTTCAGACCAAAAAGGTCGACCAGTGACCAAATATTCGCATTACAACAAATCCTGAAAAATTCCCGTGAGCTTAACAAAGACACACACACCACCTATTTGTCGACTATGAAGTCGCTTTCGTCACGCCGATACGATCGAAGTTTTTCGTCGCCCCGCCTGCACTAGGTATCCCGGCAAAGATTGTCGGTCTTTGCATGGCGATGCTATCTAACACACAAAGCTATGTCAAGGTGAGGAAAAACCTCTCCGACCCCTTTGATACCAAGAGAGGTTTCTGATGGAATACATTCTACGCCAGTGTAGCCGTACATAAAGAATATCTCGGGGTCGATCTTCCAAAAGGAAGTGATGCTGCTCGCTTACGCCGATGACATTGATATCATCGGCACGCAGGAACGGTGAGTCAGCAAGGCGTTCTCGGAGATTGAAAAACAGTCTCGGCTCATATTTGGGTCAACGTATTTCTATTTCATCCGATCAAATTCGATTTATATATTCTACACATTAAACATTTAAATAAGTGTTTCCAAACGTTCATCTTTAAATACGATTTGAATTTATATTCTACGCCGAGCAAAGCCGGTAATAACTGCTACCTCTCACACCACACAAAAAGCCTTTGCACTGATTGCGTTTAGCGTGAAAACAAAAAAAAAAAACAAAAGACTCAAGACACGAACTTGTCGACTTTAAAAGAAATTATTTTTTTTTTAATTTAAACGCAGCTTCTTGTAATTTTTTTTCCCTTAAATATTTTTTTGTTCGATTTCATTTTTGCCTAAATTAATATTTAAATATTTTTTAACAAAAAAAACCTTTCGTTACTTAAAATAAACATTTTTATGGACTGCCAATCGAGAATGTGTTTAAGTCTTGGACAAAGCATTTCTTATTTTATTTACTTTCTTATTTTAAGCGTTGCAGCCAGCAGAAAAGTGAAAAAAAAAACGTAGAAAAAGTGCTGCTGCTACACTTGTCAACTCGGAATTCTTTAGAAAATGCACCGAAAATGCCTCGAGACGAGTCGAGACAAACAGCTTAAGATGAAAACGAACTCCAATTAAAGATCAGCTGCACTAATTCGCCATAAGTTTTTCATGAAACCAATTGTAAATAGAAGCAGAAAATAAATAAATAAAAAATAAATAAGAAGAAAAGAAGAAAAACATTGCACTCAGTCTTATTGGAATTTAACTCGCCGCTGTCCGTCCGTCTGTCTGTCGTTTGTCGGTTTACTTGTTTCAATCAATTTTGCAGACAAGCGCATCCGCGGGCAAGAAATTTGCTGCGTCATACATTCATCCAACTATCCGTCTGTCTGTCTGTCTAACTGCCTATCTACACAATTTGTTGTCTGAAAAAAAAAGGTAACAAACATTTCAGCAAAAGTGTCATCCTGACATGAGTTGGTGCACCCTGTCTTTACTTCATTTCAAACTTGACCCAATTCTGCAAACGTTTTTTTTTTTTTTTTTTCAATTTCATTTTCAGCCAAACAAGTCAAGCCAAGAAGCGCATCTAAAAAGGCTTGTCGTACACGGCAATTAATCTTAGAGCTGAGGTTACTACTACAAACGACTTCTCTGCATGCCAACCAGACATAGATGGACGGCCTCCTTGTATGCTACGCTGGTTTGTTTTGATAGATTGTCACCATCAAAAAGAATTTGCGTCTATTTCTTGCTTTAAAACCAGTTGCAATTGGGTATCAACTGACTGACAGATGTTTCGTAGTTTAGACTAGGCGTTGATTATTTATTTCAGTTTAATTAATTTTGACCAAGCTGTACAATAAAAATTCTTATGTCAAAACTGCTATTAGACGGAAATTACTCTTATTATTCCCAACAAGCTGTCTCGAGTTACTTCGTTTGACAAGCAATCAGTTGCAATCAGTGAAGTGGCACTTAAAGCCTTTGGCTGTGGGCGCCGCCGCCGTAGTCGTATCGCCTGTAGCCAACTATTTACATTAGAAAGTTTTGCAAAAAATCATATACAAACGCGTTCAATCGTGCAAAATTTAGAATTTCCTGTAGCTTCTCTAAGATGCACAGCTTCAAAGCCAAAAGCTGACTTGACTGGTTTCATTTGCAAACCTGGTAAACCAGTTCGTGTCACGTTTTAATTTCGGTTGCATCATCTTAACTTAAATTGATATTTAGGACATTGAACGCCTCTCTAACTCAATCTCCATTGCGGCGTCCGTGGTGCAATGGATTTGGATTTACATTTGGTAAAAGTGCGTTTCACATACACGAAACAAATTGGAACCAAAAGATGCAATAAAAATTTGCATTATTCATGAGATTTGCTCCAGTTTTGCAACTTTGAAGTTTTTGTTTTTTTTTTTTTATTTTTTTATTTCTGCGTTAGCTGGTGAAATTTTTGCTTGTTCTTTGGAGTAAAGTGCGATTGGTTGTTGGTGGCAGCCAGAATAGACACTTTCGCCTGCTGCTGTTGAGAGATAATTTGAGTTGCACATTTGAGTTGTTGTAAAGTATTCAATAGGCTTCTGATTAATTGATATTGAATTAAAACTAGTTTAATCAAAAGATGCAATCAATTTTAAGTCGATGAGATAAGCTGATTAATAAGAGCTTAAATTGTAAAAAAGAATTTCGAGCCTGTAGGAAGTTATTATTAGCAGCAATCCACCGGAAGTTTCACTTTGTACTTTTTGATCAAACTCTTTACGACAAAATACAAACTAAAACAGATTATATTCTGATAAAAGGGTATATTAAATTTGTGCAAGTGTATGTAACAGGCTTAAGGAGGCAAGGCAAACCAAAAGTCGAATTGATATAGATATGTCCTTCTGCCCGTATAAGCAAAGTTAAACTATAAGAATTATAGCTTTTTATTTTGAAAAATTACACACTTCTATTCCTTCTAAAAATACTTTCTATTTAATGAGCATTCCAACCCCCATTTCTTATGCCGATTGCTACTTCTGTGTTTTGGAAATTTGGTCTAACTAACGTTAATAATATATTATAGTCGAAATCGGACCACATATATGGTTCGCCCTCATACAAAATGTATAGGCAAGTCCGTCTGTCCGACTGTTTATATGAACATCAAGAATTTAAAACCTTTATATGATAGAGAATTCCTATATCCTCTTTAAATAAATAGTAACTAATGACCGTACAAAGCACTGCTCTAAAAATTTGTATGCATAAAATCGTGTCCATTCTTGCCGAGATTTTGAATGGAAAAAAACATTTATTTTCCTTGTTTATTTAGGAAAAATATCAATTTTGGTTTATCTTACTTTAATTCTAATACAATATTCTCTATAAGTGCACATCGGATCACTAAAAGGGATTGCCTCCATACAAATCTATTTTCCGTTCTGCGTGTTGTGTAAGAAAGTCCTTTTGTTGTAGTTTAGTTTAGCTTGAATCGTTCATTGATTTGATTTGAGTGCGCTCGACTTCTAGATACTCTGTACCTCCTTGAAGTTCAGATATACATATATGGGGAAATATTTCGATATGGATCAATGTAATATTGACATACAACACCAAATTTTAACAACAACAAAAAAGCATATTCATGTAAAAACTTAAAGTACAGTCTATCCCTTTTAGATGAGCCATGTCGCTTCAGTATGAATTCCATGAAGCTCGAACGAAATTGATTGTTGTGGCAGAAATCTTTCATGCTGTACATCTTCGTAGATGTTCTGAAAAATCAAGCTCTCACTTATAGACACAAGCAAAGAAATTTTTGATCAGCCAAATGTACAATTGCAAACTTGCTTTCCGGTTTACAGCACTGATTTGATGCCCGATGTCATTTTTTGAAGGTAAAACTTCTTTAGAATCGATGTGTTTTGAAACTCAATCAATTATTTCTTATTATCTTCGTCTCTTCGTGCATTGCTTCAAAGCTTTGGCCCAAATGAGTATCGTTTTTGTGAGGATGTATGGATGTTACTTTCTTGCGCCTAAACCGCTAAACCAATTGGTACGAATTTTCGGATAAAAGCGAGAGATGAATTTTGATAGATATAATGGCAGAGCTCGCAAAAATTGGTCTCTCTTTTACATATTGTCAGCAAAATACCTGTCGCTCACAGACACAATTCGAAACGGTCTTGAAAAAACACTCAAACATTGTTTTTGCTCGGCTTGCTCTTCGCTCAACCAACGAGCGATTTGGCTTGCTGTCTCTGCTCACGGGTCGACTCAAGACCCTTTGCTTTGTAAAAAATCGGCAAACGGTCTTTTGCGCATGCATGTGTATTGCGTGTGTGGATAAGTAAACAGCAACTATGCATGAGATTATGCTTACCCCTCTCTCCCTTCCTCTAACATGCTTTGCCAATGATGAAATATCTAAAGGCCTTAATAGACGATACATCTGATCGCGATCATTTTGTGTACGTGTTGATCAACGTTTTGCTACAGACGAGTGATCAGATTGTTCGATTTTGTCATTTCTCTCAAATTTTTGTTGTGTGCGGTCGTGTTATGAAGTTGTCTTTTCTATGCAAAATGCATACAGACTTCATTCATGCGTACATCAAAATCAAAAAGGAGGGGAAATGATCACGAAAAATCAAATGTGTTTTGATTTTGTCGCTGTGATCGCGATCACAGAGAAAACATGTCTGTGTAACGCATACATGCTTATTTTCACTAACACAATTTTATTTGATCGTGATCGTGATGTATCGTCTATTAAGGCCTTAAGGCAACCACAATAAAAAAAAACCTTTTTCGCAGACACTTTGCTCGTTTGGGTCAGTAGCTGAGCGACGAACGAGTCTGTTCGTTTTGAGCGGTCAACAAAAGACCGATCGAAACGAAAAAGACGGTTGCTGTTGAGACCATGAGTGTCCCGTTTCATTTCTTTGTTGAGCATATTTTGCGAACTCTGGTCAATGGTATAGAATGGGAGAAGGCAATGCCCCGGCCAACATATAAGCGATAAACTAAGTTCGTCGTCTCCTTATTTACTCAAATCTTCATTTGTTGAAGAATTCAATGTAAAAAAACTTTTAAGCTTGGTACCAATATTATAAAAAATTATTCCACTTCTGATTCTACTCATCTCATTTTGAACTGAATAAAACCAAATGGTCTATTAATACTAATTACTTACGGACCCGCCTTGCATTGCTACGCCCCGTATTTGTCATGAATGAAATTTTTCATGTCTAATTTTACAATATTTAAGATATGCCGTGCTAAAATTTTTGTCTCAACTTTTGTGTTTCACGTTTGTGAGACCACGTCACAACATGTATCTAGGGACTATAGATTGCCCTGACACCTACTGTTAGCTACTATCGCCTAATATAGACTGCAAACTTTATTAATTGTAATAAACACGCTTTCGCCGATCACATTCTGCGCCGATAACGCTATATCCGAATAGATACAGTGTTCGTTCTATAACAACTCCCTTCTCGGGACTTTTCCTTCAAGCAATCTACATTACTCTCTCCCCATTATATTCGCCTTCCCAGTACACACTTTCCTTTCCTTGTATCATAACATCGAGTTATAGGTGCTTTTAATTAAGAAAAAAACGACCGAATCACTTTCACCATCCCGTGACTCATCCCTTAGACTACCGGCTATCAAAATCACACACCATCACACCATCTCTCGCATGAAATATTTTAGCTTTCTGAGAGCTACAAAAATTTAAAATTTTTTGGATCGTGATCTACGTTGCGAAGTAGTTCCATTTACGTACCATTGATACCCTACACCCTGTCATATATGCAGGGTGTAGGGTATTAATACTTCTTTCTACCAATTTAATGATATTTTATTTAAGTTTTTTTGTTTAATTTATTCAATTTTTTTTTTGTAACCTGCCTCGCTTTTATGCACTTCTTCCTGTTGCCATCTCGCATTCGTCTTGCATAATTAATTAGAAAATTCTTCTTCGATTTTATTTCTTTTCTTTAATTTAAATTGTTACATAATAAAATGCCAAAAAATTTATTTAACTTTTTGGCAAAGGAAAGTGCAAGTAGCCGTTGGAGTCTATTTTTTTTTTAATTTCGTGATCCACACACAAATTTCTACAACTCAACGACAAACTGTCTTGTCTGTCTGTCTGTCTGTCCATTGATGTTGTTAAACACGAACGTGAAGAAAAAGGGTCACCATTTTGTTGAAATCAATCAAAATCGTGGAGCGTGTACGTTTGTTCGGTAATGGATTTGATGTGTCAATTGCTGTGAACTGTCGCTTTTTGTGGCATTGTAGAAAGTTTAATTGCGCCGTGTTGGCGGCGTGGCTACTGTTTCGGCATTTCAATTAGCTGCTGTTGGCGCTTATCAGATAGAAATAAAAACTGCGCTCAATTGGCAATCGTGAATTATAGTAAAGTATTCTATATGCGGCTTGTTTAATGATTGATTGAATTTTATGATCCATTCATCCGTTTATTCACTAATTAACATAAAAACCTTCTCTAAGAATATTAAAATAAATATTTCCGCATATGTTCCACTTGTGTGAATACTTCATAAACTTTATTAAATCATGAAAGTAAGACAAATGAACACGAATACAAAAAGGGTTAACTGGAAGAAGAAGAAAACAAACACCAACTCACTTTCAAGCCTTTTGGGCTTTTGTCTAAAAATTCTGATTAATAGATACACGTTTGCACATAAAAATTCACTTTTAACTATTAACACACGAAAAAGTCGCAAATCCTGTGTCGCGACAGGAGTGAAACGCGATGTGTGTGTGGTATTTTCTTCTTTTTGGTGAGAAGATTGAAGATACTTCGTAGCAACGTGAAAATTCTTGCAAGCGTTTGAAATGTGAACCGAGCGCGCAAACGTACAAAAATCAACTAAAACGCTGAGCTGCCGCAATTTACGATAAAAAGTTGCGCCTGCGCAGAAGTAACGAAAACTCAGCCGAAGACGTTATAAAAATATAAAGAAGAAGAATAAACGACCAATGAAGAGTAGTACAACAACTACATGTACTGCCTGCAGTACGAAGAGTAGCACGAACAAACAGCTGCGACGATTGCAACAAATAATGCCACTAGCCGAATAATAGTTGTAGTTGTTCTTGCCTATTTCGTGTTTCCTTATGGCTATATCCACACATGATATATGAAGGTCTGATTTAAAATATTGTGTATATTGAATTTGGAAGTTGTCGTGCTGAAATTTTTTGCCCTAAGCATTATTATATTGGTATATCACGCCTACCTTTAGGGGTTTTTATAGGACTAACTTCTTTAATTAGACATTGTCAGCTTAATAGTCGGTATGTTGGCCTCTGAGCCTCAAATTCAGACGTTCAGACAGACGGACAAAGCTAGAACGCATCGTCAAGATAATAAAGAATATATTTATACATTGAACCCACTTTTCGATTAATGTTTCTTGTGAACCTCTACCGCTTCAAACTGGTGATCATTCTTTCTGAATAATATTCGTTATATATCTTCAATGGAGATAAGGTCCGGGCTGATCGTTGGTCACTCCAATAAAAGTATTTTCATAGTCGACAAAAACTTCTTTGTTTTAAATGCTTGGAAGTTCGACCTAACCTTAATTAGATTCCCAGCAAATTCAATAAGCCTTGCGTCTAACAGTTCTGTTTGACATGTTTCAAAGTCCAAATCATTAGCGAAATCCACTGTGATTTCGTCGCAACCAGGACCGTTCAAGTTAACTTTTGCTTCATCAGAAAATACAAACTTTATAAAACTTCTCTAACCAAAATTGGTGATTTTCAGCGAATGCTAAACGAGCGGTTATATTGTTGTATATATTCTAATTATTAAGGAATTAGACTTATATAAAACTAAAGATAAATTATAGCTCCATATCGGAACATAAGGCACAACCGAAGTCCTTTAACAAGACTTAAATTTAAGTCGCAGAATAAATGATTCTACAATCAGTCCATCACCAGAATAGAATTCATTTTCATTAAGGGGACTCAAGAATTGTTACTGGTTCATCGAGCCGGTGATGGCTCATTGTCAATCCATTGCAAGCAATGTATACTCAAATCATGACAGAACCTCCACCATGGCTCTCTCTTTGATAAACGGGGTTAAATATTAGTCTTCATACCTGTGCAACCTTACAAAAATGTTTAGTTTTGTTGAGTTGTACTCAAAGATGCTTTCATTTGTCCAAAGAACACTTCTTCAAAACTGTTTTGGCATGTATAGAAGCTTCTTTGTGCTTCGTTTTGGAAAAATCACCGAACTGTACACTTCTTGGCAGTCTTATTTTATTGGTTTGCAATATATTGAGGCTTAAGATGAATATTTTTCTTAAATTCTTTCAAAAAGACTCGGAGGAGTATCCAATAAATATTCTATAGAATTTATACTCAACATCAATTTTGCACCGTAAACCCATTCTCATCTCAAGGAGCGAACGGTATAAATTGTTTCAAAATCGGTGTCACATATGTTTTATAATCTCTTGTGTATAGTATTCGAACCGAATTTGACGATTGGCTGAATAAAAGTTTCTTCCAAACGTGGTGGTAAGAGGTGCTTGAAGTAGAATAGTGGAGGACTATGCTTTTCTATGATGATATACTTTACTGGAAACAGCAAAACTTTAGGAGTGCGGAGAGTTATTCAAAGTTCCACAGTTTGCAATACTTGAGGGTCCTTCAAGAAGTTTTACTTCTGTTAAATGGCTTAGGAGTATTAATTTTTTTACTTATGAGACTAGACCATACTACATTACCAATAGTTCGGTATTGTTCAGCGTTTCTATTAATTAGGATCCAATTTAGTTGATTTTTAATCACAACGACTCTGCTCCATCTCCATCCTAGCGTTGTGGTTCCCCGCTCAAAGTTGGCTCGTAAGAAGACTTAGGCTACACGAAAAGTTTTGCCATTAAAATTCATATTCTGTACATAAAATAAAATCATAGACAAATTTTTCTTTGTTTGTGCGTGCATCACTCCTAAACCTTTGAACCAATTTGTATAAATTCTGGTATGGCAATAGATGGGACGTTGGAAAAGAACATAGGCTACCTACCTTCACATAACCAATAAAAATTTCTTTAATTCTATTCACTTGCACTACAGCGATAAAATTTTGTATACATAGTAACGGGATCAGGAGAAGTAAGTTCAATGAACTGTGTTAGTAGTAAATTGATTTCATATTTTTTTTATACTTAGGAACTTTTTAATCAATTCTTGTTTTTTTTTTTTTGTCAATACTCAAGAGTATATTAAATAATGCTGTGCTCGACTTTGAAATACCCTGTACACCTATTTAAGCATAAATTTGTATAGGAACTATATTAATTCCCTAGGGCAAGCACATACTCTATACTCTCCGATGACCTTAAATGGGAACTAACCCATCTACTGATCCTTACTTTATTCACCAAATGAAGAACTTGTTTGAATTGAAATAAAATATAAAGCGTATCAAAGATGCGTTAACACCGAACTAAATAATTTGTCATTTGATATCAAATATGATCAATTGGCAGATAAACAGTGTGAAACTAGGAAATGTCTAAAAAAAATATCAACAACAAATACAAGTGCCGCCGCCGCTTATGTTGTACTTTAGACCGAGCTTCATTCAGTAGATTTTCCGCAATGTTGCATTTATGACTTCAATAATTTTCACCTAAGAAGCAGCCTAACAATATTTCAATTTAATTTTCAATTGGTCAGAGTGACTTTTTGTAGCAAGTTCTGTGTGTGCAACTTTCTTCTGCCACATTCTAAAATGCGTGCTGATGCACAACCACAGAGGCAGACCATACAGACCAGTCAGACAGTTTCATCTTCGTTTCGTGCTGCTTTTTGTGTGGTTTCCAGTCGAACATCAACGACTGACAGTGAATCTGTTTTGCATTTCGAATAGTTGCTCGGTCAATGTGGAACATGTTTTTTTTTTCAGTGGTTTCGCATTGGTTGCTTCAATTTGATCCTGTTGGGAGATAACAACTATTATAGAGGCTGTGTTTAGAACATAAGAACTTGTTTAACTGGTCTAGAAATGCAAAATATTTATAATTTCTATTAGGTCAAGGTTGTCGCAATTGATGTGTTTTCAAGTGAGAGTAATTGTCTTGAAAAGTTGTTAAAATTCTGCTTAGAAATTTTTTTTTTTTATTTGTTGGCAGGCGCCATACTTTGTGAATAAAATGAAAATTTTAATAGCTTCATTTGTGTGCGTCGTCTTCGTCGTACGTGGAGAAAACTTTATTATGCGTAATTGTTGGCCAAAAAGTTTGTTATCAGCCACGGGAAAAGCTGGAACGTGCTTGCCAAGTTAATTGAGTTTAAAGTGTGTGCGTGGAGCTGATCGATCGATCGATTGACATAATTTCGGCGCATTTCTTTGGCATAAAAAGCTGCGGCAACTTGCATATTTTTAAGCGAAACTATTTTGGATTTATTATATAATAAAATGCAAAAATTGCAAAAAGAATTTGTTTAGCTATTAAAATTTTTTTTTGCAACTGGTTTTTCTTAAACGCTTTCCATCAAAACTTTTTTGGTAGTGCGTACGATTTTGAATAAAATTTTATTATTTGTGCCTTTTTATTGTTTATTTATCAAAGAAATCTGGCTTTCTTTTTCTTTTAAATCTGATAGGAATTAAGCTATCGTGTTTTTTCTTTCTTTAATTCTCACGCATTGTGCGAATGAATTTTTGAACTAGTTTGTAAATTAAACACATGACGGACGTCCTTCTTAAAAATGTTTCTTTCTCCAAAAGTTTGTGAGGTAGACGTGGAAGCTTAGCTATTTACTCAAGTTACACTGCGCCTCAATATTTTATTTATGATCTTGAAATCCGCCATTTTGTGGTGGTGGCCATCTTGAATTTAGTTTTTATGATGTACTGTATTCTGCTCAACCAGCCCTTTCATATGAATCCCATATTGAGAGGGTTTAAAAAAAAATTAATCCGGCATTTAGTGCTGGCTGCCACCTTGAATTTCGTTTTTTATGATGTACTAAACTCTCCTAGCCAAGCCCTTTCATTTGAAACCCATATAAAAAGGGGTCGAAAAGAATTTAGTCCGGCATTTAATAGTGGCAGCCATCTGGAATTTAGTTTTTTATGATGTACTGTATTCCCCTAGCCAAGCCCTTTCATTTGATACCCATATTGAGGGTGTTGTTGGCCATCTTGGATTTACTATTTAATTCTGGAGGAAGAGCGGCTGTTTGAAGAAAAGCTCTATTGCTTAGCGGTATTCCTCGATTTGACACCAGCATTATGGCCTCCTCTACATGCTGCTCTTGTCACTAGTATACTTTCACTCGAAATTCCGAAATAATAGGAACGCCCGCAAAAAGCAGTGTTGACTCTCCTTCTTCTTTGCCGCTTTTGTACGCGTCTAGCTAACCGGTTGGGGTGGTATCTCAGGCACTTCATGTAATCCAAGGCCTGACGATTTATTACATTCCCAATTTGGAAACCATTTAAATCCTTTTCTATGTTTGAAGTTCGCATGCATCATGTAATATTTGAAATCTGGCGGAGGAGCTTTGCCTGGAGTAATCTTATTTTGTTTAGATGACTTTTCACTGCGAAGCATATTACCAGGGAGCCTGCCTATGTGTTTCCTAAAATAATTTAAAATATTTACTAAATAAAAAACTATTAAACAACAGTAATTAATTTTTTTATTTAAAAACTAAATAAATCTTCAAACTATTAACGGTTTCTTGCAGCCCTCGCTTGCGCCACCCACGCCTCTGAAAGGTGGCAACACCGCAAAGCGCATAAATTGTAAAAGAAGAAGAAGAACCAGCAACCAAGTTGTAGCACGCAATTCATTCATTTGTTATTTATTAATAAACTCTCAGCTGTGCGCATCAAAACAAAAACTGCCAGCGGACTTCGTAGAAGGCAATCAAAAAAAGAAAAACATCAACTCACTCCAGCAGTTGCGGCAGCGCAGCATTAGATAACACCGAATAAATAGATAAAAAGACGATAAAAGATGACAGCGCGGAATCCACAAACGCTTATGGCCCTGCCCAACGAAGAAAATTTTGATTTTCTCTTTAAAATTGTATTAATCGGTGACTGCGGCACGGGTAAAACCTGTATTGTCGAACGCTTCAAAACGGGGAACTATGTGGAACGGCACGGGAACACCATAGGCGTAGATTTCTCAATGAAAACAATTGCAGTTGAGAGTAAACAAGTCAAGGTAGACAAAAATAAACCCAACAAAACTGAAGGCAATGTCAAGTGCATGTAGCTGACCATGAAATCGGAATAATACCTAATATATATATATAAATTCTATATATTTCAGTTACAAATCTGGGATACAGCGGGCCAGGAACGTTTTCGCACCATAACACAAAGCTATTATCGTTCGGCGAATGGTGTGCTCATTGGTGAGTAAATAGATAGTCGGATAGCAAGCAAACCGCCCACTAATTTATCATGCTTTGCAATTGCTGCTGCTGTTATCTTCTAGAACGCGGCGTCGAATATTGATAAGCATTGAAAGTGCCGTCATTAATTAAATTTAACTGATTTTAATTACTCACACTCGATTTGTTGTTAATATGTATAGCATTTGCTGATAAGTTTTTTCTTTTTTTTTTTTTGCAGTATACGACATCACAAAACGTTCCTCATTCTCGAATTTACAAAAATGGATTGAAGAGGTGCGACGCTATACAGCTTCCAATGTGCTAATCATTTTGATTGGCAACAAATGTGATCTCGATGAGGAGCGCGAGGTGGATTTCGAAGAAGCGCAACAGATGTGCCAATACATACCTGAAATTCTATTCGTCATGGAGACTTCAGCGAAGGCGAATACAAATGTCGAGGATGCTTTTCATTGTTTGGCGCGGGAATTGAAGGTTGGTTGGTTTTTTGTAGCGAAATGTATCTAAATATGTTGTTGTATACTGATGTATAGCAGCAAACTTGAACTATAGTGTGACTAGTTTACAAATTTTTGACATGCTGTTATAAATAGTTTTTATATAGTATATAGAGTAGCTAAATTCACATGATCAGTTGCGTCATTATAGGGTTCAGTTAATTTAAGTTTAGTATGAACAACTGTTTTGTTAATTAGTCTCGCTTAAGTGGTCATATATGTCTGACATATTTAATATAATGATACACCAAACACTTCCAAAATGGTTAAAAACTTGGATTCTTGTCAGATTTCAGAAACTAAATTTTAGATGGCTGCGTTAGGCCTTTTTCGTTATCAATGAAAATAATTTGACATATGTATTAACTTGAGTCAACCTCTTACTCATGCATTATAAGACTCAAAATTTCGGTCCCGATTATTATTAGAAGAACGCTTGTCCTATTTGGTCGTATATAACCCAAAATAAGTCTTAGTTTTCTATAAGTCCATACCCTTACAAAATATCTTAAGTCGATCTATAAATAGTGGTTAGCGCACGGTATGGGACTGTAAACAGTGATCTTCTGCATAGCGTATGACTCCCTGAACAATTCTATGGCAATTTGAATGGTTGACCTATGATAATGACCCATGACAGCAACGTCCGATTAAGAAATTTAAAGTTTAAATGTCGTTCCTTATTTTTCCGTAAACGGGTTGATGTCTTTTAATATAAAAATTTGTTCCAGAAAGGACCGGAGAAAGTATCAATATGTTTCAAGTTCCAAGAACGAGGCAACTTCAATCAGAAGTAACCATTGATCCACATTGTATAATTCCGTCGGACGAACGGGAAGCTTATGAGGTAGTTAGGGTCATGCTGCCTGAATCATTGGTTATGCGTCCGTGATTAGAAGAAGGCATCTATTTTACCAGAACACCACAAATCTAGATTTGAGTTATTAACGAATCTCAAGTCAAATTGTTAACCTTTTTTAGTTGGTTAATGCAGTTCTTGATTAGGTTGTTCGTCACCAAAAAGCAAGGTGTATTCATTTCATTTCAATGTCTTCCCTGCGTTGTAATCAACTGGTGAACCACACTTTTTACGTCAAAAAAGAGAATGAGGTCGCTTTATTTTGAAATCTTCCATTAGGTCCCAATTTAACTTATTCCAAAATACAGTAGCGAACAAACCCACCTTGATCTTCTTCGGCGCTTATATGACCGGAGAAATCGACAGTTTTGAATGCGCTATAACCCCCTCCTTAAGGGGGTTTGGTACTTACCACGCAAACTTCTTGTTGTTAGTTTTGCTAGAAACACCATATTTTGGCTACCTTAAGTTATTCCTTATAAAATATTTCATTTAGGTTCAGATCGGAACATTAAAAGGGGTAGACCCTATACAAATCTGTCCACTTTTCTGTGTTGTTGTACGAAAAGAACTTTGTTGTTGTTTTAAATTCAGCTAGATATGCTGAAATTTAGTATATTTGGCGTCAATCTTAATAAAATATTCCATTAAGGTCCAAATCGGATCACTAAACGGTATTACCACCTACAAAAAGTCAAATCGATATAGACATGACCATCTGTCTGACTATGAACATGAAGAACATGAAGAGTATAAAAGATAAAGCCTTCAAGTTTAGATATTTTATGTCCACTGTCTCTTTTCAGATAGAAAGTCGTTAATAAACAAGCAAACCTCCCTCTAAGGGGTAATACCCATAAAAACCTGCCCATGCTTTCTGAGTTAAAAAAAAATGTTTCTTGTTATTTCAGTAAAAATACCAAATTAAATTTTAATGCAATACATATTTCATATACGTCCATTTCGGACCACTAAAAGGGGAAACAAATATGTTCGGTTCCTCCGGGGTTTCGAAATAAATTATCCCACACGAATCAAGATAAAAATATATGTCCTAAACAAATATAGGGTTCAATGAGGGTACAGAAAATCTCGAAGAGATATTGCAGTCTCGATATATTGCAGTATCCCGGTACACATACCAGAATAAGTTTAGAGTTTTGAAAGGATAAAAAGTTTCTTATGGAATAGTGATCGATATTATTATATTATTTCCCCGTATATTATTGCCCCGTAGGCTAGGCGTAATGCTGCTTGTTATGATCTTATGAGTTTATTTATTGAAGATTTGGAAGATTTCCTATAAATGTGGAGACATAAATCTACTTTTGAATTAATTTTATTATTATCTTTCAAATTTTCTTGTATTTTTCCCATTAATTAAATATGTCTCTCTTCTTTCCAGCGCCAACACGACGCTAGCGATGTGCAGCCCATGGATGACAATGCCATACAACTTGGACAGAGCAAACCGCTCAAGAACTGCAGCAGTTCCTGTAATCTAACGTAGAAGCACAACAGACCAAACCCTCCAATTACTTTGTTTTTAAACTTAAATCTCTTTTTTTTATTATTATTGTACACAAATTAATATTTGTGTGCAAGTTTTTAATGGTATTTTGTTTTTATTTTTTAAAATTATGTTTTATTTTATTGATTTTAATTTGTTGTAAGTTTTAAAGTAAAACAAAAGGCTATTAATTTTAATTGTCACATTTAAGCAACACAAACACCAAACCTAGCACATTTTAGCCATTTTTATATAGCGTGCACACTACACCATAAATCGCATGTTGTTTGGTAAAATGTTGTTTAAGCGTGAATTATATTAATAAATTAATTAATTTAAAAAAAAAAACCATTAAGTAATTAAGTACAAAAAAAAAAACTCTCAAAATAGCAATGCGTGTGTATATCTTAAAAAAAAAACAAATGAAGTCAATTAATTTCTCTAACATTCACAAAAAAGCGTCCATATACAAAGTGTAAAAATGATAAAATTTTAATCTTATGTTCCATGACTTTTTAATAAAAATTTTATTTATTTGTAAAAGAAACAAATTCAAAAATTTACTGCCAGAAAATGGCTTTTTTTCGTGCATTTCTGACATGCTTTCCATTTCTTTTAAAACCCGATTTTGAATTGGATGAAACTAACGAACTGCCGCCGGAGCTACAAGAAACTTATGAGCAAATGGATTTCAAGTGCAAGAATCGCAAGAAAAATATGCGTTGCACCATCGAACACTTTGAGATGTATACGAAATGTGAGATAATTGTACGCGAAAGCAGTGCAGCAACCATAGAAGATATTGTTGGAAATATTGTGGAGAAGATTATAAATGATATACAATAATAAGCAACAAGAGGACTGGGTAGTAGAGTTCAACAATGCAAAATATTTAATATGGCCAAAATTAAAACAAAAATTGCAAATTCCATAAAATACAAAATAAACTTAAATACAATTAAATGAAAATACTTTTCTTTTCCCATTAAGATATAATATATACAATGCATCATCTTTTGCGCGTTGGCTTTTTGGGTTTGCGCACATTGCGATGCTTGGCTGGCGCTTCTTTACCACTGCCGCCGCCGCTTGGATTGAGTTCATAGCGAAAGATAATGCAACGCCGATCAAAAAAAGTCTTCAGTTCCTTGGGCTCATAGCGATAGCCTATTGATTTTAAGTATAAATAAATTTCCTGCAGATCAATGGGTTCATACATGAGCACACTTTCGTGCAGCGTTGGATTGGCGAGCAGCAAATTATGCCATGCTATATGCAGCGGTAGCAAAGGTTGTGCAGTTTTCTTGCTGACATTTGTCTGCAGCACATAACACTCATCGCCGGCTACTAGCGCGGCATGTAGTGTATGCGTGTAGCGTAGCAATTGTGCGCCGCAGGCATCTTGAAACTTGTGCTTTGGCTCAATTTCTGCCTCAATGCTGCTGGGTGCTGTTGTAGATGTCTCAATTATGCCGGATTTAATTTGTGTCATAGGCAAACGTTTCGTTGGACTGCTTGTAGTGCTTGCTAAAACTGGTGTTGATTTGGATTTAGACCAAGCTGTAGATTTTTCCTCCGCCTGCTCTTCTGCAGCTAACATTATGGGATGCGTTTGATTATAAATGTATTCCAACATTTTAACAGCTTGTTTACGTTTAAGCGGCTTTATGCCATAATTATAAAGTTGTTTCAATAATTCCGATTCGCTTAATTGCGCAAAATCCGGTTTGGCTGTATGACATATTCTCACATTATATGTGCTGCCATTGACCTGCAATTTTTCTGGAACACTTTGCTGATCAGTTTTTTCCGTTGACATTTCAAAACTCATCTCGCCTGTTAATAGCTTATCCAAATCGCTTGGCACATTTGATTTTGTATTTTCTTTTGGCTTCTGCAAGACCTCCGCCATTGCAGCGTTGATCATTCTATCAAAGTCATCCAAATGATCATCATCATTCGTTGGTTCCTTTGCTATAAAATCATTAAATTTCTCTGCACCCATGCTGCTGTAACGCTTTGTAGTGGTTGTTGCTGCAACATGCTCATTGGGTGAATCAAGAAATGAAGCATTCTGCCAATTAATTTGCGCGCGTTCTTCTGTTTCTTCTGTTGGCACCTGTGACAGCGTAAAAGGCTCCGAAAGTGCTGCATCCAATATGCCAAATTCTGCACGTTCACGACTTAAGGCGCTCTTATTCGGTGAACGTGAACTGCCGGATGAGGGCTGTGAGGATATTAGATATGCCTCCAGTTCAGCATCAGTTTCGAAACTTAAATTTTTGTGCAGCTTTTGTGGCGTTGTGGATTTTGTCACATTTAATATACTTTGTCGGTGTACAAATGTATCATATTTACTTGCATAAGGCGCTGATTTTTCTATACAAACTGCTAAATTATAATCATCCTCCTCATCACTCGCATGCTGTGTCAGATCAATGCTTTTAAAGCTGTTGCACGCTGCCGATTTACAATTTGAAGTTATTGAATCATTGTAGTCCTTTTCCGCACGTTTGTCTGCTTGCCAAATAGAATAATTTATCTCATCATCGGAGAGCATTACGCAATCATCTTCTTCGTCTTCATCATCATTCGTATCATCCTTGCTGCTATTTGCATTATCCAAACTGTTTGTCGATTTGGCATTCATATTTGTTAAGAAGTCGGAGTTTAAACTAAATGAAGTGTCCTGCTTACTGCTGAAACTTTTAGTCCTGCCATAATTTTTATTAGTTATGCTTGTTTGCAATTTATTTAATGACGTATTTGAATTACTTCTACTCGGTTTTTCCAGTCCATATTTTACAAATAAATCTTCATAGAATGTATCACCTTTATTGAGTGGATTTTGTGGTAAATTTGCTTTCGGTTGATTTCGAAAACTTTTCAGCTGCTTAAAATCCATTTGTGTTGTAGAGAAATTAAATCTAGTATTGTTCTCTGTTTTGGGTGAGTCTTCATTTACATCTTTTTTCGCTTCCGGCGACTCAAATTCATTTTCTGCTGGAGATAGTTCTTCATCAAGCAATGAGATATTTATTTGACTAGACTTGCTTTCGTTTAATTTCCGCGGCGTGTCTGCTAATACATCTTTGTTCTTCAGAAAGTCGAAATTGGAACATGATGTATTCAGAAATTTGTTCATAGAAACTCCAGATATGTTTGGTGAGATTTCGTTTACATTTTTGTACCCACTAAGCAGTGTATCATTCAGTGATGAATTTTTTTTGGTTTCTTCATTTTCAAATAATTTCCGTTGCGAAAATTCTATGACATCTTTCTGCTCCAAGAACTTTAAGTCCAATTTTTTTCTGCTCGAATGTGTGTGGACTTTATTAGCATTGCTTCGCTCTACTTCCAAAATGTTTCTTGGTGTTTCTTTCTCCTCCAGAAAGTCCAAAAGTTTTCTATCAAAATCATCAGATTTGCTTGGTGAATTTTCTATGAGAAAAATTGATTCATTATCTTCTTTATCCAATAAATTCTGCTGCGTTAATTCTTCGACATCTTTCTGCTTCAAAAAGCTTAAATTTTTCTTCTTTCTACTTGAATTTTTTTGCACATTAGCTGTAGTTGTCTTCTCTCCAAAGTCTTTGTTTGGTGTTTCTGCTAATACATCTTTTTCCTTCAAAAAGTCCAAAAGTTTGCTATCCAAATCTGCGTCCAAATCAACAGAATCATTAAATTTAATTTCATCAGACTTTTCAGCAGGTTCCCGTCTTGAGTTTCTTGTGGAAAATAGATCATTATCCATTGGCTGTGCATCATTTAACGAATGATTTACTTTACAACTCTGCTTTTCTTCTTTGTCCTTCAAAAAGACCAAAAGTTTGCTATCCAAATCTTCAACATCATCTTCTGACTTTTCAGCAGCTTCTTTGTGCACATCAACAGTCTCCTCGCTTATTAAGTTTCTTGATGTCAACAAAGTTGCATCTTCAAGCTCCTTCGGCTGTGCCTCATTTAACAATCTCTGCTTTTCTTTTCGCTGCGCCATAAGCTGCAAAAGTTTGCTATCCAAATCTTGGTCCGCGCATTCAATAAATTTAAGTTCCTCCGAGTTTTCGGCACTTTCCTGTGTTAAGTCTATAATAGGTGGCAATGCTTCACCTTTGTCACAATTTGAAGATAAAGTCTTTACTGAAACCGAAACCAAACTTCTTTATTATTAATTCTAATAAATATTTCTTATAGCTTTACATACCTTCATCACTGGAATATATTTCATAGCTGGTCATATCACAATTTTTTGCATTTAAGCTCAGTTGAAGTACTGTTTTGTCTGCAATACCGGCTTGCAGCATAACAACATCCTCATCATCGGAATCAGCAAATATATCCGGTGAATTGGAACGTATTGTCTGTGTGGTTGGTGGCGCTAAGAAGTCTTTACTTGGCAACTCTTTTACAGGCATGCAGACTCGTTTAATGTGTGGTTCTCCATCTTCATCGGAACTGCAGCTTAATTTAAGATTGGGTGCAGGCTCTTGATTGCTTTTGACTTTATTTGTTGCACACTCTTGTTTACTTTCGACTACAGGTAACTCTTCATCTTGTTTCAATAAATTGATAAGCTCATCTAACTCCCGCTCACCTTCAGCCTCCACCACCTTTTGCTCACTTGGCAACATAGCTGCTGCTATACAAGCACTTACGGTCGTCATTTCTTGACAAGACATTGTATCTTCATTAATATTTGGCGTTGATTCTGATAAATGCTTCTCCCTGCATTCCTCTTTGCCCATTAGATGTGCTTCCAAATCTGCATACGCTTTACGCATTAGCGCAGTTCTATGCTTTTGACGTTTACTTTCTGCTCCTGGTGATAGATCACGTCCTTGTATTTTTGCCCAGTCTTTAAGTAAATGTCCGGCGGGTATAGCGCTTACTTCGAATAAGTCTTTGACATAAAAAAGCGCCAGCTCAGCTGTATCGCGCGCTTCGGCATTGTTTAATATTTGTACGTCTTCGGTGGTCTTAAAATGCCTTAGTTGGTGCGTCAGTAATTTATACGGATCTATGCGTTGTTCCGCCGCATTTAATGGCTTCGTTTTATACTGTTGCGCCAGGAATGTTTCAACGTTTTTATTTAGTTTTTTTGCTTGCACTTCTGGAAGTCGCAAGGTAAGTGCTGTGAATTTGTTAGCCCATTTGCAACGCTTGCTGCGTTTGAAACCTGGTTGTAGTGCAGTGCAGAGTGTGTTGTAATCTGTAATATGCAAAGCAATTTAATATCATTCAAATAAAAGTTAAGAAAGCTTAACGAAAGATTGAATTGTTTTGACTTTTTTAGTGCATAAGGATGCAAGATCATGCTGTATCCGAATAATCTCACCCACCTTCTTTGGCTGCAGTACGAAATCCATACTTTTGCAGCTTGCTGCGCACGCTTTCCTGTACATTAAGATCGACAACAGCTTCCGGCTCGATTGCATCTACCACACCACACGTTTCTGCTTCCGATTTGGATATAGCCAACGCCATTTCAATATCATCGGGACTAAAATTATCTGCCATGCAGTGTTGTGCGGTAATCTCTGAGAATATTTGTTCATTACGTAGAAATGCGCTTTTGATATTCGGTTGTCCTTTCGTTTTGGCTTTACGTGACGGCTTAGAAGCATTGTTGCTGCTTTTAAATTTAGGCGCCTTTTTTGCCTTCTGTTGTACCTGCTCAAAGAAATCGCTTTCGCGTGGCTTCTTCGCCGGCATAGCTGCGCGCAATTCTGCTTCATCTTTGCATACAAAATTTGTCAGATTTGTGCGTTTGCAGGCAGCGCGTTTACTCTCCACTGCGGCAACTTCGACTGCTTCAGGCTTTTTAGGTGTAGGAAAATAATTGGAAATGGTAGCTTTGGCATTGCTGCGCGTTGTGCTTTAAATAAATAAGAGAAAACAAGGTTTTTAATAACAAAATTTATTAACAATTTGGAACTACATTTAACAATGCTTTACATGTGCTTCTCATGCATACCGTGGCTTTGTTGGCGGCGCAGGCGGTTGTTGTAGTTTTCTAAAATTAGCTTTACGCGTTTCTTTATCCATGATCTAGCGTTCTGCAAATAATTTCTCCTTTTCCTCAATTGTTTCGCGTATATATTTGCCGCTGCGCGGTGCTGGGTTTAAATCAAACAAGCCGCGGCGATCGCTCCCGACTTCGGAAGGCTCACGCAAATACTTTACAATCTTGTCGTTAGATATGCGCTGTATAGGCGTTATGCTGTGGAAGTGAAATAAATTAAATAAATTTTGTTAGAAATAATATAAATAATTAACTCACTGCCAAAGCCCAAAAAGTGTTATGCCTGCCGCAAGAAATGCGAATGCAAAGCGATTTCTATAATAATAGGCTGGTGTACCGTGTGTGCGTCTCGGTTTGCGTCTGCTCGTATCAATTGGTTCCATTACCATGCTGTGCCACTAAATATTGCGCTTAACTATTTATTTACGTTATATAATTTAAAACATTTCGCTTTGAGATTTCACAAAATAATTCCTTTGCTTGCGAAATGCCGCAACGCAATAGAGTTGTCAGGTAGAGTATGGAATACTACAATTAATTTGTTATTATGTTTTGTGTTTGTAAGCTAAAAGTATTATAAACTAATGTTTTGTTTTTACTTAAATATATAATTTTTTTTAGTTACTAAACAATTTTATTAAAAACAATGTCAAAATTTAAAACTGTTGCATGCTGGCAGCCATATACAACAGCTGTGCATTATTTTTCTTGCACAGCACTGCTTTATGTGCTGCTGTTAATGCAAATGCTGTTATTAACAGCAGCTTAACAGTGTTTTTAAAATTAAAAGAGCTCTGCAGTTAAATAGAAAAATGCGAGAGTTCCACTGATAGTTTTTTTCATTTTTATAAGAAATTTTACGAAATTTGACAAAAAAGAAGCATTCTTCTTATTAACATAAGTTGACAATCAGAGTACAAGCTGCCCTATTAGATACCTTGTAAAATTCTAATATATCTCGTGATGCGTCAAATTTAGAGTTAAAATGCCTGAAATTTAGACGTTTCAGCTTTGTTGATGGAATTTCACTAGGGTACGACAGCTACCTTCAATCGCTGTAATGTGATCCCTAAAGTGAAGCATATTCTTAAAAAATTAAACCTAACCTTGGACGTCCAGCGCATCACAATGCCATTAAGATGTCTTGCCGGAGCAATTTTTCTGTTCAAAGTTTAGTTTTATGTTCCCTTATTTTCGTCCAGACGTCAAAGACATGCTGGTCTATTTGTAATAAGTCTGTTGCATCATTCTCGCACTTGGAAGCGAAGAAACCACTTATTCGTCTCATAAGAACACAGCATAAGATTAAAATGGAGCCGGAAAGAAGTTTTGGACTTTGGACAAAAGAACCATGTCAAAAGTCTGCAGAACATCGATAAAGGCACCATTTGATCACCACCACCTTTAGCACTGAGCACTGAGTATCTGGTTGTCTATTGGGTGGAGCTGTTGGAGAGTGCCTTCACCAGCACGATCCGGGATAATACCTCGGGATTCCAAGCTAGCAATGCAGAATACAAACAGTTTCTTTCGAACCTTTATGCGATCGCCCATAAATCTTTCCCAACTGCCCCTTTTTCCATATAGTTCCCTGGTTAAAGTCAATCGTCACCACTTGGACGATGGGACGTGAATGTTATGGTGGATCACGCCTCTGCTTCAGCATTCTAATGATATTTCACAATATGTGTGAAAGGTATACAAAATTCGTCCTCTGAAAATCAATATTAATAGAAATTTTGAAAACCTTCAGCAAAGGATTAGAGCAAAACTGATCAAAATTCGAATGTAGGTCATATTTACACGCCATTATTTTGCTATTTAGATCTTTTATTTAGATATTGATCTATTAGTATATATTACCTATATATTTTTTTCAGCTATAGCTAACCACTTGATTCATCTATTTTCTTATTCAAAACTTTCTAATTTTAAAATTTAAAATTTTATTTAACAGAATTTTATTTTACAGCTCCACAATTACAGATAAATGTTAATTTACAGAGCATAACATGAGAGAAATGCATGCTCTGTACATGTTATTATTTTGGCTAACAGTAGTTTGCTTAGTTTCCAACACTAGAAATAGCTACTATATGCGTAATATGAACACACACAGATACAAAGCCACCCGCATACCAACGCAGAGAAATACAACAATAGTCTCGACTCGGACATTAATTAGCAAACAATAAAACGAAGCGTATTGAAATCAATTTCGCATTTAAACTAATTAAAATATATACTCGAAGAGAGTAGCGCACGGAATTTTATATTGAACGGTTGCCTGCTGGTTGCGTAGGAACATATTGTGCAGAAGGAAATAACAAATTTATTCAAATGCGCTTTCGTTTCGTTGACCTCGGTTATCGCCAGTTCCAGCTACAACAAAAACAACAAATAAAGAAGAAAAAACTATATACATAACTAACTAAACAAAGAAAGGGCACAACAATAATAAACAATACAATCCGAGAATTTGAGAGACTAATCTGAAAACGGATTCGTTTTGTGACGGACAACAAGCGATAAGGAATAATAGTTATCGCACGAGAGACAGACAGAGAGAGAGGGAGAGAGACAAAACAAAGTGTAAGCGTAATTTATGAAATATGATAATTTGCAAATGTTTGTTTATGCAGCAGTATTAATGCATATTTTAAGCGAGTGATAAACAACTAATAAAACGCCTTTTGTTTTTCTGTACTTCTTGCAATTTATCAACGCGCAGCGCGTTTCAGTGCAAACTCTGCCGTAGCCACGAACGCAGTGCGTGTCGGACACACTCAAACGAACTAAACACAAACAACAGAAAAAAAACGTAGTAATTGGAGATGCCTATCTTGGACGAAGACGAATTACCCATTGTCGACAATGAGCAACAAGCGCCAACATCTGCAGCACCTGGCGCTGCAGCGCAAGCGGCTACACAGCAGGATAATGAATTAGCACTGCACAATGGCAGCTGTGGCGTTTGCTGCAATCCTGCCGGACGTGGACATCGCTTTCTGGCGCTTGTCTTTATGTGTCTGCTTGGTTTCGGCTCGTATTTCTGTTACGATAATCCCGCTGCACTGCAAGATGTCTTCAAGAAAGAAATGCACATCAGTGCAACACAATTTACGCTTATCTATTCCATCTATTCGTGGCCAAATGTTGTGCTCTGTTTTGTGGGCGGTTTTCTCATTGATCGTCTCTTCGGCATAAGACTCGGCACAATAATTTATCTCTTGATTGTCGTTATTGGTCAATTGATATTTGCAAGCGGCGGCATTTTGAATGCTTTCTGGTTGATGATTGTTGGACGTTTCATATTCGGCATCGGCGCTGAGTCATTGGCAGTGGCGCAGAATAACTATGCTGTGGCATGGTTCAAAGGTCGTGAACTGAATATGGTCTTCGGTTTGCAACTGTCATTTGCACGTTTCGGCAGCACCGTCAACTTTTGGGTTATGCAACCCATTTACAAATATGTTTCGAATTTCTATCAAGGACATACTGCTATCGGTGTGGTACTGCTCTTCTCTGCGGTAACGTGTGTCATGTCGCTACTATGTGCACTTATACTTGGTTGGATGGATAAACGCGCTGAACGCATCTTGCAACGCAACACCAATCCCACCGGTGAAATTGCCAAATTGAGTGATGTCTTTACATTCAAAACTACATTCTGGATGGTATCGATCATTTGTGTAGCATATTATGTTGCCATCTTTCCGTTTATTGCGCTGGGACAGAACTTCTTTATGGAACGTTTTCATTATACACCCGAGCAGGCGAACAGCGTCAATTCCATACTTTATCTGATCTCATGTATTGCTTCACCCATGTTTGGCTTTGTCATCGATCGCACAGGACGCAATGTTTCGTGGGTATTTGGCGCTACACTATCAACAATTAGCGCACATGCATTGCTTACGTTTACACTACTCAATCCCTATGTTGGCATGGTTATTATGGGCTTATCGTATTCCATGTTAGCAGCTAGCCTTTGGCCGCTTGTAGCACTCATCATACCCGAGTATCAGCTGGGTACAGCATACGGCTTCTGTCAGTCTGTGCAGAATCTTGGCTTGGCAGTTATCACCATTGTGGCAGGCATTATTGTCGATAAGAGCGACGGTTCACATATGTGGGTGCAACTCTTCTTCATGGGTTGGTTGACCATTGCGCTTACAGCTACATGCATCATCTGGGCTTATGATAAGAAACATCGCGGCAATCTAAATATGTCTCCGGCACAACGCGCGCAGTTCGTCAACGGCAACTATGAGCATTTCGAATAAATGAGAAAAACAAAACAATGTGGCGTAACTCGAGCAAGTGATAAGCAGCGGCAGTTTGTATAGTAAGGCAGCGTGGAGGGAGGGGAGTAGTATGGTACGCATAGAAAGATGTTGTTTGGCTCATACGTGATGATGTGAGCCACTTGTGATGTGATGTGCGCACCTGGGTCGCAAATTGGTATTTATATATTACTAATATTAAAACTGAAACTGATGAACCGATATAGATTACCACGAACAGAATAGATCTGCATGTATTTTATGCTATGTATTTTTTAGAAAAATTTTATATATTATTGTATATGTTTATGTGTATAATAACTGAAATATTTGTATGTTTAATTTTCCTTTAACCCCGGAATAGCCTAAGTGCAAAGTTTTTAAATGTTTGGCTTTACATATATAGAGTAAAAAATACAAAACAGTTGAATAAAGTTACAATAGAAATTGTCACGGATTTTTTTTTGAATTGTGTGCTATAAAATAAGAAGACTTTAAATTCGATGCAACCGAAGAGGAAATGACTCTTGACGCGGAGCTGCCGAGCAAAACCCTAAGCTTGGAAAATACCTACACAAGTTCTTCATTGGCTTTACATTTGCCGCTGGTCGTCTTCCGGTTTAACCTGCACCGTTGGCTACATCAACGGAATGCCTCTGTGTGTTTGGTTCGACCTCCGTGTGTTGATGCTGGTGGTGGCGGTGCCAAAGGTGGTGGTAGCATTTCTAGCGAACATGAGAGTCTGGTAGATAAAGCTCAGCGACCACATTGTCACTGTGTAGACAGAAAATCGCTCAAGAGATGGCTCAGGTGCTCAAGTCAGCGTTACGCAGACGCAACAGCGCCGGAGCAGAATAACAACTTGTAAAGCGGAAGAGCGGCATTCAACGCGTTTAGCGGAGGGCGGCGTGATGCGTGAGAAGTCTATGGAATGGTTAGGGCATCAGCGCGGTCCAACGCACACCACTTCGGGTCTTTAACACGGATGAATAGCTGCTAGAGCCTTTATCAGGCAAACATTCGAAGCCAAGTAGCTGTTGAAGAAGCTACTATCACGTCAACATATTGACCGTGTGAGGTTTCACTACTTAAGACCAAAAATTTTGGGTATTATAAAATAGTAATTGCATTGATTTTCCTAGTATTTATTTAACTAATCGAACTCAAGTATAGAAGTTCTAAACAAAATTAAGTGCTGCTTTGTTTAGTTTTCCTGCTTGTCAGTTCAATTGATAAGAGAGGGAGCGTCAAAGATGAAGGACGTGTTTAATGGCATGGAACGGGCGACACATATTGATAAAGCTTTAGCTTTAGATTATGCGGGTACATTTTAAACAATTAAAACTACAAATCAGTACAATTCCATATGACATTTGATTTTTTTTTTTTTTTGTGATTTAAAAAAAAATACAACAAACCGAACACACAAAGACAGCATGCAAGCTATTAATTAACTGGAAAGTTTTGGAAATCATTATACTGCAACGTAGTTTATATAATGATAATGTCTTTTCTGCGTTCTAGTAATTCTACGCATATGTGCGGTGCTAAACTGAGCACACCGAGCTCTTTCAGCGGCTTCTGTTTAGCCTCCAATGACTGTTCGCTTTTTAGCGTTTCATGCAGCAGCAACGCAGTGCCACGTGCTGCATTTAGCAGTTTAGTTGCATCGTTTATTCTGAAATAAAAAAAAAAATATTTAATTTATTTAATAATGACACTAAAAAACCAGCTATACTCACTTTTTAAACAGTAAATCCGGCCGCCGACTATATTGTCCGAATAGTGCAAAGAGATTGCGTGTCATGTCATAGTTAAATTGTGTTGCGCCAGCCGTTGAGAATTTATTATTCATTACCATGCTATTCAATATGAAATCATCAATTTGATGGGCTAGCAAACGTAACGTTTGATTGAACAGATTTGCGGATAGTTTACGTTCGAGATTGTGCAAACGTGTGACGAGCACTTGAAACATTTCACCTGCGCTGGGCGATAATATAAACGGTTCACGGCTATTCTGTTCCGGCATATTCTCCCAGGCATCGCGTTTATACGCCCACGATTTAGCCTTAACTTCGTTTATTGCTTTAGTTGCGGACTTATTTAGCAATTGTTGCGTCCAATGTTCCAGCTCGCTGACAGCATGCTCAAAAACTGAATTAATTTCGGGCGCATTTGGTCCGGCAATTGCAGCATTTAAATGTAAATAATGTACATTCTCGCCCCATTCGCGCAGCACCATTGTGATGTAGTTAATAGCATTCAGTATGCATATACTGCTAACTTCGCCGCTGCTATGCAGCTGCACTAGACGCCGTCGAAAGCTGTCAATAAGGCCAAGTTGTAGAGTTAGAAATTGTATCTGATGTCCAGGTTGTATGAGCGCATAGTAACGATCTTTAATGGCATCCAACAGACGCATAAATTGATCAGCACAACGTGGTATTTTAAGTTCATCATCGAAAATATTCGGATCTATGAGCTGCCAAGGATATTCCGCTTGTAGTATGTCATCCATTTTCTCGGCGCAGACTGTAAATATTGTAAAACTTAGTAATCTTGACTTAAATATTTATATTTGTGTATGACTTACAGCGTTCTTCGAGCGCTATCCATTTGCGCAGATATGTTGGTTGTGTTAATACGCTAATAGCACTCAGAAAACTAGCCGGATAGCCAAAAGTTTCACGTAGTTCAGCCTCAAATGCCAGCGTTTCATCGAGTAGATGTGCAAATAAATTTTCATCGCTACTTATTTGTTCTATATCAGATGCCAGTTTTTCGATGGTCAATTGCACTAGGCCGCGCATAAATTCCAAACGTAAATTAAAATCCAATTTGCCCGCACGCAATGCTGCTGGCTGAAATGCTTTGCCCACATACAAATGCGTCTCTTTGCCCCAATTTAATATCTGTGTAAAATACCATTCCGGCTTGTCTAAACGATTCGTTTGCTTCGTGCCCGTGAAGTGGTACATGAAACGTTGCCTATAGGGTGCTAGTAAAAGTTTTGTTACATGACTAATTGGTTGACAAACAATACACGGCGTTATGCGTTTCAGCTGAGCCTGCTCCTCCACCGGTGATTTGAGTAGAAATAAATACTCAGCCAATAGCTGCGCTTTGTCTGTATCACGTGTCGGCGAATAATTTATTACGGGCTGTTCCTTATGCGCCCAGCGCATATTTTTCAGCACAGCTCCGAATTCTGTCGAAAATCTTTCCATTAGCTGCGTATGCCAATAGATTGCAGTATATGTGGCAAATGATTTAAGCGCTGGCGACTGAACGGCGCTTAAACGTCCGATGACGCTGTGCTCACAGTCGTTCTTCTCGTATAGCGTTAAATAGATGTTAACCAATTTAGCCTCATCTTTGCCGCTTATGCCCTGCTGCAGCGCAGCGCTAATTTCTTGTATATCCTGCATAATGCGTAAATATTGTGTAGTGCGCTGTAGACGGCGCACATGCGCCAGTTCGGTACGCACGCTGTTAATCGCTTCGGTAGACTCTTCTAAGCGTTGTTTCAGCTTATGACTGAATTGTGTCAGTTTCTCCATTTCGAAGTCGAAGCTCTCCGCCGCTTGCTGCTGACACTGAAAAGCAGACTTATAGCTGGACACATTTTGCTCGTCTTCGTAGTTGAGCTGCAATTGAAATAGTTTTTTTAAATGTTTTATATATTTATTTTAAGTAACTTACGCTGTCCGCAATATGCTGTAGGCGCTCTTTGTATTGCTCCACCAGCAGCGAAGCACGATGCAAACGCTTAACATCCTTGCCCACCTCGGCATTGATGCGTTCTATAACGCGTTGCTCTACGCTGCTGTTTATATGCATCTTAAATTATTTGAATTTCAGACGAAAACATTAAAAATGTTTAGTAATAAATTGCACGTCCACGTCTCAATTTGTTGTCATTCGACAGCGCACAGCTGTTGTCGTTGCAGTGCTGTAAATGTTTAGTATTTCTGCGTGTTGTACAACACTGCATGCGTGAGTGCATTTTGTTTGAATAAAACGGCGCGGCAGCAGGTGGCAAGCAGAAAAAAGGACGCGTTCATTGTTCAAATGCAAATACACGCTAAATAAGTTAATTAAAACTTATAAGCATGTATACACCGCGTCAAAAACCGTATAATGCAGCCAACGGCATGGACTGTAGTACACCACGCACGCCGCTTAGCTTCAGCCGCGAGTTGCGTCAAGTGCTGCAGGAGCGTAATCTGCTTACGGCCAAGAGTCGTAAAAAAGGTGAGTTGTTTGGCGCATATTTACAAAAATTGTTGCTTACAATTGGTATCCGCTTTAGTATGCTCCATGCTTGATAGTAGCCCACTCAGTTCACCTCAACCGGAGGCGGGCAAACGCGAAAGCTTTCGTCTGCAGGCCATGCAGGAAATAATCAGCTCAGAGCGAAACTATTTAGCACAATTGGAGCTGCTAATGAATTTCTTTGTGCGTCCGCTGAAAGAGCAGGCCATAATTGATGAAGCCAATCACACCATGCTCTTTGGTCAAATAGAAATGATACACAATCTGAATGGTGAGCTGCTGCGCGAGTTGGAGGCCAATGTGGAAAATGTTGCTGCTGCATTTCTTAAAATGGCACCATTCTTTAAACTATACTCGGTCTATGCTTTCGATTATCGTAGCGCGCTGTTTTTGCTGCAAGATTTAACTAGCAAAAATCCGGTATTTCGTAAATTTCTCGAACAGACTGAAAGCCGACCGGAGGTACAACGCAAACTGAATTCACTCATGATTGTGCCCATACAGCGCGTGCCGCGCTATAAACTGCTGCTGGAGCAAGTTTTACTCTACACTAGTCCAGCCGATGGGGATTTTAAATTGCTGAAGGAGTCGGTTAAACAAATCGAGGCAACTGCTTCGCATATAAACTCCTGTGTTGAGGATCATGAGATTACACAGTTTTTGGTGCATCTACAGAGTTCATTGTTGCATAGCACACCGAATATAGTAAAACCATCGCGTCGTGTTATTAAGGAGGGTGTACTGCACAAGATTACACGCACTGGCAGCGAAATAAAGCGCTACTGTGTACTTATGTCGGATATATTTATGTACTGCAAGATACTTAAGGAGCGTGCACCAAATACGGTTGTCGAGAACTCTCTTGAATGTTGTTGCATCTTTCCGCTCAAGAAATGCAAAGTTTATGAACTTTTCCCGGGTAATTTTAAGCTTACTTGTCAAGGTGATGGTATTATACTGGGTACGAAAGATTTGCAGCTCGGACGCACTTGGGTTGCATTCATACGCGATGCCATAGAGCTGCATATACAGTGTCGCAAAACACTGCGCAAGGAGTCAAGTAAGCGTACGCCTATGCGTAAAAAGGATATTAAGCGATTCGACGAGGATTATGTGCTTAGTCCGTCGAAGCGAAAATGCGTAAGTAATTGAGTTTAATAAAGCATGAAACAGAAGAGTTTGATGAAAATTTATTTACAGGACTATGAAACCGTTTTTCGCAATGAAAATCGCAACACAGATTCGGAAGGTGAGGTAGATACTGAAAAGCTCAGCATTTCTTGCTTTCCACGTAAGCGCAAATTATGCACCACCGCATTTAATGGTGTCAATAATACACCAAAGCCGGCAAAGTTAGTAAAGCGTCCACCGGCACCACCACCACCGCCGCCGCAATCAGCAGCTACACAGCCTGTGCCAGCTGAACCCTTTGTGGAACTACGCAATACTGCCGGAGAACATGAAACTGCTGCCACCAATAAAGAGAACCGTTTCTCCAAGCTCTACCGCATGATAAGCACCGAAAAGGTGGTCAAAGTGCGCGGCATACTCAAACGCAACAACAATCAACAGCAGCCTAGCAATGCAAATGCTGAACACGATCCTACTTACGGTTTTGCCAGTCGTTACTCCGATTCGAAGTCATATTTTCGCGCGCATAATGTTGATAACACGCTACCCAGCGCAGTAAAGCGTGAGGATATGTTAGCTGCCGATGCTGAACTTGGCGATGGCAATTTTCGCGATATACTCTATCCGTTGCGTTTAAGTGGTGGCAGTCAGAAACAAGGCAGTGTTGGTTGGTCAGTACCAGGTGGTACGCTGCCGCAAAAGAAACGCGTTAAATTTGATGATGCACTGCACAGTGCTGCGCCGGCTGTAACTGGTAGTACAAGCATGCCTACTACAACAACTGCTAGGCAGCCACAGGCATTTGTCTTTCCGCGTGCAGCAGATACACAAGGCTCACTGCGCGAACGCATCTATGCATTTTTTGCCAATTTATTCTGAGCGTCAGACACAATTCATACTTAACATTTTTTCATATTATTTAAAAAAAAAACATTTACACATTTTCTACATACATAAATAAAAGCACATAAAAAAAAAAACATATTCTTATGACTTGTCAGCACTACGCAATGTCAACGCACGCTGCATAAACTTATCTAAAGCCTGTTCACAGATTTCCTCATGCCATGCACCATGCTTTTTGAAATGTGAACCAATAATTACGCCATGTGCTGCACCGAAGTACTGCTCAATGTTATCGACCGTAACACCGGAACCTATGAGCAGCGGCGTTTTAACCTTGCCGGCAAGTGCATGTAAATCCGCTGGACTTGCTGCAGCGCCGGTAGCTTCACCTGTGATAATAATGCCATCAGTTGCAAAGAACTCTGCTGCTTTGGCAGTGCCCAATAGATCTACATCGGCTGTAATGGCATGTGCGCTATGTTTCTTTTTTAAATCCGTAAAAATGAGTACCTGCTCTGCATCGATTTGGCGTCTATAACGCAGCAATGCACCAGCGCAAGCATCCGTATAGCCCTCATCTGCTACATGTCCAAAGACATAACCTTCGGCGCGTATAAATTGTAAATCGCTGGCTTTGGCTACCGCAAGTGCTTGCCTGTTACCACATGCTAGTATTTGTATGCCACATGGTATAGCGGCGGGTAGTGTCGCGCGTACCGCTTGCGCTAGACGTGTCATGCAGGCGGTGGTCTCCGGTCCAAATTCTCGTGCTGGTACATAGGGTATATCATGCATATTCTCTATGAGTACGGCATCTAGTTTATGTTTTCGATAGATTTCCGCCTCGTGTTGTGCCTTTTCGATGCACTGCTGCCAGTTGCCATTATAAAGTGGTGTACCTGTGTGGTATGGAGTGCAATTAAAATGGCGGAGTAGTTTGTAGTGCGGATGTGTGACTTACCCGGTAATGCATTCACATGTATCATGCCAATTACTTTGCATTTATTTGCTCCAAATAACTTTATGAAGTTTCGCATTTTATTTTAGTTTTATTGCTGGACAAGGTTAGTCTTTAATGGGTTAAATGCCGGCAAACAGCTGTTTTATGTTTATATATAACGCTACCATCTAGCGGTGATCTTGCTTACTAAGGCTGCTAATAAAACGAGGGTAGCTGCTTATATTTCTGGCATGAAATTTCAACCATTTGTTGTTTTAGGCTGTTCTCTTGCAAACTCGCCGCATTTTGATTGTCTGGGAACTCTCTATGGACCGTTTCCAACAAGATTCATTGCTGGCCATTCGCTAGTGAAGAGCAGTCAACCAATTTCCTCACAATGTGAACGCCTCCATCTACAACTACTACTATTTCATATTAATACTCCACTTTCGAACTATACTTTTAAAACTGTTTCCACTACCTTTTTCCTACCTACATTTCCCTACATTTCTACGGATATATGTATATATTTTTCATCGAAATTTTGTAATTCTTGTCACGTTTTTGCATTGAAGTGTTAAATATGCGACAAATGACTTGTCTGCAGCACGTTCCTAGTGTATTTCTGTGTAGTACTTGTTATGTACACACATACATATACGCCTTTAGTTATTTTTTTTGCTACTTTAATCCTTGATTTTGCTTGACAAAAGTTTTTCGCAAAATTTTTGTACATAAAATTCTTGAAATTTGTTTGCTTTAGTGTCTACTTGGAATATTTTAAATGCTTTTATGTAGTTCAAATTATGCAAAAATAGCTTTTTTTCTGCATTGCCGCTCGAATGGGCAAACATGAAACGAGTATGGTTTGCTTCACTGCACAAAATGGCGTCCGAAAACAATATAAAATGGCGTGCAGCCTTATCAGTGCTCAATGGCAAACAATTAGAAATAAAATCAAATTGTATACATAGTACGTAACTAGTAACAACTGGAAAGACTGTTGAAGTAGTGAAAGGGGGTATGGAAGCTGTAACAAAAATTGTTTTGTAAATTACAAAATAAAAGGTTTCCTCTGTTTGCATTGTTTTTGCACTGTTTACAATGTGTAAAGGCCAATACACGAACGGGCAGTGCACACTCATGCATGCGTTCAAGTACGCCTCTTTTGTACACTACAATGCGATGTAGTTACATGTCTGCTCAAAAGTGTACAGGAGCGCAGCTAAGTGTAGAAAGTATTTCAAAAAAATGACTTATATAGATTATTAGATGGACACATCGGTAAATGGACACAGGGATAGTACCCATAAAAACCTGCACATCCTTTCTGACCCATTTGTATACTTTGTAACCATAAGCATGGCGTGGAATAGTGAGTGGACCTATTTAGCACGACAACACGTGAGCACCTTTATAGAGAGAACAGTGGTTGGAACATCCGGCTGCTTTGGTTCTAACCACTGGTGAACCAGTAGAATTGAGCTAATTCTCTTTTCAATCTAGCTTAATATTGCTAAATCTGTAGGCAATGACCACCTTAACTTTAAGAAAGTGAAGCTGCAGGTCTTGAAAAGAGCGTTATTCTAATTCCATGGTCGTCAGAACTATTTAAGTTGACAATTTGTAATAAATAACTAAGAACTACATGTGTTCGTGGGAAATCATTTTCCTACAGGAGGTTGAAGTCAAAGGTAAGCTTTGCCTTTAATTGACTTTTTTACCCAGTTGCATTCTAGCAAACGAGGAGAAGCCATGTTTGGTGTTTTTATATCTGAATAGTTTCTGAAAAATATGTGATTCCATGGACAAAAGATTGCGGTAAGCTATTTCAAAATGCCAAAAAATTCTGCGGGGAAGACACAACTCTTCACCTCATCCGTCGGATGCATTGCAGCAGTTACAAGCGGCGGACTCTTGTTCAATCGAAATGAAATCCTTCGTTGAATCATTGGTCGATTGAATCTTCTTTAAGAGGTTCGCGCCAGGGTAGCTTTCCTCGGATCGGGCTCTGTTAATAGTTCGATAATACGTAGTCTTTTCATAATCTACAGCTTGCGATCATATGGTAAACTCCAGATGTCTCATTATTGCATC
The DNA here is from genome assembly GCA_035044805.1 of Leucophenga maculata. NCBI lineage: Eukaryota > Metazoa > Arthropoda > Insecta > Diptera > Drosophilidae > Leucophenga > Leucophenga maculata. The sequence continues at coordinate 2,972,859 of JAWNNP010003455.1, read as the reverse complement.
AGATTACCTACCTACAAAGGGCTAACCGTTCCATACTGCGTGTTCATGCTGAGTAGAGGCATATGATTTGCAGTCAATCTCAGTAAAAACAAATACCCCTCAGGCTATGCTATAAGACAAACGTCTACATTAGAATAAGCATATATCCATGATAATCCAGTTGGCCGCAGCACTTGCTATCAATACAAGCAGAAGACAACTTAAAGGGCTCCATCCAGATGACTCCAGTTTTTATGTAAAGTAATGTTTTTTCAACTTTATTTTTTATTATGCAGTATTTCTGTCATCAATAATATGTTTAGAGTTGCTTTAGTGGACTTTGCAACAAAATAAAAATAAATATATTTAAAAAAACGCAAAATGGATAATCTCATTATTGGAAAACTTGCCATAAGCGATCAATTTTGCATATATCTTATTTTATTAAACACATTTAGCAGCTTTTAAGCAATTAAAATTTCATTATTTAATTATTAAATTTTTATTTTGCTCATTTTAGCTGAAGAGAGTAGCGAGTCGAAATGTATAGAACTAAAGAAGTGTAATTTCTAAGCCTACTCTAGTTTTGCATAAAATTCCTACTCCAGTGCCATCACTAGTTCATATTGTCGCTCAGTCTATGCTTGCATTTGTTTTTGTTGCATAGAAAATTTTCCGTTTTAATTTTTTTTGTTCTTACAAATATTTTGTTAATTGATAGTTTTTGGCGTGCTCTCACTCTCTTTTGATACCTGCTCATTACACGTTGAGTGCAATTCTTTTGCTACAAGAATTCAAAGACTTTGAGAGTTAGTTGCGCGTCGGTTTCGATAAAATTAAGTGCGTGTCTCGTGTGTGTTAAAGTGAAAAAACACTTAATAATTGCGTTTAATTCAAATATTTGTTTTAAATTCAGTAGCAAACTAAAGTGCAAAGTGTTGTGTTACAAATTATGTCTATGAAAGATAAGTTTAAAGTGTGTTTAAAGTTGTAATTAATCAAAATAAGTTTGTGCAATTAAATTTGTTTTTTTTTTTTTTTTTCGAAATTGTGTTTACATGAAATAAAGCAGGAAACTGCTCTCTTTTCATTGCCATTTAACGGCAAAGAAAATGCAAAAGGTTTTATTTGAAATTGTGTATGAGAATATTGTGTCCTATTACATATTTTTTTGCAAATAAATTTAGGTTTGTTTTTTGTTTTTCAAGTTCGAAATTGTTCAAGTGAGAAGTTTTTTTTTTATTCGATCACAAGTGTAAATCATGAAATGAAGCAAAGCAAATGAAGCTGTTCTCTCTCTCTCTCTCTCTCTTAATCGCCAAAATGTTCAAAATATTGTGTTTTTATTTATGTGTAGTAAAGTGCCGTTTAAAATAGTAAAAATTGCATAAAATAAGTAAATCAAATTCGTTAATTAAATTTAATAATAAAATTTAAACAAATCAAATAAAGTAGCTGCTCTATTTCAATTGCAAACATTGGGTAAGGTAAGCCACTACAACTGTACTCTAATATTTTTATCTTTTTAGGCCCTGTACCGAAGGTACAAGAGTCTATTGGTTTTGTGCAAATGTATGTAACAGGTCGAAATAATAATCGGAGACCCCCCAAAGTTACCCCCATTATGGTCAGGGGCAATAGAGGAATCGATATAGACATGTCCGTCTGTCCGTCCGTCTGGCTGGCCGTCCTTATGAACGAAATGATCTCGGAAACGGTAATAGATAGAGACTTCGTGTTTTTTGCATTCGACTAGGACTGCTCCGGAATTTTACAAGTTTATTTTAAAAACTTGCCCCTCCCCCCTTCCCCATAATATCACCCCCAAGGCTAAAAATTTCTTCGGCACAAAAAAAAGTAAGTATGCCAGTATAGAGGTATCGTCCTTCTTAGCCAAAATCCAAAAAGCTAATCAAAATCGGATAATAAATGACGATTTTATAAGCAATTGAATTTGAGCGATTCATACATCAAAAAATGTTTTAAAAGGCACTTAGTCGTGCAGTGAGAAGTGGTATTGTGTTTGATCATAAGCTAGGGGAACATTTAACGTGTTTGTTAGGCGACCTGCACTGGTACAGGGCCTCTTACAGTCGGTTAAGCCCGACTGTGATTTTTTTACTTGTTTATCATTTAATATTGATAAAAATTTAATAATTTTAAATTGATCTAATTTAAAAATGTTTGAAAAATTTAAGAGAACAATTCTTGGCATATTAACATGTTTGACCCAAAGAACATAGCCATGTGAAACCCTAGCCCTAATGACACAGAGCGCCGACTCACCATCTCCTAGCCTCCTGCAAGATATGTAGCTCCATAGTATTAGATGGGCAGATTCTTCTTCAGATTTTATAATAAACCGTTGTGCCAGACTCGATTCAAAACCTTCTAGTATACGATCAACCAGCCATTGATATTGTTCAGCGGTGCTATACCCACGTCTAAATCCAAATGGGTGAATTGGAATCAGCTGTTTCGTAACCAATATAAGCAGTAGTCGTCGCAAAAATGCTTGTTCGCATATCTTAGAGAATAATGACAGCCTATTGTCATTACTCTCTAAGATAATCGAAAGAGTATGAGTCAACGTATTTTTCAGACTTGTGAATAAGAACAACTTCGGCGCACTTCCACTGCCTTTGATATTTTCAGCGCTTTAATTTCGCCTTTAACTTTATCACAAGTCGAGCTAATAAGTGTTGAATGAAGAAAATGACATCCTTAGATAGTGCTCTCTATTTTAAGGATGAAGCTCCCTGATGTAGTCTTCCAGGGCTTGGTTGCGAAATGTCTAAAGCAACTATTTCAGGTTCTTGGCCGCTCTATTGAGAGCTAATGCCAGACTCTCCTGAGTCTACGTTTTTCTTTTACTAAAGTCAATACTTCTGTCGGTCCCTGCTAGCTTCCATTGGAGTTCTGGTTCTAGTGGCAGGAGTTTTGACTTTTTTTTTTTTTGTGCAGCTTCATGTAAAAGCCACGTTACTTCTCAAAAGCATAATCAATCTCGTCATTCGTTCTGTTCTAGCTAAGATGTACATCCTGATGTTGGTGTTCTTCTTAAATAACTTCACTGGCCCCGTAGACTTGTTGATCGGTCGTCACTGGTCACTGCACACTGATCAGAACACACTTCAAAGTAGTTCTGCAGCTTTCTGTACGTCTTAATATCCTTCGCCATGATTCTAATACGGCCTTCACGACCACCCTTGTAATCGAAACTACCTAGTTCAACTATTTTTATCAGATCAACAAGCATCTGCTTAGGCTTTTAATGGGTAAGAGTGTTAAAAGGAGAAAGGATATAATTCTACTAGTAAAGTTACTTACCTGATTCTTGGAATTTTAATCTTTTCTCATTTTCGCTCTTTTTCTTTTCTTTTCTTTTCTTTTCTCAATTTCGATCTTTCTTCTTTGCTTGCAAAATGCATATCAATTTTTAAAATGATCCTCCAATGCTCCCACTAAAACATCAAATTTTTCTTTCCTTCCGGCTGTCATTTTCTCTAATTTCGCTTTTTTTAAAGTTTTTCCAATCTTCGCACGTTTTAAATATATAAGCTATATATACTTACTGAAAACTGAACAAAATCGTATTACACACACAGAGGTGCAGGATATAAAAAGTACTCAGCAAAAGAGTATTAGGGCAACTTTGCTTTTAGTTAGTCGACACGAGTGTCATTTTAACAGATGAAGAGCTTTCGCTATAATACACGTATAAGTCCTGCATGGCTAAGACGATGTGAAATTTAAAGCCCCTTGAATTGCGTAGGAATATATGTGTGTTATATAAATATATATGAAGTCGCTCCTGTTTGTTGGCTTAAACTAACTTTTTTATTGTCCTTGAGTTTGATTTGCTTTTTTTTTTGTTGTATGTATTTTGTTGTTGTTATTGTAATTGACTGTTGATGCTACAATTGACGCGTTGTCCTTTGTTGTTGTTGTACTTGTACTTGGTCCTTTTGTTTGCGCAATTTAATTGTATGTCCATGTGTTTGCATATGTATGTATGTATGTGCGTGCATGTACTATATATTGTTTGTCTTGAACACATACACACATACATAGACGCAACAATTGTTTTATAGCGCATTGTTCTCTCTAATAGAAATCGAATATTTGCCTGTTGCGCCATTGTCACGCGTACTGCCATAGCAATGGCGACCATATAACTTCCGCCTACGCTTTATTCTATGCATATCCGCTTTCCACATACTATCTCCTTTATTTCAATAAAGTTATTTGCATATTTCATAAGAAAAATTCGCGCATTGTCCTGCTAATTAGATTTTGTTCATTTTCTGGAAATTTTCTAAACTATTTTTTTGTTGTTCTGTTTAAAAATTATTTTTTTTTTAATTCAGCCAAGAGTAAAGTTTTAATATGCAACAAATTACTTTGTCAGCGTTTTAGACAAAAAAAAAATCTTATTATGAAGACGTCGCGACGCATTCTGTGGTGTCATAAATAATTTTGGCATTAAATGGGCCAAGGTAAAGGAACTTTGCTCCGTGTTGTTTGGCAAATTAATAGTGGAAGGAGTAAAGGTTAAACGCCTTTTAAAGCACGCCAAGGCCAAAATGCGTAAATAATAAATTTCGAAAGACAACAAAGACGCCACCGCAAAAGTTTGGCACACAGTGCCGTGCAGGACTTGCGTGCAGACGCGCCTGTTTGTACTATATATGTATCTATTGAAACTGCTTGTCTAGGCATTTTGTTCGAGTACCTTGAAATGCTGCTGCTGCTGCACATTTTGATCGATATACTTGCTAGTGAGAAGGCTATGACTGTTCCTCTTTACTTTAGTGTTATCCTTTGAGCTCATATTTTCAATTTTCATTAAATTTATTGAGTAATTGCATTTATTAGTGTTATTAAAACACTTAAATGCCAAATAAAATGGACAATTTATAAAAGTCTAGCACGCAGACAGCTTGGCAGTTGGGCAGACAGTTAAGACAGTGCGAACGGCAGGTAGTTGCGGCCAACGCACAGTGGTACGAAATGAGTTAACAAGCTAAGCAGTAATCAAATAACTTTTCATATTATTTTCATAATATGAGGGTGGGATTGGATGCATCAAATTCAGCTTATCGGGATTGTAGATCAAAAACTTTTAAGACTGTTCACCCTGTTCTGACCTGGTGCTTATTACTTTTGAGACTTTTTATAAACGAGGTGATCTCCGTCAAAGTATTGGATTCAATGGGTTTGTCCATCTGCAATGGTGAGTCTAAAAATTAGCTTATGTCGGCTGAAGTTGGCCGGCTATGTGGAGCTCGAAAAAATGCTTTGTTTGCTCAGCATCTGAACTAGAGATTTGCCTATTACCGTTCACTTTGGCGGCACTCTCTACTACTATAGAACTTGTTCCTTCTATCTAATTTTATAGAAATTATATTAAGTCCTTCGAGCCGGATCTCTTGCAAATCAACTTAAGCAGTTATTGTTGTAGGCACAGAAAATTTCCACCAGTAATGTTCCCGTCTACTCTGGCAGCACCATCTAATTTACTGTTTATTAGTTACTGGCTTGTCGTGAAACTCAGTTATTTATCTGAAATTAAAAGAATGTTCTCATTCGTGAAGAGAATACAGTTATATCAGTGTTTTAGTTATGGCGGCGCCTGAGCAGCGATGCGCTTGCTACTATGAATACCAGTGTCGCTGTCAGAAAACGTTGGAAAAAGAATCGAAAGAAGAATGCTTTAATTTTAATATCTTCTTGCCATGTTGGCGCTCGAGCAGGGACGCGATTTCACTTATGAATGCCAGTAATGTTGTCCAAAAAATTGGATAACGATTCCAAACAAAGGAATGCTCTCATTCGTCAAGAGAATACAGTTATATCAGTGTTTTAGTTATGGCAGCGCCCAACCAGCGACGCGCTTCTTATGGATATCAGTATTGTTGTCCATAAACATTGGAAAAAGCATCCAAAGAAGAATGCTTCAATTTTAATTATTCAAAAGAATGCAGTCATAGCTTCGTTTTTGCCATGCTGGTGCCCGAGCAGGGACGCGATTTCTCTTATGAATATCAGTAATGATTTCCACAAATAATTGTGTTTATGTTAAACTGAACTAGCTATATAAGCTTGGTGGAATATGTTTAAGGTAGCGCCCGAGCAGGAAAGCGCTTATTCTTATCTTATCTTGTTTACTAATCATGAACAATGTATACCACTTGACTTATCAATTTAAACTAAACTAGTCTACCTTAAAACCACTGTGCATCATTGCATTGGAATGTTAATTTTACAAAATGGCGTACCATTCTGCTGATAAAGAGTTATGGCTTTTGATTGTACTCGCGGCAATAACTAGACAGTTCATTTGAGCTCTGGGTGCCGCCATATTTGATTGCATTAGGTGTGAATGAATGAAATTTATGTTTCGATTCGATTAGCAGCGCAAAAAAGTTTCAACTACTTTTTCTGATATATTTTATGTAAATTTTTGATTAGCTCTCAAATAAATGTCAAATAAGTTTGTAAGCCAAAATATTTCTATATTATTTTTGCATAAACTATGCACCACAGCCCAATTACATTTGACTGATTTAAGAGTTTATTTAAACTACTACTACTACAACAACTACTACTACGGTAGCATGTCCTTTCACACAAACGCACACACACAGAAGCAGCTTTGTGCAGCAGTTGAAAAGGATTTACAGCAAGTAGTAGCACATTGCGTTTGCTATGTAATATATTGGCATGCCAAGTGCGCTGTGTGTGTGTGTGTGTGGGCGCGCATTGTGTGTGTGTGGTTATTTTTGTACTGTCCTGAAGGGCTAAGAGCTATATAAAGATTGTGTAAATGTTTGTAACAGTTGGAAGGAGTCATGGTAGAACACATTAATTATATAAATATTTCTGATCAGCAAGCAAAGTCGTGTCGGTATAATTTATCTATGTCCGTTTGTATGTGTATGTGTGAACAACGAAATTTAGGCGACTATTTAAAGTTAGAAACACCAAACTAGGACATTTAGATGCGTCTCATTTACATGCAGTTAAAGTATAACTTTTATAGGTGGCCACGCTTACAGTACTCCATTTTTTAAGATAAATTTTAAACAAATTTTACAGCATTTCAGTCGAGTAAGTTTGATGTCCGGTTTGAACCTGCTGTAAGTGCACTTGCTAACATGTTGCATGGTAATTGCAACCGCCTGTTGCCTTAATAAGGCATCTAATCTAATGCAGTTCATCTATTTATCTACATGCACATATTTGGCAGCGTATTTTAAAGTCGTCTACGCAGATCTGCCTCATTCTTCCTATGTTGCATTGTGTGTTTCTATATGCGTTGTGCATGTTGCAGCATCATTTTATATTGTATTGTATATGGTATGGATATGTAGGTTACATAGCTCTAATCTGAGCGCTTGTTTGTATCTTCATGTAACTTGTTGCATTGGCAAAGCATCCTAAAAACATTTATAATTTATTGTTAGTTGGTTGTAATAGCATGTGCTGCCAACAAAGCGAATTATCTAGTTAGATTATATGCATCTACATGCGAAAGTGGTTTGAAAAGAAGTTAGACTAACCGAAAAATGGCAAAAGGATTAAAGGATTAATATTTGATCAACCATTCTTCTAAAAGTTTCGTGAAATTTAATTTATTTGTAGAAAATAGGTAGCAGTCTAGGATGAAACGATTCCAGTTTTAAATAATTGCTAAGCCACATAGCAAACTTGCCATTTGTTCCCAATGCGAGTACGCGCTCGCATGTAAGTTCAAAGGTCTACATATCGATAGGTCTATACTACTTTTTACTTAAAAAATTAGGGAGGTTTTTGCGACGGTCATACACACTTTAATAGCTAAAATAGAGTGTTTGCTTAATATGAAAAATTAAGCGTTAATGACCTTTCTTGATAAAGAAGTTGATTTCGAGGGATCTGGAAAGGAAGTTACATCAGCTAATTGTTCAATTGCATGTGAGCTGTGAAACGCAACTATTACGGTAAAATACTTCAAATGTTAAATAAATACATTAAATCGTTATGATCCCTGCTCGGGCGCCAATAAAACCAAACTACCATAATGCGTTGTATAACTGTTGATCTAAACTGTACTAAATAGGTTCTATCAGTTATGTTTCATGTGGCCAAATTTTTAGAAAGAAGTGCAAAGGAGAAACGTTCTTTCATTTCCAGCAGTTAACATGATCGTTAAATGGTCCACGAAACCCGGAAGTGAACAGCTGATACTAGTACTGCTTTCAAAAGAATAGTTGAACGTTTGTTAGTTTCAATATTAAACAACTAAATGCTAAAAAGTATACAAAACAAACCAATTCCACATTGACCAACTACTGATGTTAGCATTAACTAATTGAGAATTATAACACATAACAAACTTTAAATCTGAACTTTAAATATAAGAATATATAACGAGCTATCCTTTTTGAGCTTCTCCTAACGATTAAGCAACGGTAAAATAATCTCTAAGCATCTGTGGGAACACAATTAGAAGGCCTTCACTTCGGAAATATTCTGTAATCAAGAGATGAAGTTAAGAATGGTCGTCACAATAGTGGACGAGAGTTCAATACTATTTCTATAAGGGCAAGAAGAGTTGCGAATTCGTCAACAGTAAAATTGTTTGTCAGCCATCTTCTTGAAATGAAACTTAAAGCTATTCAAAGCAGCTTCCCACAATGTATCCATATGAGGAGCGTTGGGTTGTATAAAGAAACACTTAAAATCTTAGCTGGTATATTTCTTCATGACACAGTCAAGCACTGTCTGCAGAAACGCTTTAAACTCTCTAAGCATTGCTCGACTCGTCTCAAAGAGATAATTTTTTAGGGTACGCCGCGAAGACCGACTAAACTATAGAAAGCCATAGAGAAGTCAAACGATGAATGAGCTCAAAGTGCCTCCTGCTTTGGTGCTAAAACATACAAATACTGCCCTCAGTTGCGTAGGGCTGACAATTAAATGTCAGGGGTCCAGCGAAATGTACTCAAGTGACCCTAAACGGCGAGGCAAAATATACACGTTTAGGAGGCAGAGATGCTATCAATAGAGACTGAAGTTTCGTTGACCCTATTCGCATAGGGAAAAAGGGTATATTAAGCTTGCGAGAACGAATTCATTAAGTATATAAATTATATTCTTGATCGAATTGATATAGACAATTGAGTCTGTCTGGCTGTCTCTATGCAAATAGAGAACTTGGAGTTTCTAGTAGTTAGATAGAGCCTTAAATTTTCTCCTATTCATTCTTCAGATCATTTGTATTCAATGAATGTGCATATGATCCAGATCGGACCACTAAACGAGATCGCTTCCCTACAAAAAGAAAAGTCAATAAAGACATGTCTACCTGTGATAAAAAGATCATTCATGATTGGCTATTCAATGTCTCCTGTTTTTTAGAAAGGTACTGTCTTACAAACGTGCGAACCACTCTCTCCATAAACATCTGTACCAATTTTTTGAGGACTTGAAGGAAAAAATTGCTGTTTTTAGGTCCTGTACCGGTTTTTTTTTACGAGTTTTACGAGTTTATTTTAAAATTTGCCTATAAAATCCCCATCAAGGGTAATGTATGCCATTATAGAGATAATGTTTCTCTATGCCAAAATCCGAATAATAAATGACGATTTTATATGCAATTGATTTTGAACGATCTATGATACTTCCGTCCTCCCTTTTCTTTTCATACATAAAAAAAGTTTTATAAGGCACATATTCGTGCAGTGAGAAGTGGGAGCAACAAAATACTTTTCGTTAGTACACTTTTTTCTTATTAATTTCCTACCTTTTTGTTTTACACTGCTTAGTCATAAGCTAGGGAAACATTTAATGTGTTTTTTAGGCGACTTGTACTGGTACAAGGCCTCCTATAGTCGGTTACTCCTGACTGTAATTTCTTATTTCTTTTTATTATTTTAGCTAATAGTTTAAAATTTGGTGTATCTTAAATTCTTTTGATATATTTCATGTAGGTCTATATCGGACCACTAGAAGGTTTAGCTCCCATATAAATCGGTCCTCTTTCATGGGGTTTAGGAAGCAAAATATTTTTTTGTGCTGACAAATTTGGAGTATCTTATACTAATTCCAATAAAATATCTTACAAGGCTTCAGATAGAAACATATTCTCTATACAAATTGAAGAAACAAATTAAATAGAGGTGACTTCATCGCAACCAATTCATTCACCACTTATCCCGGTGTCCTGGTTCAACTCTGAAGTCGCTATAATTAAGACTGATTAATAAACGTTGATATCCAGTTTAATGGAGAATAATTAAGTCATTTCGTTCATATGTTTTGTATTGATTATGATTTAAAGAAAGTTTTAGCTTAAAACACTTATGAGTACAATTCCGTATAATGACTATCAACATAAAGTCCTGAGTAGCGTCACAATAGCGACTCATAAATTGTCAGTGGCACACAAATCACCTTCACTAATTATGCCTTATTTTCCAAATGAGAAGTAATAGAAATAAACCAAATGAAAAAAAACAATCAAGAGATTTATGGCAGGCGTTGACTTCTTTCAATCTACTTGCCACCTTTTCCGTATATTATGGCATAGAACTGTGTTCCTTCCTTGGAGAAAAAAAAAAACTACGGAAAAATGGAAAATCGAGGCGCAGAATGACAATTGCCAGTAGACACGGAAACTGACGAATAACAAATGAAAGCACAACAAAACGACAAGTAAGACTACAAATAAATGGCTATAAACGAATTGGAAATACGCTGCACATTTAATCAAGCATACTCTGCAGTTTTTCAGTCTACAATTAAAGAATAATTCAGCTTGCAGCATACAATGAAACAAGTTGGAAAGTGTCTATCACCTCGTTTTTTCGCTAATATTTTCTTATATTTGTTACTTATAATTGTACAAATTAATATACCCCTTCAACCTATATTTACAGCGTATTAAAAACTGAAACGAAATTGAAAATAAAATTATCAAAGCGCACATAAATAAAAGCAGACACTTCCAATTGAGCACTAAGAGTCGTTCGTTCGTTCATTCGTTCGGTCGGTCAGGTCAGGTGGCAGCCGCCACAGAAATCGTAGAACAACACTTCAAGCGTGCTTTGAAGTGAGTTCCATGAAGTATAGTGACTTGACTTGACTTTTGTCGCTGCGGGAGCACAATTACAATGCCATGACAGACGGTGAAGGTTTTTTGGCCATATTTATTCATGATTAAGCGACGCGATAAAGCGCTGAGGTTGCTGTTGCCGCTGCTGCTGCTGTTGCTACTTCTAAATACGCGTATTGCTTTATTTTTATTTTTCGTCCTTGTGTGCTCCTTCTTCTGCTCGCTAACTTTACGCTTTATTGCTCCCCTTTGCCACCATTGACAAATGGCTAAAATCAAAAGTTGTCTACACTCAAATTGTCTCCCGGTGCCACACCTCTGTGATTATTGTGTTGCATACTCGAATTTCTTTGCTGTTTTACTATTCGAGTAATTTCGAAATCTTTTAATACAAAATTTTGTTTGTGTTGGTGTAACCGTGCGTTTGCACCTGAGGCTATAGCTCTATCTGTCTGTCTCTCTGTCCCTTCCGCTTCATTTCGAGTCTGCCGTCATTTTGGACTTTAATTAAAGTCTGTTTGATGTTTGTTCATGTTCGTGTTTTCGGTCGTCCTCAATGTTGTCGTCATTTTTTGTTTTTTTTTTGTTTTTTTTATATATTAACTGCATCCTGGCAAAATGAAGCGAATTGAGTAATTTATTTTGTGTGCAATTCGTTGTCAAAATGAAGCGTTTGTGAACATGTAAAGGACTGCGCGTGGTATTAATTGGTTTTCAATAGTTTGCTTCAGCAAATGTTTAAGGTTTTGCAGGATAATGGTGATAAAATTAAAGCAAACATTTTAGACCATTATAAATAAAATGTCAAAAATCCCCTACGATCCTACTTCTGCAAAAAATTTTATTCAAGGTCAAACGTACAAAATTAAGTTTTTTTTTTCCATTTTTCTCGAAAACAGTAAGTTTTACCGGGAAAATAGGTCATACAAAAGTTGTAGATCATACAATTTTCTACAATTCTCTTTTTTTTCCTACGATTGAACGATATATGAACACATTTCCGCACCACCTATGAGGTAATTTTTTTGGCGAATGGAAGGCGGAAGGCACGCATCGAGCATGTTGGACGTGCGTACGTGGTCCCAACATTGACTCAGCGTAGTGCACGCCACAAGTTCCAACATGCAACGAAAGCTAGACGTCGGCAAGCAGCAATCACAAAAAATCGCTAAAGCGTACTCTAACACGCTATCCCGACTGCTCCGGGAAACCTCACCGTCTTCTCGAGATATATGTGAGCAGTGGAAACATATCACCCGCTCCATGGATAGGGCTGCCAAGGATGTCATTGGTTATACAAAACCTGTGAAGAATTGCTACTCCAGAGAAGAACGCTTCCTATCAGCGAACTCTGCAGAGCGATATCGGGAGAAAAGGAGAGAGGAGATACGCCTTTTCAGACGCAAGAAAAAGGAGCAAGAAAGGCGGGAGTTTGAGAATGTTGAGATGTTACGTGACAGAAATGAAGCTCGAAAATTCTATCAAAAGGTCAAGCGTCTGACTGAAGGTTTTAAGCCCGGAGTAACTTTCTGTAAGGATGACAATGTAAATCTGGTAACGGATAAACAGGAATCACTGAGATTATGGAGGAGTCATTTCTCCAACCTACTCGAAGGCGATGAAGCGCACAATTCCGCCGATAGTGAAATGACACCGGAACCATCAGTTCCGGTTATTAAAAAGCTGAAAAATAAAAAGGCGGCAGGCTCTAATGGGCTGCCAGCTGAATAATTCAAGACCGGCGGCAAAGAATTGGTAAAAAGAATACATTGGAATCTCAGTGTTCCTTGTACTATCTTTGAGAAAGGAGACCCACTGTTTGCGACGCAGAATAAGTCTCCTATTTTGTTGAATGCCAGAGATGGTCAACTTCAATGAATATCTGTGATGATATCTGAGAAGCTTGATTTCATGGAACGAAAATAAAACAAATTGAGGGCAGAAGATTACATTCATTCAATAGATGCCTAATGATATACGTCAGATAATTTGGAAGACTAGAACTCATTATTACCTTTACATGTAACCCCGAGTGGTCAGAAATAAAAATGTAGCTATTTCCCGATCAAAAATCTTACGAAAGACATGATTTGGTTTCCACAGGATTACATTTAAAAGTAAAGAAAAAGATAGATCTATTGACGAAGAATAATATCTTTGGATCAATTCAAGCCTTTGACATACAAAGAAAGAACAACCACATTTTATAGATGAAGTGATATCGCCGGAAATACCTGACAAGATGCCACACTTTGTAATATTGTCATAAAAAATATGATACATGGTCCTTGTGGATTTCATAATACTGCATTACCATGTATGAAAGAAAATATTTGTTCTTAAAAATACCCAAGGTAAGACCTTGGGTATTTTATTTCTAAAACATAAACCGCTGATGACGGCTATACAAGCCACAGGCGTACATACCCAGAACATGAAGCGTTCGTGTCAAAGGCATAGAAATGAGCGCGTGTAATAGGTGGATTGCGCCTATTAATCCAGTCCTTTTACGATTTTTGTGAATCGATCAAAAGTATAAAATATGTTGCATAAATGTATAAATAGTCAATAAGGGTTCTGATCAAGTCACATTTTCTTTGCAAAATATTCACGATGAAGTATCTTAATGGTGACGCAATATAATTTTCTATAGAAATATTTCAAGTTTAAATTTATTTATTTGAATGGGCTAACCTAGTTGGTATAAACAAGGCAATCTACCTAACAAAAACTGTACCCAACTCAGACAGACATTTTTTATGTATTTATGAATGGAATAAACGCTTTAAAGTTAAACCTTACAGTTTTATGCATTAACCTCAAAAGACTATAAACTCTATGCCAATAAAAATTTTCTGAAAATATTATTTGTGGTTTTTCATTGCAATATAAAAATCAAAATATTGAAGTAAAATTCAATAATTAGCAACATAATAAAATAAAACCCAATAAAATATGCACAGACGCAGGTAAACTATTTAAATTGCATTTGTTAGGCAAACGTGCAGGAAAATTCATGTCCGAAATTTTATTGCTAGCGCCGCATTAAGATGACAGCTGACGCAACACTTACTAATTGCATAATGGTGGTCGGCGGTCATTGAAAGGGTTGACCTGTGATTGCATCCTTTTTCAGTGGGTCAGGTAGAAATTTGGTACATACTATAAAAGGCGGCAGAATTACTCAATCAGCATCATTCGCAAAACAAACATCAAAGTGTGAACTACTTTGAGCCTAAATTAATATTTAGTAAAATTTTTTATTAAACTCATACAAAAAAAATAGAATGGCTCCACCAAAATACAGCTCAAAATATAATCACCAAGCATCTACTAGTCGTAAGCCGCTGGTGGAGATTCCATTCGAAGCTATTCAATCAACAATCCACGATTCGGTGGAACAAGAGTGGCAGCCGCAACCATGCTTGTCATCCGACGTGCTACAAACTTTGCCAGCACCGCATCCGGCACGACGCCAACTGTTTGAAGCAGTTCAGTACCCGCAAATGCATAAACTGGTGCAAAGACTTTTGGCAACGCCGAACTATCCATCGGATCAAACACCGTTGCCAGGTAACATGGACACTCCGACTTGGAATGAATCACCAGTCCAAGAAAATTTGGAAACTTCAAGTCATCCACCAAGTCAATCAACAGAGCAAGGATACATCGAAACACCGATATGGGATGAAAAACGAGTCCAAGAATACTTGGAAACTTTAAATCAAACAACAGAGCAAGGATACATCGAATCACTGCTATGGAATGAAACACCAGAACAACCATATATGCATACACCGGCACAAGAACACATGCCAACTCAAACTAAGACATCGGATCAAAGACCAGAGCAAGATTATATGAATACACTGGAGCATACACATATGCAAACAGAAAATTATCCAACATATGAAACATCGCTCCAAGGAAATATGCACACAATGGAGCCAGAGAAAATGGGAACACAAAATCAACCATTAGTTCAGCAAGGATATGTGCAACCAACGCAGCAACCAGAACAAACAATTACACAGCAACTTCAGCAGCAGCAACAACTGACACCGAATAAGCCACATATGGTGCGGTCAACCCCGAATATTCCAGTCCATCAACAAATGATGGGACTAACACCGATGCCATGGCGGCGTCCTACCACCGCTTATTCAATCTTCTCGCACCTCCAGGAAGTGCGACGCAGTAATTGTCGTCATCAGAGCCTCTTTTCTTCTAAGATACAATTGACACAAGATCTTATTGCAAATGATGAAAATAAAAGAGGACCACGCAGCGACGAGGATTTAAGCGTTACTAATCGCGAAAAGATATACAAGCAGGAGCTGCAGACTTACATGTATCGAAAGCGTCATCAGATGGCATGGAGCATGGCGGAGCAGCGTTCTACAATGTTGAAGAATTTCAGGCAACGCGCGATAAACAAACATAAACAGTTGAAACGACTCCAGAAGTAAGAAATCTACGTACATGTGGCAGAACAAAAAAAATTGTAAATAAAAAATTTTACAAAAAAAAATTTAACAAAAAATTGTATATAAAAAATTTAAAAAAAAAATTGTAAATTAAAAATTTGAAAAAAAAATTGTATATAAAAAATTTAGCAAAAATTGTATATAAAAAATTTGTTATAAAAATTAAAAGATTGTAATTTTAGTTTTAAGTTGAAGTAAAAATTCAATAATTTTAGATCAAAAGAACTTATTTTGTTTTACTTTTTTTTTTCCATAGAATGAAAATTCAAACCAGGACAACCCATAAAAATAATTTCACAGATTTTCAAATTAAGTCGAATTACAGATTATATAATCAAGCAACACAAACCTTCCATAAATTCCTTTCACAACCCACATATGACAAACAAAATATATCCCAATAACCCCAAACTATAAACTAATAACAAACAAAGCCTACAATTTTGGTTGAGCAGCTTTATTATTGCATAAATCCGATACTCATAAATAAAAATCCAAAAAGACTTTAGAGCATTAGCAATCGAGGAAAAGGCACATAAAGCATTGACCAAACACATCACATAGCTAAGCAATTACCAAAATCAAGCTAGAGAGCACCCTCAATCCACATAATAGTCCCACCTTAGTGCTCGGTCAAAAGAAGTACATTAATAGCAAACAAGTAAGAAAAATACAGTCCGCCGTAACCGACTGTAAGAGGCCCTGTACCAGTACAAGTCGCCTAACAAACACAATAAATGTTTGCCGAGCTTATGTATGACCATGCTTATGACCACTTCTCACTTATAAAACATTTTCTTATGTATGAAAAGAAAAGAGGATCCGAGAAACTTATTGATGCTCGTTATTTTCCTAAAAACATCAAATTTGGTTTTAGTTCTGGCAGTCCGTATGAACAAAGAAACATTTCAGACTAAATGTCATGTTTGGAAATTTCATGTTTGGAAATTTCTTCTAGTCCTTCTTCAGATAATTTGTTTTAAATGAACGTTCGAACTTCTCATTCCTAGGAGTAGGTTTGAACTTTTTATACAAATCTACTCCTCTTTCAATTTTTTTTGAATAAAAAAGTTTTTTGTTGTTGTTAATTTAGCTAAATGCCAAAATTTGGTCCAAATATTACATAAAGGTCCAGATCAGACTAGTATTCAGGGTAGCACCCACACACATATCTGTTCCTTCTTCCTGAGTTTTTGTATGAGAAAAATATTGTTGCTTATGTTAATTCAGACGAATTAAGTAACACCGAATTAAGAGTATTTGATTTCAATTCTAATAAAATATTTCTTAAACGTACAAAACGGACCTCTAAAAAGGGAAGCCCTGCTGCAAAATGTCTTATCGTAATAGACTTGTCCGTCTGTCTGCCTGTTCATATGATCATCGACAACTAAGAGACTTTACGAGATATAACGTTCAAGATTAAATAATTATATTCTCGTATAACTTCTTCAGATAACTTGTATCCAATCTACGTGTTAACCCCTTTCTAAGGTGTAGCCCCCCTACAACACTTTGTATCCATAATTTCTAGGTTTTTGTATGATAAACAATTTGTTGTTGTTGCTATTCTGCTAGTCAATTATAATAAAATTTTTCATAAAGGTTCAATAAGGATCATTAAACGGAGTTGTTCTTTACAAAAAATCGAGTCGATATAGACCTGTCCGCCTGTCTGCTCATATAAAGTTCAAGAACTTGGACACTGCGAATGATAGAGTCTTGAAATTTGTGTATTTAGTCTCTCCTATTTCCGCTTTAGATAACTTTTATTTAATGGGTGTTTCTCTATAATTCCATATATTCCATACATTCCATATATTCCATATATTCCATATATTCCATATATTCCATATATTCCATATATTCCATATATTCCATATATTCCATATATTCCATATATTCCATATATTCCATATATTCCATATATTCCATATATTCCATATATTCCATATATTCCATATATTCCATATATTCCATATATTGCATATATTCCATATATTCCATATATTCCATATATTCCATATGTTCCATATATTCCATACATTCCAAATTTGATGTATCCTACATTAGTTCTAATAAAATACTCTATGTAGGTCTAGATAGGACCACTAGTAGAGGTAGTTCACATACAAATCTGTTTCACTTTCTGGAATTTTGTAAGAAAAACATATTCATTTGATTTAGTTTAGCTTTTGATACGACTTATTCCAATAAAATATGCCTCAAGGACCCAGTTGGGAGTAAATATATCGTTTATACACAATTTTGCTCAACAGTAGTA
Source organism: Leucophenga maculata (assembly GCA_035044805.1). NCBI lineage: Eukaryota > Metazoa > Arthropoda > Insecta > Diptera > Drosophilidae > Leucophenga > Leucophenga maculata. The sequence goes on along the minus strand of JAWNNP010003455.1, from coordinate 2,955,008 downwards.
AAGTGCATCTCACAATCCTACCGCCTGCATTCTTCTTATTTTTATTTATAGCTATTTAATATACTTTTACAATTTGGTTTCAAGCCATTGCATGGTTCACATTTTTCGCCCAGTATTGCTATTTAAGAAGCACAATTGGCAACATTCCTTGCAACTCGGCATACCTTAATCGACCAAAGTTTACGTAAATAGAACGAACCATTGCTGCTGCACTCGAATGTATACGCATGTCCTGGCTTAAGTATTTTCTTAACTCAAGGCGCATTTTTACGTAACTCAGGCACACACATATACACACACATACACACACAAAGCGACTCGAACTGGGACTTAACTCACTTTGTTTTGTTGCACACTTCATGTTGCCTGCGGCTGCAATGGATTGCTTTTCATTTGCATAAAGCTGTAATGAAGCTTAAAATCCAAGAGCAGCAAAAGCAACAATGACGCTTGCAGCGCTAAAGTATGAAAAGCAAAAAAGGCTGACTGCAGCAACTAATGCATACTGCTTTTTTTTTCTTCTGCTGTAGTAAAAGGATAACAGCAGCAGCAGTAGCAGCAGTAGCAGCGCAGCAGTAACTAGTCAAAGAATGCAATATCCATAGACTATACTACCCACCTACAATAGCCATGCTGAGTGGCTTAATGCCAGCGTTACTTGCTGTTTGTCTACTTCGTCTCTACGCTGCGGCATATCCTTTTTCCGCTACGACAACTGCTTACATTTCTGTTCTGTTCGTACTTGGAATTTATGTTATTTGCTTATGAAATTGGATTTTTGTTTTCATATAAATTACAGATTTACTTAATTGTTGGCATTTTTTCTGCCATGATTTTGAGTTTGTTTGTTTCTTCTTCGTCGTCGTATAGCTTAAGGATACTTTACTTGACTTTGTCTAATTGAATTTTAATTTGTTCGTTAAGCCAGAATTCCAAAGCAAAAAGTTTTGCGAAGCGCTTAACTGTGCGCTACAAGTTTTTACAGAATTCTTAAAATTAGACGCTATAAAAGATTAATTAACGAAAATTCCAAATATTGAGTTCAATGCTTCACTTCCGACACACAGCCTCAACTTCATAACTTCATATTAAAAATTTACTCAATATACGCCAGCGCCAGCACGCGCACTGAATGCTAATGCGTAAAACTTTTATCTAAGCGTGCACCACGCGAAACACCTGAAAAATCAGCTATATACCATTTTCTATATTTAGTAGTTCCCTGAAATTGTAAGAAAAGCATTTTGATAAATCGCAGGCGTTGGTTGCCTGAGTCTGAGAAAGAAATTATTTAAAGATTTTTGCAGCAGTAGTACAAACGGAAAAACTTTTTGCCGGCGTGAAAAACAACGACAGGAAAATACTTAAAAGGAAAAACCTAAGCTGCTTAATTTTCACTAGTTGTAACAGCAACAACAGCAACAACAACTTTTACAATGACAACTGAATTTCAAATGTCACACTTCAATTCAGTTCGGCAAAGTTTTTGCCTCTGAACTCTCTGAAGGTGAGACATGAAATTTGACACTATTTATTTTTTTTGTTTTTTTTTTTTCGAAAATTTTTAATTTGTCGACAAATAACAAAAGGACAAGTAACAAGCTAAAAAAAACATGGGTTGTCCTGTAATAAAAGTGAAGTCAAATATGTTTTTGTGTGGCGGAATACATTATAGCGTACTAGTTGATTGCTTTGAGCTATGAATGGGATGAAGATGTGAGTTGTGCTAGTAAAGAAATTAATTATTATTTCCGTTAAAAACTTAGATAAGGAAAGCATCATCAAATAAGTTCTGGAATAGCCAAGCCATGTTTACCCCACACGGCTTCTTTGACGGTCACCTTTAATATTTCACAGGAAGGCCATCTTCGCTATGTTGTAGTCTTCTCTGCGCAAGCTGTGATCTATCCAATTTCACTTGCTCCTTTTTTTATGTCGATGTTGATAAGTTCGGTGTTTATTGCTTGCCATAGAACAGCGTTTGAGATCATTTCTGGTCAAAATCTACGGTAGATAGTCCTCAGCTTGAAGCTTCATAAGCAGATATCATCAGCACAGTCTAATGGGCTAAGCTTCTGTTTTAATCTGCACTGTAAACAGTCTGGCTCCTCCGCATTTGTGCATTTGAAGACCCCGTCGAGGACGACTATTAAAAGCAGAGCTGTTGTTGCCTTTAAGCCGCACAGTGAGAGCTGCGTTCTCATGAAGATACTTTATACTTACTTACTTATATGGCCGTCAACCGTCTACCGGTCATGGCCGCTTCTAGGAAAGCGCGTCAGCTTCCATAATCCTGTGCGCGCTGGCGCCAGTCGTTTTGAATGCCAAGTACGGAGAGATCTCTCAATACATGGCCACTGCAACGCGTGACCGGTTGTCCTCTATGTCGGCGTCCGCCAATCAAGTTTAGGCCCCCCATGTAAACCTTGCGTGCTGGAGCTCTGTCTGCCAAGCTCAGTGCAGCCGCTGGAATTATATGCGCTGGACTATGTCAACCTCATCGAATAGCTCGTACAGCTCGCGGTTCATACGGGACCTAAACTCATCGCCTACTCTAATTGGACCAAAGATCCTGCGAAGAATCTTCCTCTCGAAGACTTCTAACGCTGTCTCGTCCGACTCAATCACGGTCCATTCCTCTGCGCCATACAATAGGACCGGGAGTATCAGCGTCTTATAGATCTTTGTTTTCGTCTGTGGTTTTTCATTGCAATATAAAAATCAAAATATTGAAGTAAAAATCAATAATTAGCAACATAATATAATAAAACCCAATAAAATATGCACCTGGTATCGAACAATTTGCGCAGACGCAGGTAAATTTTATTGCTAGCGCCGTATTAAGATGACAGCTGACGCAACACTTACTAATTGCATAATGGCTGTCGGCGGTCATTGAAAGGGTTGACCTGCGATTGCATCCTTTTTCAGTGGGTCAGGTAGAAATTTGGTACATACTATAAAAGGCGGCAGAATTACTCAATCAACATCATTCGCAAAACAAACATCAAAGTGTGAACTACTCTGAGCCTAAATTAATATTTAGTAAAATTTTTTATTAAACTCATACAAAAAAAATAAAATGGCTCCACCAAAATACAACTCAAAATATAATCACCAAGCATCTACTAGTCGTAAGCCGCTGGTGGAGATTCCATTCGAAGCTATTCAATCAACAATCCATGAATCGGTGGAACAAGTGTGGCAACCATGCTTGTCATCCGACGTGCTACAAACTTTGCCAGCACCGCATCCGGAACGACGCCAACTGTTTGAAGCAGTTCAGTACCCGCAAATGCATAAACTGGTGCAAAGACTTAAGGCAACGCCGAACTATCCATCGGATCAAACACCGTTGCCAGGTAACATGGACACTCCGACTTGGAATGACTCACCAGTCCAACAAAATTTGGAAACTTCAAGTCATCCACCAAGTCAATCAACAGAGCAAAGATACATCGATACACTGATATGGGATGAAACACCAGTCCAAGAATACTTGGAAACTTTAAATCAAACAACAGAGCAAGGATACATTGATACACTGATATGGGATGAAAAACCAGTCCAAGAATACTTGGAAACTTTAAATCAAACAACAGAGCCAGGATGCATCGAATCACTGCTATGGAATGAAACACCAGAACAACCATATATGCATACACCGGCACAAGAACACATGCCAACTCAAACTAAGACATCGGATCAAAGACCAGAGCAAGATTATATGAATACACTGGAGCATACACATATGCAAACAGAAAATTATCCAACATATGAAACATCGCTGCAAGGAAATATGCACACAATGGAGCCAGAGAAAATGGAAACACAAAATCAACCATTAGTTCAGCAAGGATATGTGCAACCAACGCAGCAACCAGAACAAACAATTACACAGCAACTTCAGCAGCAGCAACAACTGACACCGAATAAGCCACATATGGTGCGGCCAACCCCGAATATTCCAGTCCATCAACAAATGATGGGACTAACACCGATGCCATGGCGGCGTCCTACCACCGCATATTCAATCTTCTCGCACCTCCAGGAAGTGCGACGCAGTAATTGTCGTCATCAGAGCCTCTTTTCTTCTAAGATACAATTGACACAAGATCTTATTGCAAATGATGAAAATAAAAGAGGACCACGCAGCGACGAGGATTTAAGCGTTACTAATCGCGAAAAGATATACAAGCAGGAGCTGCAGACTTACATGTATCGAAAGCGTCATCAGATGGCATGGAGCATGGCGGAGCAGCGTTCTACAATGTTGAAGAATTTCAGGCAACGCGCGGTAAACAAACATAAACAGTTGAAACGACTCCAGAAGTAAGAAATCTACGTACATGTGGCAGAACAAAAAAAATTGTAAATAAAAAATTTTAAAAAAAAAAATTGTATATAAAAAAATTAACAAGAAAAAAATTGGATATAAAAAATTTAACAAGAAAAAAATTGTATATAAAAAATTAAAAAAAAAAATTGGTTTTAAAAAATTTTAAAAAAAAATTGTATATAAAAAATTTTAAAAATAATTGTATATAAAAAATTTGATAAAAAAATTAAAAGATTGTAATTTTAGTTTTAAGTTGAAGTAAAATTTCAATAATTTTAAATCAAAAGAACTTATTATGTTTTATTTCTTTTACATAAAAAGAAAATTCAAACCAGGACAATCTATAAAAATAATTTCACAGATTTCCAGATTTCCATTGTCCTCCTTACGGAAAGTTACTCCGGGTTTAAAACCTTCAGTCAGACGCTTGACCTTTTGATAGAATTTTCGAGCTTCATATCTGTCACGTAACATCTCAACATCCTCAAACTATTGTTGGAGTAAAATTGTGACGCGCGAGGGCAGAGGATTGGTACAGTTGGAGCATGGCCGGTGTTTTCAGGTCATCCATTTTGAAGATCTGTTTACGTGGCTGTTGTGCTCTGATTCTTTCTAGACGTAGACATAACCGTCCTATAACCACATTGGTTCCTTTATGCGCGCACAGGTCCATGATATAGTTGTGGGGGACTTCGGGGACTCGCAAGATTATTTGTGATCATTTGGTGGGTCGGTGGCGCAAAGATTGAGTAGTCGGGATCAGTTTTTGTTCTTGGTGGACGCCAGCGCGTTCCAACTTACGAACCACTCGACCTTGATCGACAGAATTGATTGTAAAGTCGAGAAGATTGTAAAATTCGTACTTAGATTCGTCGGAGTCTGGTTCGGTAGGTGCATTGTAGGTACTGGACAATGGTTGTTACACTGCGGAACTTACATAGTGATCTGCCAGGTGAACAAGATTCGTCTTGCCCGAATTATCTGCGTTCAGTTTGAAATTTGTACATTTCTTCATTCTTGCGCCAGCCGAGAAGGATCAGAGGAATAGCGCTTATTCCATTCGAGTCAGTTATTAAAAGCGAATTGTCGTCATCGTTGAACGATTGTTGTTGTTTTCAAGGCTTGTTTCCGGTTCCTGAGTAAGTAATAATAATACTTGCTTAAAGCAACATGTTTTATGTCTGAGGAAGGACATTTAGACTTTTATTTAATAGTTTGCTCCCTTCGCCCACTACAGAACAAAAACAAGAATTTGCTTTCTAAAATCCTTTTCTAAGTTTTGCAAATTGAAAAAACTTATCATTTCTCTTAGAAAAGGATTGTTTCACAATTTCTGCAGAAGTTATAGCGTGTCTTCTTATAAAGCAATGATCCATAAGAGCTCAAACTATAATAATGATCTGTGATATATCAAAGAAAATAAACAAATGTGTAGTCCTTGAAAGTCTAGTATCTTCATTTGGAATATAGTGTCAAGGAGGAACAGTTTATTTAAAGCATTCGAATCTGCCAAGTCAGTCTTGAGTAGTGCTAAGATGTTGCACTAAGAATCATAATACCATGCCCAGGATTGCCCTAATTATAAATGAGTCCTCCCTCCGCATACACCACTGCTAAGAGAAAATATAGTTGCATGCAGTTGCAGAGTAACATAAACTCACGTGTAGCCAAACGCGTCCCCATCAATCATTGCTGTTTCTGGCATATACGAGTACCAAATAGCACAGGTAATAGTAGTAGCAGCACAGGTATCGAACAAGCTGCAAATAATTGAACGAATCCTGCGTGAAACTGGCAACAAACACTGACACAAACTATTTAACTACAAGCAGCAGCAGCAGCTGCCACAGCGAAAGGTCAAATGAAATGTTGCGCATTGAATGTCTAATTGATTACGAATGAGATGGGAGACCCTGAATGATTAAGTTCATGCATGTAATGCGAAACCCAGTGTAGAGGTCAAGCGCAAGGATATGCACAGAGTGTAATTTGATAGACAACAGCTGCTCCAGCTGCTGCTGCTGCTAATCACATACATATAAGTCAGCATATTTAAACATAAGCCAAGCAAGGACAGAAAGCGAATTTTTGCTGCTGATTAAAGTTACTTGAAATAGTCAACAAAATTCATGGAAAAACAAAAACAAAAACACGACACGACAACACTTGTCAAGTACAAAGCAATGCGGAACCAAAAATACCATAATCCCAGTCAGAACGTAAACTGAGTACGTGCGCCAGCTAGCTAGTTGTAGGAAAGCGAATATAGGTCATCAACACAGCATAACACTGAGTCGGGCACAGTTGGTAGAAATATGCGACAAAATCGCAGAAATAGCAAAAATCGCAAGCAAAGTAATCTCAAGCGTTTTGTCTTCGCATGCCATGCTATGCCGCTGTGCTGTGCTTTCGTCTTCTTGAACAAGGACAACGTAAAAAGCAAAACAATACAATAAAATAACGTAGACAACAGGCAGAGGCAGGCAAATAATCTGTAAGTTGAAGTAAGTCTTCTAAGTATTATTGCAAGGTTGGGTTGAAAAGGTTTATAAAAATTTGGAAAATATTAAAAGAAATACAAAAACAAATTAATAAAAATATAAACAAATAATTAAACAAATAAATAAAACTAAAACTTTTCTTAGATTTCCTTTAATTTTTGTAAAAGTATTAGAATTTTTTTAATCATACCTCGTTCATATAAAAATACAAATGTATGTGCGTGTGTGTGTGTGTACTTGTCCTTCTCGCCAGCTGTGTACGTGGGAGTTCGGAGTTCGACTATTGCATACTTTCAGACAAACGAAGCAACTGGAGCAACATGTAAATATGTCTGCTATGTTTTCTCCAAAAAAATAAAAGAGCGTAATAAACTGGCTGAGCGAGCTTTTTTTTACTTGTGCTTGTGAGCTTTAAAAATTTATTAAGCATTTTATTCACCGCTCCGCATAACCTTCATCTTGAACTTCATTGTCAGAGTCTGTTCTACTTCAAATTTCTATGTTTTACTTAAAAATATTTTTGTTGTTGTTAGTACTGCTGGCACACATTTGCTCTTTATTTGTGTGTGTGTGTGTATGTGCGTGTATATGTGTGTATACAACAAAAACAAATGCAACAGGAGGGTGCTCATTCATAATTACTCATACTCATAAAAAAGCAAGGAAAGAGTGCGAATTATAAGAGCATTTGCTAAAAAATTTTTGCGCCTGTAAATATGCAACATTTTTTAGTGCATAATGCTTTATAATGTTTTGAAATAAATTTGAATCTTGTTGAACATAGAATATTTGGTTTTTTTTTTTTTTTTTTAATTTTTTTAAATAACAAGGTCAGTTTTTACAAAAGATGTCTTCAATTTAAATTCATTTATGGTATTATTTTACTGCACTTGTTGATAAAAACGTTGTTCTTTCTGTTATTAAAATATATAAAATAATTAATAATAAATAAAATAAAGAACAACTTAAGTTTGGTTTATTGTGAAAATATAAAATTCTCCAAATATCTATAAGAATTACAGATAGCTTTGTATAGCTAGTACAAAGATATTTAATTTGACTTAATGTATGCACAAAACGTATTATAAGTATTTTTAGTCTTGACATTCGGAAGTTTCATGGGTTATTTATTAAAATTGTACGTGCTAATGTGTTCCAAACGTTGAACACAGCCAACGTATATTCTCTAATGCCTAAAATGCATTGAAAGAGTTCATAAATGTAGTTAACAACAGAATTTTACGTTTGTTTGCGACTTTTTGACTTTTTTCAAGAAACAAATTATTATTTTTATATAGGTCCATATAAGTCTGTCCGCCTTTCCGTGTTATTGTATAAAGTTTTTTTTGTGTATTAGCAAAATTTTGTAGCGAAGTTTTATATTGCACTGGCTGTGAGATCGACAGGATGCTCTTTGCGAAATAATCTAGTTATGACGACAATATCTTTCTGTTTCGCTTAAGAGTGTGTCTTCCTAACCATTTAGGGTTTCTCAGGCGCTTAATGTTATCTAAAGCCGGACGATGGGCTAAATCTTAACTTTTGGGAACATTTAGATATTTTCCATATACCATGGAGTATTCGATATCCTGTGGAGGAACTTTTCCTGGAGTACACTTAATATGTTTAGATAAGTTTTTGCTAAGCATTATTTCTTCTTGCCATAGATGAGTCAGCTTAATATGACAAGCTTAAACTGACGGATCTTACGTCTGTCTAAGATATTTGTCTCAGGGACTCAGACGCTTGAAAGAAGACGCCCGACTACCCGGGCGCTAATAATAATATCCCATTGTCCGAACTCATGCAAATATAAATAATATGCATCCATGGCATTGTAGATGTATTAATATATGAAGAGGAAAGATGGCATTGACCAGGTTCTGTGAACCATCCATTGGTAGCTATATCGTGAGTTAAGAGCAAGTCCAGCGTGAAACGCAGCACTCTTCCTTGAGGTACCCCAACTCGGATGAAAGCACAACAGAAAAGGTTTTGTTCTACATATAGTTCCGCAATATTGAGTACAATTGCGCTGGCAACATATTTTTAAGTTAAATCGGGATGCCATCATGCCACTTTACGCTACGTTTTTCTTAAAATTTACACGGAAATTAAAACCGGAACAGAGCTGTTTAATTTTAATTTTACCAAAGTCTTTCTTTCCTTTTGCTTTACTTCGGAATTTAAGGCTTCTGCAAAAACTTTTCGTATAACTTTATTTGTTTCTTATCGTAAGCCATTAATGCGTGATGATTCTTATTCACACATGAATTTGCGACAGTTTCCCCAAAAACTTCCTAAACGAGTTTTGATAGAAAATCCTAAAACAAATTTTAGAATTATATTAAAAAGCCGTTAATATTTGAAAGTTCTTCCAAGACAAAAATCGGCAACTTATTCAACTGTCAGCTTAACACTTGATACGTTTATTTTGCGCGTATTACAACTTTATACTCTTCAACGCGCTCTTCCTTACTACAGTTAAACGCTTTAAGTAACGACAAAACATCGCATTTTTACTCTTTCAAGCTCTTAGGCAAGTTTATACTTGTCGTTCATTCATATACGCAGCTCGTACGCTACTCTCCCGAATTCCAATACAGTTGAACTCGCAAACGCACACATAAACACACACACACACGTACACATATGTGCTGTGTTGTTGCAAGTCAACTGAACAGAACAGAACAACATAGAATAGAACGAAATCGTTATCAAATGCTGGAAGCAAACGAAATGAAATGCCAAAAGGACGCACATTAAGGATAACACGGGAGCAGCGCAGTACTAGTCTAGTTTATAAGGTAAAACACGAAACTGGAGCAGCTCAGTTCGCAGTTGGCCATCGGCGCGAATAGGTGCTCGAAAAAAAAAAATAAAAAATTCGGAAAATAAATAACTGATGAAAAATAAAAAGAATTACCAAAAATAAAAAAAAAAAATAAAGTTTTTGTAAACACAAAATCAAACAAAAGCATAAAAGTGTAAAGTTGCCAAAAAAATAAATTTAAAAAAAATATTAAAGTGAAATAAAAAAAATAATACATGAATTTATTAAATTTTTATAAATTTGCATAAATAAATAAGAGCAACAGATAAGCGTTTTGACTAAAATTAAATAAATTTAAAATATAAACGAACAAACTTGGTACGTTTTTTTTTATTTTTTTCTATTTAAATATTTAAAATAATAAATCTCTTCCAAAACAATTTGCGAATTTTTTTTTAAATGTGTAAAATAATTGCAATTAAAATTGTGTCACATAAAATATGCAATTTATTGACTTATTGACAGTTTAACAACGTGTTTGGTCATAAATAGTTTTCAGCCAATTTGAAAGCAAAATATTTTGACAATTATTTGAAATAAATTTACTGTTTTTACAAACAATTGAGCACAAATTGCAATCAAACTGAAAAAAGTACCAGTTGCACATTTATAGTAAGTGCAGATTTGATTTATATATTGTATATATATGTGTGTGGCAAATATTTATTTTTGTTTTTACACAATTCCGCACATAATTGCAAACTGTTGCTCGTGTGCAATTTTATTATTATTATTGCTGGCAATAAAATAAAAAGCGCCTGGGGAGTACAACAAGCAGCAGCAGCAGCAGCAGCCACAGAATTAGAGGTTAAATTGGTCATTGCCGGAGTAGTAGACGACGACGACAATTGCTTGCCAGCAACTGTTGCACACGCACGTATGCGCTTATTTGGGACAATTGGCAAAGTGAAGCGCTGGTGCAATCCACATGCAACAGTAGCAGCAGCAGCAGCAGCCACAGAGAAACAACAAAACTATCAAAAGTTGGCAATCAGCCATAAGTGGCTAAGCCTGCATGTATGCAATGGTTTTTTTCAAATTTGTCTTTTGTGGTTGTAGCATCGCCATTGCTTTTTCTGTCTGTCTGTTTGTCTGTCTGTCTGTGACTTTTATAAAATATAAAAAGTACGCAGCAGTTAAGTGTGCAGGATTTGGTAATACGCTGTAACAACATTGAAATTTATATTTGTATGGGGTAAATATTTCTAGTTGCCGCAGTGTTTGATATTTTATTCGGAATAATTTAAAATATAACAAAATTTTCATTTAAAGCTAAACTAAACCAGTATAAAATATATTTCTCACAAAAAAAAAAAAAAAAACAAAGATGGGTGCAGCTTTGTATGAAATTATGACTTGTAGTGGTTCGATATGGACATATACGGCATATTTTATGAACATTAAAATAAACTAAAATTAAGAAGAAAAACCAAGTTTTTTGTTTTAAAAACTCAGAAAGAACATACAGGTTTTTATGATATAGCCGCTTAATATGAAAGAGAATACATATTTTTTTTCTTAAGCTGAATTTTATATGATTTGCTAATAAAATTCTGTTGCTAGAAAAATCCCTCACTGAGATGATAATTCTGATTATGTCTCCTAAGAGAAAATAGAGGAGTTCCCCTAAGGCAAAGCCTTCGTTGGCTATGCCGAACAATCAATAAGTCTTTCTTACTAAATTGTTACGTAGTTGCACCAGTTTATGTCACACCTACAAGGATTTTTAAGAGTACTTCTCTATGCTCTATTCTAAAATGGCATGCTTAACTGTTCCCAAAGACATGAAAAATATCGTGGTTATTGGGCGAAGTTTAGTTTATCTGTGAAGCAAACTGCAACTATGGGTGTGAAAACTGTAGTTGAACATTTTTTTGTCGACAGTAAGTGATGGTTCGTTCATACGTTTCAAATGCTCTGAAGCCCAGTTGTCTTAATTTTCTTGCTCCCAGACTTGCAGACTTGATATTAAGGCTTAGATTTTTTATAATTAATAATTTACTCCGTATTTCGTCTTTTAAAGTGCTTGTTCTTCTTTTTCAATTAGTTTTTGTCCTGCAAAACATGGTTCAATTGTCTGGTACTTCTGTCTGGTAGTCAGGACAGCTGCTTAGCTACTGAAAACTTTTAGCACATTGCGCTACCGGGTCGAGTATATCAAACAATTTTATTACAGATACTAAGAAATCTGCAAGAAGATTATTTAAGAAATTTGCTATACACGCTTTTTATAAATGTATTATAGAATAGTCTACATTTTCTACAATATTTTCTAATATACAAAATTTACCAACCCAGGGTAGGTACTAAAAAAGTTTCAAACTGAAACTGAATAGTTGGCTTTGAGCTCTATCCAATGGGTTTCCCTGGTTTGGCGATTGGAACAACTTTGGTACTAGACATCGTTTGCAACCATTTTTTATTTAAAACAGTTTCACTTGCTAATACTATTTGAATTTGAGTTTCAATTAATTATCAACTTCCTTAATGTTTGCGGAGTTAAAAAATTACAGACGAACAAACTTGTTTTCGCGCAAATTCTTGGGAATAGTTTTTGTCAATATTAACTTTTCAGCTAATCATAGATTTGTCCAGTTCTGAAATAGAAGTAAAGTGTCTATTTTGAATGCATTTATTTTGAATCTCGCACAAGTTCTGTCTCATGCTTTTGTTATAAAAGAATTAAGTTCCATCTATTTGCCAAAGTTATTAAGTAGCTCATAATTTGTAATGCAAACTGAAGCATAATTTAAAATCTTAAACGTAAGAAAGCAGCTAAACTGGTCAAGGTAAAGAATCTTTGTTTAAAGTCTATTCTTTATAATAGAATCCGCTTTCTTACTATTATTATCAATCAATCTAGGCTTTAATTATTTTGCACAATACTGGAAAACTTACAAAATATTGTTTTCAATAAAAACGTTACAAAGACCTGCATGGACTTCTTTCTCATATAGACCAAAAAGTTTTTTGCCTACGGTGCACCAAATTTTGTAGAAACTTAATTCATAAATTGTCGAGAAATACAATATATATAAAAAATTACAGAAACTTATATAAATTCCGCACTCTATATGGCATGAACAAATTTTCTGCAACAAACTTTGCCTATTTTTAATGCAAACTGTGCAGTTTACTGAAAATCTTTCGCTTTTATTAATAAATATTATTAATATATTTTTAGTCGACAGATTTTAATTAAATTATAAAATCGTTTACGCAGTCATTAATTGCAATTAATAACAAAAATATAAAAAAAAGAAAAACTGAAACCCAAAAACCAACTTAACCAAAACTGAACGAACTCGTTGAATAAAAGTGAAAGTTAATACGCAACCAAAATAAAAATACTATAAATAAAATTAAATTCGCTACGGATTAAAACTTAAAACCGACAAAAAGTATTGAAAAAGGTAATTTGATCAACGACAGCAGAAGCAGCTTTATTCAATCAGTCAGTCTGTCTATCTGTTGTGCTGAGAAATTTTAATTGAATGTATAAATTAATGAAATATTGAAATGATTGACTTACCAAACTGCTAATTTGAAAATTAAATTGTGCTGCGTAGTGTAGCTTCTTATTGTTAAATATCTACGTTTGAAATATATTATATCCAATTAGCAAGCAGCAGCGAAGTGTTTCGATACGTTTAACGCATTTAAGCCATATTAGTACTTAATGTATAGCATGTAGCACAATATTCCAATTTTTGTTATCATTGCAAGGAAATTCATGCAGCTGTTGTACTTGCTCTACTGCGCCATTCGTTGGCTGTCAATAGATAATTTATTATACAATATATTGGTTTATATCCATTTATGGTATTTACCTTTCATGCGGTATTACAATCTAATGCAATTGGCATAAATGCCAAAGTTAATACAAGTAGTGCGACACGTTGAGGGAGAATGTTTTATACACTTGGCATATTGAAAAGGTGTTTGGGGTTGTGGAAAGTTGGTTATGATTATTGCATGTATAATATATTAGAAAATAAACAGTTATCATAGTTGAATATATAAATTAAATTATATCCATTCAACACATAAGAAGATCTCTATTTTCTTTCAAATTTGTGTTCCATAATTACAATGGCAGCCGCCCATTCGAGTGAACATTTTTTTAAAGTCATTTTCTTCTGCAAGAATGAGAATTTGGTACGTTTTTCTAGTAGACTTGTTCGAGTCGGTTCTGCAGCTGTTTTGAACAAAGAACTAAATATTCCTTGCTTCAAAACGTCAGCATTTGAAGTTGGCAGAAATAATTCCTTTGATGTTTTTTTGATTGTTCAGGTGCCAATTTGAGACAATCTTTCGGGAAACGTTCGTTTATCGGCTACAAATGTCAATTGCTGGAGGTGATTTTTATGATCAGGAACACAACAAATGGTGACTTCACGGCCAACCGTCGGTTGTTGAAGAATAATGAAACATTATCTTACCTACCTGGAGAAGAGTTGGCAACAGTTAAAAGATTTGATTGCCGTTTGAATGTTTGAGAATGAAGTAATATTGGCGCCTTTTGAACTTTTATTAAATAAGTGTCTATCGCACACCTTGATGACATGGATCTGAGATCGAAAAGCAGTGGAACGGGTACCCATTGCAATAGAAATTAACAATTACTTCCATTGCGGCAGTAGGGCATGTTAGCATGACACATGTCAGGTACAGTCAGGCAACGCTTTGATGGCGCAATTTTGTATGAGCTTGTATCAAATTACAAAGGAGACGTAGGTGAAGATATTTCTTGCCATAGATCGAAAATATCATTTTTAGGACATACTCAGTGTGCGCCCAAATAGATGTTAACGAAGCCTTAGGACTAATTAAAGACGAGGGTTCCAGTTAAGTGTTTTGTCTAGCGTAATCCTGAAGAATTTTAAAGTTGCGTTGAAAAAGGGCATAACCGTCTGAGGATCAATGCTGAGGCCATCATTGGTACACTATTCGGTCACGACTCGAAGAGATGAATTTTCAGCAGGCTTAATTTTCTAATAAAAACTAGTTCACTCAGAGCTCTGTCATTTTATTGTGCTGCGCATTCTCTTGATTGTATTTTATTTTATTAGGCGGTAGATTAGGTAGATTCTTAGTTAGTTTCCTTGAGGCTCTGTATTTTTAAAGTCATCCCGTATGGTCAATAATTCCAGCAAAATGTTTGCCAGACTTTGCAGGTCTGCAATGAATGGTTTACTGATAATCTCATATGCTTTCATAAGGATTATGCATCCGTTCTGCTACTCATTATAACTTCCCACAACCTAACCAAAACCCCCCCCCCACTATTTTTTTTTTTGTTAGAGTGTAATTGTATTCCGGTTGAGTGTGCTTTTTGTAATGTATAAAGACGACGCCTTAATTTCGATGTAGTTTGAAGTGTGTCTTAGAGTTTTTTGCAGGCTGTTAATCAGCTTTGCAGACCACTAGATTATATATACCGCAGTCAGGAACACGCTTCATCAGTTAACATCAATATCATACTGCGCTGGTTCGTTAACACTTCGCTGGTTCGAAGAGAAAGCTTATGTACTAGGTTCTTCGAGAAAACTCATCTAAGCTCTCACCTAAGCTCTCATCCGCCTTCAATCTTTCGGTGTAGAAAAATAGCTCGTATCGTGGCTCATACGTGGCGGATATCTATTCGTTACTGACAAAGCTGAAGGCTCCATCTATAACGTGGAAGGCTGACTTTAGTTACAGGTTCTCTCAAAGCTGTTAGCCGAATATTTTAATGCGATCTCAACTGATTCAACTGTACAGCTTATTGCTAAGATAAATCTCCTACTCCTCAAATAATTTTTCATGCTTACATTTCTCAATCTCTTTAGGAGATATGCTGTGAGAAGACATCTCCTAAATAATTTGATTAACCACGACAAAGGAAATTAAGACCACACTTGCAGCATGAACTGTCAAAAGTCAGTCGGTTCTGTTGGTTTTTAATGTGCACAGAACTTTTTCCTTCTTTTATTTTTTCTTTATTAAATATATTTTTTTTTTCCATTTTTATTTTTCAATTATTTTTGTTTGTTATGTGTGGCTGCCAGTCTTTCCCAACTGCTGTACTGTCAGCTCCAAGTACTCTCGGTTGTTTTCTGTATATGTACCGTCCAAGTTATAAAGTAGAACTGGTTTGCTTGGAACTTCTGCTAAAATTTGTTGAAAGCTGGACGCTTCGTTTGGGCTTGCTATATTCTCGGAAATGTTTCTTTCTGCCTTACAACATGTTCTTTTTGAAAATTTTAGATGGTGGGAATCCCAGTCATTATGTTTATTTTCTTCTTTTGCCTTAAAGTTACGAGAATTATATTTGGTTGCTCTCTTTTCTTCTTAAATATGTTTGGTTTATGGTTTGGCTTATGGTTTGGCTTATGATTTATTTCAAAAGCCAATCTCTGCTACTAATTTAGCTTTTTTCTTATAATTCCACGAATTGGCTGAATAATTATTTATTTACTTCATGTTTCAGTAAATAATTTAATATTCAGCAATAAGCAATTAGTTGGAAATATGCAAAGCCAAATTTCCTCAAATTTTTTCTGCTCATTTTGGTTTTTTGTTGTTGGTCATCTTAAAATGTCTTAAGATATATTAATTGAATTTATAAAAAAGTCAAAGAGATGCGTTAATATAATAAGAAAAAATTAAATTAACCAAAAAATGTTTATGTCTAATGAGACGTGCTATTTGGAAAAGCAAGAAATATTCGTATTAAGTGCTAAGCTGTTGCATGTGGTAGGAATGAAATAGACTAGCATACACTAGTGGAGCCTGACACATTGATTGACGCTTGATGGATGCTTCAAGCAGAGTTCCACAATGAGAATGCTAAATGTTTGTGTATTTTCATGTTCTCCAGCATAGCGTTCAAGCATATTTAATGTTGTTCTGAAGTCGTCTAGTTCTTCAAAGATATTGCCATAAGACTTGTGAAGCTTTGGTCATAGGAGTATATATATATATATATATATATATATATATATATATCGAATGATATTATGCTGAGTGTAGCAGACAAATTTGGAGCTTTATTCTAAGAAACGAGAATCCGCAAGCGAAAAGTAAAGCAAAAGAAAAGAGGAAAGAGTATTTCAAAGAAATGTAGGTAGAAGGCAAGCTTGTATATCGCAAAGGAAATTTAAAGCAAAACATGGGCTTCAATGTTTGTTTTGCACACTCCGTGCTTAAACATAAATCCAAATTGGTGTTCTATCCAGTAGCGACAGTACTCTACCAATAAGTAATCTTTCGAATACTTTGGAGAAAACTGGCAGCGACGTGATAAGTTCTTCAGCTTTTTCAGGTTTAGGTATCATCACAATCTCACTAAACTTCCATTGTGAAGGGAAGTGGTAGATGCGAATCATGACATTAAAAATCTTTGTTAGGAACAGTATCCGCTGTTTTGGAAGCACTACTCTGCCATCTACATTATCGAAGCCGGGCGATTTTGTACGATTAAGAGCTTCTATTTGCTTAAGAACCTTTTGAGAAGTGACATGAGGTGTAGGCAAGTCCATTTAGCTCGATCTGTTGACCAATATGTTGGTGCACCTGTTAAATGTATGTTGCAGTTCCGACGTGTAATATATTTATATAAATCTCGGCCTCGTGGATTATCTAGTCTAGAACCCCACCAACTTTGCTTAGCGTTTCAGTCACCGCCTTCTATAAAACGGCCATTGAGACTAGATAAAAATAGAACAAATTGCAAATCCGTTCAAGTGTGCAAATTGCACGCAATATAATAAGTGTCCTTTCTAACAATTTGTTTTTAAACTCTTTTATTATTTATAACAAAATTGATTGTTAATTGTCGGCATGGCCTGCACATGCAAATGTGTAATATTGCAATCAATTGCTTTATTTTTTACACAAAGCGAACAGTTATTGCAAAATTTCCCACGCTATACCGGGTAAACGTTTTTAAATTGCGTCAAGGAAAACATTTAAGTGTCTACAGCTTTACACAACTCTTTATATTTTTCGTTCACTTTGAAGTTGTTAAAAGCAGCTGTTGTCAATGAACAAATACGAAAATTATGCATACTAAAATGCTTTTGAGCACTCAACCCACTAAAGTACAAGGCGGAAAAAAAATATAGTAAATCTCTTGGGATGGTCAGCAGCGAGCGACATTATAAAAATGAATATTATAAAAGATATTTTTTTCTGAAGAAATGGCTGCGTTTAATTTTTCTTTGTACATATATTTACTGTCTGCAAGTTTCTCATTTTCCACTTTTAATTCGTTGTTATTTACTCATGCTTTGCTACGTTCCTTTTACGGGGCGCTATGACCAGTTGGCATTAAACTGCTTCCGGTTGTGGCAGTTCTTGTTTTTTCGCCTTTCCTTCACTTTTTTCTTCGTTTTTTTGTAGGTTAATATACCAGCAGCGCAAAAAGTTAAACAAAGTAAAGAAATAAAAGCAACAACAACAACAACAACAACAGAATATGTTTTTTCATGTTAAGTGCTTCATTTAATTAACAAAGTTGACATGAAAGGTTACAATACAAGTAAAAGAAGAATGAGTGTACAGCACCTTGAGTTATTTGTTGCTGTCGCCCCTTTTTAGATGGCCCGCCATATTTTTTTTCTTCTCTTCTCTTCTTTTCTTTCTTTTTTTGAACGTTTAATTGGCTATGTTCAGTGTTTGCCTTTTAATTATTCTCAAAAGTGTTGGCAACATGGGGCGTCTACAATGCATTCGTTACACACATGTGTTGGTGTTGGTAGCGCGACATAATAAAATTTATAGTATTTCTTTAGCATACTTTTGGGTGCTACACTAAAAAATTACTCATACGCAACGCGGTTTTCATAAATAAATTTTAACAACGCGTGAAAGCGAAAGTGTCGCATGGCATGCGTTGCAGACAGAAGAGCAAGAAGAAGCAGAAGAAAACGAAGAAGGAGCAGAAGAAAAGCGCAGACAGTAGCACGCAAAATTTTGTAGTAGTGGCAGCCGTGGTAGCGGCACTAATTGCGTCTTGTAGGCAATAAAAATTGAAAAGGGCAAACAGTGCTGTGTGCCACATGTTGTATGCTTAATTTTATTGCAGCATTATAAAATTTTCGTATATTTGAAATTTTATATGTCTGTTTATATATATAAATCAAGTATATAAAGTAAATAATTACGCTACACAAAATATTGTTTAAGGTATATGACATACGCTTGAGAAGTTCTGCTTAAAAAGTGCTTGATTAAGCTTGTTTAGCGAGTTGCATTTATTACCTTAAACAACTGTCAACTTTTGGTAAAACATTTCCAAATAATTTGCAACATTTAAAGTTCAAAAATTGTCAGAAATTATTTTCATTACATTGAAGTGAATGTGAACTTACTTACGCAAATATGCAGGCAGTTGGACATGCGTTGTTGTTGTTAATTCAAGTTACAAAGCTGTCAAATAATGCTCGACTATAATAGAATAACAGAGAAGCATGCCAAACTATGCTAAATATCTGTTTTGGTCATAGTAGCTAACTTCTATTACTTGAAATATGGCAGACATCATGCACTCCTGCTGTGCTGGCATTTGCCATTTACTCCTGCTGCGTTTAACAATGAAGTCTTCCTTCATATGCCATATTTTGGGCTCTATTTCTATACACATTATATCGTGGTAATACATACTTCCAGTTTTAGGCTACTTATATATATATTTTATGAAAATAAATCAAAAGCAAAACTTTATTGTATACGGCAGACAGGCATAGGCATGTTCAATGATTGACGTGCCTGGAATTGCGCATACGACATGTTGTGCTGCAAATAATTTCTATTATGCGAAATAATTGAGTAATTTCTATGCGTTAATGTTGAAAAATCTGTTACAAAATATGCAATTAACCTTATCGCGTGGTACATAATGGCACAAAGCCGAATTAAAGCGAGCAAATTATGGTGGTTAATAATAAAAACGTAGACATTACAAATGGCGGCTTACAGATGTATACACGCAGATATATGTGTGTGTGTGTGTGTGTGTGCGGAATGTGGAGAGTGGTTAAATAGCTGAGAATTGTGCGCAGAAAAGGTAAAAAAAATAAAATAAAAGATACCATGAAAAGCCATTTGAAATTTTTAGCCATTTGATTTTTACTTTTTGGCTTTTATTCTTTTATACTTTTTCTTGATTTTTGTGAAGTTACATCTTTCTAATGCGCTACGCACTTACAATTTTGAAAGAGTTTATTGCATTTGCTGAACATTCTGTTTTTTGTTTGATGCGGAGAACCAATTAATAAATAGTAGAAAGCTTACCGGTTCAATTAAGGTAAATAGTAAGGACACATATCCCCTCGCTAACCTCAGAATATTGAGTAGTGGTAATTATGAATTGGTGCGCTGTGCTTGGGGCAAAAGATTTAATAAGAATACAGACACAAACCAAGCCTCGGTATCGATCCCCTTATGGTGACAAGCCCCGAAAACGATTTAAGATTCATGAGTTATGAATATTTGTCTGTAATGTCCCAAACTTTATAGGCATAGATTTTAGACTTGCAGTAAATCAATAAATGTACCTGATGACGAGAGCAAACATCAATCACAGCAGACCACCGAAGTCTTAACCAGACTCCGTGATTCCTCTCTGTCTTTTAAAGCAGAGGAGATATATCAAATAGTATAATGTGGCGTGAAGAAATTTCATGTCGAGGAGTTTAAGTTCAAGCAATTTATCTAGCAATTTCACGTCAAGCAATTTCATGTCAAGCAATTTGCCGTCAAACAGTTTGATGTCAAGCAATTTGACATTATGCTATTTGACGTCAAGCAATTAGATGTCAAGAAATTTGGCGTGAATCAATTTTACGTGAAGCATTTTGACGTCAAGCAATTTGACGTCAAGCCATTTGACATCATGCAATTGACGTCCAGCAATTTTATAAAGCAAGTATAAAAGTATAAAAAGTTTTAAAAAATATAAAAAATATAAAAAATATAAAAAATATAAAAAGTATAAAAAGAATAGAAAATATAAAAAGTAATTCAGGATAAAAAGTTTAAATGGTATAAAAAGAATAAAAAGTATAAAAAGTTGAGTCCAAGCAATTTCATCTCAAGCAATTTGACTTCATGCAATTTGACTTCAAGCAATTTGTCGTACAGCAAATTATCGCCAAGTAATTTCATGACAAGCAATTTGACGTCAAGTAGTTTGATGACAAGCAATCTGACGTCAATGAATTTGACTCAAGCAGTTTGATGTCACGCAATTTGACGTCAAGCATAATTTCAAGAAATTTGTCGTCAAGCAATTTGAAATGAAGCAGTTTGACGTCAAGCAATGTGAAGAAAAGCAATTTAACGCTAAACAATTTTATGTCAAGCAATTTGACATCAAGCAATTTAACGTCAAGCAAATTGATGTCAAGCTGTAGAGTCAAAATGTAGAGTAGAGCCCATTCTCGAATGACGATAAATTAAATCTATGATACGCTGATAGTCCCGTTTCTGTTGAAGAATGGACCATGACTGAATCAGATGTAAATGTGTTGCGAGTCTTCAAAATAAGTTTCTTCGCAAGATATTTGGTACTTTCAGTATAAGCTAGGATTTTCGGTCTCGTATGAGCTACTAGCTGTATCAGCTATTCATTGAGGTTACCATAGTCCAGGGCATAAAATTATACTGCTAGTAGTGCTCAGTTCAACTTGTTCTATCGGACAACAGAGCTTCAGTAATACATAGCTTACATGGGGTACCCATACTTAATTGGTGAACTGCCTAATAGAAAGTGCATTGGAATGATTAGATCTAACAAAGGCGATATATATGGCTATAGATATATATAGCTTAAAACAATAATTTGGTGAATCTTTAAACTTAGTAACATATCTCACACGGATCGATACGAACTGAGGTTTATTATCTCGAAGTAGAGCAGCTCGATTGCAGCGTTCTTTTTTGTCATACACTGATTTGATGGTCCAAAGATAAATTATGGCCTGTGTATGTTACAAGCATAAGGAGGCATGACCGAGCACACCAAATATATATATTCCTAATCAGCATTGAAAGTTGAGTCGATATAGTTATGTCTCAACTGCACTAGAAATGCATTAGTAATCGAGTTGATGACACATTGCTGAAGGAGGGTAGGAAAAATTCATTTAAAGCAGAAACAGCAGTAAAAAATGTCTGTCATATATATTTCTCAGTTGGAAATTTGCATAAAATAATATTGGACAAGAAATATATATAATATTCTGTAGTCGATGAGCATACACATAGAGCATACAGTTCACGAACTGCCATCTACAGAGCCCTTTAATAGAATACAATACAACAAAATAATTCAAATTCATTTTCTTTTTGCCTATTTTGGACAAATAGAATAAATTATGCAACAAGAAATATAGAAAAATTAATGAGTCTAGCCAGTAGCTTATCAAATTCGAAGTAAAAACTTTAAATACAAAAAAGCATTTTAACTGTTACAAACGATTCCAATCAATATTTTCGTTTGATATGTCAGAAAATTTAATGCCATTACTCGAAATTCAACCAAATTTTCAATTTTCATGCTCTGTTGATAAATTGAAAGCCATTTGATTGCGAATTGAATGTGCTTTCTAAATAATGCCATCAAATGCCAACTTGAAATTAAAGATTGATGTGAAATACATGCGCTTGCTATTTATAGATATTTTTCTAATTTAGCTTAACTATTTATTGTGCGTTTGCCTGTAAATCAATCATTTGTACAATAACAGATAACAAAAATAGACAAAAATGCCACAAAACTAATATTTAGTTAAAAGCTTATTGGATTTTATGCTTCACTGCTGTGACAGTCGAACAGTCAAATACGAGTAGTATATGTATGTATAAATTAGTAGCAGCTATGTAGCTCAGCGTTTGCGCGTGTTTGAGCTATTTTTAGCTGCAAGCTGTTGCGCCAAACAGCGGAGTAAGATTGTAGCTATTTTTAGACTAGATAATTTTAGCTAGTAAATGCTCGTAGCTTGCAACACTCGACACAAGTGCACAGCAAATACGAGTGGCTGTGGCTGGGGTTTGCTGCTACCCAATGTCCTCTGCTTGGTCACCAAGTAGCTTTCGCAAGAAATAGCAAAATTATTGCATTCATTCATTTCATATTTTCATTTCGAATTCAGTTTGGAACAATGGCAAGCAATGGAATTTTCTCTGGAACTGCATAGCAATTTGTGCTTTGCTTGATTTGCTTTTGTAAAATGTTCATGCTGTGACGGCTATTGTAGTCTGGCTTATCTTTGCTTGTTCACCAAAATGGGGGAAAAAAAAAAGAAAACAAAGAAAAATAAAAATGATTGGATTTAGCAACGCACTTGAAATGAAGTTGAATTCCATTGAGTTCGTACCAAAATTTTTGCGCAATTACATCTTGCTTTTGGATTTTTTATTTTTTTTTGCTTTGCTTTGCTTTATGCACATTTCTTTTCAGCTATTTCAACATAATTCTATACAAAACGCAGCAGCAACTAGTATCGTACATAACAGAGGCTTTTGTTACCTGAAGCTAAAATATTCTACGCAGTTGCTTCGAATGTAGAATTTAGAAAATTTACAACAAAAAGTGCACAAAAGCAGTATTCAGACAAGCGTTCATCTACGAAATTAGTCCAATTGAAGAGTAGTTTTTATTAAATGTACATAAATGCAAGAAAAAACGTGTAGTATTTAGTGAGAGGCTCGATAACACATATTTACTGTTGAACTGAGCGCATATAAATACTTAAAATATGTTAAATGAGTAGAAAGGAAACAGGTTTAGTGCTCAAATAGGAACATACTGGAGTTGAAAAAAGAAAACGGAGAGATGTTTTTAGCTTGACTCAATTTGGTTAGGTTATGTGGGACACGATTTGGTCTGCTTTTTAACTTCAACGCAAAGTATACGTATTAGAGACCCACTTTACTAGGTTTATACCTATATAAGTGCCTGACAGATAGCATTACTGGGTTCAGTTCTCTTGAGATGTACTTTGGTTTGTGTATATTTTTACATTTATAGATATTTTGTATACAGATTTCTGGTAGATATTCACAATTATTCACTTAACCGTGGCCTAGTCTTGGTCGTGCAACGGTTGTGGTTCTATGTAAGTTGAAGAACTAATCCTGATTTCCGACTATTATTTCTACCTATTACATTCTTTTGCACAAAACCTATTGGTTCTTGAACCTTCGGAGCAGGGCCTTAAAAAATCATTGATAACAAATACAGAGAAAGAAATTTAAATGAAAGAAATTCGAGCTATATCGTTTAAAAGACTGCTGTGCTGTATTCTATCGCCCTAAGTAGTTCTTCTGGTGTTCTTCTGTTCAATTTTGTTGCTTTTTTTGCTTCATAAATCTTACACGAGCTTGATTTGATTGTCTGCTGGAGACCCATTCATATTTATCGTTGTTGCCACCGTTCCGGTGCTGCAGGTCCTAAATCGAACCCATTACGTTGGCGGTTCCATATTGTTAAACTGAAAATAGCCCAAAGTGCCATTCGAACTATTTTTTTCTTTCTTATCTTGCCTGAAAGGATACAAATATGAAAAATTTGTTCATTAATTGTTGAAGAAATCTTCATAGAGATGTTTGAATTCAAACGACTGAATTTTTACAGAATAGATTATTTACAACACCGTGCCATACTAACTAAATCTCTTTGTTCTTTTTTCAGTTTTTGATGCATTCTTGTATACTTCATTCTTCGTAAAGCACCAAAGAAAATAATGAAACGTTTTTAAGACGCAATACAAACGCAACGAAAAATTATAAGTTTTGAAAATTTCTAGCGGCAGAACTTCATGTTGAGGTGAGTTGTTTATGTTGTTTCGTCAGCCCATTGAAACTAAATTTTCTTCAAGAACTGCGCTCCAATCTACCATACATGAAACAAAACATCTCATAGTAGCGCTCTGAACTTTTTATTATGTCCTATTACCAAACTCTTGTTGGTGATCAGCATTTTATATACTTTATGTGGTCTTCCTTTCCGCTTACTGCATCTTACAATTACTTAATATACCCTCTTACTCTATGTTTACAGCGTATAAAAGTAGTTGCACCAGCGAAAATGAATTGCAAGAAGTTGCTTGTATAAATATTTAATTTCAATAAAAGCAAGCGGAAGTTGCTCGCTTTTTTCTAACGAATACTTATTTATTTATTTTTTTATTAAGCTTAATAGCCATTTGCATTGCAAGAAGGATTTATTAATAAAACCTTTTCACTAAAATTATTATGTAAACATTTTAAACAGTGTAGAAAGCGTATAAAAGTGCCTAAAGCGGAAAGCAGCTAAGATAATTTTATTTAAAAAGAAGTGCCTACGTCTCTGAGTAGACATATAAACTGTTTTGTTAAAATGTTTTGTCTGGTTTGAATGTATCATGAATGAATACCTTCAGAGTGGCTTTGTTTGTTTTATCTCATTTAACACTTGAAAAACTTGCACAAGCAAACAGATATACAAACACTACTTGTGTATATAAAATTATGAACTCTTTTTGGTGTTTAGTTGACGTCTGTTTGCTAACATTTAATGTCTGCCTATGTAATGTGCAAGGACTGCTTTAAAAATTAGCAAAGCAGTAAGAAAATTTGTATATATGCAGTTTCAAACATTTTTTTTATAAATCACTACAGAAACTATTAAGTCTTAGCTTAAAAGTTACGGACGTAGGCTTTTGAGTAGCACTTTTTTTTTTTTTGGAAGATTAACAAAAATTCTAAGTGCTGCATGCAGAGGAACAAAAATTTTATATTTAAAAACTTTTTGAATCAGTCCCTATCTGTATACTAATTTATGTCTGTCTGTTTTTCTGTGTGTTTGTGTGTACATTTTCCCGCACACATTATGCGCCTGAAAAATTATGATTAAGCCATAAAACAGTCAGCACATGAGCACAAACAAACACACAAATATAATAAATACAGACGAACAAAAAACATACAGACATGGACGGACAGTGCGATAGGCAGACAAAAAGGCAGACAGACAGGCAAGCAGTCAGATAGAACGTATTGCACGAATTTACTTGCTCAGCACGAACTTTGAAAACTAAGCAGATACATTCATTCATACACATACATGCAGTCAGTTGTATTAAGATACTACGGCACACTAAAGAGCAGAAATTTATTTTTGTTTTTATTAGTAGCTGCCACACAGAACAAAAGTGAACATTTCATTTATGAAATGTTAAAGGGAGCACTGGGTTTGTATGTGTATATGTGTTTTTTTTTTTTTTTTATTTCTTGTGCATAAGTAAGCAAAAGACGCCCAACGGATACAGGAACTAATAAAGCACATAGGAAAACATGCGTTTTTGTCGCAATTTAAAATTGTGTGGCATACTTTTTGGCGTAGATGACGAGCATATTTAAATAAAAAATTTCATTCAAGGTTTTTTGAGTTGTGTTGTGAATAGGGCAAGTATTTTCCTGTTATCAAGATAACCAGGTCATCTGACCCTTTACACATTTAATTTGCGTTTGGTAAGAAGATCGTGGAATTACATACAAGCTGAACCAGAGTTCTTTTGTTTTCCAAAGGTGGGTATTCTTCTTCTTACCGTAGGCAGATAGTCTGTATATTTTGGTATAAGGTTTTATTGTTATTTTTTTCGCATTCTTCCATTGTGCTGTAGCATGAAGGGAGAAGAACATTATGACTAGTATTAAGCACTTTACATGTTAATTGATTACTTATATTCCTTGGCGGTAGAGACTACAAGAGGAATCGACTGTCTATTCCAAGCTGGAGCTCCACGTAGTAAGAGACATTTTATATGGAAAAACTTGTATAGACTAAAAGCAGGTGCAATATTTAGCAGTTAGAGGATGTTATGTTTCGCCTCCGTAATAAAAATTCAAAATTTTTTTTTGAATGCCGCAGTTCTCTCTAAGATGTTTAAACATTTAACAAACTTTTTCAACTACGATCCAGGCTCAGTGGATACAGGAAGGTCTTGTTTACCATCTCCTTCCTCATAAAACACATTTGCTGCTCTGATGGTACTCAAGCATAATGAAAATTAATTTGTATTATTTTTAGTTTGTTCGCCAGACCTATCATCTTTATTAAAGCTATTTCTCCGAAGGCAAACCTGTCTGAGTAGAAGTAGGCTTTGATTTCTCAGGATGTGGTTTTTGGACTCTTCATCAATAATGATGTTAACCCTCTCACCATGACACACTGCACCTCACAACAGTCTTTATTGTGCCGTTTGATCATATTTATTATGGTTTGATTCTACATACCATATGGGATTAATAGTTTAATAATTTTTTGCTCAGGCGCCTAGTTCTTAGAAATAATATTGATCTATAGTCCTGACCAGAGTTCACCAATGCCATAAATTGTGCTTTGAAAGAAATAAAACGAATTGAAGAAAATGATAGTTGCCTAATCTTGGTACCCTTATACCAACTAATGCCATTAAATTCGGCAAAAGACAGCTCCTTGGTCTATAACCTTCTCCACTCTTAGCCTACCATCGACTCTTGACAACAGTTAACTTGGTTTCGGTCGTAGAGCTTAAGAATTTCTTCCGGTGGCAAGCGCTTTTTCAACGAAACTTCCTTTGTCTCTTAGAAACAGAAGTGTTTACTTCATACTTACCCTCGTTTCCTTCAGAGTATAGGAGAGTATGATTGGCAGAGCAATTTCGAATTCTGTTGTTCTGTGTGTCCTGCTATTGCCTTTGTGGTACTCCTTGTGTGCTTGCTACTGACAAAGATATGTTTAGAGTGTTAACTTATATACTAACCAGCAATTTTATTGTACTTTTTGTGAGAGGTGAAGATGCTTCAATTTCGACAATATTAATTATATTGTATATCTTCTTCTTCTTATTTCTTTTTTCAATTCCAATATTTTTTCGATTGAATTGCTTATTGCTTGCCAACACAACCACTTGCTTTCCAGTCCATCCGCCACACACGTCACGCTCTATAAAACGCCTGACTATATGACTATATATGTGTATATCGCCCGACTCTGTATAAACAAAATTGCAACAAATGCTGCTGGCACTTCCGACTCTTTATGCTGGCACTTTCATTATTTCATTTGTAGCTGTAGAACAAAAATGCTTTAGCACGAGTAATTGCAAAAGTGTTTGGCCACTCTAAACTTAAGCATTTGTAAATATTTGCACAAATCCTTTTTGTGAAGAGTGACAGGCGCACCAAAAATAAAAGATTTTTCAGCTATATAGTATAAACATTCTATTTAATTGAGTTGTCAACAACAATAAAATCAACAACAACAACATCAACAACAACAAAAACAGCAGCTGTGCTCAAACAAACAATGACAGCTCTTGTAGCATTATATATGAATGTATCTGCGTATCTTTTCCTGAATTTCTTAATTTTTGTATGCAAAATCTGTTGAAAATGCTTTTGGGATTGTTGCGTCATTTCAAAATAACACAAGAAACATTTTAGGCAATTGAATGCTTTACCTGCTTTTCATGTTTTGGATTTTTCCGACACTAATTGGAATTTTATTTCTGATTTTAAGCACTGCTGACTGCTACAAATGTTTTGTCCAAAGCTTTTTGGCTTGCATACAAATTGCAATATTAGTTTTATTGTAAAATACTCAGAAAAATAAAAAAAAAAAAAAACAAGAAAGGAAGCAGTAGTTGAGTGTATACGACTTTGAAAGACACTGCACAGACATTTCAGCTTTAAGTCGCTCCGATTCGGGTTTCGTGTGGGATATTTTGTAGATTTTCGTAAGCTTAAATAATACAAGTGAGCTGAGCAAGAAATAGTAGCATTTAAATATATAAACTTGAAGGCTTCATCTCTTATAGTCTTCAAGTTTTCTTAGTTCACAGTACAGCCAGACAGACGGACATGTCTATATCGTTGCTGTTTCATACCTTTCCACCAACTTAATATACCCCTTTTACACTATACGTACAGCGTATAAAATCATTTACTACACTCTACTCCTTTCGCTGAGTTTAAACAGTTTTCGACTTGTTATCGCATTGAGGCAGTTGCTAGCAACCAGCATCAGCAGCAATAGCATCCGCAGCAGAAGTCGGAAAATTCTTTTCAAGAAACTTTTGCACTCGAAAATTGTTTTAATATGCTTAATGAAAAGTTTTGGCAATTTGGGTTTTATTTTATTCGTTATTTTTCTTATTTTTCTTCTTTTTTTTTTCTATTACTAATTTGTTTAAGTGTAGGTCAGGCAGCCGGCTGTTGATGCTATCAATGCAGCAGGCAGAGTATATTTAAATTGAATTTATTTAAAATAAAACGAAACCCATGGGCTCGTTGCTCGAAGCTTCAGCATACTCATAGCGTAAGAAAGTTGAACATTCTCTGGAGAAAAAATTTGTGTGATTTGATTTGGCAGGCTTTATGCATTTATTCATTTTGTAACACTTTGGAAATAATTTCCATTTCCGCTAGTAAGTGTTTGTCAGAAAAGGATTTCGAGTTGCTGGTTTGTAATTTTGTATGGATTAAAATTGATATGTATATGTGTGTGTGTGTATTTTATTTAATTAATTATTTATGGAACCTGTAACAGTTGAACGCTTTAGAGAAATCTATTGTAAATGTATTTTAGAATCTTGTATTACGAATGTGTATTTGTATTTGAATTTGTGTTATGAATGTAGGTTGAGCTGAGTTGCGTGGTTCAAGGAAAGGAGTTGCGCTTATACTGTAAGGCAAAGTTGTAAGGTAAAGCTAAAGGCTGACTTTATTCTAACAGCTACAGTCGAGAATATGTACTATATTTGATGTCTACCACCATGCCATGCCAGCCATGATTTTCATTTAATTTTTTTAAACTATTTTACAAAGTAAGCTAAGCATATAAAGGGTGTCGCAGAATTCACGGAAGATTTTAATTAAGTACAAAACATAGTTATTAGCCTTTAAATTATTTATTTTATTGCATCATAGAACGTAGGCTAGGGTTATTTATGGAATAACAAATCGGGAGAATGGTATACACGGCTTTGCTGGCACATATACACTGCTTTGTCAAAATTTTCCATGACTACTCTGCATACATGTGGCTGAATTTCGTGGATGCAGCGCTTATTTTCCTTCTGTTATGCATGGATGGTTGTGAGCTTATTGATAAATCTTTTTGACTTCAAATAAGGTCATAAAAAGAAATCTAATGGTGTTTAATCATACGATATTGAGGGACAATTCTATTCATTGACAGTAGTGAGTACCCGACCAGGAAAAGTCTCAAGCACTAATTGAATTGTTTCTCAGGCTGTATGGAATCTAGCACTGCTGTGTATATCCGATTTCGGCAGAAATACTGGTTTTATCATATCGCGATATTGGGGACCAGTTACAGGCACTGCTTATGCAGGTTCATTTTCATGAAGTATGCTTCAATGATGCCATCCACGCATAATACGTTGTGGATGCATTTGTTTGTCGGCAATCATATGTGGGTTCTCCGAATCCCAAACACGGCAAACTTTGGGAGTAATAAAGTCATCCAGATGGTAATGTGCTCCATCGCTTAGAATGATTTCGTTTAAAATCTCAGCATCCGCTTGTTCATGTTCAAAGAACTCTCTTCACTGTGTATGGCCACCAAGACGCGATGACGGTGTATCTCGTCATTTTTAAAAACCTTCAACAGAATGAAATAATCGTACGACACAGTATCACCCACCATGCATGAGTTCCTTAGCAACTCTTGCAATCTCTACATCGCTTATCGGAGCCTGCCGTTTTAATATTATTCAACCTATGAATAAATGAGTCGACTTATTTTAAGTCGGTTGCTCCACAATAAAGCCAATATTTTTATATGATTCTGGCTACTCTATAGGCGACATTATGTTCCTCATTGGCCATAAGTAGGTTAGAGAAGTAACTTCTCCATATATTCTGTGAATTCTTCATATCTGCAACCATACTTTAATTTTCGTCTTTACATAAAGCGATTTCTGGTTTTGATACATTTTCCAAAATCAATTCAATTGCATGACTTTTTTATATCTTCAAGCTCACGCCTCTCTAGTTGTGGGTTTTAAAATATGAATCTATGAATTTTGACCACTATCGATTTTTTCAATATGAAATGTCAGAAATTTATTAATCCAAATTACCCGATTTACACTTCTAAAACTTGAGAGTAATCCATGTTTTTGAAGAAGTCTTAACCTCGAACTACTTGACGTGAAACTGCTTGACATCCAATTGCCCGATTTGAAATTGATTTATGTCAAGTTTCTTTAAATCATATTTCAAAGAGGCTGGAATAAAGATCATAAACTTTAAAAAACCCCCATAATAAGATAAAAATACTGGATTTACGATTAGAAACTTGCCTTCAAAATGTATCAGGCTGCTCACATACATATTCAATGCCACGCTTAGACTAGACCCCAAGTCAATGCAAATGCACTGAAGCTATTATGCTGTCTTTTTTTTAAATAACCTTGAACAATTAGAACCTTAGGTCCAATTTAATAATATCCACTTATTCTGAACAACAAAAAATTTCAATAAAAAAATAAAATAAATAATTTGACGAAGTTTCATAAAGATAGAGGGGAAATGGTCCGCGTGAACCCATGAATATTTTTAATGATGCATTTGTAATGCTTAAACGACTGCAACAGATTTTATTGCACACTTCGATGTCCATGTTTCTTTAAATCAACATGTTCCTGACCACTAAATACGGGCCAATGCTCCACAAACTTATGTTCCATTTCGAAATAAACTGTTTTACTTTGAATATGTTTTTACGACAAAATTCTGCAAATACAAAAAATTTTCCTTTGCTCGAAAATATATATTTTAGCCATTTCTGCATCACCATGCGGTTAGAGTTCTTTACCTTTACGTTTAGAATTTAAAATTGTCTACAAATTATGTAGGCATCTCACTGCGTTCTTTGACATAAGTCCTGTCTTCTGTCCTTCTGACACATTACATAATATTAAGTCAATATGTGTGCGATTTCTCGGTAAATTTTTTACGACCTATTAAGCAAGACGAAACCACGTGTGAAACCATGTTCATCGGTTTATCTCAGATATCATATTGTGGCTATACCTCTACGCATTTCACCAAAATCTAAATTACCACCATAGCCGAGCGTAATCCTGGCACGATTAAAACTACATAATATACGTATATGTTCCAAGGAAAATTGTACCACAACGAGCACAACAGCTGTTTCAACTTTTTCTTTTAAATTTTCTACTTTTTTTCTTCATCCGATAAACGTCCAATACAGCGCGAGGAGCCACATTTGAGTGTTCTATGCGCCTGACATGATATGAAGTTCACAGCAGACATCTAAGCAAGTAGTACGAACATAAAGCATCTAAAAATAATTCATGTGTTTGATGATCCCCTAATTTTTTTAAATTAAAGCTTAAAAAGTTTTAATTAACTAATTGTAAATAAAAAAAGTTCAGTGGAACATAATAATTTCTGTTAAGAAGACTAAATTCTATATTACAAAATATGTTTATTGTGAAAAAACAGATCCCAAATTTAAACTAAATAAATTTAGAAATAAAAGATTGAATGATTGACTGATTTCATAATGCTTGACGTCAAACTGTAGCCTTTTGTATGTCAGTATATAGAAATCTGAATACGTTAAATACCATGTAACGATCCAATCTTCTTTGCTGTAAATAATTTTCCTGCATGACGATTTTAATACATTCCAAATTAGTGTTTACCCTAAATGCAGCTGTAGTAAATGTCACAGTATAATTTTTAGGAATAGTCTTGTTCACTACAGCGCATTTCCTGGTTTGAAGTCATATCAGTGATGTCTATATGGAGGATGTGAATCAGCTGGAATTTTGCAGGTTCCCTATTAAATATGTGAACATGCGTTTAATAAAAATCATGATTAATGAAAATCATGAATCTTCAATCATTTGCAGGAAGTCCTTTGTGTCTTCATTGGTGTTAATTTTTTCTGTGCTCCCTTCCAAGCCGCTCTTTTTAAATTTGCTCACTCCCAATGGTTACACTGAGTTTATCCAATGAATACGCATGCTAACGAACGTTTGTGTGTTGCTTGAGGCGTTTTTGAAAAAGCGTCGTTTTTTATGACATTCCCAAGTGAATGGTAGTCAATAACTTTTTCCACTAATGTGGACTTTTTCAAACAAGCTCATTCCATTTGCCATATATTTTGCTTTATGCTTCAACTCGACAGTTTTATGTTTGAAGTTTTCTCATTCGTAAGACATATGCTTTAAATAAATATTTTCTTATTTTATTTATTTGGGCATATTTTCTGTACATTTTATAGATATAGAGAAAGCTTATCTATGCACAATAAATATCTGATGTTTTGCTTCAGCCTTGGCATTTTTTTATTATCGTTTTTTCATTTGATGCGCAACTGTTGCAAATGTTTTTTTCATTTTTAAAATTTGTCAATAAGAGTCTATTAGCATAGCGCATGCTTTTTTTCATTTTTATCATATTTTCATTTTATGAAAAAGTTTTTGAAGACAACTTCATTTTGTATGTGTCTTATACCCTACGCGCGTAGAGTGAAGTATATGTTGCTTGTGAAGTTGACAATGCATTGAAGTTGGCATAGGAGATGCAGAAATTTAACTGAAAATATTATTTTAAAATAAAAATATGAAGAAAATGTGTACATGTTGCTTTGAAGCACTCTTCAATGCTGTGCTGTGCCGTTTTGATCTGGCTCCTTGCTCGAAATTTTTATTTTGACTAAGTTTGTGGCGCAATCTATTGCGAGTTGCTTATTGTTAGAAACTTTTTTGATTTTATTTTTCGTTTTTTTTTTCTTTATCAAGTTATTAACTTATCTAATTCGATTATGAACATTGCGCTGCACTCTGCACGAAATTCAATTAAAGCGAAGTAAGCAGCGAAATGTCGACAAATAAACCAGAAGACACACAGGAAGAGGAAATGCTGTATGCGGCAAAGGATATGGCATTCGCGTTTTTGTGGCCCTCTGTCTTTGAGTTTTATTAACGATATTTCGCTGCTGCTTCTGCTGCTGTGTTGCTACTAGCTATTACTGCTGGCGGCATTTCCATGTAGCGTTTTTCATTGTTTCATTGACTGCTGAAATCGAAATTGATGGCGTACGCCATTTTGTTGCTGCCAATTTTTGTTGTTGGTACTCTACATTGCTTTAGGGCTTTCCTTTGTAACAGTGTAACAGCAGCAGCAGTTAAATAGTGTACGACCCACTCATTCTATAAAAAATTTGTACTTTTATTTTTTGGTTTTTATTTTTTTTTTGTTTTTTGGCAGGCGTTTCTGTCACAGTTGTGCTTCAGTTTTATTTTATAAGTTAGTAAAATTTTACGAGTTACTTGGTATATTGAGACATACTTGTGTACAGGCCATAAACTGTTCCAACATTATCAGCAGTGTCCTGTTTCCTATCCTACGGCGCAACGTTTCAATATTTTGCTTCTCAAACTAAAAGTCTTACATCAATTCTGTAAAAGTAGCTACGAAGTTTTGTACTAAGTAGGAGTATATCTTATGCCTTAAAGCCTTGTGGTCAACTTGCCAGCTTGCTTCTTTCTGCTGCTTTCAATATATTTGCTCATTGGTCAATGGTGTTGGTCGAACGTGACAGACTTTTGCTCTTAGTTAGAGTTTTTTTTTCTTTTTCTATTTTTAAGCTATAGCTCTATAATTTTTGTTTGCTCTGTTTTGTGCTATTTTAAAGTGATTTATATACATGTAGATAAATAAATATATTTCTCTACTCTTATTAGCATGCTGCTCAGGCATAAGAAGAGCAGCTTATGTACTTAAGCAACAAGTAGTGGATTTATTTTAATATTCTTTAAGATGAATTTATATTTAAAATTGGATTTGTACATAAAAAAATATTAAATGCTTTTGTGTCTTAAAAGTAGATGTATTGATCCGCTTATAATTCTAAATTTGAAAAAATAAAATTTCAATTTATTTAGTCATCTAAATTTATACAAAAATAAGAGGCTTAGCAAGCTGCGTACTTTACTTAATATAGAATATTGATAAAACGCCTTATTAACATTTTCACTTTTATTCTCTCTTTTTTTGCACTTTTTCTTTCTCTTCAAGACTCGACTGTACTTATACTGCAATAACAATATTTTCTTTTGGTTTATTCTTATCCTATGAATCCTTTAATTGGGGACGACTTAAATAAGTTTAATTGGGATGTTTATGTCACAAAATACCATTCGAACTTGCCTGGTTGTATAAATATTTTCCTCCAACACTAACAAGCTGTACCATGGCCATCCTAATTAATAGGTATTGATTTTCGAAAGTTTTATCATATCTGATCTCATTGCATTGCGGATAATATCAGCAGATATAGACCTCTCTTGTCCATAGAATTATTCATATTGAATGCTGATTTTACGTATCTTGGAATGTTTTTGATCTGTATTTTGAGTGATCTTTGGTCTAATTCCAGTGTTTACAATTTACTATGACCCCAATGTACAGCCAAGGACCCGACGATGTTGCCAAATGCATTCAGTTTTCTGTTTCACATAAGCCTTTCGGCATAAGTTTCGAATCGAAGGAGTTCTAAAGCCAGTAATTTCAGTGAAACATTATTAAATCTCGCCCTGATGCATTGGAATTCTTAGTTCATCCATATAAGCTCTATTAATAAAATGGTTCTGAATTAAAAAATATTTATTTATATAAAAAATAAATATTGTGAATTTATTACAGTATACTATAGCCACAGTTTAAAGAATCATAAACAAAATTAGGTTTTCATTAGCGCCCGAGCAGGGATTTCAAAAAACGTTCTTATATTGTGTATAAATATTAAAATATTGTATATATCACAATTGATTACAGTCACAGACAATGAATGTTTTGTTAGTTTTTTTTTTTAAAGAAAAAAATTCATTTTTTTTGGAGCCCGAGCAAAGATTTCAACGATTTTTTTATGTGTTAAAAATTAAGTAAATAATTGATGAATTGATTAAATAATTGATGAACATTTTTGCACACATCAAAAAAGGAAATTAAATTTTTTTGGCGCTCGAGCAGAGACTTTTTCGCGTTTTTTCACTTTTAGGTTATGATCTCGAAAGCCAGACGTATAGGAGCAATGCGGATTCGGATTTAGCGCATCAAAATCCTACGGATATGTCAGTTGTGGTCTCTGGGTCTAGACTTTTGTTAATTTTTGTTGGCCTTAGCTATTATAATCAGAAATAATGAAACATTTCATCAATTTTTTGCAGGAAAAGCGCTAAAATCCCTGCTCGAGCACCTTGACCAAACTGCCAGCCATTTTTGGCAAATTGTATAAAAATAAAAGACACGCATCTTAAGATCCAAATAATCTGACAAAAGTTTTAAAGACTAAATTTGTTTATTAATAATATTTGTTATTGCCTTTAAATCCAAATTTTTAAAATTGTTGAAATGCTGCCGACAAGTTCTTTCTTATGACATACATAACAAGAGTTTGAGCGTTCCGCCTTAAGCAACACTTTATTGCCTCATATTA
This sequence comes from Leucophenga maculata, assembly GCA_035044805.1. Classification (NCBI taxonomy): domain Eukaryota; kingdom Metazoa; phylum Arthropoda; class Insecta; order Diptera; family Drosophilidae; genus Leucophenga; species Leucophenga maculata. The sequence goes on along the minus strand of JAWNNP010003455.1, from coordinate 2,918,817 downwards.
CCCTCGTCTAATTGCCAACTTAGGCTATAAAATAATTTATTATGATTGATTACTGCCAGCAGCTTTTCTTTTATTAAGATTCGAACATAACAAAACATGCTCATTATTAACTCGGTGATAACTAATCTTCTATGGTGTGCCGCCAATAATGCGCAAAATTTCTTACATCATGCAAAACAACCTCAATTACCGATTGCTGCCGTGCGAAACTCACGCCACACACAGCAAAGCAAGGAACACACAAAATACAAAAGAAAATCAGCCACGCAATCTATCAAAGCGCATTACAATGGCAAAGGAATCCAAAACGCGCGCACACCCTACATCTATATTTATTTATTTTTTTTTTTCAATGCCACACAATTCAACTTTGATGCTCAATCTGCGCGCAACCACGGCAACGTAAAAATGTTCAATTTTTCTTGACTAAACGCAGATTTATGCGCTTGAATTGTGTATTTAAAAAGCAGGATTTGCCTTATAAGCCTCGAGGGCACCATTTTGTGGTGCGTTGTACATGCAAAGGAACAACAAGGATGCGCTGTGTTATATGTGTGCGTGTGTGTGTTTATGCAAAAACAATGTAGAAAAAAGAAAGAAAAAGAACAAACGTACATACATACAAAATCTAAAATTCGAAATCTTTTGTAAACTGCGGCGGCATGTTTTCCAAATATTCTGCAAAGTACTGCCTCCTACTAAGTATTTTAGCCATGCTGTGCGCTGTGCGCCTTCAACTTACGCTGTGCACGTCTTTAGCTTCACCTACGACTTTACAACAGTACATCCTGCCACACCACAACGCCATTATTATTTGTTTTTGTGTTTCTGCTGAGTTTCATATGAAATTTCCGTGCTCTGTCTTTGCCATTTCGGCAAAGCCACAAAAACTTCCAGCACATCAATGCCACTCTTATTCGATGTTTGCCAATATATAATGAAGCGCTTCCTGTTGTGGTTGTTGCTGTGTAGCCTTGTCTTTGCTTTTTATTCTTATTCTATAAAAGCACTCGACAACTTCTTTAAGCGTTTTAATTAATATTCGTTGTTTTACTTTATAATTTGTTTCAGCTGCGTGTTTAGGCTTTATTTTACACTCTCGAAATACACTTTACCTACCTACCAGCCTGCAGTGTGCGTAAAGGTGTTATCAATCAGGCGTACACTTTGTAAAGTTTTGAGTTATAATTGATAGAAACATCAAGTGTGAAAGTTTAGAAAAGTTGCCAAGACTTGTCATTTTTTTATGGCGCCCGGCAGGAATTGTAAAGTAAGAAGAAAGAAGTTTAAAAACCAGACGATCAGAGTACAGCAGATTACGTTGCTACTTTCCTTCAAGGTTCTCAGAGTTTAGTACAAATTTTTTAACTCTAAAAAATTTGCCTATGTTACATATTATAGTTAAGAGTAAAGAAATTGAGACGTAAATAATGTACAAGAGATGGTAGGGGATTAGAACTTTTAGGATTTTGGCATTTTTGTTATATTGTGAACTTCTTTGTTTCTGTTTCTTGAGCATGGGCATTCAATTGAATTAAATTAAATTTTGCACCATTGACCATTTTCTTACAATTTAAAACATTAAGAATAGCATCCAATTGCTTAATAATATCTTTTACGACTCTAGTAATTTGGGCTGTTATGTCATCAATCTCAAAAAATGCCCAGGACGTATTTCCCTATCCATAATTAGACCCAATGAATTGTCTTTGTTAAAAGTTTCTCTATACAACGAAAGTGAATACTCTAGCTTGAAGATGGACTCAATACATCTTTGTGGTTCGTCAAATCTCTAAGCTTTACTTTGATTGATTGTATTCTGTAAACTGACGCTCTTTTTTTTTTAGTCTAACCGGAAAGACCTTTCACTTAATGATGCAGTATACTTACTTTCTTAGACTTTGTATTATTACACTATGGACTATTTAGTCAGGATTTGAATTGCAAAAATGTGATATCTTCTTCTATTTCTTTCGTGGTTCTTGAAGGGTTGTAGCTTAAGCGGATCATAATTTTTTAACAAAAGAAAAATTGACAATGGATAAAGTGTTGTGGGTGGAGAAGTGAGTATCGTTCAGTTAAACGTTGTTCTTTTGGTCTTCATATTTTGCTATTAATGTACCTCTTCTGATGCGAGTGGCCGCTCTTAAAGTTACCGAGCACTAAGGTAAGATTATTATGTGGATTGAGGGTGCTCTCTAGCTTGATTTTGGTAATTGCTTAGCTATGTGATATGTTTTTCTCGATTGCTAATGCTCTAAAGTCTTTTTGGATGTTTATTTATGAGTATCGGATTTAGGCAATTGTAGGCAATTGTAGGCTTTGTTTTTTATATATTAGTTTATAGTTTGGGATATATTTTGTTTGTCATATGTGGGTTGTGAAAGGAATTTATGGAAGGTTTGTGTTGCTTGATTATATAATCTGTAATTCGACTTAATTTGAAAAGCTGTGAAATTATTTTTATGGGTTGTCCTGGTTTGAATTTTCATTCTATTGAAAAAAAGTAAAACAAAATAAGTTCTTTTGATTTAAAATTATTGAAATTTTACTTCAACTTAAAACTAAAATTACAATCTTTTAATTTTTATAACAAATTTTTTATATACAATTTTTGTTAAACTTTTAATATACAATTTTTTTTTTCAAATTTTTAATCTAAAATTTTTTTTTTCAATTTTTAATTTAGAATTTTTTGTTAACAATTTTTTATATACAATTTTTTTTTGTTCTGCCACATGTACGTAGATTTCTTACTTCTGGAGTCGTTTCAACTGTTTATGTTTGTTTACCGCGCGTTGCCTGAAATTCTGCAACATTGTAGAACGCTGCTCCGCCATGCTCCATGCCATCTGATGACGCTTTCGATACATGTAAGTCTGCAGCTCCTGCTTGTATATCTTTTCGCGATTAGTAACGCTTAAATCCTCGTCGCTGCGTGGTCCTCTTTTATTTTCATCATTTGCAATAAGATCTTGTGTCAATTGTATCTTAGAAGAAAAGAGGCTCTGATGACGACAATTACTGCGTCGCACTTCCTGGAGGTGCGAGAAGATTGAATATGCGGTGGTAGGACGCCGCCATGGCATCGGTGTTAGTCCCATCATTTGTTGATGGACTGGAATATTCGGGGTTGGCCGCACCATATGTGGCTTATTCGGTGTCAGTTGTTGCTGCTGCTGAAGTTGCTGTGTAATTGTTTGTTCTGGTTGCTGCGTTGGTTGCACATATCCTTGCTGAACTGATGCATGATTTTGTGTTTGCATTTTTTCTGGCTCCATTGTGTGCATATTTCCTTGCAGCGATGTTTGATATGTTGGATAATTTTCTGTTTGCATATGTGTATGCTCCAGTGTATTCATATAATCTTGCTCTGGTCTTTGATCCGATGTCTTAGTTTGAGTTGGCATGTGTTCTTGTTCCGGTGTATGCATATATGGTTGTTCTGGTGTTTCATTCCATAGCAGTGATTCGATGTATCCTTGCTCTGTTGTTTGATTTAAAGTTTCCAAGTATTCTAGAACTTGTGTTTCATCCCATATCAGTGTATCGTTGTATCCTTGCTCTGTTGTTTGATTTAAAGTTTCGAAGTATTCTTGGACTGGTGTTTCATCCCATATCAGTGTATCGATGTATCTTTGCTCTGTTGATTGACTTGGTGGATGACTTGAAGTTTCCAAATTTTCTTGGACTGGTGATTCATTCCAAGTCGAAGTGTCCATGTTACCTGGATAGTTCGGCGTTGCCATAAGTCTTTGCACCAGTGTATGCATACAATCTTGCTGTGGTGTTTGATTCGTTGTATTTTGCGGGTTCTGAACTGCTTCAAACAGTTGGCGTCGTGCCGGATGAGGTGCTGGCAAAGTTTGTAGCACGTCGGATGACAAGCATGGTTGCGGCTGCCACTCTTGTTCCACCGAATCGTGGATTGTTGATTGAATAGCTTCGAATGGAATCTCCACCAGCGGCTTACGACTAGTAGATGCTTGGTGATTATATTTTGAGCTGTATTTTGGTGGAGCCATTTTATTTATTTTTTTATGAGTTTAATAAAAAATTTTACTAAATATTAATTTAGGCTCAGAGTAGTTCACACTTTGATGTTTGTTTTGCGAATGATGCTGATTGAATAATTCTGCCGCCTTTTATAGTATGTACCAAATTTCTACCTGACCCCCTGAAAAAGGATGCAATCGCAGGTCAACCCTTTCAATGACCGCTGATCGCCATTATGCAATTAGTAAGTGTTGCGTCAGCTGTCTTCTTAATGCGGCGCTAGCAATAAAATTTCGGACATGAATTTTCCTGCACGTTTGCCTAACAAATGCAACTCGAATAGTTTACCTGAGTCTGCGCAAATTGTTCGATACCAGGTGCAAATTTTATTGGGTTTTTTTTATTATGTTGTTATTGCATAGCGTTTATTGTTAATGCATAAACGATTAACTTCGTTTATTCCATTCATAAATACATAAAAAATGTCTGTCTGAGTGAAGGCTGGGTACAGTTTTGATTAGGTAGATTGCCTTGTTTATACAAACTAGGTTAGCCCATTGAAATAAATAAATTTATACTTCAAATATTTCTACAGAAAATTCAATTGCGTCACCATTAAGATACTTCATTGTGAATATTTTGCAAAGAAAATGTGACTTGATCAGAACCCTTATTGACTATTTATACATTTATGCAATATATTTTATACTTTTGATCGATTCACAAAAATCGTAAAAGGACTGGATTAATAGGCGCAATCCACCTATTACACGCGCTCATTTCTATGCCTTTGACACGAACGCTTCATGTTCTGGGTATGTACGCCTGTGGCTTGTATAACCGTCATCAGCGGTTTATGTTTTAGAAATATAAGACCTTGGGTATTTTTAAGAACAAATATTTTCTTTCATACATGGTAATGCAGTATTATGAAATCCACAAGGACCATGTATCATATTTTTTTATGACAATATTACAAAGTGTGGCATCTTGTCAGGTATTTTAAATGTAATCCTGTGGAAACCAAATCATAGGTAATCATGTTACTTGGTGAGGCTGTAAATGATGATTAAAAGCTTTTATATAGCCACCATTAGGCATCTATTAAATGAATGTAATCTTCTGCCCTCAATTTGTTTTAGTTTCGTCCCATTAAATCAAGATACTCAGATATCATCACAGATATTCATTGAAGTTGACCATCTCTGGCATTCAACAAAATTTCTCGCAGACCTTTTTCCTCGTCTATCAGAGGAACTGCAACATCGTCTAGTGCTGGCACTTTATAACGAACTCTGTGTTAGTTTGGAGGTTTTACATCGTTCTGGACGGCCTTCAACGAGTGTTATCGACGATAACATCGATAAAGTGTATGAAATCGTTGCGAAAAGAAACCACGTGAGCTTGAGAGAGATAGGTCATGTATAGGAGATATCACATGGAAGTGTACGTGCGATTATGCACGAACAAATTGGATATGCCAGGTGTTGCTGCAAGACTTGTTCCGATAGAGCTGTATTTGCTTGAAAAAAAGGTATCGATAGCAGTTATCGGAAGCAGGTAGCTAGCGCTAAAAATTATGGCAGCTGTTGAAAACAACTTGTAAACAAAATTACCAGATTACCTAAGAGAAATTACCTTAAAGAGAAATTAGTAGTTACACTGAAAAAAAATTCTCCTAAAATTTAGGAATCATTACCTAAAAGAATTTTTTTTTACCTAAATCAGGAATTTAAGGTAAAATTTTGCCTAAAAATGAATTTAATGACCTAAATTTAAAATTTTTTACCTAAAATATTAGGAAACTTTTCCCTTAAAATTCATTTTTAGGCAAAATTTTTTTTTTTTGAGTGTAGCAGGTACCAAAACTTCTTTTAATGGGTTTAAATGATTTATAGTTAAAAAATTTCACGACAGCACATCGCCCTGCCTGAAACCTCTCTTATTATTAAAAGGTTCGGAAAGGTTTTTCCCCACCCTGACAACGCTTTGCGTCGTCATGCAAAGACGAACAATCTTTGCCGGGTTACTAAGTGCGAGAGGGCTTCGAATTACTTCGATCCTATCGACTTATCGAAAGCGGCTTTATAGTCGACAAATAGGTGGTTTGTGTTTTTGTTAAACTCAAGGGCCTTTTTTATAGGATGTGAATATATGGTCACCGGTCGACGTTTTTGGTCTGAAACCTATCAAACTTGAAACTTAAAACCCACCCTATCAGTGAATCCGTATATGGTTTCAGTCTATTACACAATACGTGGCATAGAATCTTATATCCGATAGACAGCATACTTATTCCGCGGTAGTTGACGCAACCAGCCCATCAGTGATTAGAAAAATGACTCCTCCTAAATCTTAGTGATTCCTGTGAATCTTTAACCATATTTCCACTTTCATCTTTACGGAAAATTTCTCCGGGCTTAAATCCTCTGATCAGACGCTGGAACTTTTACTAAAATTTCGAGCTTAATTTCTGTCTCATACCAACTCAACATCCTTAAACTCACGACTGTTTTGCTCCTTTTTATTACATCTCTCCGTTTCTCTCGATATCGCTGTTTAACTGATGCAATAGCAGTGCGACACTTCTCGTCGTACCAAGAATTAGTTACAGGTTATATATACCCAATGATCTCCTTGGTAGCCCTATCCATGGAGCAGGTGATATGTTTCACTGCTCATATATATCTTGAGAAGATGGAGAGGTTTCACGGAGCAAGTTTGAGAAGTGCTTGAGCTTCAGCGGTTTGTTGTGATTGCTGCTTGCCGATATCTAGCTTTCATTGCATTTTAGGGCTTACGTGCAAAACACTGTGCCTAGTGGGTACTTTGGCTGCGCCATTGTAGGCGCATATCCGTAAATCGTGGTCGTTGTATCGTTTGCGCGGTTCGTCTTCATAGGGTTTTATCCGAGGCTTCCTTTTGAATTTCATTGGGGGGAATTGTTTTTACGGTGGCGGGTTCTTACACAACACCAATCCCTAATTTAGGGAGTTCATTATCGTGTCGCCTTACCACAGTTAGCTCATCTCCGAACGGCTGTTCAGCGGCTACGCAAGAGATACGTGTCCTAGCGGACGTTGTGAATTGTTTGCACACGAATCATTGTTGACCATTCCTAACTGAAGGACTCAATATCTCATCTTGTTATATAGCAAATAGTTATAGAGATGGGTCTCTTGTAGAGAAATTATTTTTGGGCTTATATCATATGTGAAGTGTGTGAAGTGTATAAATGCTTCAGTATAACCGAATTAATTAAAATTTTTTTTTTTAAATTTTTTTCTTTGTTTCTTTACGCTTAATATTTGAAAGAAAAGAAAAACAAAATGATTATGTATTAGCACTGCGTATACGTAATTTTTAATCCATAAAACATTGCGTATACGCATGAGTGCACAAAAGTTTTAACAAAATATTTTTGCTTTTCTAATTGCATAAACATGTAAGCCAGCGCGGCTTTTAAACTTGTCAAAAACAATAAGATTATAACAGATTTTAGAGCGATTTAAGAGCGATTTAAGAAATATCGGTTTTAATTTAAATTTAATTAATACAAAACTCAATTAAGCTCACACCAACGGCATATAAGCATAATGGCCGAAAATTAATTTAAGCTAAGTAGTGTCAAATGCTCAAAGCACACTCGCGAGTCGATGTTTTAATGCGCATAAATGCGAAAATGAAACTGTCAAAAGTTAACTAAATCCCGACAAGTTGCAATGGAACAAAATAACAAAACAATGACAACAAAATGGCGATGGCGATGTCGAAGTATGGCGTCTGAAAGCGCTTAAACAGCGTTGCACATGGCATAACAAATAATCGTACTAAGTATACACACAGTGAATACAGTGAAAACTCAAACTGAAAGCCATCGCGCAGCAACACAAACTGACAGCGCTAAACAGACACATTCAATGAAATGAAAGACGTCGTTCGGTCGGTCTTCGAGAGAAACAGGATAAAATAGAAATTGACAGCGCGCAAAAGAGTCATTACAGCAACAAGAACAACAACAACAATAATATCAATGAAGAGCTGTTATAGTATAACAAAACAAAAAAAAAATTCTTAAGTTGATGCTAGGCGACTTGAAAATACGCTATAAGCAGTTAAAGTTAAAGTAAAGAAAAGATTTGTAAACACAAAATCTTTTAAAGAGTTTCTTATACAAAACATTCTTAGGCCAAACATAATTTTTTTATTCATCACTAAGCATAAATATTAAAGGATTGACGTACGGATGTATAAACGGGTAGACAGTTATACAGTTAGTTGGAAATATTTAAATAGTTTGACGACTATCACTTCTTTTATTTAGCAGTTCCCCTAAAATTTGCCAAACTTTTAGTACTAAAAGGTGATAGTATGTCTTAATAACAGCAGTCAATGGAGTAGTTAAGCTAGTTCTACACACTATAACCCATACTGCTGTCGTAAGTAGTCTTAAGTATATCCTATATCCTATATACACAACCAACAAGTTTCAATGTGCGCTGTCACTTAGACAAGAGCTTCAAGTTTCTTTAAAGGCGAGACAAGACAAAAACGTTACGACAAGTCGACAGCAGCAACAAACAGCAACAAAAACTACAACAGCAGCTCAACTGAGCTACAGATACAGAGATACATAGACAGCGACAGCGGAAGTATTACCACCAACTTTGCCAACAAAATGTACAACTCAATTTAGCTGTTTTTCAACTTGTTCGCCTTCATCATCTTGGGCAGCATTGTCTGCTCTTTTTTTTTTTTTTTTTGCATTATTTTCTTTTGTACTTTATTTTTGTACCCTGCGCTGTAGGGTCTTAGGGTAATGCTAGTTTGGAGTAAGTATATGTGACACACAGTAGCAGGCGTAAAGCTTCATCAAAATTATAATTGTTATAGCTTTAACTGTCTCTGCGTCGTCGTATGTCTCGATAATGAAATTTTGAAGTTGCTTTTTTTTTTGTATAAAAAAACTGCATTCTATATGCATAAGCTGCCTACCATTAAGTGCAGTGTATTTCGAAGTCGTGTACTCACTCAATGCAGCAGCTTTCTTTTTCTTTTCATCTTCTTAAATGCAATCGTTCTTGTCGTTGTCGTCCTCATCGTCCTCTTCATCATTTGCTTTAAGCACTTTTGTTGATTTTCTATTAGCCGACTTACTGACATTCTACTAGTTACCAAGCATTCTATACAACCATTCAGCCTGCCTGCCAGCCAGTCAGTCAGCCATTATATCCGGTGCTACACTTCCTGTTTGCTTTAAACTAATAAAATTACTTTTCTTTGGTGTTGTGAAGCTTTTTCTACTGGCACATTTATTGACAAATAATCGTATTGAGTTGTGTTATGCAAATATTTTAAATTATTTACGCTGCGAATAGCTTATGTCGAGCAAACTTTGTACGAAGTATAAAGTTATTAAGCGCCATAAAATAAAATATAGCATATAAATAGCAATTTTATGAGAAAGTTTAAAAGTTGTTGCATAGTCGTGACCAACTCTTCGTTGCCAGTTTTGCATAATTTAGCTAGCAGTTGATCGTTTTTTAGCTTTTTAATAAATGAACTGACCTCGTAAAGCCAGCAATAGTTGGAGGCAAGGACGTCATTTCTATATCGGTGGCATTACGTGTTTCATTGCCTTCATACTCTCATTAATTTCTGTGCATCAGACTTCTGGGTTTAAAAATCTTCGGTTGTACAGTTGACATATTCAATTCTAACGTATAACCTTTCAACATCTTCAAATTCACGCCTTTCTTGCTACTTTTTCTTGCGTCTAAAAGCCGTTTATCCTCTTTTCCTTTGCTCCATATGGCTCTAAAACAGCTCGCTTTTCTCTTCACTGCTGATCGGAGGCCTTGCTAAGCAGCGCTATCTATAAAGTGGATAAGATTCCTTCACTGCTCACATTTATCTTGAGAAGACGAAGTGGTTGCCCGAAGCAGTCGAGGATGTGTGTCTGAGAAGGCTTCGGCGGTCTGTTGAGATTGTAGCTCGGCATCGTCTAGCTTTCGTTGCGTAGATAATAAGATCGAATTGTTTACCCATCATATTTATTAAGCTGTTCACTTTTCTATGCAAGATCAACCAACAGCGGAAACCGAGTTGAAGCAGTAGCTATATGAACTTTGTTGACGATCTGCTTCGCAATGTAGAACCCAACCAGATCTAAAGATTTTACTTGAGTAAAGCGGAAGCCATAGCGCCTCGTGCCTAAGGCATTTGTTGCTGTCTTTGAACAACGCTTTACTCAATTTGATCGGCCATTTGAACCAATCTCTCCGCAAGATGTTCTGCAGTTGAAACTCTAAAAAAATAAAGTTCATAGAGCAAAAAGAGCACTTTTAAGCCAGCTACTGAGCTAAAGGATGAATTGAAAATCAACACAAGCATTCAGACAGTCCGCACTTATCTTCGCGAACATAAATGAAACGCTTATAGCCCTCGTAAGATTCCATTTTTGACTTCGAAACATGATTCCAAACGAATGAATTTTGGCAAATATCATTTGAAATGGTGGGTGGAAAAGTCGAGGGTTGCTACATATATTTCTAGCCTAACCATGAAAAAACGTCAATTTATGAGAAAAATCGCTTTATTGTTTATCGAAATATTTACCATTCGCATTCGCCCGATCCATTTTGTGAAGCGGTTTTGCCACTCCAAAAGAGATACCTCCAAAACATGCGTTCTGAAGACATCAACAGCTTCTTCTGAAGTTGAAAACCGCTGTCCGCGCAGTTTATTTTTGATGTGATGGTACAGGAAGAAGTCATTTGGTGCCAAGTCAGGGCTGTACGCCGATGTTTTGAGCTTCCGAAAACTCATTTGTTACGGCCGAAGTGTGAGTGCTCGCATTATCGTGATGAAGTAGGATTCGTCTTCGTCGGTTCTCAGTTCATCGATCACTTCAGGCAAACAAATGGTTGTATACCATTCAGAATTGGCCGTCCTTCTTTCTACAAGCGGCATTGATTTCGATAAGATTTCGAGAAACTTTTGTTGGATTTTGCTCGTCTTGAAAGACCCAGACGGTCGACTGCTGTTTTGTTTCGGGTTCATACGCATATATTCACGTTTCGTCACCTGTCACGATTGAGTAGACGGCTTTTGACGCGCCTCGCATGATTTTCTTCAGCATTTGCGGTATCCAACGTGAACAAACCTTTCTGATGACCAAATGTTTATGTAATAATTTATGTATGCTAGTCATACTAATGCCCAGGGATGCCTCAATCTCATGGTTTGTCACATGACGATCCAGCTTTATCAGTTCAGCTACAACATCGATGTTTTCTGGCACAACGACCGATTTTGGACGACCTTCGCGATTGACTTCGTTGTACCAGTTGTTCACAGTGGCCAAGGATGGAGCTTCATCACCAAAATCCACGTCAAAAATCGTAATAAATCATCGCACGTAAATGTTCACGTTTAATTCCATTTTTTGGCCGAGATGAAGTGCAGATGCCTGTAAAGAAACCAAATTGCGCACGTATTTCAAAGTGTTCACAGTAAGTTAGGCCTAAAAAATGTCAGACTTAACGATTGAACCGTCAGCTTCATCTGGCAACATGTTTTGTTGCTCAGGCTACAAATATATGTAGCAACCCTCGTATTCTATGGTCAGTTGAGTCAAAAAATGTTTTATACAGTGGACAAGGTTCTCAAGTTTATGTAAGACGACCAGCAAACAAAGAGCATCAGCCTATATATATATATACCAATAAGATGATCAAACATGGTGGTTCTAGCATTATGGTGTGGACCTGTTTTTCGTATTATGATGGATAAAACCATAATGATCCAGCATATTTATGTTGTGACCTAGTGATGATGCCGTACGTTGAAGAAAACATGCTGTTAATTTGGGTCTTCCAACAGGATAATGATCCAAAACACACGGATAAAAAAGCGTGCTTGAAATTTTAGCCATGAAACGTGAAATTTGTTCCGAAATTGCTAAATTTTGGCCAAAAGAACCGACGTGAGAACTACACAAATGCTAAAGAATAACATCAACGAAGAACCAGATTTGCTTAAAAAAGTTGTAACCGATGACGAAACATGAGTATATGGCTATGATGTCGGAAGCAAAGCCCGAAATTCGCAATAGAAGCGACCATAAAACTACACCAAGTTCGGTCAAATATGAAGCTTTAGCGCACTGTTTTACTCGATTACAATGGCGTGGTGCAACTCGTTCATTGAATTGATTGCACGGTCAGTCAATTATTTCGGTCATAAATGCTTGCTAGCACGCGAATAGTTTGCAGCAGTTTTTAGAATAAATTTTAACAGCTTCGAAGCGTTGTTATATAAGCAATAAATTAACTAAGTTTGCACATAATTAATGAAGCACCCTGTAAAAATTAGTTCAACACGCAGTGCTACAAACTTTATCAAAGTAATCAAATCATATTTGCCTTTTCGTTTGTACTCTTGCAGACGCCATTTTGTTGTTGTTTATTTTTTCTTTATTATGCGTATTTCCGCTTTGTGTTCGCTGCCGGATATTATGGTGGATGGATATTTTAGTATTGTATACGCTACACATATATGCAGCATTTGCGTGTTTTCTGTTTATTAAAAAGTTTCTTTATGCATTATACGGTTCTAGCAGACAGCTAGGATAAACTTTTGCGTTATATATGTATTATTTTATATTTATATTTTTTTTTTAATATACTCATATTACATGCATATGTCCAGTTTGTTATTGGACATCGAAAAATCTAGTATGACCTTGAAATTTAACTATTTTTTTGATAGCTACTAAATCAAATTTCCATATAAATTTATATATGATACTTTAAAGCTATAAAACTGCTATTTTACGATCGCCTTCCTTTTGCTGAGCCAGGCTGCATTCATCATTTCTTTATATAATGCTTATATAGACATATGTTTTGCTAGGCTTATCGCTGCCATTTAATCAAACTATGTCCTTTTTACATGTCATACATATAAAAGCAATATGCATATAGTATGAGTTAGGCGCTTTATTATTTTTCTATAAGACAGCGCTTTTTGCCTACAGGCTGGCAAATATGTTTACCTATACAACACACACACACAAACACATTGAAATTTTATTGCCATAATAAACTCATTAAAATGCAACGCTACGTGTAGCAGCAGCAGCAGCTACGACTTTTTGTTCATAGTGTGTACGCTATGTCCTTCATTCATGTCCTTTCATTTTATTTCATTGACAACGTCAGTCTGGTCAGCCCAGTCCATTGGCCTTCGTTGCAGACTATACAGCCATATGGTCGTTGGTTTTTTTTTTCTCTTTTTTTTGTGTGTTTTTTTTTGTGTTTTTTGTGGCGCTTCTTCTTTGTGGTTTATATATTTATGCAATAAATAGTTTATATACTTACATACATATACAAAAATTTTACCACAGTGTCCTTCAGTGCTCGATTATAGTCGTCCTCTGCGTGTTCAGCAGCACTTTGGCTGCCCTCATCTCATTCACACTTCACAGTTGTTTACATTTCTTTTATATATATTTATTTTTTTAGCGTACGAAATGGGTCAATGTGCGTTTGAGCTGATTAATGCCGCTTGGCCTTCGATATGCTACTGCCGAAGGCACTCCAATGCTCTATAAACAAAGCACAATATATATAAGCCCTTGATTGTTTTGAAAACTCTGACAATCAAAGCATAAACTAAGTAACTAAACAAGTTGCTTGCTTGCTGTCTAAGCTTTATTTTTTCGTACGCCATTTTAAAAATGGCGACTTCCGCTTTTGCCGCGCTCGCACGCTTTACTTATTCATCCGCAACCGCTATTGTCTGCGTCTGCTGTTCATCAGTCTCTCATACTGCTATGCCCAAAACTCATGGCTTCGTCCTTTATTGGGTGCTTATTGCCTGAGTGAAAATCGATAAATTCTATGCTGCGGCGGCGGCGTATACATAATATTTTTCATTCATTCATCCATTCATATTTTTGTATATATTTTATTTTATATCTTCCTCTTTTACGTTTCCTATTTTATATTGGTTTTTGCTACTTTTTGGCCATTTTTCTTCATTTTTATTTATATATTTTATATTAAGGTTGCCCATTATTATTGTCCATAATAATCGTATTCAATCATAAATAATTTTCAAGATTTGTTGTATAATTTTTTTTGTATTGCTCAACCATTTTCATAAATTGTGGTCACCCTGTGAATTTTCACATTTGTTAAAAATTGTTTTCTTTTTGTGCTTTTTTTTTCTTTCAATTTAGTAATGCTGCGCCTCAATTTTCGGGTTTCTGCACACAAGGAGCCCAATTATGTGGCATATTATTATCGTATTCAACTTTTTTGTACAGATTTGTAAAAATTGTAGCAGTTTAATCTGTCATTTGTTGGGCTAAAAAATTTATTGTGTGGAGTATAAGGTGTGTCACGGAAATAATACCTTTTTTAAAAAAAATTTATGAATAAGAACGATGGACAGTTTTTATATTTAGTTGAGTCCGACAGACTATAGTCATCACATTCGTTTGATTTTTAATTCGATATAATAAGCCATAGATTCTATTGATTAGGGTTAATTTCATGGTTGAAATTCAGCCAGCACCCGCAGGATTTCTTTTAAATTTTAAAACATCGACATATCACTCAATGCGCTACAAATTCCACTAAGAATTTAAAAACAAAAAAAGCATCACATAATAATTCAATCATTGATATCTGTAAATCCGTTTTATATTATTCAAAATTGACACACAATAGGTATACGTCTATCAACTGTCAAATATAAAACATTAAATGAAAATAAAACTTGACATCTGTCAACCTGAAATTTGGTATCTGCGAAAAAAAAAAAACAATAGAAACACAAAGTATAAATGCTTTCAATTTTAGAAACAAATTTTATTTTTTAGCATTTTTTATTTGTGTGGCATGGTGACATGTCCTTTTTCTTTATTAATGTAAGCCGTTAATTTATTTACTGTCTTATTTATATTGCAGATGTCGTTCAAATAAATCACAGACTCAAATAGAACCACATATTGCTACGAGGCTTGACTGAAACATAATCAGACTAGGTAAGTGTGAACTCCAGCTAACTAAAAATTTATTTGTTTAGCTTGAATAATAATAATTTTGGTAAAGTATCAATGGAATAGTTATTGACTTGCTCCAACAAAGCTCGACATTATATAAAAAAAGTATATTTCGATGAAGCCTCATTAATGCTATATAAAATTTATGTGCTAAGTGGTAGTTCAGGTTATTGTAGAATACTCACGTTTTATACAAGCAAACAGAATTGCTTCTTAGAACGACAGTCAGTTGTTTCGTGTGATAGGTCAGAGAAGTGAACAGACATCAAAATGTTCTTCTGCCTTTTGAAGTACTAAGCAGATGGTGAAATCTTAGCTTTTTAGGCAAAATAAAAATTAACAGATTCTCAAATTCGAGACAAGTACTAGATTCAAGAAAATATTATGGGGCACGTCTATTGAATGTGACACCAATTTTGATGGAGGGAATATTTCAGCTAAAATTCTAATCCTGGCAACAAACTATGCTAGAATTTTTCCTACAGACTCTTAAACTTAAACTTAAAGTAGCCCAAAGAAATAGCTATAAGGGAAGGCATTGGTCTGAGCGAGAGTAAAATCGGCAGATAACACATTTCAATAAAAAGCTCACTGTTGTGAGAGATTTTTAGCAACTTCTTCACCTAGCAGAGACTTTTGTACAAACATGTAAACAAGGATAATGGATCAACTGTTAAACTTCTTAGCGCTGCTAATTTTTGACTTGTTATAGAAAAAGTTTAAATTAAATTGAACACGACAACAAAATGGCGCAAGTGGAGCTGATATCTCCAAAATGAATTGCAAGAGTAGAAGAAGTTTGAACATTGACCTGAACCGAAAAGAAGTCTCGTTGCAAGTATCCAAACTACATATGATGTAAACTTTGGTGTAGACAGGAGGACTTTAAACAAGAACATATGCTATTTTTTTTTTTTCAAAAAGGGAGGAGTGGATAAAAAAATTGTTCATATCTTTGCATCGTTTTCAGGTACAGAGATGAAATTCGATAGATATGTTAATGGAATATGGAGAATTTATTCTGATAAGTTTAGTACAAATCGAAGGGGACGATATCCCGCAAAATTCGCTATATCCACGCATCCATTTGAAGTAAAGAGATGTAATTCGACATACATGCGAAGGAGATCGGTGGAAGTATTCCTGTTCACTTTAGTTGAAAAATTCTACATATCTGTTAAGGGGATCGGGGGTAGTATTCCTATTAATTTTGGCCAAAATTGGCCACCCATATTAATGAGAAATGAAAATCGTCATTTCTTTGAATCCATTTGAGGTACAGAGATAAAATTTGGTATATGTAATAAGGGGAAAGGGAGAAGTAAGATCCATTGAATAGGTGCGAAGCAGCGTTCCATAAATTAACTAACGAGATAGTCTCACACAATTACTCCTCTTAAAGATATGTGAAGTATTTGATATATGTATGACCTTAAAGCTACAAAGTCCAATAACCAGTAACCATTCATTTTTTCGGAAATCTTCTTCAAAATATAATTTTATGAAACATTTTCCATAATAAACAACGATGCCGCCTATTGAAACACAATTCTTGTCGATTTTATGCGAATGAATAGCATTATGTAGCTTTAACAAACACACTTTAAATGTTTATAGCTTTTACAAAAAAAGAAAACCCTTCTTCGTCCGGACAAAACTTCGACAAGTAAACACATAAAACTGATTGCTTATCAAAAATCTCAAAATGAGAACAAAAAAAACGAGCATCAAATGCGCAAACAAAAATTATTATGATTGCTTTAGCAGCAACCATAAGAAATTTTAAGAGCTATAACTCAATCGAACACATACCCAAAATAAGTTAGAGTGCGAGAGCAACAAATGTTTAGAAAGAGTGCGAATATATAGCGTAAACACATATAAGTATGTACGCCAATGTGATGTATGCTGGTCATGCCAAAAATAGCCAATAAAAACATTTACTCAGCTTTATTTTTTCTATCTTACTTTCCGCTTCCGCATACATGCCGCCGCCATTGTTGCTTACATTTCACCTTCATCCGCTTCCTGTTTTATTTTCATTCAATATAAAAGATATATAAAGTGTATTTGTTACAAAATCGATGAATCAAAGTAAATTACCAGAAATAAATGAGATAAAATATGTACACCGGAAGCGTTTGAGTGTATACATATGTACGTAGGGCGTATTGTGATGTATATGCCAGGTAGGTATGTACATATAAATCAGTGCCACCCATGCAATATTGGCTAACCAACAAAATAGTCTGTGTATCTCGAATAAAATAATATAAAAAAATTCGCAAAAACTGCCATAAGCGCGCGCACAAATTTTCTACTTTTAATACCCAATTGACCTAGAAAAGCGCTTTCATAGTATTTGTTAATACCTTCAATATATAAGTTTGATATTGACAAGTTAGCAAACTATTGCAACAGCCCCATTCGTTATCACATTCGCTACTTGAGCTGCTTCATTGCACTGCGTTCTTTGTCTTCGTTTGCACGGCAATCGCTGCTATTTGTGCCGTGAGTCGTAGCAACGTTTTGAGTAGCTGAAACAGCGCTTGTTAGTTGCATGTCCTTTGCACAGGAAATTGAAAAAGTTTTACAGACACACACACACACACACGTAGCTATGTATATATGTAGGTACACATAGACGTGGCAAACATCCGTTCTGGCTACTTTTAAGCTAAGTGCGCACACACTAATTTAATAATGCAATGCAAGCCTTTGTTTTTAGCGCTTTGTGCTACTCTTCTCACTACTGCTTGATGCATGCCACACCTAGTTGTGTGTGTGTATGTATGTAGCTTAAGTGCATACGTTTCCGGTTTGTAAGAAAAAAAAAAATAGACTTCGACAAATTGCAGACACTTTATGGCAACTTAAGTGCTAACGAATATAAAAGGGAAATTTTTCTATGTAAAACTGTTGTAGAAAAAAGTGTAGCATACTTTAAGGTAACATAGCTGAGTACATATATTGAAAATAATAATAATGTATGTGTGCCTTACTGAAACTTGGTATAAACAGTTCGGCTGAAAAATTCGATGGTGGCGCTTCTAATATGATAAAAAGGAATTTCGTGTTTTGATACACCAAAATTGCGTGAATTGGGTTTCAAAATGCTTCCGCATCCACCGTATTCTCCAGGTCTGGCCCCCAGCGACTTTTTCCTGTTCTCAGATCTCAAGAGAATGCTCGCCGATGAAGAGGTAATCGACTTTTTATCCATTTTTTTTTTCAAATTAACGAAAGTTGATTCACTCGAGAGGAGATATCTCGCAAAATAATAGTACGATATATGCAGCATAGTGCACGCCGCACATCTCAACAGTGAGCGAAAGACGTCAGAAAGCTACAAATGGCCGCCGAAATCATGCCAAAGTCTTGCACGGGGTAGCCTCTCCAGTGTATATGAGCAGAGGAGACATATCATCAGCTCCAATTTGATGTTAAGCAATTTGACTTTAAGCAATTAGACGCCAAACAAACTTCAATTTGACGTCAAGCCCTATACACATCCCCTAGAAACACTAATTTTTACATCAATAAAATATTCCATAAGGATCAGAATCGTATCACTAAAATGGGAAGAAGGACGCATGTCAAACCCTTTAAAATATATATATTCTTCATCAGCTTTAAAAGTCGAATCGATAGAAACATGTTCGTCTGTCCGTCTGTCTTGATATCCGTATGAAAATCGAGGTTTTGGAGATAGAGCAAATATTTAGATGCTCGTTTGTTTCATATATTTTCTTTTCAATGAAAACCGTAACTCCTTCCCTAAGTGCGCCCCGGGTAGGGAGGCTGTTGGTTGTTGTTAGTGTCGCAGTTACTATGCAAACCTTTTCCTCTTTCCGAGTTTTTGTATGATAAAACAACCACAGTAGCTAACGGACAGCGCTAAAACTAGCAACGAAATTAGTTAGTCTCGGACCGGCAAAGTGGTGGGTCAGCTCCGGTGAAGGAGCAACAGCATTAGCTGGGTATAGTTCGTCTTGGACCGGCAAAGTATTCGGCCAGATCCGGTGAAGGTAAAGTAATTAGTGTACACGGGATTCGGGACAGCCATAGCAGCTCACGGTATCGGAGCTTAAAAGTAGCTAGTGTCCACGGGATCGAGACAACCGTAGCAACTCACGGGATCGTAGCTTAGAAGTATCTAGTGTCTACGGGATCGGGACAGCCGTAGACGCTATCGGGATCGAAGCGTATATATTATTGTAGAGAATGATAGATGCATTCGGGATCGGGGCACTTCAGAAATAACCCGCTCTTTTTCAGTAATATTATGAATAAATCTTGTTAATCAATTTTTAAACATTTAAGTTTTACTTAGCTAACAATTTAGGCCTAGATTTCTGTCGTGACGGACTGTGGACACATACTGAGAATACCCCAACCAGTCACATAGTTTTGCTAGAAATACCAAATTTAAGTCACTTCACATAATTTATTATCAAATATTCTATTTAGAATCAGAACGGAACACTAAAATGAGTAGTTCACATACAAATCTGTCCAATATCTCTGAGTTTTTGTTTAAAACTTTTTTGTTGTTGTTTATTTAGCTTGGAACGCCGATATGATTCTTAACAAAATATTCCATATAAGGCATGATCGGATTACTCATACAAAACGTTACGAACAGGGTAATTCGTAGCCGAGCCCTCATGACTGCAGGTTCTTTTTTTTTAAGCTTAATTTCATGTATTGCAATTGAATACAATTGAAATATTATATATAGGTCTATATCGGATCACTAGAAAGGATAGTTTTCATATCCACATTCTTAAGAAATACATTTTGTTGTGATTTAGCTTAGATTCAAACAACAAATGTGTTAAGTCTTCCACTAATTCCAATAAAATATTCTACACGGATTCAGATGTATTCAGGAATGTATTCTCTACATAAATTTATGATTCAATGGGCTACAGTGTTCTTGAAATTCGATCACAATCGACTGCAGCATTCCGTCTTGTTTTTAATATGCATCAAATACTTTATGCAACTGAACTAATGTCCTTACTTCCTCATCCGTTCATCATTTGTGCATCTTTTATTCAGTCCAACCTGTTCTGACTTCTGCAGCATAGTAAAACATTTTAAAAACGGATTGACATGGTTTGTTAAGAAACATAAATAATTAAATGTAACATGGTTTGTACGTCCTTTTTTAATATTTCATTTAAGCATTTAATATACTCATAGCAAATGAAGCTTGCCAAAGTAGACAAATATAAGCATTATTTGGAAAAATTTTCTGTTTATTTTACAACGTTTACGATGAGCAAGTATACTTTTGTAACAGATTGTTTTGCGAACTTTTATCGCGGCTAACCAAAATGACAAACACTGAAACATAGAAATTTTAGCCAAGGGAATATAAAAAAGTAAAGTCTACATTTCTCTGTTTTTACTTTGAGTTGATTTTATTTGAATTAATGTAAGGATTTATAATTGTTGCTCAATATTCTCCACATTTTTTAACATTTTTCGACCATAGAACGTTTTTCTTTATGTTCTATGATGTTATGTGGGTTCTTGCTGGTCGATAACGTCGACATAGTCCCCTTACACTAAGATATCTTTACGCTTACTGTGTGTCTTTTGGCCTCATTAGTATACAGACATATGGAAAGGTGAATAGACATACATATAGACAGATAGACCGAAAGACAGGTAAAATATGTTTTTTTATTCAAACTGCTTTTGTTTTATTCAAAGTCAATTTAAAATTAGTTGTTAAATAATAATTTTACCAAAAAAGCTATTCCTTCTGAAACATATAACGGTTCAAAATATAAACTCTTAAACATTTCTTATAAGAATTCCTAACCACAGTCAGCTAATTTCTGCAAATTAAGCATATTCTTCATATTAATCATACGCCACATTACACAAAGAACAAAAAAAAAACCAGTTTCTATATTTAAATACTCCCATCTCTCTTATTAAACATTCAAACAATGAATACAACAAACAAAACCATACACATTTCTTCGGAAATACAAAACGTAATTTGATTTGAACGCATTAATCATACGCAACGTTGCACAGTTCACACATATCTTCAATTCAGACAGTTTTAATAAAATTATTTACTTTTTGTTTGGCTTTCTGTGTGTAAATAACGCGGCTCATTATTTATTAAAGCACAAATTGCCAAGGTCAAGTGAATTTCTAACTAAATTAAAAAAGAAGAAAAAAGTTGTAATAAAATTTTATAGTTACAGCAAACAAACAAACAAACAAACATAAGGTAGACGCGCAACATTTTTATTTATTTATCACAAGTGATATAAAAATGAAATCTAAAATTTTTCAATTGTGCTGCCTTTGTTCATCTGGCATTGTAGGCAATAAAAGCGAGCTGCTACAACAACAATAATACAACAGATACAAGCTAAAGTAGCGCTAGAACAAATGGCAACTCAATTACAAATAACAATAATAATGAAAGCGACGACGACGATGAAGCCTGCAAGTTAAACAAAAGAAAAAAAGTGAGAAGAAAAAACAAAATACAAAACGAATTGAAATGTACGAATGAGCGCTCAAGGACATATGAGATGCACACAGGCATATGTACTACTACAATACATACACATATAAATTGGGAGAAATATTGTTGGATCAATGGCCAAAACAACAAAACAGTTATCAAAATATCAGCAGGCACACATATGGTGAATTAGGGCTGTATGATAAGTTTGAGATATATAATAGGAAAGCAATTAGAGGAAAAGAATTGTAGGAAAATTTTATTTTAATATTTTATTTAATTTTTTTAAAATATTTTTTAATTTATTTTTTTTTTTTTTAATATTAAAAATGCTTACAATTCATTAAAATAGATCGAATGTCTTGCTTTAAAATCTTTTACGGAATCGCCCACATTTAATTTTTTATAGCATAACTTGAGCTGCATAAAGCGTCACACATAGATGAATCTATTCTATTTACCACTACATATGTAACTGAGATAAACGCACAAATAAAATTTGAAGTGCAGAGAGTTAGAGGCTTGTTTGTCAGGTGGACAAATATATATAAACGAGTATGTGTCAGTGTTTGAGTTTCGTCAGTGAGTGGAGTGAGTGGAGTAAGTGAGTATACTCGTGCCTGTGTGTATGTACATATGTGCTGTGTTATGTGGACAGTTGCTCAGGTACAAAATACTTCAGACTTCAATATGAACACACAAACAGCAGCAGCAGCAGCAGTGGCAGCAATGACAACCAACTATCTACAACAACAATGTGCATGTTTGTGTATCTTGTACGAGTATGTCGCTGACGGCGATGGGCTTGACGCTAACACAAACAAATTGTCATTGAAACGTTCGGTTAGTTTAGACAAAAAAAAAAAAAAAACCAAAAAAGTGCTCTACTACTTTAGCTTGACTAGAATGGAAAGTGCTGTCATTCAGTTAGTTTTATTTTATTGTTTTTGTTACCAAAGTCTATATTTGTTTTTATTATAGAAACTTTGTCTAACTGCTTGGCTGTTTATCTGCTGGATATATGTGTAAACATGTGTGTGTGCATGTACGAGGGATGTATGTTAGGTAGCTTTAGGATGCTTTAGCTTCAGTGATGTGAAATTAAATTGTAATTTGAATTAATAACCAGGCGTGTTAGGTGTTTAGCAATAAATATAATTGCTGCATTAAAATAAAATTTTATAAAAATCGGTGAAGAAACTTATTTTATAATTATTAGTAATTGAGAAAGTTATTAAATAAAATGCTGTGTTTATTAGGTTTGTGCAAATGTATGTAGCAGGCAGAAGATTACGAGGTAGATCTACATCAAAAGTTATGTTGATATAGATATGTCTGCTTGGTTGTCCGTGTGAAATTGACGACTATCCCATTTAGTAGTCCGCTATGGACTTATATAAAACGTTTCATTAAAATTGTAGTAAAATGAAGCAAATTTTTCATTTTGAACTAAAAAAAAAGAAAACTAGCTACTACTTCTAAATGGAATCTACATATATAAAAATTAATGTTCAAGTAGAACCTTCAAATTGCAATATTTATACGCTCCTATTCCTTCTTCCGATAACTTCTATTCAAACTATGAGAAATCCCTGATACCCACTGCTAAAGAAAGGTAGTGTACGAACCATACAAACCTACTCCTCCTTTTGAATTTTTGTATGAAAAAATTTATATTATTATTGTTAATCTAGCTAGAAAACTAAATTTGATCTGTCTTACGTTAGTCATTATATAATATTTCATAAAGTTTCTGTTCGAGCCACTTAAATGTGTAGCTTTCATGTAAAACTGTCCTATATTTCTGGGACTATGAATGCAAAATTGTGGTTATTGTAGTTTATACAGCTAAATATACCAAATTTGTTGTATTTTACTTCAACTCTAATAAAATATTCCACATAGGTTCATATCAGATCACTAAAAGTAGTAGTCTCCATACAAAACTGTACATTTTCACTCCAATGGATGTGCCTTTAAAATGAGCCTTTTGATAAGATTCATTCTCCTTTTCTGGTGCCGGAAAACGTTGACCACATAATTTATTTTTCATTGTCAAGAAAAAAAGAAATCACTAGATGTCAATTCAAGGCTGTATTGCGGATGACCCATTAATTCGATGTTTTGAATGTCCATAAAACGGGTTATTTGAACCGATGTGGAATATTTATGACTATCCGTCTTCAGCGAATTAAATGGTTGTATACCATTTAGAATTCATCGGTCTACATTGTTCCAGCGCAACAGTTACAAAGGCAATCGTTTTCTTTGAAGTGTTGCATTCGTGAACAATGTGGGTTGAGTATGGCTCGATTTGGACACTTTTCATGTGCTTATATACATGATTCGTCACCTGTTACGTGTCATAAACGTGTTTGGAATCATTGTGGCTGTATTTGTTCAATATTTCTTGGCCCCAGCTTACACGCGCCTTGTTTGGGCGATGGTCAAACCAAATAATTTAAGTAATGCACGGCTCAAAAGTTCGTGGGCTAACTTAAAAAATATTTGATTTTATTTTTAAATTAAATTGCCTTTGAGGGCGATACAACGATTATGGCGGTCATACAATTCTTCAATACCATTTTTATAGTACGATTTGTCTTCCTAATAGGCTACAGCTTCAGTAATTACCTCTTAATCGGCGCTAAATTTCTTTCCAGCGAGCAGTCTCTTGAGGTCTGAGAATAGGAAAAAGTCGCTGGGGTCCAGATCTGGAGAATGCGGTGGTTGCGAAAGCAATTTGAAGCCCAATTCATGCAATTTTGCCATCGTTTTCATTGATTTGTGACACAGTGCGATGTCTTAATGAAACACCACTTTTTTTTTTTCTTTAATTGGGGCTGTTTTTGCAAGATTTCGCTCGTCAAGCGCTCTAATAACGCTACATAATAGTCGCTGTTGATCGTTTTATCCTTTTACAGATAATAGATGAATATTATACCATGCGCATCCCAAAATACTAATCCCATAACCTTACCAGCCGGCTTTTGGGTCTTTCCACGCTTTGGAGTCGGTTCATCACATGCAATCGGCTGACTGTCGGTTTAAAATGAAGGAGTCATGTTTTATCCAATGTCACTTGTCGACGAGGGTTTATTACTATAGAACAGCTCCAAACAATGCTCAGAATCATTAATTCGTTGTTGTTTTTGGTCGATTGTGAGTTTGCGTGGCACCCACTTTGAGCACAGCTGTCGCATACCAAATATTCATTTACGATATGTTTAACACGTTTCTTTGATATATTTAGGGTCTCAGCTATATCGATCAACTTCACTTTACGGTTATCCAAAATTGTTTTGTGGACTTTTGTGATAACAGTCTCTTTAGGGCGTCAACTGCGTGTATAGTCCTCGGTGCTCATTTCGCTTCTTTTAAACTTAGCAAACCATTTCTCAACAGTTAATTTTTCTGGTGTATAGTCCGAATAATATCAACAGTATTTTTTTTTCTCCAAAAAAACAATGCTTTATTAGCACACGAAATTCCTTTTATTCCATTTTTTCACAAAAGTACGTACTAAAAGTACGACAGCTTTCAAATTTAAACGGATTATGGATTAAATACTAGTAGCGTCACCCATGTGTCAGCCTACTTTTCAGAACATCTAATAATACGCATATTGTAATGATTTATTTTACTTAAATTCGTCCTCATTCAGAGTTTTTGTCTAAACAATTTTTATTGATTTTACACATTGATTAAACATTATAATATATTTTTTTTTAGAACCAGATCGGTCTACTAGAATGGATGGCCCTTATACAAGTCTGTCCCATCTTTCAGAGTTGTTTTATGAAAACGTAAATAAGATGGCAGGAATACTTGCTAATAAAGCTGAGGTGTCTGATATATTTAAAATATTAAATATTAAAGAAATTTTAGTTCAAAATTTTTGCTAAAAGCCTTCTTATATACAAGGAGTGTAAACAAACTTCGATGAAAACTTATAGCAGACTTAAATTCAAATAGAAAGATGCCCTCAGCATAACTAAAAGTAGTTCGCACGTAGCGTAAAGCCGCTGGCACGTTGTGCTACTTTAAAAATATAAAAAAAAAAATTTTGTTTCCTTTTTACAAGATACAAAAAATAGAATATTTCTTGTTGATTTGAGTACATTATCGATAGACAGACTTGTGTGTATAGGCAGCCAAGTAGAGCAAGACAGCTGGTACAGGTAGTGTTATAAATGCATATATGTACACACACAAATATAGCTCGATTTCCATATCGATATTAAAAACATATATATTTTTTTTTTTTTCAGTTACCATTCAAACGCGTTTGGCGTACAAAATGGCAAATACTAACAAATTTTTGACATTGTACAAACCCTCAGCAAAAAATAAATTGTGTCTGCGTGTGTTTAGTGTGTGTTTGGCTGTCTGTCTGCCCGTCTGTCTGTCTGTCTCGCTGTATGTGTATCAATTTATATAAATGTACGCAGCAGTTTGAAAGCCATAAATATCTGTCAGCTTTAGAGCCAGCGGCAGTAGCTCCTATGAGGCTTTGTAAAATTCAATTTGTTATAATTTGAAAATTTTATACAATATTATATCTACTACAAGTATAACAAAATACCATATCATATATAGAGAAGCGTACTATATATGTTCTATGCACAAGATAAGCCAAAAAATTGAGCTGGCAGCGCACGTTGACATGATTGAAAATTCGATGAGCTTATTTATGCTTTGCATCTTTTTTGGAAGCTTAAATTTTCAATTTTTTGTAAAGTAAATTTAACTCGTTCTGTGTGTGCTTTGATTTCTTACGAGTACGATTTTTTGCGCAAAGGCTATAAAAGGATTCACACACTGTAATACGCATACGCCATGTAGTAAGTACGTCCAGTGTTTATGTGTGCGCGAAATTAAATTAAATCACAAAGCAACAACACACACACACGCACACAGCAGCAGCAACTCAATTCGAATTTAATAGGATTTGTTTTGAAAAAAGTATAACTTTTTGTAAAAATTCCGCAGGCATAAAAATAAAATTTCACATTCATTGCTCCTCACACGAGAAATAAAATGAATTACAAACAATAAAGAAGATGAATGTACAACATGTAGATATGGCATATTCCATGCTACGTTTTGGTATGTTCACAGTAGATCAGACCTTTTACAGAAGCACGAATTTGAAATCGGCCCAAATAGGCATTATGTCTGTATTAAAGGTATTGACTTTAATAGTTTAACAAGTCAGCCGTATGAGTCTGTAAAGTTAATACATTTAATTTGGTGGCCTTTCCAGCCACGGTTCTGGTGACACTCTTCTCTGGAGTTCCAACTGATATGGCTAGTCAGATTGTAACAACAATTTAAGATAGCAGTCTCTATAGACAGAGACAACTATCCAAAGCTGCATGACAAATTTAAGATGACCAGTAGGTGGTAGGGGGGAAAGTATATGAAATTTATACAGTAATCGAACAATTGTAAGTAATCATACAAAGTGAATCACATAATATCAATGACCTTTGACCCTCGGGGTCAATGACCTTGACCCCAGAAGTCAATGTCAATCCCCCTGGGGAATCCCCCAAAGTGAATCATCCAAATTGAATCACCTAAAATCAAAGACCTTTGACCCCCAGGGTCAATGACCTGGGGAATCCCCCAAAGTGAATCATCCAAAGTGAATCACCTAAAGTGAATCACCCATAGTGAATCATCTTAAGTGAATCAACTAATTTGAATCACCCATAGTGAATCACCTAAAATCAATGACCTTTGACCCCCGGGGTCAATGACCTTTGACCCCCGGGGGATTCCAAGGGTATTCCATAGGTATTCCAAAGGTATTCCAATAGGTATTCCAAAGGGTATTCCAAAGGTATTCCAATGGGTATTCCAAAGGTATTCCAAAGGTCATTGCCCCGGGGTCAATGACCTTTGACCCCCAGGGTCAATGACCTTTGACCCCCGGGGTCAATGACCTTTGACCCCCGGGGGATTCCAAGGGTATTCCATAGGTATTCCAAAGGTATTCCAATGGGTATTCCAATGGGTATTCCAAAGGGTATTCCAAAGGTATTCCAAAGGTATTCCAATGGGTATTCCAAAGGTATTCCAAAGGTCATTGCCCAGGGGTCAATGACCTTTGACCCCCAGGGTCAATGACCTTTGACCCCCGGGGTCAATGACCTTTGACCCCCGGGGTCAATGACCTTTGACCCCCGGGGTCAATGACCTTTGACCCCCAGGGTCAATGACCTTTGACCCCCGGGGGATTCCAAGGGTATTCCATAGGTATTCCAAAGGTATTCCAATGGGTATTCCAATGGGTATTCCAAAGGTATTCCAATGGGTGTTCCAAAGGTATTCCAAAGGTCATTGCCCCGGGGTCAATGACCTTTGACCCCCGGGGTCAATGACGTTTGACCCCCAGGGTCAATGACCTTTGACCCCCAGGGTCAATGACCTTTGACCCCCGGGGTCAATGACCTTTGACCCCCGGGGTCAATGACCTTTGACCCCCGGGGTCAATGACCTTTGACCCCCAGGGTCAATGACCTTTGACCTCCGGGGTCAATGACCTTTGACCCCCAGGGTCAATGACCTTTGACCCCCGGGGTCAATGACCTTTCACCCCAGGGGGATTCCAAGGGTATTCCAAAGGTATTCCGAAGGTATTCCAAAGGTATTCCAGTGGGTTTTCCAAAGGTATTCCAAAGGTCATTGCCCCGGGGTCAATGACCTTTGACCCCCGGGGTCAATGACCTTTGACCTCCGGGGTCAATGACCTTTGACCCCCAGGGTCAATGACCTTTGACCTCCGGGGTCAATGACCTTTGACCCCCAGGGTCAATGACCTTTGACCCCCGGGGTCAATGACCTTTGACCCCCAGGTCAATGACCTTTGACCCCCGGGGTCAATGCCTTTGACCCCCGGGGTCAATGACCTTTGACCCCCCGGGTCAATGACCTTTGACCCCCGGGGTCAATGACCTTTGACCCCCGGGGTCAATGATCTTTGACCCCCGGGGTCAATGATCTTTGACCCCAGGGTCAATGACCTTTGACCCTCAGGGTCAATGACCTTTGACCCCCGGGGTCAATGCCTTTGACCCTCAGGGTCAATGACCTTTGACCCCCAGGGTCAATGACCTTTGACCCCCGGGGGATTCCAAGGGTATTCCATAGGTATTCCAAAGGTATTCCAATGGGTATTCCAAAGGTATTCTAAAGGTCATTGCCCCGAGGTCAATGGCCTTCGACCCCCGGGGTCAATGACCTTTCACCCCAGGGTATTCCAAGGGTATTCCAATGGGTTTTCCAAAGGTATTCCCTGGGGGTCAAAGGTCATTCCAACGCTTCGTCAACTCATCAAAACCCTTTCAGTAGGTACTATCCTGAATGACTTTCAGCTTTCGCATCTAATTTTGTTTGATGTCTTCAATCGTTTCAAACCGCATTTCCGGAAGCGTTTATTTTAGACTTGAGAAGAGGACGAAGTCATATGTGGATATATCAGGTAAATAGAAATTCGTTCACAAGGATGGCTCGGTGATGTGATGCATTATCATGACGACTTTATGACGAATAGAGTCTTGCAGACACTTCATATCAACGGCGTAATACTTTTTGTCATCACTAATATCGAAGAAAACAATGAGCATCATCTTCAGTTTTGTTCGACTTAAGCGTGGGTTTTTCCTCTTTGGTGCACCTTTCGAATGATTGCTGGTTCGTAAGTAAGTAAGTGTGTCGTAGTCATACTCCCAAGTCTCGTCATCAATATTTATGCGTTCCATGAATGTAGTCTCCAAATTGGCTCGATGCAGCATGTCTGCAGCTAAATGCACTCTATACCATCTTTAAATTAAATTAAGGTCTATTGGAACAAGTCTTGCTGCAATGACTTGAATACCAAACTGTTCATGCATAATCGTACTTACGCTCTCGTGTGACATCTCCAATATATGATCGATCTCTCTCTCAAGCTCATATGATTACTTTGAAAAGCGTCCAGAACAAGACATGTCTTCGACAGTCTCTCGACCATATTTGAACGCTTTAAGCCACTCGTATCACTGTGCGTTTTTTCGACTTGAGACAGCAGATGCACCAAAAGCATTTTACAACATTTTCAATGTATCAGCACATGATATTCCATTCGCAACACACAATTTAACAGAAATACGTTGATCAATACTTTCATTCATTGTTAAAAATCGCCAAGCAGTACTATGATGAAATTGAACTCTGCTCTATATTGCCCGACTGTGGTAACAGATTTTTTGTGTTGCGTTAAGTCCAGCCAAACCGAATTTGATTTTTTGAGGCAATTTTTATTTTTTTTGTTAAATTTTTCCTCCTAAGATTTTTTTCGAGAGTAATGGATCGAATTGATCAATTTTATTTACCAATAGAACTAGTGAATGCTAATGATGATCTTTGTGGAATACGATTGTGTAACTTTAGACAAATTACACCACAAAAGCAGACATTTGTCGACTGATGACTGCTTATACTAATGTTCCAGCGCCTTGTCAATAGCGCGAACATTGCGGCGTTTTCTTGGATGCCTTCGGCTGCTTCGTACTGGCAGGATGAGCTATACGTCACACATGCGTCATCCGCAAATGAAGCCAACATCATTCTATCTGGATCAAAACCCAGGCTTTTGTCTGGCTGTGGCATGTCAGCCGTATACAGGCAGTATAGTAGCGGGCCCAGCACACTTTCTTGTGGAGTGGAAGCGGACCGCAACTGCCTTCCTTCTAGGTACGACCGTAGTAGGATTTAGTATAGCGCAGGCAGTTTCTCGTTTATTTTTTCCAGTGGGCCTATGTGCCATAACCGGTCAAATGTTTCTTTGATAACCAAGAAGAGTGCGTTGCAATACTCCTTATTGTTGAACGTCTGCAGTATATGGTCGACAACGCGATGGAGTTGTTCAATAGTGATGTAGCCAGCTCGGAACCCAAACTGTTGTTCAGAAGAATTTTCTAAGCAATAGTCTCGCAAACACCTTCGAGATCGAATGGAAAAGAATAATCGGCCGGTAGGACACAGGGTCCGTTTCCAGCTTGGCAGGTTTCATGTATCATGGAAATTAATCCGAACCTTCACTGTGCAGGGAAGTATTGCAATCTCACAATAGCGTTGAAGCTCAATCTCAGCATTGCCTTTTTTGTTCTATTGTTTGAGCTAATTAATTAAAAATTGATTTTCTATTTTAAGAGCTAACTCCTTGCTCCACCAATATGTTGTCTGTGTATTGGTTTGAAGAATAAAAGATCTTAGCAGCTGCTTCATTTATATAATTAGTGATAAATAACATTGAAGCTTCATTCTCCATATCAGATTGAAAACTTCTCCATTTAGCAATATTTGTTTTGTATCTAGGAATTTATATTAGTTTGCTTATTTAAAATGTTTGATCATTCTAAAGAAATGTTAAGTGCTGAGGAGCGTAGGTTAAGGTCTATGTTGTCAATGGATAGATGTGTACGAGAATTGTTGCTGTTGAGGATAAGGAGACTATTTTGTATTAAACTATCAACCCTGATTTGATTATATTTTACAGAGCTCTACTATGTATGGCAGGTGTTACAATCTCCTAGTTGCATTGCTAGTTTGACAATATACTTTTTTTCTTAATAATTATATAACTATCTCCATATAGAATCTTTAGAAAGCTTCTGTTAAACGAATGTATGGCTGATTTTTAGGAAGGCTTCTAGTATATGTACATATGTGAAGTAGTTGTTCATAAGAAGACACTATAAAGAGTTTAAAGCTGATATTGACTGAAAAAGCGAAGTTTCTGATACAAACTGTCATAAGTGGGCATTGGGTTTGTATGGAGGCAATCCCAAAATGTAAGGAACCAAGCCTTCTAGTATATGTATGTGAAGTGGTTGTAAATAAGAAGCTTTTTTTCTTTGGTTCTAACTGCAAGCCATATACCCATTAATATAATTGGTGCACTTTTAGAATACACTAGTCGATAAGTGGACTTCTTAATAATGATTGCTTTACATGTAGCCGGGTATGAACCGTCGCCAACTTTTTCACTCAAACTCATAATTTTTGCATGTTTATGAAAAAAAAAAATGTATTTCATTGCCAATGTCAACTTTAATTTTGTTATTAAATGGAAAAAATTCTCATCATATATCTTGCGTTTTGTAACTGAAATAAATTTCCCAATTTAATGAAAATGTTATTAAAACTTCTGTATCAACTGAAAAACTGAAACATTTTTCTTCTTTATGTGTAAATTGCAGAATTTACAATAAGTTTCATATTTTAAATTAATATGTTCCCGCGAACGAATTTCAAATTACTGCTATGAAAAATTTTCAATGAAAAAACATTTCTTGTAAGCGAAATAAAATAAACGATTTTCGTGGAAATATGCTGCATAAGCCTGTCGTAAATTATAAACTTCCATGTAAAACTAGACATCTTCTAGAATTTATAATAAATTTCAATAATAGCAAAAGTTTTTTAACTGTAATAAAGCAGATTATAGCAATTTATAATTTGTCAGCTTCATGCGAATTGTTGACCCGTTGATAGTTGTGGAGCAACAATTCCGAGCAAGCTTTAATACATAATTCTGAAAAAAAAAAACAAACATAATTTGCTTGTGACTTGCATCAAACAACTAAATTAATTCAATTAGTAGGATTGGCTTTTGGCAATTTGGAGATTTAATTAGATTTTATAAATTTCTAGAACTGTCAAAGCTACACAATTCGAATGCATGGCTATGACGCATGTTCATAATATTGCGCAAATAATGCAAGAGTGGAGCTGATTAAAATATGGAATGCATTAGTTCTAAACGCTATTTTTAATTCAGTCCACCAAATTGTTACTTACTTGGAACTTTCACTAGGCTGCCATATATTTTATTTATTTTATTTAACTTTTAAAAATTTATATAATAGCGCTCGGTTCATTCTGTATTCCTGTCACTTTGTAAGCGAACTTGAAATGTCAATTTGGAGGTCATTTTAAAGTATTTAACTTTAATTTTTTTTTTCTCAACATGTTCAAGTTAAAAGCGTTTTTAATGGCCGCGCAAACACACAGACATACAAACACACATAAAAAATACATACTGCCTTAGTTAAAAACCACAAATAAACAAAACCAAACGAAATTAAAAAAAAAAGCGAAATTTTTAAATTTCACAACGGAAATGAAATCGCATTTTCAACACATTTTTCGCACATTTGTCGAACCAAATTCCAACTTTGTTAAATTTTAGACTGTATTTGTGCATGTGTGTGTTTGTGCTTATTTGACGAATGAAATCAAATATGCTTAAAACCACGTAATTCCATTTGTATGTTTTGCCTTTTTGTCCATAAAGGAGTGAAAACCCACACACTCACTCGCCACTCCTTTTTGTAAACCCCTTTTTTTTTTTGTGTACAAATTTATCATATATACACACGCAACGTTATTTTTTTTTCTCTTCTTCCTGTTGTATGTATATGGTGGGCAAAATTTGAACGGAAATCCATATACGCATATCAGTCGTTGCCTCTAAATATACACATTTTGCTTCGGCATTTTTTTTTTTTCGCCCATACAGTCTACAAAATATAAATTTCACACGTAAAATCATAATATATTGTATTGTATTTGTATAGAAGCAGCAGCGTTGCATGATTTTTTCTGTATTTTCGTCACGTAAAACATCAGCAGTGGAACAGCAACAACAACAACAAGTGCTTGGAAAGGATGTTAAAGTATGCGCGGTATAGACTGTGTATAAAAAAATGTTTATAGTCAACTTTAACTGACAGCCTTAAAGCGTTGCAATTCTATATTGAAATATCAATGAAAAGAAGGGTGTGATTAAAGAGGTCTTGCTGTACACTACACTAAATAGAATTAGAGTATAATAATACATAGAAGTAATACTATTCAAAATTAGTATATTTGAGATTATATCATTCGTCCTGAAAAATTTTTTTTAATCTGATCCCTGATTAAACTATTTACAGTCTTTAATAAAATTTATACTAAAACTTTCACAAAGTATTGTTATAGCCCTCGTTTAACAAAGCGTCACATATAAACATTTCGACAGTTTGCCATTTTAAACGACACTTTGTCTGCAACTGAATGAATCTGTCTGTCGTTTGTCTCTTCATCTCTATGCATTTCATGCCTTTGTCATAAACTGCGAGTTTATCCATTTACTGCGCCTGACAGCCTCGTCGTCGCTCTGGGGCAAATGCCCAAATTGAAGTGATTTCAGCAAATGAATTGTTCTGCTTGTTGCATTTGCGCATTTTTAACACAAAAAGCAGCAAAAAAAAAAAAAAAAGAAGAAATTTAAGAATGACAGTCAACATAAAAGCAGCAAAGTACACACAATACTAAAAGCCACTTGGTTCATGTTTTTAAGTGCCAACATGTGATGAAGTTTAATAGACACAAACAAAAGACAAACAAAACATAAAAAAATTAAACACACAATTCAATTAATGTGCATTAAAACCGACAACAAAAAAAGAAAAACTATAAAAAGTAAACTAGCAAAGAAAAACAAATATGTATTTGAAGAGTAGCACTTCAATTTGCGTCATAGCAATTGAATTATAAAGCAGGCAACCCAAACAAATAAAACTGTCCGTCCGTCCGTCTGTCCGCTCGAAAGACAACAAAGAAATGTTTCAAGCCAAGTTCAAAATGTGCGCAAAGTGGCAAAAGTAAAATAAACAACCGGAAACGGAAACTCATGCAAGGCGCAGCGGAAATGTTTGCAATGGTTAGTAAAGGGCACAAACACGCACACACGTAAAAAAAAAAAAATATAGAAAACTGCTGTGAAATAAAATACTTAAAGTGCTTAAATGGAGAAAGTAAGGCAAAATGAAATTTAAGCGCACAAATGAAAATTACACGCTGCTGCGGTGGTAGCGTGGAAATTTATTTGGGTTAAACACGGCGTATACGCAATAAAGCAGTTAAGTGCCTAGACAAAACGGACAGCAGACCAAAAGAATGGCCAAGGAATGGGCATAGACAGAAAAAAAAAAAAAACGAAATCACCCATAAAGTGTTGTAAGTTGTTGTGCAAGGTGTGCCATGCAGGCATTTAATGGCAGCGCTTTAAAGTAGCTACGAGGGTAGTTTATAAAAGTGTTCAATTAAAGTTAAAGTTGTTAAGGCAATATGTATATTGAAACCAAGCGCACTCTAATTGTTTAGTTGCTGTATGATAGTTATAAAATAAAGAAGAAATTAAAGTAAATAATGTATTTTATTTTGAGTTTTGCAAAGCAAATAAATCTTTTAATGCTCTAAATAAAAAAAATAGATAGATTTCTATAGAGGTATACAAGTCAAAATATGCCAGATGAAAGCACATAAGGAAATATTTATGAGACATGTTCTACTAGAGGCAAATGGAATATATTTGCAGTCTCAGACGAATAGATGACTTACAGTTGATAAAATTATTATTATTAAATTAGGACCTTTTTGCATATCTGATTATTGGTAAGATATACTATGAATGTGAGCTATCAAATTTTTATATAATTATTTCGAAATAGATAACTCAAAACTACAATATTTGGTATTATGGATGAGAAAATTTACAGAGTTGCTTTTAAATAGCTAACGTACTATACCTTTGGCAGCACATCCTTAGAGAACTGCTTTAATTTTGGTTTGGCTTAATCGTTAGCTGCCAAGAGATAAATAGAAAAAAGAAGTAAGAGTCTTTATGTGTCTGAAAATTTCGAAAAACCATAGCGTTAAGTAATTGTGGCCAATCTTATCTTGAATATATTTTTTATTTTCCATTTTTTCTTTCCATCTTTTGCAGTTGAGCACGCGTTTGGCATAATGAATGCATGTAGCATGCAACCATGAAGCAGAAGCACTACGCGGCAACCAATACACTGTTGAAGTTGAATGTTTTTTCTCGGCTAATGATGCTGTTGCTACTCTGAGGATCAGAGTCAAATAAACAGACGCATAAATTTCTGCCGCACTGGTACGTACGTATATAATAAAATCACATAGTATATTCGATTGTATCTTTTTTTCTCTCTCCGTTGGCATTCCTTTTTTTTTTTAAATAAAATTAATTTCGTTGATAAATTGCGTGCAGCGAAAAATAAAGTTTTGCCTTTTTTTACTTTTTCTTGTTGTTGACGCTTATTTGCATCAACTTCAACTTTTGCGTCAGCGACAGTTGATGAATTAAACTTTAATTTGCGTCTGCATAATTTTGTGTGCTCGAGCGCTTGTCAGCACGGTACATGCAATGGCATGGGTTTATGGGGCGGTTTTGTGCGCTCTGTAACAGTCACGTGTGTGGCGCGCATACAAGATATATATATTAAATGCTTATTCGGTAGAAATTGTAAAAAAATCGCAGCGACCAACCGAGAGGGAAGATAAAAAAAAAAAAAAACACACACAGCGCACAAGCTAACTGGCCGTGACAGTTTTCATCAAAATATTTTAAAAGTTACCACGTTGACAGTCCAGCATACTGCTGTGCTGTTGCGTTCCTAAGCTCTGCCTCATCTACACTTCTAATGTGCACTGAAAAAAAATATTAAGACTTAATATAAACTATACACTGTAGACCTATAGCTCCAATCTAGTGCATCACACAAACGAGTTAACATAGGGTTGGTCCTTCGAGACTGATGTTAAAAAATCTTAAATCAAAATAAGATGTTGTAATGGCTAAAAAACTGGTCTAGAAATGTTGCCATTACCCATAACATATAGTAAGACTTATTGTCGTTTTACAAATTTTGGATAGTTCTACACCCAACACCCAACTGTTCTCGTTAAGTATTTTCAATCACCCATGACCGTATCTCCTGAGCATTGGAAGTCAATTCGATATAGAAATATCCGTTTGTCTATATAAATATCGAGTACTTGGGGCACTTTAAGAGTTGGAAACTTTAAGTTTGAAAGTTTAGAGTCTGCTTTTCCTTCTTCAGATCACTTGTTTTAAACGAATATGCCAATCCTCCCTTCCTAAGTGATGTTGGTATATTTTGTGTCAAACCTAATAAAATATTCCACAAGGGCCGACTAAAAAAGGTGGAAAAAGTCATCCCCCCTCTGCGGGATGGTACCTTTTGGTGTATTCTAAAATTGAATTAAAAAATAAGAGTTCAAAGCCTCAGTACAAATCTTTTCCCTTTCCTGGTGTTTTGTTAAAAAAACATTTGGTTGCGGTTTGTTTTGCTTGATAACACAGACGTGTTCCAATAAAATAGCCCATAAGGATGCAGATAGGAATGTGTCACCCATGCGAATTAAATTTCAATGGGTGTATCATGAAATCGAGTATAGTTGACTGCAGCCTTCTTTCTTATTTATAATAATATTGTGAACAGAGCGTTAATGCAGAGAAAAGTGGAATCAAGGAGAGTCATTTCTGGGTTCAAGCTTTGACTTTGGTTCTTCGAGCCGGATATTTATAGAATTTACTTTGTAATTGTTGAGGGTTACAATAAGATGAATATTAGGGCTGCAATACTTTAATTACAAAAGCTGTGATACTTTAAATTGCATGTCTGACATATTTCTATAACCAGGGCTCCAATTATACTAGTCGAGGGCTGCAATAATTTAATTACCAGGGCTGCCATAATTTTAGTACCATGGGTACAATAATTTATTTACAGAGGCTGCACTAATTTAACTACCAGGGCTGCCATAATTATTATACCGGACCTTCAAAATTTCTGCCGTAATTCTAATACCAGGGCTGCAATAATTCAAATACCAGTGTTGCAATAATTTAATTACCAGCGCTGCCCTATTTTAATACTAGGGCTGCAATAATTCTAGTACTAGAACTGCCATAATTCTATTACCAGGGCTACAATATTTCTAATACTAGGACTGCCATAATTTGAATACCAGGGCTGCAATATTTTTAATACCAGGGCTGCTATAATTTAGAGCTTCCATAATTGGCATTAATTAAATACCAAAGCTGTCATGTGTCTAATACCAGGGTTGATATGATTCTAATACGTCATACGACTTTCTTCTATATTTTTGCGTGCATCTAAAGCCGTCATCCGTTTGTCAACCCAATGAACTACGGCAAATAGACCTATAAACCTTCTGCTTACGCTTATCACTTTCCCTCTGAGTTCTTTGAATTCAGGGTTTGCTCATGGGAAAGACATCTGTATTATTAAGTCGATGTAGATATCTTGGAGACTATAAAGTCTTTATGTTTGGTTATCTAATCTCTCCTATTCCAACTTAAGAAAATTTGCATTCAATCAAATTATCATACCGTCTCTAAAAGGTAGTACCCATAAGTAACCTACCCCTCTCTTCTCATTTTTATGTGAAAATATTTTTGAACTTTTGGTTATTTTAAAAATATTCTTTGTACCTTCATCGGATCGCTTTCTCCCTATATCTGGTGAGATTTTGTATAGAATTGTTTTTTATTGTGGTTTAGTGTAGCTTGAAACGGCAAATTTGGTGTTTCTTAAACTAATCGCAATATAATATGCCACACGAATCGAGATAGAAATATATATGAAACATAAAAATTTTGGGTTCAAAGGGTCGGGATACCCTCGATCCTGCGCAAACTGGTCTGCAGCATTCTGTCTTCTTAAGACTTGCCTTAAAAAAAATGTTTATTAAAAGTATCAAGTTTCTACCCAAAAATGTATTGCTTTCCACTCTAAATTCTTTTCAGTGTAAACTCGTACTTTGCGCATATATTAATACATTTTTTTCTTCTATAAATTGTTTGTCCTTCTACAAAGCTTCTACGTATGTGTTAGCACTATGAAAGCGGAAGAGTGTGTCTGTATGTGTGTGTGTGCGAGTGACACCAATTATGCATAATTTGCATGCCAACAGCAACATTATTAATCATGCCGTCGTCTCCCACAACAGCAACATCACCACTATCTACGATATTATGTATCTACTTCTATGTATTTATTCAAATGGTTTGCTTCATTTTTGATGGAGCAGCAGTGGATAGCGTATAGAGTAACAAACAGTCGTTTATTTATACATTATAGCGGTGGATCATTAGAAGGCCTACGATGGTGCTATAAATAGTTTGCATATATTTATTACACGCTCTCGTAAACGAGTAAAGTTTTCAACGCCCTAAAAACGCCACAACACAATAGCTTAACGCGACGTTAACTGCTTCTTGACTATGTTTATAAAGTGGCTTTTTAAGTTTTTCAAATTTCAGTTTGTGGTGTTGACGATGACGATGATGGCACTAACGCTTGCGATTACGCATAATTATGCGTTTATATTTGCTTTTTTTGGTTTGACTTTGCACTGAGTGCAAACAAATTGATATGATTGTCATTAATCAATCAATAAATGTTACTTCCAGGCAGAGAAAATAAAAAAAAATTATGTCATTGACAATAAATCTTATAACCGCTGGCAGCATATAGTCGTATAGTACGTGCTACGCTTATACATTGCAAAATTATTTGCATATTATGAGTTTTTGCATATTTCTTTAAAAATATATGTTTTTCTTATTAAATTACTTTATAGCCTACTTTTAGGCGCTTTCATATGCATTGCGCTGTAATATTTTAATTGCGTGCCGCATTTAACAACCTCGACGTTCTTATAAAGCGTGCAAGGCTGCTGCTGCTGCTGCTGACATTGCGTATACGTAATATTTTTATTTCTTAAGCTTATCCGTTTTTGTTGTTGCTCGTATTTTCTTCATTGCAAGTCGCTGCTAATTTCCTTCAACTTGTATGCTCATTATTTTTGCACTTTTTTATACATTATTCTTTTGTTTTTGTTGTTGTTAGCTGTCGCTGCTGCTGTTGCTCATTTATTGCACAGTTATTTTAATTAAAAACTTTTTACTGAGTTGTCATTTGCCTATACTAAGGTTGCCTATGCCCTTTTTAGTCCATGAAATATCTAAAGTTTATTTTCAATTTTTCGCTAAAGTGCCGCCGACTTCCTGCTGCTGCTGCTGTTGTTGTTGCTGTTTCATCTCCTTTACTTCCGTTTCCGTTTTGCCAATTTTTGCGCTTGTCGTTTGCCATTGCTGTTGTTGGTTTTACTTAAAGGTTTAACAGTTTTTTGTTTTGTTTTCGATTTTTTTTTCTCTTCAACTTAAAGCAACGTAATACATCTTTGCATATACACGTACTATACAGCTGTTTGTTTGTATGTGTAAATCTCAAAGTAATAAAAATTGCATGAAGACAAAGCACAAAAGACATAGCCACACACAATACATACATTTTGGTACAAGCGCTTAGCGTGAGAATTGTCGGAAGACAGCGTGAGTAAGGTCTTGAGTGTCAGAAACAGAAACAGGCACAGACACATATACACTTAAATACAAAGAAAATATTCACAGCTGTCTCTTAGTATCCTTCATTCAATTGTTTAAAATGGAAGTCTTCAAATGAACGAACCGTTTGTAACGTATTGTTAGTAAAGGTGTTGTATCTATTATGTATGAACTTACATAAAATCATTATAGTTGAAGGATGTGCTTGAATTTGGTTGTATACATCCGTCAGTCCATCAATATATTTAGATATATGTCAATATTAATTATACTAGAACAATTCTTGCTTTAGTTTGTTTGATAGGTAGCTGATACTTCGAATTTTTATGCTATTATGTATGATCTGACCTATTTCTTCGAATTTTAATAAAAAATATTGCAAGATGATTTTTACTACTTTATAGAAATATATTGTTTTTTGGGAAGTTCTTAAATAGATTGTTGGTAAGGTGGTATTATTGTGTGGCATCTAAAGCTGGCATAGGTTACAGAAATTTCGTATATCAACCTTCATTAAACGCAAACTACAATAATTTGATGGATCAACCAAAAAAATTCTGCAGCAGCAATGAGTTGAAGAGGGCTGGTGCTTAAAAAAATAATACAAATAATTGGCAAGACTGATATTTCCAATTTGCTTTAATGGTTTGCA
Source organism: Leucophenga maculata (assembly GCA_035044805.1). Lineage (NCBI taxonomy): Eukaryota > Metazoa > Arthropoda > Insecta > Diptera > Drosophilidae > Leucophenga > Leucophenga maculata. The sequence goes on along the minus strand of JAWNNP010003455.1, from coordinate 2,878,292 downwards.
GTTTGTGGGAATTTTATTTGTATTATGTTTCTTCATTACGATAAGAAATATCTGCATACTACCTTAATTACATGTCTCCCATATTTTTCCCAGTGAAACTTCAATACTGGGCCACATTACGTTACAATCTATGTTGCATTTCAGCAGATCATCTATCAAATGAACGCTTGTGACGGTAAAATTTGAAAAATTTTAGTGGAGTTCCACCAGATTGATAAAATATTGAAAAGCCATGTTCTTACTTCTTCCACTTCTGAGCGAAGATGTTGACTCTTGAAGATTCATAACATGGCTCCCAATTAGCAATGCACCACAGCTGAACATCTATTCACATTGGTTTTCTCGTTTGTACTGCTTGGTTCCACCTCTTCTATAATACGGAATGATACATTCGTTGATACTTCTAACTCAGAATCTTAGAATCATAGAACGCGCTTAAAATAACGATTTGAAATTTGGGGACACAAAGAAAAATTTTTTATAAGTGATAGAAGCTCATTACAGAAGGACAAGCGGATTTAATCACTTTGCTCGCTCTGAACGCTCCAGTCAAAAATCGATGAATAAGTTGAACAGTGAAGAAAATTGTTTTGGAGATTTGTCGAATCACTATTAGATAAGTTGCTGAAGATCTGGGCATATCGGTTGGCTCATGAAACGTGTGGTATTGAAGTTTTACCTGAAATTGCTAGATTTTGACCACAAAAAAAGAAGAAAAAAAAAACCCTTGCACAAGCCTCGCTCAAGAACTGTTGATTGACATCAAAAACGATACAGATTTGCTCAAAAGCGTCATAACTGGTAACGAAATGGTTATATGATGTCGAAAGACCAGTCGTCCCAATGTAAGCGCCAGAACAGTTAAGATCGAAAAAAGCACCGCAGGTTTGGTGAAATGTGAAAATTTGTTTCCTTTTTTTTTTTCTTGCTAAAAGATCATACGGTCACTAATGAATATAATCTTAAGTTATGCGCCGTTTGCCTGAAGCAATATCAAACAAGACACGGATTTGTGGTAAAACAATTCATGGCTTCAGTCCCAAAATTTCGGTAAAGCGACCCCACTCAACATCATGATATACTGATTATCTTAGGAGAATGATTTTCGGTAGTTTGCGGCTTTCACCCCAAACTTTTGTGTCGCACGTGCAGTAGCGCAGTTTCAGGTTTGTTAGCTCTTCCAACGATTCTCTCCATTCCAAGGCCGTCCCCGTTATCGTCTCCTTCCGGGCCTAAAAAAGGTTCACTTCAAAATATACTCACACAACTAACTCAATTGTTCTATGACTTGACTGCTCGACGACAGCAGGGCAAATGCAGCAATTAAACGTTCTCGTATTTTTTGTTAGGAATTTCCTGACTCCAATTGTGTTAAAACCCGTGCCTAAAAAGGTTTGACTTCAAAAAGAGTTCCAACCTAGGCCTTCGCTAAAGTTTTTAAACTGGTAAAGTATGCATTTCCGAATTTGTTTCAAAAAACAAGCCTAAACAGCTTAAACAGAGTAAACTTGAAAAGTATACAACATCGTCCCTGTTTTCGTCCCTTTTTTCATTTAGCCGACTTACCTTATCGGGTCTAAAAAAGTTTCACATCACAAAGATTTATAATATCTCCGAGAGTAACATATTTGAAACACGAATCAAATGCAGCTATAGCTTGAGTGTACAGAATTCTAGATTTGGGTTTTCATGTCCATTGATTGCTGTTCTCAAAATCGTCTACTTCAATCTCATCATCAATAAATTCAGTGTCATCATTTAACCACTCATCAATTTCATTACAATTATATACAGCTGGGGATAATTGAGTAAGTAACATAGCAAGAGGAACCTCATCATCATCTGCATCATACTCTTTTGTTAAAACCTTTTTTTTTAAAACATCTTCGGCCATAATATTCCAAGCTTTTGATGCTTTTAAGCGATATCCCATTGGTGGTAAAATATTTCCTTATTTATGTTTGGTAGATATCTATGATCGCTACATTTTAATTGATCTTATGGAAGGCAATCATGTTCTCTAGTTGATAATTTTCCTAGTGGTTTGTAATATATCCTGAGATATACGAATATAGAATAAAAATAGGCAAGTGGCAGAATCTATTCATTAATTTACTGCAACTACATAAATTTAATCAGTTGCATTACAAAGAACACAAGACTAAGTTTCTCACTGAACATCATATTTCCATCTTATTGCTAAAAAAGGAGGAAAGTAACATTGGAGGATTTTTGGTTGGTTGCGCAGTTGATCCAGTTGTGCCTCGACTCACAGCCATGGAGTGGTCCAAGCAATCACAATTACAATACAAAAGATTAAAATTAAAAAATAAAATTACAATTTATTGAACTTCAGAATTAATGATAGATTTTTGTACGTAGTTCAAAGTGGAATTTAAGGAGAATAGATGAGAAATTTTGTTTTAGGTATAGCAGAGAGACCTAATTGCATCATGACAAGCATAGTTTGTTGTGCAAAATGTTAACCATAAAGGCACATAGTTTCGCGTGAAGGGAGAGGAAGCATTTAAAGATAAAGTTTGAAGCAAATAAGTAGAATCAACTGCCGCACAAAGAATCTTGTGAAGGCAAACGACAGAGAGCATTGACTGTCGAGCAGATAGAGTTGGAAGATCATTAAGTTTCAATCGATCCACATAAGGAGGTTTCTGAGCGCAAATAACAGAAACTGAATATTTTTAGTAAAACAATTAAACATTATTGTTTTATTTGCTTTGAATCGATAGAGAGCATGCAGGCCATAAGGAACAAAAAAAGGAGAGAAAACCATTTTTTAAACATTTTCGTGTCCTACTAACTGGCACACTCGACCATTAAATCGAAAAAAGGCGAGTTTGCCCATTTGTCTTATGAATCTTATTTTTCCCAAAGCACTTTATATATTTAAATAAATTTCATTGCTCTACTTTAATGAGTTGCTTCATACTTGACAACTTTGAGTTCTTTCATATATTAAGCTCAAAAAAGTCTCTACCTGTCAAAGTTAGTGCCATCAAAGATGTTTCAGCCATTTCGGAGCTTAGTTTAGATAAACAAGCAGATAGACAAAGTTTAAAAACACGTGTTTGGGCTTTGCTGTCATACAAATAATTTTAGTTATTTGACATTAAAATAAACATTTATTTCGAAATTTCTGACAGACGATTTATTTTAATATATGCATGAACTGAATGAAATTTTATATTTTGTAGCGTATATAAGCTTCAGTTAAAAACAACAAATATTTTTTTCTCTTCTTTTCTTGCGTGCTTTGCCTACTTTGCATAGGAATTCTTTCTTAGCTATTTTGCTGCATACTTTAAGGCGTTCGCATTGTTTGCTATTTCTGTACGTTTTTTCTTTGCAACAAATTTTGTTTTGCTATTTTTAAGGATTTAAGCAAGCATTAAGGATATGATAAAAAATATTTTCGCATACTTGGCATGTGCCTATGCTGCTTACGTGGGTGTATGCATGTATACTAACTGGGTTTATTGTTTCTGTGTCGTGGGAATTGAAATTGTTGACATGTAAGTATATAAATTCTTCAGCTGCTACTTTTATTTTTGGCATTTTTATTCATCGCCCACTTGGATTACCGACGACACACAACCAACAACAAAAGACAAAACAAATATGTATTGTATTAAAAAAAAAAACGAAAAAAAAACACTTACTTTTTTAAGCTGGTAATATGTCCTTACGTTGTTCCTTTGGTTGACACACACACACGCAGCGCCTAACTCAAACGCATAAAGTTCAGCATTGACAAGTCTATATATACTATATATCATGAGGTGTAAAGCCTGCAGCGTCGCAATGTCACTCATAGGCCGCTCGCTGTCGCTGTTTATTCATTCGTTTATGCCTTCATTTATTTTCTTGTCTTAACTTTGGGTTTTTTTTTATTTTTATTTTTATATCTTCGCATTTTTCATAATTCTTATTTGACATTTTATGCACATTTTATGTTTATGCTTGAATTTTTTCATAGTAAATCCAGCTTTCGATTTAATTTATAAGCGCGCAGCATAGTACTCGTGCAATCAACACTTTATTTCAATTTTATAAAGCAGCTGAATTACATTAAAAGATCAAGAAAAACATGTGCCCGGGTGGAAAGCATAAAAAAATTAAATGAAAAACGCGCACTTGAATGCCACTTAATTTTTCAGTAAACTTCTGCATTGTTGACTGCGCACGAAAAAAGTGGAAAACTCTGCTCATACACAATCAGGCATCCTTATGCATCCTCGGCGAATTTAATTGCTTTTTAAAAAAAGACTTACAACGAATGGCAGCAGTCAAACAAAAGGCTGGAGTGCAGTCGGCATGGCACAGTTGAATCCACACACATATAGTCAGTAGTCGTGTGTATACATTTAAAAGTGTGTCCTGGCACGAGTATATATGTATATGGCAATGTTCGTAGTGCATTCCATATAGATGTGCAGAATATTGATATCCGGCTCGAAGGTCTAAAATATTAATATCTAAAATTATTATTCGGCTCAAAGTACCAAAATATTAGTAACTCATATCACTATCCGGCTCGAAGGACCAAAATATATATACTATACGGCTCGAAGCACCAAAATATTAATAAATTGTATAACTATCCGGTTCGAAGGGCAAAGATTTATAGATATAGCAGTATGATATACTCAACGGTGGCTGACAGATGTGTAAGGCAACAAAACACAAGGCTAAGCATATCCTTCTGCGGAATGTGTTTGAAAAGTTTAAACCAAGCAACATCACTGAAAATTGCTGCAAAAATTTAAAAACCTAAAACGAATGAAAGGAACATGCCATACTGTTGCATATATACATCCTCCAACAATATATGAACAGCTGCCAACTCTGCTGCCGCCTTTGTTGCAGCTTTTGCCTCCGTAGCTGCTGCAGGAACAACTGAAACTGAACTGAAATAAATAAGCATTGTGTCGCCTTTGATTGCCAAGGAGCAGCGAGGTCGCCAACATACAGCTGCAGCAAGGATTAAAAAGTTCTTGATTGCGTTACAAATGCAACAGGAGTATAATAAAGAAAAGGATCACGACAACAACAACAACGACAACAAAAACCAAAAGTAACAATACGCAACAGCTTTACATAGGAGCAACAAATAGCGACTATAAAAATAAACAATAAAGTCATACAAAACATAAAGACTTTATAAAGCAGAAAGAATTGTACAAGCTGGGAAATGGAGCAAATACGCAGCAAAGGACTTGTAATGCAAAAGGACTTAGAGAGCTCAAGCTGGTATGCGTATGCGCTTCTATTTGTACATTTAGAAGTCAGCGTACGCGCAACGAGTTGGAAATATTAAACGCATGACTCGAACGCACGCATACGTACAACAAGTACATTTAGCTCCTTTAAGTTGTACGTCTGTATTTGTGTACGCCATTTTGCCAATGCCAATGCGATGCATTCAAGCGTAAGCATTTCGGTAATTTGCAACATTGTTCGCTGCAAATTATCCTTTGTACGAACGATTTGTACGCTTTAAAGCGCATAGATTGCTTCGAGCAGATTGCCACTGCTTACTGCAGTTCCAACAACAAGGATTACAGCATATTTTAAACGGTTGGGCGTACGTCGCTTGCGTTGTCAGTGTCTCAGTGTCAATGTGCTATGACGCCAACGCAACGGATTTATACAAGCCGCCGCATGCCATTTGATACGTTGTCATTCGCTTATTGTCACTCAGTTCGCGTTAAAAATAAAGGAAAAAAAAAAGAAAAAGAGAAAAAAAAGGTGCTACATGTCTGCGACAGCATCCGGCGACGACATTGTTGAAAGCCAACTAGCTCACTTTTGGTTTCGAGTTTATAAAGTCAAGGTGATTTCAAGTTCGTTGTACTTTCGCTTTGTCTTTGCATTGGCATTAGATACTTTCTAAACTGTTTCAATATTTAATGCGTGCGTATGAAAGTTTTGGTTTTTTGACTTTGAACTTTTTCATTAGTTTTTTAGTTAAGCTTTATAAAGACGTTCATTGTATCGTGTTATAAGCGAGCAAGCACAGCTGTTTTAAGGTTGCTTGTTAAAATTTGAGTAGTTCAAATTAAGTTTTTTTCGTGTGGCTATCGAGTTACAATAATTTGGAGTAAAGATTAGAGAAGCATAGACAAAGACTGGTTTTATGTTTATTTATGGTCTGAAATACTTATAACTAGAATTAAACTCCACCCAGAAGACTTATTAATAAAGTTAATTTACGGCTCAAAAGGTAAAAATATTACTAACTATTATCCGGCTCAAACGACTGAAATATTAATAACAATCATTAATATTCTGTACGATGAACAAACCTATTATTTAAAAATATTAATATCCTGCTCTTGGTGCCGCAATATTTATCATTAATATTAATAACCGGTAGGAAGGACACAAATTTTAATGACAAACTCATTTTCAGCTCAAAGAACAAAAAAATTAATACATAATCCCGTTCGAAAAACGAAAATATAAATAACTAATATAATTAATTAATTAATTCAGCTCATAGTTCAAAAATATATTAATTATAATATTAGAATCCGGCTCGAAGGACCAAACTAAAACACTACTATCTACAATTTATATCTAGCTCGAATGACAGGATTATTAATAACTAATATTAATGTCCGGCTCGATGGACTAAATAATTAATTTAAAATATTTATACTCAGCTCACAGTGTTAAAATATTAATTATTAATATTAGGTTGGAACAAAAAGTCGTTCGTATTTTCGCCTTTATTTCAAATCTTTATAAAATTGCGTACAATCGTCTGATTTAGTTCAAAGCGCCGAGAGAAACGAGATTCTAACTTCATTATGTCCGCTCATAGAAGTTTGCTTCCCTATTGACAAAAAAGTGAGACAGTCGATTTTCGCAAGCCCCTTTTGAGGTCAGTTACTCGCCAGCTAAATCGTTCGACATTGACAAGATGGACATTGATAAGGTAAATGCATAAAGACCTCCCATCCGAACTCCCGGAGCTTCTGGTGCGTCACAATCGAAGTTGTGCGGTCTGGAAGTTGTCCTGATGGAATACAATTCATCTCCTATTGGCCAAAGATGGCCGCTTCTGGGCAATTGCTGCTTTCAAGCGGTCCCGTTGTTCACAGTAGAGCACCGCATTCGAGCGTTTGGCCATAGGGGTAGCAGCGCTTAGTAGATGATTCCCTGGCAATCCCACCAAACCCACAGCAAAAAAACCTTACTGACCTTTAATCTGGACTTGGCAACCGTTTGAGCCGCTTCGCCCACCCTTCACCCACGACCATTTGGCCTTCACGTTGTCGTAAGTGACCCACTTTTCATCGTCAGACACCATTCCCTTCAGAAAAGGGTCGATTTTGTTGCGATCCAGCAGCGATTCGCAGATGGAAATTCAGTCCATGTAGTTTTTTGGTGTCAATTCATGTGCCAACTTAAATAAAATTTTGTGTAGCCAAGCTTCTTCGAATGCCTTTGAACGGCCAGATGACTAATATTTAGCTTCCGGGCCATGGTACGGCTGCTACTATGCCGGTCTATCTCGATCACTTCTTTGATTTTATTAACGTCTTCGACGACAGGTCTTCCGGAGCGTGTTGCATATTCCACTTCCTCCACACCAAAACGGAATTGAGTGAACCAGTGTTGTGCTACGCGAATTAAACAATTATCAGCCCCGTAAACATCACAAATTTTTTTGGCCGCTTGCGATGTGTTTTTGCATTTCAGTTACTAAAAATGTAAAATATGACGAATTTCTTCCTTCGAGACCTCCATGTTCGACGTGCTGTAGCCCACAACTGAATAGTCCAAGCGCAATGCTGTCAAAAGAGCGTAGTACTAGACACTCACAGCGCGAAATACGTTCCAACCTATAATTAATATCCGGCTCGATGGTCCAAATTATTCATATAAAAAAATAATATTCGGTTCAAAATATTTATCATGAATAATAATATCCAACTGAAAGACACTAAATATAAATATATGGATCGTAGGACCCAAATAATTAGAGATGTTCAATAAATACTAAACAAAAATAAGTTTAGGAAGGGTGGTTGGTACATACATTGCATACAAGTTTTTTCAAGAGAAAGTAGGAGAATCTAAATACCCAAACTTGAAGGCTTAATCTCTTATAGTCTTCCAGTTCTTGATGTTCATAATGACTGCCAGGCGGACAGACTGAGATGTCTATATCCACTCTACTTGGAATGCTGATTAAAACTGTATTTTATATATTTTATGGAGTCTAGCTCACTTCTTTCTGCTTATTTTATGTATTTGCAAAATCTTTATTTATATTTCGAATGCAGTGCGTAAAAACATCATCGAAATATTTTAAAATGTTGCTACTATACTTAATAATTTAATAACCATGTTCACATTGCGTACTAATATGAATTAATTGCAGCCTAAAGCAGAAATTTTTTAAACAGCTTTGCAAATTACGATATACAACTATGTTGAAGAGATATTTCCATTTAAAATCTACACTGCAAACTCCAACTAATTATAATGACATAATTTGAACTGCCTATTTTCTTTTTCATGAGACTTAATATTTTGCAATACACTTTGCAAGCCGACTAACAACATACAAGCGCTTCCTCACACACATTTAACGTAATTTGAGGTTTCAAGTTTCTACATTCATATTGGCAGCATAAAAGTTTTCATAACTTTTCAAACATTTTCAACTGCCATTTGGAAGCCACACATATGCTGTCTAAGCTAATCTTCTTGGCACTGACTTTTATTTTACAGAAACTCGAGCACGCCAATAAATGCAGACCACTAATTAAGTTACTTGTAAAATAGTCAAGTAAACGTGTATCTAAAAGCACAAGGGTCTAATCTAAGTAAACGTACGAACGAACGAACGACATGTGACTACTATAAAGCTAACAGTTTTAGGCATGCTAATGCCCATTCCGAACTTTGTACAACACCATACATTAGCATTTTGCAAAACTTACGCTCTTACTCTATCAACTTGCAATTATCACGACAAAATTCGGTTAACCAAAATCCGGCAAACGAATTGTATAATTTGTAACTTGAATACCAATGTTCAAGTTCAGATACACAAGCTTCCGTCCGCCGCATGTACGCTGGCAGTTAGTTTACTTACCGCACAAACCTTTTGGATGGCTCAAACTGCAAAATTAGTTTCGAAATGCATGTTCAAAGGCAACAATTAAATGTCCTGCTAACGTAATTTGGTCTATGTGCGTGCCTCGGTTTGATACAGTTCGATGTGGTATAACTTGGCAGCAACGTAACGGAACTTTATTTGACTAACTGTCAGGAGGCGCAATAACGGAAATGAACCGAAGATACAGTGTAGGCGTTTGTGTGTGTGTATGGATGAGCTTGTGTCTATGCACGTGTACATGTGGCTGCGGTTTGCAGTGTATTTGACAATTAGACTTCGGTTGCCAAGCATGCATATACAGACACACACACACACACACACACACACACAGATGCTCACACTCATTATTATTAATTTATGTTCGTTTGTGTCACTGTGTGTGTGTGTGTGGCTGCACCTTTGCTGCTTCCGTTTGCCTTTGGCACCTACTGGCGGTACACACGCTTCTTTTGCAAAAATCAGCTGCCGATGCGTTAAAGAAAGATGAAAGTCAATTTTCTCGTCGTCGTCGTCGTTCGTTGTTTTATCTCATTTACATACATATGAACCTGATACCGCGTTGGATTTTAATGAATGCTATACAGTGTGTTGCGTAAAGTAGTTGCTCGGTAGCATAATATATTGTAGACGTTGAGCAACTGAAGGGTCATACTTTCATTAGTCACCTATTGCAATCAAAAATTTGTACCGATATTGTGTTCGTTGTAAAGTTTCTTGTTTTTGGCAATGGCACATTTCTTAGTATTGATATCTTATTTTTGTTCTGACCTCATGGCCTCATGTTGAGTATGGAAAAAAACGATTTTCGTTTCGGCTTCAGTTCATTCCTGGGCACTCATGTTGTTCCCTGGCGTATAATAGTGGTCCATCTATATTTACCTTAGAAGAGACATATATCTAGATAGGACTTTAAGAAGAAATACGTTGCTGTAAACATTTTTTGTACAGTAATCGAGAAAGCCAAACTACTCTTTCGAAAGGCTTTTTTATGTGCAGAAATATAGCCAAGCAGTATTGATTATGTTCCAAAGCATCAGCAATGACATTAAACTGGATTTTCATGTTTGTGTCTAAAGTTGAATTGATTTTCAGAAATGATACAGTCTGTCCATCACATAATGTAAATAACAGGCTTACTGGTCTGTAGAAGGTTATAACGTTTTCAGACTTATTTGCTTTGTGGCTTAAAATAATATAGCCACTGCGTGTGGAAATGAATGATGCGTAAAATCGTTTTAAGGAATCACAATAGGTTTCCTTAGTGACAACGTGGTCGTTCTGCCACCAATACAGTCATAATCGCAAGCCTTATGACAATTCCGGTTTTAAATTTCAGTTCTGATTTATTGTGCTGTAATACGATTAATTTTTAAATCTATTCTATATGCTGCAATGAGATAGGTTTGAATGTATCTTTAAAATGATTTGAAAATGCTTCCGATCTATTTTTATCACATATACACCATATATCATTATTATCCTTGAATGGCGTATTCTTAATAATTGGACTCTTAAAGAACTTCGTTGCAATTTATGTTCATTAACCAAATGGTATAACTTGGGTAGTATGGCTTTGAGAGACTTATTAACTTAATTTAGATATTCAGAGAGGCCGCCGTGGATCTTTATGTTTTTTTGATGCTGCAAGATACATTCAATGATGGCTGCCAATCTGAATGTACTATCATTTGGCAATAAATTTTCTCAATTTTCTCAATAAAAAATTACGCCAAGAAGATCGGTTTGCAAAGTGGGCCCAGTCTTGAGAATACTATTGAAAGATATGCCATTCTGAGACTTTTTGGAGGCGTTAAAATCCACTCGCAACTTTTTGGTTTTATTTTGAGGACGTAAAATAGCGTGATGGGGAAAATAATAAGAGAAGAAATTGCGATCTGCACCAACTTGTTGGAATTCAGAGTTAAATATTTGTTGAGCACAGAGTAAAACTGAGTATTTAACTTTTCTTTTCCGCTCAGTGTACGCTTCATATATTGAACAAAAGCAGCATTTCGAGATGAGGCGAGTGAAGTTATTTCGGAAAATTCTGAGCATAATTGGAGAAGTACAACGTACTTGCCATTTCGTTGGCGATATTTAGTGGACGTGTATAAGTCCTCACTCTTGAGATCATTGTCCAATTTTGGTTTTGTAACATATACCTAATCATCCAAAATTATTAGAGCTGAGCGTTGATATCATACTCGGATACAAATATTGAGAATTTACAAGTTGAAAAAGGAAAAGGTCCACTTAAAATCCAGCAGAAAATTGTGCTATGAGCGAGTAAAGTTACACCAATTTGTATTCGGAACTCAATAGGGCTATGTCAATAATAAGATCGACTTAAGCTGACTTGTTTAAATTCTGATATGCTAAGTCAAGGTTTTCTATTTGAATAATATTTTTTTTATCTAATGATGTCTGAGCTGAAACTGAGACCATTTACTTATCTAGCAATACTCATATTATTTTGAGCCATGAATTTCCAGATTCTGTAAATATTTCATTAGACTTTGGCTCATGTAATCGGTTCTTTAAAAATCTATTAGCTATCGGTTGGGTTTCTACTGAAGAACGTTTGGGGCAAAATTTTAAAATAAATTCGTAAAATTCCGGCGAAGTACTAGTCGAATACAAAAAGAACGAAGTCTCTATCTATTACCGTTCCAAGATTCTTTCGTTCATATGAACAGATAGACGGACATGGCTATATCGACTGCTGTATCGCTACTGGGGGATCTCCGACTATTAGCTCTACCTGTTACATGCATTTGCACAAATCCAATAGGCCTCGTAACTTCGGTACAGGGCCTAAAAATGGGGTTTTAGGGGTGAAAAATATAGCTGGCTATAATTGTTTGCGTTGTTTAGGTTTAAAGCTCTGTGCTTTTGATTATATGTATTGACTTCAGTAAACTCATTCAGTCTTCTTATTCAATTTTCAATATCTCCAATTGTTTTGGAAAGAGTTGATATATTGTATCCATAGGAGAAACTCTGTTCTGTAGCTATTACTACTTAAATTATTTTTCTTTTAGATATTTACTAATTGCTTCAAATAAATACTTCGAATAAAACATATTATTTTACGTGGCAAAATAATTTTCTAGCATACTATACTCAACTCAAGCCTACTGTCGACGCTACCAAGACACAGTCTTTTAATATCAAATATCATTTGCACATTTCGAAGAGCATCACTCAAAGTAGATGATGTAGGCGTGTCAATGTTTGTCAGTTGATAGTTTTAATTGGCTTTTTCATCAAAGCACTGCATAAGTTTTGACACAGCACGTAGAAGAATTCTGTAATGCTAAACTATGTGTTTATAAATCAAATCATATGACATGCTTCAAATTATGCATCTTTAAGATATTAGATTACTTTGCTGACAACACTCAGAAGTGTAATTAAATGCCTGTTCATTAGTGTAAATAAATTCAAGTAAAGAGAAAAGGCTTTTATTTGATTTAAATTACAAATAACAAAACATTTTATTAAATATTCACAAAACAATGCATACATTTTGTGTGTCTGCAGGGAAATAGTGAACAATAATTAATATTTAAATTTCTATGTGGAAAGTATATACTGAAAATTTATAATTGTATTTAATTAAAGCAGCTGCAATTATTTACAGACTTCGTTTTAACACGCATTTCCGGTTACACTTTTAACTACTTTTTCACTTATCGAAAGTGCCGCAAGTTTAAATATATATACCCTACACACAAAGTGTGCAAGGCATATTTTCCGTTTATAGGAAAGTTTAATATTTCTTGAAATTAATTGAATTTAGTGCTAATAGCTAGTATTCATTTTTTGGTTTAATTTTTAATGAATTATGGTTTGTGCACTCTTCACAAACGTTGTAGCCGAAACTTCTTTATATAGTTCGAAGATATAAAGTGCGTAGGGTATTAAAGCAACGATGTTAAACAATTTCTCTTATTCAACTTCTTTTTTAACATATTCGTTTGTTTTTAGGCAAGTTTTCTTTAAGATGCCGCTGGCAATCTTACTGAAAAAAAAAAAAAAATATCTGAGTTGAGATGACATCGCAAACTGGCAAAACTTTTTCAGCTGTGCGTGCGAAACAGGTGTTCCTGACAATTATGCCACGCTTCAAGTAATTCATAACGAATTTAAGTTTTGTGCTCACATTCGAATTTTCTTTCATAATTTTCTTGGCTGCTGCTGTTGTTGCCTGGCAGCATTGGCTGCCAAGGACGTTGAAAAATTCGCTGTTACACCCTGCTCAACTTTGTACTTTCACTTCACGCATTTTATTTGGATATTGTTTGGCACTGAGGTCGTCGAGGCTGAGTTCTGCAATAATTATACGCCTTCGTCCTTTATAATTGTCGCGCCAAGAGTTTTTCTTTTTTTTGGGATTTGTTGTTGCACGTAGCTTGTTAAAAGTTTATCAGTTTGGTTGGTTCTCCTTCTTTTTGGTTTTTTTGTATCGATTTTTTTGTGCACATTTGTGCTTTAGGCAATTCTAATTAGTCACCACCAAGAAGAAATAAAGTTTTTTTTTTGTTTAGTGACGGGCTAAGGCGTTGCACGAGTTTACTTGATAAACTTGTCACTCGTGAAATAAGATTTAGAATTACAATATTAAGTAATACATCAAGTTCTAACACAATTGACAGCTGTCGTCACAAGATTTTGTGCTGCCGTGATTTGATTTTAAATGTGGCAGCATTTGTGAAGACATTTTGTTTATTTTGTTAAAATGTTTAATATGTTTCGGTAAGATAGACCGGTTTAGCTTATGAAGTGCTAATGTTGAGTCTTGATTGCCGCAGGTTTTTATAGACCATGTTAAAAAGAATGTAAGCAATTTAGGAAGCTGATAATGGGTAAAGGCCTCTTCGAATAGTTATTTGTTTTTAGTTTGATAAAACGATGGCAATTTAGAATATTAAAAAAAGAAAAATGTAATGGTGCGCCACAAAGAGAGATTTGTAATATGAGTTTTGCCACTTCTACTCAGAGCTATTTCCTTCGATAGACTTTTAGACAGACTGAGCTAGTTCTATGATGAAAAAACTGGGTTTAGCTGCACTTAAGGGTATAACTCCAATACAAAAAGAATTTAAATTAGTTGAAATTGGAAATGAAAAAGCTAAAAGATATACTAAGATCAATATACTACATGATAAGAGATAGAAAAAGTAACCAAACAAAAGTAACAAAAGTAAACATACGCTACGAGGATATGCGTCCATAGATCCAATGAAAGTATTTTCGGTTACTGAAATCAAACCAACAGCAAAATTAATATGTTTAAAATTGACTGCAACACACTCAAGACACTAATTCAATGTCATATAATATAATATAATATATTATTGATAATAGGGTAAAAAAAATGCACAATTTTTGAGGCAAACCAAGCCAGACATATTTTCAAATTATAACATGCTAATAGCACGCAGAACGTTAAGTTTTTCTATAAACAGTTTCCGATTTCATATCAAATACATCTATTTGTAGTTTGGTGTTGAGAAAACTCAAGGGAAATGTGATTCACGCGATGATTCTCAAAGGATAGTTTAAATGTGAGGAAGCACTCATGCCTAGAACTCCCATGATACCAACCGAAATGCCATTTGTGTTTAAACGAATGTAATATTTCCGATACGTCTTGCATTCGCCATGACGATTAACAAATTACATAGCTACATAGCCTGACTGTTTGTGGTCTGAAACTATAAAAATAATGTACATTGCTTATTCATGTGTGGGTAATCCTTCCGCTCGGTTCATTCTCGAACCTGAAATCAAAACAAAATATATCGTATCTTACAAGGTGCTTCAACTGCTTTATTAATTTTCACCTAATAAAAAACGGTTTTAAAATTTATTTAATAAGTTAAAATAACATTCATTGCGTCTGAGACGGTACGAAGTTAGGCAGGTCAGCTAGTTAGATATAAAGAATTAAATTTTCATACATGTTCGTTGAGTACATTTTTTTCGACTATAATGAAAAGGCTCTGAGTTATTAAACTGAAGGTACTCTTGTAACAGTGCGACACATAGCGATTCTTATTTCATTTAATTTCATTTATTTTCGTTAAGCAGTCTCTACTCAAAAAGTTTTGCACTGAGATAGACATACATACGGACAAACGGCAGATATGGCTAGATTAATTCATCTCCTCGTGCTGATCACGAATGTATATGCTTTAGTGGTCCTCAAATGTTTTCTTCGCTATGTTTCATACATAGACTTCCTCTACAATAAGAAAAAACCTTTCCTTTTTTGTTGTTCAAGCAGCTCTTTGAGTAATGCCCTTAATGCTTGATTTTCAAAAAGTTTCCGCTGAACTAAATGTACAGGTCCTCCGTGTCACAAATGCCACTTTTGAAACATTAAATCCATACACGTCCATACATGAAGTTCTTCATTGGCTTGATAACTCTATCAATAAACAAAATATGTGTGATGGAACAGCAGCAGCTTCAAGAGATTCCATTGCATCCACAAATAGTGACTATGGTGTGTGGTTATGATCAATGAATTTCGTTATCATTGAATATTCGTTAATGTTGAAAGACTATTTTTGGCGAATATTGAATGGACTTAACATTAGTGATAAGTGGTTTCAACAAGATAATGCTATATAATACCATACAGCTTGTTCAAATTGTATCTATTGTAGAGGAAGTCCATGTAATATCGAGAAATAGATGGATTTCTTTCTATCTGCAAAGCTGCATGGCCATCGTCTCTAAAGAAATATGTGCTAAAATGAATTTATATTAAATTATGTGCTGAAAATTTGTATAGTAAGAGGTGGGAAAGGGGATGAAATAGAAAGAGGGGGCTCTAATACTCTGTAAATGAGGACATCCATGCTGCAGATGTATTTTAGACATATCTCGATCACATAAGTGAGAATTTGGAGGCCATCTCCATTTAGTAAATATGTATGTGTAGCAGTGCTGTGAATATAAAGTATTATTAGTGTTGTAAGGTTTCACAAAAGTATAGTTTGAATGTTTTTGTGCCTATTTTCGGAGTATGTCGGGATCTAAGAATATGTATATTAGGGTTGGTAATTTCTTTCTGTATACAAAGGATTATGTTAATTGAAGACCAGCCTAGTTGATGCATTGGCCATTTCGTTATAAATGATTCCTTTTTGGCTGGGGTTTGATACAGGCTTATTATGTATTGCTGATGTGCTTATTAGCTGAAAGAGTATTGATATTTGCAATCGTGATATCGCAGATATACTAATATGAATCAAAAATATTCCATTTCTGCTTTAAAAATATTTTTTATATGTTGCCTAAATTATAAATTAAATTTTTGCTTTTGCTTTTAATTAAAAATTAACCATGAACTTCAACTAATTTTACTCTCACTTCTTTTTGTCTTTTTAGGTAAGTGAATTTAAGGGCTCTGGAACTTGAATATTGATCCGAAGGTTTTTATATTTAATTTAAATGCAGTAACTCCAAGTCCTAGCATTGATATTTTATATGATTTTCTTGAAGAATGTTGTTTGTGACAGGTTTGTGAAAGCTTTGAATTTGTTTGCAATAGTCGATCTTAAAGTTCAAATTTTGAAGACATAAAATCAAGACTGCTTCATTCTTACATTTTCCTCTTAAATGCAAGTATTTTAATACTGTGTGATATTCGATTTTGTTTATTTTCCATTTTAGTAGTGCTAACTACTTTCAGAAGCAAATTACACTTTGGAATAATATAATAAAGGAAGAGCTAGCCCAACTACTACCCGGTAGATTTAAATTAAAATTGTTCCCAATACATTCTAGACAGAGTGTATATTTATTTTTAACATATTTTATTCTTCTACGGAAAATGTATGCTGACATACGGTGTATTTGTGATATATATGTTATGATCGCTTGTATAACATGAACCAAGTTTCATAATTCTATCTTAAAAAGTTCGGAAACCGTAGAGTTTAATCACTAAATGAAAGCGTGGTTCTACGCATTCTCCCAGTAGATCATAATTACACATATTTTTCATGTGGAGCAATTTTAATGACAAACATATTTCTCACTTTTCTCGCATGACTTGCATGTAAGCAAAGTTTGTAGTACACATGTCCTTCTGATTAAATGCGTTCCAAAATACACTAATCAACTACAAACAAATCGATTTGCACTGATTGTAGGTACTAATTAAGAATATATAATGAGCTTAATAAAGAGCAATTCAATAGCTATTTCCCAAGAACTGAGTAATATGAAAGTTAGTTTCTGGTTGCAGGGTATAAAAAT
This sequence comes from Leucophenga maculata, assembly GCA_035044805.1. NCBI lineage: Eukaryota > Metazoa > Arthropoda > Insecta > Diptera > Drosophilidae > Leucophenga > Leucophenga maculata. The sequence goes on along the minus strand of JAWNNP010003455.1, from coordinate 2,860,861 downwards.
GTAGGACTAAAAATACAAACATGCACATGCCAGGAATCCTTTTGAGCCAAAAAAGGAGCACAAACAATCAAGCAAATGTGTAAAAATTGGTAAAAATACGCACAACACATGAAATTAAAGAGGAGTATGTGCAAAAAATTCCCCTGCGTAAACAGTGGGGAAGAAAACAAAGAAGCAGGAAAATAAAAAAATAAAAAAAATGAAAAAAGTGAAAAAATCCAATTGTAAAACAATTTTCAAAGGCGAAATTATTATTATGTCGCTTCATGCCATTTTTTGCGTAAACAAATTTCAACGCAGTCAGGCGTCGACTGCCAACAAGTAATGCAAACTTCAGAGCCAAAATAAAATGAAATATGCTGCTGCAAAATATATAGAAATGTCGAACGTTGTCATTGAAATAGCAGGAAATAAAGGAAAAAGGGCTCGACATGTTGCGGCATCAAATTTATGCGCACCCACAATTGCTTGAATTGAAATTTTTGCAAAAACGACAAATCATTCATATGAAGCGCTGCTTTAATGTAAGCTGTTGAGAGGGGGGGTACATGAGAGGGGTATGCAGCGCTGATGTGCGTAAAATTGACATTTGAAAAGCACGTTATGCAAACACACACACACGCACGCAATAGCAAGGCAGAAAAAATTTCTTTTCTTTTGCATACAAAATGAAAAATGAAAAACAAAACAAAAATGTCCTGTTTTTCTTTTGCTTTGCTGAAATAACAAAAGCAGCAGCAAAAAGAAATTACATTACTTAACACACGAGCTACCACGCATAGCTGCTGCTTTTCAAGCAGTCAACAGAAATTAAAAAAAAAAAAAAAAAACAAACAGTAGTGGTTCCAAGTAAGAAACTAAGATAAAGTCTAAAGGATAACGTTGTCGTTGAGCAATGCTCAGTGGTGCAACTGACTGCCACAACTGCAATTGCTGCAATAATTTATTAAGTTTTTCTTCATCCACTCCTTGAAATGCTGCAATAGTAGCCTTGAGTTGTTGCCAGTGGCTCGCTTGCATTGTTAAAGGCGCTCATTTCTTTTAGACTTGTCACGGTTTCTTTTGCCAGTGTTGGACATTACAAATGACTCAACGCAATGCTAGCCAACACTTACTGCCACTAGCTGTGTCTTCAGCTGTTAGTACTTGTACTACGCCCTCAAGCACGCATCATAAATCACAAAGCATAGTACATGTATCATCATTTCTTGCTTCGGTTCTTTCTTCTGCTTCTTCGTCGAATGCCTTCAACATGCTGCATTCAATTTGTGTTGCATACAAATGGCTGCGCGTTTCATTTCATTGCTTTAGACTTCAGTTCATGCGAACAGGGGCTAGTAAAAGTGAATAATGACGATTACAATCACCGTTTTTCGGTTAGATTTTAACCCATTTATGGCTCAGAATTTAAATTAAAACAGAGTAGCGTATTTGATTGATTAGTAGAAAAAAAAAATATTTTTTGGATGCAACGGAAAACCTTTAACCTGTTTGTTGGTGTCCGTCCATCCTAATGCCATGTTTTAGTGTTGAAGCCTACAATGATTGCTACATCACGTTTGTACAATTATTTTCAACTTCTGTGGGTGCAATATTCGCTGCCTGGCAAAGTATGCTGACACTATTATTGCTTGCCTTCCGAATATGCGCATTAGTTCGTTGATCAGCGGAGGCAGTCATGAGTTTCGGCAAACACAGCATTTTTAAAACGCATTTTTTCTTTACCTTTCCGTAATTTTTTCTCTTTCTGATATACCTGGGAGGAAAGCAAAAGGTCGAAGTCAATTGTGCATGGCTCTCTTAAAATAGTGCGAGCGAACTGGACTTCTAGCAGAATTAGAAGTCACTCTGCACTGTGAGTGACCATGCTCTCACCGGATGATCATGTAGCTGCATTTATTCCACATTTAAGTCAACTGCATACTCGACCAAGAGCACGTTCGCTCGATAGTGCACAGTGTCAAACAATATTTTGAGCGTTCATCATGAATGATGCGCGTTCATCGCTTCGTCACCTTGTAAAGAATGGCATCCTCCAGCTCTGTCAACTCATCAATTGTCAGCATTACCAAAGGTAAAACGCCAACTTTTGTGGTCTTCACGGTATGAGTGTAACTGATTGTGGCTTTGCTAATGTATTTAAGGTCGTGCGTACCATTTCTGCAACCAAAGCCGTTTCTAGTCAAACTTATGGGGCCTAATCTATTCTACTTTTCCATTGTATGCTCGGGAGATTTCAGTGTCATGTTGGCTACTTTGGTTTCCAACATTTTCTTTCGAACTATTCAGAATGACAGAAAACTGTCAGAATGACGACTGGAGTGACTTCTTCCTCCTGATCGGCTGCGTCACTATGATGGCTGCATTATGTGCTTTATGAGAGGCCATGGGCCGTTCGGCACTATATGTCTTTGCCAACATCCTCTCCGTCAGTTGATGATAGGCAAATGTTGAGAATTTTTCCGCTGCGATTCTCCTCCTCCTGGGATCAAATCTCATACACTTTCTTAAAATAAATAGTTTTTGTGTCAATCGCAATTAAATATTTCATTAGGTTCCAATTCGGAGCACTATCAGAGGCTGTCCTTATGCTAAAAGAAGTCCGTTTGTCTGGCTATAAGCAACAAGCACTTGGTGGCTAGCCAGTTGGCCTTTACATATATACCTAATTTTATTCTTCTGCTTAAATTATATGCTGACCCTTTGTTACACCAACTTTTCATAATTATTCAATAATAAATAGAAAAAACATTTTTAATTTAATTTTTTATTAATTTAAAAATTTAGCTATTTTTCATTTACAATTTTTTTGGCCACATAAGAGTTAAACGGCAAATGTCAAAATCATTGTCAACGCTCGAAGGAATATCAATAACGAACGTCGCAAACCATAAAGGCGCTTACAGACAGCAGATACCTGCACACAATGCATGTCGAAATGTATATAGATACATTTGTAGCTTTGTATCTATTGTAGCTGTTTACTGCTGTTGATGTTGAACTACTTGAATAATGATGGCGCAGCATGCAAACTTGTTCTATGTGCGTGACTGTGTGCAAATAGAGCAGAGCAGCATTTACTATTTATGCATGAACATGTATCTATAAGATAGTCAGTCGTACATATGTGTGTGCAAATGTATTGCATAAGTAAACAGCAGCACTTTAACACCTAATGGATCTCATACTATATATGCATGTCTAACATTTTGCTTGCTATTTGTGTGTGTGTACATTTTTGCTCTATGCATGTGCAACAGTTTCTGATTAATGATTTGACGCGCTATGACCATTCAAGTGCAAAATTCCGTACTTAAAATTTTGTTAATTTGTTATGACTTTGCACTTCTTATTACTACTGTGCACTGTTGCTGACATTTGACTTGCTATGATGTAATCAATGAAACCATAAATTATTTTAAATATGTAGTCTTTAAATTTAAAAGAGAAATTTAATTATTGCTTTTCGTATAATATCTTTCATTAACTAGACCAGCCAATATCATTTGTTATATTTAAATAGGGGCGTATGCACATGCTGTGCTAATTACATTTGACTTTATTAAGTGAAAACCCAATGATGCCTGGAAGCCAAACAAATTAACTACGACGACATCGCACACATTTAATTTACACAACTTTTCGTACTCATACTCATAATTTTTGCCACAAACTATGCTAAAAGTTTTTCAAACGCGCAAAGCCATTGGCGACGCCTACAGAAAAGTATAAAAGCAGCCACATGTCGTATGAGTAATAATCATTAATATAAAACTAAATAGATTGAGCAGCAGCAACAGCGCGCAATCTACTCGCACAAAGTTGTTTAGTACCAATACTGGTAGATAGATACAGCTACGCACTCCTTTTCATGCATGGATAGAAAATGTTCATTAGTAGATATATGCAAGGGGGCTAATATGGAATTGGTGAATAGGACTGGAAAAGAACTTGTATAAGCCTACAGCAGCTACTTGAAGTTTAATCTTCTGCATGCGAACGAAAATTGTATTTAAAATCAAAAAATAAGTCCTTCAAAAACGTACGCGGTCGCTCTCTATTAAGACATCCACCAATTCAGTTAGAGCCTCTCATACTATAAATGCGGATTGATTTGCTCCTTAGATCTGCATTCTGGTTTGTACACCATGTATTTATGATTTGACATCTGTTTGTGAATGTATCTAGTCACATATCTTGCAAAACTTATCAAATGCTTATTTCACCCCGCTTCTGATAATATTGTAGAGGACAGGTATCTGTTTTGAAGAACTCGGCATTTAGATCTTATTCTTTATATCCTAAAGCATCATAAAATTGCTTACTTGTTAAATTTGAAAAGGGTTATTTTTTGCCTTGGGAATGACAGTATATTAGGCTTCCAGTTAAAAATCGTCTGATATCATAGATCGTTTATATGTTGCCTATCCTAGCAGGTATTCATGGATTCATTTAAACGCGTTTATGTTTTATGCGTCTATGTATCTCAAGAATTATTGATTGTCACATTGTCATCAGTTCTTAATTCTTGTTCAAAAAAATCAAATTGTTCAGATATCTTGTAGAGGGTGAAAAAAATTTCCAAGAATACGTAACATTGTGTGGTGCGTTTGTAGCAAGGCTAACCCAAGTGTAGCATTGAATGGTACATAGCAAATTCAAATTCTGAAGAAAGAGGCTGTCATTTTAATAAGGACAAGTTATCTGATGAAGAAATAAGGGAATCTTATTAGTCAAACTTTAAGACTTTATTTTTAATCGACTCCAAATTTTCGACTATCATACTGAAGACAGACGGATGGACAAGCTGATATGTCTGTATCGAACTGAATTGTTTATATATTTTTTATGACATATGCTTCACCTTCTTCTGTTCGTTACATATATTTACACAATTTTATAATATCCTTTTACACTACGGCAACAGGATATACATTTTAAATCGAATTCTTTATTGAAACAGGTCAAAAATGTTTAATTTTTGAATTAACTTGTTAAGGGTAAAGTAGATCATCTACAACAACATCAAGCGCAAACGATTCAAGTGGAAGTGAGTTGACCCACCAGCAGTGATAACTACCGAAGTATTTGTCTCAAGAGAGTTTATCCTGAGATTGGTTGGAAGTTTGTTGTTAAGAACTGCTGATTTTCAATCGAAAGGATGTGGTGTTGCAGGGCAAAATAAAACCGCATACTTTTTTGAAGATTTAGCAAAATTTTGTATTCAACTGGGATGTCCTGTCTCAGCTAATGTACTCTGCGTATCCGAATAAATTTAAGCTGCTCTCTGTATAATATTTGGAATTTCATTCGCTTTTTTAAGCCTTTTTAAAACTATTTGGGAGAGTTTTTCTATCAGAAGTTCCAGAACTTCTACGAACGCGGGATCATGCATGCACCGGAGTAATAGCAAAAGATTATCGGCAAAACAAAGTAACAATTCTTTATGAATGAAGCACTAGCCCAACTTTAATGATGTCTATGTAAGCAATGTGATGTCAGTTAACGTGCATCGTGCATGACGTCAATCTTGCGCTCAGCTGTAGTTGCATTCACCTTGCCTGCCACTTTCAGGCGGACACTGCATAGAACAAGCTGATGAACGCTGTTTATGTCAGCGCCACATTTACTTATAAGTTTTTGGCAGAAAGCTTGAAAATTTGATAACAGGTATATAGTCCGGTTGGAACTCGAAACTCTTGTGTGTCATATTTGAGACAGAAATTTAACAGAAATTTGGCGCCACTCTATAAGCGTTTATGATGCTGTTCTGCTATTATCAAAAACTATTTTATCGTTTAATATCCCGAACCTGCCAAACTTTTGTTAGCACACCACCACTAGTATACAAGACACATATACAAGACAGCTAAGAATTAAAGCAACCGTACACACATGCTCTAAGTATTTTTAGCTTAAGTTTGCTAGTTTGGGTTTGGCTATAAAACATTGTCTGATAGTGGAATGCTAACTAATTAATCTTAATTAAACTTTTGTTGTTGTTGGTATAACAAAACCATGTGTATGTGTTTGTGTCTGTGTGAGATAAAGAGTAAAAATGGCGGCGTAAGCTAAAAGTTAGCTAGCTTAGCAGCTACAAGGTTGAGCAACAAAAGGCGTGTTCATACAGCAGCTGTTGCTTCAAAACAACAACAAAATATCCTTGAATATACGTGCACAAACAGATATGTGTAGCTGCTAATGTGTATGTGTCTGTCCATTTCACTCTAAAACTAAACTTCATGCCTTGGTGCTTATCAAGAAAAATCGACCAATGTAGAAATATAGCAAACAAAAAAATAGAAGTTAGCTCTCACTAATGGCATTTTTACGTGCTGTGACGCAAAACGAAGCACTATAATCAACTTTCATTTAATTCATTTCCAACTTCTTCCTTCATTTCAAAGCAAGTAGCGCGCAACAATTCACATAAAAAAAAAAATAAATAAAGTGGAAAAACTGCTTCACTAATTGTCTTTTTATTTGTGCAGTAAATATAATTGCGCGCTAATTAAAAAATTTATGCACAAGTGAAGTACGAGTGTAAATAAATTTATATACGCTTCTTTGCTTCTTTTTATATGTTGACCTTACCCTGCTCTGTCAATGAAGGTTGACCAGCACAAATTTAAATGTAATGAAAGGACGCACCAGCTGCCTAAATGCGCATGCAGCAGCACGGCAACGTGTCGTATACGCATTTACTTGCTGACTTTACACAATTTCGGGTAGCATAATTTGAATGCAGAGTGTATGCTGCTCATTAGCTGCTTTGGAACAATACTATCACAATCGCTTGCTGCTACCATATACAATCTAAACTGTTGTCGCTTTTATAGCATTTAGCTCCACTAAACAGACCATAATGATGTACGCATTTCAATGGCATTCGCAGTCATTGCTGCGTATCTACTACGTATTTCCGGGCTGGTGTTGATCACCATGGCTATCCTTTTGTTTGGACCGACCAGCATAAAGTGTTGTGTAGTATTTGTATTTGCTTTATACGCATAGCATGAACGATTGTGCTGTGCTCTTATTAGACGTATATGCACATAAACGAGAGACGTTCGAATAGTTTTTATTGTGAATTGTGCATATTATAGGCTGTGCTTTACATGTTTAAGCCTCTAAAGCTTTAACAGTAGAGCAGCCAGACAGAACGTTTAGTCAAACAATTACACAATTAGCTATCACTGTAGGGTTTGCCTTTAATTAATTTTGAATTAATTAATTTTTTTTTAGTTTCTTTACTAAATATTTTTTTTTAATTTTTCTATGAATTAACTTGTATTAACTTTTTAATAATTAATAATTTATTTATTTTGAATTAATTTTTTTATTTAATAGTTTTTAATTAATATTTTATTAATTATTTTTTGATTAATACATTTTTGTATTAAATAATTTGATAAAATTTTTCTACATTTTTTAATAATCAAATTTTGATTAACTTATTTTATTAGTTTTTAGTCAATTTTATATAAATAATTTTTTGTTAAATGAATTTTAATTAATTTATTTTATACTAATTAAAATTTTAATTTATTTTTTTATTACATAATTTTTAATTCATTAAATAAATTATAGCTATTTTTTTAATAATTTTTTTTTAAATTTATTTTTTATTAATAACATTTTAAATTCAATAATTTTTTATAATACATTTTTTATTAATTAAATTAATTAATTAAATCAACATTTTTTAAATTTTTATAAAATTTTTAATAATCAAATTTTAAATTACTAAATTTTATATTAATAATTTTTTTTGTTAAATTAATTTTATTTATTTTTTTTTTATACTGATTAAATTTTAATTCATTTTTAATTCAGTATTCATTAAATAAATTAAAGTTGTTTTTTAATAATTTATTTTTAATTAAATTTTTATTAATATGTACCAATTTTAATTCAATTAATTTTATTTAATGTTTTATTAATTCATTTTTTATTTACTTTTTAAACATTTTTATTGATTAAATTTTAATAAATTTTTTATTATTAATTTAATGTTTAATTAATTATTTTTTTTATTAAATCATTTTTCTATTAATTAGCTTGTAATAATTTTTTAATAATTAATTTTTAATTACTTTTTACTAATTTATTGTGAAATAATTTCTCTATTTAATAATTTTTAGTTAATATTTCATTAATTAAATTTCTTATTTACATATATGTACATTTTTGTACTAAATTTTTTTTTAAATTTTTATAAATTTTTAATATTAAAATTTTTATGAATTTTTTTTTTATTAATTTTTAGTTAATTTTATATAAATAATTTTCTTTTGTTAAATAAATTTTAATTAATTTTTTTTTTGTACTTATTTTGTGATAATTAAATTTTAATTCATATTTTTTTTACATAATTTTTAATTCATATTCATTAAATAAATTATACTTATTTTTTAATAATTAATAATTAATTTATTTTTTATTAATAACATTTTTAATTCAATTAATTTTAACTACTTTTTCATTAAGTTATTGTTATAAAATTTTTTTTAAGTTTTTATGAATTAAATATTAATAAATGTTTTATTATTAATTTTTACTTTAATTTTTTATTAATTAATTTTCAATTTATTTTTTTAATTAATTCATTTTTTTATTATTATTTTTTTTTTCATAAAAACGATTTAGCTTAGTGAATTTTTTTTTTTTTTATTTAAAGAAAATTTGACTTTATAATTCGTATTTAGTTTAACAATTGTAATATGAAATATACCTCAATAGTTCACTTGGGTGTTTGTGTTTTGTTTTATTTAGTAATTTTTTTTTATCAGTTTGTTCTGCATGTATATGTGGGACTAGTCTTGAAGTAACTATATAGTATTTAAATATGGAACTGGATTATCCTCATTAGGTGGAAGCCATTCAATAAAAAAAAAACATTATTTCATTTCTTAATAATTTTCTCGGAACTTTTAAAACAAGCCTCGTTTATATATATATGTATTATAATCGTACGCGCACTTGCCATGCCATGCTGAGCGTTGTATTGTATTTCATTTGCATTGTGTTCGAAGCGCAAACAGGATATTATTTTTAGAAACATTTTTGCTTTTTTGCTGCGTTCGGTAGCAAACAAAATCTAGTCACGTTTTAATTGAACTGCAAAATAAAGAAAAAAAAAGCGTTGAAACCTGATATTGGAACTAACAATGAAGGAAACGCCTGAGTGAAGAACAAGAAGCAACAGTTTCATATCCGGATATTATGCGTCGAAACGCGCACGCTTGAATCAGCTCGAAGGATTTACGCGACATTTGATGAATGATACGAAAATGATAAAAAAAAAAAATTTTAAAAAAGGTTTTGTCTTTTGATGGATTATGTCAGACCCCAGGCGTTCAGGTAGACACAATAGACACAAAGCATTATTAAGCCCAAAAATACCAAAACTCATTATTTGTGTGTGTGGTGCTGCTGCGTTCGTTAATTAATTATGCGATTGCTGCTCTGCCTATCAAGACGAAACTGAAATCAATTTATTATGCAGTCACCAGCGCTGATAATTATTATTATTATTTATTTGTAGTTCATTGCGCGCAAGCAAATCGAACTTTTGGCAGCTAATTTATTTGCCCAAATAAAACTGTCCAAGTAAGCAAAAAAAAGTTTTACGTGCGCTAAATAATTTATGTATTTATGTTTTAACTTCGGGTAAAGAAAAACAACAACAAAAAAAAGGTTATGCTGCCTGCAAAGTTTATTGCTTATTTAATACTAATTAGTCGCAAATGAGGCTATAACCCATTACGCTTAACTAACGCCACTGCTTGTGCGATTGATGTCTGTGCAGAACTTGTCAAGCCGTATAATTACTAAAACTTCAAAAGTTCCAAAAAACAAGCCATTTTCGAATGCTTAATTAAGTGTATTGAGCGCAATTTTCAAAGCATAGATTATTTATTTCTAAAGGCAAGCAAGTAACTATGAAGAATCGCCACAGGGCATAGATGGAGCGCAAAAAGAAAATTGTAGTAATTTATTAAAGTAAAATTGCTTGTCATGCTTGTAGCGCAAATAGGAGCAAGAAAAATGACAGCTTTTATAAACAAATACACATACATACATACATACATGTGCGCCTCTACAAATACTCGTACTCAATCAAAGACATATAAATTGCTACACTGTCTGCCTCCATGTATTCTATTTCAACTGTTCGCAAGACTGTTGCGCTTCAGTTTCAACAGAAACATGTTTACTCAATTAATTTTTTACACTAGAAGAACATATCCACAGCAGGACGAATGAACAAGCAAAAGAAATTGTGCTGTCGAATAGTCGAGTTGGGAATAATTTCGAAACTGCCCCTAGAAGTATGCACTACAAAGCAACAATTCAAACAGAAAGCAAAATTTTGCAAAAAGGAGAAAGAAAGCAACAACGTGTAGAAAGAAAAGCGAAAATAGAGCCATGTAAATGTTTACTGCTAAAAGGAATTTGTTTGCTGTGGCAATTGTATAGCGCTATATCCTACTCGTCCTTCTTTCACTCTCTTTCTATTTCTCATTTAACATATTCGGAAATGTACTTGTTTGTGTGTTTACCTAAGACTCTCTCACTGTGTTGGTTTTTGTCTGCATAATTGTTTCTAATCTCGTTGAGCAAATAGAAAATTTAATTTTATATTCTTTTTACTTCAATATTTTTGTAAATGATATATTCATTTCGAGAGCAAGCTTGTAGCACTTTGGCTTTAGCCAAAGGCAATCAAAGACTCCGTCTGAGTCTAAACGAGCAGATAAAATTTAAATTTGTGCTAAAAATAATAAAAACCAAAATAGAACAAATCCTTACTTTCTTCTTTAGTACTAATTTCAAACTAATCCATGACTATTTTACTTCTTTTTCTTGCAGCCCTTCGCTACAGGTGCGAATGAAAGTGTAATTAAGGCGGTTGAAAGTATATACAAAACAGAGAAAAAAGGACCAAAATATAAGAAACAATTTTGCTGCTGTACTGAAACTAAAAGCAAGGGATAACGAAATCAAAGCCAAGCTAATTTTGAATACCTTGTGCACATTTAAAGCTAAACAAAAGCAAAAAAAAATTAAGCTCAGCTAAACGATTGCGTCTACTCAAAACTACGCAAAATAATTTTCCAAGTGATTAATTTCGAAATTCAAAGGCAGACGACAAAAGCATCCAGAGCGAGCGTAGCCAACGACATAGAGTGCAACAATTTAAGCCAATTAAACGTCTAACGAGTGGCCACAATTTTGAAAATAAAACCACAACAACAAATGCCGCCATGAGTTTCCTCAGCTCTATGCAACAATATGTAACAAGTGGCATTTCCAGTCTTGGTCTTGGCAATCGACGATTTTCGCTTTCACGTCAGGAATCTAGCGAACAGGAACGTGCTGCTGCTGGCATTGGAGGCAGTTCAGGCAGCGGCGCAACACACGCCTCTGGCAGCACCGCTGGTATTTTGCCTGGCGCACAGGGTGGACAACAACAGCAGCAACAACAACAAACGCAGCAACAACAGCTCAGCAATGCGTCCGGCACCATTTACGGCGCACCAGCAGCACCAACAAACATTGTTGGCGTAGGCGGTATCAACGTTGGCGCTGGTGCAAATACCTCGAATAGCAATTATCCTGCAGGCGGTGTTGTAATCGGCAATCCGAATGCGAGTAATCCATTATTGGGTGAGTACAAAAAAAAAACAAAACAAAAGTATGAGGTATGTGGGTCAGATACATATGGCATACGAAGTCGACATTGGTGGTACTTGTATGTGGTACACTGTGAGTTGTTGGTCGTGGTGTTGCATGTTTTCTTTTGATTTATTTGTAAATTTGCTGCTGTAGGCGTATAAAAGCATACAAAAAGAAAAAAATATGCGTTTATTAAATTCCAAGTCGTCGTCAAGGCATCGAAACAATAAAAAAATATTTAGCTGTTGGACATAGACGCCGCCGCCGCCATTGTGTCAGCTTAATTGTTGTAATTATTTATGATTGAGTATAAATATATTTTTTCTTTGCTGCTGCTGAATGGCGTCATATAAATAATTAAAAACAATTTTTATATATTATGTATACGCCCCGTTGAAGCATTAAGGATTTATTTGACGTAAATGGAGATAATTATAGATAATTATAGATGGTGAAGAAATGAAAGAAGCTGCACAGTTTTTAAGTATATAATATAAAAAATTTGCTACTGTTGCTATTTTATTGGTAGGATGTAGGCTCTTAGTAAGAAGGCTGTTCAGCTTGTCTGGCTAACTGAGCATCAGTGTATTGTTGGTTATACTGAAGCGCACAAATTGGTCACAGAAGAATCTTTTTTCCGGAAAAGATTAGTGCAAAGGCTGAAAATCTCAGATACTTTGCCAATATATATATTTTTTGGCAACCATATTTTATTTCCTGATATAAATATGTTCACACTGCTACATGATGCTCATTTTATCAATCTTGATTATGCGTACTATGAAGTCTGCAAGATGTTTAGTTCTGATTATTCTTAATAGCTAAAAAAATTTGTTTCCACATTCAATGTTCAATACATTGCTTTAAACTGCAAAATGCATTATTGATGATGTTGCTAAAGAAATAATATAACTTTTCTGATTTTTGCTCTCCTAAAAATTCCTGGAAAACATTTTACAATAATATGCATACTTGAACAATTTTAAAATCAATTTTAATACTGCTAAACCACAAAAAACAGCAAAGCATAAAAACCAAACACCAAACCAACATATGCCAAACACTTACAAAAGAGCTCAAAAAACAAAACTTTTGATTGTTACTTCTTCGAACATTTATTACGTATACGCCTCATGTGTCACCGACAACCAAGCATATGGAAAAAGTTCACAGCCACGAAAAGTGCAAGAAAATCTACATATGTATAACTGATTCGAATGCAATGCTTTAACACCTTAACCTACACACCAGATCCAGAGAGATTTCCATCGATTTAGAAAGCGCACGAATAAGTATGATGGAACAGTCGAATGAGCTGTCAGCATTGACTGCGACAACTTTGACTTCGAATGAGCAAGTAAAAGGCAACGAAACAGAAATCTTATAAATATGCCAAAGCCACAGCAGCAAAATAAAAATAAAAAAAAGAATAAACAAATATATTTTCTGTAAAGTTTTGTGCATGCACAAACTAAAACTCAGATATGCATAAACAAATAACTACAAAACCGCAAAACAGAAAAAAAAAAACAGAAAAAAAAAGGAAAAAGATTGCACAACAAAATGCCACAGGAGCAGCAGCACCAAAGGACACATATTTAGTATATATAGCGCAATCAACATATGCTGCTGCTTCAATAAGTATAACTACATCGACTACTAGTATATCCTCGTCGTCCTTGTCGACAAACTCGTCGTGCCATGCAAATCTAAATCCAAAACTTATGCAAATCGAGAATGGCAGCAAGTTGCAGAAATTTGTTTAGGCGTATTTCATGTGTAAGTGTGTGGTGGTGTGTATCTAGCAAACATCCGGGCGTTGCTCATACGACAAGTAGTTGCATGTACTACAAGCGCATATAGTAGCGCTTAGATAGGATGCATCGGAACAAAATGTAGAAAACACGTTTAACTATGTTGAAGCCGACGCTTAAATACACTTTAAATAAATAATAGTAGCAAAGCTTTTCAATTCTTTACACTTTAAGAAAATTAAAATAAATTGTTGTCTTAAAATATTTTGGTGCAACTGCTGACATTTTTTTATAACAATTTAGTTCTCAAGAGTAGCAGCTAAGCCGGCTATCTATGCTTGGGAAAAACATGCGTCAAATGGGCTCTTTACGCAAAATCGAACCTAGTAGCAAGAAGAAAGACCACAAGTACACTCATAGGTAAATTAAATATCGCAGAAGTGAGACATAATTATGAGCAGGGTTGAAACTGAACTGAATACTTTATAAAGCATGTATCGTCACCATCAAAAATTATACATGATTGAATAATCGTTATGCAGAATTAGCTGATACTTATGTTGTATGACATGTAGACCATCTCTCAGTTGTTGACAGTTCAACATGACCTTATGAAGCAGGAGTTCTTCAGTTAAGGAAGGCAAGGCTATGCTTAAAAAAGCTTACCTGGCAACTAGTCGACTTTTTGATGAAAAGCAGATTCCATATTACTTTTATCAGCTAAAGCAAGTGTAACTATGCCGCATAGTAGTCAGCAGTCTACAACACACTATTCGACTGAAGGATATCCGAATGATGCGTTGGGTATGGATGCATTGTGCGCAATGTGTACGAACTATTGATTATGGTATGCCACTTAATCTTCTCTATGTCGAATTTGATCCAGCAGTCCACTAAACAGAGAACAGCAGCATCAAAAAACGGTCGTCACAGAATAAAGATTCAATCTTCTCGACAACATTTCGCAATGTCATCACTGCCAAGACTATGGATTATAAGGAATCCGATTTTATAAAAAACGTTAGATTTCTAAAATACGTTAAAAAATATCCCAAAACTGGCTGCATCTAATTGAAAGATGTTCCTGCTAAATGTGAATACAGCACACATGTCCAATAATAAGCGTAGTTTGGGGTACAAGCATTTCCTCAAATGACTCAACGACTGCGAATTTATGTGTGAAATGCCAAAATGAGCCCAAATGAGCTCAATATCTATGTTTATAGTCAATACATCGACATTTTATTGATCTGGAAGCGAACCTGCTGACCGCATACGGAATGAAGCAGCTGTCATTATAAAATCGAGATCGACTTTGAAGCATTATCTAATTTTATCTTTAACTCAGCACAGTGCACTGCAATAAAGGTTGCTACTGATCAGGATGAAGTAGTTTTTGCTGAAATTCGTTTGATTAAAATAAAAAGACGATAGATTCATTGCACTTTGAATGCGAGATTATTCGAAATATTCATTCATTCATTCGAACTATCCGAAAATTCGAATAAATTTGAATACAAAGACTAACGCAGCCAAACTGATGTTCGCGTGCAGGAATCCTAATGAATGCATGCGTGCAATCAAACTTAATTTAGTGTGAATCTTTATATGTATTTCGTTTTGAACACAAACATGCAGAGTTTTAGTTTGCACTAGCATCCGAACAGAGATTAGGAGAGGTCTCAATATGGTCAAGTTATCTCAGGAAAGCGAATATACTTCGACACTAATACAGACTTCAAAAATTACAAATTTCGTATCCGATGTCCATAAATCAAGAAAGAATACTCACTTATAATAGTCAGTCGACATAGCTGTCGTGTTTCCACTGTAAAAACTACGTAGTTCTACGTAGACTTCTCACATAAACATGTGATATTCTCAGTGAGATATGGTACGAAAGTTTATACAACATACTAACATATCTTCAATATAAACTCTTCGACAAACTGTTAATACACTTTCCATGCGTCTGTTGAAAAAAACCAAAAAAGAAAAAATGTAGGAGTATGCAACGCAAATTCGTTACAAATCGAGGACTATGCAGGATAAGCGCAAAGAAAAAAAAAACAGTTGCTTTTTGATTTACTTCTGTGTCTTCAGCGTTGTCCTTGCACTGCCGCATTGTAAACGAAATTGAAATTGGCTCATCCATTTGCATGCAACAGCACCACGAATGAGCGGTTTTCCTGTCAGTCTGTCCGTCTGTTCGTCTGTCTGTCAGTCTATCTGTGTGTGTTTTTTTTTTTTTGCTTTATAACGCTGCACTTTGGTTATATACTGGCATGTGTGTATCTACATGTAGTCGCCCACACACATGTGTATTTATATCTGTCTCAGTGCTCGTAAATGGCAACAGTAATATCCTTGTTTGTGGTAACTTTGATGATGACTTTTGCTTGTTTCACTTCTTGTTGCGGTACTGCTTAAATTTTGTGCAAATTTTCATGCTACAGTACTCGAGTGTCGAACTTAGACATGCACAGACACTTGCGCACATTTTAAAATATATACATATGTATGTAGATATACTTAGTCTGTCAGTTACTTGTACTAGTCCTGTGAAACGTACTAGTTGTAAAAATATTTCATGTACTTTACCAAATATAATGCAGGACATAGCGAAAGAGCTCGAGAAGCCGCAAAGTTGTTAGTTCAAAACGAGCAAGAAAAAAAAAAGATGTAAAAGGACTTAAACTGTAACATTTTATTTTCATTACGTTGGACTTCCTTGCAGTTGCAGTGCAGTTTGCTTGAAGTACTTCTTAGTTGTAGGTTACATATGTACATTTTTATACTATATATTGTAATGCATGTCAAGGTTGTGGCTTGCAGAAGTTTTACTGTCTCAGTTGCTCCGTTTGTGTGTGTCATCTGGATGCAGCTGGCTGGCGCGTAACTTCTTGCTTTAACGAGTAGAGCTTCTAAATTTAAGTACATAAAATTAGTTTTTTTTTTTTGTTTATACTCGTCTAATATAGTAAGGACATTTTTCTTTATATTAGATTTTAATTACTGAGTTTGTGCTTATGATACTTTTTTAAAATATTCCTGTATGTTTGTGTATATTGAATCACACTCATAAAAAATGTATGAAAATAATCTTTAAATGAGCATTGCCAAGAGAAACTTATAGCCAAGGATATAATGTCGTAGTATGCACAAAAGTATAGCTCTCTTCGTCAATTTCACTCTGTACTAGGTGGGTTGAGAAATAACCGCCTTGGCAAAGAAAAAAGAATGTTTTAAAATATTTTTTTTTAAATTTTCAATGTAGTCCGCTTTTAGATCGATACACTTATTCCAGCGATGTTGAAAAGTTATTTTCCGGAAGGTCTGCAAAATACTTTTCCGCGGCATCGATGATCTCCTCGCGCGAGCTGAACTTTTTATTGATAAGCCATCTTTTGAGGTTTTGGGAAGAGATAGTAGTCCAAGGGAGGATGGATGAGGAAGCAATTGGGGCCCTAAATCTTTGCTTTTAGCCATGGTTGCGATGCTCTTGTATGCCGGCGTATTGTTTTGCAAAACAAAATTTTTTTTTCGCTCCATGTGAGGCCGTTTTGAATCGATTTTGGCCTTCAATTGCTCGAATACTGCGCAGTAATACTCACTGTTCATGGTTTTTCCTTTTTCGAGATAGACTACTAAGAGTATGCCTTGACAATCCCAGAAAACGAACGCGATGAGCCTCCCTCGGCCGCTTCGGCACACTTGTGCCGACTTCAATCCATTGCTGAGAACCTATTCTGTTCTCTGGCGTGTAATAGTGTATCCAGGTTTCATCAACAGTTACCAATCGATGCCAAAAGTCCATCCGATTCCGCATCAACATGGCCAAACACTTTCGAATTGCGTTCGCGTTTGTATTTTTGGTCTGGAGTCAGCATGCGTGGCACCCAGCGGCAGGATTATTTTTTCATCTGAAGAATCTCGCCAGAAATGTGGCGTATGCGCTCAGTACTAATCCAAGTAGCATCTGCTAGCTCGCGCACCTACAATTTACGATCTGCCAATACCATTTCATGTATTTTTTTGAAATTGTCCTGTTTAACTGCATCGAAAGGCCTGCCGCTGCGGACTTGGTTGGCAGTGGAGATTTGGCCGCCACGAAACCAATATTTCACAGTGTAATCTGAAGAAGCATTAGCGCCAAAATATTTATCCTATTTTTGTTTTCTTCCTTCGCTATTTTGACTATCCAAAAATATTGTTTTATAAGAGAACGAAAATCGTTTGCTATTGCAGCGCATTCTGGCGGTGAAGGAGGTTACTTTTCACCCCAATTAGTAACATATATTGAAAAAATATATTGTCATATGCAATTATTTTTGAAAGCGCAGACAAAATGGCAGAACTTTTCTAATCATTTTGGCATTTTTCTCATCCAGAGTAGAGTTATGAAATATTTTCCGCAAAAGTTTTGTAAAGATGTTTTACATCATGCGAGAATGGTCATTAATTAGGCTGATATGAACTTCAATTTATTATTGTGGATGAAATCTTCTTGAAAATTTGTTTTTCATATAGAGCCAACCGTTTAAAAGATTTCGGTTTACCATATTTTAGGCTTATTACACATACATAGCCACACACTTAAGATTACAAATATTTTTGTTAAGTGTTTGGGTATCAAAACTTTGATGTCAAAGTAAATATTTTAATTCTTTGATATTTTATACAACAAAAATTATTTAAATGTGCTTTTCTAATACACAAAGTTGTACATAGAGGAGCAATGAAATACATTTTTACACACACACACACACACACACATTCAGAAAATATTATACAAAAAAAAATGCAAAACTTTTCACTTAAATTCATAATTCACAGAAATCGCTTTGTCTGCATAAATAAATTTATTTCGTAGAATTTTTAGAGAATTACAAATGAGTTTTATTTTATTAAATATTAAACTCTGTTGAAAGCTATGCAATAAGTCGACAGCTTTATCTGCATTTATCATTTGTTGCCATTGTTACTTAAAATTTTAATTCTATGCATTTTCATTTAGGTTATCCAAAAGTTGTACCACCGCCCGGCACCACAAATTCTGCAAATAGCACACCCATCGGCTCACGGCGGCAATCTCGTGCACTCGAATGTCTTGCACCGCCACGTACTGGATCCTTTCGCCAACGCAATTCACCGCTACATCAACCAGATCCGCCACCACGTCCACCGTTGGCATTCTGCAAGCGTCGTCTATCCTGGCCTGAGGTCGATCCACGCTCAAATTCGGGGTAAGTTCTTCTTGCACAAACTTTGCATACAAACAAATTCATTATGCATTATTAATGCAATCTATTCACTTACCAAAATGTTTTCAAACTTGTTTATGAGTGCAGCTGCATGAAATATTTATTTTTAATTAGTTGCAACAAAAGCCAGCAGCATATTTACTTAGTATAATTAATAAGCAAGCAAGCAAGTAATTGTGCTGCGGTGGTGGGGCAACAGATAGAAAAACAATTTAATTGTACAACAACAAATGGCTTGAAGTGAGTGCAATTTAAAAATAATTGAAATGCATAATTTATGCGTGTACTATCTAGCAAACCCAAGCTGTCCAAATGTAAGGTTGCTTTAAATAGGTAATGTGAAAATTACTTTCATTGCTTTCTAAAAATTTGTCTGGCCTTCATCATAATTATATAATTAGAAAACTTCTGAACAAAGTTGCAAAGCACGGTAATCATTTGAAAAAACTTTCGTTGCTTCTTTAAAAATTCACGAAAAAAACTTTTTTACCCAGTATGAACTTTAGAATTTTCAAAATGAAAGATTTTGCATGCTGCCATTAGCTGTTACCTTTCTCTATTAATATTTGATATAATATATATATATATATATATCTTAAAAATTTGTAGCGCACTAAAGTGCAACATGCACGCAACCACACCGTTTTTCATTAGTCAAATTTTTCATTGTCTACACTTGGGCGCTGAGCGTGTTGCATACAACAGAATTCGCTTGAAACAGTCAACTTTGCATAATTAGATACTTTTTAAGCACGTTAAGTGCCACGGTATAAAGCATTTTATAATTTTTTTTTCTCAGAAACGCACCTGACATAAGCAGCTAAGAAGATTTACCACGAAAACTAATTGCGCGTTCAAGTTATGGCTTGGTTTCTTTTGATGATATCAGTTTTTAGCGAATTTTTGTGCAGGAAATGAGGTTTACTGAGCATCGCTTATGGCAAAGTTTCTTTCGTTTTATATAAAATACAAAAATGAAAGGTGAAATTGTAAGATAATGAGTAAATATTAAGCTATTAAATTTATAAAGTATTGTGCATTTGAAAGGTTTGGAGAGTTTCTTTTAATTATTTCAATTTAAGAGCCTTTATATAGATGAACAGTTAATAGCTATTCTTTGCAACGACTATTAAGCTGAATTTGCAGAAGATAGCTACTGCAGCAAGCTTGCCATATCATTGTAAAAGTTTTTACCAGTACAACTGGATTTATTGGCCTTTGTTATTGGAAATATTGTATAGTGCTGATGACTCAATAGGATGATGATGCATTGATGTACGTCTAGTGTATGTTATGTATGATATGTTATGTATGATATCAACATATCAAAATATGTTATCAATAATATGAAGATCATAAGTAAATGGTACTCACTCCTTAAAAGCAATAAGCTAATAAAAGCAAAGCATTTCAGTCGAAATAGTCACCGGGTCTTGATGAGATTTCTAGAGAGACGTGTTAAAGCACCTGCCAGCATACAGTAAATGTGTCAGTGATGGCTACATTCCTGCCAGCGTAATTGTGCAATTGAGTTCTCTAAAAAATTACCGCAGTAATTCGTGCGCTTAATGGTGTAGCATTCTGCTCCCAGTTCTTGACTTGATCCCGAGCGGCTGAATGTTTTAGTTGAAGACTAAATATCTGTTAGACAGTTTGGCTTTTAACCTAATAAATCTGCAGAAGATGCTTGAAGGTATGTGGCAGACAGTGTCAAGTTCATCATATCTAAGCATTTCCTTAGTATTTTTTTTTTTTATATTCATTTTAAGGATTTGGTTTTTTTGTTATGGCAACGTTCTTGGGAAACTTCGTGCTCTGGATCACTGTGAATTTGGTTCGAGGCTGCCCACATGGCTCCATCTGCGAAGCAATCTATATAATATATTTCCTTTAATATTAAATGATCTGCTCTTTATTGTTGAGAAAAGTAGATCATCGGAATATGTCATAGAAGATTCATCTAGGATAATGCTGTCTCCTGAACCAAAATCCCCAAAAAATAGACTTTAGCTTTACTTTCATATTATTAATGTTCATTTTAAATGTAACCGAATAAGAGTTTTGCTGTGGAAATTTTAGCCACATATGTTAATACCAACAACACTCGATTCTACCTTGATTTCTCACTTATAAGCAGAGACTAAGTGCTAGTAATATTCTGAAAAAAAAAAAATTAGGAGTAAAATGCGACTGCCCAGCTGTCTTTAGTGAATAGATTCGCGTTGAATATGGTTTTTTTTTTATCAATTTTTATAAGGACTTCACGTAACATTAAACGATGCTAAGTGTGTTAAATCGCTGGATCTTCAAGACCAGTTGACATTTACGATAACAACAATCGTCCTACAAGGATTCTCCTTTGCAAAGTTCTAAGTGTTCACTAAATTTGTAGCTCGTAATGATGTAGTTGAAGCACCATGATTTCTTATTGTATGGTGTTTAGCCTCAACTTTCGGTGTAGTGTTGTGTTACGAAGGACACCCTGCAATCTAGCGAAGACTTCTTTTTTGCAGCTTTTGCATTCGCTGCCTGTGTGTATCGTACATCTTCAAATAGGAGTCAAATTAAATTATTGCAACAGTCGCAGCGCACTTCACGGGCTGGACAGTTGAGAGCTTCTCTCGCACTTTTACTTATAGGACTTGATCAAATAGGTCCAGTTTGGTATGACTCTGTTATACAAATACGGCTGGATTTCACCAATAGTTTGAAAGATGTCGTTCTTCAGTTGATTAATTGTTGTCTAAGGCCATTAATTCGTTCCATCTTGACGGCTATTTACTCCTTTGGACAACGCGTTCTGTGAATTTTTCATCCAATAACTCCTGTGTAACATCCATGGTGTCAAATTTATTGCTATTCAATTGAGAACATAAAAACGCGGCAATTTTTTCATATGCTTCAGTACAGAATATGATTTTTTCGGCAAAAATTTGGATTTATTTCAAAATTTCAGTGACGCAATCAACGAACTTATGAGAAGCTTAGTGATAGTAAGTACTTATGCCAATTGATTTTTACCGATATATGGTATGCACAAGTCTTATGAACGATGAAGAACCAGATTTTTGTGTCTTCAGCTACATTTTCAGCTACTTCAGCAATGTTCTCGCTTAACTACATGCTACGGCGTCGTTTGTTTAAAGATTTATTGCTTCATGCTAAAATGCAGTACACAAACTTCAAACATTTACATCATTCCCGAATGAAAAGAAAGTTAAAAAAGCTATCAAAATTCAAACAATTCTATTGAGAAATCTTTAATAAATGGCAAACATTATCTCTTAAAGCAGTTATATCAATTTCATTTTATAATTCGCAATCACATAAATGCCAAATTAACCCAACCACAAATGTCAGAATATTTTAATGGAATCACGTATTTTAATACAATAAAGTATAAAGCATTTATGTTTATTATTTTGTAATCAAAACAGAGAGCATTTAATATGCCCAGCGGACAAAAATGTTCGCTTTAATATGTAGCAACAATAGTAAAATTAATTATTAAACCACAACAATTATGCTGCACTTTAATCCCGGATTTCTTTTTTTTTTGCATAATTTTTTAATGGCAACAATTATATACAAATATAAATAAATATAATATGTAAGACTTATGCGTGCTAATATCGAATTGCGCTACTATTTTATACCCTACATTGTTTCATATTAAGTTGTGCAGCTATGACAAACGTTAAAAGACAAAGAAGTTAAAATTTGGCGAATTCAACGTTTTCTAATATTCAGCGATAATTGGACTTTTATTTGTTCCGAATACTGCGAACCGATTTATTTCGCACTTTGTCCTTTCATCATGGATTGTTGGTTTGCTTCTGGTGATAGTTTGTGCAATTTCTCTAACAGTTTTTCAGCAACAAGATTTATTCGCTTGAATTTCGCATCTTATTCAGTTTGCAAGTTTTAAAGACGCTTCATGGCCTTCCAATCGTAGCAGTATATCTGCCTCAATGGTAAAAGTTTGTCATCGTTCTCAAAACTGGGCCGACATTGTGAGTGTATTTTTAAAGTTAGACAATTTTTAGCTTTTGCATCTGCTAGTAGCTGTAGCAGATGCCGTTTGAGTTGCCAAAATTGAAAAATGATTTGGAATTGTGCCTGAGTTTAGTCCTCAGAGGTCAGGTTAGAAGAAAATGTGCAACTCTATCGACATAAAGCATTCTGTCTTCTTTGACCGACTTTCAGATAACTTTACCCTAAGAAACTATAATAGTTTGATAAGCTTTCTGGTGATGTCACTCATTCATGGTTTCTTTCTACGGTTTTCCAATCCAATAGTTTCTTCGGCAGACTTGATCTAAAGTTTGGTACTCTGCTAACTTTTGTAGTGTATATGAAGTACTTGCAAATATATGTTACAAGCAGAAGAAGGTGAGGCGATGTCGTAAAGTATGATGAACTATTAAAGACGAGTAGATATAGATATATCAGTCTGTACGTCTGTCCGGCTGTTCGTATAAAAAGCTAGATCTTGGAGACTACAAGTGCTAGAACCTTCAACCTTTGAGTATTTAGATTTTCCTATTCATTCTTCAGATCACTTGTTTTCAATGAACACACTAATTCTTCTTCCATCACCAGTAGCTAGCATCACTCGAACATTAAAATGTTTTGCATGTTTTACATGATCTTTATATGGATCAATTTACAGGTATACAGTTTTAAAGTTCCATTTGCAAATTCTTGATTCGGTGAGAATCGCATCAAGTTATCCTGCTTTTTTGCAATGCTTTTTTGCAATGCATTAATAACAACAGCACTGGTTGTGCTAATAGTAACATGATGCGCTCTTCTTCTTTGATAAGCCTAAGTACTACTCTTGTCGACGTTTGCCAGACAGACTCAGTCATTATTATATAGCTATTCAGCTGCGTTTCTTTGAATTTGACTAGTAAGTGTATACCTTTCACTTCTAGACAGAGTCTACACTCAGTTACTGGGGACAGACTTTGTTGTAATAATATCTGGCTCGTAAGCTAGCTCGTGAGCACTCTTAGGTCTGCTCTGCTGAGGTCTCCTCGTATGTTTCTATTTGACTAATAAAGTAGTAGAATTTGTTTAGCTTGCCGAAGTTCAGCAATTCCGCGACCACTAATGAAAGGCAACCGTCTTCCTCAGCATAGTTTCATAATCTTACAATTGGTTTTGTTGCAGAGCTGCATTAAGTGTGTTAAGTATTAAAAAGTTTTTACGGAGTCCCAAGAAGTATTTAAGTTATTCCAGACATGTTATGTTCGTTAGTTTTTACTAAATTATGAGGATCTAGTCTCAGATACAAGGATCTAGTCTCAATATGCGCAAATATCAACATCATCAATAGTATCACCTTGCTATGCATAAATATATCGAATGAGTTGGAGTACAGCGGATTGTTTGTATCGAGCGTTGTGTAGAATGTACGAAAGGTCAGTAGAAATTTATTCAAAATTTAAAATTCAAAATTGGCATTCAGCAAGCGACTCAGAAATTTCAAGATAGCAGCTAAATTTGAGTAAAATATCTTTACTATATTCCCCGCTTTGGACAAGTGATCGTATGATGGCCAAATGTGACAATCGTTTAGTCTTTAGATTGTCTTCAGATTGTAGGAAGTTAGACTGAAAGTTCAGAATAAAGTTTGGCTAGTATCAGAGGCCTATTGGTCTGTTTGGCTGTGAAAATAATGATTAAATTCCTCTATGAACTTGATATTTAATCCAGTTGCGGTCAATTTAGTCAAAGGCCTCAGCCAAGCACTGAGCGATAAGCGATAAGCGATATTGGTTTTAATTATTGTCAACAACGAAACCCGTTGTCGATAGACTTCTTTTTAGATATATGCATAGAAAAAAGCATAGAAAAACTTATCAAGAATCCAAATAGAACTCATCTAGAAACTATAATATTCCAGCACACAATATAACTAATAGGCAAGTATTTATATATATAAAAAAAAAAAACTAATCAAATTTTAAATACATGTCACAAAGTGGCATTTCCAATTACAAAAATAAAAATATATAAAAAACAAAAATCTGTATTTGATTAACAAATTCCAATTAAATTAGCTCTTTGCACTTACACGCCTAAATGCCTAAATTAAATACAGCAAATATTTGCATTGATTGTAATTAGATTTCATGTTTATTAGACAAAACAAATTGCATGCCAATAATTAATTTATGCGCTTTAATTAAATTGCATAAAGAAAATTTAAAGCAATTTAAATTCTACTCAAACTTGCAAGCGATACACAAATGCAACAAAAGTTGCCATTGTCATTTCTCAAAGTATCTCAAAGTGCACTTATCTATTTTCTCCACTTGTATTTAATAGCAAATAAAATTTCAACAACAAAGCTAAAAATGAAAGAAAAACGTTCAATCAAACTGAGAAGAAAAAAAAAGAAAAGAAAAGAAAAGCGGAAAAAAAACATTGTTCAACAACTTTCAATTTCTACTTGACCGAAAATTTTTAAGACTCAAAATCGCATGCAGAATGATACACAGTGAAAATAAACCAAATCAAGCGAAAGTTTAAAATTAAATTCTATCTTTTTTTTCCTCTTTTCTTTCGCCTTTATTTTCCATTCTGGCAAGTTCATTGTTGGTTGATATTTTGCTGTTGTTGTTGGAGGCAGCGCATAAAGAAATAGAATAAAGAAAAATGAAATGAAAATTGCTAACGAAACTTTCAACAATGATGAATGATGCAGAGCAAGGAACAAAGTCAGCTATTGTCCTGTGCTGCAGTAAAAAAAAAAAAAAAAACTAAAGCAAAAAAGAAAAGAATTTGGAAGCTGACTCAATGCAATGAAGAGCAGAGTAACTCGCTAGCTGAATGGGTCAATGTCTGGCTGACTGTCTTTATGTCCGTCTGTCCGCTTGGCTGACTTTGTCATTATACAAAACAAATTATGTGACGACGAGTTTGTATTTTTTTTTTTTTTGCAACTTTTGAACTCAATTTTGAAATGTGTGCCTTTCGCTTGGCTTTGGCTAAAAATGTGAAGTCAACTTTTAGGCGCTGCCGGCGGATTAGACTTGCAAAGGTAGTAGTCAACGCCATTGCCGTTCAGTATGTCCTTTTCGCCATTTATAACGCGTAATCCGCTTAGTCTTAAAGTCGCAGAGTAAAAGCAAAAAAAAAAAAAATAATCGCAGCATACGCAAAATTTCACATTTCAAAGTTGAGGTCGCGGCTCATTGCTTACTTAATTCACACTGCTGGACTTGTTTTTTTCTTTTTTTCTTTTTAGCTTTTTAAGGCTATGCTGTAGCATGTTGCATACCAATAAACTTTTACATACAGTAGCACAAAAAAAAAAAATCGTCTATAATTTGTATACATACAACTTTTTCACTTTGTCGGCGTTTTTCAAAGTTTTTATTAGTTTATACCAAATCATTTTTGTTTTTCTTCTTCGTTTGGCAACTGCGCTAATAATATGCGCAGTTTTATGCTTCATTTAAGTCAATTTTTCTTTACTTCTTTTGCCCCATTTTCCTTCGCTCTTCTTGCTTTGTTCTATTTGTTCACATGTTTCAAGCTTACTTTTAGGTTTGTAACCTTTTTAAAGCTTCAACGCATTTGCAAATCGAGTAGAAAATACAATTTTTAAAAAAAATGCCCCTATGTAGGGTATATGTTGGAAAATGTGCGTGCATATGAAACTTTTCTATTTATTTAAGGGGGAAAGAGGGAGGTTAATATAATGAGAAAACGCTGAGTTTGCTATCATTCAGTTGTATTTAAAGTTTGCTTTAATTTTTGAGATATTTTTGTTTATATTCTGAGATAAAACTTCGAAATGCAAACTTTTGGTTAGATTTTATTTGTACATTTCTTAAAAGTTTTGTAGCTAAGCCATATGCCGTGTTGAATGAGATCTTAGATGATGATTATAACTCGCAAGAAGAATGCGAGTGTACTCGACTTCGAGATAGCATATACCTACTTAAATTTTAAATTATTATAATTTGGATTAGTACACCAAGTTAGTCGTTTCAAGCTAATTTAAACCACAAGTAAATGTTTTTCATTCAAAAACCCAAAAAGAGCGAAAGATTTCTATGGACACTACACGTTCTACTGGGTCGATATGGAGATATATGCAAAATTGTATTAGCATTGTGTAAGCTTTATCAAATTTGACCTTTTCAGCTAAAATAACAAGAAAAACCAAAAGTGTTTCATGCCAAAACTTACAAAGGAGAGACAGGTTTTTATTGGTACTACTCCTTAGAGGGAAGTTGGCATGTTCATTGTATACAAAGGAATGAAACAGACTAATTATCGAAAATTAAAAGCACTACTTTTCATGGTTTTTAAGTTTTCGATGTTCATGAATTGCCTTTTTGTATAGGGTCCAGATTGCATCATTATGGAATATTTTATAAGGATTAACGTAAAGTACATCAAATTTAGTGTTCCTAGCTGAATTACCAACAACAACCACATCTTAGTTGGAACAAAAAGTCGTTCGTATTTTCGTCTTTATTTCAAATCTTTATAAAATTGCGTAAGATCATCGAATTTATTTCGAAAAATCGCCGTTTCGATCAATAACTTGTTGCCAACGAGATTCCAACTTCATTATGCCTCGCTCATAGAAGCTTGCTTCCCCATTGGCAAAAAAGTGAGGCAGTCGATTTTCGCAAGCCTCTTTTGAGGCTAATTTCTATCCAGCTAAATCGTTCGACATTGACAGGAAGAGATGGTAATCCGATTGTGCCAGGTCCGGACTATAAGGTATATGCATATGGACCTCTCATCCGAACTCCCGGAGCTTCTGGCGCGTCACAATCGAAGTGTGTGATCTGGCGTTGTCCTCAATTCCTCTCACATTGCCCAATTATGGACGCTTCTGGGTGATGGCTGCCTTTAAGCGGTCCAGTTGTTTACAGTAGAAGACCGAAATAAGCGTTTGGTCATAGGGAAGCAGCATATAGTTCTGACTGTCAATCCGGGGTTAACAACCATTTCAGCCGCTTCGCCACCCTTTACCCACGACCGTTTGCGCTTCACGTTGTCGTAAGTGACGCACTTTTCATCGCCAGTCACCATTCGCTTCAGAAACGGGTTGATTTTGTGATGATTCAGCAACGATTCGCAGATGGAAATTTGGTCCATAAGGTTTTTGGGTGTCACTGATACGGCTGTTCCTTGATTTTATCGACATCTTCGACGACAGGTTTTCCAGAGCGTGTTGCATTTT
This sequence comes from Leucophenga maculata, assembly GCA_035044805.1. NCBI lineage: Eukaryota > Metazoa > Arthropoda > Insecta > Diptera > Drosophilidae > Leucophenga > Leucophenga maculata. The sequence continues at coordinate 2,832,944 of JAWNNP010003455.1, read as the reverse complement.
CTACTTCCTTCACACCAGAACGGAGTTGACTACTACCTTTCAGGTAGTAAAAATGTAAATTATGGCGAATTTCTTCTTTCGAGACCTTCATGTTCGAGCGTTAAATACGACTTTTGTTGCAACCTATTATTTGAGGAGTTTAGTCTAAAATTTCTAATTTTTCTGGAGACTGGAATACAAAGCATCGCCTCTGTGGAGCTATTTGTACTTGCCCTATAGGCAAAACTCTAATCAATGTTGTGATAATTTCTGCCATATTGTGGTTCTGACCACAGGTTCACCTACATACAATCCTTATAATAATCACGTCATCAAGGCTGACTATTAATGAAGTCGATGAACTTAGCTCTGACTATAGCTCGCTAATAGTTACAATTTTTATTATTAGTTAGTAGGCACTGCGACCTTAACAAGTCTATCGTAGTTTTACATTATTCGGCCCTGCTGCCTTCCTTACCTGTCACTTGGTAATTGCCAAAGTTTACGTAATCCAAGATAAGCTCCGGAGTTTCGTCATCTTATAGACAGAATCTGCAAGTGCTGTCATTCTCGATTCCAATTTGACAGTCAGGAAGCCCGATTCCATTCTTAGATGCTTCTTTTTTAAGACCGTTGCAAATTTCCGATTTCTTCTTATTGTAAGAGTCTAACAATTTTTTACTTCGTCTAAAGCCTTCGCAGTTCTTTCAGAAAACATTTCTTTATTCTCCTTCTCTTTTACCAGTATTCTCATTATACCAGGTCCGAGCACGCAAAAAAGGCTCTAAACCTGTGAATGGAGATGCCACTCCTTTTCTTGCCAAATCGTCTGCTTGCTCTTTTCCTGGTATGCCCACATAACCGAGTAATCTTGTTGAATCTTCCTAGATTGTTTAATTTACCTTTGCATTCCATGACCAATTTGGATTTGATCACAGTTGAACTTTCTGCTCTAAAAGTCGCCTGGTTTGTATCGCATATACATCTGCCTAAAAGATTACAAGTAAACAACACAAATTGCATACAAATCGCCACAGTTTTTAAAAATAAAATCCAGCAGTTTACTTACTACATATAAAGCAATCAATTGCAGTACAGATGAACAACTTAAAACATATTCAAAATATTGATTTTTGCTTCACCTACACAAAAGATTTTGTCTTAAAAGCTGCTAAAACCATTCACAGGCAAACATCTTGCGCTACTGGTATTCTTTATATACGAATCTGCTGTAAAATGTCTGCGTCCTGCCCGTAGTAGCATAAGCGTCAATGAACCCAAATTGAATGTCAGAAAATTTGTTACTAAATATTTGTAGACAATTAGCGACACAAACAATTTACTTTGAAATGTTTTACGGACAAATAAAACTGACATCAAGTAGACGACGCACTAAACTTGTACGGACTACAAATGGAGAGACTGACAGAGAAATGGCTGTGGTGCACAGACATTTTGTAAGACACTTGCAAATTTCTAAAATACAGAACAACAAAGCAAAAGGTTTGCCGCCATAAAAGATATTTACCCTCTTTAGTGTTGAAATAGGTATGACACGAATACAATAAAATACTTAAAATACTGAAGTAGGGTAAGGAAGGAAAGCGCAAAAATGCCAGCAGAGTAGATTTGATTTGTATTTTATGGCGAATACTTGTTAATACAAATAGCAGCCGAATTACTACTAGATTGGGCGTGTCGAAAGCGTTCTGTTGCATATGCTCAGTGAAACATATTGAGACATTTCAATACGAAGTCAAGTGTATGGGAATGTCAAATTAAATAACCAAAATGAAATTCATAACAAAAAAAATTTAAAAAAAAAGAAATAAGAATAATAATAAGAACACAGTATAATCGAAGTTTCTTAAATATTTAATCATAAACTGTGTCTGGACAATATTTCAACTAAAATTGTGTTTATTTCAATATAAAATTTGTAACACACAAATAAAGACGTCAGCGACCTCATAAAGTATATACTTGTATATACTTGTTCGGCTCAACAAGACGAAGCAATCCACTGCAAGCCAGCAGCTAGCAGTACTGGCTACTGCTAGCCAGCAGCTAGCAGTAGTGGCTACTGCTAGCCAGCAGCTAGCTGTAGTGCCTAGTGGTAACCAGCAGCTAGCAGTAGTGGCTAGTACTAGCCAGAACTGCTAGCTGCTGGCTAGTACTAGCTTGTATGGAACTTTTTAGACTTTTCTAAATTATGTATAAGTTAAAGTAATCGTCAGGCCTTTCAATGTTTTTTTTTTTTTTTTATGAAAGAATACCATTTTATTTATGCATATATTTTTCAGTACATATTAATATTATTTTATATCTCATAAGTTATGCGTCATTATCCTACTTAAAGTAATAAATATACAACTTATTTTTTCTTCTACTTCATATAGCGTACAGGAAACCGATGGCTCATATTTCGAGAATTTCACATCGCTTGGCTGGAAGCGTGAAAACCGACGCATGTCAGCGACGCGTGCCGCTGAAGCACGTGCAGAGGCTAATCCCGAGAACGAACGTGATCCGCCAGCGCCCGAGGAATCTATCGATCGACAGGACGAGAAGGAGACGCTCTACGTTGCTGTTTTGCATACAATTGCTAATACAGTAGGTGCACCAGCGCCTGGAGGACAGGTAAGATAACATATACGCTGAGAGGATGAGTGCGGAAAAAGGATGTGTCAGACAACCGAATACATAGACACAATATTAACTAGCTTATGTGCTAACGAGTTGTGTGAGTTGTGTAAGTATGAATGCAGAATTCTCACATATGTAAAGCGTTCGAGTGGCAAAGCTGTTGCCGCCTCATAATGCGAATGCTACTGCTGCTGCTGATGAGATTGCTGCGGGCTTTTGTTGGCCAAGTTAATGTTGCCGAAATGTTATCTTTGCACACAGAAGAAGAAGAAGAAGAAGTATGGCTTACCTTTTGGTCTCTGCGCCAATCTAAAATGTTTGCATAAAATATTTGATTAATTGGCGCAGGAGCAGGAAATTTGATGAGTAATAGTTTGCTAAGCGGCAACAAACCTTTCGAGATATATGTGTATATATGCTAAATTAAGCAAATGACTGCAGGGCATTTAGACGATTGAAGGATTTAACTATGCGCTTTATGCTTATAGTTGGGATAAGCTTGATGAATTGCTTTGAAACTATAATTTGTGCGAGTGGAATGTCAGCTTGTGTGTGTGTGTGTTTGTTTTTTTGTAATAATTAATTTGAAACTATTTATAAACTTAAATTTAATGCAAACAAAGTAAAGCATCTCTTTAAAGATTTTGTTACAGTTGCCATTCAATGAAAATGAAAAACGTTGCAATTCCACTAAATTAATCAACTTGTAGAATTTTGCAATATTGACACAAGCTTGGCATAGCATATCATTCCTTTAGCCGAATAGCTCAGCGTTGCTGCTGCTCTATTATAGCTGCCAGGACTGCGCTTGACTCGTTTTTCAATTATCGTTTTTAATTTAACAGTAGATATATTATTTGAGAAAATGAAATGAAAGACGTTGCATACATCTAATGAAGTCGGCAGTGGAGGAGGCAAGCGAGCGATGTGGCAAATAATAAAATTGCAGCGGGAAAATATATTTCAAAGCAGCAGCATTCGAAATAGAGGGTATAGGGCAGCTGTGTGGTATGATTGAATTGAAACTTTATAGCAAGGACACCAGTCAGTCACCAGTCTATGCAATTAAATACAGCTAAACAAACGGGCAAAGATATAAGTCATTATGACGCGCTGTCGCGTAAGCTGACATTATAGTTATAGAGCGTAAATTATCTTGGCATAATAATTGAAGACGCACAACTGCAGCTGACAGTGATGATGTTGACGATGTTATGCCGTTGGGCGCCATTAAGGGCTGCCACGTGGCGCGTTTTATTACCTTTTAATGGAATTTAATTACAATAAAAAAAATAGTTGTCGTCGTCGTCGTCGTTGTCTAAGAGTAGAAAGAAGTCTGCAATTGAGTGCGTTTCATAGCGATACGCTTTTTCTAATCTAAAATGTGCTAATTGAACCATTGATTTTTTTATTCATTAATTACTAATTATCTGAAGCAGAAATAAGGAGAGATTTAATATAGCAGCTTTTAGGTTATATCTTTTATGATAAATAAGTTTTTGATATTCATATGGATACACAGACAGACGGACATATCTATATCGAATCCACTACTTATAGCGCGTCTATACCTTTCAGTAGTCGGATGTGAATTTTTGTGAACTATTTTATTGGAATTTTCTTAAAATACATCATATTTGTTATTTTTAGCTGAATTAACAACTGCAAAATAAATTTTTGTTCTACAAAAACTCAAAAGTAGGCATAGGTTTATATGGTTAGAACCAACGCCTCCTTTGTGGGAAAGTATATAAATAAACAAACTTGAAGGAATATCTAAATATTTTCCAAACAATATTGGTTTTGTATGAGGTAACTATTCAGCTCGGTTATACATAAGCAAGTTTTCATTTCATATCTTATAAGAAATAATCCCTCAACAAGAACTTCTAATAAGTCGCTACAGCATTAAACAACTCAACTGTTCAAAAGTCAGCAATCTTACAAACTAATTTGCTGCGCAAATGCATCAATTAGAACAAATATTATTTCAAAAATATTGTCTTGCCTCATTAGTCTATACATTTCTCATATAGCTTGCCTGCTAAGTTATTTTTTTATCCATTGCCAAGTAACTCCCTACAATAGCAAGCACAAATTGTATTTGTATGGCAAGCAATTTGTATTATCTTTCCATTAGCATGTAGCATGCACATCAAATGGAATTTTTATTGTATTTCCGCATAATTTAATTAGTTTGAAATTTATATAAGCTTGCACACAAATAATAACAAATGAACGTTCGTTCTTTGGTACGTTCGTTCAGTGGCATGGTATGAAGGAGGCGAAATTGCGGCATGTCCTGCTTGAATTCCATGTTGTCATAGCAGCATATTGAAATCACATACAGTTGCAAGTACGAGTATAAATGTATATTCGTACACAGACAGAAGCTGAAGCAAGCTAGCAGCTTTAAGATACAAACTGGCAAGCAAGCAAATTACCATATTTTCTTATGAATTTTTTTTTCTTTGCTTATTTGGCATATGCTCTCGCTATTTCAGTCGCACACTACTTATGCGCAGCACCAAATTTTATTCGATTTAAATGCTATATCAATTTGATATTGATTTATTATGTTCAGTTTCCTTCTTGAACTCAAACTTTAAGTTCAAATTTTATTTTCTTTCTATATAATTTTTTATGTTTCAAGTGGTCTTTTTTGATGCTTCAAGTGGTTTTATAAGGTGAAAGGGCATATTAAGTTTATGTAAATGTATGTAAATGCGCAAAAAAGTAGGCGTATACGAGTAGAAATATGCTTGACCAACTTCCGTCTGTCTGTCATGTTGAACTATGGCAGATAAAGTCATAAAACTTGGCTATTTCGATTTTCTTCAAAGTCCTTAGCATAAAATAAATAAACAAATGTCGCACTCGCAACTAACTACGGCAAAACGATGCTCTTACTGGCTCTCAATCTTCAACACTGAACTGAGACTAGCACAAATTCCATTACAATAAAAAAAGCTAAGGATCTGAATTAATGAATTAAAAGTCTAAGAAATGCTTTTCGGCAGCAGAATCATACAGAACAATTAGTCTGATGTTCACTTAAGCAAAGCTCTTTGAATGGTGCCTCCTAACAAGACTACTTGCAATCGAGATTTTAAGGAGATGCATACCACCATTTGATTTTGGTTTTTGTAGATCCCACTGAAGGTCGTAAGAGTTTAAAAGGGTGATGCATTTCATACATGACGGATATCTGGCCAAGGCGTACGTGGTGGTGGCTTATCTTTGACTGATTATGGCATGATAGTCTCCTGTATAAATGATCCTCAGAGTCTCATAATTGCTACGTTGCTACGGACGATGCTGCCAGTCTGGTACAAGTGTGTGCAATGCAAACGATGTAGTCGAACTATATCCTAAAGATTTCTGGCAAAGAACAAAATGCACGAACATCAGTATAATCCTAACAAATGTCCGGTTTCTCTAGGAGCAGCTTCTAAACTAACAGCCTGGTCACGAATATCTAAGGGTCTGTCTGGCTATGAGGCTGAGCTGGCTTCTACACACTCAGAACCAAGCTTTTGCTATGAAATAAGCTGAATGTGTACAAGGCCATTATAACACCTGTCTGGCTCTACCTGACGCAGATCTATAGCATAGCTGCTAGTTGGGAGGTTTCTATTTTGGTACTTCTTGGTATATACTAATGGTAGACTTCGAAACGGCCTTAAATGTTCTAGAGTTTAGGGATATTCTTAACCAGCAAGCTGTGGCGTACTAATTATCGCAGTTCAAATTGGAGCTGGCCAAGCATTTAATAATGTTCTTCTTACTTTTAAGTGCTGATGTGAGAGTTCCACATGTAATTTTTACTGAAGAAGATACCCAGAATTTGAAGGAAGTCAACGTTTTCAAGGATATATGTACAAGTTCATGGCTCAAATGAAAAGACTTAGAATGGCTACAGCGTAGCTCATAGTCGCTCATACTCTTATGCAGCGTTTTTATTCGATTTAGGTGATACTTTCTTCTTCAATTTTTATATTCTTTCATAAAATTATGTTTTTTTTGCTTTATTATTATTGCTGCTTTCGTCAACGTTCTGCATAAATAGTAGCAAAAAAAAAAAAAAAGAAGCAAACTGCCATTTAAAAAAAAAGTAACAGAAAAAGGAAGGAGAGCAGCTGCAGAAAAAATAAATAAATGAATAATTTTTGCTTTTGAATATTCAATGCGGCTATGTGCGTCATAATCCTTGTTGAGCGTTTTTTTTTTTATTAACGCTTCGCGATTTTACATTAATAATAATTGCATGGAGCTGACCCTTTCGGAAAGTTGGCGCCTTCGTTTTGTAACTCTGTCCTCCTACATCATTACAAGAACTGATACAACAATTTTTCAACTTGAATAAAGCATGCCAAGCGATATTTTAACGACTTTAAAACATTTTTCATACAATAAATCAGAAAGGTGAGACAGATTTGTATTGGGGCTATCTATTTCAGTGAGCTGATGAATTTGGGTCTACCAAATTAAAAATTAATTATAAGGATTATAAAAACTAACGTGGATTAAAATACATTTTTGGTTTTAGCAAAATTTACAAGTTTAAAACAAATTTGTTTCCTTTAAAAACCCTGATATATGGAATAGATTTGTAAGGCAGCTACCCCTTTTAGTGGCCTAAACTGCATCTAAATGAATAATTTAAAATAATTCCTTTGCTTTTTCCATATGGGAACAAGGTTTTAGTCTTAATTAAGTTTAGTCAATTTAAATCATTAAGATTAGCAAAATAAAGTTTCTGAAACTTTCAAAAAAGTACTTGCAGTACTTAAGCTGCTACTCATTTTCTGTTACATTTATCCTTGCGGCTTAGTCCTTACACTTTTTGCTTATTTCATTCATTCATTTTATTTTCTGCTGCCCTCCGCATGCAACACTTCGAACTTTAAATGAACAAGCAACTAGATTATTATTATTTATTTAATAGCTCAGGTTTTGAGCTTTTTTCCATTTTGTATTCACACTCAACTCATTTCATGCTTCGTCGCTGTTAGTTATACTCTACACAAAATGAATAAGTGGCATTATAATTTAGTCATATCATTTGAAACGCCTCATAGAATTTATTTAGTATTGCTTACTGAGCAAGTGTGAAAGTCCTTTTTTGCAACGGATTTGGACTGGCACACTTGAAGTTTGTTCCAAAGCTATTGGAGGCACTCAACTTGCAGGTGCTACTCTATGCCGCTTATTCACCAGACCTGGCCCCGTCAGACTATCACATGTTTCAGTCAATGGGCCAGGTGCTTGCTGACTAACATTTCAATTCTTAGGAAAATGCTTGAAAATGGTTTGACAAATGGTTTGCCCTTAAAAGGAAAGAATTAATTTAGTATTATATACGAAAAATGGTCATCTTTGACAATATCAACTTTGTAGACCATTATACATTCATCATGTACTCAAGAATTCCTTCGATGAATTCCTTTCAAATTTTGCTTATCTAACAGACAAAATTTATCAAATATAAAATAAGCTCACAACATTTTCTCACAATGTGGAAATTTGTCCATATGAACGCTTCGACTTCCGTAGGAAACACAGCACGGACCATCCTCTCGTTCGAATTAAAAACGACTTATATTTTCATTTCTTCATCAACTAAACTGTTAATCGACTATTTGTGAATACCCTAATTTGATTTGAGTGTCGCTTTGATAATGTTTATGCAGTACATAAAACTTAAATGTATTAAACGAGTAGCTCACATATTTTAGCTGCTTACACACTTTGCAACTTAGACACCATAATTCAATAACGCAAAATGCTGCCATAAACTAATTCACATTCAATATCATATGCTACTTTCAGTACGCGCACTACAAGGATGAAATGTATCTGCATGCACAGCGCGCCTTCGGTGTGAATCCAGATCGTCACTATCGACTGTTACACGCCTCCGCTGAGGATAAACAAAAGATAATCGTGCTCTCGGTGGTTGTCATCGAAGCGGATGGACTTGAGGCAAAGGATGCAAATGGTAAGTAACCAGCTGACTTGGCAAATATGTACGCCAAACTAATATAGTTGTAGTTCTAATAGTTTGCGGTGCAAAGCAACAAGCAACAATTTCTAATTGTTTGCATATTAATTCCTGCTAGAAATACCGCTGCCCACCCGCACCCGCACCCAATGCAATGCAATTGCAACAATTGCTTCGATTCGCATGCAAATGAGAAAACTTTTCAACGCAGTCAGTCAATAGTCTAAACGAAGTAACTATCAAAGCTATTGAGTGCCGCTTGAATGTATTGAAATTTCATTGCGTTGGGCAAATACAAAATTCGCATTTCATTCATTCATTCATTCGATCGTTCGTTCGTTCGTTCGTTCGGGCTCAGTCAGCAGTCAGCAGTGTTAGTATATGCTCGTAGTTGTGTGTAGTTGCTTTTGATTTCCCAGACTAGTATTCACATTCGTATTAGCATTTCCAATTTCTGCGCCATGCTGACGACGGCAGCCGCTTCCTATTTCGATTTCAGCATTGCTCGGTTGTTCAATAAATTTGCAATTTAATGTTTCCCATTTTGTTCATTATAGTCAAGTTGAGTCAAGAACGAGCATTGGAATGCGTTCACGATGCTTTACTTTCTCTCCACATAGCAACGTACGCAATTTCGCATTTTAATGTGCTCAAGGATGTGTAAGGAAGTGCGCGCAGCAGCAGCAGCAGCAAATAGTAACGACAGCATTTGTTGCTTTGCCTTGCGTTATTTTGTGCGCAGCTGTTGGCATATTTGATAGTGGGCGTGGCACGCCTTACGATTTATGTTAGCCAACAATATGCAGTAATCAATGAATGTGTAATTTGATGCTTGAGTAGAGTAGAAATAAAACGCAGCGCGCAGATATGAATGATTGTTGTCTATGCAAACACATGCACGAGTTTAGAGCGTAGGATTAAAAATAGTAAAAAATAAAAAAACATTAGTAAGAGCTGTAGTACTGTGTTCGAGTATTGTTGTTTCAGATTTTCTACATATTTGGTAAGAAAGGCTTTATATAAGGCATAAAATATATAAAATATATCAATATCCTTTTTTTTAAATAAAAATGTATAATAAAAATGTGTCCTTAACTAACTTAATATTCCACGCTTCACACTTTAAGATATTCTATATAAAAAAAAATGCAAAGTGTAAGCAAATTTTTTTTAATGCCACGTTGCGTATGATTAATATTTAATTAGTCGTTGTCGCCAACGCTGCATACGTAATTCATTTACGAGGGCGGCAACTAGTTTCACATAGCGTGTTCGTTGCTTAAAATATTGCAAATTTAACACTCAATAGAAAAAATGTGCCAAACACGCAAACATTTGCATATTTTCCATTTCACTTGTAGCATTTTTCATTATATTCACTCACATTCGCTTGCAGTTAATTGTCGCATATCCTGACAGGAAGCGCTCTGCGGTTGCGCTTGCTATTGCTATAAAATGTGTGTTCACGCATTCTATTAGCAACTATTTGCATGCAAATCTGTGTATTTGTGTTTGTGTGTGTGCGTGTGTGCGTGTGTGTTGGTGCTTGTGTTTATGTTTATGTTTTTGTGGTAGGGTATTAAAAGGCGGATACAATAAATTATTTTGCACAACCGCAACTGAACAATCAATTTAGCACGTATAGACACAACAATAACACAAAATTATAGTAACGAGGTTGGTATTAGAAGTAATCGAATTAGCAAAAAAAAAAAATATTGAAGAATATACTCGGCAGTCTAATGTGTTCGACCTTACTATAGCCTTTACACATGATATTTAAATTTACTTAGGTATTATATTCTGATTTTGTTTCATTTGAAGCTATTTTTAAATAGAATTGTCAAAAGAATTCGGCCTAATAGGCTTGCTAACTCACACACTTTCAAGCAACGGGGTTTTATACAGCATTTCAGCAGCTTGATAACTCATTTGGTGGATCACTGAAATATATATAAGACACATTTTTTGTAACATAATCAATATCTTCTATATATTATATGACTATTTCTTGTTACTACCCTCGCATACCAACTATATATGTATGTACATGCAGCTGTACCAGTGGCACTTTTTCATGCACTCTGCCGTTTAGCACAGCCACGCCTACTGCCATTTTTAATACTGACCATCATTTTAATGCGCCCCTAGTTGAACTTCCTGTTGCGTTGCACGTGTGCCTGTTGTGTTGTGCGAGTTTCGTGTGAATTTCGTTTTAATTTTTAATTAAAAAATGAAAGGACTGCTGCCAAATAGCAAAATCGCCAGTGTTTACTGTAAACTGCAATACGAATATATGTCTATGCTCGAATAGGCGGCACTGAGCTCATAAATTCAACTAATTATATGCTCTTAAATTTAATTTGCTGTAATTTTGCCTCTGGTTGACTTTCAATTACGAATTGTTTCGTGTATTTTCAATAATTTTTCAGGCAGTGCGTATACGTAATATGTTGTTTAATATTTCAAATGTGTGTTTTATTTTTTTTTTTTTTTTATTTAAATGGGCAAGGATATATGTTAGATTGAATACATGTAATACAAATAAAGCTAGTGTAAGTGTAGCTCTTTATCCACATGATTAATACACAGCTACCAGACAGATGGGCATGGCTGGCTATATCGAGTTGTGTTGTTAAGGTCATCGAGTAAATATTAAGTGTCCTCCAAAAAATATGAAGTATTATTTTGTAAACAATATTGAAATTATTGATACAAAGTATTATATCAACAATGATTTATCTACGTCTATGAGTCACTCCACATTATTTTAGCATGGAAGCTCTCAAAGGAAAACCCATTTAGCTCAGATAGCAGTAACTTAGATAGCTTTGATGTAGTCAAAATTAAGTGTTTTAAATTTGGTTCAATATTGTCGGAGGTTACAAACGGGCTGGAGCTAGGTTGGCACTGTAAAGTGACTGCGGCAGCATTGCAATATGAATTAATAACCAAATATTCATTCGATAATCAGATTTTAAACCATCAAGCAAACGAAGCAGCGCAAAGTCCCCTCATGCATGAGTTCAACAGCTTTCATTTAATCCAGTGTGGTAGTAAGTTTGATCGCTCAAAACTGTTCGAACTTAAATGTAGCTAAATATTGCACGAACTAAGCTAATATTGCATGAGTTGTACAGCGGCAGATTCTGCTTTATCTAATCTAACCAAATATTGCTGTTGGGGTTAAACCCCAATCTATCCATTAATTCCACGACGTTCTAAGCAATTGGGACACATGGCTTCTTCTTGTGGTGTATTATGCACCTGGTTTTACCTCAACCGTTCATATAAAGTTTACATCACGGTATAATTCAAGTCTGTTAATAATTTACAAAGATTCTAATGGTTGCTGGAGCTAGAAGCTAGCAACGTTAAATTAAAATTAAAAAGAAAAAATTCTATAGCGATGAAACACATTTCTCACTCCGTAGGCAAAAGTAACAACTAATTCCAAAGATGCCACTACATCAACAGTTGTTTGGAGCAAATTATGGACTGGAGGCGTCATTGGACCGATTATCTTTAGTCAAAATTGATGAACACATGACAGTTACCATTAATCCGGATTGCTTCTATATTTTTTTTGATTTGTATATTTCATATTTTAAGACTTTTCTTTTGTTCGGACATACATACTGCGAGCGAAGTAACCTTTTTTTTATTGATTGGCATACATTTCCTATGGTTTAGCAGCCATCTGCAGCCATCTTAAGGATGCATATAGTTACAGATATAATTATTCCTTGTACTCTAAGTAACAATGGTATGTAATAGAGAGAAGGATACGTGCAAACCTTATAAAAATTTTTAATCAACATCAAAAGCCAAAACGAACGGCTACTCTGTACCAACTGTGTGTATGAAAAACCAATTATCAGAAACTAAAAAATTTTAAAATATTATAATTTATTATTTTTAATTTATTTTCAGTTTTGTGCATAGCTCAAACAATGTCAAAGTTAAAAAATTCATGTTTTTTGCAGGATTTAACTAGCAACTAACAGATTCGTTTTTTCTATGCTTGTTAAATTTTTATATAAATGAGTTACATTAGTTTGTAGTTAGTTAGTTTCTATCGTACGCATGAAGAGAGCGAAATAATCATAATTCGTTAAAAGTTAAATAATGTTCGTACGTCACAGTGTGTCAGTTGTCTGCCAAATATTATTATTTTTGTTGAGTTTGCTGTCACTTTGAGTTGCAATTTGTACATATTTGAATACATTTTCAATGCAATGTGAGGAGAGTGCGTATATGTTAGACCGGCTGAACAAAACAGCACAATAACTCATTGGTATTGCAGCTACACAACGCCAAACACCATTTGAAGCGGTCAACCATAGCATGGATAGCTATTTCATGTCCAACAATTTATTTAAAAATTTTATATATCCGTTCAGCTGTGATGCCTAGACTTGATTATTTTCCCTAATCTATTTCTCTTAAACTCACAGTTCTTAGAAGTCTTTGTTTATATTATTCGAGGCAAAAATTATCAGAAGATGCACCACTTTTTTTTTTTTAAGAAATTCATGATTAGAAAATCAAATTTATCTCACTTTGGTATAAACTCCATAAATAAACAAATAAAATTAACTAACAAAATAAAAACTTTAAATCTCTTCTTCCACTTCTTTACATTCACAGGCTTCTCGGATCCCTACTGCATGTTAGGCATACAGCCCGATGGTGGTCCGCCCGTCTCTCCGTTGCCGCTGCCGCCCACGCCGCGCGCGCTTTCTGCCGATATGAGTGGCTTTGATAATTCAGCCTCTGATTCGCCACCGCATCGTAAGCACAGTTTTCGCTTGAGTTTTAAGCGACGCGATGCGGGTGCCGGGCGGCGTGAGCAGCGCGACTCGCTAGGCGGTCCGGTGCCGGCAAAGTTCATTAAAGCGACAACGATTAAGCCGCATACATTGAGTCCTAAGTGGAACGAGAAATTCAGATTGTAAGTATGCCCAATCAAAGTCCAATCAAAGACATTTCGTAAATGCCTGCCTGCCCAAAATGGCGGATGTCGACGCCATTTAAATTCAATCACGCGCGCGATTTTCTCTCGATTTTTCTTTTATTTTGCTTAGTTTTGAACTTAAATGTCTCCGGCTGTAATTGATGGCGTCAACAAAACAAAATTCGTTCGTAATCACGCGTATTATTCAATTACGTGCGTCCGAAAATAAATGCCGCGTGCAAGTGAGCGATGGGCGTGCTTAGTTTTAAATCCGCTGTGGATTGGCAGCAACAGCTGTTTAATTTAAATAAACAATTTGTAAAGTAATTTTTATAGCAAATGCGTGTAGAGTTTCTAATAGACAGAAAATATTTGTGCTAAGCTTGTTTCATTTAGAAGGAATGCTGTAAGGATTTGTGTGCGGCATACGAAACAGTGTAGTCAATTTAGCGCCTCGAGAATACACAATTTACTGCGTTTCACTGAGTTGTCGTTTGCTGGACACACACACACACACACATACACTGACATTGAAAAATACAATACACACATAACGTTAAATATCACTCATATGCTACAGCTGCTACGGGTAGACATTTTCTGCTCAGCATAGCCGCTTGATTGTTCGTCCCTTTGCTGTGCTTCAACAATAAATTACAATTTTATTTTAAAAACAAAATATTTTTATTTACTTTTATTGAATTATGAGCCGTAATCGACATTGGTAGAGCAAAATATTTACATAGGCTGTAGGACTCGAATATACAAACGAATGCTCGATTTATTGTTACAACTGGAAGCTGTACTCTTAAGCTGCTGTGTCTACATTTACACAAGCAATTAAATATTTAACTGCTCGGTTTGTAAAGATTTACGATATAAATCTGCTCATGGATTAATTATGTAAGCATATGAATAAGCAAAACGTTTAAGAAGAATTTTTTTTCCTACATAATTTATTGAAACGTTTTATATTATTTTCTACCACTTAATTGTTTAACATTTCACAATTTATATGCTTTGCAATATATTTATTAAAAGCAAAAAACATTTATTCTCGTGACAATAAAAATCAAATAATCAACACCACTGTCTGTCTGTCTGTCTGTGCATATGTCCTTTATCCTTTCTACAAATGTAAACTGCAATAAAAACAATGTGTCGCCTTTATTGACAGCTCGTAAATATTAAAATAACATTCATGCATTCAATAACAGCAGACAACAATATCGACATCTATAGATAGTCCAAGTGCACACAGCAACCGCAGGGCAATGATTTGGCAGCACATTTTGCCCATAAAGATTCCTATTAGACAATACAAGCATAAATGTTCTATAACGTGCCATAAATAAGATTTAATTGTGCCAAAACATTCATGCAATACATAATGGCACATAAAAAAAATATTATCACGAAACAATGCGTGACTAATTAGTCGTGCGTGATTTGTCTGCAACTGCATAAAATGCTTTTATGTAGATTTTAGCATGCGAGCGTGAGTATGAAGCATGTAAGGGAGCTCAGAAATTTAAATAATGTCTACATTTTTTAATAAAAAAAAAAAAAAACACTCCTCGCACAAACACACACATTTGTTTTTGCAAAGCATGTACACTACATTTTAAACACCTGTGCTTGCGTCTGCTTGTGCGTCAAAAAGTCGCCGTGACGCGACCCTGGAATTTCACTCGCCGCTGAAGAGGTTTTACTTCAAAAATTTTATTTTGACTTAAATATTGGCAAATCAATAAAAACTAATCGAACTTGTGAAATATGTGGAACCCAAATTTCATTTATCATCGACCAAATTACACAGACCCACTCTGATGTCATTAGATTTATTCAAATCTAAAAACTCAATGGAAAAATATAAATTACCCTATGTTATGTGATATATAAAATCTCCGAATTCGCTTTAAAAAAAAAAATTGATGGTCACTCATTAAAATAAAATCTATTCTATCTCTCAAGTTGAAGCAAACAATACATTTTTACATAAATTCATTAAATTCGGTTCATCGCGGACAATATTCTGCGCCACATACCAGACGGAATTTCATTGCGGTTGCATTCGCCCAAAAGAGTTCGTCACACCAAAAACCGTCGTTAAAATCCTTTAAATAATATTGAACGATGAAATTGCGTGAGATGGCTTCTCAACTGAGCGGGTACATCTCACTTTACATGAATATTTCGACAAGAAAAAGCTATGCACGACCATAAGCACAAACGCGCGACCACTTCAAAGGAATGTTCGACGATGTTTAACCGCAATCCGAACGAGTTTTCAAACCATTTCATTGTAAGCTCTGTCACAGCTATATTGTTTTTGGGATGCATGCAGTGCCATTCTCACTGGTTAGATGGAGAAGAATAAGTAGAATATTATTCAGAGCTTTTGGACAGAGTTGTCAAATACTTAAAATTTATTTCACATGAATAATATTTATGTGTTAAATTGCGATATGTGTCACCGAAAGGTGACATAGTATGAGTAGCAGAGAAAGCTGGATTTGCCAACCTGTCTTCTGTGTCTGTTTGAAGTCCACTTCAAAGTTGCGAAGATCC
Organism: Leucophenga maculata; assembly: GCA_035044805.1. Taxonomy (NCBI): domain Eukaryota; kingdom Metazoa; phylum Arthropoda; class Insecta; order Diptera; family Drosophilidae; genus Leucophenga; species Leucophenga maculata. Next base: position 2,816,787 of record JAWNNP010003455.1, on the reverse strand, counting down.
ATTGGGCAATAAACATCGAGGAAGTGCAAAGTTCTTTCTTGATCGCTTATTAGAAGGACTATAAAACCTTTTAAGGTATTCGGCAAAGGCAATTCTTTTTGAAGGTTTTTTAGATTTTGGGTTTTTGAGAGTACATATATAGTTATTTTGTAAAAACGGTAAGGGGATTCATCTGATTTGAGAAACCCAGCAATGCTTGGTTTTCTTAACTAACTGCGAAGATCTTTGAGTTCTTTGGTTATCCAGTTAAGAGCTGTCTCACCTCTCGGATTGCCACTAAGTTACCATACTCTACTCAGCCGCCTGTTTATTGTGCAACTTGAAGCGACCACATATGAAGATCCAGCATAAGAAAGAGGTAGGCATTGGCAGTTTCAGAAATTTTTAAAGTCAGTTTAAGAAAGCGTTGTTCTGCTGGAGCCACGAGCTGTACAGTTATATGTTTATACTTTTATCTATTGGTCTTCTTCTTGGTCTATACTTTTCTTGGATGAACGCTTTCAGATATGTTGAAGGAATTCAATACATCTGGTGTCTTGTTGCTGTCCGTTACCCGTTAGATATATGCATCTGCCTAGGGATAATCTTGTTTGCTTGCAGCAATGCATTTGTACAGCTCTATACTCTTAAGATTATTGAGTCGGAAATTCTAGCAGTTGTTGAAGTCGCCTCCTACTATAAACCTACTGCCAAGGTTATCTAATAGATGCTCGAACATCCTTTGATCGACACTGTCGCGGAGAACGATGTTATTAACAGCAATCCTAAGTTTCCCACACTGTTCCGAAGTAATGTGTTTTGGTACACTGATTATAAGCATAACTGCAACGTCACGAACTCCACTACTCGTATATCTTGAAGCGTGTTTTCAGGTTGAAGTGCTTTCTTAACAGCAGGAGTATGTCAATGAGCTTAGTCTTGTTGAAATATTCATCCTTTAGCCTGCTTTTACACAGCACATTATCCCATGCGCAGACCTAATTGCTGCATCATTTTTCAATGACAGTTGTAAGAAGCCATGAAGTAATTGCTCCATTACCGACTGATTTTGTGTCTTCTCACCTCGCTTCAGTGTACTGTCATAACTTATGTTAGTATAGCGCCTTCCACTTATTTTACTCTCTTTAAAATAAAGTTTGCTTAAAGACAAATGCCTCTTTTTATTGTTGTTTCTTAATAGCGCTTTCGTTTAACTATTTTCTGAACTATTAAACTTTTATTGCATTAAACAATACCCGCGCGATTTCAAAACTAAACATAAATCCCTAAGAACAACAACAACAACAACGAAGCATATCATAAAAACCGCCTGCCTGTCCGACAAACTAAAACTAAAACGAAAACGTTTTCATTTGATTGACGTGGAGCAGCGGTGTAGAGCGACGTGAAAAGCGCGGCCGGAAATACTAAAACACACCTTGGCGCAATCAAAGCAAAACTCGCAAACGAAAATAAAACGAATTTTGCGCGCGTAAAACTATAAAAATAAAAATCAAAGTCAAAAGACTGTTTACCAACGTCAAACTAAAATCCCATTTAATTTCCGTTTCACAGTGACATCGATGACATCAACACGGACACCTTTCACTTGGACATCTGGGACCATGATGACGAAAGCTGCGTTTTGGATGCCGTTTCGCGGCTGAACGAGGTGCGCGGCGTACGTGGACTTGGGCGATTTTTCAAACAGGTCTGCCAGTCGGCGCGACAGGGCTCACAAGATGATTTTCTCGGTTCGATAAATATACCGATATCGGAAATACCATCAACTGGGCTGGATGCATGGTTTAAGCTGGAGGCGCGCAGTCATCGCAGTACGGTGCAAGGACGTATACGCTTGAAGCTGTGGCTATCAACACGCGACGATCATGGCACGTCCGCGGAGGAGAATAACGAGGTCGAAGTGCGGAAAATCGAAAAACTGCAAATGGTCTTTATGCAACACGAGGTGGCAACGCATGAGCCGTCATGGACGTGGAATGGCGAGTTGCCGGGGCCGGCGTTGACCATATTGCATCAGTTGGCCGTGCAGGCGGATTTAGCGGATCTGCACTGTGCCATGGCAAGGTGAGTGTGTGTATTTGTGTTTATAGTTTGAAAAGTACACGTGGGCATGGGCTGTGTGGCATGTTTGTGTTGCGCAGTGAAACGTTAAACGAGGCTGCCGCCAGCAAACGAATTGACATGACACATTGGGCGGTGTGTGTAAGGGTGCAAAAAAGTTGGTTAGTAAGTTGAAGCACACAAAAAAAAAAATAAGAACTTCAGAAACTATTTCATCAAAACTATAAACTAACGCGTTCTCCCTTCATTTTATAACTTTTCGCTTTCAACTTTCACAGATATGTCGCCGCTGCCAAACTGAATCGCACTACACCGCTGGACCCAAAATTTCTGCATCGTCTGCTAAGCGATGTTGAGAAACAATGGAATCAGCCCAACCAGGAGGCACTAACACGCGAACTTGAACAATGGCTTGCCGAGGCAATGAATGGTTTTGTTGAGCGTTCGCTGAACCAGATACGCCGGCATCGTGACATCTTTCCGGCGCTTAATCCGCCATCGTTAATACGTCTTGAGTTTCTGCTGCGCTGTCTTGGACTACTCGGTTCGATGCGTGCCTTTCGCGCTGTCTGTCCCTTCAACAAGGGCGTACGCGGTGAGGTGGTGAATGCACTGCGCAAGGGCTCCGTGATGTGGGGTCAGAATATTTTACGCGATTCGCAGTGCTTGCCGAATCCGTTGTCCAACTTTGTGACCACACTGACGGCGGATATACAGTTGGGACAGACCTACTATCATGCGCTATTTGACAAGTAAGTATATGAGTGTGAAAGGTGGTTACCAGGTAGCTAGCTACAGGCAGGTGCTACACTCGTACTTTACAATGAGTTCCTTTGTATCTCATCTTATTGCTGGCTCTTTGTTGAATGTTGAAAATTGAATTAAATATGTCAGGCACGTGTCAGACATAAAATACGCTTCAAGGCTTCAATCCAGTCCAACAATCCCAAAAGCTTGTAGTTGGGCAAATAAAATTTACAAGCAGTTTAGCAAAACAAGCAGCAAGTAAATATTTCTGTTTCCTTGGTTATTTGTGGCATCAACTAGCAGAGGAGTCCATGTCCTTTGTTCGCATCTGTGGCATCTGCTTTAAACAGCAATCTTCAATTAGTTTGGAATTTGCTTGTTTTTGTTACCTCAGCAGAGCATTGAAATCAAGTGAAGCGTGTTGATTTGATTCGTATTGAATTATGCTGTCCAAATTACTTGAAATGTATCATCTACATTGATTGCATTTAGTGCTGAAGCTCAGCAGGATATTCGATAGCGCTTAAGCTGTTTCTGCATTGGAAGTGTAGAATATTTTCAATAAAGGCGATGATTGGTATTTATGCATAAATTGTGAAATGTTTAACGTGGTAAAGCTTCATCATGATTCAGTTTATTCGGTTTTGTTGTCTTAGAAGCAATTATTCAAGCCTTTTGTTTTAAGCAGAAATTTTCGAAAGGTGGTCAAATATAAAAAATTGACAATTCTTCTCCTATTCCTATATATATGAAAAGAAATATATCTACTCATTGAAATGCAACACATTTTGATATACATATATATATAATGTAGCAACGGAAACAAATCTCCACAATATTGCATACATATGCCAAAAGCCGTATAGCAACAACTTCCTTTCCAACTGACAGACACATCCTTTATGGTCGGTCTACTCAATGGCATCTAAAATGCACATTAAATAGGTTACATGTATAAGCCTTAAATTAATTGCGCTGTCATAAAAATGTTCGCACGTACTCGATTTAACTCGACTCAAACTGAAACTGACTGCACGGAACTGAACTGAACTAAAGCCAACTGCTGACAGGGCAACTCAACGAAACCGAACTGAAAAGACTTACTACTACATAAATGAGACAACTAGCACATTGAAATTTTTATGAGGTATTTAGTGAATGTCCATGACAGTCATTATAAGTTACTCACGCGCATTACTACACACAAACCAACCAACGCTGACAATTTGTATCTTACAGATACTTTTAAATGGCTGTTGCTACTTGACAGCTTTAATGACACATTGCGGCTTTAGTAAATCTAGTTGAAGCTATTCGTTGCTAATTGTGACATTTCAAATGAATTTAAATATTTTCGAACCGCACAGCTTGAAAGTTGTCAACAAAACCAAAATCCAAAGTGATGCAGATGCGCAGATACTCGTACAACCCACACCGACGTCAAAGCGGGTCGCAGTAGTCAAACAATATCGATTTTCAGCTTACTGCTGCGACTTGATTCTATTTATTTAAGCTATTATTGTGTAAAGTTGAGTTTCATTTGACGCAATAAGCAGATTCGCAGCGATTTATTTCATCAAGTGGCGAAAGCAGCTTAGCAGCAGCAGAATAATATGAAATCAAGTATGGCACTCTTGTATTTCGAATCCCATTTGAGCTAGACTAAAGTTATCGACGGCGTATATGCGTTTGCAGTTTGTTTATTTAAACGCCGAGAAGTAGGCTGTGCTGTGCTGTGCTGTGCGGCTTAGCTAGTCAACAAAATCTGTAAGGCGCAGCTTGTTACGCTTCAGCACAATTGAAGCAATTAAATACACAAATCCACATATAAAGAAATAAATAAATCAATCTTTCTATTTTTTTCTTTCAACAGCACGAATGGCATACAATACTTCAGCATCATCTATAAACAATTCGATGCAATGATTGGCGATGAGGTCTATACACGCATGGCTGCCGGCCAAGTACCGGGCGTGCGTCTAAACCTTGCACAGTATGCTGTACTCGAAGGTGATACCGAACCGGTTGATACCAAAGCCTTCGAACTATTTCTTGCGTTGCAGGAATTCTGTCAGCTAAAGCGTCATCTGTCCGCGCAGCCACAACCGCCGGAGAAACCGCTGGCACTGTCCAACAGTCATGACTGGTTTATACCCACTTTCGAACGCTGGATGATGATCAGCAAGGCAAAGGCTTTGCAACGCATACGCGCCGCCATACGCTTGGATGGCATCTGTGAGGGTGAGCGCATAGTACGCTATAGTTCCTCTTCCGTGGATACCGCCTCCACATTACTCAATGTCAAGGAGTTCTGGAAGGTTATTAACTGGCCGGATGAGGATACCGCCATAATGCTTGAATCGCAACTAATCGATGTTGTATGCTCTGCAGCTATGCACTACTGCGATCTTATACACACTACACTCGCAGAGAGTGGCTACTATGAGCAGCAGGGTCCATTTCGCTGCTCTGATGATATGTGCGTCACAGTCAATAATGTGGAATATGTGCGTCGCACTTTAGCCGAATTTCGTTCAGATGAACAACCGCTTGAGGAGGCTGCTGACAATCTGCTCGAAACGAGTCTAACACATATGGAGAATCGCTGCGAACGTATACTCTCCAAACTGGCACCACTTATGCAGATGTCGCTACAAAAGGTCGTCTTTCATTTAGCCTGGTCACCGGATTCGCTGCCTGCAAATCAGGCAATTGTACCACTGTTGGAGTATCTTGATGTGCACTTGGCAGCATTGAACAGCGCACTGCTGACTAAGAACTTCAATCGTGCTTTGCGTTTCATCTGGAAGACCGTATTGGGTGAAATGTCACGCCAAATGGAGACAGGCGATGAGACAGATAAGCCCACACATTTTCATAAGCGTCTGTACGAGGCACTACAGCTCTTGGTTGATTTCTTTCATGCTGAGGGTCAGGGTTTGCTTTTGGAATGTTTGCACACGGAAGATTTCTGGCGCATTGAACAACGTCTGCAGTTTCATAAAACCGATACAGATCGTCTGATTGATATGTTCTATATGAATCGTTTGCGTGAACAGCTTGCAACGGTCATACCCAGTCCTTATGGTTCGCTGGCGGTACGCGCGTATTTCAATCATGATTCGCTCTGCGTTGAGGTGCTGCATGCGCGCGATATTGTGCCACTCGATCCGAATGGTTTCAGTGATCCATTTGTCATAATTGAACTGTTGCCGCGTCGCATCTTTCTGCATTGCATGGAGCAACAGACCAATGTGCATAAGGTGAGCGGTTGAGTTGTTCAAAATATGTTAAAAAGTGTTAATATTTATTGATTTGTATTAAAAGTTCTTGAAAAACTAGTTTTTGAGATTAAAATTATTTGAAACTTTAGTAGTTTCTATATATATGAACCATACTTTCGATAGAACCCCTAGGGTGTCCCAATGAGTCACAAGCCTTTATATTCGATGGGATCCAGCGTTTACTGTAGCCTTTGCCTAAGTTAGTAGCCATTTCTACTTTTGTTTCTTGGTCTACATCAACGTCAAATAGAGACAAGATAGTTTATCTATCAAACCTCATAAATAGGGTCAGAACTTCTGTAAAGCTGCTTTCACATACCCATGTCGATTGTTTCGTAAGTCTTCAAAGCCTTCAATAAGCACAAAGCTTGGTAAGGTGCTTTTACTGATAAAGAGAAAGGCAACCAAGGCTTGATGTAGAATTTAGACATCTAAAAGAACTTTCTTCTGAATTCCTGGTCCATGACGCCATGAGGTTGAATCTTAAATTTCTGCTATGTATCTCCAACAAAAATTTTATCGAAAGCTCTATTTATTCTCAATATCCATCCCGGTCCATTTTTTTTTTATTCAATCCATGGTAAAATTCTATACCACGGCTGCATTAATTTAATTACCAGGGCTGAAATATTTAATATACTAAGGCTGCCATAATTTTAATACCGGGGCTTGAACATTTTAATTACCAGGGCTGCAATATTTCAAATACCAGGGCCGCCAAAATTCTAATACTAGGACTACCATAATTCTAAAACTAATACCAGGGCTGCAATAATTTAATTACCATAATTACCTTAATTGCCATAATTCTAATACTTGAGCTGTCATATTTTAATTAGTAGGGCTCCCATAGTTCTTATACTAGGGCTGCCATAGTTCTAATACCAGAGCTGCAATAATTGCATTACCCGGGATGCAATATTTTTTAATACCATGTCTGTCATAATTCATATACTAGGGCTGCCATAGCTATAATACTTGGGCTGCCAAACTATAATACCAGGGCTACTATAATTCTAATACCAGGGCTGTCATGATTTAATTACCAAGGCTGCAATATTTTTTAATACCAGGTCTCCTATAATATTATACTTTGACTGCCATGATTCTATACCAGGGCTGTCATAATTCTAAAAACTGCAATAATTCAATTATCAGGGCTTCAATATTTCTATTATCCTGACAGTTATATACCAGTGCTATAATAAGTTGTAGTAGTCAGTGATATCATAGCTGCTATAATTTAATTACCAGGTCTGAAATATTTCAAATACCAGGGCTGTCATAATTCTAATACCAGGGAAATATTTCTAAGACCAGGGCTGCGATATTTCATATACCAGGGTGCCATAATTCTTATGCCAGGGCTACACTATTTCTAAAGGGCTGCAAATTTCAAATAACAGAGCTGTCATTATTGTTATATCAGGTCTTGCTCATGGAAAATGCTTCTGTAGTTGCTTCAACTGCTTCACTGCCCGGCAAATCTCAACTTCTTTTCTATAATTGAAAAAGGACATAGTTTTTCTGAATGAATTTTTCGTTCTGAACATGAATCTGGACTCAAAAATGTTCTGCTATTAAGAAAAAAAGGGATTGAAACCCATAAAAATAAATGCGTTTAACAGGCGAAAGAATTAATTTATTTATTGAAATAAATAATTCTAATAAAATATTCCAATTAGTGCCATTTCGGACCACTAGAGGGGGTAACATCCCTACAAATCTCTTCCCATTTCTTGGTTTTTGTATGGAAAATATTTCGGACAATTTCTACTGAATATATTGTATCTTCAAATATTCATAATATAAATTTATTTTCTTTCACTCCTCAGCGCACCTTACATCCCATTTTCGACGAATGTTTCGAATTCTCGGTAACGCTTGAACAATGTCTAACAGATGGCGCTATGATATGTTTTACGGTCATGGATCATGATGTACTCACTGCAAATGACTTCGGAGGCGAGGCTTATCTGGCATTAGGCACCATACCGGGCGTTGCAGATTATAATACCAGCGTGGATAATTTCCATGGACTTAAGCAGATTGAATTGCCGCTGGTACAGCAGCGAGACAAAAGTGAGTACAAAATAAAAAAAAATATATAAATTCCACCTAAATTAAATTACAAACTTATATTATTTTTATTATTTTTTTTTTTTTGTCTTTGCAGATAATCCCATACTACAGATACTGGAACTGCGCGTCAATGACAAACAGGCACAGGACTTTGTACGCAAACAAAAAGCGCGTTTCATAAACTGATTTTAAGGTAGGCAAGCAAACGAATTTTTCCGAATTTAACTTCCGGATGGCATTAAATGCATAAAAAAGTAAAGAAATATAATTGAAAGCGAATGAAGTGAATGTTAGTTGAACAATTTTTAAGCAAAGCACAATTACCTACTAAACTTTAAATACACACACACACACACACACACACACTGAAAAATTAAATAAACACAAACTAAGTATATACTAAACGAAACTAAACTAAACTATTAAAATAATATTAAAATAATTAAATACGATTTTCGGTTTGTAAATGTTTGAACAAAAAATTAGCAAAATGAAAAAGTGTTTACTCCAAACTTTTATTAAGAAACACAAACTAGGCAAAATGTTGAATTTTTGTTTCAACAAATTTTAAACTTATTTGAGATGTATCTGAAGTATTCCTTTTTTTGCTTTTTGCACACCAAAAATTTTTGTACAACTTCCAAAGCAGCTTTTTAATGTTGAAGAAACTAAACTTGAATATCATGCGAATTTTTAGGGAACTTTTCGACACCTTTTTATGTATTTTCGCTTAGAATTTTTGCAAAAACACAAAAAAACAAATATTTTTAAATAATATTTAAATGTCTTGTAGTAACAGAAATAAACAAAATAAACTAAACTAAACTAAAGCATATTAAGCTAAATAAATGCATAAGAATTTTACTTATGTGCAGTGGATTAAATGTAATTTAAATGCAAATATGGCGCTGCGTATATAAAAGATTATTGTCAATTGATGCGTAAACAAATTCCAAAAAAAAAAAATACACAAATATAAACAAATAACTAAACACAGGCTATATACATATGTGCATTTGTGCATTCTATTTTTTAATTACGAAATATGAAACAATCAACAAAACAAATTCGTAAAACCGAGCTTCACTCTAAAGAAATTTGATAACTTTTTTTTATAACATTTCTCGAATCAAATATGCAAAATTATAAAAAAAGAAACAAATCACTGTTTACACTAGAATAAATACGCGTAAATAAGTTTATCAGATTATATCAGAAAGATTATACGAAACAAAATTTAACAATTGCAAATATTTTTTATCGAGTTTAGTTGCATGTTATATGAAATAAAAGTTGGTCTTATATAGCAGATACTGTAGATATCTTACGGCATATTATATTTTGTTGATTGGAAATAATATTTGCTAAGCAAATGAAAAAAATCTGGTAAAACAATTCTATCCAACCCAATTCGTCGTCATATAAATTCTATCCAACTCGATTCTTTTTGGAGGTATTATTTCTTATATACAATGCACATACCTTATTTTAAATAAGATGATCGAATCATGAACGTTATTATGCTTCATACAACATTGGACCTTCTTATTCACTTCGGTGCTCAAAATCTGCAAAAAAAAAATGAACAAAGACTATGTTGAATGATTACTGGAATAAGTCTTGTTAAGCATTTTATGTTTATTTTTAGTTCTACATATACACATATTTGGAAGTTCTTTATAGGCGTCTACATTTTTTAACCGATTTATACAAATTTTTTATAGAATGCTTTGTTTTGGTATGAGTAACTGAAAAATTGTGCAGTGCTACGCTTTGTAAAATAAATGGTCGATAAGTCGAATCGATGTAGACATGTCCGTCTGTCTCGCTGTCGATATTATATTATGAAATTGAAAGCTAAGTATAAAAGATACAGTATTTAAGTTAGGTTGTTGAGATTTTCCATTTTCATAAGAGATAGTTAGAGATTGTTGTTGTTTAAGTGCTTAAAATTCTAATGAATCATAATGGAGTATGTAGCTGTTCTCCAAAAATGTTTAACACTTAACAGGTGCAATATTTGTTGAAGAAATCTCATCCTGAAACACCTTTACGGTACAATATAATTTTTTTCGGCCTCAAATATATACTACATCATCTGTTGCAATGTCATAGACTTTAGAGCGCTACATGGACGAATTCATACCAGCTGCTTTATGAAACTTCTTTTAATCGATTTCAATTCGTGAATTCTGTATATACGAAAATTTCGCAGATTAATTAATGACCTATTATATGAAACCACGATCTTAAAACTCATTTGATGCAATAAAAAATAATCACAGTTCTAAAACTATTCACTTTGAATAAATAACTAAGCACTCAGTATGCTCGGTTATTCGAAACACTCATTCATTCAAATTGTTCGCAGCTTCGAATAATCTCAGTTGTCGATAGCTTCATAAGCAAACTAATGTTACAATGTTACTTCACGCAACTATTTATAAATTCAACCTTTGCGTGAACACTGATCTAACATTCGTATTTACTTTACAACGACACTACCCGGCCATAACACTAGTGAATAGTTCATCTTCGTGTTTGAAAACACAGCATATTGACGAAAGCTTTTCGAAGTTTGAAAGAAATGTTACAAATTATGACTCAGTCGTTGCTAAGTGCAATACCACTTTGCCATTAAAAGGCATAAAATGAAGCGTAGTGCAAAGCCAAGTGTGCGAGAGAAAGAGAGAAAGAAAGAAATGATCGCCTCACTAAAATGTAGCTCATTCAACACATTAATTCATGATATTCCACATTCACATTCACTAGCCTCGACTCAAAGTGTTTCTTTCTAGAGAGGACTTTCCTGAATATTGACGTAAGACGGCAATAGTAGTAACCATTGATCTTTAACCAAAGCAAGAGAGTTTCTTACTGAAATCAGCAATATGCGAGGGGAAGATGGTATAACAAATAGTGCATATAATGTAGTAAAACAGCTTTATTGATCCAATCTTTGCATTCGATTTTATAGGATGATGAATAATTGCTTAGACTACCTTTCGTACACACTTGCAAATTATGACCAACATTTTAGCCGTAAAGACAATGGGATTAAGCTTATTTTTTTTTTTTAAATTAAAATAATGGTTTCAATAAGGAATGGTTTCAATGATTTCATGTTAATCTATTTTATTTCCATTGTTTCCGTCCACTTCAATAGCGTCCCATGAAAAAAGCCATTTATGTATTAACTGTTAAGTGCTTTAAATCTACTTTGGATACCCCTTAGGGAGGATGGGTTAGCTTGTTTATTGAATACATGTGAACTGAAGAAAGAAAAAGAGAATCCAAATATACAAGTGTGAAAGTTCTACCGGGCAGCCAGACAGACGGACAGAATGAGGAGTAGGTATGCATGGTAAGTGCCAATCGCCCCTTAAAATACAAGTGTTCTTAGGAATGAATATGAAAATCTAAACATTCAGCAGTCAGACAGACGTTCATGTCTATATCGACTTGACTTTTGATGCTGCTCAATTATATTTATGAGGTCTGTTTCGCCTCCTTCTGGCTGTTACATACATTTGCACAAATTTTTCCCTATGGGAACAAGGTATACAAAAATATATGCTCTACACTATTCATCCGATTACAATGAAATTTTGAGAAGTTGTAGAGAATCTAACTTCTGACTTAGTAAAACTATCATACGATATGTTCTACATCACGAACAATAATTTTCTCAAATTTTGTTTTGGGTTTTGGTGTGTGAGGCTGAGCGGTTATGATAGGCAGAAGAATAAAGGATGTGTCACGGAAGTGATAGGGCGAATTATTTTTTAAGCACTTATAATTTTTTGTTATGTTGCTTGGGAAGGAAGTGTGCTAAGGAAGAGGGGTAAAGTCCGGAGAAGAATGCTGGAAGAGATAGTTAAGGGAATATAGTGCTGGGTTTTGATTATTTCCTTGTTTTAAAATCCATCCCATAGAGGGCTAAAGGTTAAATATAACAACTATTAAAGTTTGCTGCATATTTAACGCGAAGATCAGAGCAATCTACAGTCTAGCTTCATAAAAGAGAAAGACAAAGGTATGCGTAGCAGAGAACATAAAGTAGATATTGTAAAATTAGGCTACAATCGCAAGTACACGTATTCGAAATGCTGATCCAACTTTCGCATGTAGCCTAACTCTTATGCAGACTCTGCATACTCAACACAATTTTAGGCTTTAGTATTGGAGCATATGGTCTGGATCATCGCATCTGCTTGATGCGTGGTTGGAGGCTTTTCTTCAATCCGATTTTTTTTGGCTGGTATTTTTTTTTATTCACCACGATGTTACTGCATGGTATTGAGACCTCCAAATTAGTTTGGGTGTTGCCAAAGTAGGGAGATTTTTTTGTAGTAGTACATCCTTATACTACTGCAATACTTAGAATGTCTAGAGATGAATGGCGTTGATTGGGCTTTAAGTTCATATATATAGAGCGTGTAACTGAGAGGCTACTAGCCACATAACAATTACCAAATTAACCATTGGTTTCATAAAGTAATTTCTACTACAGACGCATTGCTTATTTAACGAGGTGTAATTTCTTCTGCTTGGTTATTCTACGAAATGTAATAAATTAATCTATGTCCGTCTGTCTGTCTGCCTACTGTTAGTTGTGGTACTTAATTTTAAAATAAACAGTTGTAAAATTGCATTGAAATAATGTATTGAAGTTAATTTGCGCGTTTTTTTGGGGTAATCCCATAGAAACCATTCAGCAACATTTGCCTTTTTGTATGCAAAAAACTTTTCTATTGCAATTAAATATCAACTTTAAATTTGATATAGTGGCTTCTTATGTACGAACACTATACGTATATATAAATGTACTTCTTTTACTTCTTGACTTTTTATAAGAAAAATCAAGCAGGCTATATCAACTTCAAACTTGATATCGTAGCTTTTTATTTTATATATAATTATTTTATTTGATAGGAATCAGGATTCGGTATATCCTATAACCATATCAAGTCGCACACTACTATTCTTATGGACATGTCGGGCAAATGTCCGTCTCTTATCCAGCGTCACACCTAGTTACTTGAGCTCGTTTGCCTGATCAAGGGCGATGTTGTTAAGCCAAATTTAGGGCGGAATTTTTTTTCTAAGTGTGAAATACACATATATGCATTTCCCTGTATTTTGTTTAATATTTCATCGCTTGTTCCAATTCTCCAGAATTACGTCATCGTTTGCGTAAGATGCCAATATGACTTTCTCGGGTGGCATTATATCCTCATCGTGTACAGGGAGATCGGCAGTGAACAAGAAGTACAGCTACGGTCCCAGCACACTTCCTTGTGGAACTCTTGCTCACACGGGATGAACAGTTGAGAGCTTCTCTCGCCCTTTTACTTAAAAATGACGGTCTTCCAAGTAAGACCGTATCATCAAGGTCAAAGCCTTCCTGCACGTCCACAATTAAAAACCAAATTGCTGCTCAGGTATACAAGTATAACTCTTTGGCAGACTCCCAGCTCTGATACCCGCGTCGCAAAAATTCTTTCCCAAACCTTCGAAAGTGAAAGTATATAGGACGATATGATCTAGCAATATCTTCAGGCTTTCCGGGCTTATGTATCGTAGTGATCCTCGATAGTAGATAGTTTTTATGCACGGAAGCTTCATATAAATTACTAAAGATGTGTTCCACTCACTTTTATTGGGTAGCCTCCAAAATATTTTTTTTTTTTTTTTGTATTGTACAAATTTTAACAAATTTCATCCATATATACAACAGGAATATCATACATTTTTATGTTACACAGAGGAACATATTTATATTGATTTATTATTTCTCTGTCTTATAGATATTAATATGAAGACCAACTTTTAAGCAGCTAAAATGATATTCTTTTGCTATTGTAAACAGTCTCCTAAAGCACACAAAATAAATATAAAAAAGTCAAAGAATTTATTTAAAAATATTTATGCATAAAAGAAAAATAAAAAATAAAATAATTTTGATATTGTAAGAAATTTGTAGCTGTTTATAGACATATACGAGTATGTATGTGTGATGTATAACTACCCACCCAGGTACGACTATCCTTCGCTTCCTTTTTAAAATTATTCATATTGTATATATATGTAGGTACATATATGTATCATAGTACAATGTGTATTTTTTACCCTGCACAGAGACACACAAGAACGCCTTAAACTATTTGCTTTTTTGAATACTCTATACACCCTAAATATATATTTATTGTACAGTTATTGTATAACTAGAAACTTATATACAAAACCTGAACAGACAGACACTACTGAACATTTTATGCTTTCCTAAGAATATATATTTCCTAAGCATTTTTTTTTTCTATGCTACGAGTATTATTTTCAATTTTTGGAAGTAGCACTTCTACTGTAAATTTTGTACTATATGAACTAACATGAGAGTTGCTAAAAGAATATAAATCTAAATCTAAGTACTTTTTATACCTATCTGAAGTAAAGTAACTGCTGCTCTATTTAAAGTCAAATTAAAACTAATTTTAAATGAATGAAAAAAAATATTAAACAATGTCAAATAAAGTATTAAACTAGCTCTAAATTGTAAATTTAAACAAGAACAAAAAGAACAAAAAATAATGTATTCAACTGCAACTGAGTTACTAATTTTGGCTATCTGGCGCCTGAAAGCGAGCAACGAACCAGATATAAATTTTTGATTAGATTTATTTACATTTCAATGAGTTTGGTTTATGTTTCTGAAGGTTCTTTTGATTTGTAGTAAATTGTTATTAAATAAAATATGTATAAATGTTTTGTAAACTGTGTAAAAAATAAAAAATAAATAACAAAAAAAAAAAGAAAAAGTTTAGCTAAAACACACAGCAACTAACTGAAATATTTTTATGCAAAAAATTATTTAATTAAAAAAATATGAATATCAATTAAAAAAAAAATAAATATATCAAGCCACAACAAAGCAAAAATAAAAACAAAACAAAAATGAAGGCCAATCAAAACATACAAAAAACACAAAGAAAAACTTTAAAATGATGCACTTAATATAAACAAACATAAATATATACATATACCATACTATATATAACTATATATGAAAAGTATTTTTAAAAAGTATTATTGTATCAAAAAAATCTACTATTTTCATGCATTAAAAATAATTTCTATGCAACAAAAAATATAAATATGTATTGAAAAAAAAAAAGAAAATGAATTAAATCAAAGTCAATATTAAATTAAAAAAAAACAATCAAGCCCTCCTACACAGCAACAGCAACAAAAGAAACCAATTTAAAATATATACAATTATTATTTATAATAAAGATATATAAAACTATTTTGTAAACAATTTTTTTTTTTATTTATATTTTAACCAAGCGAAATAAAAACTAAATCAAGATTGTAACTATTTACCGCCGAATTTACAAACTTAAATATTTAAAAAAAAAATTATATATTTTCAAAAGGCATACAAAACCTAATGCATATAATTTATTATAAGTTCCTTACTGTCTTAAGTGTTGACTACTAAATCAAAGGAATATAGAAATCCAACTGAAATTTATTATATATAAGCAGAACATCACAGAACATACAAGTACTACAACATAAAATATATGTTTTAAACTAACGAAAATTTACGTTCATAAATGAAACAATTCAAAGACGAAATATCAAAGCTAAGAAAAAATATACTATATACATCTATATATATATATATATATATATATATATACTAAATACATAAAGACACAAACAAAAATTATATTTAAATGTAAAGAAAAAAAAAAAACCAAAAACATGAACAAGAAACTTATCAAATTCAATCAATAAATGTCAATGAATAATGCAATGCACTCGAATGGTGGTTTTTATTTTTGGGTGTTCTGATGAAATGGGTTTGGCGATATGCATTTGCGTAATATGGTAAGGAAAAAAAATAATAAAGGATTTTAAATATGTAGCATAGCAGCATACTCACTTGGAATTAAATGCTATAATAATCGTAAATTTTATTTAATAAAAATACAAATTTAAGTTGGTTTCAAAATTTGAAATACTTTTGTGCGTCCCACAGGAAAAGCTGCTATCAATGGCTCCACACTCTATTCAATATTATTGCTTTGTCTTAATCAGTCAGGTTCTAAAATTAAGGAACTAGACGCGGATTTATTAATTACTCTACCTTAAATTATTCATTATTGTTGATGGGAAAGCAGCCATTTAGATGCCCAACTATATTAAATTTTTAATATTGTACAAACTTACAAACAGACTGTTTGGTGTCATTTAAATTAGCGTGTTTGATAGATGATAGCTGGACTTACAAATAACCTTCAGAATCTCATAATCCTTCTTTAGGGAACTATTTTAAGTACTTTGATTCAAAAGAGGTCATGATGCAGCGAGCTGGCAAATGATTTGCTTTAGCTTTGAGCAATATGGTATACGACCAAATGACTTTACAGGATGTTACCTTATTTAAAATCCGCATAATTGAAGCATCTCAACTTGCTAGTACTGGGGATATGTAATAATACGATGTAATAATACGACGACGTAAATCGATCCCAAGTTCCACTTATATATTTATGCCTAACCCATTACTTTGTGGATGAACTCTTTGAGCAATAGCCCTAACAAAATGTAGGCATATTGTGTAGTCTTCTTGGATCTTTTTGTGGATGACACCGTTTAAGTCTTCTCTTTTTAAGTGCGGAACATGGTCGTTTCACATTCAGTCGTCTAGCCAGCGGCTTTGGGTGGGATCCAAGGCGTTCCATATACCTCCTCGCTTGTGCCTGAATGACGTCACCAACTTTAAAGACTCCTAGGTCCATTTCGATGTCCCTGGTGCGCATGTATCATGGAGCATTGCACGTCGCTCTTAGAACTTTGCTTTAGGCGGTTAGGATTTTGCTCACGTGGAACTTGGCTGCAATTTCATATAGCTGAAGTTCATACTTTCATATAAGGCTCAGTATGGATTTATATAAAGTCATTTTATTGCTCAAAGATAGCTTATTTCTTGGGATCAGCAGCAACGTCATTTCCCTAGCTTTGGATAACACTATTTTCTGCACCATTGTGACGTGTCTCGCGAACGTAAGCCTCCTGTCGAGTATTTGTGGGTAAGTACATGCTTCAATATAAAACCTAGCAACGTTACTCCAGGGCAACAGTTTCTTCTTGTTGCAAATCTAAAATTTGCATATTTGGTATCATTTATGCCTATATTCCATTAAAAGGCCCACTGCTCAAAACTCAGTACTTATATTAGGGTTTCTTCTTGCCAGCACAGCAGTGTCGTCCGCATATGTTATCAACTGCTGTGACTGAGGTAGCTGTAGGCTACCTCTTTTTCGACGTCGACACCATCAACAACAACATTGAATGTTCTTTCCGTTAAGAAGCTACTTATGAGATCGATTATCTGAGGGGTTAGAAAGCTCTTTAGTTTGTTTAGAAGACCACATCCTGTCAAAACCTTGCTGTATATTCACTAACAAAGCTACAGAATATTGCTTAAGTTCCACTGCTTCAAGAGCGAAGTTGACAACACGGTGAAGTTGTTTCGGAGTGATTTGGATTTTACGAAATCCAAACTGGCACTTTGGAACTCTGTGGGTAAAGCTTTATGTTGCAGAATTCGGCTTAAAATTACTCTTTCCATCATCTTACCTAGGGTGGGAAGGAGACTAATCGGTCTATATAAGTCAACTTCAGTATACTGCTATTCTGGCTTAGCGTTCATACTAATGAGCGCTGATTTCCACACTCTTGGAAAATATCCCAGTCATAGGATGCTATTAAAGAACATATAAGAGTGCTCTGTTTGGGAGGAGTTTTAGTGTTTTGTTGTCCAGAAGATCTTCACCTGGTGATTTTTTTAGCCCTCAACTTCATAATCTACTGCCTTACCTCCTGCAGGGTGACAGGATTTGTCGGCAGGGACATTTGATGAGGTTACTTCAGCTGTGCTTGAAGCAACACTCTCGTGTCGCTTGTTGTAAGATCAAACGGTACAAATCTACTCTCCAAAAGACCGCAAAGACCTCTGCCTTCTCCTGACTAGGTTAGCACCAGCCGCCAGCAGAATCCTTGATTGGAACTTTCGGGATAGTCTGTTTTTTTAAAACGACTCGTAAGCTTCCAGAGACGATTCATTAGGACCAGAACAAGCCAAAATGTGGTCAATTTGATCTTCTTTGTTGCTAGAGAGAGCCTTTTGAAGACGATTGGAAAATCTCTTATAGCTTTGGTGGACATGTTCATCACCCTTTGTGGCATACTCTTGTCTAATAGAAGGAATATCAATTCACAAAAGTCAAGGCATGACTCACTCTTCTTCAATCAGTTACAGGAACCTAAGAGATTAACTAAAGGGGTACCCATAGACATTCTTAGACAAAGAAGAAGTTGCAGTATCCAACATATTAGGGGTACAATGAAATGCATAAGCAGTTGAGTGTTATCCTAACTGCATAAGCAGTATATGTGGAAACAACGTAATAAATATGCGAATGGAGTTTAGGTAGGGTATAAAAAACTTTTCCAGGTTAAGAGAGAAAGGTATGAGCTGTAGATGTCACGACTGAATTACTCTATCCGGTACGGTGTCTCTAAAACTTTTATTTCACTTTAAAACTAATAAAAACTACTTTCAAAAAAATTAAAATGATTGCAACTATCTAAACAAAATAGGAAGAGAGTGATTGGCAATTGTTAATTGCTTCAAAGGGTCTCCTTCCCTCTGCCATCATCGGATAAAGTGTCACAGACAGTGTGCCACACATCGATTTGGAGGGAGATACCACTCTGTGCGTTTTGAGACTATAATATTCTACAAAAATTTTAATGAACAAATTATAAAAATTATGAATATTTCCCAGCGCTTATAATATTTATTAGAAACAAGCATTATTAAGCACTAATATACTAGGAACAAATAATATTTTGTAGTGTGCTTATTAATAGTAAAAGGTATATGAAACATATTCCAAAACTCCACACTCATTTACACGAATAGTTTGCTCTACATCAACTGCAAATGACTCGGGCTTTTTAGTCTCACAAATATATTTCAGTGGCACGGAACAAGTACCATCCTTGAATCGCATGGTATTATACCAATACCAGAGATGTACACATCTAACATTTGCTTCTGCATTATTTGGACGACCATAGTGCCACCTGGCAAAGCTCAACGTATCACCGGTGGTCAATGACATGAAATGACCCAATCTGCCCAAATCATTGCCAGACATCCAATAATCGGTTAGTTGAACATGTTTCAGTAGTTCATCCATTTCATGGTCATTTTCGATATTCAACAGATCTCCGCCCATTCTACGACATTTGTGCGCTGCATCATACCAGTTGAGTGTTTCCGTTGATATATAATAGAATTTTTTTCCAATTGCCTGAAAGTCATCGGGTATGGCTAAAATATAAATTATTTATTTATAATATATTATTTTTAAATAGTAATATTTAGTATTGCTTACACCAGATTTCATTCTTTCCAGTTGTGCTTGTACATTCCAATGCAACGGCAGCACCGCAAAGCACCGAAAGTATTGTAATTATTACCAAATTGTTTAACATTTTTTTAGAAATGATTTAAATATTTTTACTCAATTAGGTAAAAATAATATTACGAGCTGCGTATTTAGTAGCAATGGTTGCGTTTGAATGCCGAACGTTAAATGAATACAACTGCGATGATTCTTTATATACCTACCAAGCTTGCATTCATACAATACACACAGAGTGTCAATGTTATTCTAGTTTACACACAAAGATTGCAAGTAGATATAAATGAACGCATCATACATTCCTTTAAATATATTATATATAGTCATAGTTGTTATATAGCTTCATTTTTCGTTTTAATACTTCTTGATAAACTGGCACTTTATAAATATTGGAATATTGTATTGGTGTAGCGTATATTACAGCTGCCCAAACTCAACAGTATCAATAGTTAAACTGGTGTAAAGAATGCGCAAATTGCATAAAACGTAAACATTTCAATAATTTGTATACTCTTCACACACAGTTTATGTTGACTACAGACTTTATCTCTAAATACAAATATAAATCAATCAACAAATCAACAAGCTGCAAAGATGTTGCCGTTGCTGGATCGCTAAATAAAATAAATAAAAGCTTAATGACAAACGGATGTCTACATCAACTCGACTTTTGATGCAGTTTGATGCATGAATATAATTACTTTTTATGCGAACTACCTTAACTCCTTCTGCTGTTGACGATGTTCTACAAAGCAGGACCCAGAATCATTTGAAAGATGCAAAAATTACGGACATCGACGAGCCCTGAAACTTCATTCCACGCCTTGCGATGGCCGCAAGACAATCGAACGATAGAGTTCAAAACCATATTTAGGGAGGCTTTAGAGAATTTTTTTCGGAAATGTCGCTCAAACTTTTGATTGATTTGGTATCATGGAATACTTGCGAAAGGCAAAAACAAACTGCCTGGCACTATTTTGATCTTAATCCGATAGAGCTTAAACCGTCACTTTTTAGGCACAGAGTAAGGTGCAGTGAATATGTTTCTCTTTTTACGCTTCACCATCCAATGAATTTGGATTGCCATCCGAAGAACTTTCATGGCGGCCTATGCAGCTGATCTCTGCAACTTACAATTGGGTTATCTACCGGTTGCCATAGTTACAGCTTAGGGCCTGTTTGGATCAGGCGTTGGAATGTGAAGCTAAGCCCGACGAAGTCAATGAACGTATATTTAATTTAATTACAAGGATACCTCTCACAAATTATGATGAACTGCTCTGCTCTTAAGCAAGATAGGAAGGAAGGGTCATATCTTGGTTTCGTTATTGATAAAAGAAAATTCTCCAGCCACATCAAGAATATTGCTTGGATCCAAAAAAAAAACCGGAGTAAGTTGCTGCTTTTGGAACTCGATACTCCAAAGTGATTGTTGGAAGTTGAGGATCAGATCTCAATAATTCAATAATCATCTCATCGTTCCCTTGGCTAGGGTTGGATCCATCCATCTTATACGTAATACTGGTCAACTAATGACGACCTGCCGTCACACACCGCTTTGAGAACACCAATATATAAATAACTCTCATACTTTCATTTACACTCCTTTATGCATTCCCAAAAATGAAAGTAATTATTCTTAAAACTAAGAAGATACGCCTGAGTCTACGAATCCATTAAAGCAAGACTACCTTGGATATTTGTCAAAAGCTATTCTGTAACGTGACGGAGTCATGATGTTTAGCCAAGAGATGAAGAGCTGAGCAAGAGAAATCTGCTATCATTAATCGGAAGATAACAATCATTTTTCGATAAGTAATCAATTAGGTCAGAGAAAAATACATAACATCATGCGGTATGCGTATAGATCCCTGACAGAAAGTAGAACCCAGTTTAATATATTGAGAATCATTGGGGAGACAAATCAGTATCTTCTAGGTAAAGATTTTATATTTTTAAGGTTGATTATAATAGATTAGCTTAGAAAGTTGTAAATATTTTTTGAAATTGATATTCTATCGGATAGTCAGATGGATCCGAAAACTATTAATTCAAATTCCGTGAAGTCTAGATTGGTGCATGAGGGAACATGCTCTGCTTACTCGGCTTGCTCTTCGCTCAACCAATGAACGTTTTTGCTCGCTTTCTGTGCTCATCTGTTTATTCAAGACACTTTGCTTCGAAAAAATTCGCCAAACTGACTTTTGCGCATGTTTGTGTGTTGCGTGTGTGGATAAGTAAACAGCAAGTAGGCATGAGTTTATGCCTATCCCTATCTTCCTTCCTCTACCATGCTGTGATGAAATATTTTAGCGACATCGTCATGTAACATACCGTGAGGCATCCCTTAACATTAATTCCGCTCGCGTATATAAGATTTTGCATGAACACCTTGCCGTTAAAATGGATTGTTCGCTCTAAAAAGACTCGTATGGATTGATGCAAAGAAATGCTGAAAAAATTTGATCCCGGTGCTTCAAAAAACGTTTATAAGATCGTCACAGCTGACGAATCATGTATATTTGCGTATGAGCCAACCAATATTGAATTTTACTTCAAACTAAAGAAACCAATTTCAAATCAATGCATCTACATATATAACTTCATACAAATATACTTTTAGAAAACCATTGAAACTGGAAAGATAAACGTAATATTTATCGAGTTCCTTGGCAACAAAAAAAGATAAGTGCGAACGAACGCATAAATCCAAATTGAAATGAGCCGCAAACACGAGAAGGCGCAACTAACTAAGCCGAAGCAAGCACACTTCAAGCAGTGGGTGAAAAAAAAGCGAAAAGTGTTTATTAAATTGATTTGAGTAAGTTTACTCGAAGCATTATCGGAATCAGCAGCAACAAACCCAAGCCAAGCCAAGCCAAACGAAACGAAACAAACCAGAACCAGAAAGTCAAAGTCAAAAGGTGCCGATATATTAGTGCTAAAAAATGCAAGTACATACAGCAAAGAAGCTCATCCAAAGGAAAATCAACTCTTCTGCGCCGCAATACTTATTATATATCTATACAATATATGGCTCACAATATACGACTTATATGGCTGGAAAGAAAGGAAAAACCTTTTATCTAAATTAAATCCAGGCACATGCGTTCAAACAGTAAAAATCAAAGCTGAGGCTTCGAGTACTTCGAGTCGAGTTGAGACTTGTAACGTGATAATGATTTGCTGCTATTTGTGGCATGTGTGGGCGTTCATTTATCGCCGCCTGCTGCCTTCCACTATATATAAATGGATTTTTCACTTTTTTTATAGTAATTTTTTAGTAAGTGCCAACATTGAACGAGACAACCAGCCAAGCCACTTGACTAACAGCGTCAAATTCATTGTAAAAAGCATCAAAACTTCAAACGAAAAGTTTAACTGAAATCACTAAACAAATCTGCACAGATTTTGAGCATTTCAAGTTTTCTTTACACAATGTCAAGACAAGTTGTAAAATTAAGAAGAAAGTATTGTAGTAAAATAGCAAGTACAAGCAGCAAAACAAGCTGCACTAATGCAATCGTACGTACACAACTTGAAAATACGCTACAATTCAATATAATGCAATACTGTACAGTCGGTAAGTGAGTTTGATCGGCAGTACAAGTAGTATTAATAGAAACAAAAAACTTTTAAAAAACTGCATTGGTCATCCAACTGATTGTACATATGTTGGGTTAACATCAACTAAAAGCTTATGACTACGAAGGAAAACCAAAAATGATAGATGACAACAGACGACTTAATGCAATGAATATATTGAAATCAATGGCTATCATAAAAAATTTATTCTTCAAATTGTACTTCTAACCTGCATAGGAATCTTGATTCGGTCCAAAAGAAGCTAACCTATCAAACTGATATCGATATTATGAAAGAAGTTTTAACTACAAAATCAAGGATGAATTTGTATGGTAGCTAGCCCACAAAATGGGGGTACATACCATTTGATATATATATATATATGTAAAAGCCTCATCCTAGAGAAGCTGATATGTAGCTGATATCATAAAAAATAAAAAGTGTCCTCACAAAATATTTCAACTGGTCGATGAATTTGTATGAAGACTACCACACAAAAATGGAGGAACATGACTATTCGTATATATAAATAAAGACTACATCCAAGATAAACCACCATATCTAATATTCTCATAACCAAAAATTAGTTTTCCTTAAAAAATCTTTCATTGAGTCGATGGATTTATGTGAAAGCTACCCCAACAAATGGGTAAACAAAAAAACGTTTTACCTATAAAATCTTATAAAAAGTACTGTATGGCGGCTATTCCAAGAAATGGAGATACATGTCCAGTTGTTCTTAACAGGAAGAAACCTTCCAAAATAATGCACAATATTAACTTTTCAAAATAAAATAAGTTTTTCATACAAAATCTTATAATTGGTTGATCGATTTGTATGAGACCTACCCCAAAAGATGGAAGAACATCCCCATTGGTAGATGTACGTGCAGGTTCCGTTCAGGAAAGGCAGCATATCGCATTTTTAGCTGATATTGTCATAAAAAAATACTTTTTCCCTACAAGATCTTATAATTGGTCGATAGGTTTGTATGGGAGCTACCTCAAGAAATCGAGAAACATATCCAGTGTTTCGTGTGCGCTACAGCAAGGATAAGAAAGTTGATGATATGAAACGTTATATTGGTGATGCATATCGCTGGAAACTGGTGCATGGTGATGTATTTCGTGCGCCAGCAAATGTTTCGGCTTCGACTTTTGATGCTGTTCAAAAATTTTAATTATTTACTTGCTATAATCTGCTGCGACTACTTTAAAAACATATAAACTATTTTATTTCTGGTTATTATAGGCATCTAAGCGCATTCAATTATTTTTTTTAGTACCAGCAAGTTGTTTGTAAAGTTTGAGATGACCAAAAAATGCTCCCTTCCATGCACTTTAGAACTACTTAAAGAAAGCCAGGCTTATATACATAAAAAGAAAACCACTAACGAAATAGTAAGAACCTAATTCAAGTTTTAAGTGACTAGATTGACTTATATCGTTTAACTAATTAAAACCATAAAGATTTAAAATGTCATCGATTTCACCTCTAATATATAACAAACTCTTCGACAAACAAACCTTAACCCATTTCACATTACACGTGAAGTGTACAGCGTGTATAACATTGGAAAATTCGAAATAAAATCTAAAAGCGAGCAAACTGAAAATGCAAAACTTACTGCTGCAATATAGTGTACAGACTTTGTCTACAAAGCAAACGCTTTGTGCAAAATAATTGCAGTCAAATGTTAATGTGACAAACTACTACAAAGTCTTCTACAAAGTATTCTACAGAGAAAAAGTTTTACAGCGAACTGATGGGTGGACTTTATACTCAAAGAATTTTGTCTTTTGCAACTTTCTATGAATTAAGAAGAAGTAAAATAATTATTTTTATTTCAAGCAATGCTGCATGAAAAACAAAATGGCAAAGTGTACGTGGAATTGAAATACAAAAGATGCATTAAGGTAGATGCTTTTAAATGTTTCTTAGAAAATATTTTGTATAAAGAGCATAAAATCTGTTTTACTAATATCATTACTTAATAGGGCAAAAAGTAGAAGTGGCATGCAACACAAAATAGCTTTAGACTTTATAAATTAGGAAGTTAATTAAATTATGAGGAATGTGTATACAATTTTAAAAACTGAAATATATGCAAAAATATATCCAAGTAACTACCTCTTCTATAAAGATTTAACCTACAGATTTATTAACTAACATATGTGTGCACTACCCATTTGATGTTCATTATACACATTTCATATTAAAATCTTTTTATTTTTTCTATCAACCTTGACATTCATATTTCCTGCATGCAACCAAGCAAAGGCGTCTTGACATTGAAGCAGCTTGTGAACAAACTCAAAGCTGGAAACATGTCTAAAACTACGAAGTTTAACTAAATGTTTCAATCTCTGTTTCAATCTTCTATGACTGCTGCACATTTTAGATTGAAATAAATTTTTTTGGCATATTCAATTTCCTCAACTAACTCGAAACAAAAAATAAAAAATAAAAAAAGTTGAAGCAGTGCAGTAGTAAAAATCCAAATAAAACAAAAAAAATTCAACTTGTATTTCAACAATTTTTTATGAAAATGCTGCATACTCGTAACTTCTAGTATATCAACGCTTTTATTGCATCTAACATGTGGAATAAAAAGTATGACAAAATCATTTAAAAAATTTTAGTTTCAATTAAACCGAAATATTTTATACACTCTAGAATAAGCATTGGTGAAGAAGTGAATAGCCAAAATAGAATTGTAAACTGCATGTTTGTGTTTAATATTTTTGGAATAAATAAATAAATATTTTTTCTACAATTCATTTCATTGAAGCGTGGTGTTCCCGAAATCTAAGCCATTTTCTCATACTTAACTTTTCTTTACATTAAAACAAAAAATATTGTTTTTCTTTACCTTATGCCACCAAAACATACACATGTCTTTCCATACAAAAAAGGGTAGTTCTTAAATGTGTAAGGTTTTTTAATGCATAAACTTATCGGAATTCCGTAATATAAATTGAGATCTTGAATATATGCTATGGACTTATATAAATCGTCGTTGTGTTTTTTTTTTAAGTGACTATTATACAGAGTGACAAGAAATAACCCGGACTTATATTTTACATATTTGAGAAAAAATGCAGATACACAACTATCAAATAGCAAAAAATGTAAACATAGTATTCAGCCGGTTTCGAAGTGGCTTCCTTGGGCTGCGATGCAAAGCCCTCTGGAAATTTAGCGCAATGGACCGCAGGTCTACTTCCGATAATCGATCCCATTCTTGGAGCAATGATTGCTTCAGCACCTCCAAACTTATGTGGCGTTTAGCACATGCCCTGGACTCCAAAATAGACCACACACTGTAGTCCATCGGATTGAGATCTGGCGAGTAAGGTGGCCATTCACTGGATGTGATAAAGTCCGCAAAATTTGCTTTGCATCCTGAGTCAGTTTGGCTCTATGAGCTGGCGCTGAATCCTGTTGAAATGTCCACTCCGTATCAGCAAAGTACAACAGTTTCCAAAATGTCACGGCGGTACACTTCCTGATTGATTTTGACCGCTTGCTCGATGAAAACAAGGGGTGTTTTGCCGGTGGCGCATATTCCTCCCCAAACCATTACAGACTGCTCATATTGACGGCGCTCGATTATTGCAGCGGTACCTGGAGCAGCTTCTGTCATTTTGCTGATTGTGCGCCGGTTGGATGGTGAATATCTTCTCGTCCGTAAAGAGAATACGCTCCCATTTTTGACCTGCAGCCCGACGCGCTTATTGTCATCCGTAAGAAGCTGCACTTTTTGGCGCTTGTAGGGCTTGAGATGAAGTTCATTTTTGGCAATCAACCGAACACTTTCTCGATTCACTCCGGGCTATTTTTCTGACCGAGACTCTGCAATTCCGGGTGATCTGCTTTTTCACGATCTGGCGAATGCTGAAAATATTGGCGGTGCATAGTCTGCCTCGTCCGGGACGGTCAGCATATTAACCAAAATTTAATAGAATTAACTAAAAAAAATTATTATTGGTTTCCAAAACTTTTCTACACAATTTTAATAATGCGAAACCACAGATCTTGACTGATCTTGACTCCGAAAAAATTCAGAATCATCTTCGAAAAGTACACAGCCAATAATATATTCGATCCATTTTTTGTTTTATTCTGGAGTTAGGAAGATTGCAAAATCTTATTACAAAATGCCGAAACCAATTTGAAAAGGTTTTGTTTTTTTTAAGTTAAGATCAACCTAGAAAGTCAGGGTTTACTATGGATTACAGCATTCAACTGTTGAACTTCTATAAATATGTATATACTTTTTTTTATTTGTGTAGGGTATATTATATAAAAAAATTAGGGAAAAACATTTTTCACTATTATTTTAGCTATTCGACGGCAACCCTCTGGTGATGTGCATACATTTGCATGCGAATTCGTAGTCACAGCATAGAATCGTGTCGAAAGCGACAAACGCGCTGAAATGTGTTTCCATGGAAATTTGGCTTCAAGTCTGCTCTACATGAAAATGCAGTATAATCATATAATATTATGGCTGAGGGAATATTGTGTTCAACATTTATACAGCATATACTACTAAATTACTGAGGTAAGTAGGTCAAGTTCAACGCGACAGCAATTCAAAATAATTAAAATGCATAAAAAAATTATATTTAAACTTAATTAGGCAGGCAGCTGTT
This sequence comes from Leucophenga maculata, assembly GCA_035044805.1. Lineage (NCBI taxonomy): Eukaryota > Metazoa > Arthropoda > Insecta > Diptera > Drosophilidae > Leucophenga > Leucophenga maculata. Next base: position 2,788,860 of record JAWNNP010003455.1, on the reverse strand, counting down.
GATAGTGGTACTTGAACTCACTTTATATCTTGTATCTCAGGCATTATTTGGCCCACTTACCCATCTCTGCTGCCGATAAAAAAGCAAAAAAAAAAAATAAAAAGAAAAAAAAAAAAGAAAACGAAACTAGGAACCGCAAGGCGACACATTAACATTGATAGTAACTCTCGCACGTACGCCCGCCCCAAACTCCTCAAATGCCTGCTTGTCATTAATCGATATGCATGCTGATGATGCAAGTTGATGACAGACATTTTCCGTAATGACTTCGATGTGGCAGCTAAAAGTTGCAACAACTACAGCAGAGAAACACTGCAGTTGCAATAGCTACTCTGGCTGTAAGCCATTTCAGCCAGATGCGCTGCCTGGCCTGGCCTGGCTGTCTAGCATTCGAGTGGAGTGCAACGTTAGGTGTTAAGCATAAATTGATGGAAATTAGCGCGTCTGTTGACACATTATGCAGACATGGAGAGTAAGCCAACCAACCAGTCAGATAGTCATCCAGTAAGGCTATGAAGCAAGCAGTCTATGCTCAAGTCACGTGCGCCTGCGCCACATTCAAAGTCGTCGCTGCATGCCACTTTGGCAAAGAGAAGTTGTAAGTGTTTCTAACAGTTTGCTGTGCTCTGAGTGTGCCAAGCGCCAATTGTCGCCTATGATGAGGCTGGCGATGACGATGACGACTCGCTGCCGGTTTCAATGACTCTTTGCTGGTGTGGATGACAACGCACGACAGCGGCGCTCTGAATGTGACCCCGCACGGAGCGCCGTCATCGCAAAGACCCCCATTAGAATTTCAAACAATTGCAAAAGTAGTTTGCCAAAGTACTTAAAAACATACATAGTTGCATGGTTAACCCTTTGGCGACTGTAGTGTGCGGAAAAGAACACAATCTAGTGATATGAAAAATAATAAAAATAGGAGATGCAAAGATTATGCACTTGTCATATGCCGAAAAGTTCAGCTATCCATGTCTTAACACTGTTGGAACTTAATCTCAAACCCAATAAAGTCACCCTTGTATATATATTTTAGGTTTATTTAAAAACAATTATTTTATATAGGAGTGGTACTTTCTAGTGACCACATCACGGTCATACTAACATATGATATATCAAGATTTCTTACTCAATTTCAGATTACGCTCGCAAGAATTGACGGACTAGTTTTGATTCATTCAGACGAAGAAAAATTTTAAATTGGATCATTGTGAAACATTTCCAACTACTATCTGACACACAAATAATGGGTTAAAACTGATTGGTTATCGACTGCATTTGCCTAGCGTGACTTGGCAACATGGAAAGTTATAACTATGCAAAGTGTTGCGAGGTTAATGAAGAACGTTTTATGCGACCGCGTGATCAGGAATGTCATTTCGTCCTCCTTCGTCCTCCTTCATGCATAATGAAAGTAGAAAAAGAAAGAAAAAAAACTTAAAACGCGCTCAAAACTTCAAAGTGTGCTCAATTCGCACCTCATAGAATTTCTAATTGTTGCTGCATGCAACTGTAGCAACAACAATTGCAGCAGCACTTCATCCGCTTTTCCAATTGGACACCAACTATCTAAGCTCATTGCACAAACAGCTCACGAAGATTGCATTCAAAAATTGTAAAATTTTTTTCTATTTTTTTCTTTTTTGGCTTTTCCAAGTGTAACATCAAAACGCTCTGCAAGCTGGGATTTTCATGAAAAATTATACACTCATACACACAAAGGCACACAACAATATAAACTTGAGGCAGTATGGCACACAGTTGCATGGAAGGGTATGTAGAGCAGTAAGTTTGTAGTAAAGTTTTTGGATTTTTCAAAACGGCGGCGTTTATTGTCCTATTGCTGTTATTGTGCTTAGTTGCTGCTTATACCCTACACTCATGCAATACTGAAAGGGTAGATTAGCATATTTTCTTGAGATAATAGGAAAGATTAAAAGTTTAAAATAAGAAGGAGGGAGAGAAAAATAATCACTACTTACATCGCACCCTGCTACAGCTAGCTTCGCTATGCATTGCATGGTTTGAAAGTGTGTTGATCACTGTTGGCGTTTAAGCCAACTCCAAACTCTCATCTACCACTCGTGGTCTAACTAGCAAGCTCGCCGAGGCTGTCAAAAAGACGACTGGAATGAGACTGGTTGCTTTGCCTGGACTTGCACCTCGAGATTATACGGCCTGAAGGCTAACTTTTCCTTAATAAAGTGCACTCAGCTGCCCTCAATGCATCTCTAGACAAATTGCTCCAGTTTTCCAGGCCACAAGCGAGGGTTCACGCAGCCATCGAAATGTTTTTCCTAATTAAGAGAAGACCGAAGAGTATCCAACAGGGACAAAAAGCTGCAAAAAGGGAACTCCTTACGCGCGTACAGACTATTCCCTGAGGTCTCTTACGAAGCAATACAAAAGACAAACATCACCAAAGTTAGCAACCTTTTGACTCCACATCTCATAGTCACAGGAGCCGAGTTTAAAGGGTACTGGACATGGGCAGCTGTCCTCCCAGCCACTGGTGAAGATGGTCTCGACCGCAGAACTCTGAAAGTGCTACCAGTCAAAGCTGTACTCTTTTTGATACTTCTTTTCAACTCTGCATTGAGACTTGGGTACTTCCTAAAACGTTGGGAAAAGGTGCAAATCGCTATGAATCACAATTCCGAGAAGAGCCCGTCGCTCGTGGACTCATACCGATCCAGCAGTCTGCTTTTGTTCATTGCGAAGCTATTTGAGAGATGCTTCTTGACGAGGATGCTGGGGATCAATGAGGTTAACCAAAGAATAGCACACAGAACCACTGAACAACTGAATAGTGTGCTAAACATTATCCTAGATGGGTTTCAACCGAAGGCTATTTATCTCGCCATTCGTCAGGTCTTTGACAAGGTATGGCATGACGATCTACTGTGCAAATTAAAAGGCATCCTCCCACCTTAAATGTGTGTGTTATTGTGCAGTTTCTTGTTCGACAGGACCTTTTCGGTGCATCTGAACGGTGTGGAGTCCAGCACGAAAAAAAATCAGCGCAGATGTTCCACAGTGTAGTACACTATGTCCCGCATGTGACATGGCCACAGAGCGTACAATCCCGATGGAGAAACTTCGGTTTAAATTGTAGTGAATATCAGTATCCAAATTGTAGGCTTTTGCAGTGATCCTTGCAGTACTTCACCTGTTACCAGATGATGATATTTACATCGCAACTGTATCATACAAGAGTCATCTATCATTCAAGTGACCGGTGCTGATTCTTCTAAGTTAAACTCTCACTGGAAAATAATGTATTGCTTCCATTTTTTCCGACCAAGTTTTAAGGTTTCGAATTTATTTTTATAGTGTATTCAAAAGTCGTATAATCTAGCACAACACTATACACTCATTTGCTTTTGCAGACAAGTGAAATTGTGAAATGAAGTTGAGTCTTTGTGGCAAGTTGCAGACATTTCTTATTGTTCTTGTTGTTGTTGTTGTTTTTGTTGTTGTTGTTGTATGCTTGCACGTGTTTCGTGCCTTGGTCGCATTTAACGGTTATTAAATTTAGTTTGTCTTGTTATGCACCGCTATAATACAACGTGCAACATCAGCATGCAACAACATTCAAAGTTGTTATTGTTTTTATTGTTGTTGCACTTTGCCATGAATGAAATCCACAAAGTGCAAAGTGCAATTTCACGTTTCGCTTGTCATCGTTCTTGTCGTCGTCGTCAAGATCTCTCATTGTTGTTGTTGTTGTTGTATTGGTCTTTCACTGAAAAGTTTTTTGTTTTTGTTTTTTTTTTTGTGGCAAGTTGGATTTTGAATTTACCAAACTATTCAAACTATTGATTAGTTCTTATGAGAACCAAAGTCAAATTGACTTTTTGGCTTAGCCTGGCATAGTACTCAGAGAAACATTATTGCTTCTGAGATGTTTTGCTTTATTAGCGTTCAAAGTTGAATATGCGGATTATGCTTTTGAATTTTGATTTAGAAAATACTAGGGTGGATATGAAGAGTATGTGGAAAAGTTTTAGAAAGAAAAAAAACATTTTGAAAATATTGTCTACGATAAAGAAATTTTACAAAATATGACATTTGCGCCTCGAAATAATTTGGAAAGCAACTTTTCTTCGACTTGTTAGTCGAATCCCGAAAATTCCTACAGAGCATGTGTTTAAACCTCTATATTGGCAACTCTCATTCATTAACGAAGGTTTTGAGTTTGGGTGAAAGTATATCCGTCAGGGCTATATCAGGTCTGTACGAAGGCGTGGGGAGCCATTGTAATACCATATTTTAAGAGGTGGTTCTAATGCAGTTTATAATTTGATATTTGTTGTAGATTTATGTCATCTCTAAATTCTTGGTTATGATGGTATTATTTCTGACTTTAATACCAAACATCCAGACTGTGGTTCGAAATTGGCTAACCCCAAGAGGAAGCTATTAAACTCTCTCCTATACAAGTAAAAATTTGGATTTTGCCTGTCCTGGCCAACGGATCAAAGGAAATTTCTAAACTTAAAAGATTTTGTAATAGCTCGAAATATTTCTCGAAATATAATTCAAACAGAAACATTCGATAAACTGTATCCTATCAATCTGCTATTATGTTTAACCCTTTCGAGAAGCCAATAATGAGCAATCCTCCGTACTTTGGAATTTCTTTTTTGTGCGAGACAACAGACATGAAGTCGGTTTTTCTACGGACTTTTTCTGGCTTTACACTGAAGTATTTTTTAATTTAAAAATTTTTTTTTTTCCATATTATAAAGCATCACAGCGCTACATGTATTCCAAGGTCTAACGATTAATTACATCCTCAGCTTAATTTGATAATTCTGCCTCTGAGGGATCTTATGAGGGTGTTTAGTTGAATGGGTGTTGTTTATCTACATAGACGGTAGATAATGGCTCAGCAGTTGATCTTGAAGCCATATGTGGCTTAGATTAGATCTTGCGGGTCATCCATAGGTATTGAGGAGCCATTATGCATATCGTGTGTGAAGGACAAGTGGGACTCAGCACGCTTTCTTGAAGTATCCCACCCCGAATGATTTTAATACTCGACTCTACTCCATCCAGTACAACAAGATAGCTTCTCAAAGTTAGTACAATTGAGTTGGCAAAAGACTTTTAAGTTTGTACAGGAAACCATCGTGTTAACCTCGTACTCGTAGGCCTCAAAACCTTCGAGAATGAAGTTGATCACTCTGTTCAGTTGCTTAGTTGTTTCATGGGCTTTCCAGAATCCAAACAAAAGGTGCTATCTATTTTTTACGGTTTCAAACGCCAGCCATAAACACTTTTTGAACAGCTTGAATACTTTAAGCTGAAGAAATCACGGTCTTTTGTAGTCCTTTTTGTCCTTTTTTTTGTTTCCACAGAAACAATGTTTTGCATTAAAATTCTGCAAATACAATCAAAGTCGACAGCAGACAGATGGAATTGCGATGGAAATAATCAGGTCGATCCAGCTGGTGGGAGCTTGAATGGTAGACATTTAAACTACCTCTGAGCAAGTTTGTTACAAGAAGATCGATCAATCGTTTCGGCATTTTGAGGCTTAAACACAAATGCGAACGACATTGTTTTAATTGGATCTAGCGCCTACACAGTGAGAGGAGACATCATATCATCTAAATACCTGGGTTTTATGCTAGTCCGTCGTCTTAACTTGAGGACCATACCTCAAGAATGGCAGCAATAATAAGTTTTCTCATACCTTAGAAATGACAAAAGATTAACACGTTGAAAAGGAGTGCATGTTGAGGCAATGCTTTCAGCTTGCTACCCTTTGCATCAAGTCCAAGTGATTTAGTTCGTTATGGCTTTGGAAAAAAAATAGTTATTAATAGAGTTGTTCCATCAAATTATTTATTTACCAGGCATGATTGAAATTTCCTTTGACTAGTTCGCAGTTCGACGATATGACTGTGGAAAATGTTTGTTTAGAAATGCAGGGAACAATGCAGGGGTTGTTCCATATCTCACAATGGACGAGCAGTCATTGGCATTCAAAAGCAAGTGGAGTTTTCGGATGTATATTCCAAATAAGCCAGCGAAATATCGGCTGCAAATGGATATGTTGTATGATGATGCAACCAAGGACATGGATAGATGGAATACCATATTTGTTTCAAGATGGACAAAAGCCATTAAATCGCAATCATTTTATGAACAAACTTCTCATTAAAAATCAAATAAATGACATTAACCACAACGAATTTTAAAAATATTATCCAAAGAATCAACAGAAATTTTAAAGCTGTTGTGTTAAGCGTATTTAAGCTTCGGTTAAGCCGAACTCAACATTAAATCTTGATTTTTTTTAAATGTATCTAATAAAATGCTGCCATTATTTTGGCTAATTTTGCATCAATCCGTCTGCCCGACTAACTCATCGTCCAAATGATGTATACAAATATATTTTTTTAGACCATTTTTTTGCCCATAAAAATATTTTACCATTTTAAGACTCATACAAAATAATGTGAATTTCGTTATAAAATAACTAATATCGCTATTAGTCCTATTATTTAATATTAAACGTTTTAAATTACTTCAATGTCTGATCTTCTTCAAGTTATATTACCTAACAACTTTGCATGCTCTTAAAAAGGAAACAGAGTGCTCTTAATTTTCATCTAACATACCAAAAGCAACTGAGTATGGCGCTACTAAGCCAATCTAACTATATAGAAGAGCGCAACATGCAACTCACGGTATTAGATAAACTTTAACTAAAAAAATAAACCGGTTAAGCAGCGCAAGTAACTCATTCGACCAATTGCTCAGCAACTTTCGACCAGTTTTTATTGTTTTTTTTTTTCAAAACGCGTCTCTTAAACGCTACGCTGCAACACGCTGCTCAGGTAAGCTAAACAAACGCACAGTGCGATACGAAACCACGACGCGAGCGGTCAGCCAAGCGCGGCTAAAACCTCAAATCGAATAAAACTTAAAAACAAAAACAAAAAAAATATAAAGCGGCAAAAGCAAAGCGGCTTACCAACTTTTGCACAGATTTAAGACAAAATAAAATTTTAGCCGACAACAAACAGCAAATAAAAATCAAATAAAATAAGAATTAAACTCGCGCACGAAAAAAAAGTATCTCAGCGATCTAACTCTGAAACGCTGAAGTCGCGACTCTACAACGCCCAGGCGCAATACGCTCAACTATTTTTAGCAGATTACGTGAGTGTGTTCGATAAGCGAATTAAATGAATCAATGAATGAATGAATGAAATGAAATGAAACTGAAAAGTTAAAAAAAAAAAAAAAGAATTAATAAAAAAAGAGAAAATTGCAATTTCGAAACTGTGCAAAAAATGAAATTTTTTGCTGATATTTGAAATAAAATCTCTATGAAAAATAGTGTGGAAAAGCATAAAATTGTACAAATTGTGAAAAGCGCAACTGAAAATCAAAAAAAAAAAAAAACATCTTAAAAGTGCAGCGTTTGCTTGAAAAAGAAAATAAAAATTTTCCAAATATTATTAAATCAAGTGCACTGAAACTAGCTCAATTTTTTAGTTTAATTTTTTTTAAAACTATTTCTGGCTTTTTTTTTTTTTTTTTTTTGGGCTTACTGGCTCAACTTGAAACCTGCTGCTATTATTTTTTATAGCACCTCGCATATATTTTTGTTTTTGCTGCCCTTTTTACCTTGCAATTTTTTACGTACTGTTTGCTCAAGAGCTGATTTGAAAGTTGCTTAAAATTAAGAATGTTAGAAAGTGCAAGTCGATTTATGCATATTCAAATCATTGAAACTTCTATACTTAGAAGTTATGTCCTTGGCTTGGCAACTCTTTGATATCTGTAAATATATATGGCTTAACTCAAAGTGTATCTCCACAAATACGAAATAAAAATACTTATAATTCGCAATCTGTTTATGCTTTGCTGTAATTTTTTGTTTTATATTTTAAATCGTTGAACTATTTTAATACAGGTTCAGACAAGATAACTGAAAAATGTATCATAATGAATTGAAAATAGTTTACATTTTTTACAAACTTCAACTAAAAATTTCATCAAAAGAGAATAAATGTTCAAAAGTTGCGACATATGTTTTAGGTAGACATCTTTTGTCCTGTTTGATTTATCTAAATTATTAAATACTCGTAATTTAGTGTGCTTCTCTATTGTGGCCTTTTGTTGCTTCACCAAGAGTATCCTATAATAAGTGGAACAAAAGATCGGACACAAAATATTATCGACATTTTTTGAGAGCGTTTCAAATTAAGCTACACAAAACCGAGTAGTTTCTAACAAACCTTTTCATATTTTCCTTGTCCGGAAAGGTTCCTTTATTTTGTATTTTCGTACCCACGCGAAAATTTCTTATCGAATGGTTTGCCTAAGAAAGTTAATACAGCAACTTTTTATGGCAGTCGAACTTTCATGCTCATTAATTTGATAAAAATTTCTTTAATGATATTTCATTCGTATTTCATTTGAGTCATTAAATTTGTTTAGCTATTTCTCTCTTCATTACTAATTAATAAAATTTATTCATTAATACAAAATATATTTATTTTATATATGTATATTTAATTATGCCATGATGAAGTAATTAAGTGTAGAACGATTAAATAATTATTTTGCACTTAATTACTTGTTAGTAGAATAATTAAAGTTGATGAGCATATTAGCCTAAATATGATTCCAATATTGTTTGTATATAAGTTTTGTATTCGATTTCACAAATAGCAAAAAATAAACTAAAATGTTTGTAAGAAAAAATATTCTTTTTGACAATAATTTAGCTTAAATCGCAAAATTTTGTATATCTGGTGTATTTCCTAATAAAACATATCACATTAGAACAGACCCGTAACCTAGAAGGGCTAGTTACCATACAAATAAGTTTCTTCATCTTACGATTTTATATGAAAAAAAAAAAATACTTTTGTGTTTATTTTAGCTAGAACCACAATACTTGTTGGTTTTCTCCTCAATTTTAAAACAAAATTTCCATATAGGTTCAGTTGGAACCACTAGAATGGGTAGCCTCCATATAAACCATCCACCTATTTCTGAATTTTTATATGTATAAAGTTTGTTTTTGATTCAGCACAAAACACAAAATTTGGTGTATCTAATATTAATCCTATTAAAATATTTCATTTAGTTAAGTTCAAATTGTACCACTAGAAGGGGAGGCTCCCATACAAATCTGTACCACCTTTTCGGATTTTTGTAGGAAAACAATATTTTGTTGTTGTTAATTCAACAGAAAATGCCCAATTTATATACAAGTGTTGCATGGACTCTAATAAAATATTAAGTCAAGATCGGATCACTGAAAGGCGTAGCCTCCTATAAAAAGCCAAGTCGACATTTCCTTCTTTTTGATCAGAACAACAAGAACTTGGAGACTATAAAAGATTAAGCTTTTAAGTTTGAATATTTAGTATCTCCCATTCCTCCTTCAGATGAGTAGGGTTCGATGAACTTATGAACTCCTTTTTAAGAGGCAGCACCCAAAAAACATGCACCTATGTTCTGAAAAAACTCGAAAGTTCCATATCGGACTATTAGGTAGCTCCCATACAAATCGGTCCCTCTATTCTGGTATTTTATGTGTTGTCGTTTTTTAGTTAGAAATTTAAAATTTGATGTTTTTTCTTTAATTCTAAAACAATATTTCTTATAGATACAGGTTGAACCACTAGAAGAGGGTAACTCCCATATAAAAACCATCCCTTTCTGAGTTTTTTTATGAAAAAAATTGTGTGTTCTAACTAGAAATGCCATATTTTAGGTATCTTACATTTACCCTAATAAATTCCCCATACAGATCCAGTTAGAAATGTATCTCCATTAAATTTAAAGCTTTAAAGTAGAGTATAATCGACTGCGGCGTTCTTTCTTGTTTCGAATATACAAAGCCCATCTCCCCATTATTTATGGAGAATGATTCTCTAGACATGCACAACGTGACTGTTCCGTAAGAACTTAAGTATTTTGGTCAAATTTCCAATGAAAGTTTGGAGTACTAGAATTGGAATGACATGAATGATAATTTTTTCAATTAACCGTTTCAAGGCAGCAAATAGTTTAACTTCATTCTCTAGATTTCATGCTTCCTTTAACCTGACAGAAAATAGTAAAATCCATATCACCACATGGTTTCGATATTTCCTAAATTAAAATTTCACAAATCGCCCCAAGTGTCTGCTGCATCCTCTGGCATAAAGTTTTCTTCTAGCATCTCGCAGTAATAATCTATTGTTGGCTTTGTTAGGGAATGTATCAATGATACATCACCCATTTTAACCCCACTCACACCTTAGTGACAACCCATGGTAAATGCCAAGACCGACACAAGCGTGGTATTTTGAAGACTACCTAGCCGCATATTTTTATTCTTATTTAGACTTGATGACCTGCAGAGTCATTGCAGGTAAGAACTGGGGGTGTACCCCCAAAATAATGAAATGGATGTACCTCACAATGGTCAGACCCATAATAACATATGGTGCCATTGTCTGGGCAGATAGAGCAAAACTGACAACAACTAGAATTCAACTGAACAAAGTTCAAAGGTTAGCTTGTATAACTATAACAGGAGCAATGCGAACCTGTCCTAGTGTGGCATTAGATGTACTACTAAATCTAACGCCACTGCATCTTCACATCCAACAACAGGCTGACAGAGCCATTGCAAGGGTAGCAAGAATTAACACTAACAGGAAGACCTGGACTGAGAATCAATCAAGCAGTAATAGGAATGACGTCCACCCAATCCTACAATACCCTAGTGATAACCTAGGTATTACGTACAACTTCACTAGAAGATTCCAAGTAGGGCTCAGCAGTAAAATAGAATGGGAAAACATAACGCTGAACTACAATATAAAACCAGGAGCAATTAGCTGGTACACAGATGGTTCCCTAACAGACGAAGGAAGTGGTGTTGGAGTCTTCGGACCACGCACTAAATACTTCGAACCACTAGGGAAATTCACAAGTATCTTTCAGGCAGAAATATATGCAATAGAAAGATGTGCTCAATTTAATTTAAATAGGGGGTACAAGAATCAAAGAATTGATATCTTCTCTGATAGCCAGGCGGCTATTAAAGCAATTAGTTCGCCTATGATCAAATCCAAGCTGGTCATGGAATGCATAAGCAAACTAAATAAACTAGGAATATCTAATAAGATCAATATATACTGGGTACCCGGACATGCGGGCATACCAGGAAATGAGCAAGCAGACGACTTGGCCAGGAGAGGGGCAGCGTCCCTTTTCATGGGTCCAGAGCCTTTCTGCGGGCTCGGACCAGGATCAATGAGAATCCTGGTAAAAGAAGAAGAAAAGAAAGCAAGGGACCTTTTCTGGGAAAAATGTGAAGGACTAAAACAGAGCAAAAAGCTGCTAGGCCCTTACAACAAAAGAAGATCGGAAATTTGCAACGGTCTTAAAAGAAAAGATCTAAGAATGGTTTCGGGCTTCCTGACCGGACACTGTAGACTTAAGAGACACTTGTATAAAATCGGAATCGAAGGTGATAGCACCTGCAGATTCTGTCTGGAGGACGACGAAACTCCGGAGCATATCCTGGGCGACTGCCCAGCCCTGGCCCAAACCAGGCACATATATCTTGGCAATTACCAAGTGACAGGAAAGGCGGTGCATGCACTCAACCCCAAAAACCTAGTGGCCTTCTTCAGGGCAGTAGGGCTGGACGTGTTGCTGTAAGACAGCAACTGATAGGGCACAATAGACCTGTAAGGTCGCAGTGCCAACTATTACACATAATAATAATAATAATAATAGACTTATATCGCATTCTCACAACACAATATTCTAGCTATACCAATTAATATTAAACATAATGCAGTACAATCTGGAAACTTCTGAAACACGCCTTACATCAAGATATCGCTTGATTTCATTACGTGAAAGAAGCTGAAATAACAGCAGCAGAGAAAAAAAAATGTACTCATAAGCCATTTTAACCCAGCTAGACGCTTAGATTTTTCACCATTCATTTTTGCACACAAAGCAGTGCTTTGGGTTAAAGACGCCAAGGGGCAACTGCATACACACATATAACTCTATATATACATATATATATGTATAACTAAAGTGTTGCCGGCCCTTACAGACAGACAGACAGACAGCAACAGCAGCGATTAACATTTTTTTCTTCCTACTTCACAGAGCGTTTGAAGTAGTTGCGATGCTGCGATGTTTAAAGAGAAAAAAGTATCTAGCTACAAAAGTATCTCATTGCATGCGCTGTTAAGGCGGCTCAACACGCTTGCTTGCTTGTTTTTTTTTTTTTTCTTTTTTTCTGCTACAACATTCATTCATATTTGTATGTTTTTTTTTCTTCACATTTTTTCGCTACTATTATGATTATATCATCTGCGGTTGCGATGCATCAATACACAATACACAGAGAGAAATAGTTACAAAAACATGTACATATAAAGATCGATTTCTAACACTTTATACAGCTGTGAGCTACAATTTAGCGCCTTTTCTGCACAGACTTTGAGTATTAAATCATGTTGGCTGTCTTTTTGGCCAAGTCAAGTTGTTCAAGTTAATTGAGTTTTTTTTTTTGTTTTTGGTTAAAACCCATTGATAAGTTCATAGCTACTTTTTGTTGCCCACACACATGTAGATACTTCTTGCTAAATTCCTTAAGAAGAAGCAACTCTACGCTACAGATACATAATAAACAACAACAGGTATCTGCAGCTAAAATCAAAAGCATACCTAAACAGTGACGCCAACACATTTTGCAGCAATTCGTTATAGTATTTGTAGTTGCTGATGTTGATGACTTAAAAAAAAAAAAGAAAAAAAATATATACGAAAAAATACAAAAATAGTTTTTACAAATTTAGCTTCTAACGTCATTTGCATGCGCTAGCGCTGGCAACCGCGAAAACCGCAAATGCATTGCTTTCGATATTTTTTTTACTATAAAACAATAAGATTTTTTTTTTTTTTCATTTTTAATGAGATATTTTTTTTTAGTTGATTTTAAAGTTGTGGAAAATATTGAAAGAAAAAACAGCAACAAAAAAAATAAAAATAATAAGATATATTGTATCTAGATATATATAGCATAACAACCTGTCGTTCAAAGCGTTAACAATAATAGCAAACAATTACAACAAACAACAATACAGCTGAGACACCGCCAATAACAACAACAACAACAACAAAAAGTGCAACAAATACAACAACACGCATTGTAAATATAATATTAATAATGAGAGAAGGTAAGCCAGTTTTTTAGCTCATATTTTTTTTCATATATATTTATTATGTAGATACATTTGTATCTATAAGTTTTACTTCGTTTTTTTTTTTGCTTTCTGTCTTGTCAATATATACTTCACATAGAGTATGAATTGTATTATGATTTAGTTAAAATGTTTGTAACGCCTTAGAAGATGCATTGGCAGACCACATGTCCGTCTGTCTGACAGCATATGCTTCCATCTTTCTGTATACTTGACATGCTCTCAATCCTTGAGAAATTGTTCTGCAAGATAATCTATAACCAAATGCAACAATAATAATAATAATAAAATTTAATATAAATCCAGCCAACAATGTGTACTCCATACTGTAAATATTTTCATATATTTTAACTCAATTGTAATCTTGTAAACTATTTTACTCAATGCTGCAGAGTATCTGAATTTCGCTGCTAGCCAACTTAAACATTTTTGCTTGTTATTTTTCTTTCTCTAGGTCTTTGTCTTTGCTTTTATTTGCAAATACAATATTTGTTTCATGCTTCATTGAGCACATTGTATATATTTTTTTGCATTTTCAAAGAATCATGTCTGCTTTTGTGTAGCTCATACAAAGCATTTTATTATGTGTTCTACAGCATAAGAACGATTCTTTTTAACCTAAAACATATGTATTTTCTATATGCTTTTATTCAATAAATTTTTGTATTCACAAAATAGTAAATTTTTTTTTTTTTTTTTTTTCGGTAGCATTGAAATCTTGTTAGCAGCTTTTCAACGATTCCGAGAAGGTCAGAAATCATTTCATTCATTCAGAAATAGAGAAGTGTGAAAATTTAACAAATTTTAAGCTGTAAACTAAATTTATTCAGCTTGCTACAGCAAATTATTAGTGGCTTATTTGAAATAGTTTTCAATACAAAAGTATATCCTTTGATATGAGGAATTTGTATGCTAAGGATTGTGTAGCATTTGGTAGGGGTCTGAATTTAAATATTGCTGCAAAACAGTGGTGGATAATATACAGCAGAGACCATAATATCTTGCTATGGACTATGTAGTTGCATAGCAGTCATTTGCATACGATTGTAAAAAACTGGATCAAGCGGATAAAGCAGCACCTCAAACATCGTCCTCATTGCTGTGTTTAGCAGAATGCAACTAATATCCAAGTTGCTTAAAAGTGTTACGGCTACAGTAATGGGTCGCAGTAAGTAGCATTAGATCTAGTTAATGCTTTGCAATAAAGATTTCAAGCTCATGAACTTTAGTTATGCGGACTTAAGTGTTAGACGCTGCAAATTTTGTTTCTATATAGCTAGTTTTTGGATTGCATTACTATCAATAGTTCCGCGTTTTTTGCTCCGCAGCTGAAATATTTTTTCGACCAATGTCACACCACTCCTGCCTACACCGGCTGATTCGCTAATATTCAATTTGTTGGCTGACTTTTTCCAAAGTACATATTCTAATTGGTCTGTTAATCCTTCTGATATATACCCAAACAATTTTACTTCATCTGACTTTATATCTTCTCCTATTATTTCTATTCAAACTATTTTAACATGTTGTTCATCCACAAAATTTGTTCTTTCTTCTACCTGGACCTGATAACATTCCCAGCAGTATACTAAAACAGTCTGGCTGCCAAACTGATGTCACTTACACAGACTTCAGTAAGAACATTGGCCGATAATATTGTTTTAATGATTTGGGAATCCTTATGGTACCCAAACTAATTTATAATAAATACATTGGATCAATGGTGAACAAAGCAAAATCTATTATTGGCTTGTTTAAGCGTTTTACTCTGTACTGGATACCCGTACATGCAGGTATACCAGGAAACGAGCAAGCAGATGACTTGGCCAGGAGAGGGGCAGCGTCCCCTTTCATGGGTCCAGAGCCTTTCTGCGGGCTCGGAACAGGATCAATGAGAATCCTGGTAAAAGAGGAAGAAAAGAAAGCAAGAGACTTTTTCTGGGAAAAATGTGAAAGACTAAAACAGAGCAAAAAGCTGTTAGGCCCTTACAACAAGAGGAGTTCGGAAATTCGCAGTCTTAAAAGAAACGATCTAAGAATGATTTCGGGCTTCCTGACTGAAAACTGTAGACTTAGGAGACACTTGTATAAAATCGGAATCGAAAGTGATAGCACTTAAAGATTCTGTCTGGAGGATGACGAAATTTCGGAGCATATCTTGGGAGACTGTCCAGCTCTGACCCAAACAATTACCAAGTGACAGGAAGGGCGGTGCATGCACTCAATCCCAAAAACCTAGTGACCTTTTTCAGGGCAATAAGCCTGGATGAGTTGCTGTAAGCCAACAACTGTTAGGGCACAATCCTACCTAATAATAATAATAATAAGCGTTGGTCGAAGGAGTTTAATGACCCTTATACCACTAAACTCCTCTATATCTCACTTGTCCGCCCAATTTTAGAATTTGGATCCTGTGTATCAAATCCTTATTATGGTATTCACCAAGATCGTATTGAATCAGTTCAAAAACAGTTTCTTCTTTTTACTCTTCGCATTCTTAATTGGGATACCCATGTAAATCTTATCCATCTTATAACAACAGATTTAAATTAATTGATCTTTCAAACCTTTCATCACGTAGATCCATGCTCTCTATAGTTTGTCTCCACAATATTCTTATTGGTGAAATTGTTTCGCCTTAGTCGAGCAACTCGCCAGTTTTTGTGAATAAAATTGCCTTTTTGTACGTCAAATCACGCTCTCAATAACTCACTTCGAGTTCTCCATTCTATCTTCAATAAATTCTCTCCATTCTTCTCTTTTTATTCGTCTTTAAATTCTGTTAAAAATGCTGAACTAACAAATGACTATTCAACCGAAATTAAATTTTAATTTTCTTTAAATTTCTTTAATTTGCAATTGCGCCCGCTTGGACCATTGCCTAGCTGTGAGTAGTGGCACAGTCGGTCAACCAGGCGGTCAAACAAAATTGCTACACCAGGTCTGAGTGGCCGCAACTTTCCTTCTTTAATTTTGAAGTAACTTAATATTAATATATATCGCTTTAAATAATTAGTTTTAAGCAACTGTTTAGTCATTTAGTATCTATTATCAGTAAATAAATAAATAAATGTAGCAGACAGAAGGAGTTGAGGCAGACTCCATTTTAAACGAATTTTACTTTAAAAATCTGTAAAATTCTTAAAATTACATGGACTGATTTGGAAACTGTGCCGTTATATTGTTATTATATTTTTTTTACAATAAATAAAAAAACAAAAGTAAACACTTCTGCAGGTTTTTAAAATAAGTTGGAACTTAAATTTAATGTTTGAAATTTTTGACGCCCAAGCTTCATTTTAGTTGTGTATTTCAAATCTCCATACTATTGAAAAATTACTTCATCTTTCGGGAGAACACTTTCGTCCACAAAGTCTGGAAAATTAGACTGCAAAATATTCAGATACTGCTTCTTTCTTATGATTCAATTAAATTTAATCAATGAACTGAAGTGCGACTTTGTGCTTTTCAACTTTTCATTTGTTCGGTGCCAGTAATACTCCTTACCATGGGACTGGAACCTATTTAACCAAATTAATTAATCTCTTTTAATCCTCTGCAATCTAAATTTTATGCCACATTATGCTCAGACAATGTTGGTTTCTTTATCTCCAATGACGCTGCTGGCCCATTTTATGCAGTCCACTCTTTGACTGTTTTGTCTATAAAAGCTAAAGGTTGTTAGGTGTTGTTTTCTTCTAGTGGTCGTGAATCCTCCAATCTGTTCCCTTTTTCTGGTGTTTTGTAAGAAAAATAATTGGTTGACCGTAAATATTTGGGTATTCTCTTTTAAACTCATACCACAAACAACTCACAATTACCCACACACAACAAGTTCACGGTCATTCCGTGTACGCGTGGTCGTTAGGATAAGCAGATGTTTGATGCACTTCAAAATGCAGCAACAGTTAAACGAAAAGCCACATTTTCTATTAATCCTTTCTTATATTTAAATGTGAGAATGTCCTCATGTAACTGTAGCATTGTGACACTATTCATGCTGTTTGGTAGGCGCATAAATATCACTTTTGAGTGACGCTGTTCCACATTTAAGCAACAGTTGGCCAAACATTCTACAATAATTTCAGTTGAGCGACTAAATAAATCAAAGCTTTACGTGTAAAACAGTAGCGGCTCGTCAAAAATGATTGATGTGAACAGACTTTGATTAGTTAATATATACAAGGTGTATATTAGATCCAAGTACACTGCCTTGAGCTACACCCGCACATATTGAAAATGCACTTGATTTGCGTACGTTGTATAAATAATCTCTTAGGCATGGCTAAATTGACAGTTAACAAATGTATATGTTAATAAAACTTAATTAATTTATATAAAACTTCAATTTAATATATACAAAGTTTTTTATTTATTTATTTTTTTTTTTTTCAACTATAAAATCACATGTTGCAGCCTTTGGCAAATTAAATAGCAAGTTTTAGCTATCTTCCGTCAACTAAAACCCACTTGAAATTAACGTAAATAATTATCGCTTGCAGAGATACTAAACAATGAACTTTATATGCTTGCTCAAGGTTTCATAAGAACAATTAGTATTAGTAAAATCATATAAAACCAATCAATATACAGCGAAAAGGCCAGCCAGCTTCTTTTATAGAAAAAAAAAATATCGAAAGATAAAATAAAACTTGCTTCAAAACCAGACAACAACGACTACCTACAATTAAATGTGTTTGCTATATAGCAACTACTTGCAAAAATGATAAATCCATAATTAATTAATAAAATCAACTTGAAGCTAAAAATATATACGAGTATTCACAAATAAATCACAAAGAATGGCAAACAAATCAAAGCGAAATAAAATTGAAACAAACAAAAGGCGTCTGTCTGACAGACTGATCCGAGAGTCTGTGAATTGAAAGTGCTACAACGAAAAGTTGAAACTAAATAAAAGTGTTGTTGCGTTTGTTAACAATTAAGAATTATGGAAATGAAAAATAATGTTTGATATTGTTGACTATTTTATACCCTACATAATTTTAATTAATTTAATAAACTGCAAATAGGCAAAGGAAATGTGCTTACACCCATATAAACAGGAAAATAGTAGCTATTAATCAGGCACATACAACAGTCTTGTCTTAGTATGTTTATTTGGCGCCCAACGTGGGCCATGATATATATTTTTTTATACTTTTAACAGTCCGTAAAGAAGGAAATAAGAGCAATTATACCAAGCATATATACAAGAATTGTCTCAGTATACATAAATGGCGCCCAACGTGGGGCATGATATATAATTTTATATACTTTAATACTTTCAACAATGTAAGAACAGGAAAGTATGAGCTATTAATCAGGCATATACACCAGACTTGTCTTAGTCTGTTTTATTGGCGCCCAACATGGGGCATGATATATAAATTTTAATTCTTTCAACAGTGTACAAACAGGAAAGTAGGAGCTATTAATCAGGCACATACACCAGACTTGTCTTAGTCTGTTTATATACTTTTTTATACTTTCATACTTTTAACAGTCAAAAAATAGGAGCTATTATACCAGACTTGTCTCAGTTCGCACAACTGGCGCCCAACGTGGGGCAAGATATATATATATTTTTGTATACTTTCCTATTTTCAACAGTCTACAAACAAGGAAATAGGATATATTTTATGAAACACCAGACTTACCTCAGTCCGCATATCTAGCGCCCAACATGGGGCATAATATATGATATGTATATGATTTTGGAGAGACTACAGGCCAATGATATACATTTTTTTTTTTTGGTAACTTGTTGGTCAAACAGCTTACATTTATATGCTTGAAATACCTCATTAACATTTGCATTACACCAATTCACAAGCGTGTTGCTGTTGCTGTTTTGATAACATGTCAGTCAAGTAAACTGGCTTCCTATGCCACATTTGCTTATTTGCAGTCTGAGACTACGAGTTGATGCATTTATGCCTTAACTGTATTTGGGCGCTGTTTCCAGTCTAAAATATAATCCAAACATATTTGGTTTTACAGGTGATTCAAGAAAAGTTGCCTCTTTAACTCCAAATGGAAATTTTCTTTTTACAGATATAAACCATGTCTGATTAATGACATCATACACTGCTGCTATATATGATGCCAACCACAAACTTATGCAATATCAAATAAGACTTAGTTCATTGCACTTTAACAACCAAATTCAATTCAAACCATTTCATTTCCATCTCGGAATTGAGGAACTCCGTAAGTACTCACTACACATGTTTCGCAGCCATAAAACTGTCTCAAACACTTGCCAAGGCAATTAATTTCACTTATTGGCCAATTATGTGTGCTACATGGCCAGAGCATGCCAGAGCAGATCGAGTGAATCAGTGCTTGGCAAAGTGTTGCCATACTTGACCACCAAAGCTGCAGGCTGCGTTAGCCAAAGAAGTAAAATGCCTTTCATGTCTAACAAAATGCCACACTGAAAATCAGTCAACTGACAGCGAATTTTGCCAAACTAAGAAAATAGGAGAGCAGCTGCTGCCTGCCTGCCTGCCTGGCTGGCTGGCGGCTGTCTGCTAGAAACAATGAGGAAATCAAATGCAGCTTAAATTTAGCGTCAGCTTTAAATCTTTTGCCATAATTAATTGCAAATGCTCAAACTGAGATTGCCTTAAGCGCCATTGCGAAAAAAATACAAATAATTCGAGAAAAAATAAATGGCTAAAGCAAGTTTCGCATAGATTAGTATTTTTTTTGTGTTCCAAAAAAAGAAGTAACTAGCGCGCGATTGCGTAAAATATGCATACAGAGCTACCCGTACAAGACTGTATAAAATGTTTGTCACACTTGAGAAGTTTTGCAGCTTTTTTTTTTGCCTGTATTCAATTCAATTATGACAAACTGCACAACAAATAGAGCAGCAACGGATATAAATTTCCGACGTTTCGGCGACAAATTGCATCCGCATGTGCTGTGAAGTTGAGTGCAATTCGATGACATAAGCAGCAAATATTGTACGCAATTATTTCAGCAAATAATCAGAGTCAAATTATTGTTTAAAAATTTATTAACTGTGCAAAAATATTTTTCTTTGTCATTAAAAACCACAAAAAAGTCAAAACGAAACGAATTCAATTCAGGGTCAGCAGTCGTTGGTCGCTGTGAGTGTCGTCATGGCTTTGTAAAAATATATTTTTTTTTTTACTAGACTCGTTTAATATTTATTGTATATACGCAATATTTCGCCCACGCTTGGCTTAAACTATTTCGAGCGTACAAAAATCGCTTGGCGTTAATTCAGTTCAAATGAATTTGTGTACACTTAACACTTTAGCATAAATATTTGTTGAAGTGTTTAAAGTTTTTTTGGAATTAAACAAAAAAAAAAAAAAAATGTATCATTGAGCAGCTGCTTGAGGAGATTTATTGATCTAGACTTCTAACTTTTAACTCTCAGAGAATAAAAAAGATACAGACTCATGTTGCTTGATCGCTTCTCTACTGTAATGTATCTATGTATGTTGCAAATAGTGCCTAAAATCTGGAGAACAGTCACTTGACTAAAGGAAAATCGAGCAAGAAAACTAAAAATGTCTGCCAGTCTCACCACAGTTAGTGTTCGCTTCTTGCTACGGAAACCAAACAAAGTGTTGATGTTTTTTTCTCTCCTATAAAATCGGCATAATTCATTTTAGAGACAAAACGTAGTATATATGTAGTTGTTGTTGCTTCCAGGGCTCGCTTCACTAACAGGTAGTGAAAAAGGATTAGCAAAAGTGTCTAAACACCAGTACTCGTTGAATTAACTAGTCCGCAGGGAGTCACTCACCATCAGCTGAAGCCTATCGATGCAGTTTATTTAAAAAAATTTTAATAGGAACATTTTTCAACACAGCAAGTTTTAAATTAAATTAATAAGACTTCTTAATTTTTCTAAAATAATATTAGATTAGATATTTAGCTTTATCTGCTTGCAGCAGGTGGCAGATGTTTATGTAGACGGAAATATGCCTCTCCTAAGAGTAACAGATTTTTGTTAGTACACTTAAATTCGCCATGTATCTAGCCACTTGCTTATGGTTCTTAGTTTAACTTGCAAATTACGGGATGCTTGCATTGGATCTGCGTTTTTTGCTATGATAACAGTGTCATCTGCAAGAGTAGTTGGATATGTATGTTCTGACAGAGGTAAGTCCGCTGTGAACAATGTGTATAGCAATGGACCTAGGACACTACACTGCGGTATTCCGGAGTTTATTTCCTCTAAATGTCTTAATACGTCTTTAACTTTAACCACAAAATATCTATCCTCCAAGTATGACGCGTGGTGAGGAAGAGACCATTTCATTTTATAATGCACGACAGGATGCAACACCTTATCAAAGGCTTCTGCAACATCTAAAAAAGCAGCTCTGCAGTATTCTTTTCGTTCCAGGGTAGTTCTAGCATATGTATAGACTCTATTCATTTGTTCAATTGTAGAGTGTACCCAAACTGATGCGAAGGAGTTGCTTTCTCTCAATGATTGGCCTAAGCCTTGTAAGCAAAACTCTTTCAAATACTTTGAACATGACTGGTAGTACACTTATCGGCTTGTACGAAGCTACCAATTTTAAAGGTTTGAAGATTATCTGCGCTATTTTCAACTGGCCTGGAAAGTGCTCGCAACGCAAGATAGAGTTTAATAACTGCGTAATAACTCTATATTCACATTCTGGAAGTTTCTTAAGAACTTTCCCAGTAAACAAATCATAACCTGGAGCCTTATTACTTTTTATATTATTAATTGTTGCTTTAACTGCTTCTTTTTTAAGTTCCTTGATTGGGCTATCCATTTGAAAAGGAGAGTTTATGTACTCCTACATACATATATACGTCCAATTCTAGGTTTATGCTAGGAAACAGTTTAAATACGGTGGACAGATGCTGAGTCATAGTTTCTGCTTTTTGCTGGACATTCCTTGCACAATCTCTAGTTCTCTTTTTAATTGGGTGCACATAAGAAAGAGGTTTACCAAAGTTTTTTGTAGCTTTCCAGAGTAAGTAATCAGTCGCTTTTGTAGGTGATAAGATAACAAGATATCTGGTCAGCACAGCATTGTTCTTCTCCTTTAGAATTGCTTTTAACCTTTTCATGGCTTGATTGAAGCGTCTCTTGTCATTGTGATCTATTATAATCGAAGCCCATGTGGCAGTTGATTAATGTATATCCAAAGCCCAGGTTAAGGTAACATGAAGAGCTATTAAAGTTTTTGGATTGAAATTGTAAAAATAGAAACAAAAATTTAAAACAAAATAAAGCAAAATCGGTCAAACTGAAGAGTATTAATTTACACCTCGCCTTAAGTGTCTTCATAGAAACTCTGTTTGTTAAAGCACAAATTAGTATAAGAAAAAAACACAAATCGTTGATATAACATTCCCCAAAAAAAAAAAAAATTATTAAATGATAATACAAAAAAAAAAAATAATCCCTGCAATAAATAGGTCATTGATAATGACTATCTGTGTTGAAAGATAAAACATTTACATTTATGAATATTAATGTTCGGATAGTTTGCTAAACATCAGGCTTATAATGAATTCAAATCTACTTGTGAAAGCTTATTAGAATACGTGAAAAATAATTAAACATCATCAGCGCACATTAGTATATAAGCTTGATTGATTGCTTAAGGCAGATCATTTGTAAATATTCTAAAAGAATAAAAGAGGTTTAAAGAGTAATAGAGCAAGATGATCGCGCTGTGAAACAAAAGAAAACAATTCAATAATTTAGGATAAACAAATGTCTTATAAGATACTTCAATAACTATCTCGAAGGTGGGAATGTATTTAATTTGCAGAAGATATTAATTTATAGAATCAACAGAAACACCGAAGTGAATCATGGCAAGCATATAGTTAAGCTTAAAGCAAGGTGGAACATTTGAAAATAAAGAATAAAGCAAATAAGGAGAATCTTGTGCAGGATGACAACAGTTGGAAGATCGATTAGTTGCAATTGCTACACATATAAAAGTAAATGTATATCAGCAGCCCAAATTAAGTTTTCGAAGAGCATACAATACAAAACTGAACGGAGACGCCCCAAAGTTACGACTATTATAGTCAGGAGTGTTAGAGGAGTCGATATAGTCATGTCTGTCTTTACGTCAGTCTGTCTGTCCGTATGAACGAAAGAATCTCGGAAACGATAATAGATAAAGACTTCGTTCTGTTTGCATTTGACTAGAACTTCGCCGCAATATTAATATAAGCCTTTCGCAAATTAAGTCAGCTATTATACTTCAAATACTATTACACACAAATGTCAAAAATATTCAATATTTAGCAGTAAACAATTAGAAAATAATATACAATGCAATCCATCAATTTGCGTTTGCCAAAATGCGCGCATGTCGTGTTTATTTTATGCAATTATCCAAAATTTCCAAAAACACGCATTTTAATTTAAACTAATCACAAAACCCAGATATGTAAGTACGTGCAACATCATCATTTGTAGTCATCATCATCATTTGTAGTGGCTGCAGCAGAGCAACAAGCCAAATTAGCTCAAACATTTTGGAGAAGATTCATTAGCAGCATAAATTGAAGCCAAAATCCAGTAAATGCCAACAAAAACCGCACAGCACAGCGAAAATATACATTTTCATAGCAATTATTATTTTGCAATGCTTATTACTGGATTTTGTGTATGCATAAATATGGGCAATAATTTATGAGAAGATTTTCATATACAAAAAATTTATTAATTCAATTGGCGCTGCGACAGGAAAAAAAAATAAAAATAAACATTATTCATGCACGAAACCGTGTGTGTAAACTCATTTGATACCATTCAATCATTCCTTTGCATAAGTACGACGAAGCATTTAGTTTGATTTTGAATATAAATTAGTATTAAAAAAAATCTCTCTCTGCTGATTTGAGTCGCTGTTGGTGATTAGCATTGATTGATTTGTTTATATATTTGGTAAGATTGATGAGTAGATATTGAAGTTTGGTTTTAATTTTTTTTTTTTTGTGTTTTTGATTGCACTGCACGTTAAATATGTTGAAGGGCATTTTAATTTACACGAAATGTTTGTAAATTTGTTGGTTGCACTTTGTTAGTTAAAAGGGTGCGTCTGTTTGCATTTTAATGAGCAACTGATACTCAATATATTTGTTTTTGTATTTAATTTTAAGGATTTTTATTTGAAGATGTACATATTGTTGATTAAGTTAAAATCAGATTTGCCCTTCCACGATTCCTGCTTTGACCAGCTGCTCTATGCTCTAAGTTGCAACATAATTGCCTGTGGAAGGCTGTCGTGTGACTTACATACTTCCATTCACTATGTCACGCTTTATTTATATTTCTTTTGAATATAACTCTCCAACTTTATTACAGCTTTTTTCAATTTCATTTACAACAAAATATTATCTTTTTTCCTGATTTTTTTATTAGTTGTCTTGGTCGCATAATGAGTTATTTAGACATCGCAGCAGCAAAATCAAATCAAATCGTAACATGTGATTTGAATTAATTAATTTATGTTAGACATTAGCATAGCACATAAAAAAAAAGAAACCTTGTTGTTAAAAAATAACTTTTGCTGCATAGAAATGGCTTCTCACGCTACAAAATTTACGAAAAAACTGAAATAATACGCATACGCCGCGTTTCATGCAACTCAAGTTGCAAAAAAAAATAGAAAAAAAAAGTATCTCAGCTGCATAAACATTAACAACTCGCTGCAAAATTATGTTATTGTACAAACAATAAAAGCAAAGAAGCAGCAGCAGCAGCTACTAAAAGCAGAAGAAGAAGCAGTAGCTGCTAGTACAACTTTTGCAGTTGAGAGACCTGAGCTCAGATGCGTCTTACGTAACTTTCGCTGTCAATCGAAACGAAACGAGACGAGACGAGACGAAACTTTAGTTGCCAATTGTTTGCTGCTGCTGCTGCTGCCTTAGTCCGAGTGGCACTTTAGGCGGCTTAGTTAGCTTCGTTCGTACAACTTTTGGACTTTTTATACCAGCTACTATATACTATATATATATAGATATATCGATGCATGTGAATTACGTTTATGACCATGAGTCGTCGTCGCTGACGCTGCCACCAACAGTAGCCGCAACCATCAGCTATAGCGGCGGCAGTCAAGCGCGCCAATGAACGGCTAAAAGCGCTAAAACGAGTTGTTTTTATTGTTGCGCGCCAGTATGTGTCAGCAGCATCGAAAAATTGGTTATTTCCAACACTGCCTGTAGCTGTAGTAAATGTAGCTTTTCTAACTAAATTGCGCTTAGTTTGAAACTCGTAGATACAAATGCACATTTATGTTTGTTTGAAGTGGTCTAAAGTATAATCGAGACAAAAAATTAAAACGCAACTTTTGAACATTTTACGGCTAGTTTGGCCAAAGGCTATTTTCATTTAGTTGGTCTGTCTGAGCAGACATCATGAGAAGAACAGTAGCCATTTATGTACACCATAAGCAGCATAAGCCGGCATCAACATCAGCATCAACATTAGTTTCAGTAGGTAGAGGCGCTGTCGTCATATTAATGGATTTATGCAATTTTCGCACACATGGTCAATGCTCGCTCATATGCTAAGCAATGGTCAAATTTCAAGAGGCAGGTGATTCATTTTGTAATTCATTTTATTGTTGTGCATTGCACAGAAAATGGAAACACATTTACAAAAAAAAACCAAAAAATAAACTCAATTGCGCGCAAAAAATAAAGGAAAATTTTATATTTATTTAAGCAGAAAAAAGGACATCTTCCACTTGACTCAAAGTTTATAAAGCAAAGTGCAAACTTTACTCATTATTTTTTTTTCAATGAATTTTTTTCTACATTGGAATATTTAATTATTATTTTGTTTAGCATAAATAAACATTTAAAAATTAATTGCTACTCAAATGGGTCAGCATGAACCCTAAATGCCTAAACATGAGAGTTATGCTAATAGTATGCTGAGTATATCAAATGCTGCTGCCTTAGAGTATGAATGTGAATGGATATGTAATGCTGCTTAGAGACATTGACAAACAGACAGAGAGACATACATATGTAGTTCGTTGATTTATTTCTTTCAATATATATATTTCAATACAATACAATATATATTTAGCTAAAAATATGAACAAAGCGTACTGATGAACGAAGGAACAGCAGAACAAGACTATATCCACTGAGCTTGCATAGCTGATCGAGCATAGATATATTTCGTATCTCATAGAATATTTGTCGAATTCTTTTTAATGCTTAACAAGTCCAGCGCAAGTATATTAAAGTATAAAGAAGTAAACAAAATTCTAATTTCATCAACTATTTGATTTGGATGAGTTAAAAAAAAAAACCAAAGTCTGCACCTTCTATCTATTGTACAGTGTATAGACTGTTTGAATGCAGTCAAAACGACTAATGAATCATTCACATTTAAAAATGTATTTGTTTAAACCTGAACATTCATTTATTAAATATAAATTAGTTCGGAGTCTGTGAATTTTTAAACTTCAAATGCTTATGAAGTTGAATGCTATGAATTAATTAATGAATGAATGAACTCGATATATTCAAATGTTCCGAATGTACTTCATTTTCAAGTACCGATATATCTCTCTCTTTCTTCTTCTCACTCGTTCTTTCTTTCTCTATCTCTGCCTCTATATCTTCGTTCTTTCTTCTGCAGCTTCTTTTAAATTACATATGGTATTGAAGTGACGGAGGACTTAAGTGTTGACCTAACCGCCTCATTTCCTCCAACTCTTATTCTCTACCTTTTACATTATGTCATCATATCTTGCCTAGTTTATGTCACTAAGGCTACCTGCTGCTTAGCACGAATTTTAGATGGTCTTCAACAGCAGGTGTTCGTCTTCGTATTGATGACACAAGCGATCGAATATATTCGAATGAATGAATGTTTCGGGTGCCAGCGCATCGATATTAAGTTTTATTTAAACACTCAAAATCAATGCTGATATATTTTTTGGACTTGTATCTAAGGAATGAAATAAATTTTAACATGTTACACTATTTGATTCGTAAGTAAATGGATGAATAATAATAAAGAAGCTGCAATAATTTCATACATGTAGAGCTTTAGTATAAACGTTTTCTATTTCACTTGACACCTTGAAATGTGTCTATATTTAAATTAAATATTTGATGTGGATACTTCAATTAATTATGTTCAACTGAAAAATTAAATGATATACCCACCTGTTATCTAGTTACTTTCTACGCATAACATGGGCTTCAAAAATTACTAATTGTACTACATATCCTTTAACCGCCTGTGGATTGGATTTTAAAGAATGTTAAGAATTATAGACCAGCATACTTTGCTCAACATTCTTCCCGCTCTTCCCTCAGCAGCTTTGTCCGATTAGCACACTTTTCTCCATCGCATCATAACCACTAATTATAAAATAGCCATAGCTTAGCTCCGATTATTTTCCAATCAACATCACGCTAGATGCAGCTGCGATGGCATATCCTGTAGTGGAGCGTCTGATATCCAAGCAGATGTTTCAGTCACTGCTGGAACAATCGTTGAACCTTGATATGGAAAAAAGGTCAGTGAAGCATGTAGAGGATGGCATAGAAATATTTGTTGGCAAAATAAAGATTGCAGCAGCAAATAGTTGCAGCAAGTATTCCACTTACAAGTGAGATTCGTCAACTAATCTCTTGGCAACCGCTGGACAAGACAGCTTAGAACAATGTCCAGATGATTCTTCGGCTTGCATTGTGTAATTACAAAGCGTCTTGGTTTAGTGCAAAACATACTCGGAAAAGGCTAATGTGTTTGCGTAACATTTAGCTGAACGGTTCAAACCTTCTGACCTAGCCAGTCAGCAGGAGGTACTCGAGACTCAGGAGACATTGCATCAAAAGCTTCAAATAAACATATACATCATGCCTTTTGCCTCAAATGAGATTTCTGAGGTAATTGTTCGCCAGAATTCTAATAGACCACCTGGGTACGATAAGTTATGCTATGCTACCTTGAAAGCATCAAAGCATCCTTTTTACAGCATTCCTTTTTAAAGCTATTGTGAGGCTTTAACAATTCCCAGCGCAGTGGAAGTTTGGATTACTTTTCATGATTCATAAGGCTGGTAAGCCAGAAAGAGATCCTGCGTCCCATAGGCCAATTAGTCTCCTCCCTTCCATCTCGAAGGTTTATGAAAGACTAGTTGCTGCCCGGATTGTTACAATAATTCCTTTTACATCAGTTTGGGTTTCGAGCTGGACATAGCACTGTTGAGCAACTGCATTGTATACTAGACCAAATATTGCAAGTATTTGAAAATAAGTAGTACTGCAATGCACTCTTTCTAGACATTAGAGTAGCGTTTAATAGAGTGTTGCACTTAGAACTACTGGTCAAGTTTAAGAACACATAGCATGGATCCAACTTGGGTCTAAAACGGTCGTACCTTTTAGGAAAACAGTTTGCGGTGCGATTTCACTCAGCAATATCTGTGAGGTACGACGTGAATACTTGTGCACCACAAGGAAGCTTACTTAGAACGCTGCTCTACTCGTTATATACAGCTGATTGATCCAGATCGCACCTATAGAGCAACAATAAAAAAAATCTTTTGTATGCCGAACTTATTCATGTGGTCGATGACCTCAATGGCTTCATTCGAAATTGTTAACTTGAACTAGACCAATTGTCTGCTAACTGTGCCTCAAATATTTATGTCAAAAAACATTTATACAAATTATACAATATCAATTATTACTATTCAAACTTAAACTCAAACCTAATTGAATGCATTTTGTATGTGGTGGACGAATTTTAAAACAATTTATATTATTTAACAAAAATTAGCAGCATTATTTTAATTGTTTTGATTGAATTGCTTTAATTAAACAGATTTTCTATAAAATAATTTATATATGTACATTCTTTATCTTAACCAAAAATAAATTTTAATTACGTAAATAAATTCTTTGTAAACAAAATGTTTTCTTTGTTACAGCATAAACATTGCAGAGATTCCAATACAATATAAATGCAAATTATTTCGACCAAAAATCAAAAAGTAAGTAAATAATTGTGGCCAATTTTGTTTACAAGACTTTTACTAAAAGTATTCGAAAAGCAGCAACCAGACTTATTAGCAAATTTGTAAACAAAAGAAAATAAAATTAAAATAAAATATTGTAAGCAAAATATTACAAAAGCTAAACCTTTAGCATTAGTAGCTATAAATATTCTTTGTTTATTTAAAGACATAATACTACATACTCGCATTTACTTATTTAAATATATTATTTTTGCATCTATAGTCCTATGTCAACGTTAAAATTTAAAAATATGATTTTTGGTATTAAACTTTGCAAGGATGCGTTGAAGTGCATTCCAAAGCTTTGTTCATTTTCATGAGATAAGGCAATGTACACAAAATAATGTTCCTGATGGTGTTCCTGATATAAGGTACCCATTGTAGCTTATATTGTTCAATGAATATGTATGATGAAGATGCATGCGTTTGCGTTTTTTTTAACCAGAAAACTTTACTCTCTTATTGCAATATATAAAACTCAAAAAAGTGTCTGTTATGACAAAAACATTTCTTTAAAAATGTGTACAACAGCAAAATATAGAAAAACATCATAACACAAAACTTCATCATCAACATATTGAATCTCTAAACAAAATGCTGAACACAATATTTTGTTTATTTGGCGCTGTTGTATATATATAATTGATTTATTTTTAGCTAAAAAGCTTCGCAGTCAATATTTTTTGGTGTTCAATTTCTATTTGAATTTTTATTTATTTAAAGTTTTACTTTATTTTAACCACTTGCTATATTATTTTTAGGCATAAATGTGGCCGCGGGTTTTAGGTTAGCAAACACTAGACTGTCAAATTTATAAAATAGACAGCAGATGAGTTTGAAATTTCATCTTTTATTTTTTTATTGTTTGAAAATGCAATACAATACAAGAAATTATTATCAATTTGCATGTCATTAAAATAGAAACTAATTTTCTCACCAAGAAAGTTACGATTACCCAACCCAACTACCGTAAAAATTAATAGATACATTAATTAAACTCTAAACATTCCAAAACGCAGTGTGCTAGCTAGCTACATCTGCTACGCTGCTAATTATCTGCTTTATTAAACATTTCAAAGTTGAACAGCTTGACAAGTTGCCGGCAGTTGCAGCTGCCAGTAAACATTCATAGATATTGACGACTTTTTATAGGTGTATCTTTTTGTAGCTCAACAGTCACAGCACATCACATCACATCACCGCATCTCACAGTTATACAATCGCCGCATAAAAGCATTAATCACGATAAACTGCTGCGCAGTGTAAATATTTTAACAGATTTAATTTCAGCAGCTTGTGGTATTTTATTTTTTATATTTTTTCTCAGCTTTTTTAATTGATTTTTCAAAAATTAACTTGACTGTGTGTCGCATTGCTGATGATTTCATTTAAAGTTCGCATTTTTATGTCATCATTTTTTTTCTGTTTCTCTATTTAAAAGCTTGAAATATTTAGCAAACTGTGTCACAAATTGCTAACATTTTAATTGAGATATTTATTTCTAAGTTTTTAAGTGCGTGTTTAGCATTTTTTAAATGGCAAAATTCCAACTTGAAGGTTGTACTGACTGAAGTGGGCTTGGAATTTTAACAATGCATTAGCAATTGAGATACATTTATGCAGGTATATATATATATATATATATATATATATAGATTCTATGCATAAAAGTAAATTATTATTAAATTTTATTTTATATTTCAATATTTTCATAATCAAGAAATTTCTTTACATTTTTGTCAACTGCAAAACTTTGCAATAGTTTGAAATACTTTGAGAAACAAGCGACATTGTTCAATTTAAATTATTTTGCATACAATTTTGTATAAGAATTTGTGCAAAATTTCAATAGCTGACATTTGCTTTTGTATTTGACAAATATTGAATTTATTACAAATACTCGCAGAGAAAACAATTTGTAATTTTTTTAGAAAAAATATGCAAAATATGAAAGCAGCATTGTTTGCTATAGACACAACAGCTTGGCAGATGTTTGGTATAGAAATGTCTTTATTGTTATTTTGATGTCTTGCGTAGTGAAGTGAAGTATCGACTTGTAGTTTGACAGAATATTTTGAATTTAAGCAATGTGTAGTAAAATCGTTCTTTCAGTCACCTTAAAAAGTTCTACAAATATATATGTTGTGAGATGAAGGCGAACTGACGTCGTATGATATACAACATTATATACATTGCTGCACATCGGTGGTAAAATAGTATTGAAAACATTTGGTTCTTCTGGATGAAATTTGGCGGAAACTTTTCCTTGGATGTATATCTGTCTGTCTGCCTTATACGCCTACTTGGAAACTATAAGAGCTCGATGTATTCAAGTTTAAATATTTAGATTGTCTTATTTCTTTTTCAGATTGCTTGTGTTCAATGTATATGCTAATCCACCTCCCTAAGAGAAGATGTCACTAATCATACAAACCTACTCCCTCTGAAATTTGTGTAGGAAAAAATGTATATTGTTGTTGGATAGCTTAAAACATTATTTCAGCGTATCTTACGGATGCCACGCCATATTCGGACCACTATAACAAATAGCTCCCATTCAAATCTGTCACATCTTTCTGTGTGTGTGACATTGCTAAGGCAATGTGAATGATATCAGATATAACTTGGTAAGCCCTCTTAAGGAGCCATAAAAGAGTGGATAGAATGACTCCGTCCCTGCTTGCTACTACTACTAACGTATTATTAACGCAGCTTAGCATTCACCGTTCTGCATTTAAAAAACTGGCTGACTACTACTGATAGTGTGCTCCCTGTACCACTCTCCTCATTTGCCTTGGTACAAAGCTGACTTCGAATTGCTCCTGCGCGTATTGAGAGAAAAGTTTCTTATTGGTGGTGTCAAACACAGGCTGTTGGACAGCTTAAGAGCGGACAGGAGGGATTACATGAAGCAGTTCTTAGCTGTTCTATCCAAATCCTGGCTACTGGGCAAAGGGTACATTTTCCTTATGCCAAAGGTTAAACGATCAGCGCCATCAACTTCTTCATATTCAATAGCTTGCGAGCAGAAGATTTATCAATAGTTATCTTAGCTCTCCTTAGATAATCTTACATTCCTTCCTCTTCGAGGATCTATGCTCCCATGAGACGCCTGCTATTAATATCTCCTAATATGGCTACATTTCGCAGGCAGCTGGATTTTGAGATCCTTCAACTACTGGATATCGAACTACTTATGGCTACATCTGAAAGTCCGACGAAAGATTTAAGACTTCAAAACAGACTCCCCCAGCTATAGCGGCTTTGCTTTTGGTGACAAGGAGATTTAGTTGTCAATACTACCACAACAGGGAGCCTAATGTAAATAGAGCCTACCGCAGAGTCAGAAAGCTTCTGTTGCTGCAGAGGCAGAAAGACACCGATCGTTTCCTACAAAATATTAGCCCTGATGCAAGATCTAGACACTCATTGTTGACTCTGGCCAAGAAGTATAAACCTGAAATTCCTAATCAGAAGGGCCAATGGTTCCTGGACTTAGACCCTTAAGTAACTTGTAGAGGGCTTTGCTGAGGATCTGGAGGCACGCTTGCAGCCATTTGATCATAATTTCAACAGCAGAAAACCTACTGTCCAGACAACGCTCCTGGACAGTTGTTTCTTCCAGTCACTCCTATCAATGCTGAAGAAATTACAGCGTATATAAAAAAAACTGAAGACAAGGAAAGCTGCAGGCGAGGATGTGCTTTATAACATCACAATGAAGGCTTTGCTTTTCAAGGCATTGGCTTTCCTAGTCCTCATTTTAATGCGGTGCTTAGACTAGAATACATTCCATCACAATGGAAGCAAGGCAAGTATATGTTTGATCCACAAGGCTTGAAAAAGCTTTTCAGCATTGGAGTCATAAAGTCCAATCTGTCTGTTATCAACCATAGTAAAGCTCTTCGAGATGTGGCTCCTAACGAGTATAGCTGCAATCGAGAAAGTCTGAAGGAGGGTAACACCCTTTCATTCTGGATTTCATAAGTCCCATGGAACGCCGAAACAGTTGAATAGGGTGGTAAACTTAATACTTGATGGTTATAAGTCTAAAGAGTACATGGTGACGGTTTACCTCGATATAAGAAAAGCTTTCGATTAAGTGTGACAGGATGCCATCCTGTACAAGCTCAAGTGTCTACTTACTTACTTAAATGGCTGTCAAACGTCATCCGGTAATGGCCGCATTTAGGAAGGCTCGCCGTCTTCTTTAATCTTGTGCGCACTGGCGCCAGTTGTTTTGAATGCCAAGTACGGAGAGATCTCTCCATACCTGATCATTCCAACGTGTGCCCGGTCGTGCTCTATTTGCGTTCTACAATCAAGTTTGGGACCCCCACTCGAGAAAGAGCTTTACTTCTCATTTGCTTGCTCAGCCCAAAAAAGCGTCTGTTTGCAAGCGTAATTCTTCACCTGATCCCCAGGCTGACGTTGTTGTTGCTGGTTATTTCGGATCCAAGATAGACGAAGTTTTCTACAACACTGAAGTTGAAATTCTCCATCGTCAGTGAACGTCCAAGACGCGATGACGGAGTGCGAAAGGACACCAAGTACTTCGCCTTGTCCTCATTCACCGCTAGACGCTATAGAAGAGACTGTTTTTCAATATCTGAGAATGCCTAGCTGATTCGCCATTTCAAAGCCGCCTCAATTGTTCTTGCTAGTGAAGAGTTATTTGGCTGATAGAACCTTCTCCGTTCTTCTGGATGGAGTAGAGTCAACGGTGAAAGCAATGAATGCTGGTGTACCACTAGTAAGCTTACCGGGGCCAACATTTTCTTTACTCTTCACCAGCGATATGCCCACGGGCTTTTCTCTCACTACAGATGATCCACAGGACATTATGATTGCTAGATTCGCTGAAGATATAGTCATCCTGGCAAGAAACAAATGTATCTACAATGCCACTGATACACTCCAACTTCATCTTCGCGATTTTGAACAATATTCATAGACATTAACATGGACAAGTACATCTCTGCCTTCAGAACCAGCTTCTGGATCATCAGCCTAGGCATGAATACCTGGGAGTGTATCTGGATTTTTTAAAACACATATTAAAAAAGTCATAGATTCTTTATATGAAAGGAAACGTAGCCTGGGCTGGCTTTTCGACACTCTATCTCTTATATTCTCTATCTCTTATATTCTTCAAGTTTCCGTTCTTCATATGTACACAAAAACAGACGGACATGTCTTATATAAACTCAATATTTGTTGATTAAGATCATAACAGCAGCGAGCAAACTATAGCAACTGATAAGCGAAAAGCCACACAAAAGCTCATCCTAAATATTTTAGCTTACATTGAAAGTTATGAACTAAATTTAAATTGGTATCTGCAATGGATATTGGTGACACGTTGAAAGATGTATAGACTTCCTTGCCAGTTGTGCTATTATTGCTGAAACTTTTAGTAGAACCCAACATTCTCTGTTAGACCTTTCGTACATAAGATTATCTTAGAGTGTGTTCCTAATTAAAGTTCCTAATTAAACTGTATGCGATAAATAAACAGAGAAATATCAATTTATTATGTTAAAACAAACATTTTTAAATTTAAAGCAAGTTTCTAAGAATCACAGAAAACAACAAATTAAATGCACCATTAATCAGCACAGCTTGCGGCTAAATCAAATTAGACAGTTTATACTAATATTAAGTATAATATTATGATTAAATATATATCTTCAACAAATATTAAGAAGCTAAAGCTAAAAAATTAACTCAAAAACAAATGAAACTGGATTCGCAATCAAAAGTGTTAATAATTTATATCTTTCAAAGTTCGCAAAGATCTTAAAGAACTGGTGTGAATACAGACACTAAATCAATGCTGTAAAGGCCAGGCCGTGCATGGCTTTTGGGCAAAAGGTGTCAAGAACAAACAGCAAAGCTACAAGAATAAATATGGATATGCTTTAATGAAGAAGCTAAATAGAACTTGAAGTCAAATATTTGAACAAAAATTAAACAGTTTACTGAGTTAGATATATATATTAATCTGTGCTAACTAATTATACGAACTTTTCTCACTAAACATGTGGGCTCTATTTCCTATAATTTGAGAAATGTGACTTTGCAACTTTAAAGTAGTATTTTTTTTTTTAAGTTCTTTTGCACAAGGTTAACTCTTGGCCAAATTCGAGCGCATCTTCAACATAGTTTTCACTGCATATAGTGCCGAAATTATTCCGGTTCCGGTGTAGCCAAAAACATACAAAACGTAAAAACAATTTAAAATTCGTCTAAAAATAAAGATCAAGAATTGTATATAAAAACTCGATCTTCAACTTAAGTTGCCGCATAAATTTGAATTTAATTACGAGTATTTTCGAGTAAATCTGAATCTAAATCAAAATGAATGAATGCATGACTAACAAACGAAATGAAAATCACAAACATTAATATTAAGTTCAAGGTTAATTAGTGTATTTATAAAAATTTTATAAATTATAACAAGTTTCCAGTGTTCTGCTGGACGAGTTGAAATCGAGCGTTTTTTGTTTTTAAATTGAACTCGTTTGAATTGTAACCATAAATCTGAAGAATTCCAACACGCAATAATTTAATTGTTATTTTGAATTAATTAAGTGTTTTGAAATTGTAACAAAAAAAAAATAAATAAATAAAATAAAAAATAAATAATAACTAAAGGCTTCCACAAAAAATTTCAAGTACTCAAAGCACTAAAACAGCCACTGACCTCTCTAACCTGCAATTAATGCGTATACAAGTTTTTATAAACAAACAAAAAATAATGAAAAAAAAAATAATAAAACAATTAATTGAAGTACTTTGACAAAAAAAAAATAAAATATTTCCATTGACATTTCGAGAAATAGCTTAGGGTTAAGGTTTGATATATGTGACACATGTAATAAAACGAATAAACAAAAAAAAGGAGGGAAAAAAATAGAGGGAAACAAAATTAGAGTCAAAAATAGAGCGAAAAATTGGCATATAAAGAAGCAAGTAGGAGAAAAAAGGAGAGAAAAACGGATAAAGAAAAAGCAAGTGCTAGTATGAACTTTTTTTCCACTTATCTCTTTCAATTCTTTGTGTGCAAAATTATTATAAAAGCCACTTACGCCTAAAATAAGCTACCGATTTTGATAAAATAACAAGCCTTACAACTACTGCAAAAATTTAATAGATTCATTTATAAAACTATTTTATCTCCCCCAATCCGACCCAATCCAACCAACCAAAAAATCAAAAAATAATTATTACATTTAAGATAATAATTCTTAAACAGTTTAACAGCAAAATGTCAAAGTGCGCATCAATTACAGCTTAGAGCCACTTGAGTAAAACAATAAATAATCAAAGACAATAATAATAATAATAAATATGTAATAAAAGCAAAGACAATGAAACCAGTAACAACAAAGGCAGTAGTATCTAACAATGAGTATATAACACTTGACATTAAACAACCTCAAAAAGTTGTAATTATAAAATTCAGCAATACCAACAACAACAACCACCACCCAAAGCTAAATAACGCCTACAAAAATTATTCAAAAAAGATATACAAAGTCAGGCGAACAGACGGCCGACTGACAGTCTTATGGCGCGGGAGCAAGTGAATGAGCGTACAAAAAAAAAAAAAAAAAAAAAAAAAAACTTCGCATAGATACAAAGATATATAGCTACACACTAAGATACAATCGAATGTAAGAGGCGGCATGAATGAACTCGTAGCTCCAAACGACACAAGTTGAAAATTATACGCTTGCGATTTTTTAGGCGAATCAGCCAGCCAACGTATAACAAATAGTAGAAAAATATTGCAGAAGTAAAAAAAGAAATACACGCTTCGAACTTAATGTCTTATAAGAATAATATAAAGAAAATAATCATATTAAAATAATAC